>JADWQK010000961.1:0-1394883 GCA_017933935.1 Sesamia nonagrioides
AGATGTCCACTGCTGGACAAAGGCCTCCCCCAAGGCTTTCCACGATGACCGGTCTTGTGCTGCCCGCATCCATCGGCTTCCCGCGACCTTCACCAGGTCATCGGTCGAAAGGATAACAAATCTTAGAAGATATAAACTACAGACCTTTGGTTATTTCAAGTAGCCAGAGCCAGCCTTTCGGTGTTCTTTAAGATGCATTTCGGGGAGTGTGCAAGGGAATTGCATGCTTTAATTCCCCCATCTCCGTTCCACCAGCGGACGACCCGTCGTACGGCTGATTTCCACCCTTACGTTGTTAACACCACTACGATCCGGACGAAGCGTTTCGCGTTCTTTATACCGCGTACATCGAGGGACTGGAACAATTTGCCAGCGGCGGTGTTTCCGTCGGACTACAATTTGAGTGTCTTCAAGGCTAGAGTGAATAGGCTCTTAATAAACTAGTGCCCTTTACAATCAACGATTGCGTCACTGCTTACCATCAGGCAGGATTGCGGTCAAGCGCTGGTTTATAATATGTAAAAAAAAAATGGATGCTTTACCAACATAGGGTATGTACATTAAATTTTTAATTATTCTTCTTCTACTTCTTCAGCCTATGGAGGTCGATTACACATACGAACGGAACGATTACAAATAGCTAGACATAACTATGTAGGTGTACAAAGAAACAATAAAAGTTATCTTGCATCTGAAAGGGAAAGAATAGGTGAACTAAGACGAGCAGAAACAGTAGAACAGCGCCAATCTCGCGTAGAATTTGTATATGCTCCGGGTAATTCCACCGTTAACATAGTATATAGAGAAGCATTAACGTAATCAACTATACCAAAGTCAGGATCTTTATTGTCCAAAAAAATACTATACCACCTTCTTAAATAAAGTATATATGTGTACTAGCGGACCCGGCAGACGTTGTCCTGCATATAACATTTCAAGCGATTGGGGTATTAAAAAGTATGAAAGGATCAATAACATTATTATTATTCTTTATTTTGAAATAACATCAATTTTTCGAAAATAATTCGTTATAATCAATAATTGCACAAAAAACTTGTTAAGATGCGACGAATGTTTTACAATAACCGCTGAAACCTTCAAGTTTTGCATCAAATGTGGTCACAATTTGAGCCGAATAATACGAATTAGTAGGGCTAAGGAACAAAAAAATCGAGTGAAGCAACTACTTGTTAAAACGGAAATACACCTCAACAATGTCACCATCATCTTCTGAGGGAATAACATTTTCAGAGCTTAATTTAACTGCCGAAGAACTAAACGATTTGAATGAGGTAGAAAAAAGTCAGGAGCGCAACATCGGCAATATTCTGGTTCAGCCAGACTTGTCCGAGTCACCGAGGCCTCCCGCCACGCCGTCAAGTTCGGCGACCCAAGTCAAGACATAATCTGGAAGGCGGGTTCGCCTGTGATGTTTGATTAATTATTATATGTTGCCAGAGTGATTAATATAATCTAGGTATATTAAAAAAAAAAATGTATCAAATTAAAAAAAATCGGTCAAATCGGTCCACTCGTTTAGTTGGAGTATAGATAAATAACCTAAATACCGACTACAGCGCCAAATTGTTGTTTTGTGAATGTAAATTTTCCAAGCCCCCACTTAAATGCATAAACAAAAATATAAATAACATAACAAACAACATATATAACATAGATATTAAATAACATAGATATTGACTGCAGTGCCATTTGCCGGGCTGATTTGTGAATCTAAACCATCCAGGGCGTCACCCAAACGCAAACAAAAAAAATCATTCAAGTCAGTCCAGCCGTTTAGTTGCCGTAGGTATTGATAAATAACCTAGATACCGACTGCAGCACCATCTGCCGGGCTGATTTGTGAATCTAAACCATCCAGGGCCTCACCCAAACGCAAACAAAAAAAACATTCAAATCAGTCCAGCCGTTTAGGTGCAGTAGGTATAGTTATATAACCTAGATACCAACTGCAGCGCCATCTTCCGGGCTGATTTGTGAATGTTAATTTTCCAGGCCCCCACTTGAATGTAAAAACAAAAATTCATTCAAATCAGTTTAGCCGTTTAGGATAAATAACCTAGACACCGACTGCAGCGCCATCTGCCGAGCTGATTAGTGAATCTAAACAATCCAAGGCGTCACCTAAACGCATCGGACCAGCGCTTAAGGAGGACTTCAGTGTCGTACACACGTACAGCAGATTAAGGAATATACACACGGAAAGCATTATCATCTACATTTCGTAACAAAGATATCACACCTTCCTACCCCTAGAGCTCTTGTTTCAGTCTCTTAAAGTTTAATAAAAAAATTAAAATATTCATTTATTTCTATTTTTTTTTCTCTTTTAGTTCTTAAGTACAATTTTAGTTAAATAAAAAAAAAAAATTTTCCCCTTTCAGTTCCGTACAATTTTCTTTTTAAGTGACTCAAAAACTAAAAAAAACTATAAACTTGTCTAAAAACAAAAAAAAATACTTGAGTCTGCCTGGGTTTGAACCGAGGAACATCAGCCATCGCGAGTAGAACCATACCATTAACGACTACCCCACAGCGGCAATGTCACGCCGCGCGAAATTAGCGCCGAAAACTCGAAAACATGCGCTTCCGCAGACATAAGACTGAGCCAGATCGATTTCCCGTCCCCGAAAACCCCCACATAACAAATTTTAGCGAAATCGTTAGGGCCGTTTCCGAGATCACATGCTTTTTCAAGCAATCAGCGCCATCTGCCGGGGTGATTTGTGAATCTAAACCATCCAGGGTGCCACTCAAACGCATACAGAAAAAATCATTTAAATCGGTCAAGCCGTTTAGGAGGAGTTCAATGACATACACACGTACAGCAGAATTATATATATAAAGATAGCCTACTCTTATCTAAACGACGTTGTTTTGTTTTCGACAACCACGCGAACGAAGTCACGAGCACAGCTAGTATACAAATATAAAAGGCATCAAATATCAGGAGTGAGGGTTGGTGACGTCACTCGTTGCTAAAAGGTGTAGCAAGGAGTGACGTCACACGAGTTTTCAACGCACTGTATCGTCTTCATTTTTTGTTTATATGAAAAAAGAAAAAATACGTGCCTGGTTTTGGAAATCTGACTGGCGGACTAATTACTTTTTTAGTCAACTACCCTATTTATGGATGGGTGACTATCCATCAACTGACCTCGGCAAGCGTAGCTAATCAGACTTTAAATCAACCTATGCGGCTGTTATTATTTGTTAAATCGCGTGTCGCAATGAAACGATTACAATAAGTTATAATCGATTTGCTATTAAAACTGAATCGCTTTCAAATGACACTATTGTTTCACAATTACAGCGCACACTACAATGCTGGAGAGATTTAAAGCGAGTACCTACCTACTAAATGCCAACTTAAAATCCCGAGCTAAAAGTGAAGTGAAGTCAAATGTGAAATTCCTGCTATAATAGGAGAGAGATTAAAAAGACAAGAATAAATCATCATCATCATCTCAGCGTTAATCCCAGTCGCATCCGAAGCTTTTTTTCAGCTTTGGAGTCTGGGGTCCGCTTTATCAGTCTAACTGCTGATTTTGGCTAAACTTCCATATTTTCATAATTATTTTCGATATGAAGCGACTGCCGTCTGACCTCCACAACCCGAAGGCGATATCGAAGCACTGCAGTTAGACCAATTGTTGGACTTTTGAAGGCTCCAACAACCCGTAACGACTGCCATTAGTTGGTCGTATAGCAACCGGGACCAACGGCTTAACGTGCATTCCGAGACACGACCAGACCAGAACAAATATTCATATTCATGCATACAAGTATTTTCACTACAGGCCTACCCACGTGCGTCTTCCAGAATCCGTCAGCCCCATCGGGCAGAGAAGAGTGAGTGTAATCACCACGCGTGCTCAATGCGGGTTGGTGATTTCAGACTTAAAAGTCTTTCTTCTGCAGATCTCACCCAAGCATAGCCCTCTCCATTGCCCGTTGAATGACACTGAACTTTCTTATAGGACCTATTGTTAGCGACCATATTTCAGTTCCATATGTTATCACTGGCAACACAACACTTTAATAAAATGACATCAAAACACCAAAGAAAATGTTTCCTTTTCCCTGTATTGGCAAGAATAAATGTTGTCTCTTCAGTGTACAATTTTAATCGTTGACATAAGTATGCGAGTTTTACGCTGAGTACCTACAGTGGAGTACGCAGTTAAAAGTTAATCCGACGAAAGAGGATTTTGTTTGTGGAATTGTGTAAATTTGTGAAATTTCTTGGAAAGCAATATGAGAGTCGTTTTGTTGAGGATGCTTGTCTTTTGAATTGAGCTTGAGTGCTTTAAGGTCTCGAATGTAGACTGGAATATACATTATGTACGTTGTATGTGTAGTCTTGTCGACTAATATATTAAAGGATTGGATTTTGCGATTGTATATTTGTCGGGGAGGCTCAAAAATACATAATGGTGACCTAAAGGGCTGTACACACCAAAGCCTGGCATATGTCGGTAACATTTTACCGGCGGGTTAGGTTGGCGACTTAAGTCATTGCAAGTCGTAAAACTTTGCCGGCGGCATGTCGGCGGCTCGTCATCAGAAACTTATATTCACTAGAGCTCAAATATCGCCGCCGGCAAGCCGCCGACATGTCGGCGAGCAACACTCGCGCGCGAATTTGCCGACATGCTTCTTTAACCAGAAGCCAGCGGGTTGTTTCGGCGGACTGTGTCGGTAGGCTGTGTCTTATTGGCGATGTTCTGCAGATAGGTTAGGTGCGTAGTGGTTACGCTTCCATATAAGATCAAAGGGCAAAATTTTACCGTGACGGGGTCCACGAGGACCGATGCCTCCTGGGCCAGGGTTGTGGGTTGGTTAAAAAAGAAACCGTGGCCCTGGCGCACAGGCAAGTGAAGGAACACGGGTGGGTTTTGGTCAGTAAAAGTCTGACACGCCCTTCCGCTCCGCCCAGAGCGGGAGAGGTCATTTGACGATTTGCCATCCAAAACAAACGAAAAAGGAAACAAAAAAGGACAAAATCTTGTAAATAAAAACATTCAAAATCTAGTCATGTTCGCCACATGAACATTTTTGATAAAATGGTCGGGACTAGACACATTCAATGTTGGGGGCTGATGATATATCGGCAATAATTGATTGACTGATTATAAAATAATCGATTATTCATACAAATAAAATCACGTTTTATAATCGACTATTTTTCACGTCCTTACAAGATCAAGACGACTATATAGTACGACAATAAGAAGAATCTATTTTTTTCCCCCGAAAGTACTTATGTAGGTTGTAGAGATCGACAGAGTGTAGAGTCCTAGAGCTGGCTGGTGCTCGTTCTCAGTGACTGCCGGTGTTGACCTGATAACGTTGACCAGTGCTGCATATGATTTGATGTACCTAAATAAAAAAAAAAACATTATTTCCCATTATGTAATTAATTTAAAACGTTCTCAGGACAGTAATACACTATATAACATTCGACGGTTTAACAAAATACCTACACGTTTCAATATAATATTTATATAATATTCATAAGTTATTCTAAAGCCTTCGCACTTCGCTTCACCCTATCTGCCTTTTGGTAGTAAGCAGTACATTTGAATAACGCTGGGCACACACGGCACCAGCGAAATCCTAGCTTGAGCTAACTCGAGATTGAATTTCCCTGGTGTCATCTATGAAATGAAAGATAGACAGTTTAGATGAGATTAAAAATACCGCGACTAAATGTACGTAAATATCTTTCTTTTTTTATGTCGTTACGGTAAGTCAGAAGCCCAAAAAGTCTGACACTGAAGTGAGTCTCAATTTTGCGGTCATAATCGAAGAGTATCGGTTATAAAACGATAGTCTGTGAACCTCCTCATATACCATAGTTTTAATTTTTAATTTTTTTTTTTATTATTTATAAACCAGCGCTTGACCGCAATCCCGCCAGATGGCAAGCAGCGATGCGATCGTTGATGGTAAAGCGTGCTAGTTTATTAAGAGCCTATTCACTCTAGCCTTGAAGACACTCAAATTGTAGTCCGACGGAAACACCGCCGCCGGTAAGTTGTTCCAGTCCCTTGATGTACGTGGTATAAAGGAGAAGGCGAAACGCTTCGTCCGGATCGTAGTAGTGTTAACAACGTAAGGGTGGAAACTCGCCGTACGACGGGTCGTCCGATGGTGGAACGGAGATGGGGGAATTAAATCATGCAATTCCCTCGCACACTCCCCAAAATGCATCCTATAGAACACCGAAAGGCTGGCTACTCTACGCCAATTCAAAATTGTAAAATAAGTAGGAAATTGTTGCTAACAGCTCTCAGGCTGAGATTCAGACATATGCCGCTTATAAACTTTGCCTTTTTAATGAAAAAATGAGCCTCCCCCAACTGTTAGGAATGTGATATGGCAGAAGACGTTATTCTTCTCTTAACGGAATGTGTCCGGTTTCAGGATGAGAGGGATGTATCGATTAAGGAATTAGGTTTAATTAAAAACAATCTAGGTTTATTTAATGAAATTTTGTCTGCACCTTTATCTGATCCGGCCAAGAAGTTGTATAGTTTCGTAAGTCTTCGTTTTGTCAAATAAATATAAGGATTGTTTGTTTCACTTAGTGTGTTAGCTTAAGGTAATATTTTAAAGTACAATGGGACTGCCATGTATTTATATACAAAAGTCCCTAAGTAAAGAAAGAGGAATAAAAAATGAGTGTGAGCCTTACATATGAAATATGGTGACCTAAAGCGCACAAAAATATATGTGGACCGCGGGTTATACGAACCTGGGGGCCTAGACAAAATCCAAGCGTTTTCCGTTCAAACGTTTTCCTTTCGCGTTAAGGAGTTGACGTTAGCGTGTGAAAAATGGTAGACAAGTGACATATGAAACGTCGAACGCCCATTCCGCAGTGTTAACCGAAACACTCTATTATTAGTCTATGAATTGTGTGTAGCAAATGTCGGAGTGACACTATTGCGTTTATTTTTTCACTGTCAAACGCATTTTTTTATAAGTTTTTAGCTCGGTTACTAGGCCTTTAAGCCAACCTTATATTCAAGAATGTTGTGTGCGTTGAAAATAATTGAATAGTGTTTTATCACAAAGAAAGCAAGTAAACGGCTTAAGTTAATGTAAGGATTGTGATTAAATTGTTATATTTGAAATCATTGTATATTAATATTGTTAACAGATCAATTATTCCTATTGCGATGAGTAATCATTACATTTTATTTTAGATGGAATCTAGACTTCGTGCGAGTCCCGGCCAATTTAATTTCCTGATAGAATTTATGGAAAGGAAAGTTTTTTCGATGTTCTACCATTTATTTCAAATTCCTATCCCATTTTAAACTACTATCGGAACTAGGTACTTACTTAAGGTTATGGAATGCATAACGTAAACAAACTCAAGTGGTTCACTTAAATGATTGTGGTCCTTACGTTTGTTATTTCTATAAACATAAACTCTATTCTAAACCTTAAAACTTGTTTGTTAGATGCGGTATTAGAATGCTGGTAGCAAACTTTCCCCCTTATTCATAAACGTTGTTTAAAGTTATCGTTACATATCGTTTATGAACAAACCTCTTAAGCACTGGTGTGTTTATTCATAAACGATGATTAAATTTGAGTGACATGAATGGTTAAAGAATCGCTAATCACTAGTTAACTTTAAACATTGTTTATGAATAAGAGGGTTTATATTTATTGGGCTTTATTCTCACTGCACACTAAAATTAGGTATAATGTTTAGCCATGGTGATCTTTCAAGGCCACAACCTGGGCTTCAAGGAAAAGTAAGGAGTGAACGTCTGTGGCAGGAGTTAACGGAAGGTTTTAATTCGATGGGTGGAAGTTGTGCGTGACAGACATGCAGGACCATTAAGTGGACGTATGCGTTTGCACTCTGCACGTTCTGATGCACACTCTGTTGCTGGGTTGGTGGTAATAAGTGAGACTTCGGTGTGTTGACTTACTTCGTATATTCTTCCACAATATTAGCGGGGTCACTAGTTAACTTACACTACTATTGATTCTTGACTGTAGCTGTTGATTCCTCACGTCGAAGATAAATGTGATGTAGGTGTCACTGTTACTGTAGCTTATCAACGTCGAAGATTGATGTCTCTTCTTACTGTGTTGTTGACTCCTCAATGGTGAAGACGAATGTCTTGCTGTAGCTGTGTGACCTTACTGTAGCTGTCACTGTTGAATCCTCAAGAGCGAAGACGAATGTGTCTTGCTGTAACTGTTACTGTTGACTCCTCAAGGGCGAAGACGAATGTGTCTTGCTGCTCAGGCGTGGGGCCTATTTATACTACGACAAGGGCGCAAACCGTGGGAAGCGACGAGAGCATCGGGTTTCACCAGCCATTGTCTTACGCACGTTCCTGGGCTGCATCCTAAACCTGAGGGTCTCCAGTTTATAATGCTTATTACAAGGGTTCGTTTTATGGCGACTGTCCCAAGGGATTGTTTTATGGAACCTTTTTGGCGTTGTTAAAATCAGCCAGATGCGGGACATTCTCTTACAATTTTATTCATGTATGTTGCAGTTTATAACAGGGGAGCACTTTATAACGTTTGTCTTTGTCATTGATACTTTGTTAAATGTTCATAGTCGTTCCTTTCATAATTTTTGCCTTGCCAGATGTGTATAACTATTGAATGACGATCGTTCATCACAATAAACGATCGTCCGTCTTACGCTTTCTAAATTCTTACGCACAAATGTTCTATTCTAAGTAATATTATAACAATACACTATTCGGAATTAGTTTCTATACACTATTTAAAACTATTCGTCCCGCACAGAAGTGGTGTCAACAAACATTTGTTTTCAATTAGATTTATTAGTGTATTTTTTTATATAGTTCTTCTTTCATTTAGACATTAGAATTAATAAAATGCTTAAATAAAAAAAAAACTCTTAATGACAGAAATACATTTTAAAGAACATAAAAACTCTTTAATTTTAATCTTAATATTGCTTTAACCTTAATTTTGAGCTCTTGATACAATACTTTTACAAATCACTTAAATACCATGATATATTAAAAACTAAGAAAGAATATAACATACAAACATATTTTAAAGAACACAAAAACTCTTTAATTTTAACATTGCTTTAACTTTTAATATTTTGGAAATGAGCTATTGTTATATCACTTTTATAAATCGATTCAATACTGCAATAAATAAAAAACTAAGAAAGGATATAAAATAGAAACATATTTTAAAGAACATTAAACTTTTCATCTTGATATACCTTCATTTTGAAAATGAGCTTCTAATTTGTGGAAGCAATGTAATATAACAAACACTGCATTCACAAATTACTTAACATACACATTAATAACTAAGAAAGACTGACTAGGTACTAAAATTACGACTCTTAGTCATATTTTTAGTTGTCAGTTACAATTCTGGATAAAACCTTATTCAGTGCAGCCCTGCCTTGGAGTAGGCACTCTGACTACTAGAGGCACTAACACCTCTTCTACTTCCATAACAGCTGGAGGAGGTAAATTGGCCTCTAAAGTTTAAAGCAATATTGTGTAACACAACAGGCAACTACTATTTACATAAAATATTTTAATACAAGGTCCTGTGTCTTAATAAACACCACCAACGTGACTTGAGCAATCCAAAATAGCGCTCTATACAATTCCTTGCTTGTACATATCGCTGGGTATAGGTATCTTCGACAGAGCCAGGAACTACAAATCATCAGCCAATTCCGTTGAGGATATCCAGAATCACCTAAACATACATACCTAAATAAATATTAGCAGTATTATGTAATAATTGTTGGGAACACAAGTAATTATTTGTACATGATTGTTTTGGAAATAAAATGGGTGTTTTAAATGACACAAATATCAGTCATTAAGATAAAAAGGTAGGGCAGGGTACATCGTTGTGCTCAAATATAAATAACATAGAAAAAGTTAACCTACCTAATAACCATTTTGGTGCAGTTCTTGCATAAAACTTTCTATTCTGCTAGATACCCCTATGAACGAGTCATGGTTGGCTCCACCAAACTTCAAATTGAAATTAATAATTTTTAAATTACTATCGCACACCTGTAGACAAAGGAAAAAGATATATGGAACATGACATAATAATCCTATAAAATATGTTTCTATAAGCATTTATAGCAATAATAATATTATAAATAGTTTAACCACAAACACATGTATACTTACCAATTGTACATTCAATGAATCAACGTTAATGGTAACCTTTCCGATTAAAAAATAAACGCTCTTCTTCTGATGTTTGACAATCGCCACATGAGTATATTCTATGCATCCAACTATACCTGGGAGTCTAAACCGCCTCTGAAACCTGTTGTTTTGGGAATATAATAATGTTTTGTTTATTATGGTAGACAGATTTATTACTACTACTTGGAAGTGTGTATATATTCCATTTTCTAAGTACCCATTGTCATTAAAGAAGGTATATTGTTTCATATGAATTACTTAGGAATATGTTACTAATAAAAATTATTAGTTATCATACATTAACTTACTCAAGTCTTATTTGGGCTCCTTGTACTTGCGAACTTGGAAACACGATCCATTTATTTACAATAGCAGGATGGCACAATGCTTCAACAACTTGGCGTATACACCTAGTAACTGTTCTTTGGACTTTGATATGAAGCCGTAGCCAATGTACACAAAACCTGAAATATGATGAATTAATTGAGAAAGATAATGCACTTTTATCTTAGGTTGGAAGTAAGTACACAACTTAGAACTTACCTTGATTTGAACACTAATTTGCGGTGATATTAAACGCCGAAGATCATCACAAAGACGCCAAAAACTTTGTTTATCCAGCCTAAAACCATGAATAAATTCCAATTCCGACATCTCAACAATTTGCTCCATGTTACGGCGATTTAATCTTCTTTGACGCCTTCACAAAGCTGCTTCATTATTAGCCGCCCATAATAGTCTCAAAGTATGCATTTTTACTAATTAATTTGAATGAAATTACCAACAAAAATTACTATTTATAAGGTTAACGTGAGCGTCCTAGCTCCCGCTAATGTAACGTGCCGCGGAAACGTTGAAATATCATATGCGTTTGTCAAAAGTGGCTTTTGTCTACCATTTTGATGAACAATTATGACTTGTATCTGTCACGCTCGCTTCGACGTTCCTTTCCACATAACAAATAGTGACTTGTCTACCAATTTAGCAGCAGGCACGTGACCTCTGGTAAGCAAACGTCAACTCCATACATTTTGACTTTTGCGTTGACGTTAACACTTACAGAAAAAGGATTTTGTCTAGGCCCCCTGATACCGTGGCCCTGGCGCACAGGCAAATGAAGAAACACGGATGGATTTAAGTCAGTAAAAGTATATTCCCTTCTGCTTCGCCCTGAGCGGCAGAGGTCATTTGGTGATTTTTCACCCAAAATAAAAGTAAAATATGTGTTACCAAGTCGTGGTGCCCTAGTGATTAAATCACCAGCCTCTTAAGTATGAGTGTGCGGGTTCGATTCCAAGTCAGGCAAGTACCTATGTAACTTTTCTAAGTTATAAGTAGGTACTTTCTAAGTATATCTTGGACACCAATGACTAATTACAAAGTGAAGGAAAACATCTTGAGGAAACCTGGACTTTAAGTCTGAAATCGCCAACCCGTATTGAGCAAGCGTGGTGATTACGCTCAATCCTTCTCTGTATGAGAGGAAACCTGAAAGGTTGCTGATGATGATGATTTCTTACCAGTTGTCAGGTTGTAGAGTTGAGATAACAGTCGAGCTATGCGAAATCCTGGTATTTAGTTGCCGTGAGGATTGGTAAAATGTTTTCTTTTTTTTTTATCAGAAAGCGGCCTTTGTAAAAGATTCAGAAAATGGTTTCACATCGTTCCAACTGTCAACATCCATTACAAATATTCCGAAAACTAGAATTTTTCCCTAGAATTTTTTAATTAGAGTCAATGTCCAGTTAAATTGGATGCAGCTGATACTACCTAAGTACCAGTCATCATTATCATCATCATCAACCTCTCGTCCCACCGCTGGGCACAAATCTCCTCTCATACAAAGAAGAATTGAGCGTAATCACCACGCTTGCTCAATGCGGGTTGGCGATTTCAGATTTAAAATTCAGATTTCCTCAAGATGTTTTCCTTCACCTTTTTATCAGTCTTTGGTGTCCAAGATATACTTAGAAAAGTTACATTTGTACTTGCCTGTCCAGGAATCGAACCCGCACACTCATACTTGAGAGGCTGGTGTTTTAACCACTCGGCCACCACGAAGTACCTGTACCATTGCTCAAACTAACACGCTTACGTTAATACGTGTATATCCTGTGTTAAAGCATGCAACCATTCTTATATCAAGCACCTTCAAATTTCCTAGTTCCTTCCCATTCATTCACATTCAGCGCTCACGAATAACTTCACTCACTCCCTCTTCAACAATAATAGCGGACCCCAGACTCCAAAGCTGAAAAAAATGCTACGGATGCGACTGGGATTAACGCTGAGATGATGATGATGACTCCCTCTTCAACAACATCGGAAAAAGTTCGCCATGCGCGCCGGCCGGCTTATCATAAAAATTCTATAAATCAATAATTAACCCTTGAAACCACCAACAAAGTGACCAAGTGAACATCTGTGGAGGCCTCCATCAGAACCCGTAGAGTGCAGCGCTGGGAATGCCGTAAGTCCACCCTTGTCTCATTTGTATGTGCTTGGGGTTCGTGGAGATTCCACCGAGTTTCCCAGAAGACGCGCCTAAGAAACGCAGTCCAGCTATCGAAGAAATATCAGTATACCATCACCAAACATCCAGTCTGTTCCCAGCTTTACGTAAATATTAGTGCGGATCCAATGTAGTCTGAAGTTTATTAAGATAAACACAGAAGCACAGCTTAGGCTGAAATGACAGAATAACATGAAGTGTATTTACTACATATCTGGCTAAATGGTGTTGGGTTGGCATATAACAGGATTAGGGCGTTCAAGAATCCCTTAGGCTTGGACGCCTAAGCTCTCAAAATACAGTTTTTAAAACTTAATGTCTATGGTATTTATGTATGAATAAATTCAGATTCTAGTATGAAATTATAATTGTGCCTTTTTGGCTGATATACTAATTATACCTAAATCATAGGTTTAAATGAAATTAGTCGTTCCTCATTATGGTACTAGCAGCGCGACGTGGTTTCACCCGCATAGGTTTTAGTTCTGTAGGAATATCCGGGATAAGAAACATTTTATGTTTTATCCGGGTTATAAAATATTGGTGTAGTTTTTGCGCGAAAGCGAAAGAAATGTCTATTCTGGGACACATCTTTGTTTGTGTTTATAATATTATGAAGGAAGTGGGATTTCTATTAAAATAAAAAAACCGGCCAAGTGCGAGTCGGACTCACACACTGAGGGTTCCGCCGTACAAACGTAGCGGTCTCCAAAGCCTGGAGCACAGGCGTAGAGTAGCCAGCCTTTCGGTGTTCTATAGGATGCATTCTGGTGAGTGTGCAAGGGAATTGCATGATTTAATTCCTCCATCTCCGTTCCACCATCGGACGACCCGTCGTACGGCGAGTTTCCACCCTTACGTTGTTGACACCACTGCGATCCGGACGAATCGTTCGCTTCCTCTTTTATACCGCCTACATCGAGGGACTGGACAATTTGCCAGCGATGGTGTTTCCGTCACATTACAATTTGAGTGTCTTCAAGGCTAGAGTGAATAGGCTCTGAATAAACTAGCGCGCTTTACCATCAACGATCGCATCACTGCTTACCATCAGGCGGGATTGCGGTCAAGCGCTAGTTTATAACTTATAAAAAAGCGGTTTATTGATAAACAAAGTAGAAGTAAACAAAATCAACGAGAAATTGTCGCAAATTTTACTAATTTCGGTACACGTGCGAACAGCATCTAAGCGCTATTGTTTCATACCAAAATTCAATATTCAATGTCAGCGGGAAGTAGTCTATGTTTTGATTCCGTTGCGAGTAGTGGCGAATTTCAAAATATGCGGTATGATTATAGGTAGGTAGCTCAGCATTTTGATTATTTGCGTTGATTTAGAATTTTTCACATTTTATAGGTAATTAGATTTAAGAAGTGTTTGATATGAATTTCAACTTTAATATCTCTACGCGTTCATGTGAAAAAGGTAGGTAGTAAGTCTATAATTATTAAAAAAAATATTTTATGTCATGTAAGCAAAAATAATATTTTAATATTTTATGTAACTTCAAATTTATCATTTTCGCAATTTTTCTTTTATCTGTCTGTTATAACGTTTTTATAAACGTTAACGTTAAAATTTCAAGATTCTGAGTTCACGGGAAGTACCTTGTAGGTTTTGATTCCCTAGCGTGTGACGGAAATTCGTCTAAGGTGTCGGTATAAACTGCTGTATCTTTTGATCACGTTAACTTAGAAGTTTGATTTTTTCACTGCTTAAAGGGACAATAGACCTAGGTATTTGTTATAAATTTCAATTTGATACCTTTATTCGTTCGTGAGAAATAAGGTAGTAAGTTTCATTTTATTAAAATATTTTTATTATATTATATAACTAAAAAAATGTGATTTTCGCAATTTTTCCTATATTTACATTATATTACAATGCTTCATGCCAAATTTCAAGATTCTGAGTTTACGGGAAGTATCCTGTAGGTTTTGATTCCTTTGCGAGTGTCGAAAATTTGTTGAAAATATCGACATAATCGGCTGTATCTTTTGATTGGCTTGGCTTAGAGGTTTGATATTTTCACAGCTTAAAGGGAGAATAGATCTGAGTATTTCATGTGAATTTCAGCTTGATACGTCCACGCGTTCTTGAGATAAAGGGTCTTGACAGTCAGACAGACAGACAGACGGACAACAAAGTGATCCTATAAGGGTTCCGTTTTTTCCTTTTGAGGCACGGAACCCTAAAAATAAGGAAAAATATGTGTAGAGATTTGTGCTTTTATTTAAATTATAAACAACGACCTCCACGACCAAACTCCTGACACAACAACATTTGGCACATCGTACCAATTTACGGCTTCTCCAGACATCAAGCCGGATCACGACGAATCTCTTTGTGGCAAGACTTTGTCTGATGAGTGGTAACTTTTGCCCTACCACTGAGATACTGTTTTCAGAGTTCAGGATGTTTCAGGGGTTGTTTATTAGGAATATCTCAGTAACAGCCCTAAGGCGACTCGCCCACATGAATGGTAAGTACATAGTCATATAATGTTCCCACTCTTGGGACACAGGTCTCATCTCGGTGAAAGGGAGTGGGCCGTAATCTACCACACGGGCCCAGTGCGGGTTAGTAATGGCGTGCTAGGACACGCATGTTTCCTTACGATGTTTTACGTCAACCTTTTTGAGAACAGTGGTGAAGAAATATTTTACACAAAGTAAAGCACCAAAGTCGTGGTGGACTAGTGGTTAAAACACCAGCCTCTCAAGTATGAGTGTGCGGGTTCGATTCCAAGTCAGGCAAGTACCAATGTAACTTTTCAAGTTATACGTATTTTCTAGGTATATCTAGGACACCAATTTAAAAGAAAGGAAGAAAAGAAAAGAAACCATTTATTTGGCGCACACCCTTATAAATACATACAGTTATTATTACACTATATTATTAAATATATTATATTATACACTAATAATAGTTTGAAACAAAGTAAACATAACAAAAATTAAACAAAAGGTAAACAAAACAATTAACAAATGTGAGTCCAACGGTTGCGCCAAATAGGTCCAGTTCAGCATAAATGTCAGACAACTACGTAGCAGTTGCCTGACGCTGGTTTTCAACTGAACCTTGTTAGGAGTGTATACTTAATTATTTAATATTGTGCTTGTGTGATAAAAAGGTGAAGTAAATAAAGTCTGAAATCGCCAACCCGCATTGAGCAAGCGTGGTGATTACGTTCAATCCTTCTGTATGAGAGGAGACCTGTGCCCAGCAGTGGGACGATAAAAAGTAAAAGTTCATATGTACTTCGGTTTTATTAAAAAAAAAACTATTTAATATGTATATAGCATTTCCAAACCCGGTTTCCAAGTGTTGCCTTTGCTTACCGTGGGGAAATCCTCATAGTTAACCCTCCAAATCGGAAGTAGGTACGAAGGGTAATGTTGGAACTCCTACTGACTAAAACCTCCCTGTTCTTTGCAGTCGGGGGCCCGGGATATACTTGTACATTTGCCACATACTCGACTGGTATCAACCCACCATGCCTAGCGAGCGCCATCACCGACTGCGGCCGACGAACCCACGACTAAACGTCCTTTCCATTAAGACGCGCATACATAGCACGCAGTATGCTCAACGAGGTCTTTGAGCCTGACTGCTCGAGCGACGACACGGCCCCAATTGCGTCGCCCGCAGAAAAATCCGTCATAAAGGTTAAAAGTCAATATAAATACGGAATCTTTATATGAAACTTGACGTGAATTCCGAGAAAAACCTCACATTTTCATATGAAACGTAGTATCGCGTAAAATGATTTTTATCTTTTGCGACGCGACGGGTTCCCCTCTACTTTGACGGTTTTCTTTTTATATTGTTTCACTTCGTTACTCTAACAGTGTGATGCGATGAGATTACAGCAGATCCATTTTGTAAAACTCTCACCGTAAAAAGATAAGTAAAGTCAGCTTATAGTCCTTATGGCTAAATCCTACTAATTCCCTTTATTCATAAACGTTGCTTAAAGTTAACTAGTGATTAGCGAATGTTTAGACAGACATTTTTAATATTTGCACGTCACTTAACTGTAATCATCATCATCATCTCAGCGTTAATCCCAGTCGCATCCGAAGCTTTTTCAGCATTGGAATCTGGGGTGGGCTTTACCAGTCTAACTGTTGATTAGGCTAAACTTTGATATTTTCCGTGAAGCGACTGCCGTGTGACCTCCACAAGCCGATGGCGATATCGAAACTTTGCAGGTAGACCAAAAATTGGACTTTTGAAGGCTCCAACAACCCGTAACGATTGCCATTAGATGTTCGTAGGGCAACCTGGACAAACGGCTTAACGTGCTTTCCGAGGCACGACCAGACCAGTGTAAATATTAATATTCATGCATACAAATATTTGCACTGCGCTGGAATTGAACCCTCGTCTCCTTGTGCAGCAGCTGCGTTCGCTACCGCTACACCGCGTTTATGAAAAACCCCTCAAACACTATTGTGTTTATTCATAAACGATGATTAGAATTAAGTGATGTGCAAACATCAAAAATGTCTACTTAAATGTTCGCTAATCATTAGTTAACTTAAAGTTAACAACGGTTATGAAGAAAGGGGTCACGTTCTTCATTGTCAGTCTCAATCTTTCAAAAAATACTTCTCATTTTCCTACATTTTGATAAGTTTTTGACATTTGTTTGTCGCCAATATGAGACTGCGACTGGAGTTTTTGGCGGGAAGCCAAGATGAGTACCACGCTCGTTTTTCATTGGACTTTTAAATTATTTATAGTGTCGTTTACTAAATAAAAACGTGTGATTTATGTAGTAAAAAGTGCATTCAGTGAATAATTCATAAAGAACAGTGAAATATTGTAGCATAGTGGCCACATCATGGCTTTGTACCAAATCTTCATCTGTGTTCGGTACGCGCGGCCATCTTTTTCGACATGAATAATTCATTACGTGACATTGGCTAAATGCACAAACCGTGCGAAGCCATAAGAGAAAGAAAGAAGACTGCGACTAGATTTTGAACGTTTTAGATTAAATTGGCCTCTGATGTTTGGGGGCGACAGACGTCCCCAAGATTGATTGAGTTCCACGTGCACGAGTTTTAGACGTTGCGGGGCGATTCACAGTATAGCGGTATCTACAGAACGCTACATGCGAACAACGTTTGATACTGACGTCACAAGAATTCTACATCTCGCAAGCAGAGTTTACCGTGCAACTAGCATATATACAATTTCCAAAAACCAACCGTTGGGTAAGTACCCGCCAGACTCAACCCCTGTCTGGTCGGAGAATCCTCCCTTTTCTACGGAGGATAAGTGAACTTTATTCCCTATATGTTACTCATGCCTTCACATTACACAGGACAGCCTCTGTGGCGTAGCGGTAGCGAACGCGGCCGTTGCGTAAGGAGGCGCGGGTTCGATCCCCGCACAGTGCAAATATTTGTATGCATGAATATGAATATTTGCACTGGTCTGGTCGTGCCTCGGAAAGCACGTTAAGCCGTTGGTCCCGGTTGCCATACGAATATCTAGTGGCAGTTGTTACGGGTTGTTGGAACCCTCAAAAGTCTAACAATTGGTCTAACTGCAATGCTTAGATATCGCCTTCGGGTTGTAGAGGTCAGACGGTAGTCGCTTCACGGAAAATATCAAAGTTTAGCCAAACTCAGCAGTTAAACTGGTAAAGCGGACCCCAGACTCCAAAGTTGAAAGGGCGGCGGATGCGACTGGGATTAACGCTGAGATGATGATGATGACTCATGCCTTCACACTGGTGACCCTAAGCATGAAAAATGTCAGCGCAGCCTTCGTGCAAAAAGTTCGGCGCGACGTTATCATCACACTCTCCTAAGCTTTAGCAGCGAGTTACCTAGCTAGCCGGCACCCACGGCATCAACGGGTATCCTAACCACAAGCATACAGCGACTGCGCATACCCGATCATGATCCTACGCCTCATTAGCAACCTTGGCACATTGCAATTTCGGCGGTTCAACAAGAAGAATTCTCTCCTGGTCGACGCAGCAGTCAGCCTCAATCCGGTGCTGTACGACAGCCGCCGCACTGGAATATAACGCCGACTCCACGGAGATATCTCCGTAGACAGTTCTGATTCAGCGAGAATTATGCAACAACCGGTTCCGACTCACTGGAACCTCAGCTGGCCTGGCAAGAATCGCAAGATACAAGACTCTCAGTTAACTATCGACCTCCAATCTCCGGAGGGGAGTGATGTAGCGATACTTACAAAACGCCACATGGAACAATGCGTCATACTGACATCACACGGATTCTACATATAGCAAGCAGAGTTTGCGTTTTGCATATATGCTAGTTACATGCTATGGTAACTAGCATATATGCAATTTCCAAAAAGCAATTGTTGGGCAAGTGCCCGCCAGACTCAAAACCTGTCTAGTCGGAGGATCCTTCCTTTTCTATAGAGGATGAGTGAACTTTACTCCCTGTTCCTCATGCCTTTGCAATACACCACACGACGGCAGTGAACTCTCGTGCCCTGCCCTGGTCTAGGCATGGTCCGGAGCGAGAGTGCATGGCAGCTCATCACCTCTCTCTACGAAATAGTAATACAGGCAAACGAGAAGGTCAAGTGCGTGAGGGAGAATCAATTTCAGCGCTCTTATGCCCCTAGCTGCCGTAGGCTTGTGGCGGGGAAGGACTAGGCCCGGGTCGAAGGCGCGTTGTGTTTCACTCGCACCTCAAAGAAATGTCAGCATATAGTGAAGGGGTCTACTATGCTTTTGTCAAAATAATAGTATGTATTTTGTTTATTAATTTATTTCTATTTCAAGAATTATTTTTTACTTTTTAGTTTAATTTATTATTAAAGCGTCTTCTTTAGTTTTGATAGTAAATTTTTATCATATGCCCAAAATCCAAAATTAAATTATTTAATACTCTTTCGAGAAATATTCGAAAATGTTCTTTCTTGTATCAGTAAGTATTGTGAAGAAAATAATAAAGCGCGACTCGCACAAATAGCGAAGCAATCAGCACTATTGATCTATCCAAGGGTTTATGTTGTGGTTCAAGTGTGAAAAAAGGGCCCTTGCAATGTGTCAAGTGTTTTTGTTAAATAAATAATATCGTTATGCTGGTGATGTGTAAAAAGCAGAGCGGAAGTAATAAAAAAAGTTTTGCCAATTAAGAACGGTGGTACAAATTTTAAATGCGCAGTTGACATTTATATTACTACGTAGAGGGGTCGATGCCCGATGGGGCCGACGGGTTTTCGAGTGGCCACCACGCACCGGAAAACGCAGCATTGGTCCGTTTTCTGAGCGTAGGACCCCGACAAGGTGGACCGACGACCTGGTGAAGCTCGCGGAAAACCGCTGGATACGGGAGGTACCGTATCGGTCGTCGTGAAGATCCTTGGGGAAGCCTATGTCCAGCAGTGAGCGTCTTTCGGCTGAAATGATGATGATGATGAGAGGGGTCGGAGCCGCACAACTTGATCGATCAGGTTGAGTCACGCGTGATGCGGTTGGTCTAAAGATCACCCATCTTTCATACCGAGCCTACCCGCGGAAAGTATATCGCTGTCAGTAAATCGTTGGTTCCGGCTGGCTTTTCATTTCCGGTGCATGATTGAGAAGAGTTACGGGTAGTCAAAAGCCTAAAAGTCGGGCAAATTGGTCTTACCAAGGGGTAACGTAATTACCCACTAGCTGAGTTGTGGCCTTCAGACAAGTAGTCGCTTTATCTAGAAAGGCTGTTCAGAGACCTTATTACATCAACAAATTATGAGGTTTAAATTCCTTGGCTAGTGAACTATAAGCAAAAGAACCAATAATGATTCGAATTGACATCGATAGTCTCTTATCCAAGCTCCACCCATCAAGTCTGACAACCAGCATCCTAATTGCGTAATGTGCCATTACTGCCAGTTGGAATCATTTCAAAGCAAATTGTCAATCCTTTGCTTCATATGTTCGAAAATGAGTTAGCTCAAAAACGTAAATAGCAACAGCAATGAATGTTGTTGAACTGTCAAAATGAAACCCATTGCTACTGATAGTGTGTTACGTAATTACCCTACGTAACACACTATCTACTTATCACTATCTCTTAAAACATTATAATCATTATTTTTTATTTTCCCTTCTTTTACTTTTTATTTTTCTTCTTTTTCGTCTTCTTTTTCTTCCTTATTAATACATGTATATTTATTTAAATTAGTATGATAAACTTTATGTATAAATTTACTGTATAATATAAGTATTATACCGTACAGTATTGGTTTCTATCCCACACACTCCACACATCCCCTTGGTCTTCCATCCAAAGGTTGTCTGTAAAAGAACAAACACTATTAGCGATAAGGCCGCCCATTGCGTCACCCTTTATAAAATCTTTATATTTATGTTCTGTTATTTACATAGTGTACATAATAAAGACTATTCTATTTTCTTTAAGCTGTATATTTATAGACTGGAAATCAAACCCAACATAATTGGTAACAAGCTCGGCAGATGATGATATCTCCCTTTATAAATGGGACGTAAACAGTCATCATCATCAGCCTCTACTCGTCCACTGCTGGACATAGGCCTCGTTCATGGCACGCCAACAAGCTCAATCCTGAGCAGTTCTCCGCCAGCCACTACCAGCCACCTTTTTGATGCCGTCGCTCTATATCGCCCAAGGGCGTCCTACGCTACGTTTGCCGAGACGCGGTCTCCACTCGAGGACTCGTTTACCCCAACGGTTGTCGGCCCTGCGGCATATGTGACCAGCCCATTGCCACTTCAGCTTGCTAATCCTCTCAGCTATGTCGGTGACTCTGGTCCTCTGTCGGATCATCTCATTTCTGATGTAGTCCTTCAGAGAGACGCCCAACATAGCCCGCTTCATAGCTCTCTAAGCGGCTAAACGACGTAAACAGTACAGCGGGGTAATTACGTAACACACTATCAGTAGCAATGGGTTTCATTTTGACAGTTGAACAACATTCATTGCGTTCTTTACATAGCCGACTAGACAGTAAGCAGAGACATTTTTCTAACATATTGACCAATGGACTAGCAATAAGCTTCGAAATTATTTCAACTGAGAGTAATAGTGAGTTACGTAAATAAGGTGCTAGTTGAATACAAATACAACAAATACTAATATTTATTGGCACAAAAAATACATGTTTTAAATTTTTGTGTACATTAATACTGCATTACAAGTGGTAACTCGGCTAGCGCAACGACAGGACGTAAGACAAAAAAAAATTAATATCTTCGGACATCCTTGACCGATTTCCAATCTTTTTGCAGTTTTAAGTGCGGGGAAGTGCATTTCATAAAGTATATAAAAAGTGATTACGAGGGATTGCAGTGAAAAAATATTATGGTGAAAAAATAAGGAAATTTGAGGTTATGTTTTGATTTTATCCCATAACTTTAGTGCAAAGTGTCCTATAAGTGTAAAACGCTAGTAGGCGGATAGAGGCTGTTGAAGCCGATCTGCTGAAACTCCGCCGGATCGTCGGGCGGTTGTTTTCAGGGAGATATTCCCTGAAAAACAATTTTTTCTAACCACATGGTTGGAGAACGGGAAAGCGCACGGACTCCGCTCAAACTCCCGGCTGAAGAGCGGATCACCAGCAACCTATTAGCACTTTGAGTGGATTTTTCAGTGAGTGTCCTGAAAAGATATTGACCTTTAAAAAACCAAACTTTAGCGTCAAATATCTACGAAACAAGAGCGACGACATATCTTTTTTCTATGACCATTGGCTGCGCGCTTCGAAGGACTACGCCCCTGCTGAAAATCAGATTTTTAGTACTAGAAATAGCGTTTTTACAGCCATTTTCTTAAAGAAACCTGTAAATCTTAATTTTATATAATTTCAGGCACTTAGAATTGAGATTTTCAAATTTTTTAACTTACTATGTTGTAAACCTTAATTAGTTGTATTTATCCTGAATTTTTCAGATTTTTCGGGCTAGGGACCGCGGAGCTACTGAATTTTATCTGTTTTTGGGCATAAATTCAAAATTAGTTAATAAAAATCAAATTTGACACCATAAATAGTTAAATTGTGTATATTCGGACTCGATTAAGCCCAAACTTGGGCTGAAAATCTTAAAAAACAAAGATTTGTATAATTTAATATTTCTGGTTCCCTAGGTTACATTTTTAAATCAGAATAGCTCCGTCTTCGTTCGACCTACAAGTATTAATTTTCTCTATTGTGTAGCGTATTAGAGTGAAATTGTGACAGGATACCTTTTTAGCGGTTTTCAGGACCTGAAAGTTTGGGCCCTAAAATAGGCTTGCGTGGTTCTCTAGGTTGTGCCTGTGTGTATGCCGAAAACCTCTTTCTTCTGCGACATTTCGTTGCGGAGATATCGGCTCTGGAAATAAAATTTTGACAGTTCAGCCGCCATCTTGGTGAACTTTAAGCCGTTATAACTTCGCGACGGAGAGTCGTAGGTGCCTGCGGTTTTCTTTGTGACGGTCGGCAGCTCTCCGACTATAGCTCTTGTCTTTTTCAGGAATTTCAAGTGGGAATTTCCTGAAAAAATTTCAGGCTGCTGAAAATATTTTTAACGTGTGGTTCAGCTAAGGGCGATAACAGCAAGCCCAAGCTCGGTTGCTCTGCGGCGTTTGGATCGGGAGCTGCAGGCGGTCAAACTTCTGTTTTGACAGTTCCGGCGCCATCTTGAAAAGTTTAAAACGACCATAGCTTTCATAGATGCGCCAGTGGACTAGCAAATTCTTGAAATTTGATCTTGTGTCTTTAAAAATATAAATTTTAAAAATACGAAAGTGAGACGGTGAAGAGTGAAATTGTATGGAGTAAGTGCGAGTGTTTAATGATTATGTTTAGGAAGTGTTTGTGGCGTAGTGAATTATGGTGGAGTAAATGTATGTTTGTACGTGTGGAAATTTAATGCTCATGCGAATTTTGTTTGAATTTTGTTTTTATTGATTGTGTTGGTATATTATAAATACCTCTGTCTATTTCCTTGGGGAATACAGCCGTGGTGTAAGTTTTATCTCTGTTTCACTCAGCTTTCCCTATAGTACACACTTTAAGCCACACTCAATCAACCTTGTTGACAAATCATAGGTATTTTAAACAGATATCAAATATTAGCTATGATTTCCGAAACTAGATAAGGTAAATACTTTGTTTACTCTACAAGCGGCAATTAATATAGTTTGATTTGTTTAGGCTTATATTATAGTATGACGATAAAATATTTAGGAATACCTAGACTTTTGTTTTTCTATTTTAATAATAACTATTTTATAATTATATATATATTGTATTTTGATTATTATAAAAATAATAAAACCGTTTTGTTTTTCTACCATATAAAGAAACGTAAGTATACAAAAACACATTGACTTTGTGGAAACTAGAGCCTGTACTAGGATAACAGCCTCTCCAGGCCTTCAAACTACACGGTCTACTAACGGAGGACAATAATTATGGGATGAAAAATAAATGACAATATTAATGAAAAAAAAGGGAAAATCTATAGCATTATTTTTAAATATGTCGATCTATACCAAGTATAAGAAAAATGCAGAGTATTCGGGAACTAAAAGGTGAGTTTAAAATATTTTTTTGTATCTAATAGTCCTTATTTAGAAAGGCTATAGACTACATAAATCACGCTAAGACTCTTAACAAATGAGGTATTACAATGCGACGAGTTGGGTCAGAGCAGCAGAAAATGAAGGGATGAAGTCACGGGTACAGCTAATGTGTCATAGAAGTGGTATCCACCAGACAACCACCAGACAAAGTCATGCCGCCAAGCAATTCGTTGTGTTCTGGCATGATGTCTAGTGAAGCCGTACGGAGGACGAGTCTGAGCAGTTGTGTTGTGATGTGTACCGGGTACGATGCGCCAAATGTTGTTGTGTCGGGTCGGGAGTTTGGTCGTAGGGGGTCTCCTGATCAATCTCCCTCTGGGTTAAACATTGCATCACCTCGCTCAACTGCCGCCTTCCTTCCTATTCACTCAGTTTTTTGAGTGAATAGGCTTATTGAACTAGCGCGCTTTACCATCAACGATTGCATCACTGCTTACCATCAGGCGGGATTGCGATCAAGCACTAGTTAATAATCATTAAAAAAAAAACATTTCGTCATCATGGGTCTAGCCTTTATCTCAACTAGATTGAGATTGGTTTCCAGTCTAATAGGATTCAGCTGAATATCAGCCTAGCCTATTTGACCTCCACACTTCAGTTAATAGGTAATACGATACTTAGACTGATGACAGATTTTTAGAGCTTCTAACTACCCGTAACGGCTGTTAAATATACACAAATGACAATCTGGACCAACAGTTTGTGCTTTCCGGGGTAAGGGAGGGATTTTAATATATGTATAACTAGCTTTCCGCCCGCGGCTTCGCCCGCGTAGAGTTCGGTTATATCGCGCTTTTTGGATTTCCCTCGGGAATATCAATTTTTTCCGGGATAAAAGGTAGTCTAAACCTTCCTTAAGAATCACTCTATCTATTAAAAAAAACCGCGTCAAAATCCGTTGCGTAGTTTTAAAGATCTAAGCATACATACGGACATACAGCGAAAGCGACTTTGTTTTATACTGTTACAATGGACCTTATGTCGACGGCATAAGGTTCAATATCGCGTGACATGCAGTGTGTCACTTTTAAGCCCTATTCCTCCAGATCTAGACATTTTCCAGGTACAATAATAAAACGCATTACTAGACTTAGGACGGCCTATCGAATGGTACAGGTCTCAACAGTTTTGTCAACAAAGTGTCGACATCGAAATTTCTAGAAACCCGTTTCCGGGAATTACCGTAGGTACTTCCGAGTGACCTCGAAGTTATGTGCTATTATTATTACGTCTAGAGGAATCTGGAATGTTCGATCAGCTGGACTATATAAAGCGCCGTAACGCCGGCTCAGAGTCAGTCTACACTCGACTAGCGATACGAAAACAGCGACAGTTAAGAAGCAATCTTAAAGAAGACCTACTGCGACAATTATAACGAGAACTGTAAGTACTACGTGAAGAAACATCTGTAGCGTTATTGTGTGTTTACAACACGGACTTCGTGGACGTAAGAGAAGACTTCGGTACGACATCAGCTACGTTCTACTTGTCATTGCCTACAATCGACTGTACCTTCGTTGCCAATAAACTTCGTAACCCTTAACCGGCGTTTAAGTACCCCTAGCCCGTAACAATTGGTGTCAGAAGCGGCATGCCGGTCACGCCAAGGGAAGACGAAAGAGTTCGCACGCGACGACAAGCAGCGATGGATTTGGCGCGTCAGGAGGAAGAATCGCTTGGTGTCCCTGCACCCGTAGAAGATGCGGCCGTCGTAACACCGACGAATGTGAGTGCGCCTAGTACCAGCACTATTCCCGGAAGCAGCGGACCCGATTTATCGGTGTTACTAGCTCACTTGACGGCGCAAATAAAGCTGAGTATAGCAGAATCCCAGGCGCAAATAAAAGGCATAGTAGCAGAATCACAGGCAAAATCCCAGGCAGAAATCCAGGCACAAATTAAAAGTGTAGCAGAATCCCAGGCAAAAATCCAGGCAGAAACCCAGGCAAAAATAGAAAAAACCCAGGCACAAATAAAACAATCCCAGGCAGCAACCCAGTCACAAATAAAGGAATCCCAGCAACTGGTATTACAATTAAATGAAAAGTGGAAAAAGACCAAAGAAGAGGTCAATGAACTTAGAATTAAAACAGCTCAACAAGATGCCCGTCTGGACCAGCAAGACACGCGCATTGACAAATATGATGCGCGTTTCGATAAATTAGACAATACCATCATGGAGTTTGGGAAGGAAGTAGAATTTTTGCATGAGAAGGTACAAAAAGGAGTTATTAAAGGTGTGGTACCGGTACCCAGTGCTTTGCCGACTTTCAAGGTACCTCATTTTGACGGGACAACGTCATGGGTGGCCTTCCGTCTACAGTTTGAAAAGGTCGCAAAAGGCAACAATTGGGACGACGATCAAGCCGTAACCGCCCTTACGCTTGCTCTGCGTGGTGAGGCGGTCCAAATCCTCGAAAATATTTCCGGCGATTGCAATACCCTAGCCTGTCTGTTAGAAGCGTTGGAGTCTAGATATGGAGAGAAACACCTGGAACATGTCTACAGGGCTCAACTCCGCGACCGCACACAGAAAAGCAGTGAGGGTTTGCAACAATGGGCATCGGAAATAGAACGTATTGTTCGGAGGGCGTATGCTTCAACGCCGGGAGCAATTGATGCTACTACGGTGCAAGCTTTTACTGATGGAATTCGAGATGCGGAAGTCAGGGCTGCGGTTCGTCTGGGGCACCATCAGACTCTGAAGGCAGCCTTGACACACGCTCTGGAGGTGGAAGCAGTACGCCAAGATGGCCGACCACACCACCGTATTCGTGAGGTAACCGCACAAATGAAACCCCGACAAGGGCCAACATGCTATGAGTGCGGTGAAAAAGGGCATATTCGGATCAATTGTCCCAGGAAGGCTAAGGGAAGAAGCACTTCTGGGACACAGGTGGAAGCCGAGGATTTAAACTAGGAACAGCCAGGGCTATGGGGCGAGTACTGGCTGGTCGACATGTAGCCCCCATTATAACAGTATCACAAGTGGGTGACGGAAACAGTCTCATTATAGAAGGAGAACTGAATGGTAAATCCTGCAGTCTCACATTGGATACTGGTGCATCAAGAACCATTGCACGACCGGAGCTATTTCCTCGGACCATAGTATGGAAAAGAGGATCTTCACAATGCCGATTACAAACCGCCACTGGCCAACCAGTACTCGTCCTTGGTGAAACGAACGTGACCTTGAAAATGGGTGATAAGACATTTACGCACCCCGTTTTAGTAGCGAATATTACAGATGATTGCATAATAGGACTGGACTTTTTGAAGAAACAGCAGTGCGTCCTTAATGTAGCTAAAGGAGTATTGAGTTTCCCAGAACAAGAAGTATTTCTTCAAGGTGGAAAACAAGGGTCAGTGTACTGTTTAAGGAGAACGGTATTACCACCAAGATCAGAAACCTTAGTAGATATTAGACTATCACCAATAGGATGCCGTAAACGTTGCATTATAATAGAAGATTCTGGAGATCACCCAGACTGGATAACAGCAAGGACACTGATGATGATTTCCGATAAACCAAAAGTACGCATTATCAACGTTAGTAACAAAGAAATAATTCTTGAAAAGAATTGCATGGTGGGTGTGTGCGGTCATGTAGCATCTTTGAGAAAAACAGAGGCTCACCAAAAGGAACTTGATCAGAAGTGGCAGGAACATGTATCGACACTACTCGAAAATTGTAAGGGCAATTTGAACAAGTTCGAAAGTCACAAAGTTAAGCAACTGTTACACAACTTCCATGACATCTTCTCGAAGATCGACGGTGACGTGGGAAGGACTGGGCTCGTCAAACACCACATAGATACGGGTGATACACAGCCGATAAGACAGAGACCACGTCGTATCCCCTTTGCAAGAGAACAGGAAGTCGCGGAAATGTTAAGAGATATGGAGAAAAACCGGATTATAGAAGCATCCACCAGCCCTTGGTCATCTCCAGTAGTCCTAGTCAAGAAAAAGGATGGCAGTACAAGGTTTTGCGTTGACTACAGGATGTTGAATGATGCCACGAAAAAGGACAGTTATCCTCTGCCACGTATAGATGACACTTTGGACTTGCTAAGTGGCATGAAATGGTTCTCCACAGTTGACCTCAAAAGTGGTTACTGGCAGGTGGAAATCTGTCAGCAGGATAAAGAAAAGACCGCTTTCACCACTGTTCCTGGGAACGGTCTCTGGCAATTCAATGTCATGCCTTTTGGACTGTGCAATGCTCCAGCTACATTCGAGCGCCTAATGGAGCGCATTTTGGTGGGGTTGCTTGGTGATGCATGCCTGGTCTATTTGGATGACATCATCATTATGGGACGAAACTTCGCAGAACACCTACGCAATTTGGAGAAAGTGTTCCAGAAACTGCGTGAAGCGAATTTAAAACTCAGTCTTAGTAAGTGTACACTATTCCAGAAAGAAGTTGGATACTTGGGACACATTATTTCGGCGCAAGGAATTCGAACAGACCCTGAAAAAATAAAAGCCGTGTCGAAGTGGCCTACCCCTCGTAATAAAACTGAGGTACGCTCTTTCTTGGGTCTGTGTGCATATTACCGTCGGTTTGTGAGGAACTTCTCCGAGTTAGCGAAACCGTTGCATCGTTTAACAGAGGAAAAGTGTCAATTTGAATGGAACTCTGATTGCGAACAGGCATTTGCTCTACTGAAAACTCACTTGTGCGAGGCTCCTGTACTAGGTTACCCTAGTAGGGAAGGCCGATTTTTGGTAGACACAGATGCCAGCAATGTGGGTATTGGAGGAGTTCTCTCTCAAACACAAGGAGATAGGCAGGTCGTTATCGCATATTTCAGCAAATGCCTTTCCAAGCCAGAAAGAAATTATTGTGTTACCCGCCGAGAACTTCTAGCCGTTGTTAAGACCTTACAACACTTCAAGAAATATTTGATTGGGAGGCAGTTTACACTTCGTACCGATCACGCTGCCTTACAGTGGCTCCTCCAGTTCAAAGACCCAGAAGGACAAGTAGCAAGGTGGATAGAGCAGCTGCAAGAATTTGACTTTGTCACTGAACATCGGAAAGGCAAGTCACACAATAATGCTGATGCTTTGTCTAGACGACCTTGCGAAGAATCTTGCCGACATTGTGCCAAACAGGAAAAGAAAGAGAACGTAAGGATTATCCAGGTGAACGCTTTGGACGAAGACTGGGATAATCAATCATTGGAAGACGCACAAAAGGAAGATAGTGACTTGAAGACAGTAATCGAATGGAAGAAACGTGGCCAAAGGCCCACTTGGAGTGAAATATCAGCGCTTAGCCCAACAGCAAAAAGTTACTGGGCTCAATGGGACAGCCTGATAATTGATAATGGAGTTCTCAAGAGGAAATGGGAATCACCCAGTGGACAGGAGGTCACCTTACAGATAGTTGTCCCCTGTGATAAGGTCGCGTCAGTGCTACGACAGGTGCACGACGGAGTATCCGGAGGACATCTAGGAGTTAAGAAAACCCTGGAGAAGGTGAGAAAAAGATTCTATTGGGTGCATTGCCGTGAAGACGTTGAGGACTGGTGTAGAAAATGTGTAGCTTGCTCCTCAGTAAAGGGACCGCAAACGAGAGCCAGAGGTCGGCTGAAAGTGTACAATGTTGGTGCACCATGGGAAAGAGTTGCTGTCGATATAGCTGGGCCATTCCCTGTTACTGAAGAAGCTGGAACTGAAGAAGGGAATAGGTATATCATCGTCATGCAAGACTATTTCAGCAAATGGCCAGAAGCTTTTGCAGTACCTAACCAAGAAGCTCATACAGTCGCCAAAAAGCTAGTTCACGAGGTGTTCTGTCGATTTGGCATTCCTTTGGAGTTACACTCTGACCAGGGTAGAAACTTCGAGTCTTCACTATTTCAAGAGGTTTGCCAACTACTCGGGATACATAAGACTCGTACAACACCATATCACCCACAGTCAGATGGAATGGTCGAAAGATTCAATCAGACGTTGGAGAATCATTTGGCCAAAGTAGTGGAAGAACATCAAAGGGATTGGGACCAATACATTCCACTCTTCTTAATGTCATACCGCTCTGCAACACATGATAGCACAAACTGCACACCGGCGAAAGTCAACTTCGGCCGAGAAATTAGACTACCCATAGATGCACTAACCGGAACACCTCCCGATGCTCCTATCCTAGCCGTCGACTATGTGGCCGACCTACGGCGTAAATTAGATGGAATACATGAGCTAGTGAGAGAGAATGGTCTGAAAACCAGTGAGAAAATGAAAATCCGATACGACCGCAAAGCTAACGTGCCCGGATTTGAAGAGGGAACTTTGGTATGGTTACATAATCCCATAAGGAGAAAAGGAAAGAGTCCGAAATTTCAAGCCAAATGGGAGGGTCCGTACACGATAGTAACCAGAATAAACGATGTCACCTACAGGATTAAGAAAGGGCCTAGAGTGAAACTGAAGATCGTACACGTAGACCGCCTAGCTCGCTATTATGGATCAAATCATGCTCGGGACGAGCATGACTAAGAAGGGGGCAATGTAACAAATGGACCTTATGTCGACGGCATAAGGTTCAATATCGCGTGACATGCAGTGTGTCACTTTTAAGCCCTATTCCTCCAGATCTAGACATTTTCCAGGTACAATAATAAAACGCATTACTAGACTTAGGACGGCCTATCGAATGGTACAGGTCTCAACAGTTTTGTCAACAAAGTGTCGACATCGAAATTTCTAGAAACCCGTTTCCGGGAATTACCGTAGGTACTTCCGAGTGACCTCGAAGTTATGTGCTATTATTATTACGTCTAGAGGAATCTGGAATGTTCGATCAGCTGGACTATATAAAGCGCCGTGACGCCGGCTCAGAGTCAGTCTACACTCGACTAGCGATACGAAAACAGCGACAGTTAAGTAGCAACCTTAAAGAAGACCTACTGCGACAATTATAACGAGAACTGTAAGTACTACGTGAGGAAACATCTGTAGCGTTATTGTGTGTTTACAACACGGACTTCGTGGAGTAAGAGAAGACTTCGGTACGACATCAGCTACGTTCTACTTGTTATTGCCTACAATCGACTGTACCTTCGTTGCCAATAAACTTCGTAACCCTTAACCGGCGTTTAAGTACCCCTAGCCCGTAACAATACTATGTATTGAAGATGGTACCCATCCATAGACCAGCCGCAACGAGCGTTGCTTAACTTGTACGATCGGCACGGTTGGCTGTTAATTACTTAGCCAAATGCTCCTCTTTCATTCTCATTGAACCAATGTATTTTTCTTTTTTTCTTTCCCATCTTAACAAACATACCTACTGTGCTCAGATTCGTTATTTAATCATCAACCTTTTTATCGTCCTACTGCTGGGCACAGGTCTTCTCTCATACAGAAAAGGATTGAGAGCAATCACCATGCTTGCTCAATGCAGGTTGGCGATTTCAGACTTAAAGTCCAGGTTTGCCTCAAGATGTTTTCCTTCACCTTATAATCATTCATTGGTGTCCAAGATATACCTAGAAAGTACATATAACTTAGAAAAGTTACGTTGGTACTTGCTTGACCTGGAACCAAACCGAACACTCATATTTAAGAGGCTGGTATTTCAACCACTAGGCCACCACGACTTCGAGAGCCCGGACACCAAGACTCGGTCCTTGATCGAGTCTTAAAAGCCCAAGTTGAAGATTTGCCAAAGGCCGATGGAGCTTAGCGTATCGGGTATCAAGTCAACATAATATTGTGATACGTTCTATAATAGGAATCGCCGATATGGTCAATAAGACTGCTACAGAGAAGTGATATGTACAGAATGCGGAGAAGACCAGAGTCATCACTGTGGAAACCAGAAGTCATCGCCGAGAGTGGCTAAGGTAACGTTGACGTAAAGATTTAGATTCTTTTACACAGCAATGGCCAGTAATAGCCATACACAATGAACTGTGGAAAGTTATACGGGAAATGTTTACCCAGCAGTGAGACAAAAGAGTCTTAAAGTTTGACTTACAGATACTTACACGCGTCAATGCGTATCGCCGACACCCCTAATATGCTCCACTCGTGTGTATGAGCACTAAAACGTAAAATTACAAATGATATTCCTAAAAGATATGTTCCCAAAATTCTCGTGACAACAATGTGAAGGCTACCCTGAAGTATAGGGAGAGTCACACGCAAACAAAGTCACGGACAATACCCACTAAATAAATAACAATAAAGTAACAAAACTGAAGCCCGAATACAATAATAAAACTGACTACCCACTTTATTTACTATCAAACTTTTAAAACTTATGCCGACTGCGCTGAAGAAACTTCGAAGCTATATGTCTAAGCTCATAACTTCCAACTTAGACATTTCACTAACTCCCTTACACGACAGTTTTGATGTAACACTATCAACTCTCTATGGTCGGCAAAAAAGTTTCACGGCAATATCCGACCGCGAAATATCCGATCTTATGTTAGGTATATTTAGGGATGTGACAATAGTATGTATCCTTTTTATGTTCCTTTTGTATTCTAGATAACCAAAGACCATTATTGATTTAGGTTTTATGGTGTAAAGGTAAGTCTTCTTAAGTGTAAAGGTCTAGTTTATGTGAAAATTTTGCAAGGGTCGTTGAAGATAGGTTTATGACATTTTGACCGTTATTTTATGCGAATAAGGAGCTGAATTGGCTATTTGGGTAGATGCCGAAATGTTCCGAAGAATATGAAACATCGGTCTTCATTATCATACGAATGGGGGGACCAATCTTTTCAGGTTGAAATTTAAACGACCCGACGTAGTTGACAAAAGGACAACGACGCTGGTGATAAAACATATATTGGTCCACTCACTTCCAGTCTATTAATGTGTTAGTAACTTGTAATAATATGTACCTTTGAATATTAAGTTTCACTACAAGAAGTGATCTTGCGTTATTAGTTTTTTTTTTTATAAATTATAAACTTTCGCTTGACCGCAATCCCGCCTGATGGTAAGCGCTTGTTTATTAAGAGACTATTCACTCTAGCCTTGAAGACACTGAAATTGTCAAATTGTAGTTCGACGGAAGCACCGTCGCTGGCAAATTGTTCTAGTCCCTGGATGTACGCGGTATAAAGGAGAAGGCGAACTAAAAGAATCACTGCAATAATTACACTGCGATAGACAAGTTGTTGGGCGGAAGTCTCTTCGAAGGTGTTCTTCTGGTCTTCTTCCTAGCTAGGTTCGTCTTGATCATCAGCACCTCAGGTCTACGGCAGTGTCTTCGAAATGGCTGTTAAATTCGATGTTCACGAATTCCTATACCCTGGTCCAGCGGAGACCAGGAAGGTTTACAAGAACGCGTGGCGGATTCCTTTATAGCGATAAAAGCAGACAAAGGTCATTATTTGACCTCAGCAGCGAGAAGCGTGAGTAAATACAAAAGGCACAATGTCTATCATCGACTGGCCATAATTACCATCAATATCATTGCAGTAAAATTGTCAAAATTTTACTTCGGGCTTCAGTTTTTTTGACAGCCTCCGTGGTGTAGCGGTAGCAAACGCGGCCGCAAGGAGGTGCGGTTTCGATCCCTGCCCACTTCAAATATTTGTATGCATGAATATGAATATTTGCATTGGTTTGGTCGTGCCTCGGAAAGCACGTTAAGCCGTTGGTCCCGGATGCCATACGAACATCCAGTGGCAGTTGTTACGGGTTGTTGGAGCCCTCAAAAGTCCAACAATTGGTCTAACTGCATTGCTTCGATATCGCCTTCGGGTTGTGGAGGTCAGGCGGCAGTCGCTTCACGGAAAATATCGAAGTTTAGCCAAACCAGCAGTTATACCGGTAAAGCGGACCGCAGACTCCAAAGCTGAAAAAGCTTCGGATGTGACTGGGATGAACGCTGAGATGATGATGATCATTGCAGCGAAATTATGAAAGAATTTGAGATTACCCACTTTAAGAAATTATAAATAATGTTACGTATAAATGTAATAAGAAATGCTTATGTGGCGCGAACAAAGACTAGATGATTGCAGTTACAATATATTCTGATCATACTTATAGCTCATCGGTATATGTCAGTATATGTCCCAAATCGATCAGGTTTAACAGCTGCTTGAGGTAACAATCGTGGCGCCACACGCCCTCCCTGATCAAAGGCGGTCGCTATATCAGCCTGATTCACGAAAATAGAATTATATGAAAGCATTTCTGTGGGAACAATTGACGATCTCGGATGACAGGAACTGTATTGTGTTGTGTTATCTTTTGTTACAAAAATAAATACATAAAGGCGTAGATATTCACGTTTGTATAACTATATATCATTAGGCCGTTGGTGTACACGTTTTCGTGGCTGTGAACTCTACGATTTACTCGCCATACGTAGTCACGGTCGTCAGTGTTGTAGGTATCTATGTAAGCTTTTTTGAGGTATACGTTTTTTTCTACGACGCGGTTTATGTACGTACGCAACGTAAAGCAATCTTTCAGTTAAAAAAGGCTTTTAGATAGGTTTTTATGTTATAAATTAGTACTTGACCGCAATCTTGCCCAATGGTAAGCAGTGATGCAATCGTTGATGGTAAAGCGCGCTAGTTTATTAAGAACTTATTCACTTTAGTCTTCAATACTATTACGAATGCACCTTATGTCGATGGCATACGGTTCAATATTGCGTGACATGCAGTACGTCACTTGTTAAGCCCTATACCTCGAGACCTAGGTATTATAGATGTAAAATATAAAAGCGCATTGCTAGACCTAGAGTGGTCTATCGAACGGTACAGGTTTCATCAACATCGTAAACGAAGTGTCGACATCGAAATTTCCAGAAACTCGTTTCCGGGAAGTACCTGTAGGTACTTGCTGAACTTACTCGAATCTATGCGCTATTATTATGGATTCTGGACAGATCTGGAATGTTCGATCAGCTGGCCTATGCAGAGTGGTGCTGACAATACGACAATAAATGAAAACACAGGCCATGCTGGTTCATAGGAATAATCCTTAACCATAGAAAAAACCTAGCGGCAAAAATAAAAAAAAAATGAAAATTTCGATCAAACTAAATCGCATGAAATTGCAAACGGAATAGAACATCCTTTAAAATATTGGTTCAATGACCTCCGATCAGCGGGCGACAGCGCGTTCCTGTATCGACTTGCTTTTTCGCGCCATTATTATTAAAGTTTAGTACCGCTGGATGCGGCGGTCATCAACCTCTAAGCGCTTCCTTATCAACATGTAGATCATGTAGAAAATGTGAGAAATGAAAAATAATTTCCTGTGACTAAACTAATGGATATATTTATATAATTTTTTATGGGTAGACTGAGAATATGTTGAGGTACACGATGTTTAATTTATTGTCGTATTGTCAGCACCACTCTGTATAAAGCGCCGTGACGCCAGCCCGAGTCAGTCTTCATTTGACTATGGATACGAAACAAGCGACAGTTAAGAAGCGATACTTAAGATCTACAGCGACAACCCAAAGGGAACTTTGAGGACTATTTGAAGTAGGTAACATCTGCAGTATTATTGTGTGTGTACGACACAGACTTCGTGGACGTAAAGGAAAGACCTTGGTGCGACATCAGCTATGTCCTACTTGTCATTGCCTACTACCGACTGTACCTTCGTTGCCAATAAACTTCGTAACCCTTAACCGGCATTTTTGTACCCCTAACCCGTAACAATACGTTTAAATTATAATTAGACGAAAGGACCGCCTCTGCCAAAATTGTTCTTGTCCCTCGATGTAGGCGGTATAAAAGACGAACCGAAACGATTCGTTCGGATCGTAGGTAAGGTAAGGTAGGGAAGGAAAGGGAAGAGAAGATAGGTAAGTTGTAACAACACATCTCGTGTGTTTTAATGATTAGCGGCCTTTACACACACACTCTTTCGCGTATTATTATGAGCGTACAGGATTACGCGCGGGAAAGACTGCACGCTCAATTACGCGCGATTACCTTGTAATGATAAGTTTACGCTACCATTATTTCGCGCGCGATTACTCGTGTTTGTTTTCCTCAGCGGTAAGAGCGGCCGTATAAAGGCTAATCACGCGGGATAGATCGTAAAAAATGGCGCGTGTTGGAGTGTGTGACTTTCACACAGTTTTACATAAACCGTATTTCTTCAATGTTATTTCTTTTTAACAGTCATTGGTTCATACGTCTGAAGAATTCATCTACTCAATAATGCAAATAAAGCAAAAAATGTAGGTATGTGGCTGAAATGTCAAAATATAAGGCATTGCTAGCAAAATGAGCGCAAAAGGAGCACGGAATGCAAATAGAGTGAACCATAATTGTGTACTAGATTTCTTACGTTTCTTCAGTTAGCTAGCTGAAGAATTAACCGGCAGGTAATTGTATAATAGAGATGTTTCTAAGGTAAAAAAAAATGATTCTATTTAGTCTGTCATTCAAATTATAAAAACATATTGGATACGTACATATATTTTGTTTTATGAAATCAATAAAAATTGACAATTATAAAAGGCATCAGAGATCAGGCGTGGGAGCTGGTGACGTCACTCGTTGCTGAAAAGTGTAGCAAGGACTGACGTCATACGAGTTTTCAACGCACTGTATCGTCTTCATTTTTTGTTTAAATGAAAAAAGAAAAAATACGTGTCTAGTTTTTTTTGGAAATCTGACTGACGAACTAATTAGTTTTTTTAGTCAACTGCCTTATTGGGGAGAGCAGCGGTGGCCTAGTGGTAGCTGCCGCGATTTACAAGTTGTAGGTCGTAGATTCGAACCCCATCAGGCGCTTTACTTTGTGTAAATTATTTCATCACCACTGCTCTCAAAACGGCGAAGGAAAACATCGCGAGAAAACCGGTATCTTAGAGGCGAAACGAAAACTTGTTGACATCTTCCAACCCGCACTGGGCCCGCGTGCTAGATATTCGAGGTACGGCCGACTCCCTCTCACCGAGAGGAGGCCTGTTTCCCAGGAGTGGGAACATTATAGGCTAATTAGGTTAAGTAATTGTGTAACACACTATCAGTAGCAATGGGTTTCATTTTGACAGTTCAACAACATTGACGGCGTTAATACATTTTTCGAGCATGGAGCAGTGGATTTTGATTAGCAATATATTTTGAAATGATTGAAATTGAGAGTAATAATGTTGTGGCGGCTCTGCGCAAGGAGGCGCGTGTTCGACCCCCGCGCAGTGTAAATATTTGTATAATATTTGCACTGGTCTGGTCGTGCCTCGAAAAGCACGTTAGGTCGTTGGTCCCGGTTGCCATACGAACATCTAATGGCAGTCGTTAAGGGTTGTTGGAGCTCTCAAAGGTCCAACAATTGGTCTAAGTGCAATGCTTCGATATCGTCTTCGGGCTGTGGAGCTCAAACGTCAGCCGTTTCACGGAAAATATCGAAGTTTAGCCTAAATCATCAGTTAGACTGGTAAAGCGGTCTCCAGACTCCAAGAGCTGAAAAGGCTTCGGATGCGACTGGGATTAACGTTGAGATGAACATGATGAGTTTTGTGGCGGCTTAGTAACTGCGATGTGCTGAATTGCATTCTTGACAAAATATGGGAGCGGATCGTAGTCGCCTGCATGACATCGTCCTGCCACGCCACATACCCACTGTCCCAACAAAAATATAGTCCATGCTTCACTCGGTCGGACGAGCGCGGTGCATTGACCCCTGTCTTCAGCTGTTGCGCGAGCGCGGAGTACTAGGTATGATGTAATGTGCGCGCCCGGAAAAAATATAACATGGTGTAAAAATGATTGGAATCGATTCAGTTGCTTATTCTGAACAAACTATATTCAGATTTCGCATAAACAAAAAGGAATATTGTATAACGATGTATAGGAGAAGATAAGATACAGCTGGTACTTATTATATTTTATGTCCCTGAAGGACACTGGACGAGACAATATGTTCTATTGTTATCACATCTACGGGCGTTCAGTGTCCCGAAAAGTCTTAAGTTTGTTTTGAGGATGAAGTTATCCCAGCTCATACCACAGATGTGTGTGAGTGGACCACAACTTCAAAGCCCGCCATTATCCGATTGTGCGTGGTTCGATATATAGTCGACCGGTTTTTAGGGTTCCGTAGCCAAATGACAAAAAGGGAACCCTTATAGATTCGTCATGTCTGTCTGTCCGTCTGTCCGTCCGTATGTCACAGCCATTTTTATCCGAAACTATAAGAGCTATACTGTTGAAACTTGGTAGGTACATGTATTCTCTGAACCGTATTAAGATTTTAATGCAAAAATAAAAAAAAATAATAATAAATATTGGGGGATCCCCTTACTTAGAACTGAAACTCATTATTTTTTTTTTTCATCAAACAGATTCGTGTGGCATATCTATGGATAGGTCTTCAAAAATGATATTGAGGTTTTCAAAATATTTTTTTTCTCAATCGAATAGTTTGCGTGACAGACGCTTCCAAAGTGGAAAAAATTCCCCCCTCCCCTCTAACTTCTAAATTAAGAAAATGAAAAACCTAAAAAAAACCATGTGATGTACATTACTATAAAAGCTACCAACGAAAATTGTTTTGAACGAGATCTAGTAAGTAGTTTTTTTTTAATACCTCGTAAATCGTAAACCGCTTATTGCCGCGTAATCTTTCACACAAATAAATCCTTTAATTTCATAAATCAATGAACGGAACCCTTTGTGCGTGAATCCGACACGCACTTGGCCGGATTTTTTGTAAACCATATGTATAGGGCACGGCTACTGTATACGCGTGTTTATGTCCCTTCGAAAACACTATCGTGACTTTAAAAGCTGTCGTTTAAAATTAATTATTAATGATTTCAAAATAATACGATTGTAAAGGATAATTGCATAACAAACTATCGGTATTAACTGGTTTATTTTGATGTTACAACAATATTCATTGCGGCATTTATGTACGTTTATAAGCTGAAACAATTTTCAAACAATGGATTACAATATGGTTCAAAATGATTCTAATTGATAGTAACAATGTGTTATGCAATAAAGGTCTATTTATGGCATAATGCCTAAAGTCTGTCTCCGAATAGTTTCAGTTCATGTTTAATAAATATTAACTTTATATTAATGGCCATTAAGTTGATTTTAAAACGACAAGCACTATTGAATTAGTTGATTGAAGTTGTAGCTTAAATTGAAATTTATTGTTTAGTAAATAAAATTTATTTTTCGATAAACTCATTTCTTAAAACTAAATTGCGGACGCAGTTTACGTAATTTATGTACAACGTAATTTTTTGTTTATACAATACCCGAAACACGTGTCCAATATTTTTGAGTAAAGAATCTACGTACAAAATTTCAAAAAGATATCATGATAAATCACAAAGTTATGAGCTTGTTATCTTACTTGGTAGTCCCAACAAAGATATGGTCAAGGCACCGCTCGCTCACCCGATCTATCATCCACCGCCAGCTGTGTTGTGTGTTCGGTAACAACAACTGCAACAATTTCTAAATATATTTGGGAAAAAATATAACATGGTGTAAAAAATATTGGAATCGATTCAGTTGCTTGTTCTGAATAAACTATAATCAGGATTCGTATAAAGAAAAATAACGTTGTTTAATTCCAAGCGTCTTGAATATTTTATACAATATAGCTAATATTAATATAATACATATTAGCTATATTGTATAAAATTGGCGATAACAATTTTGGAGCATAAGTTATCAATTCAAACAACAAATATTACTTACCTTGCAGTATTGAAATACAGCAGAACAAGAAAATCGTCGTAACCACTTTGTAGACAGTTCTCTCTAATTGGATTTTCTTGATAACAAGTGAGGTTATTAGTAACTCGTGGCAAGCAAAATGGAGGCAAACAAAACTGCCAAATTGCAGAACTCTGCCTACAGCCTGTAATGTTTACTGAGCGAAGTGAACACACTGAAGTAAATATTGTAAGTAAAGAAGTTTTCACATTCTGTGTGTTATGTACATAGGTGGCAAAATTATCTTTGTTAGGTGTTCTTTTTAGTGTACACATAATAAGTATTGCTAAGAGCTAGGGGTACTAAGGCCGGTTAAGGGTCACGAAGTTCCCAACGCCCTCACGGCACTATCTGCCGCAGGAGACGCCCTGGTCGGGAGACGACACCTAACTCCTAGTCACCGTAGGCGCGGGCCTGCGGGCGGTGAGCAGTGAGCAGCTCGCCGCCCGGTAAGGACCAGGCCAGAGTCGACGGCGCGTCGTGTTTCACACGCGCCACAAAGAGATGTCAGCACATCGTGACGGGATCCACGAAGACCGATGCCTCCTGGGTCAGGTTTGCGGGTTGGTTAAACAAGAAACCGTGACCCTGGCCGTCGCACAGGCAAGCGAAGAAACACGGGTGGGTTTTAGTCAGTAAAAGTCTGACACGCCCTTCCGCTCCGCCCAGAGCGAGAGAAGTCATTTGATGATTTCCCATACCAACAAAAACAAAGGGTCACGAAGTTTATTGGCAACGAAGGTACAGTCGATAGTAGACAATGACAAGTAGAACGTAGCTGATGTCTCACCGAAGTCTTCCCTTATGTCCACGAAGTCTGTATCGTTCACACACAACAACACTACAGTAGGCCTAGTATGAGTTTTAATTACGAGACTCGATCGTCGATATCGGGCGCGTTTGACTGATCGATTGGCTCGCTTCAAGGTTGTAAGAATTCTCAACCAATGAGAGCGCCAAACACGCTCGATATCGACGATCGAGTCTCGTAATGAAAACTCATACAAGGAAGTTACTTGACGTAGTTCTCAAAGTTCTCGTCGCGGTTGTCGCTTGTTTCGCTTCGATAGTCAAATGCAGACTGACTGACCCACTGCGTCACACTGCATTTTATATGCAAGCTCATAGAACATTCCAGATTTGTCTAGACGTAATAATAAAAGCGCTGAATTTCGAGTACGTTCAGCAGGTACCTACAGGTACTTCACAGAAGACGAGTTTCTAGTAAACTCGATATCTTCACTTCGTTGTCAATATTGATGAAACCTGTACCATTCGATAGGCCATACTAGGTCTAGCAATGTGTTTTTAAATCGTACCTCTACAATGTCTAGGCCTCAAGATGTCACGCAATATTAAAAATTGACATAAGGTGCATTCGTAACAATATATAGTAAGTATGTGTTTCTCTGGGCAATCAGTGACTCAAAGGTTTAGGCTCGAACTAAAGTTATCGTTTTATAATGATACGGTTACGTTATATAATAATATGGTTTTTATAAACCATAACCGTTATAAGGTTATCCTTATCATATTTAAACTTTGGACCCATTAACAAATTTTGCAAAAATGAATCACAAAGGCTAAAATATTACCAAACGAAAAACTTCAGATAAAATTGACATCTTAAGAATTGTGAAACTGAATTATAGAGTAGATACTCAGAAGATGAGCGCTATTAAGTTGACAAAGGTCCGTTCCCGGGTTAAATTCTTCATCACAATTTATAACATTATCAAATTGGTACAACGGTTTTTCATCTCTGAATTTCACGAAATTCACTAGTAAATTGTTCTCGGTTTCTTTCGAGGGGGATTTTTGATTACATTTTATTAATTCACCTTTTTCATTGCGTTGCGTATTTTGATTTCTTTTGGAATTTGATTTGTCGTCATAGACATTACAAAGGCACAGTTACAAGTAAAAAACCCATTCTTTTTTGTAAAGTAGGTACCTACTAAACTAAAAAATAATTGACACTTCAAACTATTACGTAAAAGGCGAATCAAGATGGCGTCAGTTTATTTGGCATTTCGAATATCTAATATATTTTTTATAGTTTTGTGGCATGACAACTTGGCCTTTAGGCCAGATTTATACGTTTTGAAGGGAAACCAGAGATTTTTCGAACCATAATTTACTTGAGGTTACAGATTTATTTCCCAACTTCACCTTGGCGTTTAGATAAACTCAGTGTCCTTAGTTTTAGAACAAACTCTGAAAAAAATCTCATACAGGAAGACACTTAAAGCCTTCGTTAATAAGACATTTGTATTTAATTAATGTTTTTGTTTATTCCACTCTTTTGCTGGTAACATTTATAGTGCAACTTTTCAACTCTTTTGGGTGCCAATATGCTCTTACCACAGTGTATGTTTTATACGTATTATGTAATAAAACATCTACTATTTGATTACTATTTATTAATACTAATAGTATTACAATTAACGATGGCATGAATGAGTGATACAATTTTTAGGTAATACGAACGTAGTAGTAGCAAGCTAAAAATGACAGGTCTAGTGGTGTGACCATTAGTTAGTGGTGTACTGACATCCCCCTTTTTTACTGATAGCGCAATGGTCGAATCACTGGACGTCCACTGCGGGTTGTTTGCTGTGCAATAGGAGCTGTAGGTGGAGAGGGCACTTTCGCAGTCGCTTGTGGTGTAACATCTGGAGCCGCTGTAGGCTTCTCTTCTTCAGTGTGCGACGGCATCACTATACTAGGAGTCGGTGTAGAAGACTGAATGTGTTTGTCATCTGCATCATGCATACTTTTGTCTGGTTTTATGTGCCAGGCATTTCTTCTGTATCTTTTGCATCCAGCATCTTTGGTTTCCACTATATAGGATCTAGGTTTCTCTGCCGGTGTTACTATCATTGCAGGTGTCCAATTATTGTGTTCTACTCTTAGTAAAACATCTTCTCCTGTCTTATATGTCTTTATTTCTCTCTTTCCCTTATCTGCTTGTTTCTTTTCTTTCTCCTTTAATGTTCTTAATGATTTTGTTACTTTTCTTATAATTTTTGGAAGTAACAATTTTTCATTAGTTGGTAGTAATGTTTTTGTTCGTCTGTTCATTAATCTTTGGCATGGTGAGCCAAGGTCTAATCTAGGGGTATTTCTGTGGTGTAAGAGTGCTAGCTGTATATCTGTGCCATCCTGTAAACATTTTTTCATCAAGTTCTTAGCCTCTTGGACATATCTTTCTGCTAGACCATTTGATCTAGGGAAATGTGGGCTCGAGATTCTATGATCGAAGCTCCACTCTGTGCAAAAAGTTTTAAATTCTTCTGATGTATATTGTTTAAGACATTTTATGACCATAGAGCTAGAAATGTTACTTAATTCTTTAAAGTCAAAGAAGCCCGAGTAGGCATCTGCAATCAGAATATAATCTTTCCCATTCAAGTGGAACAAATCAGTAGCTACTATACTCCAAGGTCTCTCTGGAACTCTCTGTATTATAATTGGTTCCATAGGGTTGTCCTTTTGCACTTTATTGCATGATTTGCATGCATTTACGAAATTAGTAATGTCCTTTGCCATTTCAGGCCAAAACACGTTGTCCCGAGCAAGTCTGAGTGTACCTTCAACTCCTTTATGACTAAGGTGGGCTGTTTTCATAACAATTGGTAACAAGCCTTTGGGTACGAGTATTTTATTATCCTTAAATATTAAGTCATCGTACACACTAAGTGTTTCTCTATAATACCAATACTTCTTTAGGTTGTCTTTTACTTGATCAATTTTTTCTGGCCATCCTTTTTTAATAACTTTCTTCAAGTCTGTCAATTCTTCACTATTTTCTATTTCTTCTTTTATTTCTTGCCTTCGGGCTTTAGAAAATGGTACTATGGCACAAATTTGTAGAGTTCCACTATCTGTTTCTTCACAGCTCAAATCTCTACAGTCTCTGCTCAATGTGTCGGCCACATACATTTCTACACCCTTTTTATAAATTATTTTTGGATTATATGGCAGGATTTCATAAAACATTCTTTGTAACCTGGGTGGTGCTTCTGTGAGAGGTTTCTTAAAAATTGTTTCAAGAGGTTTGTGGTCAGTCTCTATTGTTAGATCTTTACAACCCCAGATATAAGTGTGAAATTTCCTGCAGGCCACTAGTATAGCATTTGCTTCTTTTTCCAGCTGACTATAGTTTTGTTCAGTCTTTGTTAATGACTTTGCGCAGTAAGCAATTGGCTTACCTTTTTGAAGCATGACACCTCCACAGGCATAACTACTTGAGTCAACTGATAACAAAATAGGAGCTTTTGAATCATAATAGCCAAGTACAGGTGGTGTTTTCAGTAATTCCTTTAGTTTTAGGAATGCACACTCTTTTTCTTCATCCCAGGACCATTCCATGTCTTTTTGCAATAAAATCCTTAATGGAGCAGTAACTTCTGCCAGATTTTTGATAAATTTTGAAAGGTAAGTTATTAGGCCCAGAAACCTCTGTAGCTCTTTGATGTTTTCCGGCCTTTTAATTTTTGAAATTGTTTCTAGTTTTTCTGGGTCTGGCTTTAAACCATCTTTTGTCACGACATGGCCCAAAAACTTTACATCTTGTGTGTTGAAGATGCATTTTTCTTTATTCAGTTTGAGACCAGATTTTTTGAATTTTTCTAATACTCTTCTAGTCACTTTTTCTAACTCTTCTTTTGTTTGACCATGTAGTAACACATCATCCATTGATACTTCTGGAGCTGATGCTAATCCGAATGGCATTCGCAGGCAAGAATATCTACCAAATGGTGTACTAAATGTCAGGTAATCAGAGGTGCGTTTTGTTACCCTCAATTGCCAAAATCCTTTTTTACAGTCGAGCAAAGTGAACCATTTGGACCCATTAAGGCGTGCCGTTATTTCTTCAACAGTATTTAGTGGATAGTAACGCCTTTTTAAATTCTTATTGATTGTTGAAGGATCAATGCACAGTCTTATTTTATCATTCTTCTTCACTACAACCATTGGAGAAACTGCTGGAGTTGGTTTTGTTACAGGTATTATAATTTTTTGTGCAACCATGCTATCCAGTTCTTTTTTAACTTGTTCTCTCAAAGTGTGTGGCACCTTTCTTGCCGGACAAATTGGTAATTTTGGATTCTCTATAAGGTCTATGTCATAGACATATTGCTTGAGGCAACCAATCCCATCAAATAAGTCATTGTCCACTGTCAAGGACTCTACTCTTCTCATGAGGTTTAGTCGGACACACATTGTTTTCCCTAGTATAGGTGTCACGTTGAAATCCACTACTATGAACTTAATTGTTTTTGTATTGCCCTTGATGGCAGTCTGTATTTCTGTTTCACCAAGTACTGGTATCTTGTGATTTGAAAACGAGGTAAGGAATCTTGTAGTTGATGGTCTAATATAACCTTCCGCTTGATCGGCTATTTCTTTTGTAATGACATTACACTGGCTTCCAGAGTCCAATTTAAATTTCACTTTGGTATCTTTTGAAAGTACAGCTGTTTCAACCCAATCTTGACGTGGATCATTGTCATTTTCTACCGATGTAACAAAGTAATCTTGATCAGAATTGTAACTATTTTCCATGCATGTTTCCACTTTCTTTGTTTTGCAACATTTAGTAAAGTGATTCCTCTTGTTACAAATTTTGCAGACTTTCTTAAAGGCTGGACACGCTCTTTTACCATGTCGAGTACCACACCTTTGGCAATGGAATGTTTCATCTTCTTTTTCCTGTTCCTTACTATTCTTGTTTTTTGCAACATTTTTTCTTTGTGTTATAGCTTCTACCGTCACAGACGGTTGTTTCATTGTTCTGACTTGTACTTTAACCTGCTCCGACGAGTGGCATATATCTATAGCTTTTTGCAAATTTAACTCACTCTCCGACAACAGTTTTTCTCTGGTTGTATCACTTCTGATGCCTATCACCACACGGTCACGTATTAGGCTATCTTCTAGTTGCCCATATCCACAGTTTTTCACTTTACTTTTCAGGTTAGTTAGGAACTCGTCAAATTGTTGATCTTCTCTTTGTGAGATCATATTGAACACGTACCTTTCATAAGTTTCGTTTATTTTTGGCGTAAAGTAACTGGAGAACCTGTTGATGATTGTACTTAATGATTTTGTTTCAGCCTCGGTCAAGTTGAACGTGTTGTAGATAACAGCAGCTTCGTGTCCGATACATGACATAAACACGGCAACTTGTACTTCTGGTTTCCTTTTTTCAAGACTTGTCGCGACTGAATACCAATTGAATTGTTGTAGCCATATCTTCCAATCCGCTGTTACGTTGCTGGAGCCTCCGATTGCAAAATATTTCGGTGGTTTTATGCTGCTAACCGGGTCTTCTTTTGGCGGCGGTGGAGTAGCCATCTTTTTTTTCATTCACCGGGATTTCGCCACAATGTATGCAATTCACCGGGATTTCGGCACCATGTATGTTTTATACGTATTATGTAATAAAACATCTACTATTTGATTACTATTTATTAATACTAATAGTATTACAATTAACGATGGCATGAATGAGTGATACAATTTTTAGGTAATACGAACGTAGTAGTAGCAAGCTAAAAATGACAGGTCTAGTGGTGTGACCATTAGTTAGTGGTGTACTGACACACAGGATGCTAAAGATCGTGCGAAACGGAGGAGAATGTGCAGGAAAGCGGACCCCGGGCTCCAACGCGAAAGCCGCGGATGCAACCGGGATAAACGCTGAGATGATGATGATGATGATTTAAAGATGGATTATTATTTCTTATCTACATACTGTTTAGCTTTATTGTCTGTCATTTGAGTCTACAATTTGTTACTCGGTAACAACGACATATACTAATGGACATGTCTTAAAGTAGAGAATTGTGGCACACCGAAAGAAAGAGAGGAAACGAAGTTTGGTCTATCTTTATCTCTCTTAAAATCATCAATCATCTATGAGGAAAGAAATAGTGCTAGACTGAAAGCATAAGCTACCTCTCTCACTCTTTTCAAACCAAAAAATTACTGCAGATTATACGCGTATGGCATGTCCATTGGTATTTATGTCTGTACTCTGTGTGTAACACTTTACAAAATACAAAAATATTTATTTCATCCAAACATTGTGTCATACATGAATTGAGGCAGCTCCAGTAAGTTACAATAGTACTTGTGTCGGAGCTGTCTCGCTCTTCCCTTATGTGCTATCTTAACAATGGAAGTGATGAAGCTAAATATTACAGAAAATGAAATTTAATATAATAAAAAAACAAAAAAAACAAATACGAAAAGAAAAAATTAAAATAATAATAAAACAAAAATAATAATCAAGCAGCTCTAGATGCGTAAAGAATGCATAATGTGTTCGTGGCGGTGTACGAGTATTGTGTGTGGCGAGTGTAGTAGTGTGTGGCGTGTGTTATATGTGTGGTGAGTGTGCGTGTGTGGTCTGTGTGAGTGTGTGGTGTAAGGTCAGTTTGGTTAGGATATCCAGCATGTTACCTCACCCTGATCAGAAGGTTTTCTGTTTCTTCATATGATAGGGATCTTAGCCAATTCCTTATTGCTTTCTTACAGTCATATAACAGCATCGGATATATTTCACACATAAGATTTAATTTATTATAAATGTAAGCGGATTGTGTAACATATTGACGCCTGGCAAATGCTGATCGAACCCCTGGAGAGTAGGCCACAATATCTTTGCGTCTTCTGGTCTGAGTTTTTGGGTCAAAAGGAAGACATTTATGGAGAGTTAAGGTCACATTTAGTATGTACAGTTTTCTAACTGACAGAAGGTTACTGACCTTATAGAGGTCTGCTGTAGGGAACCTAAATGGCTTAAAGTACATAACCTTAATAAGTGATCGCTGGGCTCTTTCAAGATCGAGGAATTTCACTTTGGAAGCTCCACCCCATATCGGAATGCAGTACGTCATAACAGATTGCGCCAGAGCTATGTAAACCTTGTTTATAAGTTGCGCGGACATAACATGACGTAAAGTTTTGAAGACCCAAATGAACTTCCTGATCCGTTTCATGAGGACTTCAATGTGAGGGTGCCATGACATTCTTTGGTCAATAATTACGCCTAAATATTTTGTGGACTTCAATTGCTGAATTTTTTGGCAGTCACGATTACAGTTGTTATGGTTTTGACAAACATGTACGGTAATAGAAAAGTCAGTTTCAGGCTGTGATCTTTGGCTCGGGGAAAAACAAATAAAATTGGTTTTTTCGGTATTCAGAGTTAAGAGGTTCATTCTAAGCCACTCAGTGAGCCCTATCAGACCCCGCTCAGCTGTAGTCTTAACATGTTCCCATGTATTTCCCGAAAAAACAACCGCAGTATCGTCAGCGTAGGAAAAAATTCTCCCTCCATTTATCTGCATGTTACAAAGGCTGTTTATATATATTAAAAACATTGTCGGGCCTAGAACGCTCCCCTGTGGCACACCGTAGTAGACATTCTCTTCATCACTACACATTGTGTTTATCTTAACCATTTGCTGTCTATCGTTGAGGTAGCTCTCAAAAAGAGAAAAAGCTGTGCCCCTTATAGGTATAAGGGGCACAGCTTTTTCTCTTTTTCTGCGCAGGATAAAAAACATAGGTATGTTTTTTATCCTGCGCAGAAGGATCGGGACGGAAACGGTGTCAAAAGCTTTTTTAAGATCTAGGAAAACTGTTACGCATTTCTGACCCCTATCCACTCTATCAACAACCTCAGATGTCAATGCTGAAATAGCGTCTTGAGTTGAACGTCCCTGTCTAAACCCGTATTGTGCGTTTGATAGAATATTGTATTTCTGTAAATAATTTAATAATCTCTTGTTTATTAATTTCTCTAAAATTTTTGAAATTGCTGACAGAACAGATATGGGGCGATAGTTATTGACATCGCCTACGTCCCCACCCTTGTGCACAGGAGTGACCACTGATCGCTTTAAATCCTTCGGGAAAACGCCAGTTTTAAAACATAGGTTAGCTAGCTGGCTAATAAGTGGAACTATGAAATCTCTAGATTGTTTCAAAAATTTTGTAGGAATACCGTCCCAGCCAGGTGCGCTTTCTGAGTCAAGACCCATCAAGATACAGTCCACTTCCTGTGGGTCCGTGTCCAACAGCACAAACGAGGAAACCCTGGAATCATTGCAGCAGCTGGTCACAGCCGGCATACCTAATTTAGCTGCGATGTTTTCTGCTAAGGATTTGCCTATAGTAATGAAAAACAAGTTGACTCTATTTAGTGAGCTTATAGGATGTGTGGCAACATTAAGGAGATGAGTATTTGAAGTTTTGGGAGGTTTAAAATGTGTGATTTCATTAATTTTATACCATAGATGTCTCGGACTTTTTACTGAATCTTCTATTTCTTTTTTATAATATTGTCTCTTTGTCTTTTTTATTAAATTTGAACAAAAATTCCGGAAGCGTTTAAAAGTTATAATTAAAATTAAGTTAAAAGGATCCAGTCTTGTTTGGTGCTGCATTTTATTTCTGAGTCGTATGCATCTTAGAGCTCCCGTAGTGATCCAAGGCTTCCGTGCTCTTTTGCCACAAGGGATGGATTTGATTTTTGTATTATTTTGGAGGGCCGATCTAATCACCTCCACCAGTTTAGTGGCAAAGCTATCAGGGAGCGTGTAGGTGTTAAAGATTGATTTATCTATATTTACGAGGCATTTGTATGCTTTTTCATAATCAATCTGGGCAAAGGTTTTTGAACAGGTTGTTTGTATTTTACTGGAGCAAGACAAATTCAATAGAACCATAGCATGATCAGTGATTGTTGTGTTAAGCACTGCCACAAATGCTGAGGTTTTAGCTTTGTTAAGTTTCAGGATAGAATGGTCAAGACAATTCTGTTCTCTGGTGGGCAGACAGTGTCCTGGAAGGAGTCCGTGCACAGATAGCATATTCAGATAATTTAGCCTATTAGATCTTTGTTGTGATGTTTCTGTGGGTTTTTCGATTATATTAATATTAATGTCACCCATGACAATAATATTTTTGTGCATATTATAAGGTTCAAGATGGCTGTTCAAAGAGTTAATGAAGTTATCAGCACAGGCATTAGATGGAGAACGGTATATACCTATAATAATAACATTAGACACGATGATTCGGAGAGCAGACGCATTTGTTAGGGATAGTTCTGTAACGTTAGGCATATGTTTGTCACTTACGTAAGCAACAACGCCATCATTTTGGTTTAATTGGATTGAGGTGAAATAAGAGGTGTAGTTATCAAGTAATGGAATTTGCTTATTTTTATTTAGCCTACATTCAGTAAGAATAAGAACATCCACATCAAACTCCATCAGAGCCAAGTTTATCTGCAGATCATCAAAATTACTGTAAATACTCCTCATGTTCTGAGTTACTACTGTCAAGTAAGTATTTTCGATTTCTAGTAACGACGTGGATATATCTTCGATATTTATTAGAACAGAGTGTGCAATTTCAATCTCGTCCAATTCATTTATTGTATTTAAGTTACTATCCATTTCCGTTTAAGAAGCCTATTTGACAAGACTCACTACTTATTGTTAAAACAAAATGCCAAATGAAATCTATAGTTATCCGCATAATTACATAGCTTTGAGGAAGTTTCAGTAAACAGAATACAAGAATTCTAAGTATGAATGTGTGAGGTACTGATAGGTGATCGATTGAATGTGTGGGTAAGGTGTGTGTTAATAGTTGGTGAGCATGCTTTGCAGTACAAAAAATCTTACTTAAAAAATTAAAAATATAAGAATAAGTGCATAATACAAGTCTGTTAAAGGCTTGAAATAAAGCTAATAGAAATACACATACAGATGAAATACCTGACATCAGTCACGCACTTTGAAGTAAGCTGTGTACCTGTGACTCACTCTTTACGAGAACTATCTTAGCATCCTCGTCCCTTTTTAGAAAAACTCGGCCAAATGAAGTCCAGCAGAATTTATACTGCTTCGATTTGGCTAAGTCCCGGGCTAAATAAAATAAGCGGGCGTTCCGTGGAGTGAGTTGTTCTGAAATAAATACCTGCACGTCCCCATTGCTGTTGATAGCAAGATGCTTAGCTTGAAGTTTCGTTTTGTTTTTTATGTTAAACGACTTAGTGTTTTTTAACATATCCTGTTTTAAAATGGAAGAGCCAAGTTCTATTACAATGGGGGGGCTTTTTAACCCTTCCTTCCTGCCTTGCGATCTAAAGATGTCCTTAATATCCCGTTTAGCCATATCCAGATTAATAGTCTTAGCCAAACTCAGTACCATATTTATCAAGTCGTCTCTGGTTTCCTGGTTTTTCATAGGTACGTTCTTTATTTCGATGTTATTCTTGCGTGAGCATCGTTGCAGGTCTTCAATTTTATCTTCCAACTCGATTATATAAGTTTTGTCTTTCTTCGCCTGTAATTCCAACTGTGTTATCTTTTTTTGGAAGTCGTCATTTTGTTTAGTCAAAAAAGAGATAGATGTTTCTATGTTTGCGTTTGTAACTTGAATCTCTTTCAAGTTGGAGGTTATATTTTTTAATTCGGCTTGCTGGGTTTTTATGAAGGACTGAAACAACTCTTTCAATTCGTCCTTAAATTCGCAAAATTCCGAGGATAAGTCTTCTTCCCTAGCCTTTTTATAGTTTCGCTGGGCGACGAAGTTAGGTGGGGTGGTGACATCAATCCCCATTTCACAAACGTTTCCGTCAGACAAAGACTTGTTCATTTTGATGTTACTGTAGTTCTAAGTTACTAGGGTATGATGAGTGTAAAAGATCGTTTGGTAATTTGTGCGCCGGGGCAGGTGGGAGGGTCTATGCGACCTATTTTGTGCAATGGCAACAAAGTGGGCGTAGATCTAGGATAACTTGAGGGCGTGACCTCTGGGTCGTGTGGCGAATAGCGCAAGTGAAAGGTGGCGTGCGCTTGCGCGTCTGCTGATTTGTTGTGAGATGTCATCAGGTACCAGGGCAGCACGTTTCTTAAGAGTATTAGTCACAGCGGTACACTTGATAATGAGTTGTACTCACTCAGATTGCTTATTCACGAACACCTCTTCTGCGCTTATGTTGTCCTATTTTTTCACTTTTATTTATTATCCAAAATACTTGATTTTTATAATGTTATTTAATAGAATTTAATGCGATACGGTTTTCTACACGTCTACACCATACGGCGGTCCGAGGGGAGAGGAGACACAAATTACAATTTCTCTATTTCATCTAAACCTATCATTATGTGACAACCACATTCTGTGTTTATTTTATATTAGCTGTACTCTGCGGTTTTTCCACATAAGTTTCGACCCAGTGGGAATATGGAGATAAAAGTATTTTATGTCCTAGATACGTATACCTATAAATAAACCTGTGGGCTGTGTGCCAAATATTAGCCAAATCCGTTCAGTAGTTTTTACGTGCAAGAGTAACAAACAATAACACATATATATTTGTAGGATTCACCATCATAATGTTCCACAAAACAGCCGTAATATAGCTATTAATTCCGCCGGGGAGTCTTCACGGGCGACCCTTTACTTGTTACAGCAATACCACAGAGTACTGAACCCAGGGCATAGACAATTTTGAGGTTATGTCTGAAGGAGATAAAAAAATAAATATTTATTTTAATTGATCGTATTTAACATAATTATATCTATTTTATTTATATCTGTAACTGCCGGTGACATCACTGTAGCCCTGTCAGAATCCCAGTGTAGTAGCATTTTTTTTAAATGTCGAATGATCATGCTCGGATAGGAGTATTTTGGCTTCGTATAGGTCTTTCTGTGTCATTTTTCTTTGTTGTTGTGTATTTAGTTTTATGATATTATTGCACGAGTCGTAATAAATAATTTTTCTTACTTTATTGCTAAACTAAGGCCTCAAACTTAGGTTGGAAAAGCCTAGATGAATAAACACGTGGAAAACTTTTTATTTTAACCGAAATTTTCCGTGGAAACGCAAAGTAGCAGCTACAAACCAGTATTCATTAAGTAAATTGAGAATACTTGGAACTGATTTATAGCCTGTTACAATATTGTTATATTACATTACAGAGGTATTGATTCTTTGGAAGTATTTTGGTAATTTAAGGTGAAGTTTTTAGTTTCTTAGAAAAGCGATAATATAACTGCAATCATAATATTATTGCAGAAGACCGTCCGGATAATCTGATACTTTCACGAGGATTTGACATTGAGAAGTCAAAAACGCCTTAGAAGTCGGGAGACAGCAGCCGACTCCCGGCTGTAGTGGGTTCGGGCTGATCAATTCCCACCCAAAAAATCCAAGAGCATCAGAATGATGCTGCACATTTGAAATAATAATTTTCATGAGAGATTCACTCTTGCGTTGTTGATATCACCCTTGTCTTTTATACCTCGTAATTGAAGGACTGAAATTTGTCTGCGGCGGTCTTTCCATCTTCTTTCTGTTAGCGATAAGATCGCTCATTGTGTTACCCTTTGTAAAATCTTTATATTTATGTTCTGTAATCTATATAGTGTACATAAAAAAGAGTATTCTATTCTATTCTAAGTGTCTTCAAGGGTAGAGTGAATCTCTGAGGTGACTCGTCCCCAATCCAAGGGAACCAGACGTCTACCATCTATCCAAGAGCCTCCGGTAGGCTCTACGCGGGTGTTGGGCGGTCCATGGTGCACCATTGCCGAATTACCGCCATAGGATCTGGAGGCCAAAGCCCTTGTACGCAAGTGGGAGTGGCGAGAGGAGACAAAACGCCTCTGCCGCAAAAAGCGCAGTACAGCGGAACGAACATCGGCGGGATCTGGGGAGCCATGGCGCCTCTCTATTCCTGGCGCCCTCGCCTTCCGCCAGACGCAGATCCTTACCGGATACAACTGTTTCGGGAGGTAGGTACCTGTACCGAAAAAGGTGGGAGAAACGCCAGGGTGTCACCACTGTGGGGATCACCACCTTTTCCTCATGGTGGCGATCACTCGCGTCCGGTTTTGGTTCAGGCTATGGTCCGGAGCGAGAGTGCAAGGCGGGCCGTAACCATTATTTGGAAAGCAGTGATGCTGGCAAAGGAATAGGCGGAGTGCGTAAGGGAGTAGTAACCTCTCGCGCTCTAACGCCTCTAGCCACCACAGTCCACAGAAGACGCCCTGGTCGTGAGAGAATATCAAACTCCCGGCCACCAAAGGCGCGGGCTTGTGGGCAGAGAGCAGTGACAGGGCACCAGGCACGGATCGACGGTGCGTTGTGTTTCACGCGCATCTTAAAAAGATGTCAGCACATCGTGACGGTGTCTACAAAGACCGATGTCTGCTAGGGCTGAAGGTTGGTTAAAAGTGAAACCGTGGTCCTGGCGCACAGGCAAGTGAAGGGACACGGGTGTGTTTTAGTCAGAAAAAATCTGACACACTCTTCCGTTTCGCCACAGCGGGAGAGGTCATTTGAAGATTCCCCATCCACACATAAAAAAGGGTACCTAGAATATAGGCTCTTAATGAATTAGTGCGTTTTAGCACCCTTTTTTATGTATGGAGGGCGAAACGGAAGGGTATATCATTTTTTGCTAACTAAAATACACCCGTGTATTTACTAAAATACGCGCTAGCACTAGGCGGGGTCGCAGTCAAGCACTAGTTTATAATTTTAAAAAAAAAAGAGAACGTCAGGTTTAAAAGGAAATTAAAGCTCTCAAGGCTCTTAATGACAATGCTTAGGAAGATTTATGACATTGATTTAAGTACAGTTTTTTTGAACTCTTCGTTATTAAGCACTTTTTTTCTTATAGGGTAAGACGGATAGTACGAGTGTACACGTTCCGAAATTGCGAGGAGTAAAACAAGGTATGTACAAAAAAAAATGAATAAATTACCTTAATATAAGGTTTTTATGTCTATCAAGAAATAGACATTATAATACGATGAATTACAATATACGCCATCTCATACGATTTTACAATCAGGTGATTGTGAGAACAACACTATGCCACCTGACTAGGTAATTATAATGGAGGTCTGCCCGGCTTCGGTGGAGCACCGCCGTGTCCTCGTAGCGGCGTTCGGCTACGATCTCTCGCGTCCGACCCTGGTCCAGGTCATGTTCCGGAGCGAGAGTACATGGCAGGCCGTCACCTCCTTCTGCGAAGCAGCATTGATCAGCCGGCAAAGGACGAGGTGGAGCGCGTAAGCAGCGGGAATCCCAGCGCCCTCACGCCTCTATCCGCCGCAGGAGACGCCCTGGTCGGGAGATGACACCGAACTCCCAGCCACCGTAGGCGGGGGCCTGCGGGCGGTGAGCAGTGGGCAGCTCGCCGCCCAGTGAGGACCAGGCCCGAATCGACGGCGCGTTGTGTTTCACGCGCGATTCAAAGAGATGTCAGCATATCTCGACGGGGTCCACGAAGACCGATGCCTCCTGGGTCAGGGTTGCGGGTTGGTTAAACAAGAAACAGTGGCCCTGGCCGTCGCACAGGCAAGTGAAGAAACACGGGTGGGTTTTAGTAAGTAAAAGTCTGACACGCCCTTCCGCTCCACCCAGAGCGGGTGATGTCATTTGATGATTTCTCTACCCAACGAAAAAAAAGAAGGTAATTATCCATCCATCCATTAATATAAAGTGCGTATGTTTGTATGTCTGTCTGTATGTATGTGCCCGAAGTTGCTCAAAACCCTCACGACTATAGATAATCATATAGATCTGGATGCGCTGAGTTCAAAAACCAACAAAAAAAAAAAAAAACAAAACAAAGAATTTTGTTTTTGTCTCGGTCCTAATCGATAACAGCAATAGTATCAGCAGACTCGTAGCGACACCTATCATTCAACGTATCAAGAGTCCGTGACGTCAATGAAGATCACACTCACAACCACATACAAGCATTAGATAGTGAAGACACATAATAATGTCCGTCAAACCGACTCGGTCACCAAAGGAGGACCGTTCGTACTCACTACTTACATAGAAGACACAGTTGATGATAGTCACCACTATTGTCATAAGTCATAAGCATGAACTGAGCGGAGGCCCCGTCGTCCTAAGGAATAGCCTAGCTAGGAGGCTTGTGTAGTCCACCCTAGAACCACAAATAGGTTTCGCCTCAGTCTAATTTAATTTACTGATATCTGTCAAGTGTTTGATTTTTTTTTTATTAATTATAAACAAGTGCTTGACTGCAATCCCGCCTGATGGTAAGCAGTGATGCAATCGTTGATGGTAAAGCGCACTAGTTTATTAAGCCTATTCACTTAAAAAACTAAGGGATGACGGCAGTTGAGCGAGGTGATGCTATGTTAAACCCAAGACCAACACGACCAAACAATGCTGCGCTATAGGGAGATTGATCTGGAGACTCTCCACGACCAAATTCCCGACTCAACAACATTTGGCGCATCGTACCCGCCACACATCGCAACACAACTGCTCAGACCCGTCCTCCGTACGGCTTCACCAGACATCATGCCGGAACACGACGAATCGCTTGGCGGCAAGACTTTGTCTAGTGGGTGGTAACTTCTGCCGGCAGCCGATGTTATGGCCTACCACCGAGAAAAAAAAATGAATAAATTTCTATCTGTCATCCAACGTTGGTTTTATTTCACCGTCACAATTATAGCATTCATTTCAAGGGCTCCCCCCCTTTTTTTAAGCCAAGTGGTCAAATACAAGTAATTTAAATTAACAACATGTAAAATCCTCCAATGTTTTTACACTTATCTATAGAGAGTTTTATAATTAAAATCTAAGCGAACCTTCTTCGGTTCGCTTCAGTGATTCATACTTATTTTGGATACCGTCCATGACGAAATCAAAGCCCTTCGTTCATTTCGAGATTTAATTTTACCTTTTTTTTTTAAGGTTAAGGTATTTTACCTTTTCTGGACTTTTTTTTGTGGAATTCCAAGGTTTGTTTCTAATTTTTTTTGTGGCGTTTTTAGTATTTATGAATCATACAAAGATAGATGAAAAATGAAAGCTTGGTCCCAATTCACTTGACCTTTCTTTCTCCTGATTGCACGGGTTGGGGTTGACATTGTGTGGAGCTGTGCATTCCGAGCCGCAGAAGATGCACCGGGCGCCGAGGAAGAGCGGATAACGCCCTCTCCGGCCCCCATGAATGGCGGTCCAGGGGCGAGGGACATGGGGAAGTCCTCGTCTCCTATTCGTTGGACCCCGAGGCGGAGGCGCGGGTTAGTTTAACACCCCACTACCCCGTACAGGAGGCGAGGCCCGGACAGACCAGGCCAGCACGAGAGTGTGGGGTGGCGGCAGAATCCCACGGCTCCGCGCGCGCGTGTCTGGAGAGACACCGGGGGTTTTTAGTCAGTAGGAGTCTGACAGACCCCGTCACCCACCCCAGGGCGGCGGACATCCATTGAGGATTTTCCACCCCGGAACAAAAAAGAAATGGGTGGAGTTGTGCATACTGTAAGCACACCAACATTTTGCCAGATACAATCGTCAAACAAATAATAGTTTGAGTTGTTTATTCACTTTTTGTTTATATTATAAAATTGGAACGCAAAAGGGTTTATATGGAGGAGCATGGGCTACAAAGTTTAGCTTCCTTATAATCTATGTGTTAAGGTAGGTACACATTTAACACAGGAATTTAATACCTATTGTTATAATACAAGGTACAGTTTTGCATCATCGTTAAATTGCAGGAGGCTGCTATAAAAGGTCATGAATAAATAATCAATTTAAATTACGATACCTAGTCAATAATTAATTCATACTTGTTCCCTTCGTTTATGTTCTGCGTATTTACTATAGATTTGATTTTGTTACTTATTTAGCTATTAATGTGGTGTACATTAACTGCATAACAAACACTAACACAGACATAACATTACCTAATGGATAAATAATATTTGTACACCTTCCAAGGCAATACATTCTACAACATATTTTTTCTTTCAATACCATCTGGTAACGTCTGTGTAAAAGTAAATAAAGGAGATGTTTCAGAAATGTATGGAGCCTGGGCCAGCACATTGTACACTTAATGCTAGGTATACTTAGTTATGTTATAGTTAACTGTTTTTAATGTTAATTTCCTATATTTTGGCTTAGTTTTTATACAGATTCAATTTAACTCGACCAAGGAGTGCAACACAACTACTAATAAATATGGTCGTCAGCAATAAGCGAAATAATATTTTGACAGTGACATTTGATTGACGTGTCATGTATCTAAGGCTATCGTATCTATATTATCTACCATATGACTGCGAAAAAAACAAAACATAAATTCCGAACATACGGCCCATTAAATAAACACAACCAACTCAAATCAACACTCGACACGAACATAACGGGAAAACAGAACTGTCAAAGTCGCCAATCAAACGTCATAAAAAGTGTCATGGCTACCTTTAAAAAAGGTTATTTCACTAAAAAAACATTTCAAATAATTAATTATTATTATAATTGTACCTATATTTATTCAAATTAATTTAGTAGTATTTTTATGCAAATCTATTTTTTTCTCTTTTTTTCTATATACTGTACATAGTGGTGGCCCAAAATGAAACATCTCCTTTAAGCCACATGACAGTATTGCAGAATAAACCACTGTCAAATAAATGAATCGCTTCGTTGCGTATGCAATAGGCAATATTGCACGACTATATCGTTGTGTGCGTGCGTATCGATGACATGCGACGCTCACAAATTCTGATTTCCGACTGTTGAAGTGGTTGGTTTACTTTTGAATAAAAAAGAGACTTATTTTTTATATTAGTTTTATTCTAGAACATTTCGTTACAGGGCATTGCAAAAGACAAGACGCAACACAGATTATAAAACTTTTTTATCCTATGCGGGTAACTTCCCAATTAGTGCATAGATGGCGCTACATGTATCTTTTCAACATTTAAGATTATACAATTTACCTTATTACACCACCGACTATTATTAAAAAAAAAAAAAACTTTACTATTGATTTGTGTAGCATAGTTACCACTTTGAATTTGACGAGCATTCAAAACGAGAGCTTGCATATGGCTGCATGTTTTGTTCAAAGAATGTATCTACACATGAAACTTTTACTATGTTTGGTGTACGGACTACAGCATGTCAAGCTACCCAAAACTGTCAAATATTCCCTTAACCTTCAGCCTTAATGTTGTAGAGATAAAGTTGAAAATCTAATAAAGAAATTTAACAGATTTTAGTAGCATTATGTGCTATGTATAATGGAATGGAATGCTCTTTATAATGGATACAATGTCACGGCAGACAGCCTTCGTGGCGTAGCGGTAGCGGACGCGGCCGCTGCGCAGCGTGGCGCGGGTTCGATCCCCGCACAGTGCAAGTATTTGTATGCATGAATATGAATATTTGCACTGGTCTGGTAGTGCCTCGGAAAGCACGTTAAGCCGTTGGTCCCGGTTGCCATACGAACATCTAGTGGCAGTCGTTACGGGTTGTTGGAGCCCTCAAAAGTCCAGCAATTGGTCTAACCGCAATGCTTCGATGTCGCCTTCGGATTGTGGAGGTCAGACGGCAGTCGCTTCACGGAAAATCTCGAAGTTTAGCCATATCAACAGCTGGACTGGTAAAGTGGACCCCAGACTCCAAAGCTGAAAAGGCTTCGGATGCGACTGGGATAAACGCTGGGACGATGATGACAATGTCACGGCAGAATGGTATCAGTGTACTAAGAATCATTTAATTGTCTACACAATGCAATTAAGGGAATTGCTTGGCTTAATTTCCCCATCTCCGTTTCATTATCCGACGACCCGTCGTGCCCGTGGATTGTTAACACCTCTACGATCAGGACGAAGCTTTTCGTCTCGTCTTTTAAACCGCGTACGTCAAGGGACTGAAATAGTTCGCCAGCAGCGGTGTTTCCGCCTGACTAAAAAATATCTTCAAGGCTAGAGTGAACAGGCTCCGCACTTTACCATCAACGATTGCATCACTGCTTACCATCAGGGGTTTGCGGTTAAGCACTAGTTATAGCTATATTTAAAAAAAAAACAAAACGGTTCCGTTAAGTGGTCCTGTTAAAGAATTTAAGAAAATAAATAGGAGTATTATTCGAATTTCGGGTTTAGTCTTTTTGCAACGGTAAATCCGTCTGTCAAGGATGTTAACCATAATGTATCCTTTGTGTACTGTCTATCACGCATTCACGCAGTAGATACAAATGTAGAAACAAGATATAATACTCGCAGCGTCTTGAGTTGCTGAATTATTTAACATCCGTTCTTTGAGGGTTAATCCAAGAGGCGTTACTTGAATATTTTAATAAAAGCTCTTCGAAGTGACATCAGTCAAAACGCTACACACTGTTAAAAGTTGGTTGGTTAGTTGGCTAGAAAAAGGAGCTAATGTTGGGATTACCGCCAGTATGGTGCTGGTGTATTTTATTTATTTACAAATTTATTTCGAGCAACAAGACTCCGTAGTAGTGTCATAGGTACCGCCTTATTACAAAAACTAGCTTTCCGCCCGCGGCTTCGCCCGCGTGGAGGTCGGTTATATCGCGCTTTTTAGATTTCCCTCGGGAATATCAAATTTTCCGGGATAAAAGGTAGCCTATGTTCTTTCTCAGGGTCTAAATAATGCCTGTGCCAAATTTCATCTTAATCGGTTTAAGCGGAAAAGCGTAACAGACAGACAGACAGACAGACAGACCAGCAGACAGACAGAGTTACTTTCGCATTTATAATATTAGTATGGATTAGTATGGATTGGTTTATATTGAGTTCCAAGTTAAAGCTATCGATTTTATATGAAAACTTTATGTGTGGTTTGAGAATTTTCGCATACTTACCACATATATCTTTTTTTTTAAGTCTGACTTGTAGAGGTTTATTTATAGACGATGATTAGATTTAAATTATTTTCAAACGTCAAAAATGTAAGGTTAAACATTAGCTTGTCACTATTTAAATTTAAGCAATTTTTATGAAGACAAGTATAAAGGTATAAAAAAATACACAAACAACCAGACCCGTAACAACTACCTAAGTATAGACCGTTCAAATATTTGTTCCGTGCGGATAGGATGTCCGCCGCCCTAGGGTGGGCGACGGGGTCTGTCAGACTTTTACTGACTAAAACCACCCCGGTGTCTCTTCTATCACGAGCGCGCGTGGGGCCGCGGGAGTCTAAATTCTTCCGCAGCCCCACACTCTCGTGTTGGCCCGGTCTGTCCGAGCCTCGTCTCCGGCAAGGGGTAGTGGGGTTTCAAACTACCCCGTGCATCGCCTCAGAGGCGCGCGCCGAGATTCGCGCGCCTCCGCCTCGGGATCCATCGAATAGGGGGCGGGGACTTCCCCATGTCCCTCGACCCTGGACCCATTCATGGGGGGCGGAAGAGGGCGTTACCCGCCCTTCTTCGGCGCCCGGTGCGTCTTCTGCGGCCCGGGAAGGGAGTTGAGATCTCCCTCTCCCGTTCCGCAGCTTCCTTCTGCGACATCACGTCCTCGCAGAAGGACACCACCGCATCCCACGACTCTGCGCTGCCGGCCATCCTCCGCACTACTGCCGGCAGCGTCAGGTCGCCTCCTACTTCATTTGTGAGGACACGGCGCTGCTCCTCCCAAGCTACACAGTAGGAGAGCGTGTGCTGCGCCGTGTCCTCCTCGCATTGGACGCAGTGGTGGCACCGAGCGTCCGGCTCCCTGCCTAGGCGACACAGGTACTTGCCGAAGCAGCCGTGCCCCGACAGCACCTGCGTCACCCTGAACGACAGGGAGCCGTGCCTTCTCCCGACCCAGTCGTCGAGTACTGGCCGGATCGCCTCGACGGTAGTGAGGCCGGCGGTAGGGCGCATAAGCCTCTGCCGCCAGTCCGCCACTAGGACCTGACGGAGCTCCTCTCGGCGCAGCTCGATCTGCCGCAGCGCCGGACTGGAGCCCCGTGTCCGCTCTTCCTCGCGCCATCGGTACAATGACGCGAGTACTTTCGCCTCTAGGTCCCAGGGCGGGGATCCGGCCAGGACGCAAGCCGCCTCGTAGGAAATCGTGCGATACCCGCGGACGACCCTGACGGCCATCGCCCTCTGCGGCTTGCGCAGAATGGCGAGTTTTCCGGCCGTCAGGTCCATCGCCCAAACAGGGGCCCCATACAGGGCCATGGACCGCACGATTCCCACGTATAACCCCCTACAGGCGGCGCTCGGGCCCCCCATGTTGGGAAGCAACGTTGACAGCGCGCTTGCTGCACCCATCAGCTTGGGCGCCAGCCGCCGGAAGTGGGGTCTGAATTCCCATCGGCTGTCAAGCACCAATCCCAGATACTTCATGGTGGACTCGACAGCTATCCGGGCACCACTGACCACGATATGTGATCCCGGCGCCGGCGCACGCCGGGGGCCATGGAAAACCATGGCCTCCGACTTGTCAAGGGCCACCTCCAGGCCCAGGCGCCGAGGATCACTCAACACTGCACCAACTAACATCTTCACTTGAGATTGGTCTTTGGCTTAAAAATAACAGCCGCACAGGTCGATCGATTAGGTTAAGCTATGCTTCCCGCGGTTGGTACTTGGGTTGGTGACCGTCTTTATATACCGAAACCTCTCCTTGCCCCGGAAATTACATTAAACTGGTGGCTGTCATATTTGACAGTCGTTACAGGTAGTTGACAACCAACCCATCGAAAATCTGGATAATCATCCGGAGGACGGGTCTGAGCAGTTGTGTTGCGATGTGTGCCGGGTACGATGCGCCGAATGTAGGTCGTGGAGGGTCTCCAGATCAACCCCCCTCTGGCGCAGCATCGTTGGTCGTGTTGTTGGGTTTAACATTGCATCACCTCGCTCAACTGCCGTCTTCCTTCCTATTTACTCAGTTTTTTTGAATTATTAGGCTCCGCGACCCATTAACATCGAGCGGGATTGCGGTCAAGCACTAGTTTAAGGGCCGTCCATTAATCATGTGATGTTTTTTCGGAATTTTGAACCCCCCTCCCTCCCCTTGGTGATACATGGTGAGATTCTAGACTACCCCCCTACCTACATCACGTGTATAAAAGTACCTACCTAAAGAATCTATTTTCTTTAAGAACTACCGTAATGGCCTTAAGAGGTAGATGTACTGTACCAGTATAAATACTGAGGTACATATCATAGAAGATTCTCCTACTGAAGCAACAACCCCAACAAATAATCATGAAAGAGATTGGGTGCACGCAATGAAACAAAATCAATTCAGGTAAAATTTACTACCCGGCGACAGACTTGTCCCCCCGTCACACTGAATGCTGTCCAGCTTCCACAATCTGACGAAGCGAAATATATTGGAATGTACGACGCCTAACATGAAGAATACATATTTTTACCAAACGCCTAGCAATGGGACAACAAGTGCGCAAGATGTGGCCAATAGTGATGAATAGAAACAGCCAGTTCTCAATGGAAAATAAACTTTTGTTATACAAGAGTATAATAAAGCCAATATGGACATATGGGGCACGGCTGCCAACTCCAATCTGGAAATCCTACAAAGATTTTAATCAAAAATGCTAAGGATGATAGTAGACGCACCATGGTATGTCACTAACGAAAAATTTCACCGAGAGCTTGGCATCAAAAGTGCAAAAGAGGAAATAAAGGAGAGAGTCACAACATATATACACAGACTGCAGCAGCACCCTAACATATTGGCACACCACCTTATGGAAGATTTACTTCCAAGTGCAAGGAGACTAAAGAAGAGAGTTCAAGACTTAAGTCCATTAATTTATTTCAATTTAAGTCAATTTAAGTCCTCAAGACTTAATTGTTTAAAACACCATTTTGGAGGGCTTGTCACTGGACCTGTACCTCACATACCATACATAATTTCTGAAGTATTGTTGAATGTCTACAGACAGATTGCAATAAGAAATAAAGAGAGAAAAAAAAGAGGTAAATAGAAAGGTTGTAAGTTCTCTTGAACTGACATGAAAATAATGAAAAAAATGCGAAAAATCAAGGTCACACTGCAAACCGCTTACGAATTTGTATGCGTTTGACGAAAAAATAAATACACGTGATATATTACTACACCCCCCCTCCACCCTGGTGATATTTCGTGATTTTTTTGTGGATCCCCCTCCCCCCTTCGAGCCTCGCATGATTAATGGACAGCCCCTTATAAATATATTTAAAAAGTATCTGACCAACATATCGTGTTACCCAGTAACTGCCCTGTGGAGGTCAGACAGGTGGTCCCTCAATGTAAAATACGGTTAGGTTAGTCTCGTAGCTGGCAAAAGGCAGATGATAACCATCATAACTTAATCCCAAGTTCTCGCAAACTTTCCTTCGCCTAAATTAATAGGTTGTTACTGGGCCGTAATTTTGACCTTTTATTCCTTTGGTAACCCGACGCGCGAAGTTTTAACGACGAAGTCTTTTGCAGTTATACCAATGTCCATCATAAAACACTTGAATGCCTTTTCAAATTTGATTGAAACAACGCGATAAAAATTTAAACCTCAATCATTTAGACTTTTCGTTGTAAGTCTTTTGGATATATCATATTATAACAAGATTGCCATAAAATTTCAGATTTTATACCAAGGCTAATATTATAGATGCGAACATATGCAGGTACGGATATAAGTAACTATGGATGAATGTCTGTTACTCTTTCACGCAAGAACTACTGAACGGACTTAGATGAAATTTGGCACATCGATAGTTTATAACCAGTAATAATAAATAGAATACTTTTTTATCCCGATTTTCTCACAGGATCAAAACGCAGGTGAAACCGCGTGACGCGGTTAGCTTCAGATCTGTACCTGAAAATATATATTCCTTAAGAATATCTTTCGATCGTACATCAATTCATTTGATAGAGACTGCTCCTACGCAGCTCTGGACAGAGAGAAGTGGAAGGCGAGTAGTCGTCCTCCGTGGCGCAGCGGTCAACACGCCTGCCTGCGACGTGGAGGCCTCGGGTTAGATCTCCGGCCAGGTCAAGATGGAAAACGATCTTTTCCTGATTGGTCTGGGTCTTGGATGTTTATCTCTTCTATTATAAAAAATAGTATCGTTGAGTTAGCATCCCATAACACAAGTCTTGAACTTACTTTGAGGCTAGCTCAGTCTGTGTGATTTGCCCGTATATACATATATTTATTTTTTATTCTATTAGTGAGATCTTTGCTCCGCAGCGGGACATTCATCATCATCATCATCATCACCTTTTTATCGTCCCACTGCTGGACACAGGTCTTCTCTCATACAGAGAAGGATTGATTGTAATCACCAAGCTTGCTCAATGCGGTTGGGCGATTACGGACTTAAAGTCCAGGTTTCCTCAAGATGTTTTCCTTCACCTTCAGTCATCGGTGTCCAAGATATACTTAGAAAGTACATATAACTTTAGAAAAGTTACATTAGTACCTACTTGGCTGACCTGGAATCGAACCCGTGCGCTCATACTTGAGAGGCTGGTGTTTTAACCACTAGGCCACCACGACATTACCATGAAATAAAAAATTGTCGTATTGCTTACAACTCTACTAGAAACCGCTTCTTCAAAGGAGACACCGTGGCCCTGGCGCACAGGCAACTGAAGGAACACTGGTGGGTTTTAGTCAGTTGTGTGAGCTGTCATTCCAACTTTGGAGGTACTCTCCTAAATAAAACCGTCCGTTCGTGTGTGGAGTACTGCAGCCACATTTGGGCTGGTGCTGCCAAGTGTCACCTGGCCACTTTGGATTCAGTGGAGAGACGTGCAAAGAGGCTGATTGGTGACCCTAATCTAACTCGAGTTGGTCTCGAAAGCCTAGAGCACAGGCGTAGAGTAGCCAGCCTTTCGGTGTTCTATAGGATGCATTTCGGGGAGTGTGCGAGGGAATTACATGATTTAATTCCCCCATCTCCATTCCACCAGCGGACGCCCCGACGTACGGCTGGTTTTCACCCTTACGTTGTTAACACCACTACGATCCGTACGAAGCGTTTCGCCTCCTCCTTTATACCGCGTACATCGAGGGACTGGAATAACGGTGTTTCCGTCGGACTACAATTTGAGTGTCTTCAAGGCTAGAGTGAATAGGCTCTTAATAAACTAGTGCGCTTTACCATCAACGATTGCGTCACTGCTTACCATTAGGCAGGATTGCGGTCAAGCGCTGGTTTATAAAATGTAAAAAAAAAAAGAGTCGTAGATACGGGAACAAAAGATCGGTGGATTATAAAAGAGACAAGGTCGAGGGACTGGAACAATTTGCCAGCAGCGGCGGTGTTTCCGTCACACTACAATTTGAGTGTCTTCAAGGCTAGAGTGAATAGGCTCTTAATAAACTAGCGCGCTTTACCATCAACGATTGCATCACTGCTTACCATCAGGCGGAATTGCGGTCAAGCGGTAGTTTATAACTTACTAGCTGTGCCCCGCGGTTTCACCCGCGTAACCTTCTAGCCGAATGAGCTCAGTTGATATAAAATAAGCGCCTGTTAAAATAATGGGAGCAGTATGTAGTACAACCGCGTTTGCTCTCGTTTCCGCAACATTTTTTGTTCCTGCTCTGCTCCTATTGGTCTTAGCGGGACGTTTTATAGCCTATGTCCTTTATCAGGCTCTAGACTATCTGTTTACCAAATTTCATTACAATCGGTTCAGCAGTTTTGGCGTGAAAGCCGGACAGATAGACAGACAGACAGAGATACCTTCGCATTTATGAAATTAGTATGGATAGCGGCCCGTCCCGGCTTCGCACGGGCATTAAACATTACATTTAGATTTGTTAATTTTAACACATTCATAATAATAATAATAATATCTAATAATATTTAATATAATATTATTATCCTTTATTTCATTAAATACACTTATAAATTATATTTTTAAATATTTCTACATAAAAAAATATATAAAAAACATTTAAAAATATAAAAAATAGTAGCCCACCGGTATCGGGAACAGGGTCCAAGCTACCGGCGGTCAGGGCTTCAGAGAGAGGAACTTCCTGACGATGCGAGCCGTGTCCAGCAGTACCGCTTTCTGAATCAAGCCCTTGATCCAGCTGCCTAACGAGAGCCTCCTGAGGTGTTGGTCGAGGCTCTTGGCTATTAAGCCATTAGCTGTCACGACTATCGGTACAATGATTGCTGAATCCACTTCCCACATGTCGACAACCTCGTGAGCTAAGTCAAGATACTTGATTTGTTTATCTTTCTCGGCTTTCACGAGGTTCTCATCATGCGGGATGGTTATATCAACAATCATTGCACGCCGCTCTGATCGATCCACCATCACTATATCAGGCTTATTGGCAACAATAGTCCTGTCAGTGATGATGGATCGATCCCAGTATAATGTGATATGGCCATTTTCGAGAACTGGGTCGGGCATATACCTGTAGTACCGTGTATATTATTATTATTATTATTCTATATAATATTTTTATGTATTCTTTATGTAGAAATATTTAAAAATGTAATTTATATGTATATACAATGAAATAAAGGAATAATAATATGACACATATTCATCCCTTTTTGCGTCGAGCTCCTAAAAAAGAGTAAATAAAAAAAAAATAAGAATAATTAAATTCAGATATTATTTAATGATTTTTTTGTATTTATGTGTTTTTTTTGTATATTTTTGGGGTTTTTTTTCTTTTTTTTGATATATTTTTTTATTTTTTTGTTTTTTATTTTCAATTATTGAGGTCATAACCCTAAAAGAAAATACATTTATTTTGTTAGAGCTTCTCTGTAAACAATATTTGATGTTGTTTTATTTTGTGGCAGCAAAATAAATTGATTTTCAGGGGCTCCGACTCGCGATAGACCAACATACAGTTGACCATGAGTAAAACATTTCTTTCGCAGATCGATCCCTACTAATTCGAAGGTTTGGCCTTAGGACTTGTTAATTGTTAATGCGAAAGATGTTTTTACCGGAAATTGAAGCCGTTTAAATGGGATTGGCAGATCAGTTGGGATCATCGGTATCCTCGGTATAATGTCCTCATTGTATGGTAAGGTGATGTCTTGATTTTGCTGTCTGATTCTGTGTCTAATATCTTCACATAAATCGTCTTTGAAAATGTTCCATAATTTTAATGGTTCCGATGGCTGACAAAATAAAAGTATGACCACAAACAATTCTCTCAATTGTAATGGACATTGAGAAAGCGAAGCTTCTCTGAGAGTATTTTCCCAATGGTCATCGTTTTCTAGCAAACCTCTAGCACGGCAAGCAGCTTGATACGTTTCTTTCAGAACTCCGTCAACGGTTTTCAAGTACTGGAATGAAGTTGGACCGCGTACGTGGTGCAGCAACATCCTAAGATAGAAACACTCGGATTGAGAAGGATGGACACCGTAGACTCTACCTAAAGCGGAATCTTTTTTTATGCCTGGATAGCCAACTACATTCTCACCACGCTTCCTTCTGGTGAACTTATTATTGGCCCATGTGTAGTATTGCGGGACTTCGTGGTAAAGAAGTGTTTTTGCGAATTCATCTTCATTATAGAGCTCAAAAAAAGCCAGCAATGTTGTTTTACGTGGATTTTGGGCCACTTGTACAGTCGTTTCTGTGGTAAAATACACCCTTTGGCCATTTTCTAAGTGGACAGCTAACTGCAAAACTGTAGGATGCCGCTCATGGATCGTGAATTCGAATATTCGCCAAGCAGCTTCGGAAGTACTTATGTAACGGCCATTTACGTAGTTTTCCACTTCATCATTTGGGTTTCTGACGCCAAATGTAGCTTGGTCCGATCCTTTATTTATGTATTTACAAATGTATTTGATGGCTTGAACTGAGTGGCAGTACTCTACATTTATGTGAGCATTAAACGTCCTGCACAAAAGCGGAGAATATGGGACAATCCAACTATTATCTATAGTGAAATTTCAGCCTCTGATATTTAGCGAAGCGCTCAGTCCTCCATTTGCGGCATCACGACGACGATAAACTGGATATCCGTCCTCTCCAGTCTGAGTTTCGTTGACTAAACGTCGTGGGTATTTTTTTGTGCAAATACCGTTTTTCATACATGGTGCTGATAAGTTATGTTCTCCGCATGGTCCGTGCACCATATTTTTTGTTACGATATCGTACAATATCGGATCGTTTTGTTGGTTGGGCTGTTCCGCAACTATGACGCTATCAATCTCGTCTGGTTGGATTTTTGTTTCTAGCCAAAACAGCAAATGACAGTGTGGTAAACCTCGCTTCTGCCATTCTACACTTGCCATGTAACATTTCACTTTGCCGAATATTTCATTTGTAACGAATAAATTTAAGAATTTCTTCATTTTCAAATGAAACACCCTTGAAATGATGTCATGACGATCGAAAGATCGCTGATCAGGTAGTAGTTCCGCTTTAATTTCAGGCCATTCGGGGTTGCACGTAAATGTGACAAATAAGTCTGGTCTCCCGTAATTTCGGACATAAGTCATCGCGTCTTGGGTTTTTTCATGCAGGTAACGCGGAGAACCTGTAAATGAAGATGGCAAGATTACGCGTTGACCGATATTTGATGGGTCAACATTTCCGTCTTGATTTAAAGCATCTCTGAGATTAATGTATTCTTCAGCCCTTAGTCTCTGTTGGTTACGACATATCGACGGCTCCTACGTACATAAGTTCAAGTCAAAAACCGAGGTTTACAGGAGGGCGTAATTTGTGTTCAACACGCTCTGGAAATAATTCTATGATAAATAATAAATATTTTCTTTCTAGAATATTTTAACAATTTTAAGAGCTCTATATTGATATTTACACCATATGTTAATTTTTACGTTTTCTTGAAAAAACTGATAGATGACCGTTTATTCGCCGATAATAAAATAGAAGTACGTCAGTCATGTCTATGATACCTTTTTATACGTAGGAAATAAAAAGAACAGTGTCTGATATAGAATTTAAATAATGCTTTAAGAAAATGTAGGATTATGTTACTGTTTTTAAATCAATACGTAAAACATCCTAAAATCGTCACTAATGGATATAAAAAGTACTTAAATGAAGACATATCACTTTATACGTGGTTTTAGTCATTCGGGGCAGGACTTTAGTTCATGTAATGTAAATAAAGACATGTCTTTTAAAATTATCAGGTTTGCCCTTTATTAATTAAACAGGGTTTATAAATTCAACATTATTACTAGCTTTCCGCCCGCGGCTTCGCCCGCGTGGAGTTCGGTTCTATCGCGCTTTTTAGATTTCCCTCGAGAACATCATTTTTTTCCGGGTTGAAATACCTTTCATAACTAAGAAACTTAAAAAAACTTAAAAACTTAGAAAAAATCTTTATGTTCTTTTTCAGGGTCTAAAGATTGTCTGTACCAAATTTCGTCAAAATCGGTTGAGAGGTTTAAGCGGGAAAGCGTAACAGACAGGCAGACAGACACACAGAGTTACTTTCGCATTTATAATATTAGTATGGATTAAAAAACAATCTTCTTAGCATATAAATAATACGTACCTATAGGCTCACTGAAATAGGAACCAAACATAATAAATCACTGTTGTCTAATATTAGTAAAAATTGACAATTTTAGTTTTAAGCATGTGGCTCAGCTGAATCATGTCTAGTAATGCATTTGGTACCTAGTATTTTCTTACCATCACAGTTCTATTAAGTAGATACCTCAGTTTAATTAACTAACCTATGAACCTATTGACCTTATAAGTAAAATTAATAATCATCACAGCATTGCTTGAGTACCTACATATATGCCTCATCTTTAACACCTAATTGGTAACATTTAACAATCATCATAGCTTTATTCAGACTGATTCATCTTATTACTAATAAAGTTCCCTTAGTAGTTAAATAACAATTAACAAAATGTATAAAAAAGTAAAAATAAATTAATAATCTTCTTCGTCATTGTCCTGTTCTTCCTCACTATGCTTATGGTTTCTATAGAAGTCATGATACTTATTTAGAATAATCAATGTATCAAATAAACTAATCAGGTCTCTATATTTAACTTCAGCGATAGGAATAGGATTATTGTACAACTTTTCTAGATTTGGTTCTTGTTCCTTCTTTTTCCTCCCTCTAGTCAATTTCAAATTATTGCTACACTTAAGCTTTCTTAAATTTTCTTCAGAAAAGTCGTACTTAAATTCTATTACGTCTGGATTATTCCCTTGCACGTTACGTCTCTTACCTTATTCCAAGAAATTTTCTCTGAATTAGTATCTTTTAACCAGTTTTTAGTATGCATCCAAGCTTTAAAATCCAAGACTAAGTCTTGGTCTACTTCTACAACTGTATATGGCGGACTATTCTGTTTAGGCCAAAGAACCAGTCTTCTGTGTCCAATTCATCTGGTGTGTAAATTAGTTTATTTTTTGATGTTCGCTCTATTAATGCGTGAACGCTATCTGCCTCATTTTGAGTGTGGTGTAGCCCTTTTCCCTTCCATAAAAAAACAATGCGATTGCGGTTCTGACCAGCACAGTTGTCTGATCAGAATCTAAAATCTTTAACACCAGATTTAACCTTGTTATCAACAAAAGAAAACAAACAACTAGCCACTTCATTGGCGCCACGTTTAGCAACGGTTTCATCCCACATGTAACACGTAGCTATCTTTAATCCGGCATCAAAAAAAGTAAAATTATACATATAATTTATATTATATAATTTTCTTTTATAATACAGTACACTAATTTCGCCATGTGGATTTTTTGAAAGTTAAACATTGCTGTGCAAATATCGGAAGGATTTGATTGAGCTTCAATTTTGTTAACATTATTGAATTCCCTGGCAAGTTTTTTGTTATTAATGTGTGACTTGTGTTTCAGTTTATCATCATAAGTTGGCAAGGTGTTATTTTTTATTGCATGGCACATTCATGTGTGCCATTGGTTAATTTTTTGATTTATATTGATTGATTGGAGGTAATATGAGTAATTATAACTAAATAACACACCTATAAATCTAAACTGCATCAAAACATTAATATTGTTTCGTCACACGAACAACGAAGCAACGACTTGTCACGTTCGGGGAACTCCCGTAAATAGCGACAAGTCTGACAAGACCGCGTTCGCACCGAGTGGCACGCATTTTAAAACACCGTACAAAAAGATATGTATTGATGTCCGCATCTACGACATTTATTCGTTGTATTTATAATACTTGTTCTTTTATACGATTTGTAAAACTATGTAAGTAAATGAAATTTTAAAAAAATTCTTATGTCAGTATGTGCGCATGGATAATTTAAAGCCAATAGTACAATAAAAAAAAAATGCCATTTTCGACATGACTTTATATACGTAGGGACCGTCGATATGTAATTCAATCGTTCCGATATCATTTTTGCCATCATATCGACAATATATTGACTAAATAAGTCCCTGTAATAATGTAATGCATTAAAACAGTTAGCTCTAACCATCAACCTAAATGCATAAAATTGCATGCACGTCACAGTTTTGTTACGCGCTGTACCTTCCTGCGGAATGGTTAAATAATAACCGTCTTCTCCTTTCACGAACATTAAGGGATACTGTAGTGGATCATACGATCGGTGTAACTCAGAGACCCTTTTAAGTTGGCCGTCTCTTCCGTGGAGCACTATATCTCTGGGGCCTTTTTCTTCGTCAACCAAGAGAACGGCTACCTCGTTTACAGCTGGAGCATTGTATCTACCCGGGTGTGCTGTCTGTGGTGGGCGGTCGGAATGAATAATTAATTTTAAATTATCCGAAGAATTGCGTTCTATGTTTTGTTTAAAGCTTCGTATATATACATTGTGGCTATTCAGTGCGGTCTGTAGTTCGTTAATTAAATCTATTTTCAGCGTTGGAGCTATGTTTGACCTCAATCATAGCTGATCTGCGTCTGAAATGAAATATACCTGCAAGTATTGTGGATTTTGGCCTGGTGGTGGTAAAAGGCTACCCATAAGATGATATACCTGTCCCTCTATTTTAAAAGTTGGCATAAAATTACCCTCTCTTATTTCTTTGGCGCCAAACGAAGTCATTTGAAATAGGGTATTGTACTTACGGATGTTGGTTATGAAATGTCTAGATAGCGAATGATTATTTGTCAAAAGATTTTTTATTGGCTGTGGTGGTTCCTGAATACTGGGGAGACTAACTTTTCTAGAAGCACAGCACATGCCATTAGTTTCATCGACCCATTTTTTGGCTGAACACTTAGGGCAGATCTTATTCATGTCGCCGATTTGGACGGAAGACTGTTGAGCATAATCAATCTGTGGATCGTATCTAAAAGCCGATCTTTTACTGTGGGCTAAAACTTGATTGCGACTTCTCGCTCTTGACGTGTGTTGTCGTTCTCTCTGATCTTGAAGGCGTTGGAAACGCTCAGAGCTTGATTCCCTAGTGCGAAATTGAATATTTCTGATATTTTGCTCTTCAAGCCGCTGCAAACGCCGAGTACTTGACTCTCGCGCATGCACATGAGAGGTTCTTAGATTTTGTTCAGTAAGGCGCTGCGAACGCTCAAGACTGGACTCTCGCGCGCGTACCTGAGAGGTTCTCAAATTTTGTTGAGCTAGACGCTGTAAACGCTCAAGACTCGATTCTCGCGCGCGTGCTTGAGAGGTTCTTAAATTTTGATCAGCTAGTCGCTCTGAACGCTCAAGACTGGACTCTCGCGCGCGGACTCGAGAAGTCCTCACATTTTGTTCAGCGAGCCGTTGAGAACGCTGTAAACTGGATTCTCGCGAGCGTATTTGAGCGGTTCTCATATTTTGTTCAAAACGGCCACCGCAGAAAATGTTTCGTCCAGATCGTAGTAGTGTCAACAACGTAAGGTACCAATTGATACTCTCCGTACGAAGGGTCATTCGATGATAAAACGGAGATGGAGGAATTAAGTCACGCAATTCCCTCGCACACTCTCCAAAATGAATCGTATAGAACACCCACAGCCTTGCTACTCTTCGCGTGTGCTCCAGGCTTTGGAGACCGTTTTTAATACTTCTGTTTTTATAATCTCTGTTCTAGCGGGAAATCATGTCTATTCATGACATAATATTACTTCCCTCCTGTATCTATCCTCCGCCAGATTACAATAATGTTTTCCCCTAAATTAAGGTAAGACCTTCATCAAAATAATGAATCCATTAATTACGACAGGTAATGAGACAGGTATACCACAAAAGGGTCTGCAAAATGGATAAATTAATAAATGAATTTCCGTAGAAGCTGTTGGTTATGAACGTGAGTTGTTAGTGTTTCTACAGTAATGGTGACATTGATACTTCTTCAACGCGATTTAGATTTGCTATCGTGCTCAGTTTCATTGGCCAAACTGAACACGATCCTGCTCAGATATTCTCTCGCGTCACAATTTTTTATATTACATATAAACTAGTGCTTGACTGCAAGCCCGCATAACGGTAAGCAGTGATGCAATTGTTGATGGTAAGGCACGCTAGTTTATTAAGCCCATTCACTGAAAAAACTTAGTGAGTAGGAAGGAAGACGACAGTTGAGCGTGGTGATGCAATGTTAAACCCAACGTTGCTGCACCAGGGGTTGATTGATCTGGAGACACTCCACGACCAAAGTACCGACACAACATTTGGTGCATCGTACCAGGCACACATTGCTACATAACTGCTCACACCCGTCCTCTGTACATCTTCACTAGACATCATGCCGGAATACGACGAATCGCCAAGACTTTGTCAGGTGGGTGGTAACTTCTGCTGGCAGCTGATATTAGCTGCCAGCAGAGAACATAATAATTATTTATTTACTCAAAACAAAGGATTGTAGGGTATGTTAAAAATACAGTTATACAAAATAAGCACTATTCAAGCAAACCTGTAGGTGAGCACTGCTTCCTAGCTACCATATGAAAACCTGTGTTAAGGAGAAGCAGTCCGGTCCCCTAAGGTACAATAACGTAAAGTTAAAAGGTGGCTGGTAGTGGCTGGCGGAGAACTGCTCAGGATCGAGCTTGTTGGCGTGCCATGGAAGAGGCCTATGTCCAGCAGTGGACGAGTAGAGGCTGATGATGATGATGATGAAATAGTGATTCTGATGTTACTATTATGTTTTCGAAGAATTATACAGTTAAAAATGTAGAATATGTTTTTTTTTTATATATATAAAATAAATAAATTAATTTGAGATAATTACGAATACGTGGTGGTCATGTGTGTGATTTTTGATGTTTTGAGTTTGGGTTTTGAACAAGTAACCGTTGGTAAAACTTTGCTTTGTTTTTCTTCACATCACAAGTGACGCTAGTAAAGTTCATAAAATCATCATAATAGTATTACTCTTTAATAGTCCACAGCTGGTCAGAAACCTTTCCTTTATATGTGAAATATACATAGTTGCCTTGAGTAATCATTTAAGCCAAATCATATCTACTGCTGGATATAGACTTCTCCGATTTCTATCGTGCTTCTCGCACCCAGCGGAAGCCTTATTATTTTTGGATGTGAAATCATCTAATGAACGCTCTCGCTCTGGGCTGAGCAGAAGGGTGTGTCAGACTTTTACTGACTAAAATCCACCCGTGTTCCTTAACTTGCCTGTGCGCCAAGGACTACGGTATCTCTCTCGAACAACCTGCGGATGCCCCCTGAAGATCTACATTGATAAGAGGCTTTCCAAGGTTTCGTCTTCTGATACTCGGTGGTCTCTCTAGGTCCTTTCGGCCTAATCGAACATCTATTCTGCGAATGATGTGCAACTGCCCATTGCCACTTAAGTTTGGCAATTCTTCGGCCTATATCGATTACCTTGATTCTCAAGCGGTTCTATTCACTTCTTTTACATATACGTATATTTCAAAAGATAAAATTATGAGAAAAAGATAAAATTAAGAGCGAAAGATAAGATAAAGTTATGAGCGAACAATAATAATCAACATAAAATAAAATATTCATTAAGTATGAAATCCTAATTTATGAAAATTTCAACGAATTTACAATCTAGCAAAGTGAGTATTTCACATTGAGTATGAGTGGACTTGCACAAAGACTTTTTTTTATAACGCAATTGGACGGCCGCCGGGTCCAAACGACGTATTTTTGAGCCTACTATGTATAAAGAGAACAATTGCTTGCGACACAGTCTAACTAATTACAGTTGGTCAATAAAAAAAATATTAAAAGCGAGATTGTATGTCATTAAACAAATTGTTAGCCTGTAAGTAATTGACAAAATATTTAAACAAAGGTTTAATTAAGCAATATAGCTTCTCAAATAATCCTTTGTTCAAATAATTTTCAGCCTGTGAAATATTGTATTTGTTGATGTTTCTAATGATGTTTATTTTGAAACCATTATTTCTAATTTGGACGGTAGGTGGCCGCACCACACATTTGCATTTGCATTTGTTCCTTGCGGGAATTTACCCTTATGACGCTGTGAATAGCAAACTTTTAGGTATTTGAGGGGGTGAAGCAGACGAAGTGGGACACGACTAGCCCCGCCCACCGCGGGGCGCGGGGCGCTCCGCGCGAGTACATCGATGCGTGAGGTGAGGCGTCGTGCATCGAGAAATACGCACGTTCTATTAAATCTATACCAACCATTCTCTATTCCATCTACATTTAGAAGCGTAATTTCACAACCCAACCGCGACGTATGGTTGGCTCTGTTCGTCACAGTCCCGGTTCGCATTAGACGAGCAGCAGGTTCGAATCCCACATCCGTTCACTTTACCTTGCGATTTTCGAAAATGTGTATTTTATACATATTTTCATTTTTTATTATTACTTTTGTTTTCTTTTTTATTTTTATAATGCGCTTTGTCCGTTCTGCTTAAATTTTTTGTGTTATGTCCTTTTTTCATGAAACTGTTAGAAATATATCATTTCTAGAAATTACTCTTTATAAACAGCTGTTTAGAGTAACTGTTAAAAAAAATGCATTTTCGGATATTTAAAAAAATAAAAGATTTTTTCTTCAAAACTGCAACTCTTATCGAAGTCGGGTTTGTACGAGTGCTTAGAATAACACAACACAAAAAGATTGAAATAGATGAAGGCACTTGGAGGAGGCCTATACCACAGTAGACAGAGCCTATACTGAAAGGGGCCATGAATAATGCAACAAAATGAAATCTAAATTTACTGTTTTGAACTATTATCAAATCAACTGTTATTTTTATTGTTTTTCTTTTCTATTCCATCTACATTTAGAACGGTTATTTCACAACCCAACCCCGAAGCATGGTTGGCTCTGTTCGTCACAGTCCCGGTTCGCATTAGACGAGCACCAGGATCGAATCCGACTTTACCTTGCGATTTTCGAAAATGTGTATTTTATACATATTTTCATTTTTTATTTTTTTTTTTGTTTTCTTTTTTATTTTTATAATGCGCTTTGTCCGTTCTGCTTAAATTTTTTGTGTTATGTCCTTTTTTCATGAAACTGTTAGAAATATATCATTTCTAGAAATTACTATTTATAAACAGCTGTTTAGAGTAACTGTTAAAAAAAAATGCATTTTCGGATATTTAAAAAAATAAAAGATTTCTTCTTCAAAACTGCAACTCTTATCGAAATCGGGTTTGTACGAGTGAAATAGATGGAGGCACTTGGAGGAGGCCTATACCACAGTAGACAGAGCCTATACTGAAAGGGGCCATGAATAATGCAACAAAATGAAATCTAAATTTACTGTTTTGAACTATTATCAAATTAACTGTTATTTTTATTATTTTTCGTTTTTTAAATTATATTATGAACTAAGAAATTCATGGTTAAATAAAGGCTTATTATTATTATTTATTATTAATTTCTAGAAATTTGTAGAAAGAAAATTATAACGAATTGATTTTAAATATTAGTTTGCATTATAATTGTTACAAAAAGAATATATTTAAAAGATGGAACAATTACTACAAAAAATACAGAAAATCGGATAAATTAATAATAATTAAAAAAAAAAAAACAATTGCAAATAAGAAATCCAACAAAAAGCATACAACGTAAAGCTGGGGTTTGAACCCGAACACATACAGGTGAAGAAAAATGTGCCGCGAAAAAGTAAAAAGAATAATTACAGAAAAAAATCAAATAAAATATCGGCAAAAATACAACAGTAAATTAAAAAGCATTTATTTCAATTAAAATCTACAAAAAGCATATAATGTAAACCTGGGGTTTGAACCCGGGCAAAAACGAAATATGATTATTCATCAACAAACAGACACGTAAATATAATTATTTTCTGTGCGGGGTAAAGCAAAAAGTGACATAGGTCCGACAAGCACAGCGCCTCAGCGGTCACTGTCGCTAAGCATAGAAGTGAAAGAGAAGGCAATGGACGCCGCGATGGAGCGACGTTTCGTTCACGTTATTTATCATTAAATACATTATTTATTTTAGAATATCTTAGTTAAATCGATAAACAAAAACAATGGTTTCATTTACTATTATATTTTACATCGCTCTTCTCAATTTTATCAAGATTTGATGATTAATAATACAGTTACAACTGTTATAAATTCAATTTTAGGGGTTACTTTAGGATTTTTTTCTATCGAGAAAATCAATTCAAAACGTGTTTTGAAAACAATGGTTTCCTGCTACATATAATCAAGATTAACATATAAATTTTTGGCTGCTCTAAAATGTATACATTTGGCTAAAAAATTGTTTTAAGAAGCCTATTTTTACTGAACACAGCGCCTTAACACGATTTGCAGCAGGCGATCGACTGCTGCAAATCGCGTTAAGGGTAAATTCCCGCAAGGAACAAATATTTTGTACTAACTTCAGTTGTTCTGGGTCTGACTTTTTAAATGTTTATAAACGCACTCACGAAACAGGAGTAATTCCTACTATGAGGCCATGTTTTTATAAAAAAAACTGTTACCCCCTCATGACAAAATGAGATCTAATTTTAGTTCCAGACTTAACATTTAAGTCATCCTGCCCTTCCGTATGGCAGTGAGGCGTGGCCTGTGCTTGAGCGATAAGCAGGAGCTGCATGTCACGGAGATGAATATGCTGCGGTGGATGTGTGGAGTTACGCGAAACGACCACATCATTAACTCCCGCATCCGGGGCAGTCTTCGTGTCGTGACATTGCAGACAAACTGCAGGAGGGTCGCCTACGCTGGTACGGCCACGGCTTACGAAAACCGACACGTTACGTGGGTAACAAATGTAAGGGTAGACCAAAGAAGTGCTGGCTTGACGTTATAAGAGATGACATGCGTGCCAACAATCTCTCACCGCAGGATGCTAAAGAAAGCGCGAAATGGAGGAGAATGTGCAGGAAAGCGGACCCCGGGCTACAACGCGAAGGCCGCGGATGCAACCGGGACAAACGCTGAGATGATGATGATGATGATGACTTAACATTTGAGTCAGTATTACTTTTTCGAACTTTATTGAGGTTAGGTCAAAGTTTTTAATATAAAAGTGGCAACGTACTCATCATCATACCAGTGTTAATTCCCAGTCGCATCCGAAGCCTTTTCAGCTTTGGAGTCTGGGGTTCGCTTTACCAGTCCACCTGCTGATATGGATAAACTTCGACATTTTCCATGAAGCGACTGCCGTCTGACCTCCACAACCCGAAGGCGACATCGAAGCATTGCAGTTAGACCAATTGTAAGACTTTTGAGGGCTCCAACAACCTGTAACGACTGCCACTAGATGTTCGTAGGGCAACCGGAACCAACGGCTTAACGTGCTTTCCGAGGCACGACCAGACCAGTACAAATATTCATATTCATGCATACAAATACTTGCACTGTGCGGGGATCGAACCCGCGCCACCTTGCGCAGCGGCCGCGTCCGCTACCGCTACGCCACGGAGGCTGTCAAAAGTGGCAACTTACTATATTGTCATTTTTTAACCGACTTCAAAAAGGAGGAGGTTACTCAATTCGACCGTATATAAGCTTTTTTTTTTCTATGTTTGTTCGCGCATAACTTCGTCGTTTATGAACCGATTTTGATAATTCTTTTACTGTTGGAAAGAAGACGTTCCCAAGGTGCTCCCATTATAAGAAAATCAGGATTTGATGGTGGAAGACCAGAGAAAGCAAGGGGAACTTTCAAAAATTGGAGGGGCGACTAGTGCATTTCTTAGCTTTTTCATTAAGTATTTTAAAGCACTACAATTTAATATAGGTCTGGAGTAGATCTGATGATGGAGCCGGGAGACAGTCGAAGGAACTCCTCAACAATTCACAGCAGCTACCTTGTGTTTGGGCTCGATTAATTTGTATTGATAAGAACTTTACACCTAGATGGGTAGTGACTGTCATAAGAGCTCTCATGACGAAGACAAAGGCCAGTTCCGGGAATTCCTCAACGGTTTACAGTAGCTACTTTGTGGTTGGACTTCATTCATTTATATTGATGAGACCTTTGCACCCATTGGATTAAAATAATGGTTTACAGTAAATTTGATTATGAAGACCATAGCCAGTTGAGATAATACTTAGGTACGGGTAAAAATTAAAGTAAACAAAATTACGTCGTTTCCCAACTATATTTGCGTCAGCTTCCCGTCTGACCGGATGCAACTGAGTACATACATAGTACTTTTACAACTAAAAAGTGTAAAATAAAAACTTTTTTACAAAAAAACAACCGACTTCCAAAAACCACTACAAAGTGAAAAATAACTAATTTCGGAAGTCGGTGTCAAAAACGAATATACAAAACCAAAGGCACCGACTTCCGAAATTAGTTATTTTTCACTTTGTAGTGGTTTTTGGAAGTCGGTTGTTTTTTTGTAAAAAAGTTTTTTATATTATAAAGAACTGCATTTCGATAATATTTAAATATTTAACATTTAAGGCAGGTTATGAGTCAGCTAATGATTAAAGTATTTATCTTGTGACAGCATAAATCATTGTTGTAAGTATACCCGGCATTCAATAGCCGTTCAGACTCATGACCAAATTCGGTAACTTGGCAAATTTGTTACCACGGTATGCACTAGAAACCACAACCCAAAGCGCCACAAGTGTGGGTGTATAATAATATTTATAACTCAGTTTTGGTGATTCATTCCTCTCTGTTCATAGTTGCTAAAGACCAGTTCTTGTTGAAGGAGGTTATCCCACTATCTCTGTTGTTGTATGTATGTAGTTGAATACAGTCTAGGCATATTGATTTTTAATCGACTTTAAAAAGGAGGAGGTTACTCAATTCGACCGTACCTATGTATGCATTATTTTTTATTTTTTTACGTTTGTTCGCAGATAACTTCGTCGTTTATGAACCGATTTTGATAATTATTTTTCTGTTAGAAAGAAGACATTCCCAAAGTGGTCCCATAATAAGGACATCAGGATTTGGTGGTGGAAGAGCAGAGATATCCAGGGGAACTTTCAAAAATTGTAGGAACGGGTAGTGTATTTGTAAATTTTTTCATTAGGTATTTTAAAGCACTACAACTTAATAAGGGTCTGGAGTAGATCTGATGATGGAGCCGGGAGACAGGCAAGAGAACTATTCAACGATTCACAGCAGAAACAAGAACCAAAGACATCATGATCGTGAACATGGGTTTTCGTTTTTGCCACTGACTTCAAAAATTAGTTCTTTTCCATTTTGTAGTGTTTTTTTGGAAGTCGGTTTTTTTTTGTAAAATAGTTTTTTACCTAGTAATGATGATTTATCTTCATCATCATTTCAGTTGATAAGCGTAAGCTGTTGGACTTAGCCTTCTAGCATCATCATTCGCTAGCTTCCTTAGTTAGGGAGCTAGCGAATTGCGAGATTGCGTAGCACACCTTCCATCATCATTATTACAGCCGAAACACGTCTACTACTGGACATAGGCCTCACCTAAAGATCTCCACGACGACCGGTCCTGCACCTCCCGCATCCAGCGGTTTCCCGCGACGTTCACCAGTTGGTCCACCTTGTTGGGGGCTTACGCACGCTGCGTCGTCCGGTGTTTTGGGGGGACTGTCTTATATAATATTGACGTTCAAAAAGTACTGATTCTCAGCCTAATTTGAATAAATGACTTTTGATTGATTGATTGACAATATTTATAGGAATCGGTACAACATGGGCATTAGACATGACTGTCGTCTTGTGCATGTTCATTTTAAGACCGACTTGCTCGGAGGCTCTACTGAGGTCTTAGAGCATTGTACTCAAGTCCTTCCATCATAATCTTAATAAGTTAAAATGATTTTGTTAATCCGTTGTTTCATATATTCCAAAAATATGTCTCATCAACAAAGTAAATAACGCAATGAATATCGTTGAAATGTCAAAACGAAGGTTATTGTTATTCCTAAAAACAACGGAGTCATGGAGAATCATTTTAATTATCCAGCTGCTTTTTGCTTCTTCAATATAGCGCTTTTTTGTGGCCTTCCTAAAGTCATCGATCGTTTAACTTACATTAGCCTACTGATACGTTTACTCTGTGCCACCATTCCCTTATTATTCCCCTTTAATGCTACATAAACAAACACTTTTGTCAAATGTTTTTCCCAGCAATAAGTTTAATAACACCGCTCAACAGGGACCGTCAACCTTTAGACCTTAACTAATGCGAGCACATTCTGGAAATTATTCTTTTTCGCAGGACGAAAATATTTTACGCACACCAGTGCATTTTGGTTATGAATGTATATATGAATGATATAGGAGTTCAATTTTCAAAACGTATTTGCATAACGTTTTTTCGAAGAGGAGAGGTCGCTGAACTCAATGACATATTGATGCAATATTTTGCTCCATTGGTAAGATTCGGCTTAACTACCAATATAATTTTTAATACGTAGATGTATTAATGATATTGGGTACAGTGCCTAGTTGAACTATTCAAAATGTGATTGGGTTGGGTGATCCTGCGAGTTCATGTCAAATAAATCTAGATGACCATAAACCAGAATATGGAATATAGAATGAATATGGAATATGAATATGGAATATGAATATGGAATATGAATATGGTCATCTGGAATACAGAGTGGTGCTGACAATACGACAATAAATGAAACATCGTGTACCTCAGCACATTCTCAGTCTATCCATAAAAAATCATATAAATATGTCCATTAGTTTAGTCACAGGATATTATTTTTCATTTTTCACATTTTATAAATGATTTGCATTTTGATAAGGAAGCGCTTGATTGCTTTTGAGCTTTTGATGTCGTGGTGGCCTAGTGGTTAAAACACCAGCCTCTCAAGTATGAGTGCGCGGGTTCGATTCCAGGTCAGGCAAGTACCAATGTAACTTTTCTAAAGTTATATGTACTTTCTAAGTATATCTTTGACACCAATGACTGAAGGTGAAGGAAAACATCTTGAGGAAACCTGGACTTTAAGTCTGAAATCGCCAACCCGCATTGAGCAAGCGTGGTGATTACGCTCAATCCTTCTCTGTATGAGAGGAGACCTGTGCCCAGCAGTGGGACGATAAAAAGGTTGATGATGATGATGATGATGAAGGAAGCGCTTACAGGTTAATGACCGCCGCATCCAGCGTTACTAAACTTTAATAATAATGGCGCCAAAAAAGCAAGTCGATACAGGATCGCGCTGTCGCCAATCCGAGGTCAGTAAACCAATATTTTTTAAAGGATGTTCTATTCCGTTTGCAATTTTATGCAATTTAATTTGTTTGAAATTTTCTTTTTCTTATTTTTGATGCTAGGTTTTTTCTATGGCTTAGGATTACTCCTATGAACCAGCATTGTTCTTGTTTTCATTTATTGCCGTATTGTCAGCACCACTCTGTATATTTTTGAACAAGAAAATATCAGTCATGTAAAAAGTGTTGTGTTTGTTTATGAAACTCTTTTATCTTTTAACGACGTCAAAGATCTATGATTGACAGACAGGATGGTCGGCTTAACGCGTGTTCAGAGGCACGGGGGGATTTCTGTCTGTTCACCTCCTTCTGCGAAGCAGTGATGCTGGCAAAGGAGGAGGCGGAACGCGTGAGGCAGCGGGAATCTCCCGCCCGTCGCACGCGCCGTGTTTCACGCGCGCCTCAAAGAAATGTCAGCAAATCGTGACGGGGTCCACGAAGACCGATGCTTCCTGGGTCAGGGTTGCGGGTTGGTTAAATAAGAAACCGTGACCCTGGCCGTCGCACAGGCAAGTGAAGAAACGCGGGTGGGTTTTAGTCAGTACAAGTCTGACACGCCCTTCCGCTCCGCCCAGAGCGGGAGAAGTCATTTGATGATTTCCCACCTCAACATAAAAAAGTTATCTCTGTATGTAAAAAAGGTCACCTATCCACAGCCCATCGCGGCAAGCGTAGCTTAATCTAATCGATCGACCTGTGCATTATTCTTATTTTTTTGCAATACACATAAATCATTAGATTTACTCATAATTTGTTTGCATTACACATATGTTTATTTGCAATACACATAATTTATTTGCGTTACACATAATTATTTTGCATTATACATAATTTATTTGTACTACACATAATTTGTTTGCATTGTAAATAATTTGTTTGCATGACACATCATTTATTTGCATTACACATATATTTATTTGAATTTACATAATTTATCTGCATTACTCATAATATATTTGCAAAACACGTAGTTGTTTTGCATCACACATATATTTATTTGCATTACACACAATAGTTTTGCATTACACTATTATATACAGGGTGTATCTGACATCGTAACGCAAACTTTGTGAAAAGGCTAGACGACATGCCACTAATAAAATTATGATAGTCATTTATGTCGTTAATGAACGGTAACAGGATTCACAGCGTTTAAAAAAAGTGTAGGCTCGGCCTTTGAACGTTGCAAGCGTGCCGCCGTGCGGGTTTGTAGGTATAAAGTTGATCCCTGATCTGAAGTCTATTTAATCAGCTAATAAGATAGTTATTCGAGTTTTGTTTTCATTGCGATTTTTTGTGTAATTGGCGAATTAATTAATTTTTACTTGAAAATCTTATCTTTATATATATAATTCTACTGTACGTGTGTATGTCATTGAACTCCTCCTAAACGGCTTAACCGATTTCAATGATTTTTTCTGTATGCGTTTGAGTGGCGCCCTGGATCGTTTAGATTCACAAATCAGCCCGGCAGATGGCACTGCAGTCGGTATCTATGTTATTTATCCCTTACGGCTGGATCGATTTGAATGAATTTTTGTTTATACATTTTACTGGAAAATTTACATTCACAAAAAAACAATTCGGCAGATGGTGCTGTAGTCGGTATTTAGGTTATTTATCTATACTGCAACTGTACGGGTGGACCGATTTGTACGATTTTTTTTTAATTTGATACATTTTTTTTTATTATACCTAGACTATATTAATCACTCTGGCAACATATAGTAATTAATCAAACATCACAGGCGCTCCTGACTTTTTTTTACCTCATTTAAATTGTTTAGTTCTTCGGCAGTTAAATTAAGCTCTGAAAATGTTATTCCCTCAGAAGATGATGGTGACATTGTTGAGATGTATTTCCGTTTTAACAAGTAGTTTCTTCACTCGATTTTTTTGTTCCTTAGCCCTACTAATTCGTATTATTTGGCTCAAATTGTGACCGCATTTGATGCAAAACTTGAAGGTTTCAGCGGTTATTGTAAAACATTCGTCGCATCTTAACAAGTTTTTCGTGCAATTATTGATTATAACGAATTGTTTTCGAAAAATTGATGTTGTTTCAAAATAAAGAATCAAAATCAAAAAATCAAAATAAAAATTGTTTATTTCAAATTAACCAACAGTTGGTACTTTTGAATAGTCAATGTCGGTCAGTCCAAGAAAAGTGAAGCTATATAGCACCTTCCAAAGCGTAGATCTCTATGGAGAAGAACGTGCAAGAGACTCCATGAACACTCTTCTAAAATCATAATATGGATTACATATCTTCATTACATATTTCTGTTGCTTCTATCATGTGAGCACAATGTATAATTATAAAAATCAATGAAAAGATAGAAAATTAATTAAGCCCACTGGCAGCTAAGAGATGACCAGTCTGCACTGACGGCCCCCGTTCACGAGCATGACGCGCGCATTAGCCCCACTTAGCTCAACCATTTTGAAGGGAACCAAATTACCTAACAACACTTGCCACTGAATAATAATAATATTATTGATCTTTCCTTTCATACTTTTTAATACCCTAACCGTTTGAAATATCAAATGCAGGACAACGTCTGCCGGGTCCGCTAGTTGGGTTATAAAAGTATAGCAATTACGAATGCTCTAAAGTGAAAAAACTACATATATATTTTTTTTAATCATGAAAAAGCCGACGAAAAATTCCACCACTGGGGGTTCAGAATCATGTACTGAATCCATGGTACTCGTTTGTGCGTTGATGTCAGATACACCCTTTATGCGCGTACAGTATAATAACGCATTCAGGGTGCTCTTGGGGTTGCCGTGGCGCTGTAGCGCGTCAGGGATGTTCGCGGAGGCGAGGGTCGACGGGTTCGCCGCGATCATGCGGAAACGTTGTGCTTCCATGATGACGCGCTTGCGCTCCTCCTCCAATGGCATTCTGAGTGTGTTTTCGGATCGTTGGGACTCACCCCTCATACGTAGGTGGATAGGAGTCCAGACCCACTTTAGTTAATTCATTACTAACATTAGGCTAAGCTTTATTTGTACTAACACTATATGGATGTTTTTTTTTTTATTTATCTGAAATAAAATTTTTGAATTTGAATTATATTTATTTGAACTACACTTAAGTTATTTGCAATACACATATTTGTATTATGCATAATTTATTTGCATTACACATAATATATTTGTATTACACATAATTTATTTGCATTACACATAACTTATTTGCATTACACATAATTTATTTGCAATATACATAATTTATTTGCATAACTCATAATTTATTTGCATTACACTAAATTTCCGAAAAAAATATTATTTTAATCATGTTTTTTTTTAAAATGAATTATCGCCTTTAATAGACAATGTCGTGTATAAAATATTAAAAAAATAAAATGAAAAATTATAAAAATCTGACTAATTTCTGTAAGTTCCGTTGCACAAACACTTTTACCTTAGAATCATATTTATTTTCTAGATAATGAACAATCATATTTTAAAAACTGGTTGAGATCGGAGTTTCCTTTTTGACTAGACTGAGAAGAAAAACTATAACTAACTCAGAGTCCTCGTTTTAACACGTAGAAAGCTGATTGATTCGAGGAACAATTTAAGAAAATAGTTTTTAGGCAGGCCACATATTATAAATTAATCTAATTGCCAAACCGTGACAAACACTAACAGAAGAGAGAAAAAAACATCCATATTTAAAATAAAATATTAAATATGCTTTAAGTATGTGTACATGATAGGTACATGTGTAGATAAAGCAAAATAAAAACATGCATAAGTATTTGTATAAGTGAATAACACTAAAATAAATATACGTACAAATACTCACTATAGAGAGACTCAGTGTAGAGGAGAGGTAATGCTCTTTAAATCGACGTTTAAATAGAATAATAATAGTGTTTAAATTAAAATGCTAGACAGTTCTACAATCTTACAGATTGGACAGAGAAGGAATAGGAATAATTTTATAGCTCTCGTTTTATGAGGATGAATCTAAGATGTGAATTTTATCTTGCTACTACAAACTACACATTTAAGTGCAGGCACTATTGCACAGTGAATTAAATTGACACAAAAATACAACCATTTTGCTGACATATCAGAATTATTTGACAGCGTCATTAAGGACTGCGAAGATCGAATATCCATTGTAGAGAGCCTGCAAATTATAAATTAATTGTCAGATAGCATTTTTATAAAATTCTAACTTATGGTCTTTGTGGTGATTACTTTTTCAGCAAAAGGGCAGTCGGGTGCATCCGTTGAGCATGTACCTTACTGCTTTTGATTGGCATGGATCGTAGAAGCAATAAAATTTTATATTATAACATGGCAACCCGAAAGCGCGCTCTCTATGCCATCCGCTAGAGGGCGCGCGGAGGCCAAACGTTTGGCGGTGAAAAACGTTCGCGCGCGCTAACGACTCGCGCTCAAGTAAAAACTAGTAGACATTATGAGTTTTGAGAGATTGTTTTGTGTTACGGCTGTTTTCTTAAACAATTTAACTGTGATTGTGATATCCGAGTCCTTATTCGAAGGAATTCCCCTCCGAAGCTATAATATCTATTAAAATTTATTGCACAAAAAATATCAAAGACTATGGGGTTTATTCATAAACGATGATTAAATCCAAGTGATATTTAATCGTCAAAAATGTATGTCTAAACAGTCGCTAATCACTAGTTAACTTTAAGCAAAGTTTATGAATAAAGGCGTATATATCTTTGACCATTGCTATCTCTGCAACCAGAAGGTTTCCAGATATGGTCTGGCACAAAAAAGTTAACAGGAAAAACACTTGATACTTGTAATTGATATTAAGTAAATTGAAAGCAATATTATTTTAAGCTCATTTTTCCAATACCCGATAATTTTATCCAAGAAAATTTTCAACAGTTCTTTCTTATGCATGTTCAATATACATTGAATATTTATTTTAATCTTTATCTAACTACACTGATATTTAACATACACACACACATTTATGTATTTCACATTTTTACTTGGTTCTGTTTGAGTTTTTCTATCATTAGTATTAGGTAGTATTATTATCTAACTATATCACTTTTATTATAGCGGACTGAAAACTCTGTAAAAATAGCATATCTGTGTTTTTGTAATTCTATCGTAAGGCACTTGTGAGTTGCAGCTGAAAATCAGCGTTAGGTGGTGCACTAGTGTCCTCATGTTTTTTATTAGCTTCACTTGTTTGTTTGTTTGCTTGCTTGTTTGCTTGTTTGTTTGTTTGTCCGTCTCTAACTTTTGGACTACGAGTGAGCGGCTCATTACTGTAAACTGACCCACCGTTGTCAATACGTTCGTTGGCCGAGCGGTTTTAATTTGTGGAGGCAAAGTTTAGATTTAGTTACTTGGGTAACCCATCATTACGAATTTTAGTACTTGCTATTCTGTCTGTTGGTGATCAAGAAAAGTTTGGTAAAAACAGATGAGCACCACTTAAGCGTTCGTGTTATCCGTATATTATTTTAAAAAAGAATATCGAACTAAAGAGTGGGAAATAAATTTAATATACTTAGTTTAAAAAACTAAAAAAAACATGCTTTTAAAAAATATCAGACTAAAAAGTTAAAAATAATTTTAAAATTTAATTTATGACAATCCATACTATCCATACTAATATTATAAATGCGAAAGTAACTCTGTCTGTCTGTCTGTTACGCTTTCCCGCTTAAACCTCTCAACCGATTTTGATGAAATTTGGCACGGACAATCTTTAGACCCTGAGAAAGAACATAGGCTACCTTTTATCCCGAAAAATTTGATATTCCCGAGGGAAATCTAGAAAGCGCGATATAACCGTACTCCACGCGAGCGAAGCCGCGGGCGGAAAGCTAGTAGTATATAAACAATACTAGCATAAAAGCGTGAGGCACTTTGTGCCAGCACCTCACGCTTTCTTCTCATTTATACAAACTTTTTAGTTTGATATTCTTTAAAAGCATGTTTTTTCGTTTTTTAATTGGCATTATAACTTTGTTTTATTAGGTGTACAAATAAGTTTCCGCGGTTTAATAAATGATATCCTCACTAAGAGATTACGTTGAAACTGTCAGATGTTAAATGTGATATCCTGTTAGTGACTCTGTATCAGTATCACATATTTATTTTTATGCAAAAATATCAAGTTTTGTGCAGAATTAGCGTCATTTGCGGGAACTTTTGTTACTTCTGGAATTTGAAGAAATCTGCTGCTGAGGCCCATCGATTGCTTGTAGAACTTTATGGTGAAGCTGCTTTAAGCGAGAGAATTGTGAAAGCTTTGTCGTGAGTGGTTTCAAAATTTTAGAAACTTGGAAGACAAAGAACGTAGTTTAAGACCGAAATCGCACGAAGACATGGAATTGGAAGAAAATAGAAGGAAGAGGAAAAACATACCTATTACTACTCCAGATATGACAAAATTAGTCTCCTACATGATAATGCCCGTCAAAATGTTCAAAAAACGGCGGAAATTTATTTGTACACCTATTACTTACATTTTTATAGTTTTATGTGTATTTGTTTTGCTGTATTGTCAATAAACGCATTTTTCTTTCTTTAGATAAAAGCAGTCAGAAGCCAATTCTAAGCCACGAATAAAAATTATTTGCAATTTGTAGATTGTAAAGTAAGCCCGGAGTCAACTATAGCAAAGACACTGGACAACAAAACTAAGTGCCTTGGCATGTTTTTGGACTTGTCGAAGGCTTTCGACACGGTTTCTATTCCCAAACTAATAGCTAAGTTAGAGTGTGTAGGCGTGCGTGGTATAGCTTTGAAATTGTTTGCTGATTACTTAACAAATCGTACCCAGCGAGTTAAAATAGGTTCGAGGCACAGTGATGACACTTTGGTGTCTTTTGGTGTACCTCAGGGAAGTATTTTAGGTCCCACGCTCTTCCAAATCTATATAAACGACCTCTGTAAGTTGATGATACCTGATGGAAAGATCTATACATATGCTAATGACACGGCGATTATAATTCATGGGCCCACGTGGGACGAAGTCCAAACTAGGGCTGAAACAGCACTAACATTTGTGATGACCTGGCTTAATCTAAACTTGTTGACGTTAAACCTGATCAAAACCCGTTACATGCCCTTTGCAATCCGACGTGACTGCTTACCCCCAAACAGTTATTCTATTACAGCACACTCATGCCAAAATCGGCTGATATCGTGCGCTTGTTCTGCCATTGCTAGAACTAATAAAGTGAAATATCTGGGGGTGCATATAGATGAGGGGCTGAGATGGGACAAGCAGCTTGATGTTCTAACCACCCGAACTATTCGTCTGATTCATATCTTTAAATGTCTGCGGGAATCGGCAGATTATAACATTCTCAAGATGGTTTACCTTACTTTGTGCCAGTCAGTCCTCGGATACTGTATAACCGTGTGGGGTGGAGCAGCGATGACTTTTATTCTGAGAGCCGAGAGAGCCCAAAGAGCTGTGCTAAAGGTGATGATCGGGAAACCTTTTAGATACCCTACAGCAAAGCTCTATTCTGACTGCAAAGTTCTGACGGTACGTCAGCTGTTTGTTTTGCGATCTGTTCTCAGAGTCCATGGCGGTCTACTCCCACCTGACCCTAGCAAGCGTACATTTGTTGCCCCGAGTGTACAACACAAAACCTCTTTTGCAAAACATCAATACTACGTGTTAAGTTCTCATGTATACAAAATTGTACAACAAAAACTAAATATTATAAACCTAAATAAATTCGACTTGAAAACTAAAATTAAGGACTGGCTCATTCAGCAGGACTACAATAACACTGAATCCCTATTGGAATACATCGCTTAACAATTACCGAATAACAAAACATTATTCAATTTGGAACTCGAAACACTACATATAACAATCAACACATAACACATACACTATCCAACAAAACTTACATTACACTTACGAATACACATACTTTCTCTACTACAGACTCAAATAAACTGGGATTGAATTTTTATACCTATTTTTGTAATTAAACATGCAATAACTTTACTAACCTTAATTTACCTTTTTATTTCTATGATATACAGTATGTTAAATAACAGAGGGCGTTCCCTGAAACTCGTTAATATATATCATTAATAGATTAAAATAAAAATATCAGCATAGAAAAATAAGCATAAAAAAATCCGAATAAAAAAAAATTCTAATTGGAAATAAATTTGAAACCTCCTGTTTTAAATCAAAATAGTAGTCGTCATGTATAAATAAATTGCGACGTTGCCGTCTTTCATGTTCGGGTGTACAGTGTGTTTCTTTTACATGTCAATTTAAAATTTTTATTGAATATTTTCTTATTGGAAAAAATATTAAAACATTTTGTTTTCGAATGGAAATATTTTTTTAGCATGTATGTATGCTATACTATTTCGGGTTAACGGGAACGCCCTCTGTTAGTTAACATACTGTATATATATATATATATTTATTTGTTAAGATAGGATTTGAACTAACATCGATAATCGAAACCAAGGGCCCAATATCTATTGTACAGTTCAACTCAATCGGATCGAATTACTGTCTCCTAAGATACAGGTATTCCCTAGTTTAGGAGGCAGGATTTATTTATTGTTTTGTTACATAGAAAATTACCTTTATTCTATTCTTGTATCTATTGTTAGTTTCTTTAAGGCATGTACTTGCAAACTTTATCTATGTACGTTTTTTTGCTCAATAAAGTAATTATTATCTCCTTTATTTTCTTTTTTTCTTATTTGGTTACATTTTTAAATATATTGATTTAAAAAATACATAAAAATACATTTAAAAATATAAAAAAATAGTGTTCCACCGATGACGGGAGCAGGGTCCAAGCTACCGGTGGTTAGGCCTCCAGAGACAGGAACCTCCTCACGATGCGGGCCGTATCGAGGAGTACTGCCTTTTGAATCAGGCCTTTGATCCAACTGCCTAACGAGAGCCTCAATAGATGTTGGTCGAGGCTCTTGGCTATCAAACCGTTGGCCGATACGACAATCGGTACAATGACAGCCGAGTTCACATTCCACATGTCAACAACCTCGTGCGCCAAGTCGAGATATTTAATTTGTTTCTCTTTCTCAGCTTTCACGAGATTCCCGTCATGTGGAATGGTAACATCGACAATCATTGCGAGGCACGCTAATCGATCTATCACTACTATATCAGGCTTATTTGCAACAATAGTCCTGTCAGTAATGATAGACCGATCCCAGTATAACGTGGCATGGTCATTTTCAAGAACTGGGTCGGGCACATACTTATAATACGGAACCTCAGAATCCACAAGTTTATATTTCAAAGCAAGTTGCTGGTGGATAATCCTAGCTACTTGGTTATGCCTGTGCAAATACTCGCCGTTAGCTAAACGAGAGCAACCAGAGATAATATGTCTGATGGACTCACCCGCATGGTGACATGCCCGACACACGTCAATCGTCCCGTCCCTCATAATATATCTCCGGTAGTTATTCGTTCAGATAACTTCGTCCATAATTGCACAGACGAAACCTTCAGTTTCCCCGAAAAGGTCACTGAATCGTAGCCAGGATACGGATGCTAAGAAGTCTACATCGGGCTCATGAAGAGCCCGATAAAATCGCCCGTGAAGTTCCTTGCTTTGCCATATCATCTTGCGGTCATCAGTGGTAAGTATTATGGGCTTGTGCCAGTTCTCTTTCGCCATGGATAGCGGGGTAAGCCCCTTGTCTACTGTGACAACATCATGATGCATACCCACTACGGTTTTTAAAAAATGTTCTCTGAGACTGCATACCTCTCGGTTGTGGAGGGTCTTCGCATTTAAAAAGCCTCGACCCCCGCACTTCCGGGGAATATACAGTCTCATCACCGATGATCGTGGGTGATGCATCCTGTTTGCTGTCAGCAGTGTACGAACCCTTCTATCCAGGGCGTCAAGTTCAGTCTGAGTCCATTTAAGTATGCCGAAAGAGTACATCAAAACCGGCATGACCCACCCGTTGAAGGCGCGCACCTTATTCCCGCCCGAAAGAAGACTTTTTAACACCTTCTTCAGGCGACCAAAGAAGCGCTCCTTCAACGATTGCTTCATATCAGCATCGTTGATACCTAACGCTTCCGACATACCCAAATATTTATAGCTCTCGACTGAGGAGAGGGATCTAAGGTGTATGGAATCCGAGAGTGTAATTCCCTCGGATTCCATAATCTGCCCCCGCTTTACATGCATGACTGCACATTTGTCAAGCCATGTATGTGGCACCGAATCGTAGGCCTTCTTATAATCTATCCAGCAGGTTGAGAGGTCCTTGCGGGATCGACGAACCTGTTGGCTGATGGCCATGTCTATGAGGAGTAGCTCCTTAGTACCGCGGGACCCGCTCCTACATCCATTTTGAGAGACAGACATGATGGAGTTGCTGTCAAGATGTTTGTTTATTTTAGCTTTCAAAATGGATGTAAGAACTTTATAGACTGTTGGTAAACATAATTATTATTATTATTAACTATCCAAAAAAATAAAGTTTAAAAAAACTATATTTATTTTCAACTTTTTAGTTTAATATTCTTTAAAAAAAAAAAGAACGCACGAACGTATTGAAAACGGTGGGAGATTTTACAGTAATGAGCCGCTCACTCGTAGTCCAAAGAGTTAGAGACGGACAAACAAACAAGCAAGCAAACATACAAGTGTAGCTAATAAAAAGCATGTAAATAAATGAAACCGCGAAAAAATCTTATTTGTTGATTATAAAATAAGAATGGAGTCAACTATCTAAAAACAAAAGAAATCACGAAAAAAGCTGAAAGCAAGTTCACGTACAACAAATTCAACAAAATAAATTGTCTAAACTGAATTACGCAAATCCGATCCTTGATGTCAGTCACATTATTTCCCCATCAATTATACAGCCCTAGTAATTTACTTCAAAAGCACGCCACAAAATTAATTTAAAGCCATATCTGTAAAAAATTATGAATCATTTAGAAAAATCCGGTATATTTTACGAATGCCTCATTAGGGGCTTACTCAAATAGAACTCGGCTACATTCGCTCTATGGCAATTATTTGGAAATGGAACGAGTATCCGATTTAATTTCATTTATTTTCATATTTTTCCTGCATTCAGCAGAAAGCAGGCAAGGTATTTCCAGGCTGTTCGACGGTTCTTCTTATATATGTACATGATGGCATCATGACTGGTGGAGGACGGGTCTGAGCAGCTGCGTTGCGATGTGTGCCGGGTACGATGCGCAGAACGTTGTGTCGGGAGTTTGGTCGTGGAGGGTCTCCAGATTAATCTACCTGTGGCGCAGCATCGTTGGTCGTATTGTTTGGTTTAATATTGTATCACATCGCTCAACTGCCGTCTTCCTTCCCATTCATTCGGTTTTTTTGAGTGAATAGGCTCTTGAAAAACTGACAGCCTCCGTGGCGTAGCGGTAGCGGATGCAGCCGCTGTGCAAGGTGGCGCGGGTTCGATCCCCGCACAGTGCAAGTATTTGTATACATGAATATGAATATTTGCACTGGTCTGGTAGTGCCTCGGCAAGCACGTTAAGCCGTTGGTCCCGGTTGCCATATCAACATCTAGTGGCAGTCGTTACAGGTTGTTGGAGCCCTCAAAAGTCCCACAGCTGGTCTAACTGCAATGCTTCGATGTCGCCTTCGGGTTGTGGAGGTCAGACGGCAGTCGCTTCACGGAAAATATCGAAGTTTAGCCATATCAGCAGTTGGACTGGTAAAAGCGGACCCCAGACTCCAAAGCTGAAAAGGCTTCGGATGCGACTGGGATTAACGCTGTGATGATGATGAGGCTCTTGAAAAACTAGCTCCCTTTCCTAATAACGATTGCATTACTGCTTACCATCAGGCGGGATTGCAGTTAAGCACTAATTTATAAATATAAAAATAAAATAATATTACTACAATTAAGTACAACACTTTACCTGGCTAAAAGTCTGTATAGACATCAGCGCGATACCACCAGCACTCAGCTTCAGAGGTCTTTGAGCAACCACGATTAAGATAAGTAAGTCCTTTTGCAAGTCTATAGGCCAGGAGGTCCATGTTGACTCATAGGCTGCTAGAGCGATGCCTTGGCTCTGAGGAAGATAGCATATCATTTGTGATAGATTATATTGCGATATCGCGGATTGACAAGCGTAATATTGGTCGTCCAGACGATGACCTTAAAAAGGTTATGGGTACAGACTGGATGCTGAACGTGGAATACAGAGTGTACACCGTTACAGTCATGGTGGCCTAGTAGTTAAAACACCAGCCTCTCAAGTATGAGACCAATGTACCAATGTAACTTTTCTAAGTTTCATGTACGTTCTAAGTATATCTTGGACACCGATGATTAATTAAAAGGCGAAGGAAAACATCTTAAGGAAACCTGGACTTTAAGTCTGAAATCGCCAACCCGCATTGAGCAAGCGTGGTGATTACGCTCAATCCTTCTCTGTATGAGAGGAGACCTGTACCCAGCAGTGGGACGATAAAAAAAAGGTTAATGATAGCACCGTTTGGGAGAGGCCTTTGCCTAAAAGTGGAATACGAGAGGCTGAGTTGACATTAGTGTTGACTCCTGTGTTCACAAACTGAAGTAAGCTTAAGCTCAGTCCATCTTTTTCTTTCTATTTTATTTAGAAAAGGACAGAGGATGAATGTTAGATTCGTAGCTGTCAAATTGTTCAGCGCCTTATATAAATTGATATTTTTTTAGTTTGCGTCTAATTTGTCTATTTAGTAGATATTCCATGGACAAGAAATGACAAATCCTTACTAATATTATAAATGCGAAAGTATCTCTGTCTGTCTGTCCGGCTTTCACGCCAAAACTACTGAACCGATTGTAATGCAATTTGGTACACAGATAGTATAGAGCCTGAGATAGGACATAGGCTATAAAACATCCCGCTATGACCAATAGGAGCAGAGTAGGACCAACAAATGTTGCGGAAACTGGAGCAGACGCGGATGTACTACATCTTGCTTCCATTATTTTAACAGGCGCTTATTTTATATCAACTGAGCTCATTCGGCTAGAAGGTTACGCGGGTGAAACCGCGGGGCACAGCTAGTGATAAATATTAGTTAAGCGGATGAATGAAATGGAAAAATATTCCTTAAATATCATCCTCATAAAAATATTTATTATTCCTATTCCTTCTCTGTCCATGCTGTAAGATTGTGGGACTCACTCCCGCCTAACATTCGTGATTTAATAGTTCTTTATACTTATGTTATTATTTTTGCATTATATGTTTAGGTAGGTATATTTAATACAACTTCTTATTTATTTATTTAGGTTAACCAACAATTGTTGATTGAATGACTAGAGTAACACTTACAAATGCAACAATTAATTACAGGTTAACTCCACATGCACAAAAAAAACCGGTTTACATTACATGCTTAATTAAAATTTAATTAATATTGTTACGAATGGACCTTATGTCGATGGCATAAGGTTCAATATCGCGTGACATGCAGTGTGTCACTTTTAAGCCCTATTTCGCTAGATCTAGACATTTCCTAGGTACAATAATAAAACGCATTGCTAGACTTAGGACGGCCTATCGAATGGTACAGGTCTCAATAGTTTTGTCAACAAAGTGTCGACATCGAAATTTCTAGAAACCCGTTTCCGGGAATTACCGTAGGTACTTCCGCGTGACCTCGAACTTATGTGCTATTATTATTACGTCTAGAGGAATCTGGAATGTTCGATCAGCTGGCCTATATAAAGCGGCGCGACGCCGACACACAGTCAGTCTACACTCGACTAGCGATACGAAAACAGCGACAGTTAAGAAGCAATCTTAAAGAAGACCTACTGCGACAATTATAACGAGAACTGTAAGTACTACGTGAAGAAACATCTGTAGCGTTATTGTGTGTTTACAACACGGACTTCGTGGACGTAAGAGAAGACTTCGGTACGACATCAGCTACGTTCTACTTGTCATTGCCTACTACCGTCTGTACCTTCGTTGCCAATAAAGTTCGTAACCCTTAACCGGCGTTTAAGTACCCCTAGCCCGTAACAATTGGTGTCAGAAGCGGCATGCCGGTCACGCCAAGGGAAGACGAAGGAGTTCGCACGCGACGACAAGCAGCGATGGATTTGGCGCGTCAAGAAGAAGAATCGCTTGGTGTCCCTGCACCCGAAACAGAAGCGGCCGTCGTAACACCTATTAGCGCGCCTACTACCACTACTATTCCCGGAAGCAGTGGATGCGATTTATCGGCGTTGCTGGCCCATTTGACGGTGCAAATAAAAAGTATAGCAGAATCCCAAGCAGAAACCCAGGCTCAAATAAAACAATCCCAGGCAGAAACCCAGGCACAAATCATAAAAAGTGTAGCAGAATCCCAGGCAAAATCCCAGCAATTAGTATTAGAACTTAATGAAAAGTGGCAAATAACCAAAGAAGAGGTTAACGACCTTAAAATATAAACAGCACAACAAGATCCCGTATGGATCAGCAAGAAGCTCGTATAGAGAAACTGGACAATACCATCATGGAGTGTGAGAAAGAAATACAGTTTCTCCATAAAACGGTGCAGAAAGGAGGTATTAAAGGTATGGTATCGGTACCTAGTGCTTTTCCGACTTTCCAAGTACCTCATTTTGACGGAACAACGTCATGGGTGGCCTTCCGCCTTCAATTCGAAAAGGTCGCAAAAGGCAACAACTGGGACGACGATCAAGCGGTAACCGCTCTTACGCTTGCTCTGCGTGGTGATGCGGTACAAATTCTCGAAAATATTTCCGGCGATTGCAATACCCTAGCCTGTCTGCTAGAAGCGTTGGAGTCTAGATACGGGGAGAAACACCTGGAACATGTCTACAGGGCTCAACTCCGCGACCGCACACAGAAAAGCAGTGAGGGTTTGCAACAATGGGCATCGGAAATAGAACGTATTGTTCGGAGGGCGTATGCTTCAACGCCGGGAGCAAGTGATGCTACTACGGTGCAAGCTTTTACTGATGGAATCCGAGATGCAGAAGTCAGGGCTGCAGTTCGTCTGGGTCACCATCAGACTCTGAAGGCAGCCTTGACACACGCTCTGGAGGTGGAAGCAGTACGCCAAGACGGCCGACAACAGCACCGCATTCGCGAGGTAACCCCAATAATAAAAACTCGGCAAGGACCAACCTGCTATGAGTGCGGCGAAAAGGGTCATATTCGGATCAATTGTCCCAGGAAGTCTAAGGGAAGAAGTACTTCTGGGACACAGGTGGAAGCCGAGGATTTAAACTAGGAACAGCCAGGGCTATGGGGCGAGTACTGGCTGGTCGACATGTAACCCCCATTATAACAGTATCACAAGTGGGTGACGGAAACAGTCTCATTATAGAAGGAGAACTGAATGGTAAATCCTGCAGTTTCACATTGGATACTGGTGCATCAAGAACCATTGCACGACCGGAGCTATTTCCTCGGACCATAGTATGGAAAAGGGGATCTTCACAATGCCGATTACAAACCGCCACTGGCCAACCAGTACTCGTCCTTGGTGAAACGAACGTGACTTTGAAAATGGGTGATAAGACATTCACGCACCCTGTTTTAGTAGCGAATATTACAGATGATTGCATAATAGGACTGGACTTTTTGAAGAAACAGTGCGTCCTTAATGTAGCAAAAGGAGTATTGAGTTTTCCAGAACAAGAAGTATTTCTTCAAGGTGGAAAACAGGGGTCAGTGTACTGTGTAAGGAGAACGGTATTACCACCAAGATCAGAAACCTTAGTAGATATTAGATTATCACCAATAGGATGCCGTAAACGCTGCATTATAATAGAAGATTCTGGAGATCACCCAGCCTGGATAACAGCAAGAACACTGATGATGATTTCCGATAAACCAAAAGTACGCATTATCAACGTTAGTAACAAGGAAATAATTCTTGAAAAGAATTGCATCGTGGGTGTGTGCGACCATGTAGCATCATTGCGAAAAACAGAGGCGCACGAAAAGGAACGTGATAAGAAGTGGCAGGAACATGTATCGACACTACTAGAAAATTGTAAGGGCAATTTAAACAAGTTCGAAAGTCACAAAGTTAAGCAACTGTTGCATAACTTCCATGACATCTTCTCTAAGACCGACAGTGACGTGGGAAGGACCGGGCTCGTTAAACACCATATAGATACGGGCGATACACAGCCGATAAGACAGAGACCACGTCGTATTCCCTTTGCAAGAGAACAGGAAGTGTCGGAAATGTTAAGAGATATGGAGAAAAATCGGATTATCGAAGCGTCTACCAGCCCTTGGTCATCTCCAGTTGTCCTAGTCAAGAAAAAGGATGGCAGTACAAGGTTTTGCGTTGACTACAGGATGTTGAACGATGCCACGAAAAAGGATAGTTATCCTCTGCCACGTATAGATGACACTTTGGACTTGCTAAGTGGCATGAAATGGTTCTCCACAGTTGACCTCAAAAGTGGATATCGGCAAGTGGAAATCTGTCAGCAGGATAAAGAAAAGACCGCTTTCACCACTGGTCCTGGAAACGGTCTCTGGCAATTCAATGTCATGCCTTTTGGACTGTGCAATGCTCCAGCTACATTTGAGCGCCTAATGGAGCGCATCTTGGTGGGGTTGCTTGGTGATGCATGCCTGGTCTATTTGGATGACATTATCATTATGGGACGAAACTTCGCAGAACACCTACGCAATTTGGAGAAAGTGTTCCAGAAACTGCGTGAAGCGAATTTAAAACTCAGTCCTAGTAAGTGTACACTATTCCAGAAAGAAGTTGGATACTTGGGACACATTATTTCGGCGCAAGGAATTCGAACAGACCCTGGAAAAATAAAAGCCGTGTCCAAGTGGCCTACTCCTCGTAATAAAACTGAGGTACGCTCTTTCTTGGGTCTGTGTGCATATTACCGTCGGTTTGTGAAGAACTTCTCCGAGTTAGCGAAACCGTTGCATCGTTTAACAGAGGAAAAGTGTCAATTTGAATGGAACTCTGACTGCGAACAGGCATTTGCTCTACTGAAAACACACTTGTGTGAGGCTCCTGTACTAGGTTACCCTAGTAGGGAAGGCCGATTTTTGGTAGACACAGATGCCAGCAATGTGGGTATTGGAGGAGTGCTCTCTCAAACACAAGGAGATAGGCAGGTCGTTATCGCATATTTCAGCAAATGCCTTTCCAAGCCAGAAAGAAATTATTGTGTTACCCGCCAAGAACTTCTAGCCGTTGTTAAGACCTTACAACACTTCAAGAAATATTTGATTGGGAGGCAGTTTACACTTCGTACCGATCACGCTGCCTTACAGTGGCTCCTCCAGTTCAAAGATCCAGAAGGACAAGTAGCAAGGTGGATAGAGCAGCTGCAAGAATTTGACTTTGTCACTGAACATCGGAAAGGCAAGTCACACAATAATGCTGATGCTTTGTCTAGACGACCTTGCGAAGAATCTTGCCGACATTGTGCCAAACAGGAAAAGAAAGAGAACGTAAGGAGTATCCAGGTGAACGCTTTGGACGAAGACTGGGATAATCAATCATTGGAAGACGCACAAAAGGAAGATAGTGACTTGAAGACAGTAATCGAATGGAAACAACGTGGCCAGAGGCCCGCTTGGAGTGAAATATCAGCGCTTAGCCTAACAGTAAAAAGTCACTGGGCTCAGTGGGACAGCTTGATAATTGATAATGGAGTTCTCAAGAGGAAATGGGAATCACCCAGTGGGCAGGAGGTCACCTTACAGATAGTTGTTCCCGGTGATAAAGTCGCGTCAGTGCTACGACAGGTGCACGACGGAGTATCCGGAGGACATATTGGAGTAAAGAAAACCCTGGAAAAGGTGAGAAAAAGATTCTATTGGGTGCATTGCCGCGAAGACGTAGAGGACTGGTGTAGAAAATGTGTAGCCTGCTCCTCAGTAAAGGGACCGCAAACGAGGGCCAGAGGTCGGCTGAAAGTGTATAATGTTGGTGCACCGTGGGAAAGAGTTGCTGTCGATATAGCTGGGCCATTCCCTGCTACTGAAGAAGGGAATAGGTATATCATCGTCATGCAAGACTATTTCAGCAAATGGCCAGAAGCTTTTGCAGTACCTAACCAAGAAGCTCATACAGTCGCCAAAAAGCTAGTTCACGAGGTGTTCTGTCGATTTGGTGTTCCCTTGGAGTTACACTCTGACCAGGGTAGAAACTTTGAGTCTTCACTATTTCAAGAGGTTTGCCAACTACTCGGGATACATAAGACTCGTACAACACCATATCACCCTCAGTCAGATGGAATGGTCGAAAGATTCAACCAGACGCTAGAGAATCATTTGGAAGAACACCAGAGGGATTGGGACCAATACATTCCGCTCTTCTTAATGTCATACCGCTCTGCAACACATGATAGCACAAATTGCACACCGGCGAAAGTCAACTTCGGCCGAGAAATTAGACTACCAATAGATGCACTAACCGGAACACCTCCCGATATACTCCTATCCTAGCCGTCGACTATGTGGCCGACCTGCGGCGTAAATTAGATGGAATACATGAGCTAGTGAGAGAGAATGGTCTGAAAACCAGTGAGAAAATGAAGATCCGATACGACCGCAAAGCTCACGTGCCCGGATTTGAAGAAGGAACTTTGGTATGGTTACACAATCCCATAAGGACAAAAGGAAAGAGTCCAAAGTTCCAAGCCAAATGGGAGGGTCCGTACACGATAGTAACCAGAATAAACGATGTCACCTACAGGATTAAGAAAGGGCCTAGAGGGAAGCTGAAGGTCGTACACGTTGACCGCCTAGCTCGCTATTATGGATCAAATCATGCTCGGGACGAGCATGACTAAGAAGGGGGCAATGTTGCGAATGGACCTTATGTCGATGGCATAAGGTTCAATATCGCGTGACATGCAGTGAGTCACTTTTAAGCCCTATTTCTTCAGATCTAGACATTTTCTAGGTACAATAATAAAACGCATTGCTAGACTTAGGACGGCCTATCGAATGGTACAGGTCTCAATAGTTTTGTCAACAAAGTGTCGACATCGAAATTTCTAGAAACCCGTTTCCGGGAATTACCGTAGGTACTTCCGAGTGACCTCGAACTTATGTGCTATTATTATTATGTCTAGAGGAATCTGGAATGTTCGATCAGCTGGCCTATATAAAGCGGCGCGACGCCGACGCAGAGTCAGTCTACACTCGACTAGCGATACGAAAACAGCGACAGTTAAGAAGCAATCTTAAAGAAGACCTACCGCGACAATTATAACGAGAACTGTAAGTACTACGTGAAGAAACATCTGTAGCGTTATTGTGTGTTTACAACACGGACTTCGTGGACGTAAGAGAAGACTTCGGTACGACATCAGCTACGTTCTACTTGTCATTGCCTACTACCGTCTGTACCTTCGTTGCCAATAAAGTTCGTAACCCTTAACCGGCGTTTAAGTACCCCTAGCCCGTAACAATATTAAAATTCTACTAGGTGACCCGTGCGAAAAATTCGCACTATACTAATAATTTGAAAATAGTATTCCATGGTACCAGGGACGAATATCTGTCGATTAGTGGTCGGACGTTCAGATTGGTTCGATAGAAAGAGAGAAAAAGGGAGAAAACGGTTCCAGACCCTTGGAGAAATAATATATGGCGATACTTATTATATTCATATTTTATTTCCTCTTTGTTCTTACACACTATTCTTCATTTCTGTTTTATTTTTCCTTTGGCAGGTCTCCTGGAAGAATTTTTTTTAAGAAATAAGCAGCACCTTTGTACTCAGATCTTAATTTTGTCTTTTCCTTATGTATTTTATTGTGTGTACATAAATAATAAAATAAATAAATGGAAAGTGAAAGACGCACTAAACTTTTAATATGTTACAAGGAAATTAGTGAAAGTAGCACTATTGTCATCAAGACTGCTTGCTAGGCTGTGTTGGAAACCAGCATCAGAAACAAGAGTTAAAAAATTTGCATTTTTACTGATCCGAGCCAATTCAGGGAGAATATTAAATATATTTTATCTTTTAACAGAGCCAAGTCAAATGTCTGTTGCTATAATATGTATTTCAAGAGATGAAGGGATAAGTTTATTTTAATTTCACGTTTCATTTCCTTTACCTTAGGTTTACTTTTACCTTTAAAGATGGCGGATGTATAAGCGGATTAATACGTTAACAAAAGAAGATTAAAAGTCTTTGTTTATACAATATGTAACAAAAACTCGGTTTGTTTTTTTACCTACGCTTTCAGAATCGGTATATATGTACCTATATGTACGTATTAAAGGAAGTCGTTTATAAAAAATGTTCAACGAAAATAATAATTATTATCATTGAAAATTAATTTATTTTAATTTTTATAATAAATATTTTGTAGCTAATTACATTTCTTCTTCAGCCTATAGAGGTCCACTGCTGACGGGTTAGGGATCGCAGTAATTTGATATTCCACAAGAGAAGCGCTGCTGTCCGCTTCCCTGGTGAGAGTTCCTTTAGTCGCCTCTTACGACACCCACGGGAGGATATGGTAAATTGAATTATGTTTAATACTATAAAAAGAAGAGGAAATTAAATCATTTAATATTTGTAATGTTCAACAGATTTCTTACTTCTGCAATTCTACCTGAGGGGAAGAAGTGAAACTAGAGATAAGTTAGTGCCGCTGCTCCGATCTACATATTAAGTTCGTTTATTTATAATGCAATTGCATGCTGAACTTACAGTTTTCAATAAAGCGCGCAGCAAGCCAACAACATACCACCCACCAGCCAAAGTCTTGTCGCCAAGCGATTCGTCGTGTTCCGGCATGATGTCTGGTGAAGCCGTACGGAGGACAGATCTTGTTGTTTCGGGAGTTTGGTTGTGGAGGGTCTCCACATCAATCTTCCTCTGGCACAGCATCTTTGGTCGTGTTGTTGGGTTTAACGTTGCATCACCTCGTTCAACTGCTGTCTTCCTTCCCATTCACTCAGTTTTTTTGATAGAATAGGCTCTTAATAAACTAGCGCGCTTTACCATCAACGATTGCATCACTGCTTACTTCACACCATACCTTACATCATACCATCAGATGTTTTGTATGGGTTGCTGTCGAGCACTACTTTATAATTATACTAGCTTTCCGCCCGCGGCTTCGCCCGCGTGGAGTTCGGTTATATCGCGCTTTTTAGATTTCTCTCGGAAATATCAAATTTTCCGGGATAAAAGGTAGCCTATGTTCTTTTTCAGGATCTAAAGATTGTCTGTGCCAAATTTCATCAAAATCGGTTGAGAGGTTTAAGCGGGAAAGCGTAACAGACAGACAGACAGAGTTACTTTCGCATTTATAATATTAGTATGGATACAATATGTAAAGAAAACCCTGTCCGATCTGTGAAGGTGTTGTTATGTATCTATAACTGACTCGACTAATGCCTAAAAAGCCTGGCTACACTTAAAAAAAGCAGAAAAATGAGGTAACTTACATGGCAACACACGGCATCAGCAAACAAAATGCCGCCAATATTGTACACTAGCTTTCCGCCCGCGGCTTCGCCCGCGTGGAGTTCGGTTATATCGCGCTTTTTAGGTTTCCCTCGGGAACATCAAATTTTTCCGGGATAAAAGGTAGCCTATGTTCATTCTCAGGGTTGAAAGATTGTCTGTGCCAAATTTCATCAAAATCGGTTGAGAGGTTTAAGCGGGAAAGCGTAACAGACAGACAGACAGACAGACAGACAGACAGAGTTACTTTCGCATTTATAATATTAGTATGGATTATGTACCTACCAGTACGATAAAAAGTCATGGTGGCCTATTAGTTAAAACACCAGCCTCTCAAGTATGAGTGCGTGTATTCGATTCCAGGTCAGGCAAGTACCAATGTAACTTTTCTAAAGCTATATGTACTTTCTAAGTATTTCTTGGACAGCAAAGAATGAAGGTGAAGGAAAACATCTTGAGGAAACTTGGACTTTAAGTCTGAAATCGTCAACCCGCGTTGAGCAAGCGTGGTAATTACGCTCAATCCTTCTCTGTACGAGAGGAGACCTGTGCCCAGCAGTGGGACGATAAAATAAAAAGATTGAAGATGGTGATGATGTACCTAATGATGCGTTTTATGAAGTACTAGCTTTCCGCCCGCGGCATCGCCCGCGTGGAGTCCGGTTATATCGCGCTTTTTAGATTTTGAACATCAAATTTTCTGGCATAAAAGGTAGCCTATGTTCTTTCTCAGGGTCTAAAGATTGTCTGTGCCAAATTTCAACAAAATCGGTTGAGAGGTTTAAGCGGGAAAGTGTAACAGACAGACAGACAGACAGACAGACAGACAGACACACAGACAGACCGACAGACAGACAGACAGAGTTACTTTCGCATTTATAATATTAGTATGGATTCATTCATTCATACAAGGTACCAACGATATGGTCAAAAACGGTGTTGTCACTTTTTGAAAATTTACCAAATTCTGGGGAAGTTGGGGAAAAAAGATTGTTTCAAAATTCATTAGTATTGTTACTATGATGATTATTTAAAGTCTCAAATTTTATTTAGTCATGTGATTACCTAACCTTTATTCTAAACCTCAATAGAATTTCTAGATTATTTAAACCTCAGACTGACGTCTGGGAGGACCTCTTATCCGAATGGCAAAGTAGGTGGGATAATTCCATCAAGGGCCGGCACCTCCATCTGTTCTTTCCATCCGTTGGCGATCGGCTGGCTAAGACATGGCTGGAGGTTGACCACTGCGTTACCCAATTTCTCACAGGTCATGGCAACTTTAAAAGTAAACTGTATTCTTTTAAACTTGTTCCTTCGCCTTTGTGTCAGTGTTCTACATCGAACTGTAAATTTGAACAGTCCGCACATCACATCTTGTGGGAGTGTATTCTTTGGCAGAATGAACGCAATATTATGTTGGATAGTGTACAAGTTACATCCGGAGTTGTTTATTATACGGACCTTGTTGAAACTGGAACTAATTTCCGTGCGTTCAGGCGCTTTTGCCATACCTATTATTGGAATCGTAACAGCAAATACCTACTTAGGACCCATTAACTTGATCAAATGTTATTCCGTGGTGCTTGGCAATCTGGGCTTCTCCCAGTTGCAATAATGTCCCTTTGTGCCGATTGGCCTAGTTCTATTCTGTCTCCTGCTTATTATGGAGGGAAGTGGAAAAAATATCTTTTTTCTTGCTCCTCCGCTATTCTTTTCTGATTAATTTCGTTGCGGGACCCAAGACAGTTGAAACATTTCTCCGGGACTCGTCGAGCTTCATTGCTCGGCGTTTTTCTGGCGGTCTCCTCTGTCGATTCTGGCTTTCAGGAGTTGCAGTGGGTTGGGAACAGTGTGGCGGGTTTTGTCCCAAAAAAAAAAAAAAATAACCTTTATCATCCTTATCGGTCGGACGGGTTTTTCTTTACATATTGTATGTAAAAAAACATAATGTTTTACTAAAATGCTTCATACAAATATTTAACATAAATTTGCTGCTATTTATAAATATGTCAACTTCAGACTCCTGAGCTATTAGAGCGTTAAGTAGATTGATAAATAATTTGATTGATTGATTGGTTCATAACCTTGTCAGCTGTTATTTGTCACTTTAACAAATGAACCTTTGAAAATCTTGACACGACTTTTTGTAGCGAAAACTTCATTAACGTAAGGACGTTGAGCAGTTTTGTTGCATGGGAAAAAGCATTAAATTCGCGTGAGTGTGTCCGACACCATGGTCGCTACAACCAATACGTATGTATACTGTATACAACTGCACGGATTCCGTCATCGCTATAGCTCATCATCATTGTCATTCATTCAAATTATAAAAATATTCATGATTTAAAAAAGTTTTTTTTTTTCTTATTTATTTATGGAGGGTTTTAATCTATACAGATTATGCCACCCTCATCGTTACAAGTCAACCTTACTGACTACTGTACAACTAAAACTTAAATTCTAACATCAGCTCTGCGATGGATACCAATATCCACGAGCCTATACAGCATCCTGGCTGCTTCCGAAGTAGGAGCGGCAAGGACGCTGTTACATACCCCAGTTTCGCACATATTATCAAGAGTTTTAAATAAATCTTTTCTTTCCGGCTCATTCCGGACACATTCCATGATTACATGGTAAACATCTTCAATCACGTTGCATTAAAAAAGGTTTAAAACTACAAGAATGTTTTGAAGTGTTGGTGGCTACTTTTGGGGAATCTGTTTGTTCACGAGCACCAGTTTTTAATTAGTTTGCTGAGTTCAACAGAGGGAGGGGAAGCTTTGAAGATGAAGCGAGATCGGATCGCCCACCAACAGCAGTCACTCAAGAAAACGTTGAAGCGGTTGAAAAGTTTATACGGGAAAACCGCCGAATTACATACGTTGGGCTTAAGCTTTTTTTTTAATATTCTCATCATCATCAATTTCAGCCGAAAGACGTCCACTGCTGGACATAGGCTTTCCTCAAGGATCTCTATGACGACCGATCCAGCGGTTTCCCGCGACTTTCACCAGGTCGTCGATCCACCTTGTCGGGGGCCTATCCACGCTGCGTCTTTGGTTGCGTGATCGCCACTTGAGAACCCGTCGGCCCCATCGGACATCGGTCCTACGGGCAATGTGCCCGGCCCACTGCCACTTTAGTGTTGAAATTCCGCTATAACTATTATGTTCTTTTTTTTTTTTTGTTTGTTTAACATAACTGTTTGACGACTGCCTTTTTATAAAATTGTAGGTAAATTTAAAAGAACAACAGGTTTTTGTTTCATTTTGTATAATATACAGTCATGCCCGAATTTTTCTTAAAATGAAATTAGGTTGTATTGCAAAACTGGACATTCTCGTTTCATCATAGATCTCGTTCATGGCTTTCCTTCAGGCGTGCTTAGTCAAAACTAGACCTAACCGTTTAGAGACTAACCGTTTAGCATTATAACCAGCTGTTAGTTCTTAAAAGAACACTTTAGACAGACTCGAATAAAAATGGTTTTAATAATGACCTTGAATGAATGACATTGCACCTGTCATTGTACCTCACCCGTGTAACTTTCGATCCTGTATGTATATCGGAATAAAAAATAGCCTATGGGCAAACCTAAGGTGTGTTTTTTTGGGTGGGAGTCATCAAATGACTTCTTCTACTCTGACCCCCTTATTCTTAAACGTTGCTTAAAGTTAATTAGTGATAAGCGATTGTTTAACCATACATTTTTGACCTTGTAACGTCACTTAGCTTTAATCATCGTTTATGAATAAACACCACAGTGTTTAAGGGGTTTGTGGTGTTTAATAAAACCATTTATTCTTAAATGATAATAAAAAAATAAAAAATGAAATAATAAAATAATAAATGATAATAATTTTATTCATTCTTTCATCTCTTTCTAGACTTGCCGCGTAGTCACTTTCTGCTATTTGGGATCCACTGAGTGGTGGTTTATGCTTAATCTTGCGATAGATGTGGTCAGAAGAGTTAAGCTTTGGTTTAGCAGCTGGGCGCCCAGCACTCGCTATTTGTGTTGTTTTAATGAAGCATTTACACCAGGTAAGGCACCTGACGGGGTTCGAACCTACGACCTACCTAACCTACCTACCTACTTGTAAGTCTCGGTCGGTAGGTACCACTAGGCCATCGCTGGTACTTTGTGTAAATTATTTCATCACTATCGCTTTCAAAACGGTAAAGGGAAATATCAAAAATTCGAAGACTTGTGACATTTACCAACTCGTACTGCGGCTGCGTGGTAGATGACGGCCCTCTCCTTACCGAGAGGAAGCCCGCGTGTCCCAGGAGTGGGAACATTCATCATCATCAACATCATCAACCTTTTTAATCGTCCCACTGCTGGGTACAGGTCTCCTCTCATAAAGAGAAGGATTGAGCGTAATCACCACGCTTGCTCAATGCGGGTTGGCGATTTCAGATTAAAGTCCAGGTTTCCTCAAGATGTTTTCCTTCACCTTCAGTCATTGGTGTCCAAGATATACTGAGAAAGTACATATAAGTTTAGAAAAGTTACATTGGTACTTGGCTGGCCTGGAATCGAACCCGCGCACTCATACTTGAGAGGCTGGTATTTCAACCACTAGGCCACCGCGACTACTAATAACAAACATTTGAACATTATAGTCTGATTATGTACCCACCAGTACGATAAAAAGTCACAAACAACATCGAAGAACATCAAATTTTCTGGCATAAAAGGTAGCCTATGTTCTTTCTCAGGGTCTAAAGATTATCTGTGCCAAATTTCATCGAAATCGGTTCAGAGGTTTAAGCGGGAAAGCGTAACAGACAGACAGACAGACAGACAGACAGACAGACAGAGTTACTTTCGCATTTATAATATTAGTATGGATTGCTAACTACTTACTTGAATAATAAGTTCGTTTCCTAGGTAGCAATAGATGTAGGCATTTATAAGTGCCAAGATCAAGTATGCTAGGAACGTTATCAGCAGGGTTATTTGTTGAACACCGACCTGAAAGAAATATATGGTATCCATTTCAAAATTATCCTAAGTAATTAATAATAACTAATTTCACTCTCTTTCCCCTTAGTTTCCTCTATCCAAAGGTTGTCTGTAAAAGATCGTTCTTAGCAATAAGACCGCCCATTGTGTCACCCTTTATAAAATCTTTATACTTATTTCTGTTCTGTAATCCGTATGGTGTACATAATAAAGAGAATTCTGTCCTATTCTATCAAGATCAATTTTCCTGAGACGGTCTTCATGTCTGGTAACATCTTAAGTGTCTTCAAGGGAAGAGTGAGGAAGCTCTTAATAAAGTAATGAGTTTTACGATAAACGGTTACATTACTAATGCTTACAGAATCGGACTGCTGTCAATAATGACAATCCCATAGTGTTTTGCCACATAACAATTAAATACATAAATAAGCAGAGGAGTGGAGAGCGGCGAAGCGTCCAATCAGCATTAAGGAATGGAGAACGAACCAAATTCAAGAAGTTTTCCCATTCACTCGTCATTATACCCCCCCCCTCTCTCTCTCTTTCTCTCTCTCTCTCTATCGCTCTCTCTATATTTTTTACACCATGTTTCTTCCCAAATTCGTATAGAAATTTTTGCACTGTGTTTACCGAGCGCGAAACGTAGCTTAAGGTGGATCAACGCCCACTAAACAGCTGACGCCAGAGGTCAAGCCACCGCTCGCCCGCCCCACCGAAGCGTGGGCCATATTTTTGTTGGGACAGCCAAGTAGGATAACAAGTAGAAAAAGCTCATAACTTTGTGGATTTTCATGATATCTTTTTGAAATCTTTTACTGGACACGTGTTTCGGGTTTCGCATAAACAAGACACAATGTTGTATAAATCGAGGGAATATAAATCATCATCATCATCCCAGCGTTAATCCCAGTCGCATCCGAAGCCTTTTCATATTATATATATACACCAAAAACGCATGTGAAATATTTAAGCACATTGTACCCCAAACCTATATATTATACTCTATATTTTATTTCCATTTAGGTGCCATTATTGCAAAGACAAAAAAATAAATAATTAAAAACTTTGTTCAAGTGACATACAATTTTATAGGTGAAATCCATTCAATTAGGTGACAAAAGTCAGATTCTCACACAATATCGACTTACGAAAAACGCATCGATAAATAAAAAATTAAATTCTACCTCCGATTTTCGTAAGCAATATGCTTTAAATCTTTGTAAAGAAATGTACGGCGCCAAAACATACGAAGGCCCGTACAACAATAAATAAAATGACAAGTTTCCAAAAATGCATAATAATCGAGGGAATATAAATATCACAATATTTTTGAGTAATCAAGCCGAAGCCAAAACACAGCATTAGTTTTACATACAGTTTTTCTTTTTTTTTATAAATTATAAACTAGCGCTTGACCGCAATTCCCCCTGATGGTAAGCAGTGACGCAATCGTTGATGGTAAAGCGCACTAGTTTATTAAGAGCCTATTCACTCTAGCCATGAAGACACACAAATTGTAGTCCGACGGAAACACCGCCGCAGGCAAATTATTCCAGTCCCTCGATGTACGCGGTATAAAGGAGGAGGCGAAACGCTTCGTCCGGATCGTAGTGGTGTTAATAACGTAAGGGTGGAAACTAGCCGTACGACGGGTCGTCCGATGGTGGAACGGAGATGGGGGAATTAAATCATGCAATACATGAGTATAGACAGTATAACAGCTCACGTTACCTGAGTTTTGGCCGTGGTTACTAAATCACACCGCTGTATTTTTAATATTAGCTAATCAAATTAATCTACTTAGCCATTTTCCAAATACGATCCGCTCCCTGTCTAAACATTGCCAGATTTTTTTTTGTAATGATGCTAATACTGTTAAAAGAAGATTTAAGCCATTTTACAGAAATTGTACAAGAACAGAGTAAACACAAGATCTCCAAGTTTCAATTTCACTGTAATTGGATTGGTATGTTAGATCCTACAATATATAGGTATGGCTTATTGGTTTGGCTTTGGTTGGTATGGCAAACAGCTTGTTGGCCGCGCTTGCGGTAAGGTTTGATTGTGCCATCATCTCCCACTGTTGTAAGCGGCATGTGGTTGGCTGATGTGACTCAATTGTTATGGTAATTATGTCTTTTTATTGTTTTATTTAAGTTTTGATTTTATATTGTAATATTTTGTTTTTTAATGTATTGAAATTTTTTATTTGAATGTTGTATGGGTAATGTGACTGTGTGTATTAATTGTTTATGAGTCAGTGTTACTTGAAATAAATGATTATTATTATTATTATTAATATTATATGAATAGTATGGCTGGTATGGGAATGATCAACATCATCATCTCAGCGTTGATCCCAGTCGCATCCGAAGCTTTTCAGCTTTATAGTCTGGGGTTCGCTTTACCAGTCTTACTGCTGATTTTGGCTAAACTTCGATATTTTCCGTGAATCGACCGCCGTCCGACTTCCACAACCCGAAAGCGATATCGAAGCATTGCAGTTCGACCAATTGTCGGACTTTTGAGGGCTCCAACAACCCATAACGACTGCCACTAGGTGTTCGTATGGCAACCGGGATCAACGGCTTAACGTGCTTTCCGAGGCACGATCAGACCAGTGCAAATATGCATACAATATTTGCACTGCGCGGGGATCGAACCCGCGCCTCATTGATCAGCGGCTGCGTTCGCTACCGCTACTTCACGGAGGCTGGAATATGAATGATGATATGGTTAATAAGTTGACTAAAGAGATAATGTCTAATATAGAGATATAGAAGAAAGGAACACAGTCGGTTTCTCGGTTGTAGGCCACAACATCGGCTGCCGGCAGAAATTACCACAAACCAGACAAAGTCTTGCCGCCAAGCGATTTGTCGTGTTCCAGCATGATGACTGGTGAAACCGTACGGAGGACGGGTCTGTGCAGTTGTGTTGCGATGTGTGCCGGGTACGATGCGCCAAATGTTGCTGTATCGTGAGTTTGATCGTGGAGGGTCTCCAGATAAATCTCCTACTGGCGCAGCATCGTTGGTGGTGATGTTGAGTTTAACATTGTATCATCCTGTTCAACTGCCATCTTTCTTCCTATTCACTCGGTTTTTTGACTAAATGAACTAGCGCTCTTTATCATCAACGGTTGCATCACTGCTTAGGAAAATAGCAGAAGAATGTTAATGCTAAATGACAAAAAAAAAAAAAAAAATTTAAGGGGCTCCCATACAATAAATGTGGTTTTTTGCTTCATATTAATAATGGAGATAATAGACGCTTGAAATGTTCATAGAATATTTGGTTATATATATTAAAAATAAATAATTTAAATAAAATAACAACAATCGTAATTTGTTTGCCGTTTTTAAAGATAATGGTTGCGGAACGCTTCCTGCGCGAGCCCGACTCGCACTTGGCCGGTTTTTACATGGATAAGCACGACCTGGCCGCATATAAATATTAAATTAAGTAAGTCTCAATTATACGATTTTTTTCCACTTAGTTTCATATTATTGCTATAGGTATATAAGAAACGACATCGACTTTCGAAATTAAAGTTATTTTTCACATTGTAGATTTTATAAAGTGAAAACTTCTTTACCATTTTGGTGATTTGAAAGTCGTTGAAAGGAAATTGTGACAGTAAAAAAGCCAGACAAAAAACCCTGTCCGATCCGTGAAGGTATTGTTAGGAATCGACTACTGATTCTACTAATGCCGACAAAGCCGGACCAAAGTTTAAAAAAAATCCCCTAAGAAAATAAATATTATTTTGAAAAAGAGGTAACTTAATACATGTGCGGTAGGACACCCTTCCGCGGGCGACGGGGGACAGGGCATGCGACGCGTGGTCGAATCGCATAAGCGTACCGTCAAAATGGTATTTTCACTTTTTTAAAAATTACCAAATTTCGAGGAAGTTGGGATTAATTCGCGGGAGAACAAGATTATTTTAAAATTCATTATTATTGTTATTAAGATGATTACGTAAAATTTTATATTATATTTGGTCATGTGTTTACCTAACCTTTATTATCCATAAGGGTCGGCAGGGTTTTCTTTACATATTGTATATTTTTCGGGGAAACGTCAGGAGGGCGGGGCCGAAGTTCTGGATAGTTGAGTTGTCTTCTCATTCCATGAGTAGGTATCCATCGTGGGCGGTATTTCGGATAAACGTTGAACAATAACTGTAGTGTGATCTTCGATTCTTATTATTTTAACTGTACAGACACTTAGATCAATTAAATGTTAAGGGATTACAATGATAATCTCAGATTAAAACCGATAAGAGCTACTGGGTTTGAATATGACAAACACACACGATCGAAGCTTGAGCAAAGACTGCCCGCGCTAATGGTCGCTCGCTATGTCAAACGCAACTCCAGTCGGGTGTTACCCACTCTCAATAAAAAATCACAACTTATCCGAATACCGACAAATTAATGGACTCCAAAAAATAGTAATTTACGGACAATTGATACTGATACAAAACAGATCACAATATTCAAAATTAACCAGTCACGACGCGTCGTTACATTTATTATATTTAACGTGAGAGAAAATAACAAAGAAAACATTAAACATTGTTTTTAATGTCCGTAATTGCTTTTGTCCTCTGTTTTGTATCCCACCTCCACTGGTGTTTTTTTTACATAATTATTATAAACTAGTTCTTGACCGGAATCCCGCCTGATGGTAAGCAGTGATGCAATCGTTGATGGTAAGCCGCGCAAGTTTATTAAGAGCCTATTCGCTCTAGACTTCAAGACAATTAAATTGTAGTCAGACGGAAACACTGCCTCTGGCAAATTATTCCAGTCCCTCGATGTACGCGGTATAAAAGACTAGGCGAAACGCTTCGTCCGGATCGTAGTGGTGTCAGTCAACAACAACACACAAGGATGGATATTCGCCGTACGATGGGTTATCATCATCATCATCAACCTTTTTTATCGTCCCACTGCTGGGCACAGGTCTCCTCTCATACAGAGAAGGATTGAGCATAATCACCACGCTTGCTCAATGTGGGTTGGCGATTTCAGACTTAAAGTCCAGATTTCCTCAAGATGTTTTTCTTCATCTTCAGTTACTGGTGTCCATGATATACTTAGAAAGGACATATAACTTTAGAAAAGTTGCATTGGTATTTGCCTGACCTGAAATCGAATCCACGCACTCATATTTGAGAGGCTGGTGTTTTAACCACTAGGACACCACGACTTCGATTACACTACGATGGGTCGTCCGATGATACAACGGAGATGGGGGAATTAAGTCGTGCCGCGTGCGATTCCCGCGCACACTCTCCAAAATGCATCCTATAGAACACCGACGGGCTGGCTACTCTTCGCCTGTGCTCCAGGCGTTTACCATGGCTTACTGCGAACCTGCTTCAGCTTTAGCATTGTATGTGTGTCGATAAGTATCTTGAAACCAAAATTTTTAAACGTTTCACTTCTACTACGTGTGAATTGCTTACATGATGTTATTTGGAAGTTGGTTGTTTTGTTTTCTTGTAATTTGATTTTATTATTGGATAATGGATATCCAATAATATAATCATATCCATTATGAAGATCAAATGGTCTGACAGAGTGCGAAATAGCGAAGTCCTGCGACGAGCCAATGTTGGTGGCATTGAGTCATATGTATTTAGCGCATCTTCTTCTCTGAGCTGGAGGAGGGCAAGCGAAAGCATGGCGGACAACTCCTCCAGTTCAAGGATGTCGTAAAACGGCACATGAATAGGTGCAATATAGAACCCTCTGAATGGGAGCGTTTGGCAGCAAAACGGCCAGAATGGCGCAGAATGGTGTACGGACAAGTTCGCAAGTTTGAGGAGCAGCGCAAAGCTGACCTCGATGCCAAACGCGACCAATTAAAGGCCCGCCCACCTGCTGCCATCACATACAACTACGTCGACGGCGTGCTTACGTGCCCTCAGTGTGCACGAAGTTTCGCCGCCAAGATAGGCTACGTAAGCCATCTTCGGGTGCATGAGCGCCAAATCATCGGCTAGGAGTCGAAGTGGTCGCCGTGGCCGAAATCGGTCGGGAACATCATCATTATCATCATCATCATCATCAATGGATATCTTGATTTAATAAAAAATACATTGCCCCACCCTAGGAGTTAGTTCGTGGCTGCGTTTACAAACATTTATACTCACATATTACACAAACAGCTAGGCCCAGAACAACCACTTGTAGGTCATACAAATATTTGTCCTGTGCGGGATTGGAATTAATTGACGTCATCTTTCAAGATCTGAATGAGTTTACTTTAGAAAATTGTGGCAGTCGTGGTGGTCTAGTGGTTAAAGCACCGGCCTCTCAAGTGTGAGTGTGCGGGATCGATTCCAGGTCAGGCAAGTACCAATGTAACTTTTCTAAGTTAAATATACTTTCTAAGCATATCTTGGACACCAATGATAGACTAAAATGTGAAGGAAAACATCTTGATGAAACCTGGACTTTAAGTCTGAAATGGCCAACCCGCATTGTGCAAGCGTGGTGAGTACACTCTATCCTTCTCTGTATGAGGGGAGACTTGTGCCCAGCAGTGGGACGATAAAAAGGTTGATGATGACTTTAGGAAATATAAAATGACAATATACTTACCACAGTCACCATAACTGCATTCAAACACAATTCCACTGTCACCGCTAAGTTTTGAACTAAAAAATATTCTTTAAATATATTTTCCATTTTCATTGAATATCTGTAACATAACAATATAAACATTTATATTTATAGCGATCCCTACCTAAAGGTTAAAATCGGACCCTATTAATAAGACCTGTGTCTGTCTGTTTATCATCAGGTTATATTTCATAAACCCTGATAGATAGATAGTTGAAAATTTGACAGATGATATCGCTATTGCAGCTGTAACAACAAAATATTAAACACAGAATATTTTTTTTTAAATTACATAACACACTTTTAATAGCAATGGGTTGCGTATTGACAATTCAACAACATTCATTGCGTTATTTAATTCGTTGAGCAGAGACATTTTTCGAATTACTAGCTTTCCGCCCGCGGCTTCGCCCCGTGTGGAGTTCGGTTATATCGCGCTTTTTAGATTTACCTCGGGAACATCAATTTTTTCCGGGATAAAAGGTAGCCTATGTTCTTTCTCGGGGTCTAAAGATTGTCTGTGCCAAATTTCATCAAAATCGGTTGAGAGGTTTAAGCGGGAAAGCGTAACAGAAAGACAGACAGATAGACAGACCGACAGATAGTCAGACAGACAGACAGAGTTACTTTCGCATTTATAATATTAGTATGTGTTCTTTCTCAGGGTCTAAAGATTGTGATTGTGTGGGTCAAAATCGGTTGAGAGGTTTAAGCGGGAAAGCGTAACAGACAGACAGACAGACAGAGTTACTTTCGCATTTATAATATTAGTATGGATAGAGCAATGCATTAGCAATATTTTACGTTTATTTTACGTTACGCAAATATGATGCAGTACCGTAATTGGGTAACATACTGTTAGTGGTAATGGCTTTCATATTGACAATTCAACAACATTCATTGCGTTATTTAATTTGAATTAGCTGAAGTCTTTTTTTAATGTTTGTTGCATCAAGAAACCAGGCTTAGACAAGGTATTTAGTCTCCATCATCATCATCATCCCAGCGTTAATCCCAGTCGCATCCGTAGCTTTCAGCTTTGGAGTCTGGGGTCCGCTTTACCAGTCTAACTGCTGATTTTGGCTAAACTTCGATATTTTCCGTGAAGCGACGGCCCTCTGATCTGCACAACCCGAAGGCGATATCTAAGCATTGCTGTTAGACTAATTGTTAGACTTTTGAGGGCTCCAACAACCCGTAACGACTGCCACTAGATGTTCGTATGGCAACCGGGACCAACGGCTTAACGTGCTTTTCCAGGCACGACCAGACCAGTGCAAATATTCATATTCATGCATACAAATATTTGCACTCTGCGGGGATCGAACCCGCGCCTCCTTGCGCAACGGCCACGTTCACTACCGCTACGCCACAAAGGCTGTCAGACAAGGTATTTAGTCTATGTTTACTAATCTGCATTCGGAATTTATTTGCCATTCAAACAAATACGAGTTTATGAAAAAAAAAAATATCTTAAGTTTTAAACGGTAAAGTACAGATTACGGTAACTTAATTTTTTTTAAATATATTTTATTCTAATGTTGGTAAATCAGAAATCAACTAATTTATCATTAATATAAAATTGATATTTGTTTGATCTGAAATAACATCAATTTGAAGCAATAGTTTGAATAGATTTTATGTTAATTCAATACTAATTAATGTATTGTATCTACTATCTGTCTAATAAAAAATAATACTCTTGTTTCTTAATAAGCTGTATGTTCATAAAAATATCTCGAATTTTAAGAAAATAAGCGATATTCATAATATAAAAACCAGGAACAAAACAATCTCGCTGTACATCACGCTCGTCTCCACAGAGTAGGCAACTTGTTCATGGGTCAATGAATACACTTTTACAACAAGCTTCCCACGGACATTCGAAACTTACCCATTAAACGATTTAAGAACCATATAAAGGCCAAACTTTGCAAAACGTGGTATTATAAAATCACAGATTATTTAGAAGACAAAAAAGCTTGGGATTGAGCTGTTCACTCTGTTAAGCATTGTTATTAAGCAATATGCGTAATTATAACGTAAATTATTCTAAACATTTTCATTTTTAATGTCTGGACTTGAAAAAAGACGATGATCCCTGAGTTTGTTTCGGCTATTTCTTCTCAGAGGTAGTCAGTTAGGAAGTGCCGGCTTCATCTAGTTAAAAAAATAAAATAAAAAATAAACATGACGTGTAAAATCAGATCAGTGATCCTACTTGCTTAATAAATGATTTCTTTTCATTTGAAGCGAACGTGCGTCAATTACAAACCGACAGAATAGATTTTTATGTAAAATATTGAAGAATATTTGCTGGTTAAAACAGTTAGGTATCGATCCTAATATTCCATCAGCAGATGATTGAACAGCAAATACAAGCTAACATTATTTTCATTTAAAAATATCAAGTATTTCATTTCGGTTAAGAATGCCATAGACCCAAACTTTCATCCCCTGTACAACGTGTAACGATACGTGTATATACGCGTACATACCAAGGTCACAGCTTCTTTGAAGTTATCAAACGATATTGGACGGGTTTCAATTCAAAATTAAATATACCTACTCTAAGAATTGAAACCTCGGTTTTATAAATTTCTTGTTTAATGATAATAAACGTGTCATCGCACTACGTAGGTTTGTGTTTTTTTTTGAATAATTGTAAACTAGTTCTTGACTACAATCCCGCCTGATGGTAAGCAGTGATGCAATCGTTGATGGTAAAGCGCACTAGTTTATTAAGCCTATTCACTTAAAAAACTAAGGAATAGGAAGGATGACGGCAGTTGAGCGAAGTGATGCAATATTCGTCCCCGAGGCCGCCGAGAGGGGCGTCACCTACGAGTCCGTCCTGAGACGGGCTCGTGCCGTCGCGGACCCCGCCGATTTAGGGCTCGGCAACTGCCGTCGGACCCCAAACCGGAGCTCGTCTATTCGAGTTTCCGGGGAAGGACGGCGGCAAAAACGCCGACTTGTTCGCCGGCAAGTTGAGGGAGGTACTTGCCGACGTGGCGAAGGTCGCACGGCCGACCAAAACCACAGCCATTGAGGTGACCGGTCTAGATGACTCGGTCACCAAGGAGGAGGTGGTGGAGGCGGTCGCGAAAGCCGGTGGGTGCGAACCCGCAGCGGTGCTGACTCGGGACATTAGGCCCGGCCGCGGTGGACTGGGCTCTATCCGGCTGGAGTGCCCAGTCACCGCAGTGTTGGCCGCCCAGGCTAAATGCCAGGGGCGGCTCTTTGTGGGCTTTAGCCGGGCCGTGATCCAGGTGCTTGAGGCAGCGCCGATACGCTGCTTCAAGTGCTTGGGAATCGGCCACACCCGAGCCATGTGTCCGTCCACAGTAGATAGGGCGCCGACAGTGGTCGCCCTGTAGACCACGTGATGGGGGGGAGCTTATGCCGACCCCCCTCAAAGAAGGGCAAGCCGCAGGCGGCTATTAGCCGTCCTGCCGCTGCTGCCACCTCCCCCGCTGATATCCCAACAGCGGCGGTGACCGAGGGTGATGTGATGGTCGAATAATGGGTACCGACCATCGCATCCTGCAGGCAAACACCAACCACTGCCGGGCTGCCCAGGACTTACTGGTGCAGTCAATGGCCGAGTGGTTGGTGGATGTGGCAGTGGTGGCCGAGCCGTACTTTACTCCCAGCAATTGGCTGGGAGACAGTGACGGCTCGGTGGCAATCGTGGCGCGGTCTTCCTCGGACTCTCGCTCTTAGAGAGGGGACCGGGATACGTGGCCGCCGCGTAGGGAGGGTTGGCCCTTGTGGGGGTCTACTTCTCCCCAAACCGCCCTCTCCAGGACTTCGAGGATTTCCTCGGGGTCCTGACGGCGGTCATCGGGAGGACGGCGCCACGTCAGGTCTCCGTTTTGGGAGACCTGAATGCCAAGTCGGTGGTCTGGGGAAACCTGGCCACCGACGCTCGCGGACGGGCGGTCGAATTGTGGGCGGCCACGTCTGGTCTCTCCCTCTTGAATAGGGGGAGCGTCCAGACGTGCGTGCGGCGGCAGGGCGGGTCCATAGTGGACCTCACCTTCGCCACGCCCGCACTGGCCGCCCGCATTAGAAACTGGAGGGTGGAGCTGGGGGAGACGATCTCGGATCACCGTTACGTGCGATTCGAGATCTCCCCCCAGAATCCACGGGGGCGCCGCAGCATCCCCTCTTCGTCGGGCCGATCCCCGTTTCCAAGGTGGGCTCTGACCCACCTGGATCGGGAGGCGGCAAGGGAGGCCGCGTTCGTCCAGGACTGGCTTTGGCCACGTCCCGGCGTGGACGTCCTGGACGTGGACGCGGCGGCGGCCCGACTGAGGGGGTCATTGACCGAGGTGTGTAACGCCAGCATGCCTCGGTCAGGACGTCCGCCTCCCCGACGCGCCGTGTACTGGTGGTCGGAGGAGTTGGCGGAGCTGCAGGCCACCTGCGTGGCGGCACGGCGGGCCATTACGCGATCGCGTCGGCGGCGCCGACGGGACCAGGCTGACGAGGACCGCCTCTACGCGAGGTACGTAGAGGCGAGGGCGGCCTTCAAGTCGGCCATCGGCGCCGCCAAGGACGCGGCGAGGGCCGAGCTGCTGGAGGGTCTCGACAACGACCCATTCGGGAGGCCATATAAGGCGGCGCGTAATAAACTGCGCCGCATTGGTCCCCCGGTTGCCGAGACCCTTGAACCAGCGCTCCTGGATGGGGTGGTGCGGTCCCTGTTTCCGCGCAGGGATCCGCACTTCACCCCACCAATGATGGGCCCGCCAAGGGGAGCGGTCCTACCGGAGGAGGAAACTCCTCCTCCTCCGGTCTCAGAGGAGGAATTTGGCGCGGCGACTCTTCGTCTCCGCGCCAAAAAGACGGCTCCCGGCCCGGATGGTGTCCCCGCACGAGTGGTGGCCATCGCGGCCACCGAAATGGAGGGCAGGTTTCGGGACCTCTTCAGCGCGTGCTTCGCGTCGGGGAAGTTCCCGAAACCATGGCGGGAAGGCCAACTGTGCCTCCTCCGGAAGGAAGGGCAGCCGGCGGACTCCCCCTCGGCTTACCGGCCCATCGTTTTGCTCGATGAGGTCGGTAAAATGTTCGAGGGGATTATCGCCGGCCGTCTCAAGCGGCATCTGCGGAGCGTGGGACCGGACCTGTCGGACGCCCAGTTCGGATTTCGTGCTGGTCGTTCGACAGTGGACGCCCTGGCCCGTCTAAAGGGCCAGGTGACAGAGGCGGTGGGAGTGGGGGATGGAGTGTTGGCTGTGTCATTCGACATTGCCAACGCCTTCAATTCCGTCCCCCACTCCACCATCCTGGAAGCGCTCCGGTTCCACGGTGCCCCTGTACTTGCGGGGCCTCCTGGCCAGCTACTTGGAGGACCGTGCTGTCCTCCTCGTAGACGGGGCTGGCCAGCTCCGTCGATACGCTGTCGGAGCCGGCGTTCCACAGGGGTCCGTTCTAGGGCCTCTTCTGTGGAACGTCGGTTATGACTGGCTCCTGCGGGGAACCCTCCTTCGAGGCACGAGTGTCATCTGCTATGCAGATGACACTCTCCTCACTTCCCGCGGGAGCACCTTCCGGGAGGCGGCCAGTTTGGCGTCGGCGGGCGGATCCTTAGTGGCGGGAAGGATCCGCCGCCTGGGCTTGAGGGTGGCGCTGCACAAAACAGAGGCCGTGTTCTTTCACGGCCCCCGGCAGCGCCCCCCGCCTGACGCCCACATTTATGTGGAGGGGGTGAGGGTCGGGGTTGAGGCCCAGATGAAATATCTGGGCCTCATCTTAGACAGCAGGTGGCGCTTCGGCCCGCACTTTAGCGGGCTGTCGTCGCGCCTGCTGAAGGCTGCGGGAGCCCTCTCATGGCTGATGCCAAACTTGGGAGGGCCCAGCATGCGGTGCCGGCGTCTATACGCCGGCATACTGCGGAGTATGGCCCTTTATGGGGCCCCGATTTGGGCGGACTCCCTCCATAGGAGGGAGAACCTCACCGCCCTTCGGTCGCCCCAAAGGGCCATCGCCCAGCGGGCATCGCGGGCCTACCGCACGGTGGGCTTCGCAGCGGCGTGCGCTCTGGCGGGCACCCCGCCTTGGGAGCTCGAGGCGTGGGTGCTCGCCAGAGTGTACGAGTGGACGGCGGGGCGCAGGGCGCTGGGCGAGCGTCCGGCCCCAGAATTGAGGGAGGCCGTCCGGCGGGAGGCGAGGGTCGCTCTTGTCCAGCAGTGGACGCAGGACCTCGCCTCCGCCGTCTTCGGCCGCCGTACCCTCGACGCCATCGGGCCGGTCCTGGAGGACTGGCTCGACAGGCGTCACGGGTTCCTCTCCTTCCGTCTGGTGCAGGTACTCTCCGGTCACGGCTGCTTCGGCAGGTACCTGCACCGGATAGGACGAGAGGAGACACCGTCGTGCCATGGTTGTGGCGCGGCGGAGGACACGGCGGAACACACCCTCGCGGTGTGCCCGTCGTGGGCCGTGCCGCGCCGCGATCTTGTCACGGCGGTTGGAGGGGACCTCTCGCTGCCCGCCATCGTCAGAGAGATGGTGGGGAGCGAGGAAGCTTGGGTGGCGATGGCCTCCTTCTGCGAGGTCGTGATGTCGCAGAAGGAGGCAGCGGAGCGCGAGCGGGAGGAGGATCCCCTCGCTCCGGCGCTCCGCAGGCGGCGTAGGGGGAGGAGAAGGCGGGATTTCACCCGCTTTCTCCCTCCCTGAGGTGAGCGGCGGGCGTGAGGCCGACGCCCGCCTTACATCGCTCACCATGCGGGAGCCACGGCCCCTCCCTAGGAGGGGCAATTGAGGGCCCGCCTTACTAGGCGGGTTTCGCCGGCGGGGGAGAGGTAGCTCAGGCTGCGCTAGTTTCCCACTCCCCCGCCACTATGGCGATGCCGGAGTGCCGCTGTGGGTTTAGTGGGTATTCCCGGCTTCGGCTGGGCGAGTCCCACACACGCCCTTCGGGGTAAGGTGCGTAAATGCATTCCCACAGCGTCAACAAAAAAAAAAAAGGTGATGCAATGTTAAACCCAAGACCAACACGACCAAACGAAGCTGCGCTAGAGGGAGATTGATCTGGAGACTCTCCACGATCAAAGTCCCGACACAACAACATTTGGCGCATCGTACCCGCCTCATATCGCAACACAACTGCTCAGACCCGTCCTCCGTACGGCTTCACCAGACATCATGCCGGAACACGACGAATCGCTTGGCGGCAAGACTTTGTCTGGTGGGTGGTAACTTTTGCCGGCAGCCGATGTTATGGTCTACCACCGAGACTCTGCAGGACAAGTTGTGTTGTTGTGTCAAGATTACAACTATCTAATATCACGATGAATATCTCCTAATTCTGCATGCCTAGTATCATAGTAGCTTACCTAAGACGTTGTTCTTTCTCAATTAATTTCCGAACATGCAGAGATAGGATTTAAAAAACGCTTCAAATATCGTTAATATTCTGCTAATATAGATAAGTTTCTGCTTTTTGAAAAGTGGCTAGAGAGGCGCCTCGGCGTTCTCACCTTCCGCCAGACGTAGGTCCACACCGGACACAGTTTCGGAAGGTTCCTGTTCCGGATATGGCGGGAGTATACGTCAGGGTGTCACCATTCGCCGCCTGTAGGCGGTTGTACGTGGGAATCGTGCGGTCCATTGCCCTATATGGGTCCCCTGTGTGGGTGATGGATCTGACGGCCGGAAGACTCGCCATTCTGCGCAAGCCGCAGAGGGCGATGGCCGTCAGGGTCGTCCGCGGGTATCGCACGATTTCCTACGAGGCGGCTTGCGTCCTGGCCGGATCCCCGCCCTGGGACCTAGAGGCGAAAGTACTCGCGTCATTGTACCGATGGCGCGAGGAAGAGCGGTCACGGGGCTCCAGTCCGGCGCAGCGGCAGATCGAGCTGCGCCGAGAGGAGCTCCGTCAGGCCCTGATGGCGGGCTGGCGGCAGAGGCTTATGCGCCCTACCACCGGCCTCGCTACCGTCGAGGCGATCCGGCCAGTACTCGACGTCTGGCTCGGGAGAAGGCACGGCTACCTGTCGTTTAGGGTGACGCAGGTACTGTCGGAAGGACTTGGCATCAACATCAACGGCGAGTACATCACTAATCTCCGTTTCGCAGATGATATCGTGGTCATGGCTGAGACCCTGGAAGACTTGGGCAAAATGCTCAATGACCTCAGCAGAGCTTCCCAACAAGTGGGTCTAAAAATGAACATGGATAAGACGAAGATCATGTCGAACTCTCATGTCGCACCCACTCCAATTGTAGTTGGTTGCTCTGCACTCGAAGTTGTTGACGAGTATATATACCTGGGACAGAAAGTCCAACTAGGTAGGTCCAACTTCGAGAAAGAGGTGTCTCGGCGAATCCAGCTCGGTTGGGCAGCGTTCGGGAAGCTACGCTACATCTTCTCGTCGTCCAAGATACCACAGTGTCTCAAGACTAAAGTCTTTGACCAGTGTGTGTTGCCAGTGATGACTTACGGAACTGAAACGTGGTCGCTCACAATGGGCCTCATACGAAGGCTCAGAGTCACACAAAGGGCAATGGAAAGAGCTATGCTAGGAGTTTCTCTGCGTGATCGAATCAGAAATGAGGAGATCCGCAGAAGAACCAAAGTCACCGACATAGCTCTGCGAGTCGCTAAACTTAAGTGGCAGTGGGCAGGGCACATTGCGCGTAGAACCGATGGCCGATGGGGCAGCAAGGTTCTGGAGTGGCGGCCACGTACTGGAAGACGCAGCGTAGGGAGACCCCCAACAAGGTGGACCGATGACCTGGTGAAGGTCGCGGGAAGCCGATGGATGCGGGCAGCACAAGACCGGTCATCGTGGAAAGCCTTGGGGGAGGCCTTTGTCCAGCAGTGGACATCTATAGGCTGAGGAAGAAGAAGGTACTGTCGGGGCACGGCTGCTTTGGCAAGTACCTGCGTCGCTTAGGCAGGGAGCCGGACGCTCGGTGCCACCACTGCGTCCAATGCGGGGAAGACACGGCGCAGCACACGCTCTCCGAGTGTGTATCTTGGAAGGAGCAGCGAGATATGTATATGTACCTTTGTTCGTATCATGTTGCATAACCTGTAATTGTGTTGTTTTATTGCTCACTTTAATTTTATAAGGATTTCTTGACCCAGAATTTTATTATATGCGTTGTCTGTTGGTGAATTAATTTATGATTTTTATTAAGAAGAACAATAAAATAAAAAGAAAAAGAAATTAAACTTTACCCCATCAAACGTATGTGTTTCTTAATAATCCTCTTGAATTTTGTCCTCGTCACCATTTCCGACACCATCGTGAACTCTAAATTTCTTATCTCTTCCTGCACATGTGTCAGTTGATCACACAAGTACATTATCAAACTGCACACTAGTCCTTGCATTGCAAAGGCCCTGCAGAGTCCGGGAAAAATGCAGAATGCAATTATTTGCAGGGAGAGTATCAAGTTCATTAAACTCTTCATTGGATCGAACGGTAACCAAGCTTCTACGGACATCGTTCCTTCAATTAGAGCCAGAAGACTAAAAGCTCCGACCACAGCAGCTGTCATCCCAGTTATACCAATAACGTAATTTGCCATTAATTTCTTTCGTTCATCTGTAACGCAGTCTTCAGAACTTTCAATTTCGTTAATAAGTTCTTCGAGTTTATCCCTCTTGATCAAAAATATTATTGTTTTGAAAAAGAAGTTGTATACAACCAGACTTTTGTCTAAATTGGTCAATACTATTATGATGTCATCCTTGTGTTGGTAAGTCCCAATTCCGGCTGAGATTAGAAAACTTATGGTTATGATATGAATGAAGCCTTCGTAGATCTTGTAAAGGAACTTTTGGTTAGTAGTAAATTTTTTCTCTGGCCATAATCCTACGAAGAAAAGGTATTTCATATTAAATGAAAAGAAACCATCGTCTATCAAATAAAAACGATCTAATACGGAGAGCGCCATTTTGCAAATGAACACGACGATTTGTTAGTAATGACTGTAGTGACGTGGACGCAAATGTCGTTCATTTTATTAAGCTGTACTCGTAATGACGCTACAACTGAATATATACTTATGAGATTTTTCTGTACTTTTATATATTCCAGCAAACTCTATAATATCCAAGCGATTCGTCGTGTTCGGGCATGATGTCTGGTGAAGCCGTACGGAGGACGGGTCTGAGCAATTGTGTTGCGATGTGTGCCGGGTACGATGCACCAAATGTTATTGTGTCGGGAGTTTGGTCGTGGAGGGCCTCCAGGGCTGTCTCCCTCTGGATCTTTGGTCGTGCTGTTGGGTGTAACATTGCATCACCTCGCTCAACTGCCGTCTTTCTTCCTCCTCACTAAGTTCTTTTTAAGTTCTTCTTCTTCAGCCTATAGATGTTCACTGATGGACAAAGGCCTCCCCCAAGGCTTTCCAGGTTGACCGGTCTTGTGCTGCCCGCATCCATCGGCTTCCCGCGACCTTCACCAGGTCATCGGTCCACCTTACTTACCGTACCCGGCACACATCGCAACACAACGGCTCAGACCCGTCCTTCGTATGGCTTCACCAGACATCATGCCGGAACACGACGAATCGCTTGGCGGCAAGACTTTGTCTGGTGGGTGGTAACTTCTGCCGGCAGCCGATGTTATGCCTACCACCGAGTGACCCACCGAGTCCTCCAACGCAGCAGTGAATAATTTGGGAGATATGACATCTCCTTGTCTCACTCCACGCCAGAGTTGGATCGGTTTCGAGTCCTGATCCTGGAGACAGACTGAGATGGTGGCGTTTTTGTACAAACACTTTATCACCTCAATGTATCGATGGTCAATTTGGCACCGCTGGAGGGACTGTAGCACCGCCCAAGTCTCGATCGAATCGAAAGCCTTCTCATAGTCCACAAACGCCAAGCATAGTGGTTTGTTATACTCCTCGAACTTCTGTATAACTTGCCGCAGCGTATGTATGTGGTCTATGGTGCTAAAGCCTTTTCGGAAGCCTGCTTGTTCGGGAGGCTGGAAGTCGTCGAACCTGCGAGCGAGACGATTCGTGATGACCCTAGAAAACAGCTTATGGACATGACTCAGGAGGGATATCGGTCTGTAGTTTTTCAGGAGGGTATTGTCACCTTTTTTGAAAAACAACACCACCACGCTCCTGTGCCACGCCTTAAGCGTTTCGCCTTTAAGTATGACGGAATTAAATAGCTTCTGAAGCGCTTTAAGAACCGGTTGGCCACCCGCTTTCAGAAGCTCAGCCGCAATTCCATCATCTCCAGCCGCCTTATCGTTCTTGAGCTGTTTCAGGGCCATACTAATCTCGTACAGGCTGACGTCCGGGATATCGTTGGTGTAGTGTCGGGTTAGTCTGTCTCTAGGATCATTAGACAGGCTTACAACAGGTGCGCGTGTTGATGTGTATAACTCTCCGTAGAATTTCTCAATCTCACCCAAAAGCTCGGGCTTGGAAGTGACGATCCTACCATCCCCAGTCTTCAGCTTCGCAAGTAGGCTCTGTCCAACAGACAAATCTCGTGGGAACACTTTGGAGCCTTTGTTCCGCTCGATGGCCTCTTTAATACAATTCGATTTAAATTGGCGTATATCGCGAGTCAGAGACTTTGAGATTTGTCTGTTAAGGCATCTGATACGCGAAGCGTCATCAGGGGATTTCAAGACTACCTCCCGTCTTTCTTCCATTAGCCGACGGGTGAGACCGGAGATCTTCTTCTGTCCTTTAGAACGGAGGGTTTTGTAAAACTTGGACCCTACCGTTTGGAGAGTTTCCACAAACCTGTTGTTATAGTCGTCCACATCTACGCATTCACCGAGGCATTCGAAGCGATTTTGCAGTTCGATCTGAAAGCTTTCGGGGTTTTGGAGTTGGGTTGACGCTGGGCGGAACTTAGACTTCATAAGTCGAGAGCGTTCGAGCCTAATATTGAGGTTAAAGATGCCTCTAACAATACGGTGATCACTCCCGGTTTTAACCGCATGGATCACGGAGGCATCATTGAACACTTGCCTTCTCGTTGACATTATGAAGTCTATCTCGTTTTTGGTCTGACCATCGTGGCTAATCCAGGTCCACTTGCGGTGCAATGGTTTCATGAAAAAAGAATTCATCGCAAAGAGTCCTTCCTTTTCCATGAAATCCATTAGCATCTGACCTCGGGGATTCCGATTTCCAACTCTAAATTGCCCCACTTTCGTCTCGTCTAGTTTTTTTTTAAGTGAATAGACTTAATTAACTAGCGCGCTGTGCCGTCAAAGATTGCTTTACTGCTTACCATTATGCGGGATTGCAGTCAAGCACTAGTTTATAAAGATTTAAAAAAAAAGATCGCATAGTCTCCAGACTCCATATATTTATATATATAATTCTGCTGTACGTGTGTATGTCATTGAACTCCTCCTAAACGGCTTGACCGATTTAAATGATTTTTTCTGTATGCGTTTGAGTGGCACCCTGGATGGTTTAGATTCACAAATCACCCCGGCAGATGGCGCTGATTGCTTGAAAAAGCATGTGATCTCGGAAACGGCCCTAAAGATTTCGCTAAAATTTGTTATGTGGGGGTTTTCGGGGACGGGAAATCGATCTAGCTCAGTCTTATGTCTGCGGAAGCGCATGTTTTCGAGTTTTCTCTTTCGCAATATTTCACGCATAATATGGGCGCTAATTTCGCGCGGCGTGACATTGCCGCTGTGGGGTAGTCGATAATGGTATGGTTCTACTCGCGATGGCTGATGTTCCTCGGTTCAAACCCAGGCAGACTCAAGTATTTTTTTTTTGTTTTTAGACAAGTTTATAGTTTTTTTTAGTTTTTGGAGTCACTTAAAAAGAAAATTGTACATAAGAACTGAAAGGGGAAAAAAAAATTATTTTTTTTATTTAAAATTGTACTTAAGAACTAAAGAAAAAAAAAATAGAAATAAAATGAATATTTTAATTTTTTTATTAAACTTTAAGAGACTGAAACAAGAGCTCTAGGGGTAGGAAGGTGTGATATCTTTGTTACGAAATGTAGATGATAATTAGAGATGTACCGACTACCACTTTGGCCGACTAGCCGACTAGCCGACTAGTCGGCTGTAAATAGGCCGACTAGTCGGCCGACTAGTCGGCTAGTCGGCCTCTTTACAGTCGTAGTAAAGAGATTTTGCTATGTTTTATTATAGAAATATGACATTTTGTTTTGGGTTGTGTCCGGTTAATCATATAAGTTCATATGTTTCTTTTTATTTTTCTTGAAACAGTTCGTGTTTAAAATATTGAATGTTTATTTTTTAATCTGTTGGTAATTATAAAATACCTACTTTTTCATTTGATTAACAATTAATAAATGTTTATTTAACTTAAGAAGAAATTCTTTTGTTTGTTAATTAATACCAATTTTAAAAGGTAATAATTTTCTTTTGTTCGTGTTACAGATATTAGGTCCTCACATATGAAATTGGCGTTTTGTATCATACTCACTGTGCTTTCTCTAGCGACACCACTCGCATACACAACATTAATTCTTTGACCCGTTTCTGCAGCACTGATGCCACGGCGGAACCTATGGCGGAACTCATATTCGTGAATAACGCGAAACTTTAAATTTTCCATTTTGTAAACTCAATCATCATCATCATCCCAGCGTTAATCCCAGTCGCATCCGAAGCCTTTTCAGCTTTGGAGTCTGGGGTCCGCTTTACCAGTCCAACTGCTGATATGGCTAAACTTCGACATGTTTCCGTGAAGCGACTGCCGTCTGACCTCCACAACCCGAAGGCGACATCGAAGCATTGCAGTTAGACCAACATTTTGTAAACTCAATGACGCAGAGAAAAATCCAAAAGAAAAAAAAAACAAAAGAAATAGGTTTTCAAGACACAAATTGATGAGTAAATAGCTGAATAAATTTGAATTTGGAATTCTAAACCAAAGAGGAGATATTTGAAATCAAAGTGGCCAGTGCCGACGACAAAACGCCAATTTCATGTGTAAGGACCTAAATTAGTAAGTTAGAAGTCCGGATTAAACAATAGGATACTTTTCATCCCGGAATAATTTGATAATCCCGAGATTTCCGAAAAGCGCGATATAATCCACGCGGGCGAAGCCGCGGGCGGAAAGCTAGTAATGAATAGTTAAGGTTTTATTTCATTTCAGTTCCCCTGATATAGTACATATTAATGAGAAATACATAGAAAGTAAAAAGCCGACTAGTCGGCGTTTTTTGCCGACTAGTCGCCGACTATTCGCCGACTACAAAAGCGGCCGAATAGTCGGCTTAACCGACTAGTCGGCGACTAGTCGGCACATCTCTAATGATAATGCTTTCCGTGTGTATATTCCTTAATCTGCTGTACGTGTGTACGACACTGAAGTCCTCCTTAAGCGCTGGTCCGATGCGTTTAGGTGACGCCTTGGATTGTTTAGATTCACTAATCAGCTCGGCAGATGGCGCTGCAGTCGGTGTCTAGGTTATTTATCCTAAACGGCTAAACTGATTTGAATGAATTTTTGTTTTTACATTCAAGTGGGGGCCTGGAAAATTAACATTCACAAATCAGCCCGGAAGATGGCGCTGCAGTTGGTATCTAGGTTATATAACTATACCTACTGCACCTAAACGGCTGGACTGATTTGAATGTTTTTTTTGTTTGCGTTTGGGTGAGGCCCTGGATGGTTTAGATTCACAAATCAGCCCGGCAGATGGCGCTGCAGTCGGTGTCTAGGTTATTATCCTAAACGGCTGAACTGATTTGAATAAATACTTGTTTATACCTTCAAGTGGGGGCCTGGAAAATTCACATTTACAAATCAGCCCGGCAGATGGTGCTGCAGTCGGTATCTAGGTTATTTATCAATACCTACGGCAACTAAACGGCTGGACTGACTTGAATGATTTTTTTTGTTTGCGTTTGGGTGACGCCCTGGATGGTTTAGATTCACAAATCAGCCCGGCAAATGGCACTGCAGTCAATATCTATGTTATTTAATATCTATGTTATATATGTTGTTTGTTATGTTATTTATATTTTTGTTTATGCATTTAAGTGGGGGCTTGGAAAATTTACATTCACAAAACAACAATTTGGCGCTGTAGTCGGTATTTAGGTTATTTATCTATACTCCAACTAAACGAGTGGACCGATTTGACCGATTTTTTTTAATTTGATACATTTTTTTTTTTAATATACCTAGATTATATTAATCACTCTGGCAACATATAATAATTAATCAAACATCACAGGCGAACCCGCCTTCCAGATTATGTCTTGACTTGGGTCGCCGAACTTGACGGCGTGGCGGGAGGCCTCGGTGACTCGGACAAGTCTGGCTGAACCAGAATATTGCCGATGTTGCGCTCCTGACTTTTTTCTACCTCATTCAAATCGTTTAGTTCTTCGGCAGTTAAATTAAGCTCTGAAAATGTTATTCCCTCAGAAGATGATGGTGACATTGTTGAGGTGTATTTCCGTTTTAACAAGTAGTTGCTTCACTCGATTTTTTTGTTCCTTAGCCCTACTAATTCGTATTATTCGGCTCAAATTGTGACCACATTTGATGCAAAACTTGAAGGTTTCAGCGGTTATTGTAAAACATTCGTCGCATCTTAACAAGTTTTTTGTGCAATTATTGATTATAACGAATTATTTTTCGAAAAATTGATGTTATTTCAAAATAAAGAATAATAATCAAATCAAATCAAATCAAATCATTTATTTCAAATAAACCAGTTACAGGCACTTTTGAATTGTCAGAAGGTCGGTCAGTCAATAAGATGAAGCTAGTCGCCCATTCCAAAGAGTAGGTACCTATGGAGAAGAACGGGCAAGAAACTCCATGGACACTCTTTTAAATTTTTAAGCTATTGTTACAAATATTTGATTACATCATTCATGTTGAAATCAACCGTGTGAGAACGAATAATGTTATTGATCCTTTCATACTTTTTAATACCCCAATCGCTTGAAATGTTATATGCAGGACAACGTCTGCCGGGTCCGCTAGTAACATCTATATAATTGTACTGGGATCTTTTGGTGGGTAAGGAAAATTCGAACTGACTCCGCCATTTTCTTTTTGTAAAACACAAAACAATCATACAATTCTTTACAAACAGTCAATGTTATCCGAGTGCCAAATTTCTCGAGATCATACATAAGTAGCAGTGTATGTAACTGACAGACTAAGAACTGTTCATTCAACCACCGGAGAGAAATTCGCTCGGATAATATAGGTGAATATGCGTTCAAAAAGTCTTAATTGAAATTCAACCTTATGAGTCCTTTGACGGTTCAAGGAAAATACCTATCGTTAGGGTTGTAATAAAATTCATTTTCTGAATATTAATTATGACTATATCGGTCTGATCTTGATCTCAAGCTGTAAACGTTTTATACGCAGCTTGTCAAAGATATTGTTCCTTGCAGCTATTTTCGCATCAACCCTTGTTCTACAAAATATGCGTACAAGCAACGGCGTTTCTAAGCATTTCGCCCATACTTTTCGTATGAATTCATGTATCTATCCCCTTATGTCAGCAAGCAATTTGACATAAATTTCACACTATGTGCCAACTTCATAAACTCCATTATGAAGTGTATGTAAACTTGCTGATCGTTTCGCTGCCGACCATTTTGGACTTTAAGCAAAGTCTGCCAATGTGTACCAAGCGTTATGTCACGAAGTTTGCACAAATTGTGCAACTTTGGACTGAAATTTCTTGGGCCATAACTGCCAATTTCCCCATTCCCTGTCTCTTTCTATCTTGAATGTTAGAAGAAGAAGGCGAAAATACTTTGTGAACTATAAATGACAAATTATGACTGGGTAATGTATTAACTGTTGAACAATTGACTACCTAACTAGTTTGTTAAAGGGCAGTTAAATTTCCTAGGAATTGTTTATAATTGATGTCTTTATCATTTATGAACAAATTGTTCGTTTTAAAAGTTTGTCGTAAGTTACCAATGTCTTATATGTGTTTGTGTGTGTGAAGAAAGAATTAAAGCGTTTGTGTGTGTTAAGAAATTTCTGTGTTTCTCGGTGGTAGGTCACTACGTCGGCTGCCGGCAGAAGTTACCACCCACAAGACAAAGTCTTGAGTTCCGGCATGATGTTTGGTGAAGCCGTATGGAGGACGGGCTGTCCTTTACCAGCAGTTCACTTCAGAAGCAATTGTGTTGCGATGTGTGCCGGGTACGATGCGCCAAATCGAATAGGGTATTTGACTAAAAAAAACTAATTAGTCCGTCAGTCAGATTTCCAAAAAATACTAGACACGTATTTTTTCCCTTTTCATATTAACAACTAGCTTTCCGCCCGCGGCTTCGCCCGCGTGGAGTTCGGTTATATCGCGCTTTTTAGATTTCCCTCGGGAATATCAAAATTTTCCGGGATAAAAGGTAGCATATGTTCTTTCTCAGGGTCTAAAGATTGTCTGTGCCAGATTTCATCAAAATCGGTTGAGAGGTTTAAGCGGAAAAGCGTAACAGACAGACAGAGTTACTTTCGCATTTATAATATTAGTATGGATAAATGAAGACGACACAGCGCGTTGAAAACTCGTGTTATGTCACTGCACGCTACACTTTTTAGCGGCCAGTGACATCACCAGCCACCACTTCTGATCTTTGATGCCTTTTATATTTGTAAATTTTTATTGATTTGATAAAACAAAATATACGTGTCTTATATTTTTTAGAAATCTGACTGACGGACTAATTAGTTTTTTTTTAGTCAAATACTCTATTGCCAATGTGGAATTTGGTCTCTGGCACGGCTTCGTTGGTCGTATTGGGTTTAACATTGAATCAGCTTGCTCAACTGCCATCTTCCTTCCTATTCAATCAGTTGTTTTGAGGGAATAGGCTCTAGCGCTTTATCATCAACGATTGCCTCACTGCTCACAATCAGGCAGGATTGCGGTCAAGCACTTGTTTATAATTATGAAAAATATAGTTTAAAAAACTAAAAAACATGCTTTTTAATAATATCAAACTAAAAAATTAAAAATAATTTTATAAAAAGCGCGAGGCGCTTTGTGCCATAATTTTTGTATATTAAACGCCTTAAGCTTTTTTAAAATTATTTTTAACTTTTTAATTTGACTTTTTTTTTCTTTCTCACTCTGCAGTCGGTCCCTCATGTATGAGGATCGTGGTCAGCATTGGGGCAGCATTTCGAGCGGATGATCTGCGTCCATCGGTTTTGATCCAGCGCGTCTCTCACCACCTCGTAGAATTTAGAAGACGACGAGTCTTTGACTTGATCGGTCCATCTGGTTGGTGGACGACCGCGCGATCGTTTACCTTCGGTGTTTCCAACGACAATAATTTTCTCTATACTCTCATCGCCTCTGCGCATTGTGTGACCGAAATAGGACAAAATACGTTGCTGGCATATGGTCGACAAACGGGTTTTTATTTTGGGCTGGTTGAGAATCGATACATTGGTGCGTTTTGCAGTCCAAGGTATTCGCAGTAATCGCCTCCAGCACCACATCTCGAATGCATCGATTCTCTGGCGTTCTCGGGCTAAGATCGTCCACGTCTCCACACCATAGAGGAAGATAGGGAATACCAGGGCACGAACCAATCTGATCTTAGTTTTATTGCCAATTCCTCTCCTCCTCCAAATGCTGTTTAGACGGGTCATTGCGTCCTTAGCCAGCCCGATACGTCTCTTAATTTCGGGAACACAGCTGCCATCGTTGCAGATTTGGGAGCCCAGATAAATGTAGCGATCAACGATGTTAATGCCAGGAATGTTACAGGTGACATTTGCTAAAGTTCCGGCTCGATCCACTATCATCATCTTCGTTTTTGTTCTGTTGACTGCAAGACCAATGTTGCCACTTTCAATTTCGAGTCTTTGGAACAGCTCACTCATATCTTCCATAGATGTTGCCAGGAGTACGGTATCATCAGCATATCGGAGGTTTAATATTCTTTAAAAGCATGCTTTTTTAGTTTTTTAAACTATATTTATTTTCAAATTTTTAGTTCGATATTCTTTTTTAAAAAAAAAAAAACACGAACGAACGAATGTATTGAAGACGGTGGGACATTTTACAGTAATGAGCCGCTCACTCGTAATCCAATGAGTTCGAGACGGACAAACAAACAAACAAGCAAGCAAGCAAGCAAACATACAAGTGAAGCTAATAATAAATATTATATTTAAAAAAAATAAAAAACATGCTTTTAAAAAATATCAAATTAAAAAGTAAACAATTATTTTAAAAAGCGTGAGGCGCTTTGTGCCATAATATTTGGAAGTATATTAAGCGCCTCACGCTTTTTTTAAAATTATTTTTTACTTTTTAGTTTGATATTCTTTTAAAAGCATGTTTTTTAGTTTCTTAAACTATACCTATATATTTCCCATTTTTTAGTTCGATATTCTTTTTTAAAAAAAACGAACGTATTGAAAAGGGTAGGACATTTTACAGGAATGAGCCGCTCACTCGTAGTCCAAAGAGTTAGAGACGGACAAACAAACAAACAAGCAAGCAAACAAACAAACAAACAAGCAAGCAAACATACAAGTGAAGCTAGTAAAAAGCATGTATAAAAAGAAGACAGAATGCCAATCATCGTAATTTAAAACATTAAAAATCTAGTTGCAGTCTTTTTTTATAAATTACTAGCTTTCCGCCCGCGGCTTTGCCCGCATGGAGTTCGGTTATATCGCACTTTTTAGATTTCCCTGTGGAACATCAAATTTTTCGGGATAAAAGGTAGCCTATGTTCTTTCTCAGGATCCAAAGATTGTCTGTGCCAAATTTCATCAAAATCGGTTCAGAGGTTTAAGCGGGAAAGCGTAACAGACAGACAGACAGACAGAGTTACTTTCGCATTTATAATATTAAGTATGGATAAACTAGTGCTTGACCGCAATCTTGCCTGATGCCTGAAGTGCGTGTAGGTAGTGTAGTCTCAACCTGGTGACAAACATGTCAAAAACTTGTCAAAATGTAGGGAAATCAAACGTATTTTTTGACAGATTGAGACTAAGATTAAACTGTGAAAGTTGTTAAGATTACGCGAATCACCTATGGTTTACGAAATCGTTCATGCATTTATCGGACACGTTCACTTGTTTGAGTTTTTTTTTTTTTTTTTATAAATTACTAACTAGCGCTTGACTGCAATCCCGCCTGATGGTAAGCAGTGATGCAATCGTTGATGGTAAGGCGCGCTAGTTTATTAAACCTACTCACTCAAAGGAACTGAGTAAATAGGAAGGAAGACGGCAGTTGAGCGCGGTGATGCAATGTTAAACCCAACAACACGACCAACGATGCTGCGACAGAGGGAGATTGATCTGGAGACCCTCCACGAAAAAACTCCCGATACAACAACATTTCGCGCATCGTACCCGGCACGTACATCGCAACACAACTGCTCAGACCCGTCCTCCGTACGGCCCGTAGTAGCCCCTATTTCTTTTTATTTATTTATTTTATTTATACACACAACTAAATACATAAGGATATGACGAAATTAAGATCTGAGTACAAAGGTGCTGCTTCTTTCATAAGAAATTTCTTCCAGCAGACCTGCGAAAGGAGAAGTAAAACGGAAATGTAGACAATAGCGGTTTCTCCGTGTCACGGAGAAAAAATATGAATGTGATAATTATAAAAGTAATATTATTATAATTATTATTTAATATTAATAAATATACTTAAACATGTAATTCAAAAATAATTACACAAGTATACTTAGATAAATACATGATACTAAAATATATAAATATGTATATTATAATAAACAAATTGCCACGGTAAAGATGAAAGGTAATGCTCTGATTTTCATTTACGAGCTTTTGACGTCACTCATCCTTCTCCTGGGCTTTCCCCAATTATTTTAAGGTCGGCCTATCACGTCATTTTCAGCTCAATCAACTAGCAAAACTAATTTCATCTATTCCTCCTTTTATTTATTTCTTTCTTGACCGCCTCCGTGGCGTAGCGGTAGCGAACACGGCCGCTGTGCAAGGACGCCAGGTTTCGATCGCCGCGCCGTGCAAATATTTGTATGCATGAATATGAATATTTGCACTGGTCTAGTCGTGTCTCGGAAAGCACGTTAAGTCGTTGGTCCCAGACGCCATACGAACATCTAGTGGCAGTCGTTACGGGTTGTTTGAGCTCTCAAAAGTCCAACAATAGGTCTAACTGCAATGCTACGATATCGCCATCGGGCTGTGGAGGTCAGACGGCAGTCGCTTCACGAGAAATATCGAAATTTAGCCAAAATCAGCACTTAGACTGGTAAAGAGGACCCCAGAATCCAAAGCTGAAAAAGCTTTGGATGCGACTAGGATTAACGCTGAGATGATGATGATGATTAATTATTCCTTTCTTTTAAATCTATCTCCTAGTATAGCGGGTTTTTTTTATATACATATTATAAACTAGCGCTTGACCGCAATCCTGCCTGATGGTAAGCAGTGACGTAAAGCGCACTAGTTTATTAAGAGCCTATTCACTCTAGCCTTGAAGACACTCAAATTGTAGTCCGACGGAAACACCGCCGCTGGCAAATTGTTCCAGTCCCTCGATGTACGCGGTATAAAGGAGGCGGCGAAATGCTTCGTCCGGATCGTAGTGGTGTTAACAACGGGTGGAAACCAGCCGTACGACGGGTCGTCCGATGGTGGAACGGAGATGGGGGAATTAAATCATGCAATTCCCTCGCACACTTCCCAAAATGCATCCTATAGAACACCGAAAGGCTGGCTACTCTACGCCTGTGCTCTAGGCTTTGGAGACCATATCGAGTTAGATCAGGGAATTTCACATTTAAAAATGGTGCAATGCTGCGTGCACTTTACAGCTTCACTTTACTTTTAACTCGGGATTTTAAGTTGGCATTTAGTAGGTAGGTACTCGATTTAAATCCCTCGAGCATTGCAGTGTGCGCTGTAATTGTGAAACAATAGTGTCATTTGAAAGCGATTCAGTTTCAATAGCAAGCAAATCGAATTATTGTAAACGTTACATTGCAATCTAAAAGTGCTGAATGCCCTCCTGATGGCCAACCCTGAAGGTGACGTCTGTGCAAATGAATGGAATAAGCTTATGCGTGTATGTTTGGTCTTCTGTGAAAGAAAGTATGCGAGAGAGTCCACTATTCCATGTTAGTTTTAGTGGTAGTTTTTAAGTTAATTAATGTAATTGTTTGTCTCTGTTAGTTAATGTAATTGGTTTTGTACCGTTTTAGCTAACCATAAATAAATAAATAAATAAAACAAATAAATAAATAAATTGCAACACTCGATTTAATAAATAATAACCGCCGCATCCAGGGAGATGTTATCTCGCCGAAACTGTTCACCGCTGCATTGGAGGATGTCTTCAAGGTTCTGGACTGGAAAGGACTGGGCATCAACATCAATGGCGAGTACATGATACACCTTCGGTTTGCTGAGGATATCGTAGTCATGGTTGAGACCGTGGAGGATCTGAGTACAATGCTCGAAGACCTCAGTAGAGCCTCCGAGCGAGTCGGTCTTAAAATGAACATGGACAAGACGAGAGTCATGTCTAATGCCCATGTTGTACCGACTCCTATAAAGATTGGAGACTCTGTCTGACAAACTATCCAGTTATGAAGGTCCAACTTTGAGAAAGAGGTCAATCGTCGAATCTAACTCGGCTGGGCTGCTTTCGGGAAGCTACGTAAACTCTTCTCGTCCGAAATACCGCAGTGTCTCAAGACAAAAGTCTTCGAGCAGTGTGTGTTGCTAGTGATGACTAATGGAATTGAGACGTGGTCGCTAACAATGGGCCTTATAAGAAGGCTCAAAGTCACTCAAAGGGCAATGGAGAGGGCTATGCTTGGGGTTTCACTGCGCGATCGAATCAGGAATGAGGAGATCCGCAGAAGAACGAGAGTAACCAACATAGCCCGAAGAATTGCAACACTAAAGTGGCAGTGGGCTGGACACATTGCCCGTAGGACCGATGCCCGATGGGGCCGACGGGTTCTCGATAGTATAGTAGGCCCCCGGCAAGGTGGACCGACGACCTGGTGAAGTTCGCGGGAAACCGCTGGATGCGGGAGGCGCAGGACCGGTCGTCGTGGAGAAGCTTGGGAGAGGCCTATGTCCAGCAGTGGACGTCTTTCGGCTGAAATGATGATGATGAACAGCCGCATAGGTTGATCGAAAGTTAAGCTACGCTTGCCGAGGTCGATTTATGGATGGTTGACCATTCACCTTTCGCTATTGAAACGCTTTTGCACGAATTGCTATTGAAACTGAATTGCTTTCAAATGACACTATTGTTTCACAATTACAGCGCACCCTACAATGCTGGAGAGATTTAAATCGAATACCTACCTACTAGGTAAATGCCAACTTAAAATCCCGAGTTAAAAGTGAAGTGAAGCAGTAAAGTGCACGCAGCATTAACGCCATTTTCAAATGTAGAATTCCCGCTATACTAGGATATACATTAATAAGCGTCATTAAAAAGCCTCGGCAACTAATGACATTCAATTAATAGATAAGTGAATGGTCACCCATCCATAAAGACCTCGGCAAGAAACTATACGGCTGTTATATAAAGATATTATAGAGGTGTTCCTATATGTAGCTTATGGGCATTACATGTAGGGACCCCTGTACGGCACTTGACAATTGATTGGCGGATGAGAATTTGTGAAATGAAACTACGTTTTCCAAAAAGAGTACTAAAAAGAATTCTTAGAAATCGCGACGCCCCTGTTAGGGGGCGTGGCGAGCTGTTCGTTGTTTGTTGAGGCTGAGAACTTTGACAGTCGTAAAGGTACTCAGAAGCTCGTAACTTACCCCTTTATGGTAGATAAAAGGTTAGGTAAGTAGATTCCTTTGGTTGAAGGCAATTATTGTACTTAACTTTTACTGAAAAATCCAAATTACATAAGTATCCATACTCATCATCATCATCTCAGCGTTTATCCCGGTTGCATCCGCGGCTTTCGGGTTGGAGCTCGGGGTCCGCTTCCACATAAGTATCCATACTCATCATCATCATCATCTCAGCGTTTATCCCGGTTGCATCCGCGGCTTTCGCGTTGGAGCCCGGGGTCCGCTTTCTTACTTAATTTCCTCCATTTCGCACGATCTTTAGCATCCTGTGGTGTGAGATTGTTGGCACGCATGTCATCTCTTACAGCGTCAAGCCAACACTTCTTTGGTCTACCCCGCTTGCTCCGGCCCGGCGGAGGCGCCATGCCAAGACATTTGTGACCCACGTAACATACCGGTTTTCGTAAGACGTGACCGTACCAACGTAGGCGACCCTCCTGCAGTTTGTCCGCTATGTCACGGACATGAAGACTGCCACGGATGCGGGAGTTCCTGATGCAGTCCTTCCGCGTAACTCCACACATCCACCGCAGCATATTCATTTCCGTGACACGCAGCTCTTGCTTGTGTCGCTCAAGCACAGGCCACGCCTCACTGCCATAGAGGAGAACAGGTCTAATGATGGTCTTATAGACCTGCCCCTTAAGCTTAACCGGCATTTTGGGGTCACAAATGACACCCGTCACCTCACGCCATTTTGCCCAAGCTGCGGAAATACGTGCCCTGACGTCGCAATCAATGTCGCCGGACGCGTGAAGTACAGACCCCAAGTATTTAAACTGGTCTGTGCACTCGACCTTGTCACCGCCTATGCGCACAGACATGGGGTCTGTCGTGTTGCTAGCCATATACACGGTCTTCGCCACATTGAGTTTCAGACCTCCGTTCTCGAGCGAGTCCTTCCACATATTCACACGCCGCACCAGCCGATTCCTGTCCGCGTCCGCCAGCGCGATATCGTCAGCATACATAAGCAACCAAGGAGGTTGCTCATGTGAATCCCTGATGCTATCCGACAAAACGTCTAATCACGCCACGCTCACGCTCACCGCCACGTCACGCTGAACAGAAACGGACTAAGGACGGAACCTTGGTGGACTCCGACAGTGACGGGGAAGGGTTTAGTGTCACCAACAGCGGTCCTAACAACGGAATCGGAATTGAGGTACATATCTCGAATTATGTCAACATAGGCTTCTGGTACCCCTTTGGACCTCAGTGCCCACCAGATCACCCCTCGAGGGACACAGTCGAAGGCCTTCTGCATATCAAGAAACAGCATATGCAGAGGCGTGTTCTTCGATCTGTATCTCTCCATGGCGATCCTTAGTGCAAAGATAGGATCCATGGTTCCGTACCCTGGACGAAACCCATATTGACACTCCGAGACAGCACACTCCTGTCGGATCCGGGAGTCTATAATCCTCTCAAAGATCTTCATGGTGTGGGACATGACCTTTATACCGCGATAGTTGCCACACTCTTGAACCGAGCCCTTGCCTTTGAAGACTGGAGTAATAATACTCAGCCTCCATTGGCTCGGGATTTTGCCGGTCAGGAGCACGCGGTTCAGAAAGCTAGTTAGCATGCCCACACCGCGAGGACCCATCACCTTCCAGGCCTCAATGAGGACTCCATCAGCTCCGACGGCTTTCCGATTCGCCATGCGACGAAGAGCCGTATGGACTTCCTCAGGCGTTATCGGGGGCACTAATCCAAGATTTGGAGGGAGTTCCGGAGTCTGCACCTCTTGGTGCTGCTTATTCAGCAGCTCGTGGAAGTACGAGCGCCATCTCTCCTTCACCGCGAGGTCTTCGCATAGCAGGTTGCCAGCAGGGTCTTTTACACAGCGGCACTTGGATATATCCTGTGCCGCTTTGACCCTAGAACGTGCCAACTTGTAAATGAGCTTTTGCCCCTCAGACGATTCCAACTTCTCGTAGAGCGGTTGCAAGTGGTCTCGTCTGGCTCTGGCTACAGCTCTCTTAGTGGCACGCTTGGCAACTTTGTATGCGTCGCGATCTTCAGGGGATCCGGTCGCTTGCCACGTTTTGAAGAGGGCTTTCTTCACCTTAGTCTCCCTCTGGACTGTGTCGTTCCACCACCAGGTCTCCTTGTCACGTTTGCGGCCGCCCTTTGAGACGCCGAGCACTACCCGCGCCGCCCCAGCAATAGCTGCCTGGATCCTGTTCCAGTGTTCTTGAACAGGCTCCCCATCGGTACCGGCGCACTTGTCACCAATAACCGACGCGAAATCCTGGGACCTGTTTTCATCCAGCAGCCACCACCGGATCTGGCGCGGGCAGTGCTCAACACGTCTCCGTTGAGCCTTTACGCAGAGATCCATGACAAGGAGACAGTGTTGTGCAGTGAGACTCTCACCGGGTATGACTTTGCAGTTGGCTACTTTGCCGATGTGGTGCCTCCTAGTTAGTAGAAAGTCGATCTGGGTAGCACTTCGTCCGCTCCGGTAGGTGACAAGGTGCTCCGGTTTCTTTTTGAAGTAGGTGTTCACGATTGCAAGGTCAGCGGCCGCACACGTTCGGAGAATGTTGTCCCCTTCCGCGTTGCGGCTACCGTACCCATAGCCACCGTGAACACGCTCAAACCCGTCACACTTCTCTCCCACATGACCGTTCAAATCACCACCCAGAACGACTCCCTGGGATAACGGGATCCCGCGAAGCAATCCTTCGAGCTGGCTCCAGAACAACGTCCTTTCGGCGTCACCGCACCCGGCCTGCGGAGCGTAGGCACTTATCAAGTGGGTTATTACCCCATTGACAAGCACCCGCACCGAGATTAGCCGATCACTGATGCGATTCACCTCCAAGACGTCATCCTGGAGCTCGTCAGACAACACCACGGCGACCCCATTCCTCCCACTAGGTGCACCCGTGTAGATCAGCTTGTAGCCATTCCCAATAAGCCGGGATCTGCTGCCTTTCCACCGAGTCTCCTGCAGGAACGCCACGGCCACCCTCCGCCTATGGAGAGTCTCGGCCAGTTCTCTCGCGCGTCCAGTTAGCGTGCCAACGTTCCACGATGCGAAACGGATTTTCTTGCTTTGGGCTCGCTTCTTCAGCCGTGTCCGCCTCTGACACGGTAGCCCTAGCCCACAGGTCACAGGAGTCGGGCGAGGCTCCTGCGCGCCGTTTTGCGGCGGCACCCTAGCCGTGACTTGTGCTCTTATACTTCTGTCCATTGTCGATTGGCTTATTTGGCTAATTATAAGTGCGACTGCCGTCTGACCACTAAACCCCGAAGGGAAAGCCGGCGTCAGCGCCCCGTTCGTTAGTCAGCAGGTGCACCGTCTGGCAGGTGGGGTTGACTTGGGTCCCAAAGATGGTGGAGGGACCCCAGAGCACCCACACATAAGTATCCATACTATAATATTATAAATGCGAAAGTATCTCTGTCTGTCTGTCTGTCCGTCCGGCTTTCATGCCAAAACTACTGAACCGATTGTAATGAAATTTGGTACACTAAAAGTCTAGAGCCTGAGAAAGGACATAGGCTATATAACATCCCGCTTTCACCAATAGGAGAAGAGCAGTAACAAAAAATGTTGCGAAAACGGGAGCAAACGCGTACCTACATATTGCTCTCATTATTTTATCAGGCGCTAATTTTATATTAACTGCGTTTTTAGAACGGACATTCCCACGGAAACGGATACCACATCGCGCTGTAAACTGAAGTCCACGCGGACGGTGTCGCGGTCAACAGCTAGTTTCTCATATTTGAGCTTCTTCCAGAACGTTGGATTCTAACCACACCAACGTTGGATTCTATGTCCTACGGTATTCTACTGTGGGGCAAAGTAAGTAAGTAAGTAAGTCATTTATTTTGCAAATATGGGTACAGTACATGGTGATAGAGTGATAATTGATAAGTTCAGCCATATTTTACCAATAGGCATGCAAAAATTATAATTTGAAGCTAACAATACTGGAAATTTATATTTAGACTGCTGAACAAATTAAATAATTTGATGTCATAACTTGAGAGGACTTGATAAAAATTACATAATAATGTTACAATATACCGAAACCAATTATTAACAAGCACGTTACATAAACAATTATTATTGAAAACACAATTTAGAGTCCTTAACAATAAAAATGTCATAGAATACAATTTTAAATGTGATGTCGAAGAAGTGATGTCGAAGAAGTGTAAAAGAAGAATTTATATACATATCAAGCATTATATACGAGGAATGTCTAATATAATGTTTAAGGGGAAAATAATCAATTACAATAAAAAATAATAATAATAATTAGTATACATCATGATTAGAAAATGTCAGATATAATAATAATAAAAAATAAATGTCAACTGTAATGAAAATGTCAAATAATATGTAAAAAAAAACCCAATTAAATAAAATAGTAACAAAAATAAAAAAAAAAAAACATTTTTATATATTCCGATCTCATAACATCTTTTCAAAATTTTTCTCATTAAGGAATTCACTGACAGTATAGTATGCTTTATGCGTTAGAAAACTTCGAAGCCTGTTTTTAAACAATGGTAACGGTAATTCTTTCCATTGCCTAGGTAATTTATTGTAGATAGCCGGAGCCATGCAGTAGACACTTTTCCGCATTAGTGCCGTTTTGGCGGGGTGGGAACATAGTACATTATTGTCACGTCTGTTACGTGGTACTACATCGGCCAAACGTTTAAAACGATCTGGGTTGGACTTCACAAACACAGCTACTTCCATTATGTACAAACTAGGTAATGTTAATATTTTATGCTGTTTAAAGTATGGCATGCAACTATCAGTGGATTTAAGCATAAACATCGCGCGTAAACACCTCTTCTGTGCTTTAAAAACTGTTTCCCTTTCGATTGAATTTCCCCAGAATATTATACCGTAGCGTAAGTGGGATTCTACTATGCCAAAGCCGCTGACATCATCATCATCATCATCAGTCCCTACTCGTCCACTGCTGGACATAGTCCTCCTTCATGGCACGCCAACAAGCTCGATCCTGAGCAGTTCTCCGCCAGCCACTACCAGTCACCTTTTTGATGTCGTCGCTCCATCTCGCCCAAGGGCGTCCCACGCTACGTTTGCCGAAGATTTAGCCGCTGACATACAAAATATATTTGTTGAGATGTTCTCTAAGAAATTTCTTTAAAGATATTGGTATTCTCACGGTAGCTTCGCAATTCATCTTAGCCAACTTCTTATATGCTAGGCAAAATATTCATTTATAATATTAACACCAGAAACAAAGACAAACTGCGAGCCCCTTTTCACCGACTTCAAAAGGTTCATAACTCTTTTGTTGGGCTTGGTATAACTTTTTATAACAAGATACCCTCTGCTTTGCTAGACTTGCCTTACAATGCATTTAAAGCAGAAATCAAATCCAAGCATTGTTCAAAGGCATATTATTCCGTAAATTATTATTTAAATGATAAGTATAGCTGGTAGCTCTGATTAACTCAGGACAATGTTTGTGTTCTTTCTCCGGAATTAGCTTACTGACACGTTATATGAGTTCATATAATTCACTTTTTTTTATAATACATAAATATGTAAGCTGTCACGCACTTTATGCCTGGGCCTTTTATTGAAGTAATAAGTTTTTAATTATGTATTTACTTATTCATTTGAAGATATATCTTTATTTAGATAAGTCTGCTGTATGTGTTTATGTCATTGAACTCCTCCTAAACGGCTTGACCGATTTAAAGGAATTTTTCTGTATGCCCCCAGGATGGTTTAGATTCACAAATCAGCCCGGCAGATGGCGATGATTGCTTGAAAAAGTATGTGATCTCGGAAACGTTGTTTCGACTTCTCAAACAGTTTTATGCTACCCTGGCACCTTGCACCTCTACAAACTAGGTACAAAAAAAGGTTTTCCATGTATTATCTATAATTATTATATAACATTATTATTCAAGAACGGCTGAACCGATTTTGTTGAAAATTGGTAGGGAGAGGTAGCTAAGAATTGGGAGAAGGACATAGGATACTTTTTATCCCGTTCCCGTCGTTCCCGTGGGAATGAATGAGCTTCATTGTTTCGAATTCTCCTATAGTTTTGTGCTACCCTGGTACCTTGCACCTCTACAAACAAAGCACAATAAAAGTTTTAATTATTATTATTGACATTATTGTGATTTGACAGCCTCCGTGGCGTAGCGGTAGCAGACGCGGCCGCTGCGCAAGGTGGCGCGGGTTCGATCCCCGCACAGTGCAAGTATTTGTATGCATGAATATGAATATTTTCACTGGTCTGGTCGTGCCTCGGAAAGCACGTTAAGCCGTTGGTCCCGGTTGCCATACGAACATCGTAGCAGTCGTTACGGGTTGTTGGAGCCCTCAAAAGTCCAACAATTGGTCTAACTACAGTGCTTCGATGTCGCCTTCGGATTGTGGAGGTCAGACGGCAGTCGCTTCACGGAAAATGTCGAAGAGCCAAAACAGTAGTTGGACTGGTAAAGCGGACCCCAGACTCCAAAGCTGAAAAGGCTTCGGATACGATTGGGATTAACGCTGGGATGATGATGATTATTGTGATTTAATGATGAAATGTTTACAAGCCGATTACAAATAAGGTGAAGGAATCTTAAGGAAATCTGGACTTTAATTAAAGACTGAAATCGCCAACCCGCATTGAGCAAGCGTGGTGATTACGCTCAATGCTTCTCCTTGTGAGAGGAGAGCTAGGCCCAGCAGGGGGACGATAAAAAAAGGTTGATGTTGATGAGCTTCATTGTTTCGACTTCTCCTCCACTTCTGTGCTACCGTAATTATCCTAATTTAAAAAGTAAAGGTCATGTGATATTGCTTTTAAGGCGGAACAAAGTTCGCGCGGTCAGCTAGCATATATACAATATGTTAAGAAAACCCTGTCCGACCCGTAAGGATAATAAAGGTTAGGTAAACACATGGCCAAATAAAATATGAGATTTTACATAATCATCATAGTAACAATACTAGTGAATTTTGAAATTATCTTTTTTTTCCCGCGAACTTCCCCAAAATTAGGTAAATTTTTAAAATGTGACAACACCGTTTTCGGCGGTATCATCGTTTGATTCATTGTTGGATATTAAATGTATAAATTTATGTTCAATATTTGGCGGCCCCTTTGTGATGCCGGCGCGCGGCGAGTTTGTCGGTCTCCTCAAAGAAAAAAGTAGGTGAAACTAGGGATGTACTATTTTTTGCGTAATAACGTTTTTTTATCGCTATTAATCGAAACTTGTATCTGGTTGAAGGATTTGTTGTAAAAACACAGATTACCCAATGGTAATAGTACTTTTGTTTGTTTATCGATTAATTACTAATAACATTATTATAACACAAGTATTAGTAAACAGAAACGAGAAAGACTTATGAAACACAATTTTAATAAAGGTTTACAAATATTTTAACGGTCAATATCATCGATATTGAGACAGAAACTGAAATTAAAACTTAGGCATGATTTTCATTTACAGCAGTGTACCTCGCTAATTTGAGTTTTGTAAAAGTTCTAAACAATTCCATGCGATGTTGAATCGAGAATAAGAATGAGAAACTAGAATACTAAATCGATACCAAAAATAGACGAGTATCAATCGATAAAAAAAACAATATTTTGATTACTTACACATCTCTACCAAAGCCGCGTAGGTAACCTATTTTTATAAAATAAACATAATTTTTACTTTAAATTATTAGTTGCGCGTAAGCATTGGTTAGGTGTAGACTATTCGTGTATTGTGTGATCATGTCGTTTTCTAACGTAGAGTAATGTAACATGCTGATAGAGGTAGTAACTGCAATTAGCTGTGTTGTGATCAGGTGTTAGACAATTTGCAAGTGGGTACTTATCGGTCAATGCACGAGGGTTCCAGCATAACAGTGCCTCACGATATTTTTCTGTATGGTTCTTAGTAAACGAAATATGGAACATCTCCGCCACAGCCATTGTGCTCATCCAATGAAATGATACATTCGGAGAATCAGACGACCTTCCTACTTAAAAAAAAGTTCTTTTCACGAGCTGCCTAAGTATCATTGTTTCTTTCGAGAGTCGATAAACGTGGACAAGCTACCTTATACCTACAAGCATGAGGTCAACTGCGGTCATAACCTGTGCTCGTGTTGCCATGAAATTACCTATCTATTTTATTTAAGTTATTTATTTTTTAGGGGGTATTTATTTTTAAGTTTAGCCAGGTTTTGCAGGCATTAGTAGAATCAGTTATCGATACCTAACAATACCTTCTCGGGTCGGACAGGGTTTTCTTAACATATTGTATATATATATATACAATATGTAAAGAAAACCCTGTCCGACCCATAAGGATAATAAAGGTTAGGTAAACACTTGACCAAATATAATTGAAGGGGCCAAGTGGCTTCGCGAGATTTAATATACCTTCCTTCGATCTGGACTGTAATTTGTAAAATAGTTGAAAACAACAATGGCGTCACTGTCGCGCTGTAAACTCTTAACCTAGGAATGGGTTATGGAGTATCATGCACCTTACCTCTCTTCACGGGCTGTTCCGTCGTCTCGTAGGAGTTCGATCAGTCCACTTTCAAGCTCAACAAACACACGTGGTTATCAAGTTCTCCGCTAACAGCTTTGGTTTCTTTTCTTGAAGCCACAAAGACACGTCTCCAATTGAGCGGTTGGATATAACTTATAATCACTTGATTATATCGTTTAGCGAAAAGGATTCACACAGCAAAAGCCATGCGACTCGCGGGAGCGGAAGCGATACTATTACGGTGACAGCGGGTAGCGGATAGAATCACACCGCAAAGCAATGCGAAACGCGGTTAGCGGATCGAGCTCCAAATGGATACTAAATCTGTGTTCTTTCACGCACGACTCGACGCGTCCACGATCAATAACGAACAGCGCCATCTCACGGGCAGCGGGTGCATGACGTGATGTAGTTTACGGGGTAAAAGGAAATTAGCTAAGAGATTCTGCGCAACAGTTCCATTTATAAACGCCAATAGATGGCGCCAACAATAATATAAAATTTTACGTAATCATCATGGTAACAATACTAATGAATTTTTAAATAATCATTTTTTCCGACGAATTAATTCCGACTTCCCCGAAATTTGGTATTTTTTTATAAAAGTGACAACACCAGTATTATTATGAGCGAATAGCGATGCGACCAGTACGTGCCGCGTGCGCTGCCCCCCACCGCCCGCGGAAGTGTTGCTTACCACACATGTATTAAGTTACCTCTTTTTGCAAAATAATAAGTATGTTTTTAGTGCTTTGTCGGCGTTAGTAAAATCAGTTATTGATACCTAACAATACCTTCACGGATCGGACAGAGTTTTCTTTACATACTTATTGTATACAATATGTTAAGAAAACCTTGTCCGACCCGTGAAGGTATTGTTAGGTATCAATAATTGATTCTACTAATGCCTGCAAAACCTGGCTAAACTTAAAAAAAATACCCCCTAAAAATAAATAACTTAAATAAAATAAATAGGTAATTTCATGGCAACACAGGCACAGGTCATGACCGCAGTTGACCTCATGATTGTAGGTATGTAGCTTGTCCACGTTTATCGACTCTCGAAAGAAACAATGATACTGAGGCAGCTCGAGAAAAGAACTTTTTTTAAGTAGGAAGTGTCACGTAGCAAAATATAGCAGCACGCGACATCTCGTGGACTAGGGCTGAACTCGGGTCACATATTTTACATCGAGCCGAGAGATGGCGTTGCGCGATAGGACGGTCGTTAATATAATAAATAAATTTAAATAAAGAACGACCGGGTTAAATAATATAATATAAAAGAAGGACTTAAAATAAAGATATTAAAAAATTAAGAACCAACTCATGAGTCTGAGTTAAAAATACAAGTCGCGGAATGCACGAGTCTATGGTTCAGGAAAAGACAATTGGGAGCGGTCGGTCGGAATAGAGAGAAACTTCCAGAAGGAAGTACGACCGAAGCTTGCGTGGTGTCGCGAGTTCTTTTGTGGAAATAGCCGGTACCCAAGGCTGGCGTTTGGTGCAATAAGCCCCATGGGGCGGTGCACATGAAGTCTGGCTCATCTCTCTGTGAGTATTCATTTCTGTACCCGGAATATTTTCTCCACGTGTTTCCGTGATTCTGTAGTACTGATTTAGGTTAAATGTTGTTCTAGATTTGGCTCTATTGGCGGGCCTACGGTGGGAACCCGTTTTGGGAGGCGTCGCGTTAATTTATCTTTGGTGGCCTTGATTCCCATTGGATCAGGCTTGTTGGAGTGGATGTGGCTGAACCCTGATGGTACGGCACATCAAGTTCTCTTTCGACGACGACTAGACAGGTATAAGCTGTCATGATTATTTTGCTCCTGGTGTTCCCGAGATACCTAATCCCGCAGGCCGCGTTCAACCGTGCATTAATCTGACACCCGTCAGTTAGTGAAGCCAAGGGTCTTTGTACCGTAATCCAGAGGCGTTAGGCAGGAGAGCTAACGTAATCTAGAAGAGTAATCCAGAGGTGTTAGGCAGGAGAGCTAACGTAATCTAGAGGAGTAATCCAGAGGTGTTAGGCAGGAGAGCTAATCCGAAACGTAGACTCCCTGTCCTTGTTTCTTTGTTTTGTTGTATCTAGTGATTGAGAGTGGGTTTCTGACAGGTTGCATTTAAGTAGGCTATTGGCTTGATATTGTGTGCATAACCTGAGATACTTTGGTAACGACTGAGCCGTGATCACAACGGTTCACCTCACGAATCCTCATCAAGCGACCCTGAGCTTGCTGAATTGTCTCATGTGGATTCCCTGCCCCACTCCGACCCGAGACGGAGTGAGTCAGGAAATCGTCTAGGTAAGTTAGGAGTTTGTTTTGTCATATATTTATGACACAGGGTAATTATAAAATAAATTTGTAATTGTATCCGTTTATTGTTTTATTTAATGCTCCTAGCTACCAAGTATTTATTTACATGATTAAATTTACTGTAACTGCCGGGTAAGGGTGGAGTAAGACACCTCAGAGCCCTTTCTTTTTTTTAAAAGTGTTACAGAAGGTCATCTGACTCTCCGGATGTATCATTTCATTGGATGAGCACAATGGCTGTGGCGGAGATGTTCCATATTTCGTCGCACAAGATTAGCACGGACATTCACACAAATAAAAATCAAGTGGTGTCAAATCCGCGCTGGCCACAGTTGGCCCCTACCAATCCACTGCTCGCCGAACTGATAATGGACAATAATGATAATGTACTCACGTACAGGTCGGCAAAAATATCGTGAGGCACCGTCATGCTGGAACCCTCATACCTACGCGGCTGGCCTGGCGGCATGCTTTGGTAGAGATGTGTAAGTAATCAAAATATTGTTTTTTTTATCGATTGATACTCGTCTATTTTTGGTATCGATTTAGTATTGTAGTTTCTCATTCTTATTCTCGATTCAACATCGCATGGAATTGTTTAGAACTATTACAAAACTCAAATTAGCGAGGTACACTGCTGTAAATGAAAATCATGCCAAAGTTTTAATTTCAGTTTCTGTCTCAATATGGATGATATTGACCGATAAAATATTTGTAAAACTTTACTAAAATTGTGTTTCACAAGTCTTTCTCGTTTCTGTTTACTAATACTTGTGTTAAAATAATGTTATTAGTAATGAATCGATAAACAAACAAAAGTACTTTTACCATTGGGTAATCTGTGTTTTTACAACAAATCCTTCAACCAGGTATAAGTTTTGATTAATAGCGATAAAAAAACGTTATTACGCAAAAAATAGTACATCCCTAGTTTCACCTACTTTTTCCTTTGAGGACACCGACAAACTCGGCGCGCGCCGGCATCACAAACGGGAAATATTGAACATAAATTTATACATTTAATATCCAACAATAAATCAAACGATGATACCGCCGAAAATGGTGTTGCCACATTTTAAAAATTTACCTAATTTTGGGGAAGTTCGCGGGAAAAAAAGATAATTTCAAAATTCACTAGTATTGTTACTATGATGATTATGTAAAATTTCATATTTTATTTGGCCATGTGTTTAGCTAACCTTTATTATCCTTACGGGTCGGACAGGGTTTTCTTAACATATTGTATATATATATATATATATATATACTAGCAGACCGGCAGACGTTGCCCTGCATATGATATTTCAAGCGATTAGGGTATTAAAAAGTATGAAAGGAAAGATCAATGATATTATTATTATTCTTTATTTTGAAATAACATATTTTTTTCGGAAACAATTCGTTATAATCAATAATTGCACACAAAACTTGTTAAGATGCGACGAATGTTTTAAAATAAGCGCTGAAACCTTCAAGCTTTGCATCAAATGCGGTCACAAAATTGAGCCGAATAATACGAATTAATAGGGCTAAAGAACAAAAAACCGAGTGAAGCAACTACTTGTTAAAACGGAAATACATCTCAACAATGTCACCATCATCTTCTGAGGGAATAACATTTTCAGAGCTTAATTTAACTGCCGAAGAACTAAATGATTTGAATGAGGTAGAAAAAAGTCAGGAGCGCAACATCGGCAATATTCTGGTTCAGCTAGACTTGTCCGAGTCACCGAGGCCTCCCGCCACGCCGTCAAGTTCGGCGAGCCAAGTCAAGACATCATCAGCAAGCCGAGTTCGCCTGTGATGTTTGATTAATTACTATATGTTGCCAGAGTGATTAATATAGTCTGGGTATAATAAAAAAATAAATAAATTGTACCAAATTAAAAAAAAAATGTTCAAATCAGTCCGCCCGTTTAGTTGCAGTATAGATAAATAACCTAAATACCGACTACAGCGCCATCTACCGAATTGTTTTTTTTTGTGAATGTAAATTTTCCAGGCCCCAAATGCATAAACAAAAATTCATTAAAACCGATCCAGCCGTAAGGGATAAATAACATAGATACCGACTGCAGTGCCATCTGCCGGGCTGATTTGTGAATCTAAACCATCCAGGGCGTCGCCCAAACGCAAACAAAAAAAAATAATTTAAATCAGTCCAGTTCAGTGTCGGCGTGCGCCTCACAGGCGATGCACGGTGTAATTTAACACCTCACTAACCCGGGCAGACGGGGCCGGGCACGACACTCCCGCGGCTCCGTGCGCACGTGACCGGAGAGACACCGGGGTGGTTTTTAGTCAGTAGGAGTCTGACAGACCGCATCGCCCACCCCAGGGCGGCGGACATCCATCATTGAGGATTTTCCAACCCGCAAAAAAAAAGGTATAGATAAATACCCTAGATATCGACTGCAGCGCTAATGCCGGGGTAATTTGTAAATGTAAATTTTCCAGGCCCCCACTTGAACGTATAAACAAATATTTATTCAAATTAGTTCAGCCGTTTAGGATATATAACCTAGACACCGACTGCAGCGCCATCTGCCTGGCTGATTTGTGAATCTAAACAATCCAGGGTATCACCAAAACGCATAAAAAATCATTCAAATCGGACCAGGGCTTTACGAGGCCTTCAGTGACGTACACATGTACAGCAGATTAAGGAGTATACACACGGAAAGCATTGTCATCTACATTTTGTAACAAAGATATCACACCTCTCTCTACCCCTAGAGTTTCAGTCTCTTAAAGTTAAATAACAAATTTAAAATATTCATTTATTTCTTTTATTTTGTTCTCTTTTAGCTCATAAGTACAATTTTAGTTAAATAAAAAAAAAAATATTTTCATTTTTTCCCCCTTTCAATTCTTATGTAAATTTTTCTCTTTAAGTGACTCCAAAAACTAAAAAAAACTAAGAACTTGTCTAAAAACAAAAAAAAAAAAACACTTCAGTCTGCCTGGGTTTGAACCGAGAACATACCACTATCGACTACGCCACAGCCGCAATGTCAAGCCGCGCGAAATTAGCGCCCATTATATGCGTGAAATATTGCGAAAGAGAAAACTCGAAAACATGCGCTTCCGCTGACATAATACTGAGCTAGATCGATTTCTCGTCCCCGAAAACCCGCACATATCAAATTTTAGCGAAATCGTTAGGGCCGTTTCCGAGATCACATGCTTTTTCAAGCAATCAGCGCCATCTGCCGGGCTGATTTGTGAATCTAAACCATCCAGGACGCCACTCAAACGCATACAGAAAAAATCATTTAAATCGGTCAAGCCGTTTAGGAGGAGTTCAATGACATACACACGTATAGCAGAATTATATATACACACATCAAAAGTGTCTAGGGATCAAGCATTTTTATGCGGATTTCTTGAGATTGAGATGTGGCTTTGTAATAAATTTATGATTTTATAAATTTATATGGATCCTTTTTGGTGCATTTCATAATTTGAATCAGGAACTGTGAATCAAATTCGAGTAAAAGATGAAAATCAGCTGTCAATATTTTCCCTATAAAAACATACAACGCATTGAAGACATTATTAGTGCTACTGTTTCCCTACTACTGATTAAAACCAACGTTATTATGGAGCGGCGACGTCATTTAAGCAGGGAAGAAATGCTCAGAGCCGTGGGAATGATAGAAGCTGGTTCCCGGCAACGTACTGTGGCTTTAGCTCTGAATACAAGTCAGAGTGTTATCAGTCGACTTTGGACACGTTACCGAAGCACTGGTACCGTGGCTGAGCGCCATGGAGGACGGTATCGCTGCACCACACGGAGACAAGACCGATACATTCAAATCTTAACTCGAAGAGCTCCAACAATAACCGCCATGATGTTAGCCGTGAGGCTTCATCACTCTTCAGGGAACTTAATTAGCGACCAAACAGTCAGAAACCGCTTGCATGAAGTGAACCTTCATTCCCGAAGACCGCTACGGGTACCACCTATAGCAATGCACAATCGTAGGATTCGATATCAATGGGCTCTTGAACACAGAAATTGGGCAGAAGAACAATGGCGTTTCGTGTGCTTTTCTGATGAGTCTCGTTTTGGTATGAGACCGGATACAAGACGTATACGACACTGGAGAACCCCTGGACGCCAACAGCGATTAAAATCCTGCCAGGAAGTCCATCCTTATAGTGGTGGAACCATCATGGTATGGGCGGGTATTTGGATCGGCGGAAGAACTGAGTTGATTTGGATCAGAGGCAACCTCAACGCTCAAATTTATGCTGAAACGATTGTATCAGACGTCATCGTTCCTCTACAAGTGCAAATCGGTCCCTTATTTCAGTTAATGCATGATAATGCACGACCGCACACCGCAAGAGTTGTAAGACAGACTCTCGCCGCAGCTAACATCAATGTCCTGCCCTGGCCTGCTCAGTCGCCAGACTTGAACCCGATTGAGCATGCATGGGATATGCTACAGAGAAGAGCTCTGCCGAATATGGAGGGTATCCAGTCGCAAGAAGACCTTTTTTTGTTGTTGCAACGAACATGGGCGGCCATTCCACAGCGTGATTTGGATGAACTCATTTTGAGTATGCCAAACCGATGTTCTTGTGTTGTTAGTGTTCGCGGTAGAAACACGGATTATTAATTGTTTAAGTTACCCAATAAAATTTTAGAGAAAACTGTTATTTCAGTCTTTTTTTCGAACTTTTGTGTTAGTGGTTCAAATGTCAAATATCCCTTTATTAGGAAAATGGCAAATTTCTTTATTAATGCAAAGGTGACTTGGTTTATCGTTACTGTGACAAACGAAAACACTTTATTTGATGAATCCTTAAAGAAAATTTTAATTAATATCAATCAGGAGAAAAGTTATTGCAAAAATATATGTTGATCCCTAGACACTTTTGATGTGTGTATATAAAGATATGTTTTGTTTTGCTGGTATTTTGGCGTGGTAGCTGGCATATGCTTAATAATTTCATTGTTATTGTATTTTCTTGTGTTCATCACATGACTTTATATAATACATAGTATTGTATAAAGTCATGTGTTTTTTTTGAATGAACAGACAGCTGTGCTTCTGGGGAGTTTCTTCCGCCACTTCTTTTTCCCAGCGAAAGCACTGGGAAGTTTCGATGGGTTGGCGTTTTGGAGGAATGTCTTACGTAATATTGACGTTCAAAAAGTGCTGACTCTCAGCCTAATTTGAATAAATGATTTTGATTTTAACAAATTGTTCTACCCGATGCTTCCTGATTTAAAATTGGCTGCACCCTGCGGTTTCATCTGCGTACGTCTTGATCCCGTGGGAATATCCGGATAAAAGCTAACCTAAAAGTTAGCCCTAGTTATAAACTGTGTGCCAAATTTCATCCAATTTCGTCCAGTGGTTTTTCCGTGAAAGAGTAGCAAACATACATCCATCCCGACTTTCAGCGTTTAGTATATTTTGACATATCAAAGACAGTGTCTTTGATGTGTAAAAATATACCTTACTAGCTGTGCCCGCGACTTCGTTCGCGTGGTTGTCAAAAACAAAACAACGTCGTATAGATAAGAGTAGGCTATATACATATATACTTCAATCAAGAAGGTGATATAGTATTTTTTGGACAACAAAGAATTTGCGAATAATGATCGTGACTTTGGTATAGTTGATTACCTTAATGCTTCTCTATATACTATGTAAGCGGTGGAATTACCTGGAGCATATACAAATTCTACGCGAGATTGACGTAGTTCTACTGTATCTGTTCGTCTTAGTTCATCTATTATTTCCCTTTCAAATGCAAAATAACTTCATTGTTTCTTTGTACACCTACATAGTTATGTCTAGCTATTTAGAATCTTTCTTCTCTTTGTGAGAGAGATTCAAACTCGCGCGAGAGAGCGTGACGCTCTCGTGAGCGCAGATCTGCGGTCCGAGTTCTTTTCGAACTTAAGCACGAATCCCTTTCGGTGAAAGTCTGACTCGTGTGAGAGGGCGTGACGCTCTCGATCAGCTGATAATCGTACTTCGCGTTCTTGGCTGCTCCCTTGAAAGTGCAAAGTCGCGGTCCGAGACCGAACATAATTATGCATTGTAAAATGAAGGTTATGATCTATCGAAATAAGAAAAAAGGAAAAATTCTTTCTAAATCGTGGTTTTTTAAGCATAAATATGTCAACAAGTTGGCTACCTCTATTATAATTCGTCTCTGCCTTGGTTTTGTTTGCTCTCCAGTATTCTTGGCTAAAATTAGGGTCAGGGACCATTCTCTTTGTGAATGTGGTCTTGAAGAGGGATCTTTAGAACATTTATTCTTTTCGTGTCCTAAACTATCTCATCCTCTATATGATCTGCTTCCTAAACATATTCCTCGTCCTGTCAACCTACCTTTCCTTTTAACTTTGGCTCATACCCCATTTATTAAAATCTTATATAAGTTTATTTCCCTTAACAAAATCAAAATTTAATCTTTTCCAACCTTCATGTTTACTAATATAATTTGTGTCGTTCTGTGTTTGTTTTAGCCCAAAGAAGAACCATCGCTAATACTACCGATCAACAGTTGATATCCACTACGTACAATACTATATTAGTTTATTTTTCTCCACGTTGACGTTGGCAGAATCATCGGTCATCGATGGGGTCAAACTCCTAAAAAAAAAGGAAAACTTACGAGGGTAAACAGACTACTCAGATCTAAAAAAATTAAAAATGTAAACATATGAGACAAGAAATTAAGGGATAACAAAGATTGTGACATATCAATAACGTAATAAATAGACTGAATAAGGTAAGCACCTACAGAATGTAGGAATTGGCATGTTGTGAAATACCTGTAGCGGTTATGTATTGCAGCGTAAGCTAACCCCGCCGCTTGAGCCAGTTGCGTCCCGTCCGCGCGCTGGAGTTGTATCGCGCACATATGTTATTGAAATTATAGATTCGTGTTTTTGTGATACTGACTTTCATTCCGATAAGCAAATGAACCTTCTGACACTTCAGTGATTAGTGACCCCTTTAATACAAGTAAATATACCCACAAGACTAGCTACGTGAAAGTGGTGACCCCGACGTGATTATAAATTAATATTAAAAAATGTCTTTTTCAAAAATGTAACCGTAATGTGCACAAATTAAAATAGGTCAAGACACCTCGTGGAATGACGAATCACCTACCGGTTTAAGGGCGGCGATTCGGAAATGACACGTGGATTAGTGCGTCATAATGTGATCATGGTGTTAAATAAAAAGTATGTGCGTTAATTGTATACTTAGAGTTAAGTTAAGTAAAGCTTGACTGTAGCCCGATTAATTGAGGATATAATATTGTAGTGTATTGTTTGTATCTAATTTGAGCAGAGTTTGGCTATTGCCTGAGTAATTTTATATAATGTATGTGTTATTTCAAATGTAGTAAGTAATGTATCGTATTATTGATAACTAAGTATGTGTAAAACAGCGTTCAATTGTAAGCCATGGAGTCAGTTTCCGTTGTCGAAGTCAAAACAAGGCCCGAGACTAACGCAATTCAGCTGAACACGCTTATCGCGTAATGCAATACGGGCATGGAAACATAGAACGATATCAAGTAATCAGACCACCACAGCACACACACGAGCAAGTAGCTGAATAAGCAAATAGCAACGGTGTCGTGTGCAGTGGCAGGTATTGTGGGAGAAGTACAATGTATGTACCGCGGTTCCACTCGTAGAATATTTTTAATTTTTTAGATTGTCATGTGACAAAATTTTTTTTTTGTAAAAGGGGGAATGTTGTAGCGGTTATGTATTGCAGCGTAAGCTAACCCCGCCGCTTGAGCCAGTTGCGTCCCGTCCGCGCGCTGGAGTTGTATCGCGCACATATGTTATTGAAATTATAGATTCGTGTTTTTGTGATACTGACTTTCATTCCGATAAGCAAATGAACCTTCTGACACTTCAGTGATTAGTGACCCCTTTAATACAAGTAAATATACCCACAAGACTAGCTACGTGAAATACCTTATAATTTATAAAACCCATAATAATTTTAGCAAATTTAACGTGCTTTGTTTTTCAGGTTACCTCCAGACGTCTGAACTTTTGGATACTTCTCCAGCAGGGGACTCAGTTCTTCCAATAGTGGAACTTTGTGCTTACTTCCATCGGGGTCTTAACAACAATCACGCCATCCTGAGTCCAACACGACCGCATCGAAAAGTGGGGCCGCGCCTTCCCAAATACAGACTGACGGGTCTTTGTCAGGAATTCCTTGATGGAGATGGAAGAGCCCTTAAGTCCAGTCTTCGCTCTCCAAACTGCAGCCTTGTCATCATAGCTGGAGAACTTCCCGAGGATGGGTCTGTGGTGATCTTTATTGACTACACCTAGTCTGTGGCAGACCTTGATAGAAGAAGCAGTAACAGTATTGAGAGCCAGCTTCTTTCGTATAACATCCAGAATGACTGTGCTGCTAACCATCAGCCTCGGCAACTCCCTAGAAAATCAGAGCTTTTCTACGTGGCCTGTACTCCAAACTGTCGACTTGCCGAGCACACTCGCTGATTTGTCTTCCAAGAAGGCTTAACATGCTAAAATCAGTTCTCTAAATATGCGGAACTCTTCAGTAACCCTAGGTACAGCATCCTTCACTGGTCCTGCGCTCTGGATTTGTGCTTCGAGTTCACTCATCTTCCGGATAAAACTATCCTCCAGGCTCTTCTGTGCTGACATAATTTCATCAAACTGTGACATAGTGATTAAAGTTCTTGCGTCCAGTGATTAAGATAAGTGATGTTAATTGATGAGCTGGCAGGTGGTGTGCAATTATTGCTGTAGTCTCATCAGAGTGCTGCAAACGCTTGTGGTAGTTGGGCAGAAGTTATACACTAATAAATTGTAAAACTATTGTAATAAAATTAGGATATACTATTTTTAACAAAAATTAAATACAAGAGATACGTCTGTCTATTTTTAACACCTACCCACGAACCCTTTCGCTTTACCTATACAGTTGAAAATCTAATAAAGAAATTTGACAGATTGTAGGAGCTTGATGTGCTGTCGTTTGTACGATAACTATTAGTGATAACTTGATAACATGTGGGGTTACTGAACGATTTAAACAAAATCAGGCAGTAGTATTAGCCAAACGTCAGTAATGTTTATACGCGAGTGCCGGCTTATCAGCTATTTATTTGATTGAGACGAGACGTTTTGCTAGACACTATTCTATTTTTATTGAATATAAAATTTTGAATAGGTACATTGATAATTTTGCTATTTCTTTCTTATCAAAAAGGTTCGCCAAGGAGTACTTCCACCAGTAGAATCCTTTTAAGTGTTTTTTTGAAGTCGGTTTCTATTTTTTTTTGGAAAAAGTTTTTTTCATGCTTTTCAGTCTCTTATTCGAAATTCGAAAATTCCTTCTTTTTTCACTTCATAACAATAGTGGCAGCCATAACCCATGTTAGAATAAGTTCTCATCAATACGAAAAAAATCCCTATCTCAAAAACTACTGAACCGATTTTGATGAAACTTATAGTATTCTCTAAGTTGAACAATACGTAGTACAACAAAAAAGAATTACTTAAATCGGACTTGTAGTACCGGAAATATGCGCACACAAACAGAAAAACATAGATACATACACTTGAAATTTGGCTTATATAAATATTGGACGAATTGATAACCTCCTTTTTTTAAGTCTGTTAAAAACAAAGAAACGTATATGAGGTCAGAAATAAATAATTATGTAACTGTCACAAGAAAACTGGATGTGAAAGAAAAAAAAAATTGGGCTGTTCCCAGTAGTCTTATCAGTAGTACTAATAGGAGTTTTCTTCCCAATAGACTTACTAGTAAGACTACAGGGAACTTTGTTCCCAATAGATTTACCAGTAAAACAAAATAATATTATAATGTAGACCTAAATATTTATAGATCATCATCATCATCTCAGCGTTTATCCCGGTTGAATCCGCGGCTTTCGCGTTGGAGCCCGGGGTCCACTTTCCTGCACATTCTCCTCCATTTCGCACGATCTTTAGCTTCCTGTGGTAAGAGCTTGTTGGCACGCATGTCATCTCTTACAACGTCAAGCCTTCTTTGGTCTACTCCGCTTGTTCCGGCATGTTACCCACGTAACATGCCGGAAATATTAATATTAATTAATTAATAATCTAAATATTTATAGATGTTCCTTATAAATAGGTAGGTATTTATCCTCTTTAGTGAATTTGACTACTGACATATTATATTTATATATATATTTTTAATGAGGGCACACTAACATAAATAAAATTCATTATAAAGTTCATGTGACAAAAACAGCGCGCGCTGTTTGTTTGTTTATTGAATTTTATGAGTCAGTTGCATTTGTAAATAAATTTATATTTACACTTTTTTAATACTGTTATCAGTATAATATTATAGATTTTTATTTCAAAAATTTTCAATATTTTTTTTTAAGTTTAAAAAGTCTGTTTTATTTTTAGTTTTGTAAACGTTAGGGTAGTTTTGCATATTAGCTTTTTCAATTTTATTATTTTTCTTTTATATTTCATTACCCGTAAATTATTTAAAAACAATTACTGATTATTTGAATAACAATTTCGATATCTTTATTTGTAATTTTGTGGACAACTTTGATTTGTTTTAACTTTTAGATGGAATTTTCGTAATTTTATTAAACTGAACACTGTTTATATTATAAGAATATCTGAATAGTTTCCAGATATTCTTCCAAAAAGTAAGCTTCAATCTGAGAAGTGAGACTTATATAGGATTCTAATAGGATTTTTTAGCGTATGAAGAGGTGTCATGAAACGCTTGTAACCAAACCATAGCGCGATTCAGCAAACCGTACAACACCATCTATCGAGCATGGAGGTAAACTTTTACGCTATTTGCATGATGTTGTTCGAATTCCCTATTTCTTTTTTTATGACAAAATCTAGGAAATTCCACGGAATTCGTCTTTGTAAGTAACATTATGCTTTTTTTAATTTTCTGTTCAAAACTTAAAATAAGAAATAGGTACGCAGTGACAGAGACGGTAGACAGAAATTAACTCTTTAAAATTATTAAATGTTTTGAAAGTCACTAAAACAAAACAGAGACAGTGGGAGAAAATGAGATAGGAAGCATTATGCAGTAGGTATTTCTTTTTTTTTTTGAGGTCACTCCTAACGCGTTGGAATTGCATTCACGCTCCCATGATTTTTTTTGTACAGTTCCTGGGCCTAAACACTAAATAATAAAAAAAAAGATTATGTGTGTATGGACGATAGTAGGTCAAACTAACCGAAACTGTCGGGAATTGTTCAGTTCTATAGTTTCCACCAGATTTTCATGACGGATCCCGTATTCACCAACCTCGTAGTAATCAGGTTCTAAAAAGAAAAAGAAAAAAACATTTTGACTTCACAAACATCGGCAGGGTCAGTTGATACTGTACATCCGCTTATTGCGTTCCATCTAAGTTATATGTATTTATGTTATAATATCTAAGTTATATGTACTCTCTAAGTATATCTTAGACATCAATGACTGGTTAAAAGGTGAAGGAAGACATCTTGAAGAAAGAGGGGACTTTAGTTTTTGCGTCTGACTTATGCTGTTTACTGTATAATTGATATGAAAGATTAAATATAATTGATTATTTCACCTTTTAAATAAAAACCATACTAATCCCTTTATGTTACACGTTGTATATACGGACAAATCACACAGATTGAGCTAGCCCCAAAGTAAGTTCGAGACTTGTGTTATGGGATACCAACTCAACGATACTATATTTATAATAGATACATATAATAGATAAACATCCAAGACCCAGGCCAACCAGCAAAAGATCATTTTCCATCATGACTTGACTGGGGATCGTACGGTGCCTAAACAACTGAGATATTATTCATCATCAACCTTTTATCGTCCCACTACTGGGCACAGGTCTCCTCTCATATAGAGAAGGATTGAGCGTAATCACCACGCTCAATGCGGGTTGGCGATTTCAGACTTAAAGTCCAGGTTTCCTCAAAATGTTTCCCTTCACCATCAGTCATTGGTGTCCAAGATATACTTAGAAAGTACATATAAGTTTAGAAAAGTTGCATTGGTACTTGCTTGACCTGGAATCGAACCCACGCACTCATACTTGAGAGGCTGGTGTTTTAACCACTAGGCCACCACGACATTCTTCGAGAAGAAGAGATCTTATTGGTTCGAATTATTGGAAAATTATCTATCCCTCATCATTATAGCTAGCCTGTGATGTTCCTACTCCTGAGACATAGGCCTCTGCTCGGTGAGAGGGAGTGGGTCTTAAGCATTGATAAAATATTAAATAGGTACGATATATTCTAACAAACTGACCAAAAAAAAATGTGCCGAACACAGCAGCAGCACACATGCATATTTTTATTCGGCATACATTGGTACAGTGTGAGTGAGATGGGGCACAATCTAAAGCATAGAGAAGATAAAGATGGCTAGTGTTTGTCGTTTGCGCTGTTAGTGTTTGTCGTTTGTTTTTACGAGTGTATCGAGAATGACTAAGGCGAGATGCAGGACTTTCCTTCCTTTTGTACGCTTCATTTTCAGTGCGCTAATGACATATCTACCTTAGTTTAATATTTTATCAATGGCCTTAAGCTACTACGCTGACCGAGTGCGGGTTCATAGATGTCACATGTCTTCTAAGATTTGCCTCTAGGACACGCCGGTTTCCTCAGGATGTTTTCCTTTACTGTTTGGAAAACAGTGGTGATCAAATAATTTTCACAAAGTAAAGTGCCTGATGGGGTTCGAACCTACGATCGACTTGTAAGTCGCTGGCGATACAACTGGGCCACCGCTGCTCTCACTAAAACTTATTAATAAAATTATCTGTTGCCCGCGACTCCGTCCGCGTGGACTTCAGTTTACAGCACGCGGTGTTTCCCGTTTCCATGGGAATGCCAAGATAAATGCCTACATTACTGCAAGGTTTCCTCAAAATCCATTTAGTAGATTTTGCGTGAGCAACAAACATTCAAATATCCTCACAAATTTTCGCGTTTATAATATTAGTAAGAATGAAAGTAACATCAAATATCATACTTTTAATTATTTTGGGCTGGTTGGTGTTTTGAATATACTTAGGGATGTTATGAAAATAAGGGTTAAAAAGTATTATGCTTGATAAAATATGAGCATATTTAAGTAAGTACGGTTTTATAAACAACGTTTTATGTTTTGCTAACTTTGCCAAAACATATTCTATTCTAATTCTATTCATCGAAATTCTATTTATTTCTTTTTATAACAATTTATTCCTTACACTCCAAAAATAAGCGTAATCGTAACCATATACATATATTGAAGACCAATATTTTTATAGTACATGATTTTTTACTTATTTTAAATGTTTTAGTCAGTGCACGCCAATAACAAACATACGGCTAACAATAAACAATATTATGTCCAATGTCAAAGCAGTAGTCCATCCCGAAAAAAAAAATAAAAGACCTCAGTTGATATTAAATAAGCGCCTGTTAAAATAATGTGAGCAATATGTGCGTCCGCGTTTTCTCCCGCTTTCGCAACATTTTTTATTACTGCTCTGCTCCTGTTGGTCGGTCGGTTGGTTGGGTGTTGGTGGATGTTATGTAGCCTATGTCCTCCCTCAGACTCTAGACTGTGTGCCAAATTTCATTACAATCGGTTCAGTAGTTTTGGCGTGAAAGCCGGACAGACAGACAGACAAAGATATTTTCGCATTTATAATATTAAGTATGGATTAAATAAAACGTTTTTCCAATTTACCGATATGGAAACAGAACTCTTTTTTTTCTTTTTCTTTTTTTTTAATAATTATAAACTAGTGCTTGACTGCAATCCCGCCTGATGGTAAGCAGTGATGCAATCGTTGAGTGTAAAGCGCACTAGTTTATTAAGCCTATTCACTTAAAAAACTAAGGAATAGGAAGGATCACGGCAGTTGAGCGAGGTGATGCAATGACCAATGATGGGCCCGCCAAGGGGAGCGGTTCTACCGGAGGAGGAAGCTCCTCCTCCTCCGGTCTCAGAGGAGGAATTTGGCGCGGCGACTCTTCGTCTCCGCGCCAAAAGGACGGCTCCCGGCCCGGATGGTGTCCCCGCACGAGTGGTGGCCATCGCGGCCACCGAAATGGAGGGCAGGTTTCGGGACCTCTTCAGCGCGTGCTTCGCGTCGGGGAGGTTCCCAAAACCATGGCGGGAAGGCCAACTGTGCCTCCTCCGGAAGGAAGGGCGGCCGGCGGACTCCCCCTCGGCTTACCGGCCCATCGTTTTGCTCGATGAGGTCGGTAAAATGTTCGAGGGGATTATCGCCGGCCGTCTCAAGCGGCATCTGCGGAGCGTGGGACCGGACCTGTCGGACGCCCAGTTCGGATTTCGTGCTGGTCGTTCGACAGTGGACGCCCTGGCCCGTCTAAAGGGCCAGGTGACAGAGGCGGTGGGAGTGGGGGATGGAGTGTTGGCTGTGTCATTCGACATTGCCAACGCCTTCAATTCCGTCCCCCACTCCACCATTCTGGAAGCGCTCCGGTTCCACGGAGTGCCCCTGTACTTGCGGGGCCTCCTGGCCAGCTACTTGGAGGACCGTGCTGTCCTCCTCGTAGACGGGGCTGGCCAGCTCCGTCGATACGCTGTCGGAGCCGGCGTTCCACAGGGGTCCGTTCTAGGGCCTCTTCTGTGGAACGTCGGTTATGACTGGCTCCTGCGGGGAACCCTCCTTCGAGGCACGAGTGTCATCTGCTATGCAGATGACACTCTCCTCACTTCCCGCGGGAGCACCTTCCGGGAGGCGGCCAGTTTGGCGTCGGCGGGCGGATCCTTAGTGGCGGGAAGGATCCGCCGCCTGGGCTTGAGGGTGGCGCTGCACAAAACAGAGGCCGTGTTCTTTCACGGCCCCCGGCAGCGCCCCCCGCCTGACGCCCACATTTATGTGGAGGGGGTGAGGGTCGGGGTTGAGGCCCAGATGAAATATCTGGGCCTCATCTTAGACAGCAGGTGGCGCTTCGGCCCGCACTTTAGCGGGCTGTCGTCGCGCCTGCTGAAGGCTGCGGGAGCCCTCTCATGGCTGATGCCAAACTTGGGAGGGCCCAGCATGCGGTGCCGGCGTCTATACGCTGGCATACTGCGAAGTATGGCCCTTTATGGGGCCCCGATTTGGGCGGACTCCCTCCATAGGAGGGAGAACCTCACCGCCCTTCGGTCGCCCCAAAGGGCCATCGCCCAGCGGGCATCGCGGGCCTACCGCACGGTGGGCTTCGCAGCGGCGTGCGCTCTGGCGGGCACCCCGCCTTGGGAGCTCGAGGCGTGGGTGCTCGCCAGAGTGTACGAGTGGACGGCGGGGCGCAGGGCGCTGGGCGAGCGTCCGGCCCCAGAATTGAGGGAGGCCGTCCGGCGGGAGGCAAGGGTCGCTCTTGTCCAGCAATGGACGCAGGACCTCGCCTCCGCCGTCTTCGGCCGCCGTACCCTCGACGCCATCGGGCCGGTCCTGGAGGACTGGCTCGACAGGCGTCACGGGTTCCTCTCCTTCCGTCTGGTGCAGGTACTCTCCGGTCACGGCTGCTTCGGCAGGTACCTGCACCGGATAGGACGAGAGGAGACACCGTCGTGCCACGGTTGTGGCGCGGCGGAGGACACGGCGGAACACACCCTCGCGGTGTGCCCGTCGTGGGCCGTGCCGCGCCGCGATCTTGTCACGGCGGTTGGAGGGAACCTCTCGCTGCCCGCCATCGTCAGAGAGATGGTGGGGAGCGAGGAAGCTTGGGTGGCGATGGCCTCCTTCTGCGAGGTCGTGATGTCGCAGAAGGAGGCAGCGGAGCGCGAGCGGGAGGAGGATCCCCTCGCTCCGGCGCTCCGCAGGCGGCGTAGGGGGAGGAGAAGGCGGGATTTCGCCCGCTTTCTCCCTCCCTGAGGTGAGCGGCGGGCGTGAGGCCGACGCCCGCCTTACATCGCTCACCATGCGGGAGCCACGGCCCCTCCCTAGGAGGGGCAATTGAGGGCCCGCCTTACTAGGCGGGTTTCGCCGGCGGGGGAGAGGTAGCTCAGGCTGCGCTAGTTTCCCACTCCCCCGCCACTATGGCGATGCCGGAGTGCCGCTGTGGGTTTAGTGGGTATTCCCGGCTTCGGCTGGGCGAGTCCCACACACGCCCTTCGGGGTAAGGTGCGTTAATGCATTCCCACAGCGTCAACAAAAAAAAAGGTGATGCAATGTTAAACAAGACCAACACGACCAACGATGCTGCGCTAGAGGGAGATTGATCTGGAGACTCTCCACGACCAAACTCCCGACACAACAACATTTGGCGCATCGTACCCGGCACACATCGCAATTCAACTGCTCAGACCCGTCCTCCGTACGGCTTCACCAGACATCATGCCGGAATACGACGAATCGCTTGGCGGCAAGACTTTGTCTGGTGGGTGGTAACTTCCGCCGGCAGCCGATGTTATGGCCTACCACCATCCAAAACTCAACTGCCTTAAACTCTGCCCCCAATCTCTTTTCCCATACCGTTCAATACAAGGGTAAACTACCAATACGTACATAGCAATGTCTGGGTTTACAGAAATGCATCGCACTCTAAAAGCGTAGAGTGCTTTCCAAGCCACTTGTATTGAAAATGTTAGGATTGTAGCTACTATTTTTTCTCGCAGCTTTTGTTGTTCAGTTTTCTCCTACTCGTAGAACGATACTATTATGCCGTGCGCGCGGAGGTGAGTTTTTTAGGCTAAAGTTGCGAATCAGTATGGTAGGTCTCCCTCAGCTAAATGGAGTGTCGATCTCCGCAGTATAATTGGTAGCAGCTGTATGATAGCTACCACGCGGGCACAGTGCGGGTTGGTAGATGCCTTCTGTATCCGATTTTTTTTGGTATGTCAATTACTTCACGATATTTTCTTTGAAGGTCATGGAGCAGTGGTGATGAAATCATTTACACGAAGCAATGCGTCTGTCTGTTCGAGCCTAAGAACCTACAATTAATAGTACACGTTACCACTAGGCCAGAACTGCTCGTAATTGACCTTCATCATCATCATCTCAGCGTTAATCCCAGTCGTATCCGAAGATTTTTTAGCTTTGGAGTCTGTGCTCCGTTTTACTAGTCTAACTGCTGTTTTTTTTTCAAATTTCGATATTTTCCGTGAGGTGACTGCGGTCTGCCCTTCACAACCCGGGTGCTATATCGATGCATTGCAGTTAGACCAATTGTTGGACTTTTGAGGGCTCCAACAACCTGTAACGACTGCTATTAGATGTCTATATGGCAACCAGGACCAACGACTTAACGTGCTTTCCGAGGCACGACCAGACCCGTGCTAATTAATAAGTAATTAAGCTTATAAATATTATATTATCCATAAACTATTGAGCGACGTCGATTGCGTATTCGCTTCGTGGTCCTCTCTGCGACCCCGAGTTGGGGGGCGCGAGGAGACGGTTTGGGGGCTCCTTGATGGCCCCATGCCCGTGGGGTCGGTCTCTCGGCCTCCAAAAATGGAGACCCGTCCTTGGGGTGCACCCTAGGGGTGCTGTTCTTCAATCTTGGCACACCTAGGCCGACGCCGCGAGGGTGTGCCTTCCCTCCGGCGGTGGACGGTGTGCTTTGTTGTGTGTGGCTGTAGGAGCGCCTGAAGTGTTTCACGACGCCCGTGCGATCAGACCCCTACCAGGTTGGATCACGGGTTGCCCCCGTGAAGGCCCAGCAAGGGTCGATCAGCGACCGGGCGTCGGCTTTGGTTGGCGCTCCCTACAGCGGGTGATTACCCCGACCCCCTAACAGCTCAACCAGCTATGTACAGTAGGCTGCGAGGGTACGGGGGGTAGTGTGTGTTACGAGCGGTTTGTAGGTGTGTGTTCACCGCTCGTACGGTATTCTGAGTGTGTGCCTGCTTGTGGAGTAGTGTATGTGTGTTCGTCGTGCGCATAGCGCTATATAAATACAGTCCGCAAATGCGCACGGCGGCGTCGTGTTGCGAGTGAATAGTGTCTATCCTTGTCTGAGTAGGTCACGTGTATTTGTGTTTGTGATCTACCCGGGTGTCGAATCCGGTGGCGCGACGTCTGCTATGAGGTCGCGCGGGAATCTCTTCTTATCGGGAGGCCTCGCGTGCCAGGGCGCAATGTTCTTAATGTGGTGGAGCTCGGAGGTGCTGGCACGCGAGAACATCCCCTTCGCCAGGCGGACGACGAAGTCGTCGATGCTCTCGACACGCAGGTCCCTGCTAATAACCGAGTTCCTCACGTACCGGGGAGCTTGGAGGATCTGACGCAGCGTGATGTTTTGCTGCGTCCGGAGCTTCTCTCTGTGCGTCTCGGCCGTGAGGGCGAGCCAAGCCGGGGCAGCGTATGTAAGCTGCGTCCGCACGTAGGTCTTGTAGATCCCCAGCTTGACTCGCGTGGAGAGGCGTGACGAGAGCACCGGGCGTAGAAGATTTCTACTCACCTTAACCCGCGCGACGGTGTCGCAGACGTGCGGGTCCATGGTGAGCCGGCTGTCGAGTGTGACCCCCAGGTATTTGGCGGTCCTGGTCCACTCGACCTCGGTCCCCATGAGCCGAAGGTTCGGTGGATGAAGTCCGCCTCGTGCCGTGACGATCATAGCCTGCGTCTTACCTGCGTTCACCGACAGTCTCCACTTGCTGAGCCAGTCGGGGAGGTCGTCCAGAACGCGCTGCATTTTGATGGCCGCGTGGTTGGCCGACAGCGACGTGGTGATATACGCGGCGTCATCTGCGTACAGCGCGAGGGTTGCAGTGTGCGTGGCGGGGATGTCGTCGGTGTATACCGAGTATAACGCAGGCGAGACGCAGCTTCCCTGCGGCACGCCCGCTCCAATGGGGCGCGCGCTCGACGACACGTTCTCCACCGAAACCTTGAATGTCCTGTCTTTCAGGAAGGAGGAGACCACCTGTATCAAGCGACGAGGCGCGGTGGTCTGGTGGTCTTGGTCAACTTGTAAATAAGGCCGGCGTGCCAGACCCGGTCGAATGCCTTTTCCATGTCGAGGAATACTGCAGCGGCGTACTCCCTCTTGTTCATGGCCGCGGTGAGTGTGTGCAGTACCCTCGACAACTGGAGCGTCGTACTGTGTTCCGCCCGGAAGCCAAATTGTTCCGGGCGGGGCGTGGTGTGCGGCAGCAGGTGTTGCAGCAGGAGTGCTTCAAACACCTTGGAGGTTGTGGAGAGGGGCGTGATCGGCCGGTAGCTTTCCGGCTTTGAGACGTTCTTCCCGGGCTTGGGCAACATGATCACCTTCCCCTGCTTCCAGCAGTTGGGGAAGGTTCCGGTGCGGAGTATGCCATTATATAGGCGCGCTATTGCCGCCACCGATTTCGGTGGCAGGTGTCGGAGGGCGGTGTTGGTAATTCCGTCCGCACCGGGTGCCTTTCTGGGCTTGGTGCGCCTTATTGCCCCCAGTACTTGGCCCGGGGAGAAGAATATGGGGTCTTCGTCTGGAGCTACCGGCGTCTTGAAGTACTCTCCAAGGTGTTGCTCCACTGCTGCGACATGGTCCAGGGCGTCTGTCGGGTTCGGCGTGAACTGACGCTCCAGGTGCTCGGCGAATATTTCGGCCCGGTCGGCCGCTGTGTAGCGTAGCGCCCCGTCGCTGTTGCGTAGCGGTCGCACCGGGGCTGGGGTATTCTTTAGGCGTCGGCACAGCCGGTGTACCGACGCCCAGTCGCCGTCTGCCGAGTCTATAATGTACTCCCAGCTCTCCGATGCGTGCGCGTGTAGCTCGGCCTTAACCTTGTCCGTGACACGGTTGAGCTGGTTCTTAATGGTGGGGCATCTTGTTTGTTGCCACCGCCTACGCAGACGCCTCTTGTCGGCGATCATGTTGGCGATGTGTGCGGGGAGCTTCTTGGTAGCGCCCCTGTGACGCGGTGGATGTGCATGTCGCCGCTTCCAAGGCGCTCTTGATGCAGGCGGTGAGCCCCTCAGCCAACTCGTTCACGTCCAAGGCGTCGGCGACGGGCCGAGTGGGCGTGGTGGCCTCCATTACCTTCCTGAATTTGTCCCAATCCGTGTGTCGACGTGGCGCCGGATGGGCAACTCTGGTGGTGTGGTCAGTCAGGCGGACGAGCACTGGCTGGTGGTCGGACTTCAGCTCGTCGTCCAGCACCTCCTGCGCGATCTGGCAGGTGAGGCCCCGGTGTACGACGATGTCCAGCACATCGGGTGTGTGTGCTATGTTGTCTGGGTAGTGGGTCGGCGTCTCCGGTCCGGACACGTCGTACCCTTTGGCCTCCGCGTCTGCGAAGAGTCGTCGGCCCCCCTGGTTTGTGGTTCCACTGTTCCACGCCGGGTGCTTACAGTTAAGGTCGCCGGCGATGATGGTAGGGTGTGGTGAGGCTAGCAGCGTGTGTATGTCGCTTGTGTTGAGTGGTTTCTTTGGCTGCTTGTATGCCGCGTACATACACACGTGCCTACCGGCGACATGCAGCTGCACACCCAGCGCTGAGATGCTGCTGAGTGTTGGGGACGGTAGCTCCTGGTGGACGACTCTTCGCTTCACCAGCACCACCAGGCCTTGGGAAATCCGGTGTCGCTGGCTGTTGGTCTCATTGTATTGCCCATCCTTCTGGTATACGTGATAACCTGGGAACTTGACCGTGTCCCCAGGTCTCAGGAGCGTCTCGCTGATGAGCGCCACGTCGATGTCCTGTTCCTGCAGGAGAGGACGGAGGAGCACGACCTTCTCCCTGAGGCCGCGGGCATTCCAGTGAAGTATTCTCACCGGCTTAGACATGTCTGTTTAACATGATCAAGTCTGTTATGCCGGTGAGAACAACTGGCACCGGGTCCTGACCCCTGCTGAGCGCCAGCAGGATGTCCTGAAGGACCCGGAGAGCGGCCTCTATTATTATGGACCCGGGGTGTCTTTCCCCGGGTGCGCCCGCCGACAAGGCGGCTTGTTGTTGGGTTTGTTTTGGTGGCGGCGGCCGACTACGCCTCTCCTGAGCGGAGCTGCTCGGCGCGGGGCTGCGGACCATCCGACTCACCGTACTTTTCGAGGTGCTTTTGGTCGGCGGGTGGGAGAGGTCGTCGATTCTAGCCTGTTTAGGCCCCGCCCCCTTCTGTGGTGGTGCATTCACTGTCACATTGACAGTGGCGGGGTTGGCAGCGGCGTTGGTCGTGTTGACCTTTCCCCTCTTGCCGCCGCGTCCTTTCCTCCTCCGTCCTGAGGAGGTGGTGGCCGCGTTGCGCGCTGGTGGGTCGTTGGCGGCCGCCATCAGGGTCTCCGACTGGGTTTCCCCTAGCGGCGTCGGCTGTAACGGCCTCTCTGCGGCCGTGTTTGACCGGCGCGTGTTTCCGGTGATGGCGACCGTGCCCGCTCGCTTGTTGCGCACCTCCTTGCGCATTACGGGGCATTTGGTGTGGTTTGCGGGGTGCGCCCCCCCGCAGTTGATGCAGGTGGCGGGTTCCTCCCTTGGCCGCGGGCACTCTCTGGCCACGTGACTCCCGCCGCACCTGACGCAAGCGAGCGGTCTGTGGCACTGTTCAGAGGAGTGCCTGAACTGCTGACATCTGTGGCATTGTGCAGGCCCCCTCTTGCCACGCCACGCCTCGATCCTTACACCGGGCATGCAGAGGATCTCCCTTACCTCATAGATGCCCGGCAGAAGGTTCGGTGTCTTCTTCAGCACGGCGTGGAATATACAGCCGGGTCGTCCTTGTCGCGCCTTGATGACGCGAACGTACTCCGGCTGGAACCCCAGCGCGCGTAGGTCCTCCTCAATGTCTGCCGGCGCCGTGTCCGCAGGCAGCCCCCTTATGGCCACCTTGTGGCTCCGCTCCGCTGGCAGCGAATAGGAAAACCAGGGGATGTTTTCCTCTTTTTCAAGTACCGTCAGATACTTTTGTATCAGACGGTACTCGGTGTCCGTCTGCGGGGTGAATTTAACCCCCTCCCCGAAAGGTCTGGCACTGGGGGCACGCCCCAGTTTTCCTTTGAGGACGCGAAAATGGTGCGCCCACTGCGGGAGTTTCTCCACCACCAGTGGAGGGTAGCGCAACTTTTTCTTAGCGCCCGTTTTGTCTTTTCCGTCGGTAGGTTTTGCGTCTACCGTCGGATTATTTTTTTCCTCCGCTCGGCCAGGAGGGGCTGAGGGAGGGGGGGCTGCGGCGCCTGCTGCTCCTGCAGGATTGCGCGTCGCTTCGGAGAAGGTCTTGGGGGGCGACTCACCTTTGCATTGTCGCTTCGGCGCTTCTTCCTGCTCGTCCGGGCTGCGCTGTCGGCGTTGAGCTGCGCGGGCAGGGGGGGCGACTTTAAGTGGCAAAGTCCTTACCTCTTTGCAGCCGGCCGTGGACAGGTCCGGTAGCGACGCGCTGGGTGCTCGGCGTATTGTGATACTTCAGCCTAATATGTACCAATATATTGTTTGGCTATGTGAGAACCATTAGTACCTAAAGGGGTCGTGAACATATGCAATTTTTCTGTCGTCGACGCAAATTTAAGTCTCTGAAGGTTTATGCATTCGCTTTATATTTTCTTTAGTGTAATTAATTGATATCGAAATTATTAGTAGCAACACCAAGGTATTAAGTTACTACCAACTATTATATAGTCTATGTCTCGTTTTGTGTTTATTGTCTGTTACCTCTCAACTGTGGTTAGAAGTGATTACGTGTAACATTAAGTGTGAGAAATAAAGCTGCTTATAGAAAACCAGTTCTCTGTTTTAATAATAATAACAGGTTATGGGCCCAGCTAGGCAATTTGTTATAGTAAAAAAGTTGTAGTTTTCAATATAGCTCAGTTTTTTAGTGTAGGTCGCGTGTGATAAAAAAAACATGTCTGCGAACTACTTGGTAAATGTACCAAAGCTAAAAGGGCGGGAGAATTACACGGAATGGTGTTTCGCCGCGGAGAATTTTCTGATCCTGGAAAATATGGAGCATTGCATAAAGCCTGTTACCGGGAAGACTACAGAAGCCGCTGATGATGCGAAGACCAAGGCAAAATTGATTCTCACAATCGACTCGAGCTTGTACGTGCACATAAAGGATGTTAAAACATCGTTGGAGCTGTGGAATAAGTTGAGAGCCTTATTCGATGATTCCGGTTTTACCAGACGCATCAGTTTATTGAGAAATCTTATTTCGATTCGTCTCGAAAATTGCAGTTCTATGACGAGTTATGTGACACAGCTAGTGGAAACTGGACAAAAGCTGAGCGGAACTGGGTTTCAAATCAGTGATGAGTGGATCGGATGTTTATTGTTGGCAGGTTTAACGGAAAATTTTTCGCCGATGATAATGGCGATCGAGCACTCGGGGATCGCTATCACCACCGACGCCATTAAATCAAAGTTGATGGATTTGGAAGAAAATAAAGATGGCGACGCTAACGGAGCATTTGCAAATTTTAGAAAATCTAAAGTTGGCAGCACTGGCCATAGCGGAACAAAAGACAACGGGCATTCGCAAATGTCAAAGTCAAAGAAAGTACCGCGGTGTTATAGATGTAAACAAACCGGGCACTATCGCAATCAATGTAATGTGGACAAAAATTCTTCAAATACGAAATCGAGTGAACGTAAACATACAAACGCGTTTAATGCCGTCTTCCTAAATGGCAGTTTTTCGAAGAAGGATTGGTATGTTGACTCGGGAGCGAGCGCCCACTTAACCTCAAACGAAAGTTGGATTAAAAATATCTCAAACAAACATTCTATTAAAGAGATTGTTATTGCTAATGAAGAAAAGCTTTACGTGAAGTGCTCAGGTGATGTGCAAATTGCGACAATTACTGACAACAGTGAATATGACGTGATTGTCAAAGGAGTGTTGTGTGTGCCTAAGTTAACCACAAATTTATTATCCGTCAGTCAGTTGGTTAGAAACGGTAACAGAGTGGTGTTCACTACCACTGGATGCAATATCTATAACAGAAATGAGGAGTTAGTTGCCATAGCGTCATTGACAAATGGTGTTTATAAGTTGAAAACTTCAGAAAACGCACTGGCTACAACATTCATATCTGTAGATACTTGGCATCGCAGATTAGGCCATGTGAACAGCATGTACCTGAACAAGATGCCCAATGCGGTGAGTGGCATGGAACTTGAGAAGAAAAGTGACATTTCTCAAACGTCATGTGTTGTTTGTTGTGAAGGCAAACAGTCACGCCTTCCTTTTGGACATGCTGGTTCGAGAAGTGATGAGTTATTGGGTATAATTCATAGTGATCTATGTGGTCCAATGGAAAATGCTTCGATTGGTGGGTCCAGGTATTTCATTTTGTTCATTGATGATTACAGTCGGATGACCTACATATATTTCATGAAGCAGAAAAGTGAAGCATTTCAGCACTTCCAGAATTATAAGGCCAAAGTAGAGAACCAATTAAACAAGAAAATTAAAATACTTCGCAGTGATAATGGGAAGGAATTTTGTAACAAAAGTTTTGATAATTATTTAAGAAAATGTGGCATTTTACACCAGAAATCGAATCCTTACACGCCGGAGCAAAATGGCCTGGCGGAACGTTTTAATCGCACAATTATTGAGAAGGCGAAATGTTTAATTTTTGATGCCCAACTCGGCAAAGAATTTTGGGCTGAGGCATCAAATACAGCTGTCTACCTGCATAACCGTACTGTCCTACCAATGCTGAATAATAAAACACCTTATCAAGTTTGGACAGGATGTAAGCCAGACATAAGTCATTTGAGAATTTTTGGCAGCCGTGTCATGGTGCATGTGGCAAAGGAAAAGCGCCGAAAATGGGACAAAAAGTCACAGGAACAGATACTTGTGGGCTATCCGGAAGATATAAAAGGATATAGAGTTTATTGTCCTATTACCAAAAAGGTCAGTACCAGTAGAGATGTTGTTATAAAGGAAGAAGTATCTATGCCTGTCACAGAAAGCAAAGAATGCAATGAAGAGAGTCTAGATTCAGTGAGGGACATATCTTTGGGTACCTTAGAAGATACCCTGAATGAAAGTTATGTCGACAAGTCTGATATGACATATATTCCGAGTGAGTATGAAGATGCTGAATCGACTGAATCAGGTGGATCAGAGCACAATGAAAGACCTGTTAGGTTGCGGAAGAAACCAGAGAGATATGGATATTCAAACATATGTGCTGATTCTACTATGGAAGCATGGAATGATGCTGGTGATATGACCTTGCAGGAAGCATTGATGGGGTCGGAGAAGAAGCAGTGGTTAAATGCAATTAGGGAAGAACTGAATTGTTTTAGTGAAAATGATGCATGGGAGTTGGTAGATGCTCCTAGTGCAGGTACAATAGTGAAGTGCAGGTGGGTTCTTAAAAAGAAATATTGTGACAAACAAGTGACATACCGTGCTAGGTTAGTTGCAAAGGGATTTACACAAAGACCTGGAGTGGACTATTATGAGACATTTTCTCCTGTTATAAGACATTCAACTTTGCGTTATCTATTTGCTTTGAGTGTACAGTTAAATATGGACATAACCCATCTGGATGTCACTACAGCATTTCTCAATGGTAATTTAAAAGAAACCATTTATATGCAGTTACCTGAATGTTTTCCTAATGTTAATTGTAACAAAGTTCTCAGATTGAAAAAGGCTATTTATGGCCTAAAACAGGCTTCTCTTGCCTGGTATGATAAAGTTAATGAAACTTTATGTCATTTAGGTTATGTAAAGAGTAAAATTGAACCTTGTGTATTTTTAAAGGATTGTCATAATAATAAAAAGATAATAGTTGGTCTTTATGTAGATGATTTCCTTATTTTTTCAAATGTAAAGTCTGAAACTGACAAGTTAATTGAAGCTCTAAGTGCTAAGTTTCAAATTAAAAATCTTGGAAAGGTCAAACATTATCTAGGCATGAGAGTTAATGTTGATAGGGAAGACTGTGTTGTAACCCTTGATCAGGAGCATTATATAGAGCAGTTGATGCAAAAGTTTAACATGTCAGATTGTCACACAGCAGAAACACCTATTGAATGTAAATTAAACATTGAAAAATCTAATGTGTCTACAGACAATATCCCATATCAAAGGTTAATAGGATGTTTAATGTACCTTGCAGTGTTGACTAGACCAGACATAGCATATTCTGTCAGTTATTTATCACAGTTCAATAACTGCTATTCAGATGTTCATTTTAATTATGCTAAAAGGGTACTAAGGTATTTGTATAAGACTAAAGATTATTGTTTGAAATATTCCCAAGGAACAGCAGATTTAACTGGTTATGTAGATGCCGATTGGGCAAGTGACACGTTAGATAGACGGTCTTATACCGGTTTTTGTTTTTTAAAAAGTGGGTCTGCTATTTCCTGGGAAAGCAGGAAACAGCGCACAGTGGCTTTGAGTACTTGTGAAGCTGAATATATGGCTTTATCGGAAGCATGTCGAGAGGCCATATATTTACGTAGACTGGAAACAGAAATAGTTGGATTCTGTAATAAAATAATTTTATTTAATGATAGCCAGAGTGCGTTAAAACTTGCCAATAGTCATCAGTCACACAAGAGGTCCAAACACATAGATGTGCGTTACAATTTTATAAAGGAAGTTATTGATAATGACATTGTTGAAACTGAATATGTGGGGACTTCTCAAATGCCTGCTGACTTGTTGACAAAAGGTTTGGCCAGATCAAAACATTATAAATTCATGGAGACTTTGGGACTCCTTAAAATTTAGTTTTGTTAATATATACTTGGGTTGTTAAGTTTGTTTGTTCAGACTGTTATTTTCTTTTTAATTTCGATATAGTGAGGGTGTAATTAATTGATATCGAAATTATTAGTAGCAACACCAAGGTATTAAGTTACTACCAACTATTATATAGTCTATGTCTCGTTTTGTGTTTATTGTCTGTTACCTCTCAACTGTGGTTAGAAGTGATTACGTGTAACATTAAGTGTGAGAAATAAAGCTGCTTATAGAAAACCAGTTCTCTGTTTTAATAATAATAACATTTAGAAAATCTGTTAAAAGGCTACAGTATCTAATGGCTTATTTGTCTTGCGCAGTTGCTGTAGCAAATTGAAAGTAGAAGAAAGTTTTATTTAATGTCTTAAACTTCTCTATCATCATTTACTAGCATTATTTCAAATTTGTTAGGGATAACGTCCAGGGGCCTGTTGGGATGGGAAATCATCAAATGACTTCTCCCGCTCTGGGTGGAGCGGAAAGGCGTGTCAGACTTTTACTGACTAAAACTCACCCGTGTTTTTTCACTAGCCCGTGCAACGGCCAGGGCCACGGTTTATTTTTTAACCCACCTGTAACACTGACCCAGGAGGCATCGGTCTTCGTGGGCCCCGTCACAATGCGCTGACATCTCTTTGAGGCGCGCATGAAACACAACGCGCCCTCGATTCGAGCCTGGTCCTTACCTGGCGGCGAGCTGCCCACTGCTCACCGCCCGCATGCCCGCACATGTTCATCATCATCCCAGCGTTAATCCCAGTCGCATCCGAAGCCTTTTCAGCTTTGGAGTCTGGGGTCTGCTTTACCAGTCCAGCTGCTGATATGGCTAAACTTCGGCATTTTCCGTGAAGCGACTGCCGTCTGACCTCCACAACCCGAAGGCGACGTCGAAGCATTGCAGTTAGACCAATTTGTTGGACTTTTGAGGGCTCCAACAACCCGTAACGACTACCACTAGATGTTCGTATGGCAACCGGGACCAACGGCTTAACGTGCTTTCCGAGGCACGACCGGACCAGTGTAAATATTCATATTCATGCACACAAATACTTGCACTGTGCGGGGATCGAACCCGCGCCACATTGCGCAGCGGCCGCGTCCGCTACCGCTACGCCACGGAGGCTGGCATGCACACGTTCAGGGGCCGTAAATACAGTAGTCTGCTATATTTATAAATTTGTCATTCCAACACAATTCCATTGTCTTTGTGCTAAAAGTTCGTAATCTGCTAAATTAATAATGATTGATCAATTACCCGTCAGTCGTGTCGTAATAGTATGGTGATAGAATGACATTGCTATAAAGCCAATATTATAAAATCCGTTAGTATAAATAATTTTCTAAAACCTACTATTCAGTTTGAATATTTTTTTTTTATTATGGAGTGGCGTTTGTGCGAAATTTGTCAAAATCGATTATAATGAGATCACTGATCAACCATTATGACACTATTGTAATAGCAAAAACCTTTTTTTAAAAAAAAGTCTCAAAAAAAGCAATTTTCGGAACACTGACTGACACACTGACTTACAAAATTAGTTACTGTTCAGTTTGTAATATTTTTGGAAGTTGGGTGGGTCTTTTTTTAATTGGTAATAAGTTTCTTTTTTTAAACTTATTATCTATAGGTAAATTTAGAAAGTACGTACACATCAGCATATAATGTTGCAACTGCTGGGATACAGCTCTCTCTTTTCAGCGTCCTAATAACTGTTTGCTGCACCGGATGACGTCATTACATCAGCGCCGGCTATCACTGAAAACCAGCGCTGGAGCTGTCTCTTGCATCAGGTCGCAACATAATGCTGAGCGATATCCGTTTTGCGTGTATGACGCTCTTTGATGTTTCCTCCAATCACGTTTTTTCCTGTCATTTATTATTCATTCCTGGGTCATGTTTAGCGCAAATGATATTATAATATTACTAGCTTTCCGCCCGCGGTTCGCCCGCGTGGAGTTCGGTTATATCGCGCTTTTTAGGTTTCCCTCGAGAACATCAAATTTTTCCGGGATAAAAGGTAGCCTATGTTCTTTCTCGGGGTCTAAAGATTGTCTGTGCCAAATTTCATCAAAATCGGTTGAGAGGTTTAAGCGGGAAAGCGTAACAGACAGACAGACAGACACAGAGTTACTTTCGCATTTATAATATTAGTATGGACTAGCTTTCCGTCCGCGGCTTCGCTCGCGTGGAGTTCGGTTATATCGCGCTTTTTAGATTTCCCTCGGGGACATCAATTTTTTCCGGGATAAAAGGTAGCCTATGTTCTTGGTCAGAATCTAAAGATTGTCTGTGCCAAATTTCATCAAAATCGGTTGAGAGGTTTAAGCGGAAAAGCGTAACAGACAAACAGACAGACAGAGTTACTTTCGCATTTATAATATTAGTATGGATAAACTAGCGCGTGTTACCATCAACGATTGCATCTCTGCTTATCCTCGGGCTGGATCGCGGCCCAGCACTAGTTTATAACAAAAAAAGTAGTTTTTCTTGTTGAGAGAAAGTAGGTAGGCCGTAAATCCAGAACACGGACCGACTGCGTGTTTATAGATGTCACATGTCATTGAAGTTAGTTCTAGAACATACCAGCATCCACATGATGTTTACCTTCACCTTCTTGAGAGCAGAAGAATAATAATATACTAAATAAAGTCCTAACAATGGGCCTTATAAGAAGGCTCAAAGTCACCCAAAGGGCAATGGAGAGGGCTTGGGGTTTCACTGCGCGATCGAATCAGGAAAGAGGAGATCCGCAGAAAAACGAGAGTAACCGACATAGCCCGAAGAGTTGCAACACTAAAGTGGCAGTGGGCTGGGCACATTGCCCGTAGGACCGATACCCGATGGGGCCGACGGATTCTAGGGTGGTGACCACGCAGTGGAAGATGCAGCATGGGTAGGCCTCCGACAAGGTGGACCGACGACCTGGTGAAGGTCGCGGGAAACCGCTGGATGCGGGAGGCGCAGGACCGGTCGTCGTGGTTTTATCTCCAGCAGTGAACGTCTTTCGGCTGAAATGATGATGATGAAATAAAGTGCTTGGGGCCCTAGTCTGCTATTATGACAGTGTCGATTTTGATCGATTTGATCGATCGATTTTGGTGAGTACTAACAAAATGGCGTTATTATGACTTTCCAGTGATCAATCACTGACACTCCACTCCATCCCCCTTATTCATAAACGCTGCTTAAAAGTTAACTAGTGATTAGCGATTCTTCAACCATACATTTTTGACCTTTTAACGTCACTTAACTTTAACCATCGTTTATGAATAAACACCACAGTGTTTAAGGGGTTTATTCATAAACGATGATCAAAGTTAGGTGACGTGCAAACGTCTAAAATATATATTAAAACAATCGCTAATCTAAAAAATCAACATAATTCCACTAATTATTGTAAGTCAATTTCTAACTCCATGTTTCTTAGCTCCATGACTGAAGATGAAGTTAAAAAAGAACTGATGACGTTAAACAATACTAACTCTGAAGGTTATGATGGAATAAATACAAAAATAGTTAAAGCGTGCAGCACAGAGTTAATTCCTATTCTGACATATTTAATTAACTTCTCATTTTCATCAGGTACTTTTCCTGAAGCTCTAAAATTATCAGTCGTGAAGCCACTATACAAAAAACAGGATAAAAAGGATGTCAAAAACTATCGACCGATAACGCTTATTCCCGTACTGTCAAAGGTTTTCGAGAAATGTATGCTCAAGAGACTTGTTGACTTTTGTAGCAAATATAAAATTATATCCAAAGATCAGTTTGGATTTCAAAAGCACAGATCCACCACACAAGCAATATATACTCTTGTGAGCAATGTCCTGATTAACTTAAACAGTAATAAATTAACAACAGGACTATTTTTCGACTTGTCGCAAGCTTTTGACTTCGTAGCGCATGACATTTTATTGGAAAAGTTGGAAATTCTGGGTGGATTTCATCATATATTAGTCATCGAAAACAATACGTTGTCATAGATAAATTAAATGAGAACATACTCAGTTCCTACTCTTCAAACACTAGGGTAAATAAACGTGGTGTCCCTCAAGGAAGTGTATTAGGTCCGATATTGTTTTTATTGTATGTAAATGACATGCCACTAGTGACTAACCATAAATTTATATTATTTGCAGACGACATCTCAATTATCGTGTCATCTGATAAAAAATCAATATCTAAACATGAAATTGAAATTAATAACACTATTGACAAAATTTTACAATGGCTACAGATTAATAAATTAAAAATTAATTTAGACAAATCTAATTACATACAATTTAATAAATCAAAACATGCCAAATATAATTTTAAACTGAATATTGACAGACTAAAAGAAGTAACTGAAACCAAATTCTTGGGTGTATTCATAGATCAAGATTTACACTGGAAGGTACACTTAGATGATCTATGCAATAGGATTAACAAATTTACTTACGCACTTAGACATGTTAAGAACATAACAAATGTAAAAACGGCAATTGTTACATATCATGCATATATTGAATCCATATTACGTTACGGACTTGTTGTATGGGGAAACAGTACAGATAAGGACAGAGCATTCATTGCACAAAAGAAGTGCATCAGGTCCATTTGCGGACTTCGTCCTGACGAATCTTGCCAGCCATTTTTTAAAAAGTTAGGTCTGTTACCACTTCCTGCACTTTACATATATGTTATCTGTAACTTTATTTACAGTAATAAGGGATTGTTCAAAAAAGCATCCGAGGTAATCACTCGTCCAACAAGGGACAAAGACAGACTTATTGTGAAGGATAATCCGAAATCGGCTAAGTTTGCTAAAAGTTGCCCTGTGATGTGTGTGCGCATTTACAACAAAATCCCTAATGAGCTAAAATATATAAATAATGCGAATTTATTTAAAAAAAGAAGCTGTACAAATGGCTAAATAAATATAATTTTTATGACATTAAGGATTTCTTTGACATTAATTTATAACATTACTATTTATTTAGATTGTATAATGACATGTTCATATAATTATTATTTTGCATGCAATTGATACATTTATTCTGTATAGCTAAACATGTGGACATTTTATTTAAATAAGACTGTAACATCATTATACCATGTTTAAGGTAAATAAAGACTTATCTTATCTTATCTTATCTAATCACTACTTAACTTTAAGCAACGTTTATGAATAAGGGGTACTTAATAAATGTTCAAAATTATAAAGTAGTTGTTAGAAAATCATTTCTACTAAAGGGTTTTATAATAATAGCCGCACGGTATTGTCATTCTATCGTCATTCCATTACGAGACGACTGACCGATAATGGCGGAGAACTGCTCAGGATCGAGGTTGTTGGCGTGTCATGAAAGAGGCCTATGTCCAGCAGTGGACGAGTAAAGGCTGATGATGATGATGATGATGACCGATAATTGAACGATCATACTGCACGGCTAGCGCAGTGGTTAAGTTATTGACTGCTGCGTGTCGCGGGTTCGATTCCCCCCACCGAACAAATATTTATATGACCTACAAGTAGTTGTTCCGGATCTGGCTATTTGTGTATGTGAATTTTATATATTTGTAAACGCACCCACCATACTGGAGAAAATCCTAGGGTGGGGAAACGTTAAAAAAACTTTTAGCAGAAAGCAATGGAAAGACAATGGAATAACTCATAAAAATAGCAGACAAGGCCTTTGACCGAGTTTGAACCTACATTGAACTACTAGTAACTCGAGGGCGTTACTACTAAGGCATAACTGCTCAATATATGAATTGTAAATATAAAAAACAGAAAAAATGAAAAAAGGTTTTCATGTGTACTGAGTAAATACGAAGCCTAGTGGGGATCAAACAGACATCAACCCAAATCCTGGGATGCGTACACAATGTAAATGTACTGTTATAACACATACAGTTGTGTGTGTGAGAACTGGCAATATTGTAAAATGTTTGAACTCTATACAAGCAGCCGAAGAAAGATGTATAATATCGATAACAATTCATTTTGATTATCCACAATCTCCCTACGCTGCTTCTTCTGGTACGTGGCCGCCACTCGAGAACCTTACTGCCCCATCGGCCATCTGTTCTATGCAAATAGCAATGTGCCCCGCCCACAGCCACTTAATTTTCACGACTGGAAATGCTATATCGGTGACTTTGGTTCTTCTACGGATCTCCTTACTTCTGATTCGATCGCGTAGTGAAACTCCGAGCATAGCTCTTTCCTTCGCCCTATGTGTGACTCTGACCCTTCGTATGAGGCCCATTGTGAGTGACCACGTTTCAGTTCCGTAAGTTATCACTGGCGACACACACTGATCAGAGACTTTAGTCTTGAGACACTGTAGTACCTTGGACGAGGCTCCCAACAAGGTGGACCAAAGACCTGGTGAGGGTCGCGGGAAGCCGATGGATGCGGGCAGTAAAATACCGGTCATTGTGGAAAGCCTTGGGGGAGGCCTTTGTTCAGCAGTGGACCTTTAGAGGCTGAAGTGGAACAAGAGATCCACATGACAGTCTAGTTGTTATAAAATGACGTGGTAGCCGAGAGGGCGAAGCGACATATACAATAGATAAATTTCTAATCCATACTTCCATACTAATATTATAAATGCGAAAGTATCTCTGTCTGTCTGTCCGGCTTTCACGCCAAAACTACTGACCCGATTGTGATGAAATTTGGTACACAGTCTAGAGCCTGAGAAAGGACATAGGCTATAAAACATCCCGCTATGACCAATAGGAACAGAGCAGGAACAAAAAATGTTGCGGAAACAGGAGCAAACGCGGATATACTACATATTGCTCCCATTATGTTAACAGGCGCTTATTTTATATCAACTGAGCTCATTCGGCTAGAAAGTTACGCGGGTGAAACCGCGGGGCACAGCTAGTACTAAATAAATTAAGACACTATTAAAATAAGAATTTAATACCCTAATCTAATACAAATAAAACTGCTATTAACCTAAAATACGGCATCGAAAAATTCCTATACATTGCTGTCTACAGGTAATGTACCCAAGAGACTGGGGATGTTGCCATATTGTTTGACAATATTTAGCCTCTGGACAAGATAAAAGCCAACCCTTGGGCGATGGGAAGTGTCAAACAACCGTTTGGAGATTTTGTTAAATGTCGGTAAGATTTGGATAATAGTAGGTAGTTGTGTTCTGTGTTAGTTGCGTGTTAAAACACCAGCTTCTCAAACATAAGTGTGCGAGTTCGATTCCAGGTCAGGCAAGTACCAATGTAACTTTTCTAAGTTATATTACTTTCTAAGTATATTCTGGAGACCAATGGTTGGTTAAAAAGGTGAAGGAAAACATCTTGAGGAATCCTGTACTTTAAGTCTGAAATTGCCAACCCACATTGAGCAAGCGTGGTGTAGGGTGTTTCCCTAACATAAGTAATGTCACTGTAAATGTAAATTGTCAAACTTAAATGCAGAAAATGTCAGTGAATGCTCAACGGGATGAATCTAAATAAAAATGCAAGTTGTCCGATTCAAACCACGTCTAATTGAACACTAAATATAAAATATTACATGAAATGCTTAGAATAATGCAATGCGTCAGTGTCAATGCACTGTCAAATGTAGGTCGCGCCCAAAGTGCAAATACGTTAGCCTACTGGCTAACTTATTGTAATTAATATATTTTAACCCATGTACGTACACCGTACATATTGCCACAAAACAGAAAGAGAATAACTAGATCCAACAATTCCAAATTATGTAAAATAATAAAATAAGAATGTAAAAAATAATGTAAAACAAAATAAGAATACAGGGCTCTAATGTAAATATCACTGACCTACGACTAGGACTACTATAAAGAAATGTAACTAAAGTCTATAAATAGAATGTCACCATAATGATAAATTAGCACACATCACTATGTTTTTCAGTGTCAAATTTCACGTCACTTGAGGTAGGGTTAGCACACGACACTTTATTAACGTTTGAGTTCCGTTTGTCGATCTTGCTGATCCTGTCCTCGATGTCAGGATCTTCGTCCCCTCTGTTTCTGCTTCTCGCGCCTTGCGGACCCTCCCCCTGTCTTTGGGTGGCCATCTTTCGCCAAAGGAGCACTGATGTTACAAACAGTGCAATGCTAATCCCAACAACCACATAGATTGCAATGTACTGATGAACGTCGTGAGAGGATAAGGTGTCTAGCTTGGACTGTTCTTCTATAGAGCGTAGTTGCGTGGCAATCTTCTTGAAAGTCTCTTCGTGCGTTTTAATATTCAACGGTGAGTTACGAATCGAAGTATTGATTATGTTGTTGATTGGAGAGATCGTGGGCATGATCATCGCATATGGTTCATTGAGTAAAATTTTACTTGTATGTTCCATATAAGCGTGCAATGTGAATGAGTCGCCTCGCAAGTTGCATCCTTGTTTCAGCGTTATCAGACCCGAGAGACGTAGCGTCTCCGATGACATTTGAGTGCCGCACACTAATTGTACTTCACACGTGTCACAACAATAATAGAACCAGGTGTTTTGCTTATGTAATTTGACCCATTCGTCGGTGCATATTTTTATTTCCGTATGGCAATAAACGCTGTGTTCTTCATTATCTCGAATCAGCTGTACATCGCAAATAGATTTGTGACGATCATCGGTGCTGTATACAGGATGATTTATTTTGCATAGTAGAGATTGGTCATATAATTTTTGGCATTCATTAATGTCATATTGTTCTAGGGGTATAAACGAGTATTGATTAGCGTTAAATGCTATTAATGCAGAGTTGGGAATAACAAACATTACCCGATTTGTGTCAATACGTTGAGGAATGCTGATAAGTCTGTTAAGTTCGTATAGGGCATCACTTAAGATCGGTACTTTTATTTCCATCAACAGATAGTGCTGGGTTATGCGCGCGTGTATTCTGAACAGCCTGTAGATATCTCTTATGTCATTACGAACTTCAGGTAGTGTAGAATCGCGAGGTAATAGTCGAGCTACTCTATCTAGTTCGCTTTGCATTTGGTTCGGTGATAGTAAATGTACGTCCATATGTCCTTGGTACATATTTGTCAGGGTGTTGATGAGTGATTCTTGAATATCTTTTAAGTTTTGGGCCATTCTTTCTACAGCTATGGCCGATGTAATGATGTAGAATGCATGTGAACTCTCAAGTTTATCTTGAAGCGTCTTGTTTTCTAGAGATATGAGGTGATCGTTGATTAAAGTGAACTGCTTCACCATTGTTGCTTCGTTACGCTGTACAATGTTGTTCTCGGTTTCCAGAACACTAGTCTGGTTTTTAAGCAGTTGGAGTAGGTGATTTTCATTATGTTGGATTGTGTCGATATCCTGTTCATATTGTTCGGCAAAATGTTGATCTAACACTCCAAATAACGAGTTTGCAACATATCCTACTCCGTCGATCAATCCTCTTTTGAATCTGTGTTGAATTATTCGCTGGGACCTCAATAATTCGTTGTAATAATTTAGTTCACTCGTGCTTTGTTCAAGTTGGTTAATCAGAACATGAAATTGCATCATCCAGTCTTCGCAGCGAGCTTGCTTTATATGAGATACGAATGCTTGTAAACTGTCCACATTGCGCCAATAATTTGTCATATTGTAATAGAATACTAGTTTCCATTCATCCCTTATTTCTTGTAGATCTGCAATCTTGTCAAAGTAAAGAGTTTGATTTTTTGTCAGTTGAGTAATTTTCATATTTTGTTGGATCGTAGGTGTTATCAATGTCATAATTAGCATCAGCATATAACATACTAAGCTGTTCCAGGTAAGCTTTTTAGCTCGGCTTCGTCTGTTTTTGGGTAGCTTGTCACTTTCAGGGTTAATTTGTTCCTCAACGTTCACTCGTGGTACCAGTTTTGTAATAGGTCATTTAGTTTCGCCTTTTGCAGTTTGTAATGTCACAACTCTAGTGTAGCCGTCCTTTCCAGGGTGTAACTCCGCTACACGACCCAATGCCCATTTTCCTGCAGGTAGCCTTTCATCTTTAATGCATACAATGTCATTTTTCTTTATGTCAGTATTGTGTCGTTTCCACTTTAGTCTTGCTTGTAGTTGTTGGAGGTATTCTTGCGACCACTTCTTCCAAAAATCCTTGCTAAGTTGTTGTACAATTTGCCATCTCGTTTTTAAACGATAAGTATTGTCTATGTCGGGTTCTGGAATTGTCATGAGTGATGTGCCGGTTAAGAAATGCCCTGGCGTTAAACAGTTTATCTCTTCAACATTCTCTGAAACGGTGCATAGTGGTCGCGAGTTCAAGCAAGCTTCTATCTGACACAGCAGAGTGGTAAATTCTTCGTATGTCAGCCGTTGGTCTCCAATGACCCGTTTGAGATGATATTTCATGCTCTTCACAGCAGCTTCCCACAGTCCGCCAGCGCTTGGCCAGACCGGGGCATTGAAGTGCCATTGAACTCCCATTTCTGATATTTTGCCCAAGAAGAAATTGTCAATGTTTTCTACAATGCATTTGTATTGCTGCAGTAGGATCCGATTTGCACCCACAAAATTCGTGCCGTTGTCACTGTACATGTCCCGTGGCGTACCTCGACGTGTACAGAAGCGCTTGAAAGCCGATAGGAATGCTGTACTGGATAGTTCTGATACCAGTTCTAGATGAATGGCTTTTGTTGCTAGACAAACAAATGCTGCAACGTACGCCAGCAATGTTCTGACACCTCGGCCTTTACTTGCCTTGATCTCAATGTGTCCAGTAAAATCGACACCTGTATGTGTAAACGGGCGAGATACTGTCACTCTCGGCTCTGGTAGATCAGCCATAATCTGGTTTGTATGTTTAGCATTAAATCGGCGACATGTTACGCATTTGTGTAAGACCTTTTTGACGGCGCGATGTCCTCCTACGATCCAAACTCCTTGCCGTAGATGTGTCAGGGTTAACTTAGGACCCCCGTGTAATGTTCTTCTGTGAGCTTGCCAAATTAATAACTCTGTCAGTTTGTTGTCATGTGGTAGTAGGATTGGGTGTTTAGTGTCCTCGGGTAAATTTGAGTTACGTAACCTTCCACCTACTCGCAGAATGTCATGCTTGTCAAGAAATGGATCTAAACTCAAAAGGTTACTTTTTAATCGCTTGGTTGTTGCAGTATTGAACTCCTCACAATATCGTCCCTCTGACGTCATAGAATCGCATGCATCTCCATTGATATCTTCCACTTCCCAGTATTTTGACAAGTCGTTAACTTCATTAACTACAACGTTGCAATTAAATGTTTTAGTGACATTGCCTGACAATATCCACCCCAACCGTGTTTGTTGGGCCATGGGTTCATTAACCTCCCCTTTGACTAAGCCATTCATGAGTATTTCGGAAAGTACGTGTGCATCCAGAAGTATGTCAATGGGCCTAGATAAGTTGTAATCTGGGTCGGCTAGTGTGATGTCTGTCACATGAGCCCAAGGTTTCTTTGCAAATGTAACATTAGGCAGACTGTTTACTACCCGTGTCATGATTAATGCCTCTGTTGTAAACTTGAAGTCGTTATATAAGGACCTGCAGGATAGATCGACCTTTCCTTTACTCTTGTTGGATAAAGTACCTATGCCGTTTATGTTGGCATTCAGCTGTTGACGCTTTATGCCCAATCTCTGAGCTGCATTCTCCGTTATCAACGTAATTTGTGAGCCCTGATCAACTAGAGCCCTTAGTGTAATGTAGTCACCTCCAGCTGTGGCTACTTGTAATAAAGCTGTTGGCAATAATATTTCATCATCATTATTGGATGCGAAGTTATTTTGTAAATCTTGGTTCGACTTAGTAGAAGTCGATAACGACGGTTTAGGCGCTGTTTGTGTTGCTAAGGGCGTTTGTGCTGAATTCACCATAACGCTGTGCAAAAGCGTATTGTGCTGTTCGTTGCAATCTCTGCATCTTTTCTGGGATGCACAGTAACCCTTAATATGCACATACAAACAATTTTTGCATATTTTATTGTTTTCTATAAATGCCATTTTTTCCTTACTCAACATGTCAGCGAATTTAGAACATTGAAATAATGCATGATTCGTGTTGCACAATGGACAGCTAATCTTGCTGAATTGTCCAGCGTTTGACGCATGGAAATTGCGAGAGTGGGTTGCTGAACTTTTATTGGGTTGTGACTTGAAATTTTTTCCGAATGTATGTGGCGTCTTAACATGTGGTTTTGAAGCAGGTTTATCACCGTTTTCTGACCTTTTCCTGTGCAACGGTTCTAATGCCATGAACTTGTTTTCGACGAAATCCATAAAATGATTGTAGTTTGGTATCTCGCGCGGATCTGACCTAGACTGCATGTATTCCGAATACGTTTCGGAGTCTAATTTTTCGCATAACACGTAAACCAAAATCGGATCCCATGAGCTTGTATCAATGCCCAAGTTGTGTATCGCGTTTATGGTTTCGTTGGTAGTGTCATATAACCGCTTGAGGTCGAACGCAGATTGTTTTTGCAAATGAGGTTGACGCATAAATATCTGGAAATTTCTGGTAAATAACAGGAACTTATTATTATACCTATGGTTCAAAATTTCCCAACACGTATCGTAATTTTCGGGTGCTATGTGTAAATGCTGCACGAGCTTTTCCGCTTCACCGCGAAGTCTACCCTTTAGATGCTGCATTTTCTGGGTTTTTGCAATCGCTGGATTATTATGAATCGCTTCTACATAAAGATCCATAAAAGTAGGCCATAATGTATAATTACCGTTAAAGATAGGTATGTCAATCTTTGGCAAAGTTTGCTGTTGATGTATAGAAGCGTTCAATTTCGAGTTCAGCGCCCGTTTCAAATTTGTAAATGCATTTTCGTGACGACAGAACTCGTCGTAATATTCATGTGAATTCCCCTCTAATATGCCATCAATTTGTAAATGTACCTTGTCAATCGCAGTCCACCGATGCTCTACAGTCTTAAGCATATCCTCAATTTCCCATTTCTCCTTAATCTCGCTTAGGCTTCGATTTGCTAACCTAGTGAATGCACGGAAGTTAGCTTGTTGCAACTGCTGTAACTCGAGCAACTTATCCTCTGTTCTTACGGATGACTCGAACATGGTGTTGTCAAACTCAACGTTTAACTTACTATGGCCGGCGTTACTGGGTCCAGCAAGAGCCTTTACCTCGAACTCTGCAATCTCCTGGCGCGTTCCATGGTACCAGCTTCTAATGACCTCATAAATGTTACCGGTGAAATATTGATGATCTTTCTGCTCGACTGCACTCAGCTCCCGGTTCTTCTCTTCACATTCCGCCCAGAGTACATCTAACCTCTCAAGCCTTTTACGAATGTAATCGGTGGTCTTCCTGCTCGCTGAATCCTTCTTAAAATTAGAATGGATTCTCTTCATTTCCTCGAGGATCTCCGCTTGACGCACGAAAAATCCCTCCATTATAAAGCCGTAAGAAAAAAAATGAACGATCTTACTTGAAATTCAGGAACTCTCCCTGTATGCAAATGCAATGCACTGTGACGCTCTGGAACCTGGACCGCTGTACCTCCCCGAATGCTCCTGCACGGCAACACACGTGGTACGGTATGACACGACACGACACAGATCCCGCGCGACGACTTATCGACCGACGTATCGGACTGTATGGTATTTGCAATAGTTTCGAAGGACCAAAAAAAACTATGTAGGGTGTTTCCCTAACATAAGTAATGTCACTGTAAATGTAAATTGTCAAACTTAAATGCAGAAAATGTCAGTGAATGCTCAACGGGATGAATCTAAATAAAAATGCAAGTTGTCCGATTCAAACCACGTCTAATTGAACACTAAATATAAAATATTACATGAAATGCTTAGAATAATGCAATGCGTCAGTGTCAATGCACTGTCAAATGTAGGTCGCGCCCAAAGTGCAAATACGTTAGCCTACTGGCTAACTTATTGTAATTAATATATTTTAACCCATGTACGTACACCGTACACGTGGTGATTACGCTCAATCCTTCTTTGTATGAGAGGAGAGCTGTGCCCAGTAGTGAGAATATATTAAAGGTTGATGATGAGGTAGTTCTGAAAAGATAAGAAGGTATTGTATACAATTTAACGAAATATTATTATTATGATGAATAGGAAAGTATTTCTTTACTGTAATACTGAAATTGTACCTAACCAGCAGCTCCGGCAAGTTTAATCGCCTTTGGCTTACAAGTTTTTTTCTGAGAGTTTACAATTTAAACTTTTCAATATATTTTTTAAGTTTATAAAGTGTGTTGTATTTTTAGTTTTGTAAACGTTAGGGTAGTTTTGCATATAAGCTTTTTCAATTTTATTATTTTTCTTTTATATTTTCATTGTTCGAAAAATTATTTAAAAGCAATTAGTTACTGATTATTTTAATAACAATTTCGATATCTTTATTTGTAATTTTGTGGACGACAATTGTGATTTCATGATTTGTTTTAACTTTTAGATAGAATTTTCTTAATTTTATTAAACTGCACACTGTTTATAAATAAGAATATCTGAATAGTTTCCAGATATTCTTTCCAAAAATTTGTAAGCAATTTCACTTCTTCTCAAATATAAATATTATTAGCAGCATGTGTGAAGAGGTCATGAGACGCTTGTAAACAAACCATAGCGCGATTCAGAAAACCGTACAACGCCATCTGTCGAGCAAGGAGGTAAACTTTTACGCTTTTTGCATGATTTAGTTCGAATTCCCTATTTCTTTTCTATACATATATATAAAGCTGAAGAGTTTGTTTGTTTGTTTGTTCGTTCGCGCTAATCTTGGGACCTACTGGTCCGATTTGAAAAATTCTTTTTGCGTTGGATAGCCCATTAATCCAGGAAGGCTTTAGGCTACATAACATCACGCTGCGACCAATAGGAGCTGAACATAACTAATTCCACGCGAACGAAGTCGCTGGCGGCCGCTAGTTTAAGATAAAATCTAGGAAATTCCACGGAATTCGTCTTTGTAAGTAACATTATGCCTTTTTTTAAATTTTCTGTACAAAACTTAAAATAAGAAGTAGGTACGTAGTGACGGAGACGGTAGACAGAAATTAACTCTTTAAAATTATCAAATGTTTTGAAAGTCACTAAAACAAAACAGAGACAGTGGGAGAAAATGACATAGGAAGCATTTTGCAGTATTTCTTTTTTTTGAGGTCACTCCTAAAGCGTTGGAATTGCATTCACGCTCACATGATTTTTTTTGTACAGTTCCTGGTAGAATTTAGGGCCTAAACACTAAATAATAATAAAAAAGATTATGTTTGTATGGACGATAGCAGGTCAAACTAACCGAAACTGTCGGGAATTGTTCAGTTCTTCAGTTTCCACTAGATCTTCATGACGGATCCCGTATTCACAGTAGTAACCAGGTTCTTGAAAGAAAAAAAAAAAAAACGTTTTGACTTCACAGACATCTGCAGGTCAGTTGATATTTTACATTCGCTTATTACGTTCCATCTAAGTTATATGTATTTATGTTATAATAATATATCTAAGTTGTAATATCTAAGTTATATGTACTTTCTAAGTACACACATCAAAAGTGTCTAGGGATCAACATATATTTTTGCAATAACTTTTCTCCTGATTGATATTAATTAAAATTTTCTTTAAGGATTCATCAAATAAAGTGTTTTCGTTTGTCACAGTAACGATAAACCAAGTCACCTTTGCATTAATAAAGAAATTTGCCATTTTCCTAATAAAGGGATATTTGACATTTGAACCACTAACACAAAAGTTCGAAAAAAAGACTGAAATAACAGTTTTCTCTAAAATTTTATTGGGTAACTTAAACAATTAATAATCCGTGTTTCTACCGCGAACACTAACAACACAAGAACATCGGTTTGGCATACTCAAAATGAGTTCATCCAAATCACGCTGTGGAATGGCCGCCCATGTTCGTTGCAACAACAAAAAAAGGTCTTCTTGCGACTGGATACCCTCCATATTCGGCAGAGCTCTTCTCTGTAGCATATCCCATGCATGCTCAATCGGGTTCAAGTCTGGCGACTGAGCAGGCCAGGGCAGGACATTGATGTTAGCTGCGGCGAGAGTCTGTCTTACAACTCTTGCGGTGTGCGGTCGTGCATTATCATGCATTAACTGAAATAAGGGACCGATTTGCACTTGTAGAGGAACGATGACGTCTGATACAATCGTTTCAGCATAAATTTGAGCGTTGAGGTTGCCTCTGATCCAAATCAACTCAGTTCTTCCGCCGATCCAAATACCCGCCCATACCATGATGGTTCCACCACTATAAGGATGGACTTCCTGGCAGGATTTTAATCGCTGTTGGCGTCCAGGGGTTCTCCAGTGTCGTATACGTCTTGTATCCGGTCTCATACCAAAACGAGACTCATCAGAAAAGCACACGAAACGCCATTGTTCTTCTGCCCAATTTCTGTGTTCAAGAGCCCATTGATATCGAATCCTACGATTGTGCATTGCTATAGGTGGTACCCGTAGCGGTCTTCGGGAATGAAGGTTCACTTCATGCAAGCGGTTTCTGACTGTTTGGTCGCTAATTAAGTTCCCTGAAGAGTGATGAAGCCTCACGGCTAACATCATGGCGGTTATTGTTGGAGCTCTTCGAGTTAAGATTTGAATGTATCGGTCTTGTCTCCGTGTGGTGCAGCGATACCGTCCTCCATGGCGCTCAGCCACGGTACCAGTGCTTCGGTAACGTGTCCAAAGTCGACTGATAACACTCTGACTTGTATTCAGAGCTAAAGCCACAGTACGTTGCCGGGAACCAGCTTCTATCATTCCCACGGCTCTGAGCATTTCTTCCCTGCTTAAATGACGTCGCCGCTCCATAATAACGTTGGTTTTAATCAGTAGTAGGGAAACAGTAGCACTAATAATGTCTTCAATGCGCTGTATGTTTTTATAGGGAAAATATTGACAGCTGATTTTCATCTTTTACTCGAATTTGATTCACAGTTCCTGATTCAAATTATGAAATGCACCAAAAAGGATCCATATAAATTTATAAAATCATAAATTTATTACAAAGCCACATCTCAATCTCAAGAAATCCGCATAAAAATGCTTGATCCCTAGACACTTTTGATGTGTGTATATTACTAAGGCTGGATCGCGGTTATGCACTAGTTTATAACAAAAACAGTAGTCTTTCTTGTTGAGAAAAAGTAGGCCGTAACTTCAGAATGTGGGACGACTGCGTGTTTATAGATGTCACGGGTCTTTGAAGTTAGTTCTAGCACATGCCAGCATCCACACGACGTTTTCCTTCACCTTTTTGAGAGCAGAATAATAATAATCCATACTTATATTACGACGCCTTCGTTTTACGACAGGCCGCCAAACCCTAGAACAACTGACCCTGGCTACATTTAACGGACGCACGCTGCGGCTGGATGTCCACCTCGAGCAGTTAGAGGAGGAACTGAAGTACATAAGATCTGGCATGTCCTGAGATTGACCGATATCCGAAGAGAGGGGGAGGATACGGTCACATTGGACTCAGGCCATCTTATTTATTTCAGGGAAGGTGACCAGCCATCATAGAGAAAGGTGGCTGGTAGTGGCTGGCGGAAAACTTCTCAGGATCGAGCTTGTCGGCGTGCCATGGAGGAGGCCTATGTCCAGCAGTGGACGATTAGAGGCTTATGATGATGATTAATATTAGGTATATGTATGTATTAATAGTATTTTAAGTTTTTATGTTATAGTATTGTATATGTTATATTGTCGTTGCCTTGATGCCTGAAATAAACGGATAAATAAAATAAAAATAAGTAAGTCTCATGTCTTTGAATTTTAGGTTCTAAGACATTTCGGCTTCGGTACGTATATTTCCTTCAATAACGCCTATTATTCCCGTTCGGTTTCGATACAAAGCTACTAGAAAACCCAAACACAACTATATTACAATATTATACGCAAGCTGCCTGAGCAATCACAATTTTCCGAGATAAGAAGCTAGAAAGGCAACATATTGGTTGGCGTCCGGCACACGACAGAAAACCTATAACTGATATTATTTATCAAACTTACGTGTGATGGTATTATCACAGTATAACTATCAACAGTAGTTCGTGGCATACATTTGACAGGTCCTGAAAAAATTACCTTTTTCAATCATCATTATCAACCCTTTTATCGTCCCACTGCTGGGCATAGGTCTCCTCTCATACAGAGAAGGATTGAGCGTAATCACCACGCTTGCTCAATGCGGGTTGGCGATTTCAGACTTAAAGTCCAGGTTTCCTCAAGATCTTTTCCTTCACCTTCAGTCATTGGTGTCCAAGATATACTTAGAAAGTACATATAACTTTAGAAAAGTTACATTTGTACTTGCCTGACCTGGAATCAAACCCGCGCACTCATATTTGAGAGGCTGGTGTTTTAACCACTAGGCCACCACGACCTTCCTTTTTTAATACTACAGTTTAACTATAAACAGTTCGTGGTATACATTTGATAGGTCCTGAAAAAATAACCTTTCTCAATACTACAGTATAACCACAGAAGAGGTGGTCTTATTGACTATTCCGTGAGTAAAACTATAAACAGTAGTTCGTGGAATATATTTGAAAGGTCCTGAAAAAAAATACCTTTTTCAATACTACAGTATAACTATATACAGTAGTTCGTGGCATACATTTGACAGGTCCTGAAAAAAAAATACTTTTGTCGGTACTTCAGTATATACCATTATTGCTTTTTTAATTACAATGTATTCGCGGATCGATGGGATTCCCCGATATTGCAGAGGTGGATGCAGCTACACGCTAAGTATTATTAATTTCTTTATGTTTATTTATATATTCTTCATTTCTTTATTTTTTTTCTTTATTTATTTATTCTTTCTTTATTTTCTTTTTTTTCTTTATTCTTTCTTTATTGCTTTTTTTTTCTTTTTTTTCTTTATTTGTACACCAAACAAATATCAAACAAAACAATCAACACAAAAAAAAAAACATTCAATGGGCGGCCTTATTATTCTTATGTACTTTAACCTCAGTGTCTGTAACCTACTAAAACTAAAAGTTAAAGGTGAGTAAAATTGTTACTAACTTTATGGACTCCTGTCTGAGCTAACAGTAAGCTATTCTATTGTATTACTATACATCCATCTATATCTTTTATATTATAAATCCGATTGTGACTATGTCTATTTATTACCTTTTTACGACTAAGTCGCTGAACCGATCGGTATGAATTTGATTGATTGAGACATAAGTAACCCGAGAGGTATTACGTTACACACAAACAGAAGGAACGGCTTTCATTTTGACAGTTCAACAACATTCATTGCGTTATTAAGATTCTTGAGTAAACAATTTTTCGAAATGAAGTAATGGATAAAAAAAATATCTTTCGAAATGCTTTTGCTTGTGATTGAGCGATTTTTTAAATATCATGGGTGATAAGTATCATGCAGGATATTAAAAATATGGCGTTATATACATGTAAAATAAAAGCAGATAGAAACCGATCGACAGACTACTTTATAACTTTTTTTACTACAGCTCACGATAAACTGCTCCCCACGCGAGAGCTCTGCAAAAACTCTCCCGATGAACTACTGCAAATGTTACACTGTGGCATCATCAATCTTGAAACTATCTGTCACAAAAAGTTATTGAACGCTCAGTATCCAAGCTTTGGGAAGAGGTATCTTTTGTTTAAAGACATTGGGTGATCAATCAATGCGTCTTGCTAAGTTAAACTTCGCTGAATCACAAACTCAATGTTTATGAATCTCACAAATATCGTGATATGTTTTGCATATTGCTTGTCTGCTTCATTTCCCGTTTTTTATTACAATCGGCTGAGTGTTTCTCTACTGTTTATCTTCTTCCTCAGCCTATAGATGTCCACTGCTGAACAAAGGCCTCCCCCAAGGCTTTCCACGCTGACCGGTCTTATGCTGCCGGCATCCATCGGCTTCCCGCGACCTTCACCAGGTCATCGGTCCACCTTGTTGGTCGCCTCCCTACGCTGCGTATTCCAGTACGTGGCCGCCACTCCAGAACCTTACTGTCCCATCGGCCATCGGTTCTACGAGCAATGTGCCCTGCCTACTGCCACTTAAGATTAGCGACTCGCAGAGCTATGTCGGTGACTTTGGTTCTTCTGCGGATCTCCTCATTTCTGATTCGATCACGCAGAGAAACTCCGAGCATAGCTCTTTCCATTGCCCTTTGTGTGACTCTGACCCTTCGTATGAGGCCCATTGTGAGCGACCACGTTTCAGTTCCTTAAGTCATCACTGGCAACACACACTGGTCAAAGACTGTCTTGAGACCGTTCATTCACGAATACTAAGGAAAAACTCTTCAGTTGAACAATCTCCGACATTGTCATCAAATTTTCACTACGATGATATCGCTGTGTAGAAATTGGACTATACATTTTTATTTGAATTTGCACGACCCAGTGCCACAATTCTCTCAAACTCATGTCTTGATGAAAATATAACGCCGTCAGTGAGATGGTATTAAAATTCTGTATTGCCATTTACATAGACTTATTAAAATATTTTTATACTGTTTTATAGAGTCTAGTAGTGTTTTTAATTATAAATATTATATTCTAAAACTAAGCTTTGTCCAAGATGGCAGAGAATGCGAGATGTTTTAATTTCTTTTCTTTTAGCCCTATTTGTGGATACTGTATTCTGTCCTCTTAGCATAATGAATGCCAATGGGTCCATTTCCCTTGTTGAAAAACTAAACTTAAATTAAGTTCAGTGTATTTTTTTGCTTTCTATTTAATTAAAAAAAGTGCACAAGATATTACTAAGTTCTGTCACATTAAAAAACAAAGACATTTTTTACGCAACCATAAGTGTCGCGACACATCTGCAGAACGTACGGCGCCGAAAGTTCGGCTAAATACGCTCGCAGTGTATTTTAAGTACTCTATGACACATCAGCCGCAATTACGCCGCGTTCGGCGTAGGGCCTAACCTTCATTTGGGCGGTTTTTTCAGCTAAAATGCATTTAATGTATTTTGCATAGCAAGTGACACATCACGTGATGCGTTGCGCGACAGAAAGTTCGGCGGGCGTAGCTGAACGTTCGGCGTGTGTTGTGCATCGCGCGCTTGGCGGTAACGAAGAGCGGCAACGTCTTCTTAACCCTCTATAATAGCTAATATTCTAATTAAATCCATTTTTCTGGGAAAATCAGGTACTTCACAAAAACCGCACACCATAAAGTGTCGACACAGACAGACTGACGATGAAACCATGTAACTTTCCGTCGCGTAGCGCGTTGAACAAAATGCCACGTTTTGACCGTTCGGTTTGTCATAACAACTGAATATTGCGACTGACACTTCAGCCGCTGAGCTTTCGGCGCCGCCGTACGTTCCGCAGTTGTACTACACTAAACATGGCTTCTAAAAATACGATCATTTAAGTCAGGCGCGTACTTATTTGACAGATCTAAACTAAAATTAATGTACAGTCATTTTCTTTAAGAAATAGAATAGAATGAAAAATATGCACTGAAATTTAGTTTCGTTTGTGTATCAAGAAATTGGCTCCATCACATATGAAGCTGACAAAATAATATTACAGCAAAATGGCGCTTGTAGTTATGTAATAAGATCCAACTTCATCCATGTTCAGTTCCGGCCCGGTCGCTTGTGTCATAAAATATTATTTGCACTTATAACCCTGAATTTAAATAGGCTTATTTGAAACAGGAAATCCGTGGACTCTGTGATATATGTATTTTGGTAGTGGTACACTATTACTACTAAACCTTCGTTACTGTGAAACGTGATATGGTAGAAGGTAGGTAGGAAAGGTAAAAGTTATAATATTTTAAAACTATTGTTAATATGTAGGTATGAAAACAGGGGCCTAGTCTTCTATTACAATAGTGCCAGGATGGTCAGTCAGTGATCTCGTAATGATCGATTTTGACAAGTTCCGTAATCTACTAATAAAATTGCGTTATGATGATTTTCCAGTGGTCAATCACAGACACTCCATTCCATATTAATAAATGTTCATATTGAGTAGTAGTGTTTAGAAAATCATTTCTAATAACGGGTTTTATGATAATGGCAATACGCGATTGTCATTCTATCACCATTCTATTATGAGACAAATGAGATAATTGATCGATCATTATGAATTTAGCAGATTACGAACCTTTGAGCACAATGACAATGAAATGACAATATAATCGTATTATAATGAAAATTTATAAAAATAGACTGCCATTTTTATTAATTTGTCATTACAACACGATTCCATTGAAAGTTCGTAATCTGCTAAATTCATAATGTTCGATCAATTATCTCAGCCGTCTTGTAATGGAATGGTGATAGAATGACATTGCCGTATTGCCGTTATTATAAAACCCGTTATAAGAAATGATGATCTAAAAACCAATACTCAATTTGAACATTTTACAAATATGGAGTGCAGGAGTGCACAGTCAGCGATTGACCACTGGAAAGTCATAATGACGCCATTTTGTTAGTATTTTTTTAATAGTTATAAACTAGTGCTTGACTGCAATCTCGCCTGATGGTAAGCAGTGATGCAATCGTTGATGGTAAAGCGCACTAGTTTTTTAAGCCTATTCCCTAAAAAAACTTAGAAATTGGAAGGATGACGGCAGTTGAGCGAGGTGAAGCAATGTTAAACCCAAGACCAACACGACCAACGATGCTGCGCCAGAGGGAGATTGATTTGGAGACTCTCCACGACCAAACTCCCGACACAACAACATTTGGTGCATCGTATCCGGCACACATCGCAACACAACTGCTCAGACGCGTCCTCCGTACGGCTTCACCAGACATCATGCCGGAACACGACGAATCGCTTGGCGGCTAGACCTTGTCTGGTGGGTGGTAACTTCTGCCGGCAGCCGATGTTATGGCCTACCACCGAGTAAAGCCGAGTTAGTAGATTACGAAACTTGTCAAAATCCATCATTATAAGATCATTGATCGCCTATTCTGACACTATTGTAATAACAGACTAGGGCCCCTGGTCTCATATTGTTTGTATTGTTTTTCTCTATTCTGTGGTGTTGGTGGTGTTGGTTGAGTCAGCGAGGAAAAACTATAGTTTGCTATAGTTTTTCCTCGCTGTTCGACCCGTGTTCTTTTTTATCTTTTCACATTATTACCTAACTAGTGCGTGATCGCGATTCTTCCGATGTACACGGTATAAAGCACGAGGCGAAATGATCCTGATGATCTTGATGTTTTGATGATGTTGATTCTTAATCGTAGTGGTGTGTAGTTTGGCGGGTCGTCCGATGATGGAACGGAATCACGGAGATGGCGGAATTCACGAGATTTTCGCGCACACTCACCAAAATACATCCTTTATTTACCTTTTGTATACGAACACTTATAACGTTCTGTAAGGAAAACCCCGTCCGATCCATAAGTATAATAAAGGTTAGGTAAACACATGACTCAATAAAATATGAAATTTTACATCAAATTTTGAATCGTCATATTAACACAACGAACACCAATTAATTACAACTTCCCCAAAAATTGGAAATTTTCAAAAAAGTGACGACACCATTTAAATGGCTTTATTATTAGCGATGCGACCACCCCACATGTATTTTACAAGTTACTCTTTTCCAGCCCCCCTTCGCCAGCGCATGTATTGCCCACCGCACATGTACATATTTTATAAGTAACTCTGTTTGCGAAATAATATCAATTTATTTTAGGGGGTATTTTTTTAAGTTAAGCCTGGATTTGTAGGCATTAGTAGAATCAGTTATCGATACCTAACAATACCTTCACTTATATTGTATATGGAGATGTATAATTTGTAAACAAATAGTATTGTTTTAAGTGTCCGTGGAATTTTGTCGTACCCCGTGGCGCAGCGGTCAACACGCCTGCCTGCGATGTGGATTCCCGGGTTCGAACCCCGGCCAGGTCATGATGGAAAACGATATTTTCCTGATTGGCCTGGGTCTTGGATGTTTATCTATTATAAATATAGTATCGTTGAGTTAGTATCCCATAACACAAGTCTCGAACTTACTTTGGGGCTAACTTAATCTGTGTGATTTGTCCGTATATATTTATTAAAAAAAAAAAAAAAAAAAAATCTAGCCGATCTAATCCATTCACAAATAAATACCTATTAGGCTTTGGAATAGACAACTAGCTTTACGTTTATAAGTATCATGTAAATTTCGGAAGTGTAACTCAAAGCATTTATTTCAATTATACCATTTTAGGGACGTGCGGAATGCCTAAGCAGGCAAACAGAGATGCGATTTATTTGAAATACTTCTATTTATAATGCAAATACAAAATGCAAAATAGCTATTTTGTATTTAAATGCTTTTTAGTAAAAAGCATTTTGTATTTTATTTAAAATACCTTTCGAGATGTATTTTGTATTTTTAATATTCATTTCAAAATGCAAAATACTTTGTGATAAAGTTTAGCCAATATTACGAGTAAAACAAAATGAAATTTATGAGCGAATGACGTCTGTATTGCCATTATTCCATATTTTTACTTCTTCTCCTTCTTCTTTACGATCAAGTATTGAATACTACTTCAACTCTTGATCATGGCCCCTGTGGAATAGTTACCACAATTTTGCCAATAACACGTGTAACGAATTATAGAATTTTTTTGAAAATTTGATTTCACAATAATGGCGGATATCGCCAATGACAGTTGAAAAAAAAAACATTTTTTACTTCTTTGGTCAGGTTTTTTGGCGGGAAAGTCAAGGAGAGTGTCACGCTCATTTTTCATTGGACTTTTAAAATTATTTATAGTGTTGTTTACTAAATAAAAGCGCGTGATTTATGTAGTAAAAAGTGCATTCAGTGAATAATTTATAAAGAACATTAAAATATTGCAGCATAGTGGCCACATCATGACTTTACCCCAAACCCCTCCTATAGTGGGATTTTTAATTCGAGTCAGAAAAATGACAAGGGCAAGTATCACTGATATGAATAAGGGTGACCCGCTACAACAGTGATGTTCGGCAATCAATAGACTTAGACATTTCTTCTTCTTCAGCCTATAGATGTCCACTGCTGAACAAAAGCCTCCCCCAAGGCTTTCCACGATGACATGTCTTGTGCTGCCCGCATTCATCGGCTTCCCGCGACCTTCACCAGGTCATCGGTCCACCTTATTGTTAGACATTTCATCATCAACCTTTTATCGTCCCACTGCTGGGCACAGGTCTCCTCTCATACAGAGAAGGATTGAGCATAATCACCACGCTTGCTCAATGCGGGTTGGCGATTTCAGACTTAAAGTCCAGGTTTCCTCAAGATGTTTTCCTTCACCTTCAGTCATTGGTGTCCAATATATACTTAGAAAATACATATAACTTTAGAAAAGTTACATTGGTACTTGCCTGACCTGGAATCGAACCCGCGCACTCATACTTGAGAGGCTGGTGTTTTAACCACTAGGCCACCACGACATTTTTACATTTAGTCTTGCATTATTTCATTAGGTATCAAAGCGGTTTTTTATTGTAAATATGTAATACATACCGTATTTAACAATATGATTTTAGAAATATGGGTCTTACCAGCATATTAAACTCACTACAACATTATCATTCATCATATATTTTTATTCGTTACTTTTTTATTGATTACCACTCGAATCAGAATCGGTTACATTTATAAATTATGAATCCGCACATTCATCCATGATGTGGTCGGGTTGACACATTTCATCTTCAACTTTTATGGCACGATTGATGCACTTCTCCAATTTTCCGGTGTCAAGTTTTGTTTTTCCTGGCGACGTACTCCTTTGCTTGAGCCCAAACTAAGGTCCGTATTACAGAACGTCACTCAAAACTCAAGCTTTACTTAAGTCTCGATTCAAGCCACTTGATTGGTTAAAACTAGTTTTAAGTAATGTTTAAGCAGAGATCAATGCTTGAGTTTCCTTTTGGAATACGCACCTAACTCTATTAGGTTGAGCTCACAGTGATAGGGGGGCAGACGCAGGATTGTGGCACCGCGATTCAGCGGCCAATTCTTCCACAACATAGCGTTCGTAATTAGTTTTTGTTACAATAAACAATTTTAATCTACCTACTGAAATTATTTATTTTATCATTATTTCTAATATAAACTGACTTTTGTTCCACCCTGTATTTTTATTTATATACATATACGCAATTTGAATTAAAAAGTGCAATCTAGACTAAGTTTGAAGTGTAAAATCTCGATTTACCACATCACTATTTATTTGGGACAAAAAACCTGCAACACTGGAGTTGTCATTTATCTGACTCGAATTAAAAATCATAATGTAGTCGGCTCACGCGGGAAACGAAAGGAGGTAGGTCAGTTAAGTCAGGATAAGAAGATATATAAAGGAAAAAATAGAAAAGGATAAACTTCCTCAAGTCCAGACTGTATGGCGTACCATGCCTTTGCCTTTTCCGTTTAGAAGTACGGAAAGAAGTGAACCAAAAAAAATCAACCAAAACGACGAACATTCATTATATCTATAGATAAGAAACTATTTTATTTTGAAAAAAGTATTTTGAAAAAAAACGCAAAACTATTTGGTATTTTGTATTTGAAATAGTAAATCTGAAAAGTATTTTACATTTTGTATTTAAATGCTTTTTTAAAACCATTTTGTACATCTCTGCAGGCAAATCGTCCGGCGGGCTAACCGAACAGCGGCGAGCCACGCCAGATGTTTCCGGAGACCCAGTATGGTCGCACACTTGTAACACTACTGATAATATTGTATTAGGGTAAAGTGAAATTAAACTACAGTTTCAGTGTAAGCTTGGTTTGATTTATACCAAGAGACAAAAACCCTAAAACATTTACAGGAACTTTTTGAGTTGTCGATCATACCAAAACAATCACTATGGAGGACAACGGGCAAGAGTCATCATCATCATCTCAATGTAAATTCCAGTCGCATCCGAAGCTTTTTCAGCTTTGGAGTCTGGGGTCTGCTTTACCAGTCTAACTGCTGATTTTGGCTAAACTTCGATATTTTCCGTGAAGCGACTGCCGCCTGACCTCCACAACCTGAAGGCGATATCGAAGCATTGCAGTTCGACCAATTGTTTGGACTTTTGAGGGCTCCGACAACTCGTCACGACTGCCAGTAAATGTTCGTTTGGCAACCGGGATCAACGGCTTAACATACTTTCCGAGGCACGACCAGACCAGTGCAAATATTCATATTCAATATTCATGCATACAAATATTTGCAATGCGCGGGGATCGAACCCGCGCCTCCTTGCGCAGCGGCCGCGTTCACTACTGCTACGCCACGGATGCTGTCAAGAACAAAGGGTAAGAGTCTTCAAGGACAATTTTAAATCAAATACTACTTGTTTGCACTTCAGCTAATTCACACATCAACCAACATACATATTTTAACTTATTACCACACAACTGTGTTTTTCAATTGTTTAGGTCAAACAATTCACCATCATCATCCCAGCGTTAATCCCAGTCGCATCCGAAGCCTTTTCAGCTTTGGAGTCTGGGGTCCGCTTTACCAGACCAACTGCTGATATGGCTAAACTTCGACATTTTCCGTGAAGCGATTGCCGTCTGACCTCCACAACCCGAAGGCGACATCGAAGCATTGCAGTTAGAATGCGTTTAGGTTAAACAATTGACACACACTATATCATGTTGTTTTTGTAGTGGTACTTATAACATCTTTTTTTTTTATTAGTTATAAACTAGTGCTGCAATCCCGCCTGATGGTAAACAGTGATGCAATCGTTGATGGTAAAGCGCACTAGCTTATTAAGCCTATTCTAAGCCTATTCACTCAAAAAAACTGAGTGAATAGGAAGGAAGACGGCAGTTGAGCGAGGTGATACAATGTTTAACCCAATAACACGACCAACGATGCTGCGCCAGAGGATGATCTGGAGACCCTCCATGACCACACTCCCGACACAACAACATTAGGCACATCGTACCCGGCACACATCGCAACACAACTGCTCAGACCTGTCCTCCGTACGGCTTCACCAGACATCAGACATCAGACATCAGAGTCATAATGACGTCACAAAAATTCAGCATCTCGAAAGAAAAGTTTACCGTGCAACAAGCTCGCATACAACCGGGGCAAGTGCCCGCCAGACACAACACCCGTCTAGTCGGAGGATCTTCCCTTCTATGGAGGATGAGTAAACTTCACATCCGTTTCTCATGCCTCTAAATTTGAATAAAACAATATATTACCCAAAGTAATTTAATTAGATTCACATCAGTTTCCCTCGGACGCCATTACTCAGTTCATAATGCCGTCCCTTTACCGCTATCCTTAGTGATGTATTTGCTTAGTAAACATATTAGACGTTTGCACGTCACTTAACTTTAATTATCGTTTATGAATAAACCCCTGAAACACTGTGCCGTTTATTCATAAACGATGATTAAAATTAAGTGACGTTAAAAGGTAAAATGTATGGTTAAAGAATTGCTAATCACTAGTTAACTTTAAACAACGTTTATGAATAAGGGGGAAACCCCCGATTATAAACACTGTGCTACTCCAGCGCTATTGCAGGGCATCGAATGTGTTTGTGGAATCACGCGTGGATTGCTTACACGCTACTAGGCGCAAGAGATCTATGTCGAGTGCGGGAGCGCTAACAGCATGCAGGCGGCGTTAGTGGTAAAGCTTGATTGCTCCATCATCTCCCAATGTTATCAGTGAAATATGGTGGGTACTCCCAAACCTAATTTTTATGTAAATTGTTTACTATTGTTGCCTTATTGTAATCGAATTGAATTAGTACTGTTATGTATGTAATGTGACCATGAGTGTATTATTTTTATTATCAGCCAAATGATTTTCTTATTTGTTTTTATTAAACACACAACTGTCTCAAGACTAAAGTCTTTGGCCAGTGTGTGTTGCCAGTGATGACTTACGGGCCTTGGGGAGGCCTTTGTCTAGCAGTGGAGAAGAAAAACAGGACTAAATTGTATTGACTTTCACAATAGACACACTTTGAATAAGTGTTTAAGTTTTTATTACTGTTTTATCTCTGTTTAATGAGGTCGTTAGGTACAGAGACACACTTTAAGGAATTTCAAAGGTCTTGTAAAGTACCTTTTAAGTACTCTCCTTGTCAATGGTAGATACTTACTCGTATGCTAACGATTTGCAAAAGACTTCAGTGCGCTTTTGAAACCATTTCCCTCCCAAAATTTACTTAAAGTGACCATTTTTTTTTTTTACATATTATAAACCAGCGCTTGACCGCAATCCTGCCTGATGGTAAGCAGCGATGCAATCGTTGATGGTAAAGCGCACTAGTTTATTAAGAGCCTATTCACTCTAGCCTTGAAGACACTCAAATTGTAGTCCATGGATTGAGAGCAGTGATAGCCTAGTGACCGGTCGTGACTTACAAGTTGTAGGTCGTAGGTTCGAAACCCATCAGGCGCTTTCATCATCATCATCATCATCAGCCGAAAGACGTTCACTGCTAGACATCGGCCTCCCCCAAGGTTCTCCACGAAGTACGGTCCTGCGCCTCTCGCATCCAGCAGTTTCCCGCGACCTTCACCAGGTCGTCGGTCCACCTTGTCGGGGGCTTACGCACGCTACGTCTTCCGGCGCGTTGTCGCCACTCGAGAACTCGTCGGCCCCATCGGGTATCAGTCCTACGGGCAATGTGTCCAGCCCACTGCCACTTTAGTGTTACAATTCTTCGGGCTATGTCGGTTACTCTCGCTCAGGCGCTTTACTTTGTGTAAATTATTTTCATCACCACTGCTCTCAAAACGGTGAAGGAACACATCGTGAGGAAACCGGCATGTCCTAGAGATAAAAACTTCGAAGACATGTGACATCTACCTACCCGCACCGAGCCAGCGTAGATTACGGCCCCCCTCTCATCGAGAGGAGGCCATTGTCCCAACAATGGGAACAATATAGGCTGATTATGTTATGTTCTGATCATGGATTGAGGTGTTATTTCAACTAATGAGGGATTGACAATAGTGTCAATCCCTAGCAAGTAGAAAATAAGTGAGGTAAAGTGAACCGTATATACATAGGGATATACGGTTCAGTTTACCTTACTTATGCTGCGGCTGCTCTGAAAGTGAACTGAGTGCGTAATGTGTTGGCCTTCCGACGTTCAATATTATGAAACAGAGTTCACAATACTCATCATTAAAATAATTTAACACGTTGCCTTTATACCAGGAAATCACGGTACATACTGATTCTTTTATAGGAAACTAAAAAGAAATATATTGAAAAAATGTCTTCATGTCATTGAAGATAATTATGGAGTCTCTATCTGATTTTTGTCTTATTTGGAGTTCTTATCTGATTATTTGGAGTTCCAATTTCATTATTGTATTATTTGCAATTCATATCTGATTATAGTGTTATTTGAAGTTCCTATCTGATTATTGTATTATTTGGAGTTCCTATCTGATTATTGTATTATTTGAAGTTCCTATCTGATTATTCTATTATTTCGAGTTTCTATATGATTATTGTATTATTTGGAATGATTTTATTAGGATTAATAAAATCGAAATAATTATCTAAACTAGTCTATTTTTGTGACAATGATGGCCCAGTTTTAACGGAAGCGAGCATTCGCTTTAGACCGTAGGTGAAACCCAGACGGGCACTTTACTTTTAGTAAAGGATACGATAAGAAGCGACCTTCAGCCATCTGTTTATTGGATGAAAGTATTTTGTATCAAATTTAATATATTAAGGAATATATCGCGGATGGTTTTGGTAAAGCAATCCTGGGCAAACTATTATTATTGAAATATTGAAAATTTATTTTTTATTTACGCGCACAGTGCACAAAATTATGTATGTTTTATGGAACGATGCTTATTACCATAATATGTATGATGTAATTACCATGATGAAATTTAATTTTCGTTTTGTTTAAATACAGAAACGAATGATTGTTAATAATCATCGTCCCACAAAACAAAACGAATGATTGGTAATAAACATTGTTTGTTTTAAAAAATAATGTGTGTAATGTGTAAATGCGTGTAAAAATAAAAAAAATGTGACATACCTGATTGATTGCTGAACTTCATCTTCTTCAGCCTATAGAGGTCCATTGTTGGACAAAGGGCTCCCCCAAGGAGTTCCACAATAGCCTGTCTTGTACTGCCCGCATCCATCGGCTTCCCGCGACCTTCACCAGGTCATCGGTCCACCTTGTTGGGGGCCTCCCCACGAGTCCGCCATTCCATTACTGAACGATGACTATTTTTTTTTTCTTTTTTATTAAATGCGCTATTAACTATAAAATAGTGGTAAAACTTTAGAATTGTGCCTTGTATCCTAGAAACTCAAGTCTGAAAAGTAAGCCTATGGACTATCATCACGGATAGACCCAAAGGTAACGACCAAAATAGAAAGAAGACAGAAAGAATGGTAAGCGAAAAGGAAACAACAGCGTGGGCTGGTGTTGTGATGCGACGAGGTAGATAGAGGTTAAAAGAAATATCTATCATGTAGATGAAGTTGCGGACAAAAGCTACTAAAATTAAAATCAAAGAAAACGGATGACACCAAATGGGAAAATAAATTGAATAGTTTATGAGGTTAACTTTTATGTAAGTTGTCTAGACGGAGCTGTAATTTCTTGTTATTTTACACTTGCTTCACTTTCGCAAAACGGGTTGCAATGCTTCGAAAATATTAACACTGCTTTTTTAAAATACGGTGCCAGCTTTAGAGTACCCATTTACTTTTTAATATTCTACCGAAATGCAGCTGACTGAGAGGTACGTTCATGGATTTTTTTTAAATATAATTGGGAAAAAATATAACATGGTGTAAAAATGATTGGAATCATTTCAGTTGCTTATTCTGAACAAACTATATTCAGGTTACGTATATAAAAAAATAACGCTGTATAAAAGATTGAAGTTTACTATAATTGGTAGATTTTATGGAAAGAAATTTAATTTGATAATTGAACGTTTGTTTTCTGTTTGACTCAAAGTTTTGGCACAAAGGTACAAAGGAGGACTTAGTGCCTTAGGCATTCTGTCTCAGTCAACCAAGATTACACGGCGGGTGCTACGGGCTTATCTGTTCGAAAACACCCATCGGTTTCTTATAAAACTTCAACTATATCCGACGGCCCTAGTTACTTAACTACTTTGGAGTCCGTACCTATTCTCAGTGCTGTTCAATCTTTACACAACTTGCTATTTTCTGCCAGAATACATATATATTTTGTGGATGGCGTGTTATTTTGTTAAAAGTTGCTCATTTGATTTATATAGAAGTGGGGCAAACGCTGTGACGTTAGTTTCTAATGGCGGCACGTAGAAAGAGTCATTTTGAAAAGTGGGCATTATAGAACGGTCACTTCGCTTTCTGTCGGACATTCTACACGTGCAGTTTGTGGACCAATTACACGCAGAGGACATACAACGCTCTGCGTGTGCAATACAACAATGCATCCAGGGTGCTGATGGGGCTGCCGCGGTATTGTAGTGCCAGTGGTATGTTCGCAAAGGCGCGCGTGGATGGCTTTCACGCCAAGAAAAAAGAAAAGAAATCATCATCATACGTAAGCGAAGTGCGTCTTTAATGGCACGGGTGCGCGGCAGCCCCAACGCCATCCTGGCCGCGTGCGCAGGCCGATGGGACTCACAACTAATAGCGCCTACGATATGGATCCCTTACCACAACACCAAGATTGTGACGACAATATCGCTCCGCCGTCGCTGAGGTCGTCATATACATAAAATCAGCTTATAATGTTCCCCCTGTTGATACACAGGCCTCCTCTCGGTGAGAGGAAGTGTTCCGTAATCTATCACGCTGGCCAAGTGCATGTTGGTAGATGTCACATGTCTTCGAAGTTTTTGGCTCTAGAACATGGTGGTTTCCTCACGATGTTTTCCTTCACCGTTTTGAGGGTAGTGGTGACGAAATATTTAGACAAAGTAAAGCGCCTGATGAGGATTGAACCAACGACCTACAACTTGTAAGTCGCGGTCGATAACACTAGGCCACCGGTGCTTTCAACTTGCCGCAACAACTTGCGTGAATCTACTCAATAGACCGAGGCACCTAATTGGAATACACATTATCAGTAGCAATGAAACCATTTTGACAATTCAACATTTCATCCCATCATTCTCATTCGTCTAGGGACAAATCAGGTGTCGCTTGATGGATGGAACAGACGCTATCATCATCATCATTTCAGCCGAAAGACGTCAGCTGTTGTTCATAGGCATTTTTTTTCGGTTTGGAAATCCTCATAGGATGTCAGCCGCCCTGGGATGGGCGACGGGGTCTGTCAGACTTTTACTGACTAAAACCACCCCGGTGTTTCTTCCATCACGAGCGCGCGTGGGACCGTGGGAGTCTAAATTTTTCCACGGCCCCACACTCTCGTGTTGGCCCGGTCTGTCCGGGCCTCGTCTCCTGCATGGGGTAGTGGGGTGTTAAACTATCCCGTGCATCGCCTCAGAGGCGCGCGCCGAAACTAGCCCGCACCTCCGCCTCGGGGTCCAACAAATAGGGGGCGGGGACTTCCCATGTCCCTCGCCCCTGGACCCATTCATGGGGGGGCGGAAGAGGGCGTTATCCGCCCTTCCTCGACGCCCGGTGCGTCTTCTGCGGCCCGGGAAGGGAGTTGAGATCTCCCTCTTCCGTTCCGCAGCTTCCTTCTGCGACATCACGTCCTCGCAGAAGGACACCACCGCGTCCCACGACACTGCGCTACCGACCATCCTCTGCACTACTGCCAGCAGCGACAGGTCACGTCCTACTTCATTTGTGAGGACACGGCGCTGCTCCTCCCAAGATACACACTCGGAGAGCGTGTGCTGCGCCGTGTCCTTCCCGCATTGGACGCAGTGGTGGCACCGAGCGTCCGGCTCCCTGCCTAAGCGACGCAGGCACTTGCCGAAGCAGCCATGCCTCGACAGTACCTGCGTCACCCTGCCTTCTCCCGAGCCAGTCGTCGAGTACTGGTCGGATCGTCTCGACGGTAGCGAGGCCGGTGGTAGGGCGCATGAGCCTCTGCCGCCAGTCCGCCACCAGGACCTGACGGAGCTCCTCTCAGCGCAGCTCGATCTGCCGCTGCGCCGGACTGAAGCCCCGTGTCCACTCTTCCTCGCGCCATCGGTACAATGACGCGAGTACTTTCGCCTCTAGGTCCCAGGGCCGGGATCCGGCCAGGACGCAAGCCGCCTCGTAGGAAATCGTGTGATACCCGCGGACGACCCTGACGGCCATCGGTCTCTGCGGCTTGCGCAGAATGGCGAGTGTTCCGGCCGTCAGGTCCATCGCCCACACAGGGGCCCCATACAGGGCCATGGATCGCACGATTCCCATGTACAACCATACAGGCGGCCGCCATACAGGCGGCGCTCAGGCCCCCCATGTTGGGAAGCAACGTTGACAACGCGCCTGCTGCACCCATCAGCTTGGGCGCCAGCAGCCGGAAGTGGGTTCCGAATTCCCATCGGCTGCCGAGCACCAATCCCAGATACTTACTTCATGGTGGACTCGACAGCTATCCGGGCCCCACCGACCACGATATGTGATCCTGGCGTCGGCGCACGCCGGGGGCCATGGAAAACCATGGCCTCCGACTTATCAAGGGCCATCTCCAGGCCCAGGCGCCGGAAGCGGGTCACCACCTGTGACATCGCAGCCGTGGCTATCAACGTCGCTTCTCTGTGCGAGCTCCCCTGGGCAGTGACAAGCGTGTCGTCCGCATAACACGTTAAGTCGGCGCCCGACGGGAGCTCGCCTCTCAGCACCCAGTCGTAGCCGATGTTTCACAGGAGCGGTCCCAAGACCGATCCCTGTGAAACACCGCACGACATTTGGTGCCGACCGGCACCGTCACGTCCCCGATAGATGACGCATCTATCCTCCAGATAAGCCCCTACTACGCGGCGGAGCACAGTGTGAGATTTCGGCAATCTAGGGGAACTTTATTCATTGAAGAAAATAAAATGGCATTTAGCCGATTCTAATTGATATTTTAATCAGGATAAACGTTTAAATAAACAATAAGAGGTTTTAAACGTTTTGCATGTTGTTTATTGTTCTAAAAAACTTTGTTCTTAGCACGTACATACATACTTTTGATAAGTGTTGCCGTCAAATATAAAAAGACATTTATTATGTTGGCTTCTAATGCAGCCAAGTAAACTCACAGAAAACTTTAAAGAATTAACCAAACGTTTTTTGGTTTCAAAAAATAAAAACTGGTGACAAGAAGGAAAAGAACAACGTATTATTCATCTGTATCAATATTCCTGTTGCTATTAGAGTGAACAGATTTTACAACAGGCTCCATTAACATTTCTAAAACTTCTGGCAATATCTTTGAATGTTTAGTTCTGGGACTAGCACGAAGACTAGCGACATAAGGGTCAGATGTAATTAACAATCGATGAACAAGGGGTCAGTGTTGGTAAGAATCCTGGATGATTTTCTGGTAAACAGTTCCCTATATTTTCGGTTGTCCTTATTTCTGGCCTCTTGGGCTTCCTCTGATAACTGGCCTATAGGTAAAATGTTTGCGTCTATGATTGATTTCTTTTCCGTGAAACAGTATCATGTGGACACTTACAGGCATGTAATACCAAGCATAATGGCTTAGGTACAATTCTAAAGTACATCGAAGATATTCACCAAATTTGTGTGTATCGATCGGAAAACCACTGATAATTTTGACGCTTTATCGAGTGACGCATTTCGTGCTTTTTTAGGGTTCCGTACCTCAAAAGGAAAAAACGGAACCCTTATAGGATCACTTTGTTGTCCGTCTGTCTGTCTGTCTGTCTGTCTGTCTGTCTGTCAAGACCCTTTATCTCACGAACGCGTGGACGTATCAAGCTGAAATTCACATGAAATACTCGGGTCTATTGTCCCTATAAGCTGTGAAAATATCAAACTTCTAAGCCAAGCCAATCAAAAGATACAGCCGATTATGTCGATATTTTCAACAAATTTTCGACACTCGCAAAGGAATCAAAACCTACAGGATACTTCCCGTAAACTCAGAATCTTGAAAATTGGCATGAAGCATTGTCATATAATGCAAATATAGGAAAAATTGCGAAAATCAAATTTTTTTAGTTATATAATATAATAAACATATTTTAATAAAATGGAACTTACTACCTTATTTCTCACGAACGAATAAAGTTATCAAATTGTAATTTATACCAAATACCTAGGTCTATTGTCCCTTTAAGCTGTGAAAATATCAAACTTCTAAGCCAAGCCAATCAAAAAATACAGCCGATATGTCGATATTTTCAACAAATTTTCGACACTCGCAAAGGAATCAAAACCTACAGGATACTTCCCGTAAACTCAGAATCTTGAAAATTGGCATGAAGCATTGTCATATAATGCAAATATAGGAAAAATTGCGAAAATCAAATTTTTTTAGTTATATAATATAATAAACATATTTTAATAAAATGGAACTTACTACCTTATTTCTCACGAACGAATAAAGTTATCAAATTGTAATTTATACCAAATACCTAAGTCTATTGTCCCTTTAAGCTGTGAAAATATCAAACTTCTAAGCGAAGCCAATCAAAAAATACAGCCGATATGTCGATATTTTCAACAAATTTTCGACACTCGCAAAGGAATCAAAACCTACTGGATACTTCCCGTAAACTCAGAATCTTGAAATTTGGCATGAAGGATTGTCATATAATGCAAATATAGGAAAAATTGCGAGAATCACATTTTTTTAGTTATATAATATAATAAACATATTTTAATAAAATGGAACTTACTACCTTATTTCTCACGAACCAATAAAGTTATCAAATTGAAATTTATACCAAATACCTAGGTCTATTGTCCCTTTAAGCTGTGAAAATATCAAACTTCTAAGCCAAGCCAATCAAAGGATACAGCCGATATGTCGACATTTTCAACAAATTTTCGACACTCGCAAAGGAATCAAAACCTACTGGATACTTCCCGTAAACTCAGAATCTTGAAATTTGGCATGAAGGATTGTCATATAATGCAAATATAGGAAAAATTGCGAAAATCACATTTTTTTAGTTATATAATATAATAAACATATTTTAATAAAATAAAACTTACTACCTTATTTCTCACGAACTAATAAAGGTATCAAATTGAAATTTATACCAAATACCTAGGTCTATTGTTACTTTAAGCAGTGAAAAAATCAAACTTCTAAGTTAAAGCGATCAAAAGATACAGCAGTTTATACCGACACCTTAGACCAATTTCCGTCACACGCTAGGGAATCAAAACCTACAAGGTACTTCCCGTGAACTCAGAATCTTGAAATTCGGCACGAAGCAACGTTATATTATACTACAGACAGATAAAGGAAAAATTGTGAAAATGATAAATTTGAAGTTACATAAAATATTAATTTTGCTTACATGACATAAAATATTTTTTTAATAATTATAAACTTACTATCTACCCTTTTTCACATGAACGCGTAGAGATATTAAAGTTGAAATTCATATCAAACACTTCTTAAATCTAATTGCCTCTAAACTGTGAAAAATTCTAAATCAATGCTAGTATTATAAATGCGAAAGTAACTCTGTCTGTTACGTTTTCCCGCCTAAACTTCTCAACCGATTTTGATGAAGTTTGGCACAGACAATCTTTAGACCCTGAGAAAGAACATAGGCTACCTTTTATCCCGGAAAAATTTGATGTTCCCGAGGGGAATTTAAACAGCGTGATATAACCGAACTCCGCGCTGGCGAAGCCGCTGGCGGAAAGCTAGTACGTCATAAATTGTAAACCGCTACGTTTGTACGTCGGAACCCTCGGTGTGCGAGTCCGCCTCGCATTTGGCCGGTTTTTTTTATCTTGGTGCCCCTTGTAGGAGAAGAAACACAAAGTTCCTTTACGATCGCAGCCGAGTGGCGTTTTCTTGCCTTGCGTAATTAGAGCTCAACAGCCTTCGACAGTTCTTCAGGGTTTGTTGATTCGACAAGCCCTTTGATTTTCCTAGTCTGGACTTTCGAAGAGCACTCTTCAAACGCCTTTTTAGGTCTACCGCTTGTATTTTGTTTTACCGAAGGATCGGGCGCAAAGTCGAACGAGACCTGCTCTTCCAACCACGCTGCGATGTCAGTTAAAAATCTCTTTCAGTGGCGATTAGCTTTGTCCCATTTAACCTGTATACTATGCATACATTTCCGTATTTTGGCCTTTGTATTAGAAGACATCTGTCTGACTCCTGTTTGTTCCATTATGAAGTTTGAAACAACCTCCAACTTGTTTGAATGAGGTTGGGCCCACACATCGAATAATGCTCGCCATGTAAACATGTGTGCCATTTTCTGAAAAAATACGATTTAACGTAATCGCGCAAACATGCGCAAGTTTTTTTTAATATTCTGGCTAGTATAATAAATAAGCTACAGGTAGAATCAAGTTTTAGGGTGGAACACTTTGGAACACATAATTAAAACCCTTTTTAAAAACCAAAACCTGCTTTTTATCAATAAAGACAACACCATTTTTTTAAACAACTGTTTTCTATCTAATTATTTAGCAAATATTTAAAATAAAATGCAGGATCTTACCTGTAGATATGGGCAATATTGTGGAAAAACAGCACTGACCACTTAGCCGAGACACAGCGACACAGCAATCGTATAAACATGCCCTAAGCTGGACGGCTGTCACGGGGATCCGAGCGCGTGCTTCTCTGTACAAGTTTTAAGATCCATTATACCCATACTGCGGTTGACTAAAGTGCAAGTAAGCCACGTTTTCTTTCGACTGGGATATTTAGCTGCTTGAATACCAGGGTTAGTAAAAAAAATCACAAAGTTGGAAAATCTAATAAAATTCCCCTAGATTGCCGAAATCTCACACTGTGCGGAGGTAGGGAGGCACCCAATGGTATTTCAGGGCCTCCCTAATACAGCTCCAGGGTAGGGTGTTGAAGGCGTTGAAAATGTCTAAAGACACCGCCAACACCACCCCACCTCGTAGGCCGCGACGGCTTTCCGCTACTCCCTACTGGCGGCGTTGAGCTCCGCCCTCGAGCTCCCTAGCGAGGCGCCACTCTCGCCACCAGGGTCCTCCGAAGTGACTCCTATGTCACTTTTTGCTTCGCTGGCCGCCGGGGTACGCACGAACCTGTGCGTCCCTCCGCGACCGCGAAGCAGTCACCCCTCTCGAATTTTGCCGACCTCTCCTCGTGGTCGGCACCTTCGGGGCCGGCAGGCTTTCCTCTTCCGAGGTCAGCTCCGCCGACACACCTCCCTTCTGAGCAGAGCCGCGTCGGCGCTTCCTCCCGGAAGCCGGTCTACGCGGCCCTACGTCCACATCCACTACATCGCATTCGCCAGTAACATTAACGGCAGCAGGGGCCTGGTCGCCTACCCCTGCGCGTTCTTCGGTAACTAATTTGACATTCGCAGGCCCGGATACCTGCGAACGCCGGGCGTCAGCCGGATCGCAAGACAAAATATCAATCCCATTATCCAACATTTTCATTTTACGATAAATGGGTGATACGCACATCGCTTCCCCAAGGCGATGCGGCCGCTCTTTTTGGGAGGGTATTAATCCTACCGAGGCCCGCGGATCCCTCTGGTGCAGGATATACCGCCCGCTGCTCGGTATCTAAAACTAACTTACTACTAATTTGATGGGGCCACCTTGGAAATATCTTTTTTCCAACAAAAAAAGAATTATCAAAATCGGTTCATAAACGACGAAGTTATTCGCAAACAACATAAAAAAAGCATATATACGGTCGAATTGAGTAATCTCCTCCTTTTGGAAGTCGGTAAAAAGGGACGTACTTGGAACTAAAATATACGTATACGTGTGCTATGAAGCCCGGCTCTTCAATGAGAGTGGTAAAAGTGTTGTACCCCCACAGACTAGCGTATTCAAACAAATAAACCAATTCCTAAATTTTATTATTAACTAGCAGACCCGGCGAACTTCGTTCCGCCTTAAAGGCAATATCACATGACTACTTTCTAAATTAGGATAATTTTAAATAAATAAATATTATTATTCAATGATTCTTTATTTGGGAGCACAATCCTGGCGGTTCTCCGGAAATCTTTAATGTGCTACAATACTCGGAAACAACATCCATTGGTCCAATGCGAACCTCATTGCGCTATATTATATGCGTATAGAAACGCTGCCCGATTCAAATCAGTATTTGATGAATTTCTTCTTGTGCTTCGTAAATTATTATCTAGCGCTTGATCTCTGAGGTTTGCTCGACGATTTCGCATTGCCAACTGAGCCGTTTCATGGGCTGCCTCCCTTTGCTCTGGTGCGTGAGAAGCACGAAGTCGAGCCATACTAAGGCTGCGCTCTTCAAGTGCAATTTCTTGCTCTTCTTCAGTTCTTTTTTTTTTTTGTTTTGGATGGGAAATCATCAAATGACCTCTCCCGCTCTGGGCGGAGCGGAAGGGCGTGTCAGACTTTTACCTAGACTAAAACCCACCCGTGTTCCTTCACTTGCCTGTGCAACGCCCAGTACCATGGTTTCTTTTTTAACCAACCCGCAACCCTGTGGACCAGTCCTCGTGGACCCCGTCAAGGTGTGCTGACATCTCTTTGAGGCGCGTGTGAAACACAACGCGCCGTCAACTCGGGCCTGGTTCTTACCAAGAGGCGAGCTGCCTATCGCTCGCCGCCCGCAAGCCCGCGCCTACGGTGGTCGGGAGTCCGATGTTGCCACCCGACCAGGGCGCTTCCTGCGGCGGTTTGAGAGTAGTGAGATTTCCGCTCCCTCACGCGCTACGCCTCCTCCTTTGCCAGCATCACTGCTTCACAGAAGGAGGTGAAAGTTTGCCATCATGCACTCTTGCTCCGGACTATGGCCCGGACCAGGGTCGGACGCGAGAGATCGCCGCCGATCGCCGCCACGAGGACACGGCTGTGCTCTACCCAAGCCAGGCAGACCTCCACCATATGCTCCACCGTGTCCTCAGGGCGATGCACACAGACGTCACCCTGGCGTTTTCTCCCGCCTTATACGGAACAGGAACCTCCCGAAACAGCCGTGTCCGGTGAAGACCTACGTCAGTCGGAAGGTGAGGACGCCGTGGCGCCTCTCTAGCTACTCCTCAAAGAGAGGACTTACCGCCGCTATTGTGGCGTGCTCTGTCCTGGATTGCGACAATCACACTTTCCATGTCGCCATGAGATCCCGCCGGAGCTCTGTCCGCTGTACTGCGATTTTATGGATTGGAAATGGACACAATTTAATGGATGTTATTATACATATAAACGTTTCTTTTTAATTACTCTATCTATTCAAAGAAACCTCATCAAAATCTATTTCGTAGTTTTAAAGATTTGGAATATATGGAAAGAGAAAGTAACTTTGTTTTATAGTATGTAGTGAAGTGATAAATAGCACAGCAATACAATATTAGAAATTTTGAAGTTGAAGTTTGCTTTGGGGCTTTTATTAAAAAAATTACACCGGCAGAGAGTATTTATATTCCTTGCTTTAAATGAATGCATCAACATTCAACCGGTAAGATTTTTTTTAATATGCTGAGTAGTGCAGCAGTGTGTTTGTACCATTTTTAACAAATGAACCGCTAACTTATATTTTGACTGAGTTGTTTTGTTATTCCATGTCACGTCACACGGGAACGACGGGAACAACGGGAACGGGATAAAAAGTATCCTATGTGATATGTCCTTCTCCCAGTTCTTATCTACCTCTCTACCAATTTTGAGCCATACTGATTAAGCGGTTCTTGAGTTATAAATAGAGTAACTAACACGACTTTCATTTATATACATAGACTTCATTCAAATCGGACCAGCCCTTTAGGAGGAATTCAGTGACGTACACAGGTACAGCAGATTTAGGAATATACCCATGGAAAGCATTGTCATCTACATTTGTAACAAATATATCATACCTCTCTCTACCCCTAGAGCTCTTGTTTCAGTTTCTTAAAGTTAAATAAAAAGTCTTAAATATTTATTTATTTCTATTTATTTTTTTCTCTTTTAGTTCATAAGTACAATATTAGTTAAATAAAAAAAAAAATGAAAATATGTTTTTATTTTTTCCCCTTTTGGTTCTTATGTACAATTTTCTTTTTAAGTAACTACAAAAATTAAAAAAAAAAAAACTACAAACTTGTCTAAAACAATAAAATAAAAAAAAAACTTGTGATTGCCCGGGTTTGAACCGAGGAACACCAGCCATCGCGAGTAAACCATACCACTATCGCCTACGCTACAGCCGCTATGTCAAGCCGCGCGAAATTAGCGCCCATATTATGCGTGGAATATTGCGAAAGAGAAAACTCGAAAATATGCGCTTCCCCAGACATAAAACTGAGCTAGATCAATTTCTCGTCCCCGAAAACCCCCACTTATTAAATTTCAGCGAAATCGTTAGGGCCATTTCCGAGGTCATATGCTTCTTCAAGCGATCAGCGCCATCTGCCGGGCTGATTTGTAAATCTAAACAATCCAGGTCGCCACTCAAACGCATACAGAAAAATTCATTAAAATCGGTCAAGCCATTTAGGAGGAGTTCAATGACATACATACACACGTACAGCAGAATTATATATATAAAGATAATCATCATCTGTCCAGCCTTGCCCAATTTTGTTGAGGTCAGCTTCCAGTCTAACCGGATTCTGCTGAATACCAGTTTTTTATATGTAGGGACTGCCTGTCTGCCCTCCATAACCCAGTTACTGGGTAATATGACCTCTTGGTAAGACTAGTGTTCAGACTTTCAAACTTATGACGACCCATAACGACCCTCGTTTGATTGTTAGTATTTTTTAAATGTTACTAAAGAAGATTTATTTATTTATTAAAACTTTATGCACAAACATTGCACAATGGCGGACTTAATGCCTCAGGCATTTTCTACCAGTCTACCTTGAGGTGATGCAGAGACAAACATGGTATGTGCAAATAAATTAAAATTAAAAGAGAGAAAAAGAAGTATTAAAAATATTATAATAAATACATAAATACATACATACATACATACAAAATATAAACAGTAGAGAGAGATAAAAATAATAGATAGAGAAAAAATAAATAAATTATATGTGGGATGAATCTGCCAATTTCTTACGTAGATATTCCCGAGCCTTAACTTTAAATGTGTACTGACTTGTCAACGTCCTGATATTCTGATCTGAGGAAGATCATTAGAAAGGAAAACAGCCTGGACAAGAAATGAAGATTTAAGATTATGATTATGATTTAAAGAACCTTTGCTAATGAACTTTTTACCTAAAGAACCTTTTTTTTTGTTGGGATCGGTAATCATCAAATGACTTCTCCCGCTCTGGGCGGAGCAGAAGGGCGTGTCAGACTTTTACTGACTAAAACCCACCCGTGTTTCTTCACTTGCTTGTGTGACGGCCAGGGCCACGGTTTCTGGTTTAACCAACCCGCAACCCTGACCTAGGTGGCATCGGTCTTCGTGGACCCCGTCACGATGTGCTGACATCTCTTTGAGGCGCGCGTGAAACACAACGCGCCGTCGACTCGGGCCTGGTCCTTACCGGGCGGCGAGCTGCCCACTGCTCACCGCCATGTTCAGGGAACCTTGAAAGTATGATATATTCACGTCCTTCGTTGAGCATTGTTAGGGGACAATGACAAAACCCATATTTTTAATACATATTCAATTTAATGTATTTATGTTATAGCGTGGTGGCCTAGTGGTTAAAACACCAGCCTCTCAAGTATGAGGGCGCGGGTTCGATTCCAGGTCAGGCAAGTACCAATGTAACTTTTCTAAAGTTATATGTACTTTCTAAGTATATCTTGGACACCAATGACTGAAGGTGAAGGAAAACATCTTGAGGAAACCTGGACTTTTAAGTCTGAAATCGCCAACCCGCATTAAGCAAGCGTGGTGATTACGCTCAATCCTACTTTGTATGAGAGGAGACCTGTGCCCAGCAGTGGGACAATAAAAAGATTGATGATGATGTTATAGCGTGATTGTAACTGTGCTAGAGGTTATCAATTCGACCCGTATATATGTAAGCCAAATTTCAAGTATATGTATGTATGTATGTTTTTATGTTTGTGCGCGCATTACCTATGTTGATTTATTTATTAATAAAGGTAGATCAACAGCTTTTGTATATAAATTAACAAATAGAGTAGTTATGATTAAAAGGCTTATACAGTTGCCAATAACAGGTGAACCAACATTCACCAACATAAGTGGTGTAGTGGTGGTGGTGGTGATAGTGGTAGAGGTGGTGGTGGTAGTGGTGGTGGGTTGGTGGTGGTGGTGGTTTCCGGAAGCACAAGTCCGATTTATGTAAGTAATTCTTTTTTGTTGTATTATGTATTGTTCAACTGAGGAAATACTATAAGTTTCATCATAATCGGTTCAGTAGTTTTTGAGATAGGGATTTTTTTTGTATTGATGAGAACTTTTTCTAACATGGGCTATGGCTTCCACTATTGTTATGAGGTGAAAAAAAAATAATTTATAAATTTCGAATAAGACACCGAAAAGCACGAAATAAAAACTTTGGTAAAAACAATAGCTCTAGAAGTCGGTGTCTCGAGGTTTCTGTTGTTTAGCTCGCCATGGACTATTAGAGCCATGTCCAAATTTTTTTTTTCCTTTTAAATGTTTTTTTGAAGTCGGTTTCTTTTTTATTGTAGAAAAGTTTTAATTGAGTTATAAGTGGGACACTTAGAAAGTTTTGCGATAATAAAAAAAAATGTTCTATAGGTAGGTACATATTTTTATTACATCTTTTCAAAGCACTCTCCACCAGCTTCTATACAAATTTTCATCCGTCTGAACCAGTTTTCGAAGCACTACACTTTTATAACAAAAGTTATGTTTTATATACATGAGTGTATGCATCATATGTCGTATCGTCCTCGAGAGCAGTAGTGTCTAATGATATCGAGCCCAACTCACGATGAGTTCGAACTCAGGTAGACCTTTTACGCTGTATCTTTGATTTCGATGTCACAGCTTACAAAACGGTCAAAGAAAACATCGTGGCAGGGTGTAGAAAAATTCGAAGGCATGTTACATCCACCAACCAGCGCTGGATACGCATGGTGGACAATCACCTATTTCCTTTCACAGAAAGGTGACCCGTTCTCCATAAGTGGGAACGTAAAAGGCCTATATCTTTATTTATTATAAGAATAAACGAATCATCATCATTATTATCTCGTCCACTGCTGGACATAGGCCACCTCCATGGCATGCCATCAAGCTCGATCCTGAGCAGTTCTTCGCCAGCCACTACCAGCCACCTTTTTGATGTCGTCGCTTCATCTCGCTCAAGGGCGTCCTACGCTACGTTTGCCGAGACGCGGTCTCCACTCGAGGACTCGTTTACCCCAACGGTTGTCGTTCCTGCGGCATATGTGACCAGCCCATTGCCACTTCTGCTTGCTATTCCTCTCAGCTATGCCGGTGACTTTGGTCCTCTGTCGGATCACCTCATTTCTGATGCGGTCCTTCAGAGAGACGGCCAACATAGCCCGCTCCATGAATAACCGAATATAAAAGACTAAATAACTAATACATTTTAACAGCATCGTAAGCTTTTAAGGGTTCGCTCTTAAGTTCTAAGTGTACAAAACGCCGTAAAGGGCTAATGTCGTGAAGCAAAAACGGTTACGACCAATTAAATGAGTGTTATGTAATGAATTATTAATGAGTTCAGTTTATGAGGGCATCATTTGGGCTTTAAAATAAAGCCGTTTTCCAAGAGAGCAGTTTATTACCACGAGAGGTTATGTTAATTATAAATGGCATGCCATTAATATAGATAACATACCTTCACGCTTGTAATTCCCGGAGGAAGAAGTACGTGTTTTCCGTAAAGTTGACATTTCGATACCTTGCCGATAATAACACTTTAGCAAGGATTAAATGTGGTAAGATTTCGTCGGGAAGTTAAATAAGATTGGGGTCACTAATTTTTTACTATTTTACTAGAGAAATTGAATTTTAATAGGCTATTATTATACGGAGACCCTGGAAGACTTGAACAAAATGCTCAATGACCTCACCAGAGCTTTCCAACAAATGCGTCTAAGGATGAACATGGATAAGACGAAGATCATGTCGAACTCTCATGTCGCACCCACTCCATTTCTAGTTGGTTGCTCTGAAGTAAGTTGTTGACGAGTATATATACCTGGGGCAAACAGTCCAACCAGGTAGCTCCAACTTTAAGAAAGAGGTGTCTCGTCGCATCCAGCTTGGCTGGGCAGCGTTCGGGAAGCTACGCTACATCTTCTTGTCGTCCAAGATACCACAGTGTCTCAATACTAAAGTCTTTAACCAGTGTGTATTGCCAGTGATGACTTACGGAACTGTAACGTGGTCGCTCACAATGGGCCTCATACGAAGGCTCAGAGTCACACAAAGGGCGATGGAAAGAACTATGCTCGGAGTTTCTCTGCGTGATCGAATCAGAAATGAGGAGATCCGCAGTAGAACCAAAGTCACCGACATAGCTCTTCGAGTCACTAAACTTAAGTGGCAGTCGGCAGGGCACATTACTCGTAGAACCGATGGCCGATGGGACAGTAAGGTTCTGGAGTGGCGGCCACGTACTGGAAGATGCAGAGGTTGTCAGTAAAGCATCGCTCTTAGCAATATGACCGCCCATTATGTCAGCCTTTGTAAAATCTTTTTATTTATGTTCTGTAATCTATATGGTGTATATAATAAAGAATATTCTATTCTAATATTACTAAACCAAAATCAAAATCAAATCGATTTCTACTGATAGCGAAATACCCTGCTTGACATAGTGAAGGTCATATGAATCCGCTGGGAGCAAGATTCGACATAAACACGATCGAAGTTTCTATAATTAGGGTAGGCCGCCTTGACTACTTTCAGCTTAAGTGATGAGTATGAAGATAACTGGTCAGAGCTAACACACTCAATTCACTAACAAACTCGATTCTTGGACACTCTTGAACACGATTGAAATGGAAGTTTTAGAAAACATCCGTTATTTATTTATTTATTTAAGACAACCAACAAATCTTACACTAGTTACATTAAATTTATTTATTACAATAATATAAAATCCTATGTTGAGTGCAGACTTAATTATAGGTTGCCACAGCATGTATCATTTTGTGATGGGTTTTTTATTTATTTATATAATGTTATAAGAGAACAACAAGAATGCAATTTATCAACATAACATAACGTTATTAAATCTATGCTAATACTAGCTGCCGCCAGCGGCTTCGTTCACGTGAACTTAGTTAGTAGGACATTTTATTTTAACCCCAAAATATAGCTGTATATTTTGGGGTTAAAATAAAATGTTCTACTAACTCCACGTGAACGAAGCCAACGCCAACGCTGTGACTAATATGAGCAAAAAATTTGTGATGTTATATAGCCTAAAGCCTTCCAGAGTCGTTTATTATAGGGACATTGTAGAAACTAGAATCAATTTCCGTGCGTTCAGGCGCTTTTGCCATACCTATTATTGGAATCAATTTATTGTAACAGCACATACCTACTTAGGACCCATTAATTTAATCAAATTTTATTCCGTGGTGCTTGGCAATCTGAGCTTCTCCCAGTTGCAATAAAGTCCCTTTGTGCCGATTCGCTTATTTCTGTTCTGTATCCTGCTTGTTATGGAGGGAAGTGGAAAAAATATTTTTTTTTTCTTACTCCTCCGCTATTCTTTTCCGATTAATTTCGTTGCGGGACCCAAGATAGTTGAATCATTTCTCCGGGACTCGTCGAGCGTCATTGCTCCACTGTTGATTCTGGCTTTCAGGAGTTGCAGTGGGTGGGAAATGTGTGGCGGGTTTTGTCCCAATTAAAAAAAAAAGCCTAAAGCCTTCCTGGAATAATGGGCTATCTAACGCAAAAATATTTTCTCAAATCGGACCAGGAGTTCCTGAGTTTAGCGTGTTCAAACAAACAACATACTTTTCAGCTTTATATACATATTAGTATAGATACGGTACAGGTACGATTTGAAAATTTTTTTTTCCGTTGGATAGCCCATTAATCCAGGAAGGCTTTAGGCTATATATCATCACGCTGCGGCCAATAGGAGCGGAGTATAACTAACTCCACGCGAACGAAGTCGCTGGCGGCCGCTAGTTAAAGATAATATCTTCCTATATTGTAATCGAGAACAATGTGAAACACACACAGACAGTGTTTCTATGAGGGGCTTGTCGATAAGAGATAACAACTATGCGGCTCGATCGATTAGTAGGGTAATTACATAACATACTAACAATAACAAATGGTTTCATTTTGATATTTGAACAACATTTTTTCATTGCGTTATTTCGGCTCCAACAACCCGTAACGACTGCCACTAGATGTTCGTATGGTAACCGGGACCAACGGCTTAACGTGCTTTCCGAGGCACGACCAGACCAGTGCAAATATTTATATTCATGCATACAAATATTTGCACTGCGCGGGGATCGAACCCGCACCTCCTTGCGCAGTGGCCGCGTTCACTACCGCTACGCCACGGAGGCTAGCAATACTGGTATTCAGGAAAAAGATAATGGAGAGAGTGAAAACAGTATAAAACTTTTCAAAGGTCTTATTTAGCTTAGGAGTATTAAGTAAACTAACTTATTTTACCCCCATTTTAACTTTTACCTAACTAAACATATTGTTCTCCAATCAAAAAGCTATACAAAATTAACCCCGCCTAAACAAATATGTAAACAATTAATTAACGAAGCGAGATCCGGCTATTATTAATGTAACAATATGTTGCTATACGAACCAATTCAAACACTTCAAACCAAAGTCATAACAGACCTAAAGGCGTTAACAGACATGCTAATTTGTATTTTGACGATTAGCGTTGTTCATTCAATTTTAGCTGAAATAAAGGCCTTGATTCATCCTTTGTTTTCGGCGCCAGTTATGTTAGAAATACGCAAATACTGATTAAAATGTGAAGGAAAACATTTTGAGGGAACCTGGACTTTCAATCTGAAATCGCCAACCCGCATTGAGCAAGAGTGGTGACCTGTGACCAGCAGTGGGACGATAATAAAAGGTTGATGATGATGATGATATATTAAATATGTTACATGTAGAAAAAAAAAGATGTAAAGTAGGTATTTTAAAGAACAATAAAATCTATACCAATATACAATATGTAAAGAAAACCCTTTCCGACCCATAAGGATAATAAAGGTTAGGTAAACACTTGACCAAATATGATATAAAATTTTACATAATCATCATAGTAACAATAACACCGGTATTATTATAAGCGAAAAGCGACGCGACCACGTCATAGGTGCCGCGTGCCCTGCCCCCCGCCACCCGCGGAACGGGGTTGCTTACCGCACATGTATTAAGTTACCTCTTTTTGCGAAATAATATTTATTTTTTAATGGGGATTTTTTTTTAAGTTTAGCCTGTCTTTGTGGGCATTAGTAGAATCAGTTATCGATACCTAACAATACCTTCACGGATCGGACAGGCTTTTCTTTACATATTGTATAAAGCTGAAGAGTTTGTTTGTATATTTGTTTGTTTGTTTGTTCGCGCTAATCTCGGAACCTACTGGTCCGATTTGAAAAATTCTTTTAGCGTTGGATAGCCCATTAGTCCAGGAAAGCTTTAGGCCAGATACCATCATGCTGCGACCAATAGGAGCGGAGCATAATTAATTCCACGCGAACGAAGTCTCTGGCGGTTGCTAGTTAAGTTATAAAAAGAGGTTTAATACTTTCTTGATAGCTCTAATAAAAGTTAGTTCGGGTGCTTTGAGAAGTTTCGGTACCCCCGTGAACAATTTTCAAAATTTGATTAACATTGCGCCTGTTCCCTTGTCCACTGAAAAACAACATACAACGTTATTTCTTGTTTACGCGAAACCTGAATATAGTTTGTTCAGAATAAGCAACTGAATCGATTCCAATCATTTTTACATCATGTTATATTTTTTCCCAAATACATTTAGAAATTGTTGGCGTGTGGTTACCGAGCGCGCGACGTATCTTACGATAGATCTGCGCCCCGCTTGCCTGCCTTTTTTTTCGGGTTGGAAATCCTCATATAATGTCCGCCGCCCTAGGGTGGGTGACGGGGTCTGTCAGACTTTTACTGACTAAAACCACCCCGGTGTCTCTTCTATCACGAGCGCGCGTGAGGCCGCGGGAGTCTAAATTCTTCCGCAGCCCCACACTCGTGCTGGCCCAGTCTGTCCGGGCCTCGTCTCCTGCATGGGGTAGTGGGGTGTTAAGCTACCCCGTGCATCGCCTCAGAGGCGCGCGCTGACACTCGCGCGCGTCTCCGCCTCGGGGTCCATCGAATAGGGGGCGGGGACTTCCCCATGTCCCTCGCCCCTAGACCTATTCATGGGCGGGCGTCGTCCGCCCTTCCTCGGCGCCCGGTGCGTCTTCTGCGGCCCGGGAAGGGAGTTGAGATCTCCCTCTCCCGTTCCACAGCTTCCTTCTGCGACATCACGTCCTCGCAGAAGGCCGCTTGCCTGCCTGAGCGAAGTGTAGGCCATATTTTTGTTGGGACAGCCAAGTAGGATAACAAGCTCATAACTTTGTAGTTTGACATGATATTTTTTTGAAATTTTGTACATAGATTATTTACTTAAAAATACTGGACACGTGTTTTGGGTTTTACATAAACAAAATATGTTTTATATTTGTTTAATCCTGCCAAATCAAGCTACTCCATAGTCAGTTTAGAAGTGATTGAACACATTTCGTCTAAAAGTACGTCAATTAACGTCAGGCGCTAACTAATTTGACAGGACTTTTTTTTATGTTTTAGAAACTAGCGCTTGACCGCAATCCTGCGTGATGGTAAGCAGTGACGCAATCGTTGATGGTAAAGCGCACTAGTTTATTAAGAGCCTATTCACTCTAGCCTTGAAGACACTCAAATTGTAGTCTAACGGAAACACCGCCGCTGGCAAATTGTTCCAGTCCCTCGATGTACGCGGTATAAAGGAGGAGGCGAAACGCTTCGTCCGGATCGTAGTGCTGTTAACAATGTAAGGGTGGAAACTTGCCGTACGACGGGTCGTCCAATGGTGGAACGGAGATGGGGGAATTAAATCATGCAATTCCCTCGCACACTCCCCAAAATGCATCCTATAGAAGACCAAAAGGCTGGCTACTCTACGCCTGTGCTCTAGGCTTTGGAGACCATCTCAAGTTAGACCAGGGTCACCAATCAGCCTCTTCGCACGCCTCTCCATTGATTCCAAAGTGGCCAGGTGACACTTAGCAGCACCAGCCCAAATGTGGCTGCAGTACTCCACACACGAACGAACCTGTGCTTTGTATAACATTGGAAGCTGCCCAGGTGTGAAGTACTGCCGGACCTTTGCGATAACGCCAAGTTTCCTGGCAGCCACCTTGGCCTTGGACTCAATGAACCGCCCAAAGTTAAGGTTCGAGGAAATCTCAACTCCAAAAAGCTGAAGGCGGTCGGAACACTCCAAGGACACATTTCGAAAAGTAGGAGCCAATGTGAACGGGCTCCTTTTGGCGGTGAAAAGACACGCCTGTGTTTTGGCGGCATTGAATGCTACAAGATTGGCATTGCCCCATTCGGAGACTGCCTGCAGTGCAACACTCGTTCGCTCAACCATAGCCTCTCTTGCGGACCGGATTGTTTCCCTACTAGCCCGAGCATCCGGCAGGTATCTCTCTACAACAGTGCTGCCATTTGCATACCCATAGATACCGGGCATCAGCAGATCGTTAATATGCAGCAGGAACAGACTATAATCATTGATAAAATATTAAACAGATACGATATATTCTAACAAACTGACCAAAAAAAATGTACTGAACACAGCAGACACACATGCATATTTTTATTCGGCATACATTGGTACAGTGTGAGTGAGATGGGGCACAATCTAAAGCATAGAGAAGAAAAAGATGGCGAGTGTTTGTCGTTTGCGCTGTTAGTGTTTGTCGTTTGTTTTTACGAGTGTATCGAGAGTGACTAAGGCGAGATGCAGGACTTTCCTTCCTTTTGTACGCTTCATTTTCAGTGCGCTAATGACATATCTACCTTAGTTCAATATTTTATCAATGGGTCTAACCTAATTTTTATCTTTCTACTAATTTTTATTCTTTAGAGTACATAGGAAGTGGTGACAGTGGGTTTTTGAGTCAGATGTGTGATGTGTTTGAGTGATGCCATCGACAGACTAGAGACTGACGGTTAGATAAGCTAAAAAAATAGAAAAAAAAATGATTCTTTTTTAATGCATAACCATAAGTCATATCTCAAAAGTACTCATTCCTGCCAAGTCGTGTTATAATTAGCATTTCCACACGGGTAAACCGTACTACAATGAAACTTTTAAATTTTTTTATGGCTATGGTATCAAATAATCAACATATGATTATGCCAAAAAGCGCGTGTATTTGCGTCACGACTAAACATAGCATATTATTAGGCTGTATGGATGAATTGCCTTTGCCTTTCATTTGTGGGATTATAACAACAAAACCGTCGCGCTTTTTTCGTGCCATTGTTAACTTTTATCTGCATTTATTTCAAGGTCGTTGAAAAAGTTTTGTATGCCACTGTCGCAAGCACCTATTGTAATACTCGTGCTGATCTATTGTAACATATCACAATATCGTATCACAATAGCTATCATTGCTTGACAGTGGCATAAATAACTATTTTCAAACAGAGAAAACAAAGGAAAAAAACAAACGAACAAACAATAATAGCCAAAACGTGTCATACTACGGCGCAGCTAATAACGCCAATATCCCACATAAATAAAAAGATTATTATTTTATTCCAGATTATCCTGTGGAGCGACACATTAAAATTTAAAATTATAATGTATTGTTTATATCTGTGTTCGTGTGTGTGCAGAGCCATATGGACACGCGCGCAGTTTTATGTGTGTGTTTGTATCTAAAACAATACTATACAGATAGTGTCAATACAGATGTATTGTTTTAGATATAAATTGTGTCTAACTCAATGACCAAAATCAAATAGCAATCCAGATTAGAAACACGGTTAATTTCAATTACAATCGTGTAGGTTTGTAATCTACTAGGTTCTTCAGCGATTTGATCTAAGTATTTGAAATTTGCTGTTCCCGTAGTATCGCATCGCATCACCTGCCCGCGCTATAATTTGTTTTTGCTTTTCTTTCTTATTGACTTTTCTTCTCTTTTTTCGGCCCCTTAATGTCGTATGGTGATGTTATATAGCTTACTACATTTCTCAAGAACTGGGCTATCAAATGAAAAAAAAGTCAAGTCCGACTGGTTTTGCAGATTACCTCCTACATATAAATAAATAAATTTTACATAATAAGTGAATTTTATATGATAGAAGATTATAAAGAATATAATCTAGCAGTGGGCAGCTCGCCGCCCGGTAAGGTTCAGGCCCGAGTCGATGGCACGTTTTGTTTCACGCGCGCCTCAAAGAGATGTCAGCACATCGTGACGGGTTCTAAGAAGACCGATACCTCCTGGGTTAGGGTTGCGGGTTGGATAAAAAAGAAACCGTGGCCCTGGCCTACAGGCAAGTGAAGGAACCCCCGGGGTTTTAGTTAGTAAAAGTCTGACACGCCCTTCCGCTCCGCCCAGAGCGGGAGAGGTCATTTGATGATTTTCCATCCCAAACAAAAAAAAGTTGTGTGTAGTACCAGTGTGGTACCGGGCTTAGAATAGTTCTAACCCATATCGTCCCGTGGGTGTCATAAGAGGCGCCTAAGGGAACTCACAACAGGGAAGCGGACAGCAGCGTTTCTCCTGTGCAATAACAAATTACTGCTATCCCCAACCCGCCTGCCAAGCGTGGGGATTATGGCAATGGCCCGCAATGGAATGAAAGCCTTGGGAGAGGCTTTTGTCCAGCAGTGGACGTCTATAGGCGGAGAAGAAGATGTAGTAGGTGCCGTAAAGTCGTAGAATCATTGATCACTGCTGCATAAAGTAGCACGTCTGTGAAATCCTCTGGGCTGAGCGGAAGAATGTGTCAGACTTTTACTGACTAATACCCACCTGTGTTCTTTCATTTGCCGTGCGCCAGTACCATGGTATTGATTTTGACGTTAACCTACAAGTAGTTATTCCAGGTCTAGCTGTTTGTGTATGTGAGTTTATATGTTTGGAAACGTACCCATGATACAGAAGAAATTCCTAGTATGTTGTAACGTGTTTTTACTTTATTTTTTTTTTAATCTTTTTCGAAGAACCCGTAGTATTGACAGGTATAGGTATATATAGGTATAGGTTCTTCGTGGTCACGATTTGCTGACGTCTCTTTGAGGTGTGCGTGAAACACAATAGGGTAGTTGACTAAAAAAAAAAACTAATTAGTCCGTCAGATTTCCAAAAAGAAAAACTTGACACGTACTTTTTTTTTTTCATATATAAACGAAAAATGGAGACGATAGAGTGCGTTGAAAACTCGTGTGACGTCACTCCTTGCTACACCTTTTAGCAACGAGTGACGTCGCCAGTCCCTACTTCTGATCTTTGATGCCTTTTATAATTGTCTATTTTTATTCATTTGATAAAACAACATATACGTATCCAATATTTTTCTATAGTCTGAATGACGGACTAAATAGAATCTTTTTTTTATTTACCCAGGAAACACCTCTATTGTCTGTGAAACCCTTTATAATCTATTTACAAACGTGCCAACTAATTAATATCGCCCGTTAATTAGCATTGTTGACCCATTTGTGAAGTTGTTGTTTGGCAAGCTGAGTTATTGGTTTATAGGTAACTAGCTTTCCGCCCGCGGCTTCGCCCGCGTGGAGTTCGGTTATATCGCGCTTTTTAGGTTTCCCTCGGGAACAACAAATTTTTCCGGGATAAAAGGTAGCCTATGTTCTTTCTCGGGGTCCAAAGATTATCTGTGCCAAATTTCATCAAAATCGGTTGAGCGGTTTAAGCGGGAAAGCGTAACAGACAGACAGACAGACAGACAGACAGACAGACAGACAGACAGACAGACAGAGTTACTTTCGCATTTATAATATTAGTATGGATTAGCTCTCCGCCCGCGGCTTCGCTCGCGTTGAGATCGGTTATATCGTTCTTTTTGGATTTCTCTCAGGAATATCATTTTTTTTTTCGGGATAAAAGGTACCCTATTATTTAATCAGGACTTTCAACTTTACGTTTGAAAATTTCAAAGCAATCGGTTCAGTAGTTACGACGTGAAAGAGGAACAACCAAACAAACAAATTCGATTTCCGATTTATAAAATTAGTAAGAATTGTGTCAAATCAACATAACTTATATCTGTTGCACAAACGAAGTTACATCTTCGTTTGTACGCATTTTAACTCTTTTTTGCCGTCTACGTGATTAGAGACTGCAGTGCGAAAAAGCATCTGGGGCTTAATCTAAATATTACATTTCGTGGGCGTTCATAGGAACCGAGACCAACTTGACGAAGCCCATTGATTGTTTTTATTCAAATTATCATAATGATCATCAACCTTTTTATCGTCTCACTACTGGGCACAGGTCTCCTCTCATACATAGAAGGATTGAGCGTAATCACCATCATCAGCGTAATTTTCCCGGTGGTAGGCCATAACATCGGCTGCCGGCAGAAGTTACCACACACCAGACAAATTCTTGTCGCCAAGCAATTCCTCGTGTTCCGGCATGATGTCTGGTGAAGCCGTACGGAGGACGGGTCTGAGCAGTTGTGTTGCGATGTGTGGTGGGTACGATGCGCCAAATGTTGTTGTGTCAGGAGTTTGGTCGTGGAGAGTCTCCAGATCAATCTCCCTCTAGCGCAGCATCGTTTGGTTATGTTGGTCTTGGGTTTAACATTGCATCACCTTGCTCAACTGCCGTCATCCTTCCTATTCCTAAGCTTTTTAGTGAGTAGGCTTAATAAACTAGTGCGCTTTACCATCAACGATTGCATCACTGCACATCAGGCGATATTGCAGTCAAGCACTAATTTATAATTATTACAAAAAACAAATACTTAGATAATTTATGGGGTGCCAAAAATATTTTTTTCTTGTTAATGCTTCTCTAAGTACTATGTTAGCGGTGAATTACCAGGAGCAACTAAGACGAGCAGAAACAGTAGAACAAAGTCAATCACGCGTAAAATTTATACAAATTCTTCGCGAGACTGACTTTGTTCTACTGTTTCTGCTCGTCTGCCCTGATCTAACTCGAGTCGGTCTCCAAAGCCTAGAGCACAGGCGTAGAGTAGCCAGCCTTTCGGTGTTCTATAGGATGCATTTCGGGGAGTGTGCGATGGAATTGCATGATTTAATTTCCCCATCTCCGTTCCACCAGCGGACGACCCGTCGTACGGCTGGTTTCCACCCTTACGTTGTTAACACCACTACGATCCGGACGAAGCGTTTCGCCTCCTCCTTTATACCGCGTATATTGAGGGACTGGAATAAGGATGGAGTTTGCCAGCGGCGGTGTTTCCGTCGGACTACAATTTGAGTGTCTTCAAGGCTAGAGTGAATAGGCTCTTAATAAACTAGTGCGCTTTACCATCAACGACTGCGTCACTGCTTACCATCAGGCATGATTGCGGTCAAGCGCTAGTTTATAATATAATAAAAAAAAAAAACTATTCTTTCTCTTTCAAATACAAAATGACTTTATTGTTTCTTTGTACACCTAATAATAATAATAATAAACAAAAAAAGAAAAAGAAAAAAACAAGATACTTGATAAACAAATCAAGTATCTTGACTTGGCTCACGAGGTTGTCGACATGTGGGAAGTGGATTCAGCAATCATTGTACCGATAGTCGTGACTGCCAATGGCTTAATAGCCAAGAGCCTCGACCAACACCTCAGGAGGCTCTCGTTAGGCAGCTGGATCAAGGGCTTGATTCAGAAAGCGGTACTGCTGGACACGGCTCGCATCGTCAGGAAGTTCCTCTCCCTGGAGCCCTGACCGCCGGTAGCTTGGACCCTGTTCCCGATACCGGTGGGCTACTATTTTGTATATTTTTAAATGTTTTTATGTGTTTATATAAATATTTAAAAATATAAATTATATGTATGTTAAATGAATAAACGAAATAATAATAAATATATTGTGTTCCACTGATGGCGGGAGCGGGTCCAAGCTACCGGTGGTTAGGGCTCCAGAGACAGGAACCTCCTCACAATGCGGGCCGTATCGAGGAGTACTGTCTTTTGAATCTGGCCCTTGATCCAACTGCCTAACGAGAGCCTCAATAGATGTTGGTCGAGGCTCTTGGCTATCAGACCATTGGCCGATACGACAATCGGTACAATGACTGCCGAGTTCACATTCCACATGTCAACAACCTCGTGCGCCAAGTCGAGATATTTAATTTGTACACCTCAGGAGGCTCTCGTTAGGCAGCTGGATCAAGGGCTTGATTCAGAAAGCGGTACTGCTGGACACGGCACGCATAGTCAGGAAGTTCCTCTCTCTGGAGCCCTGACCGCCGGTAGCTTGGACCCTGTTCCCGATACCGGTGGGCTACTATTTTTTATATTTTTAAATGTTTTTTTATTTATTTATATATAAATATTTAAAAATGTAAAAAAATATGTACATATAGAAAAATAAAGAGAATAATAATAATAATAATAATTACTTTATTGAGCAAAAAACGTACATAGATAAAGTTTGCAGGTACATGCCTTAAAGAAACTAACAATAGAAACAAGAAGAGAGAATAGAATAAAGGTAATTTTCTATGTAACAAAACAATAAATCCTGCCTCCTAAACTAGGGAATACCTGTATCTTAGGAGACAGTAATTCGATCCGATTGAGTTGAACTGTACAATACATATTGGGCCCTAGGATTCGATTATCGATGTTAGTTTAAATCCTATCTTAACAAATAAATATATATATATATATCATAGAAATAAAAAGGTAAATTAAGGTTAGTAAAGTTATTACATGTTTAATTACAAAAATAGGTATAAACATTCAATCCCAGTGTATTTGAGTCTGGAGTAGAGAAAGTTTGTGTGTTCGTAAGTGTAATGTAAGTTTTGTTGGATAGTGTATGTGTTATGTGTTGATTGTTATATATAGTGTTTCGAGTTCCAAATTGAATAATGTTTTGTTATTCGGTAATTGTTAAGCGATGTATTCCAATAGGGATTCAGTGTTATTGTAGTCCTGCTGAATGAGCCAGTCCTTAATTTTAGTTTTCAAGTCGAATTTATTGAGGTTTATAATATTTAGTTTTTGTTGTACAATTTTGTATACATGAGAACTTAACACGTAGTATTGATGTTTTGCAAAAGAGGTTTTGTGTTGTACACTCGGGGCAACATATGTACGCTTGCTAGGGTCAGGTGGGAGTAGACTGCCATGGACTCTGAGAACAGATCGCAAAACAAACAGCTGACGTACCGTCAGAACTTTGCAGTCAGAATAGAGCTTTGCTGTGGGGTATCTAAAAGGTTTCCCGATCATCACCTTTAGCACAGCTCTTTGGGCTCTCTCGGCTCTCAGAATAAAAGTCTTCGCAGCTCCACCCCACACGGTTATACAGTATCCGAGGACTGACTGGCACAAAGTAAGGTAAACCATCTTGAGAATGTTATAATCAGCCGATTCCCGCAGACATTTAAAGATGTGAATCAGACGAATAGTTCGGGTGGTTAGAACATCAAGCTGCTTGTCCCATCTCAGCCCCTCATCTATATGCACCCCCAGATATTTAACTTTATTAATTCTAGCAATGGCAGAACAAGCGCACGATATCAGCCGATTTTGGCATGAGTGTGCTGTAATAGAATAACTGTTTGGGGGTAAGCAGTCACGTCGAATTGCAAAGGGCATGTAATGGGTTTTGATCAGGTTTAACGTCAACAAGTTTAGATTAAGCCAGGTCATCACAGATGTTAGTGCTGTTTCAGCCCTAGTTTGGACTTCGTCCCACGCGGGCCCATAAATTACAATCGCCGTGTCATCAGCATATGTATAGATCTTTCCATCAGGTATCATCAACTTACAGAGGTCGTTTATATAGATTTGGAAGAGCGTGGGACCTAAAATACTTCCCTGAGGCACACCAAAAGACACCAAAGTGTCATCACTGTGCCTCGAACCTATTTTAACTCGCTGGGTACGATTTGTTAAGTAATCAGCAAACAATTTCAAAGCTATACCATGCACGCCTACACACTCTAACTTAGCTATTAGTTTGGGAATAGAAACCGTGTCGAAGGCCTTCGACAAGTCCAAAAACATGCCAAGGCACTTAGTTTTGTTGTCCAGTGTCTTTGCTATAGTTTGCGTGAGATCTAATACAGCATCTTCAGTAAAAACACCAGACCTGAAACCGTACTGGTTTTCAGCAATAATTTTGAACCTATCTAAAAATCTTCTAAGATTATTGTTTAGAATCGTTTCTAGTATTTTCGAGATCGAGGGCAGAACAGATATTGGCCTATAATTGTTGACACAGTTCCTGTCTCCGCCTTTATAAATTGGGTGTACAACTGCTTTCTTTAGAGAATCTGGGAAGACTCCTGTGTCTATGCAAAGATTACATATGTGTGTAATTACTGGTATGAGAGTATGGCCACATGTCTTTAGAAGCGATATCGGGATTCCATCCCAACCTACTGCACAGTCGCTTCGAAGTTTTGATAGAATAGCATAGACGTCACTGACGTCAACCTTTAGTATAACAAGTGAATTAATGGTCGTGTTCGGTGACACGTTTACATAATCGGGAAGTTTATCTCGAGTTAGAGGTGTTTTAACAGGGTCGTTTAGTATTGCCTCTGCCATGTTTTTACCTATAGTGCTAAAGAAAGAACAAACATTATGTAAGGAAACTTTAGGGTTATCGGTTATTTTTAATAATTCTTCTGGACTGGAGTGTATTTTGCCGGTATTAGTAATTTCTTTAATCGTTTTCCATAGCAACTTTGGGTTACCGTTACATTTTTCAAGTTCGCTCTTCTCGTAGGCAACCCTCAATTTACGTAAAAGCGCATTACAAAAATTTCTATAGCGCGTATATGTCACGTGTAATATCAAATTGTCTGGTGATTTCTTGGCTTTCATGTGTAATTTATCTCTGTGCTTCATACATTTCAGTAGGCCCGTAGTTATCCAAGGCTTTATAATTCTTAGTTTCCTAGGTACGTTGGTTTGTTCTGTGTATTTGGTTATAGTAGATGACAGTAATGTAACTAGTTCATTCATGGCGACATTTGCATCTTCAGTCATGTAAATATTTGTAAAATCTGCATGTTCTAATTCTGATTTGATAGCTTCTGTATTAACGCGAGATATAGTAAAACATTTGTTACGGTTAAAATTTGTATTTGAGATTGCGAGTACAATTGGTTTGTGATCCGTGATGTGAGATTCCACTACCAAACTTGTAGCTGATGACTTTGTTTTAAGTAATATGTGATCAAGACAATTTTCATTTCTAGTGGGTAGAAGGTGGGTGGGTAACAGTCCATGGGATGCGTTTAAAATAAGGTAATCTAGCGCCCGGTCGTTCCTATTCCCTATTTTTATATCTATATTCAAGTCGCCTACCATAGCAATATTTGGCGAGCTTGATAACTCCTCATAGATACGACTTAGACTAGTCAAAAAACCATCGTATCGGTCTTTTGTAGTATTAGAAGGGGAACGATATATTGCAACTACAGAGAGCTTATTCTCAATTTGACATATTAGACAGTTCGCAAAGCTTATGGTTGGTTCCCATACTGTTACACTGAGGCCAATTTTAGTATAAAGGATTACTCCGTCATTCTGATTCATTACGTTTTTGGTAGAGTGCGACTGGTATCCATATAATACAGGGATTCTATTAACTGTACTCAGCCAGCACTCGGTCAAAATAATTATTTCAAAAATAATATTAATTTGACACAACAATGCTTGTAGACTATCAAAATTTTTATTTACGCTACGTATATTTATATATGCAATAGTTTAACGCTACTATTAGTTGTACTTATGTGTTTTATACACTCTTGAGGGTCACACGAAAAAGAATTCTCGAGATTCAGATTATCAAGGTCGTGATTGATGGTATCAATATTAGCCATTAAAAAAATCAGTTAAAACCAAATATAATGTCAGTAAAGTATATGTGAACCGGAAGTGACTTATAAGTATGAAAGATTGGTAGTTATAGTGAATGAAAAGACTGGTGTGAGATGTGAATGTAAGTTTGTGTAGAGTATATATGCAACAGTGAGTTATAATTTATATTATTGTGTGGATGCAAAATGGATTAAATATTTTGTTAAGTTTAGAATTAAGTAAAATATTAGAGAATAGTAAAAAAAGTAAGTAGTAAATAAAAGTTAAAATATGGATTGTTACTATAAAAGTTAAGAGTCATATGCCAGTGATAATTAAATCTTGAAGACATCTTTCGGATCTGACTAATAGCTGCTTATCACCATCCTTTTTGCGTAAAAATATGTTTCCGTTGGAAGCCCAGCAATACATGAAATTGTGGTTTTTCGCAAACTCTCTTGCTTGGTAGAACAATTTTTTAGTATTACCTGGAAGCTGTTCGGTGACATAAACCGGTTTACAAGGTCCTGGAACGCCAATATGATTTGTATTGAGTTTACTTTGTTTGTCTTTGGCTTTGTTGAATGTTCGTACTGCTGAAATCAATGTTTCCCTTTTTGTCACAGAAGAAAATTCAGCTATAATCGGTCGAATCGTTGAGGGATCCGATGATTTCCCGGGCAATCGATAAATATCCCTCAGTTCCAAGACATCCACGGGTACCCCAACCGCTTTCCCAATATTGGATACTGTTTTGGCAAGAATAGCATTCGTTTCATTGTTACCTTGCGGGACATTACGGATTTCAATGCCCGACGACCTTGATTTTTGTTGTAAATCTTGTATTTTTCTCTCTAGACTTTCTAAATATTGTCTCTGATCCCGGCGGTCTTTTCTAAGGTCTGCAACTTCCTTTTTTACCTCCTCGTGGTTTGCGTTAATAAACGTAAGACTTTTGTCAAGTTCCACATAGTAATTGTAAATTTTTTCGTTTTGCATTTTTACTTCAGCTACATCCGAACTGAGTTTCAGTAGAAAATGTTCTTGCTCTTTTTTCCACGAAGATAACATTTCCATCATTTCGTCCTTAAAATTTTGAAGCTCGCTGGAAGGTAGCTTAGCACGGGGTTTTTTTGCGCGAGATGTTACATTAGAGAGTTCCGTGTCTTGAGAAGTATTTGTGATATCCGAGTTAGAAGTCGAGTTTTGGACTTCTTTTGGCGGAGAGCGGAGTGTTTTCGGCATGTTGAATAAGCTGTATGTGAGTTATTATAAATATAAATATAAATATGGACGTAGCTTTGATGCGAGGTCACACCAGTGATAGTAGTCCGATATTATAATAAAAGTTCTATAATGTAGCTGGGGTGGCGCCACCAGTCGTGAGAAGCTCACTATGCAACGTACTACAACAAGTCCGTCGCTGAAACGCTACGTAAAAGCTTTGTCGGTAGGTTAGAATATCACTTTTATAAATTTTCTATTTAGTAATTTTAGTATTTATTATAAGTGTCTTGTAGCACTTTATGGACGGAATTTTAAAGTCCTTGCACAGATTTGCAACGTAGATTCACAATTTTTATTAAATAATCGGAGCGCGATATTACTACGTCCTTACGTCAACGGTTTCCAAGCAACTGTTGGTGAACCTACATAGTTATATCTAGCTATTTGCAATCGTTCTTCTCTTTGTGAGAGAGATTCAAACACGCGCGAGAGATCATGACGCTCTTGGTCAGAAGACAGACGTGCTTGGCGTTCCTCGATACTCTCTTGGGAGCGCAGATTTGCGGTCCGAGTTCTTTGCGAACTTAAGCGAGACTCCCTTCCGGTGAAAGACTCGGACTGTAGTTAGAGTACCTTACTCTCTCGAACAGCTGGCAGCCGTACTTCACGTTCCTCGGTGCTTTCTTGAGACCGCAAAGTCGCGGTCCGTATTCTTTGTAAACTTAAACGTGACTCCCTTTCGGAGAAAGTTTCTGATTCACGTGAAAGAGCGACGTGCTCACGGTTAGCAGATAACCGTGCTTTAGGATCTTCTTCTGAGTCCTTAGACCTACTAAGTCTCGTCCTTTTCGCATTTCGCAAAGGTTTGTTTTTTTTTTCTTTGAGGCATTTTCAAAGAAATTATCAAAGCAATGAACAAAACCAAAAATACTTGTAACTAGCTTGCAAACTTAAAAGAATGGTGCGTCGAACAGTCTCATATGACAACGAATCGTGTGTCGCGACTGAACGAATTGGCAATACTAACTGTAAAACGATTGACAACTATTCAAAATCAGAAGTAAATACTACTTGAGTGCTTGTTTCAATTAAATCATATTAAGGAGCATCTTTACTTTGTACTTCAAACCAATGACCAAACGTAACCAAAAAGCCAATACCTACTTCTTTTTCGACCAGTTTAGAATATCGATAATTTTCCAAGTGTTGTAATATTTTACTTCTTCAACTCACTAAATTAATCATATCTTTTGATAGAGTGAACCGATTTCGATGAAACAAAAACTCTAAGTTATACCTCAAGTTGCGCATAACTTTTGTATGCAAACATTATCTGCATTGAATTCGTAGATTTTTCGTGATGCGTGCACAAACAAACCGACAAACAGACAAAAATGATGGAAATGGGTCCTTTTAGTTATCCTTTAACACGCGGCGCATTTTTTTTTTTCAATTTCTTCAATGTACAAAAATTACTTTTCTGCAGATTTATTATATGTACAGAGATACCTATCAATCAAATCATACTATCAATCAAAAATATGATATAAACACTGGAAATCAATTTCTAAAAATCTGGAATAAACGAAGTCGTCGAGACACAACCGTCAGCAATAGCCCGCTCGCGCGTTCTGAGCCTGCGCGACAGGCAGCCTTTGTGACTGTGATTCGTTGCTGGGAGAAGTGGTGGAAGGCGTCCGACGTGACGGTACAGTGGTGACATGCGCGTGAGCTGCGCGCGGTACTGGACAGTACTTAGATATTGCAAAATAACTTTATTTTTCTAAAATAAAAAAATAAAAATACTAAAATAAAAGTAGCCTAAGTTACTCCTTATAACATAAGCTATCTGCCAGTGAAAGTCCGATCCAAATCGGTCCAGCCGTTCCAGAGATTAGCCGGAACAAACAGACAGACAGACAGGCAAAAATTTAAAAAATATGTTTTTTGGTATGTGTACCGTATATACATTCATATGCATGTAGTAGAAAGCGGTTATTTTAATATTACAAACAGACACTTACACACATTTACACAGATTTTATTCATTTGTATAGATGATTCAACCTCTGAATTCTCGGAGTAGAGGCGTCTGTCAAATTATTAACTGACTAAAAACTACCTCGGTCTTCCAAACGCCGGGGGCGTTTGAGATTAAACGCCGCATGTCGCAGGAATGTACATTGTACGTATGTAACTTTGGCGTTTGGTAGAATAGAATAAATGCTCTTTATTACATAATAAAGAGCATTTATTCTGTATATTTATATCTATGTTCTATACTTTACATGGTATACATATACCATGTAAAGTATAGAACATAGATATAAAGATTTTGTAAAGGGTGACACAATGGGTTGTCTTATCGCTAAGAGCGATCTTTTACAGGCAACCTTTGTATGGAATACTAAGGGAAGGAGAGAGAAATAATGTAGGTAGTCCACAGTGTACTATTTACACAGGTTATACAGTGAATGTGTAAATAAATAAATATGTAAATACAACGAATTAATAAATATCAAACAGGAAATAAAATATATAGAGAGAGGAAGTGCTTTTCAGCTTAGCATAGTTTTAAAATTGGACAGAGTTTGAGCACGCATCACGGACACGGGTAATTTCTGTACAAGCAGTTTGGCTATGAGTAAGTTACGTACTAACGTACGGTAAAGTACTGCAGTATTCTTCGGTGGCCTCAGAAATCATATTAGCTTCATCAGCTTTTCGTTGACCAAAAAAACTTAATAAAACAGTACGAATTATTTATTTGTATGTTCTGAAGGTGGCAGATATTTCTTGCTAGGTCAGTTCAACGGTTGCTGATCAGGGGCCGAGGCTATCTCTGGCCCCGTGGCCTCAGTGCAAGGTCACCTAGCCACGCCAGTAGCCACCACTCATTCAAGCAAAGGGCGATTTGTAAAATTATTTCATAGTTCACCTTCTACATCCACGAAAGTAGTGATGGTTCAGTGTTAAGTATGAGGTGCTTTAATTTGTTTAAATTATTTATTCACCACTGCTCTAAAACAGCCTAAACTATTTTTTTAAAATAATTATAAACTAGTGCTTGACCGTAATCCCGCCTGATGGTAAGCAGAGATGCAATCATTGATGGTAAAGCGCTAGTTTATTCACATTCAGTAAAAAAAAAAAACTGAATAGGAAGGAAGTCGGCAGTTAGGCGAGGTGATGCAATGTTAAGCCCAACGACACGACCAACGATTCTGCGCCAGAGGGAGAATGATCTGGGGACCCTCCACGACCAAACTCCCGACACAAAACATTTGGCGCATCGTACCCGGCACACATCGCAACACAACTGCTCAGACCCGTCCTCCGTACGGCTTCACAAGACATCATGCCGGAACACGACGAATCGCTTTCCGGAAAGACTTTGTCTGGTCAGTGGTAACTTCTGCCGGCAGCCGATGTTATGACTTGCCATCGAGAAAATGGTAACACAAAACCTGTGATATATAATTATTACGTGAATATAAAACAGCTCCATATTTTTCTATCCATATTTTAAATTCGGCTATCTGCTTTCAGTCTATCCCACCAACCCATTTAAAGGTCGTCGATCCATTTAGCTGGAGGTCATACCAGTGTACGCTACGCTATTTTTGTTCTAACCGGCATCAACATAATATATTATGGACAGTCCACTAACACCAAACACTTTTTGGAAAAGTTGTCAACCTTGCGTATCTAATAAAGAGTAGGTATTATATGTTCTGTATATCCTCCAGCATATCTATAAATTTGAGCAGTCTTCTTCATCTTCAGCATTATGAAGGTCCACTACTGGACAAAGGCCTCCCCAAGGCTTTCCACAATGACCGGTCTTGTGCTGCCAGTATTCTACGACTTCGCGTGACTTTCACCAGGTCATCGGTCCACCTTGTTGGGGACCTCCCTATGCTGCGTCTTCCGGAACTTGGCCGCCACTCCAGAACCTTACTGGGGCTATCGACCATCGGTTCTACGAGCAATCTGCCCCGCCCATTGCTACTTAATTTTAGCGACTCGAAGAGCAATGTTGGTGACTTTAGCATAGAATAAAGAGAGGGAAGTAGGTTATCTTCATACAAACGGACCGCGCGCGGCTTGTATGTGTGCGCTATCGTATCTATGCGCCGCCGCACGCACACCTAAACACAATATTAGAGTGCCTATCAGTGCGCTAGTCGCGGCTAGCACCGAACGAGGTTCGCGCGTCACGGCTTTTCGGCACATTCGCTAAATGACAGATTACAGAATATTACGTAGCTAAATTATAGAACAATGTGTGATTATCGCAGGAGAACGTATTGCTGTGTGTTTGGGTGTCTTAATAATTCATCGATTTCAAAATTGTCTCTGTTCAGATTACCTACTGAGCAGGAAAGGTAAGCAAGTCACTTATTATTTTAGCATTATAATTTTTACTTGATGATGAGATATCTACCTAGGAACTTACTTATTTCTTGTTGTAAGTGTTAGTTTTCTATCAGATAGGGGAAGTAGGTAGGCCTGTTTTCGTACTAGAATTTATTATTCACACAAATCAATGATTAAAGGTACTTTTGATCTGTCAGTTGATGTGCCGCTAGCGCTACTGCTTTGTTTACATTTAGTTATGCCGATTTCTCAGTACCTATTGTAGGTAGGTATAGTAACTACCTACTTACAGTTATAAAATCGTTATTAAAAATAAGTAAGTACCTAATTGACTATTTGTGAATCAGATAAATAAAGTTCAGATCTTAACAACAGAAATGATTAGTTAAAGAGGCAGTTGTTAGTATTTTTATGTTGTTTTACGATTTTTAGGGTTCCGAAGCTAAACAGCAAAAAACGGAACCCTTATAAATTCGTTCTGTCTGTCTGTCCGTCCGTCCGTCTGTCTGTCTGTTCGTTTGTCTGTCTGTCTGTCTATCTGTCTGACTGTCTGTCCGTGTGTCACAGCCATTTTATTCCGAAACTATTAGGACTACACTGTTGAAACTTAGTAGGTAGATGTATTTAAAATAAAAATAAATATGGTCCTTTATGTGTACAAAACTACTAATAAATCACTAAATAAATGATGAAAAAAAACTGACCAGTATATGACTATGTGTGCCTATACTAAATATTAAGCAAATAATTTAAATATAAGCTCTTAGTCTATAAATATTCGTTAGCGGTTTCGGTGACAACCGAATCCGACGAAGCGCGAACAGTCGTCAACTTTTAGACCTTTGCCAATTTATAGACACTGAATTAAAATTTAGCTAAACGTGACAACCCTAAGACAGTAGGCAATTAAATCGCGGATTGGGTCGGAGATAACCTACTTCCCTCTCTTTATTCTATGACTTTAGTTCTTCTTCGAGCAGTATATGAGCTTTATCCTAGTGGGGTAGATTCTGTAGATAGGTAGCGCCATTAATTCCGCGTCTCAGTACTTCAAACTAATGGTCAACAATATTTTCGGATCACTCTGTGGTCGAAAGTAGAGGACTCTGAAAACTCACTATGTGTCATTGTAATCCTAACAACGAGGACTTTTTGTGGGGTTTAGTTTGACGATTTTAGACAAAATTTTAACAGCATATAAAATGTAATGTAAGTAAAAGTATTATGAGCCAGTAATTTAGTAATCGTTACTGAAACCAATGCCAAAGTAGGTTCATATTCATGAACAATCCTAAAAAAACTTTAGAAATAACTTCTACTTTTGTTGTTGTGACACGCAGAAATGGACCTAAAAGAACCTTTTTTTTGACAGGTGGAAAAATCCTCATGGACTGGATCTTTCACTTGGGGATGAGGAGGGATGTAGCTATTGTAACTATTATAGAAATCGCGATACCAACACTACAGTATCAATAAAGAAGAAGCTGGTGTGGATGTATTGCGATCGACGCTCGCTCACTCCTCAAATCAAACATGGTTCGAAGTGGCCGCCACCAATTCGCACGCAGGCCAGCTTGGCTCAGCGTTATAGCGTGTACACGGGGCAAGAAGGTAGGGTCCTGTTGCCGTTAAGAGTTTGTTCTTAGGTTCATTAGGAGAGCATGTTAAACACTGGGACACACCTTTAGTTTATATCGTCACTCGTAAGCTTGATCAAAAAACCTATCGTGAGTGGGAGGAGTACAAAGGTAGGATGGACAAAGACGCAATTACTTTTGACGCCTTTATGATTTTTCTACGCACCTAATCGTGCCAATCTAATCGAGACCTTGGAGCGGCATTATTACCGGCTAAAAAACTACCGATGCTTTCGTCATCTGCCTTTCCGGGGTAGCGGGTCCTCCGAATTCTACGGTACGACAAATAACCTAAACTCTGTTCAAAATAACATTACCTACATACCTACATAACATAATCAGCCTATGTTCCCACTGTTGGGGTACAAGCCTACTCTCGGTAAGAGGGAGCGGACCGTAATCTACCACGCTGGCCCTGTGCGGGTTGGTAGTTGTCACATGCCTTCGAAGTTTTTGCCTCTAGGACATGCCGGTTTCCTCACGAGGTTTTCCCTCACCGTTTTGTGAGCAGTGTGGTTGTAATAATTTACATAAAGTAAAGCGCCTGAAACGCCTAAAGTTAGGCGCTTCACGTTGTGTAAATTAGCCCAGCGTGGTAGATTACAGCCCACTCCCTCTCACCTGTGTCCCAGGAGTGGGAACAATATTGGCAACAAGGCTGATTATGAAGCGCAGGCAGCAAAGCGGTCGCAGTGAGGTCCGGCCATTGTGGAAAGCCTTGGGGGAGGCCTTTGTCCAGCAGTGGATCTCTATAGGCTGAAGAAGAAGAAAATAAAGCGCCTGATGGGGTTCGAACCTTCGATCTATAACTTGTAAGTTGCGGCCAATACCACTAGGCTACCGCTGCTCCCCAAAATAACATTAGACACCTAAGAAAAACCTTTTTTGATGTCTATTCAAGTCATTTTGAGCTTTATTATGTTGGTGGAATAACAAATGGCGGCTACAGTAAAAAGTTGGTTTTTAACGACTTTTATGTTTTAATGCCATACTTAGGCATACAGAATAGAATTCGAAATTCAACATTGTTTAAAAGTTCTCGTACTTGAGTACGAGGCTTTTGAATTTATTATTTTTTATGTGTTTTTATTATTATTATTTCGTTTATTTATTTTACATACATGTCGGCGCAAGGCTAACTTAAACCTTTATGATATTAACCTTAAGTTCAGACTTCACAGTTAATATGACTGGCTAGCTGTAAATTGGTTTAGATTTATTTGTGGTTGTCAGTTTCAAGTTTGCTCCTTTTTCAATGTAGAAATCCAGGTTAGGATTTCCGGTTGCTTTGATAGCAACCCATAATTGAGGGTTAATCCAAACTGAGGTCTAATAAAATAGTTATCTATAGTTAATTCATTTCATGATTAATATGCGACATACGTATTGTAAAGCATGTCGCTGGATGGAGAAATACTCTTGATAAAACGAAAAAGCATGACGCATGTAAAAATGTTTAAACATGTTAAGCAATGAATAATGAATTCAATGTTAAAACCGAGTGTTAGAAATAGTAAAACGAATTAGCAAATTATAGTTTGTAACTCTAATTATTGTTACCTGCAAATTGTTATAAAGGCAGTGTAACGACTTGTACAAAGCCATGACTGACATGACAAAGACATGAATTTACATTTTTAAATATTTATATAAATACTTAAAAAAACCATTAAAAAATATAAAAATATAGTAGCCCACCGGTATCGGGAACAGGGTCCAAGCTACCGGCGGTCAGGGCTTATTATTATTATTTAATATCATAATAAACTATTATTATTATTTTCTGCTATTGAAAGCAACTGCGTTTCGACGGTCTAAAATTCCGCTACAATTATTAATTACTAGCTTTCCACCCGCGGCTTCGCCCGCGTGGAGTTCGGTTATATCGCGCTTTTTATTTTTCCCTCGGGAACATCAAATTTTTACAGGATTATAAGAGGTAGCGTATGCTCTTTCTCAGGGTCTAAAGATTGTCTGTGCCAAATTTCATCAAAATCGGTTCAGAGGTTTAAGCAGGAAAGCGTAACAGACAGACAGACAGACAGACAGACATACAGACAGACAGACAGACAGATAGACAGACAGACAGATAGGCAGACAGACAGACAGAGTTACTTTCGCATTTATAATATTAGTATGGACTAGCAGTCGACCGCAACTTCGTTCACGTAGAGTTAGTTATTTGGACATTTTATTTTAACCCCAAAAGAGTCGATTTCTATAAATACATTATTACAGTTTAAGATCATAATATACAGCATAAATTTTAAATTTTTGATATGCTCCGCTTCTATTGGTAGCAGCGTGATGTTACATAGCCTAAAGCCTTCCTGGATTAATAGGCTATCGAACGCAAAAGGATTTTTCAAATCGGACCAGCAGTTTCTGAGATTAGCGCGTTCAAACAAACAAACTTTTCAGCGTTATATATTAGTATAGATAGTAAAGTTTTACCAGTCTTTAAGCGATTCGATTGACAACTGTTCTAAGAACTCTTACAGGCTATTACAACAAGTTTCACTGTTCGACATCGACGACACGGTTAGAATTTAAAAGAGGCTGACTCGAAAATAGGCTGACTTGGCAGCTTTTAATGTGAATCGCTGTTTCTATACGATCCGGTTTTACCCGCGCAGGTGAAAAATTCTGTGACCTCATCTATGAGACGGTTTTGTGGTTATTCGGCGATGACGTCTTGCCATAGTGCATCCGTAGCTTCAATAACCTCGCCTGGTTATACCTACATTAAACTTAGACAACTGAGTTTACATAAGCCGAATAACCGTATTTTTCATATGCTATAAAACAATTATAATATCTAAAATAACAGTTTATTTTATGGTTTGTTCTTGCAATCCATACTAATATTATAAATGCGAAAGTATCTCTGTCTGTCTGTCCGGATTTCACGCTAAAACTACTGAACTGATTGTAATGAAATTTGGTTCACAGATAGTCTAGAGCCTGAGAAAGGACATAGGCTATAAAACATCCCGTTATGACTAATAGGAGCAGAGAAGGAACAAAAAATGTTGCGAAAACGAGAGCAAACGCGGACGTACATATTGCTCCCATTATTTTAACAGGCGCTTATTTTATATCAACTGAGCTCTTTCTGTTCGAAGTTTACGCGGGTGAAACCGCGGGGTAGCTAGTATATATTATAAAAAAGATGCATCAAAGATTTTTTTGCAATATCGCTTTTGGGTGCAATATTTACTTTGTACATAATGGATTTAATATAGGAAATTATGAAAATTAAAGTTAAAAATAATAAAAAAGGCACTTAATTAAATTTTTATTACAGATAGTCTGAGGGTGGAGTCGGCTGCGTCATTCTCCCTCATCGCTGCATGCGAAACGTTCTCAAGCCCACAATAGTTTCTGCCCGCGATTGCCACGTCGGAAATCTGACACCCGAAGTGATATTCAGTAATATAGCTATACTAACGGCATTCAGGCAAAAATCGCATCATCACTCTGGAGTAATGATGCGATTTCTGCCTGAATACCATTCAGCAACATCGCCTGTAGCACGATAACCTTGCCCTGATCTGGAGATTACATTTTGGCTGGTTTACGGAGTTTCAGAAACCAGCTCTGTAAAACCTGACTAGGTATAAAAGACTTGAACCCTGACTATAAAAGTCGGGGTTCAAGTCTGTATCTATAGCAGCGCCTCATAGTACCGGAATGCGTAAACCTGTAGGAATGAATCGAAATGAGTATGCGTACAAATAATAAGTGTGAGTATAATGTATATATGTACAGACGACAGTACATCAAGATACTACAAACTGTCAGATTTCCGTATTAGATTTTCAACCTTATCTTTAAAGCATTAAGGCTCAAGCTTGATTGAAAAATCTGACAGTTTGGGGTAGCTTGATCTGCTGTCGTCCGTATATTATAATACTAGCTTTCCGCCCGCGGCTTCGCTCGCTTGGAGTTCGGTTATATCGCGCTTTTTAGATTTCCCTCGGGAATATCAATTTTTTCCGGGATAAAAGGTAGCCTATGTTCTTTCTCAGGGTCTAAAGATTGTCTGTGCCAAATTTCATTAAAATCGGTTGAGAGGTTTAGGCGGGAAAGCGTAACAGACAGACAGACAGACAGACAGACCGACAGACAGACAGACAGACAGAGTTACTTTCGCATTTATAATATTAGTATGGAATTAGTATGGATAAGCTATTGATTGACACTATTGACAGCTCAGTCTAGGCTCACTTCATCTAACTTTTCCCGGTGAGAGTTTTACAGAATAGATTGTTTGAACTCCATTCCGGAGTTGTTCAAAGTTTTCTTACCTGGAATTTCTCAGTAGGAGTCCGGAATATAGATTAGTGTCCGTTTGATGGCATTGATATAGTCAGAAGTCCTGGAAAACATCCCTAGCGCTAGGGACAAGGGGTAGTTAAAATGACCCCTGGACCCGAAAATGGGTCGACCCATCGGGACTATGGGTAAACATTAAATCGGCTTTCCCCCTATTATACATATGTATATAATTTAAATATTATGAAATGTGGGTGCCCTTCTGCCAAACCCTTTAAGGTACGCGGGTATGATGTTATAGACAAGCTAATAATTTGTTGGGAAGTGGTTACTGCCAGATGTCTTGAAGTTATGCGATGAGTTGCTGACAAGTCGGTATAGTTTCACAACTAACTGTATCTATTAAAGGGCTTTGCCCACAGAGCAACTTTAGTAGGGGTAACTATGATCTTTTTTAAAGTTTTCTGTAACACTTGATTGTTGCTATAACATTTAGGGTTGCCACAATTTTCTGTAAGCATCCTTCGACACTGGTTTGCTAGGTATTGTGGGAGAGGGGGGGGACCGCTCGATTCGTTGCCACTTCTAAAACTGGCATAAATTTAACGGTAGTGAATTGCGGCTATCAGGAACTACCTTAATCATCGATTGCACCAACTGAAAAGTGTTAACGTTTACTGGAACTCGAAACTTGAAGTTGTATTGTGTGGGCGATGTGGCAGATAATGATATATGTATGTCGCAGACAGCGACGGCAGAGCGGTAGGGTCGTCAACATCTTGATATAGTGGTACGGGTTCCATTTCGTAGGTGAGTTTTGAATTAAAGCACGACGTGTAGTTATACCCTCCAATCTTGACAGTCACAATTTAAATAGGCAAACCGACAGTTTCGGTTCGGAGAAGTGCCTTGGTCCGCGTCTCGATGCAAAGTGACCGTTCGATGAACCCCACTTTCCAAAGCGACTCCGTCCATATGCCGCCATCACAAAATGACGTCACAAGCGTTTGCCCCTGTACTACGTAAATCAAATGAGCAACTTTTCTTCAAATAATTTCGACGATCTCCGACATGTATATTTAAACAGCTAAATGCCACGTAGTTGCTAGTTGATGGAATAGTTGTTGCATGTGCAAAACATCTAAACAAATAAAATACATTTATTTGCGGCATGGACGACATGGAATGCATGTTTATAAAAATGATAACTTGGGGGAAATTGATTAATAATTATAAACTAGAGCTTGACCGCAATCCCGCCTGATGATAAGCAGTGAGGCAATCGTTGATGGTAAAGCTCGCTACTTTATTTAGCCTATTCACTAAAAAAAAAAAACTAAGTGAATAGGTAGGAAAACGGCAGTTGAGCGAGGTGATGCAATGTTAAACTCAACAACACGACCAACGATGCTGCGCTGTGCAGGGAGATTGATTTGGAGATCCTAAACGACCAAACTCCCGACACAACAACATTTGGCGCATCATACCCGGCACACATCGCAACACAATTGCTCAGACCCGTTCTCCGTAATTATTCGCCAATATAAGTAAAACCATTTATTTTTTAGGGTTCCGTACCTCAAAAGGAAAAAACGGAACCCTTATAGGATCACTTTGTTGTCCGTCTGTCTGTCTGTCTGTCTGTCAAGACCCTTTATCTCAAGAACGCGTGGACGTATCAAGCTGAAATTCACATGAAATACTCGGGTCTATTGTCCCTTTAAGCTGTGAAAATATCAAACTTCGAAGCCAAGCCAATCAAAAGATACAGCCGATTATGTCGATATTTTCAACAAATTTTCGACACTCGCAAAGGAATCAAAACCTACAGGATACTTCCCGTAAACTCAGAATCTTGAAATTTGGCATGAAGGATTGTCATATAATGCAAATATAGGAAAAATTGCGAAAATCTCATTTTTTTAGTTATATAATATAATAAACATATTTTAATAAAATGGAACTTACTACCTTATTTCTCACGAACGAATAAAGTTATCAAATTGAAATTTATACCAAATACCTAGGTCTATTGTCCCTTTAAGCTGTGAAAATATCAAACTTCTAAGCCAAGCCAATCAAAAGATACAGCCGATATGTCGATATTTTCAACAAATTTTCGACACTCGCAAAGGAATCAAAACCTACAGGATACTTCCCGTAAATTCAGAATCTTGAAATTTGGCATGAAAGATTGTCATATAATGCAAATATAGGAAAAATTGCGAAAATCACATTTTTTTAGTTATATAATATAATAAACATATTTTAATAAAATAAAACTTACTACCTTATTTCTCACGAACTAATAAAGGTATCAAATTGAAATTTATACCAAATACCTAGGTCTATTGTCCCTTTAAGCAGTGAAAAAATCAAACTTCTACGTTAAAGCGATCAAGAGATACAGCAGTTTATACCGACACCTTAGACGAATTTCCGTCACACGCTAGGGAATCAAAACCTACAAGCAAAGACATTAAAATTATATTTACAATAGATAGGACATCACGAACAAAATCGTAAGCCAATACTTTTATCGACTTGGTTAAAAGGCGCTCAGTCTAGTCTGCGCGTCAGGACGTAATTTGTGTCCACCAATAATAAACATTTTCTAAGGAAATATGCCATGTTGCGCTTTGTGTTACTGTACATCTCGTTATAGTAAAACGACTGGAATGTTTTTCTATGAATTATTTATATTTCGTATGCAATTCAAATTAAAAAAAAAATCTTAAATAGTTCTAGAAAATTTTCCATTATTGTAATAAGCGCCCTCAATTGTTGAGTAGTTTTACTATTTTCTTGTATTTTATTGACATTTAAAATATAGCTAAATAAACTTAAAATATTACTATATTTCAAGTTTATTTATTATTAACCTTTAACTAGTGACGTGTAGTCTCACAGGCGTCACGTGTTTTGCAAATTCTCAGAATTGACCACTTCCCGCCGCTTGCCGCGACCCCGCGTCTCAGTAGCTTTTGTTTTAGTGCTCAAACGACCGCGGAAGGAAGCAGATGTGTCGTCCGTTGTTTAAAAGGTAAGTAATACTTATTAGAAAATCGGTCGTAGCCTGTAAGGCTACATGTCCCTAGTTGTCATACAAATATTTTTACGAAATATTTTTTTTATTTTAGTGCAAAATGGCTGAAAACGCTAAGAAACGTCAACTCTAGCCCAGGTGTTGATGAAGCAGATAAAAAATGCTCCATTTTTTCCAGCAGCCGCCGAACGAGAAGGTGGCCAATGGTGGTATTCTACCGCATTGTGGACTTGAGCGGCATAAATGCCTATATATTATACAATATGCATCAGCCTAAGATTATAGACAGAGGAGATTTTTTAAAGTCGTTAGCCCGTTCGCTAGTGCTACCCCAAATGCAAAGACGTGTTGTGTGCAGTCAATTACCAAGGGAGCTACGGCTAGTGATAAAGCGAGTACTGGGTGAAGATATGGTTGAAGAAGACATCCAAAGTCCTGAAACTAGTCAGGGCAAGCGAAGGGCATGCAGTATTTGTCCGCCCAAACTGCACAGAATGACAGTGTACACATGTGTCGGGTGTTGTAATCCCATATGTCTGCAATGTTCTCGCCCCTTGTGCAGAAATTGCCAATGATTTAGGCCAAATTGAGTAGGTGTCAGAATTTTTATTTTTTGATTTCAGAAGTAGCTTTTATGCTTTTTTTGTTTTCTCTTTATTTGATTTTAAGTAAAAAATGATAAATTCGTCATATTATTTATATAAGGTCTATTAAAATGTTAAACAAGGATCTCATGTCAACTGAGGCTAAAAAGTACCACAAATTGTTAATTAATATAATTAAAAAATAATTAAAAGAAAATACTGATTGAATTCATTTAAATTTGTTTAATTACATTCCAATTGTTAAATATCAACACAATTTTAAATCATCTAAATGCAATTTCATGACAAAATTTAACTTTGAAAGTAGTAGCCTCTGAGACGTCATGTCCCTTATAGTGTTATAAATTTGTCATGTCACTGGTTAAAGGTTAACTCTATTTAAACATAATCATATCATAATATTAAACAAAATTGAATGAACAATTACTATTCATTTATCTAGGTTTTTGTTATTTTTGGTTTCCTAATAAAAATAATGTTGTAGGGAAAAAGTGGATACGATTTGTCCAGATAGACCGTAGAGAAGAAAATTCGCTTCCGTCTCATTCGTCGAAATTATGCTCAATGCATTTTAAAAGAGAAGTTATCTACTTTGGAAAGACTTGTCGATCAAATTTAAAAAACAAAAGAATCGGTACCTTGTATTAGAAATGAAATAGTAAGTTATTAATTTCAGTACTTTTCTACTTAACCGTAAAAATTGGAATAAAATTTACGGTTAAGTGGATAAGTACATAGATTACATAACTTATTTATAATGAAATATATTCATAAAATATGTAGGTACCAGTGGCGAAGGGTGAAATTTTGACAAAGGGAAGCCGGTCCAAAAAAATAAACACTTAAACACTTACCTACTGCAGGATATCTTGGAGGAGGTCTTCAGATAAGAATAGTATTAAAAGCCCCACCTTCACCATACAAAAAAGGCCTGATGATTTGATAACAGTGTCTTTCAAGTATGATAAAAGCGGCTTTGAGAAAAGCCTTTTTCGACGTGCATCTCCATACCACACATGCATGCTTGTTAGTAAGTACTAAGTTAAGTACCTATTGTTAGGGAATAAGAGTCAAGAAAAAATAAAAAAAAAAATTACAAAAATAATAAAGTGTTAAAAACCGAACCACACAAACACCGATCCAAAACCAACAAAAATATTAAGCAAAAATAAAGCAAATTATACACAATCACAACGTTATTTATATTGTAATGCAATGCGTCTGTTTTTTTAAACAAAATGAGCTAAAATGTTGTTATAAAAATTCGGATTACTTTTCATTTTATTAAGCAAATTTTTTTCAATTGACATGATAGCCAAATCGGACAATCTCTGCTCTTTTTGGCAGTTTCGCACATACGTGTGAATGCGTTTTAAAGCAGAAAATTACCGCTCAGCTAAAGCTACTGAAATCTTACTCTTTGCAGTTTAATTCTAACCCTCCCCGGTTAGAATTAAACTGCAAAGAGTCGAAACTTGAGAAAATGCGTCTTTCAAAGACGTATTCTGGAGCTGTAAAAAAAGCTCATAGGTGTCCAATTTATTTAACGACGCTGACGTAAGACTTTAAGTTCATTCAGCAGTTAGTCTGTTGAGCAGCACTCTATATGAATTAAAGCCATAATAACAAACAAAATCCACAGTATTTAACCAAATCTGCGATTAAATTACCTTACAGAATCAGTCACAGTTTAAATAACACAAATATTAAAATATAACAAACGAAAAACGAAAAACACGAAAAACGAACACATGTCACATACTAACAATAATTTATTTTCAACCAAACGAAATGGAACACGAAAATATGCCAAAATAAAAAGAATATGACTTGCGAAGGATTTCATTATAACGCTAATTCTTTTTAATTTTGTCGTGTTCTTTCTCTCGTGCCGTGGTTTGAGTGGTTTCTTTGTCTCTTTCTAATAGAGGAGAGGAGAGAACTGCAAGCCGGTCGGCATTAGCCTATCTTTTATCAAAAATTACGGACGGTTAGCGAGCATTAGAAAGAGATGGTCTGACACGCTCTGTCTCTTTTCGCCTCATAGTAAAACGTTTGACCGAGGTAGGCTGTAATTCGTCGAGTTGCCTTTAATGTAATGTACGAAAAATTTAAGCGCTGATTAATTTACGACTATAAAATGAAATGTGATACTTAGGGTATTGCTAAGAATTACTATTGCTATTGTAAATCGCGCAGGCATTTGATTAATAATACTTTGTTAATGAAATGGAATGTAAATACTTTTGTATGAATATGGAACTGATTTTTGAAAGGTAACCCGGTGGGAATCGGCTTGTATGGACTCTTCGCCACTGGTAGGTACGTATATGTAGTACAATGATTGCGAGCTACTTTGTGATTTTGAGGATTCCGTACCTAAAAGGTAAAACGAACCCTAGTATTTCTGTTGCCGCTATAACAACTAGTACTAAGAATAAAAATAATAAAATATTTAAGGGGGCTCCCATACAAAAAAACGTGAATTTTTGCCGTTTTTTGCTCCATATTAATAACGGAAACAGATAGACGCTTAAAATGTTCACAGAATATTTGGTTATATATTCAAATTACAAATAAATAATTAAAATAAAATAAATACTGAAGGCGGGCTCCCATACAATAATCGTGATTTTTTTGCCGTTTTTAAAGATAATAGCGTACGTATCTGGTAAAGGTCTTGCTCCAGTAGACTACCATTTTTGTCGTGATTTGGACAATTATCTACGTGACAAGAAGTTTTCTTCCCAGGAGGCAGTTCTGCTTTCACACAGTTTGTGCAGTGTAGATCCTCAGAGTTCTATCACAAAGGCATAAACGACCTTCCTATATATTGATTATAAATGAATTATTTAAAAATTAAAAAATAAGCAATTATTTAGATTTTCAGTACTAATCGGCAATTTTAAACTTTAACGCCTATTATATTAAAAGAATTATATAAATAAGAAACTTGTAAACTTAAAATTACCCATAATTATTCTGCTTCCTAATTTTTTGTTTCAAGCTATCATAATGCGACAAAACATCGTCGTAGTAACTTCTTTGAATATTATCGATAACTTTATATCGAAATGATACAAACCCTACCACAGTTTTTTGCATTGCCATTTAAAAATATTTGGAAAGAAACGTGTAAAAAGAATAATTTTGCTAAAAACGAAATGCAAACGAAAATTGCAAAACAAAATGCGCTTTATGGCCTAAAAGGTCTGTTACACTCAAAAATCGCAATAAACTGAGCGTTAAAATAATTCGTAAGCATAAAACATCTAAAATGCCAATAGACGGTGTCACGGTAAATGAATAGTAGCGAATAAAATTCTAAAACAGTTTTTGTTTGTACAAGACAAGTTTCAAATAATTTGTTTACTTTTCAATATTTATTTACCCGATTTGAACTATATTAGGGTATTAAATCGGATGTGGCAACATAGACCACACTAGCCACCTACCGGGCAATAGCTGAATATACTTTATATAAACTTATTTCATTTTTACTATTTGATGTCTCCAATTGTCGATCTAATTTTGCTATATTGTACTAGATGGCGGAACTGAGCCATGGGATCACAGTTTTTCTATGCCATTTTGACACATGACACATCTCTATATATCTTAAATCTCTTTGCCTACAAGGTACTTCCCGTGAACTCAAAATCTTGAAATTCGGCACGAAGCAACGTTATATTATAGTACAGACAGATAAAGGAAAAATTGTGAAAATGATAAATTTGAAGTTACATAAAATATTAAAATATTATTTTTGCTTACATGACATGAAATAGTTTTTTAATAATTATAAACTTACTACCTACCCTTTTTCACATGAACGCGTAGAGATATTAAAGTTGAAATTCATATCAAACACTTCTTAAATCTAATTGCCTCTAAACTGTGAAAAATTATAAATTAATGCTAGTATTATAAATGCGAAAATAACTCTGTCTGTCTGTTACGCTTTCCCGCCTAAACCTCTCAACCGATTTTGATGAAGTTTGGCACAGACAATCTTTAGACCCTGAGAAAGAACATAGGCTGTCTTTTATCCCGGAAAAATTTGATGTTCCCGAGGGGAATTTAAACAGCGCGATGTAACCAAACTCCACGCGGGCGAAGCCGCTGGCGGAAAGCTAGTACGTCATAAATTGTAAACCGCTACGTTTGTACGGCGGAACCCTCGGTGTGCGAGTCCGACTCGCATTTGGCCGGTTTTTTTATATGATATAATAGGCGTATTTTGAGTAAAAAAAATATTTAAAAAAAATAGAAGGTGCTGCAACGGTCAATGAAACGAAAAATGCAAGAAAAAAAAATTGTGTAAGAGCTCTTAGTTTATTCTGTGGGGCTATCGATATATCATAAATGTGAAAGTTAGTTTGTTTGTTTTGCTTTCATGCAAAAACTATTGAACGGATTTGGATAGAATACTAGAACACTAACACAAGGCTATTTTTTATCCCGATATCCCCACAGGATCGAGATTTACGCGGGTAAAACCGCGGGGTACAGCTAGTTTAATTGTAAATTAAAGGTTTTTGGATCTTTTCCTTTATTTGTGCGACATGACATTATTGGTTAACAAACATGATTTTAGAACAACGGGAAGGTCGCTCTAGGTAATTAGAATATAATAATAAAATATAGAAAGTTTACATAGAAATTAATTTTTTTCACAGGTTCCAAGAATCACATAGTGGAGTATTTGTTATTAATTTAAGCTTGATGACTCCACGAGTTCCTGGGAAAAGGAATCTTATCTTTGCAGACGGACAAAGAAGTGGTCTTATAAAGTTTCCGTTTTCTGGAGGTTCCTATTCCGGATAAGTCATAAGTGGAGATACCCTCCCTCCACTATGGAGATCGCTCTGAGGACACGGCGGAGCATAATTATAATTCGCCGTCCGGTAAGGACCAGGCCCGGGTCGACGGCGTGTTTTGTTCTACGCGCGCCTCAAAGAATGTCAGCACATCGTGACGTGGTCCACGAAGACCGATGCTTGCCAAGGTCGTGAGTTGTCCGAAAGAGATATCGTGGTTCCTGATGCACAAAAGTGAATGCACACGAGTGGGATTTGATACCCCTTTCCGCACCGCCCAGACCGGGAGACGTCATTTGGAGATTTTTCATCTTAAAAAAAATAGGCTTTCGTTTTTCCTTTTGAGGGATGAAACTTGGGATGAAAATGGGAAAGTGAGTTTGTTTGTTTGTTCCGCTTTCACACTTTAACTACTAAACCGATTGCTTTCAAATTTTGCAGACGTAAAGTTAAAAGTTCGGATTAAATAATAAAGTACTTTTTATCGCGAAAAAATGATATTCCTTAGGGAAATCTAAAAAGCGTGCTATAACCGAACACCACGCGGGCGAAGCCGTGGGCGGAAGGCTAGTACCTACGTAATAAATTAAATAATCATTAAACATCAACACATCTAGGCGACAAAAATAAATCGCGTATTTAGATACATTGAAATATTATTTCACGTATTTACATTGAAATATTATTGCAAAGATATTTGAAAGTTGTCCAAGATGACATAGTAACTGAATATTCCTTTTTTACTTTACACAAAGGAATTTAAATGAGAAACGAAACTATTTCTTTAAATATTTTTTGGAATTGGTGGAAGTCATGAAAACTACAGTTTCTGCGAATGGGTGCAGGTACACTACAAAACAATTTACGACCTACAATAAGTTAATAGTTCTGCGAAAAATACTTGTTTTACGAATATAGGTTTGATTTTAACCCGTTGCTAAGTGATTGTTCTACTTTTTTTTTCAGGTATGACTTCTTGCAGTTCGACTTGTGAGGTTGTCGTCAGCTTAACCGAGATTGCCTGTAGATGCCTCAATAAATTAAGGCCTTTAAAATTATGCGACTATACTTTAAGGGCACCTATAGGGTACTGATCTTTGCATAGGGCGTCGCTGGGAGAGGTAGTAAAGGACATGCATCGGAATTGAATTTTAGAACAGAATAGAATACTTTTTTTTAAATTTTTTTTTTACATATTATAAACCAGCGCTTGACTGCAATCCTGCCTGATGGTAAGCAGTGACGCAATCGTTGATGGTAAAGCGCACTAGTTTATTAAGAGCCTATTCACTCTATTTAAGACGGGAGCCCATTAGGTTAGTAACAATTTTACCTAACTTCTAGTGTTAGTAGGCTACAGACACTGACATACATACTTACATAAAATTAAAACTTAGCGTGAAGCTGCATCCACCTCTGCAACATGGGAGAATACCACCGATCCGCGAACATACTGAGAATACTATTGTTGCTGCGGCGAACACGCGTCATCAGGGATGCGCATCTATTCCTAATAATGGCAGTAAAACCATTAATATTATTATCCGCAAACATCCCTGACGCACTACAACGCCACGGCAGCCCCAACAGCAACCTCAACTTCTACCCGCTGTATGCCTGCTGAGTGAAGTTAACCCACAGGCACGTTTTACATGTAGCACAGTATTAATAACTTATGTACTTAAGTACAGCAGTGCGGTTCTGTAACCATGTCATAGTGAAAACTTAGTTGAAGTGAGCTTGGAGAGCTGCTTTATTTTTTATCTTCAACCAGTGCGTCCTAACCGTCATGACTTACGGAGCCAAGACGTGGACACTAACGGTTAGAATAGTCCATAAGTTTAAAGTTGCTCAGCGAGCTATGGAGCGGGCTATGTCGGGCGTCTTCTGAAGGACCGCATCAGAAATGACGTGATCCGACAGGGGACCAGAGTCACCGACATAGCTGAGAGGATTAGCAAGCTGAAGTGGCAATGGGCTGGTTACATATGCCGCAGGACCGACAACCGTTGGGGTAAACGAGTCCTCGAGTGGAGACCGCGTCTCGGCAAACGTAGCGTGGGACGCCCTTGGGCGAGATGGAGCGACGACATCAAAAAGGTGGCTGGTAGTGGCTGGCGGAGAACTGCTCAGGATCGAGCTTGTTGGCGTGCCATGAAGGAGGCCTATGTCCAGCAGTGGACGAGTAGGGGCTGATGATGATGATGAAACTAGTGCTTGCCCGCAATCTCGCCTAATGGTAAGCAGTGATGCGATCGTTGATGGTAAAGCGCGCTAGTTTATTGAGAGCCTATAAACTCTAGCCATGAAGGTATCCAAATTGTAGTCAGACGGAAATACCGCCGCTAGCAAGTTTTCCCAGTCCCTCGATGTACGCGTTATAAAAGACGAGGCGAAACACTTCGTCATGTGGTGGATACTCGCCATACGAAGGGTCACACACTCTCCAAAATACATCCTATAGAACAACGACAGGCTGAATTGCAAATTGGCGAACTTAAAATAATGGTAGGGATTGGAACTATGGACAGCTCACTTCTATAACTTATCACGGTGAAATTTTTACTGCTGTGTTTGTAGTAAAAGCGAATTCAATTCACGCTGTCAATGTATGTGCAGAAAGACGAGAAGCTTCAGTAGGTAACATGCACAAATGTATTCAAACACTTTCGATGTCGCCTTTGTTTCGAACGGTACTGATAAATCTTGCGTGTAAGCTGTGAATGCACAGTAGTCATAGCACATATATATACTGTATCCATTGGCATAAGCCTAAAATTCGCGAAACAGTAAACGAAAAGCATCTTAATTTAGGTAAGTAAGCGTAAAAGCTTCACAAGCATAATTAGAGACGATTAGCAGGTTTGTTTACAGACTAATTATTCTGAAAATGGCGAAGGAAAACATCATGAAGAAATCGACCTGTCCTGAAACGAAAAATTCAGTGAAGTGAATTACAGACCAGTTTCTCCTGGGGCCTGGGTCCTACCAGTGGCAACATTAAAGGTTGAATGTTTTTTTATTAGTTATAAACTAGTGCTTGACTGCAATCCCGCCTGATGGTAAGCAGTGATGCAATCGTTGATGGTAAAACGCACTAGCTTATTAAGCCTATTCACTTAAAAAAACTGAGTGAATAGGAAGGAAGACGGCAGTTGAGCGAGGTGATGCAATGTTTAACCCAACAACGACCAACGATGCTGCGCCAGAGGATGATCTGGAGACCCTCCACGACCAAACTCCCGACACAACAACATTAGGCACATCGTACCCGGTACACATCGCAACACAACTGCTCAGACCCGTCCTCCGTACGGCTTCACCAGACATCATGCCGGAACACGACGAATCGCTTGGCGGCAAGACTTTGTCTGGTGGGTGGTAACTTATGCCGGCAGCTGATGTTGTTGCCTACCACCGAGAAAAACCTATCACGAAGTCATCATCTATGGATTCTTTATATGAAACTACTAAATGACTATTTAGTTGACAGGCCATACTACACAGTGCATGGATTTCTGTCTGGCATATTAGTCTTTGAATAATATTTTCAAACTTCAGATAAAATTTAAGTCATCCATTGGACATTTTATTGCAATTGGCTTATAGTTATGAATGTGCCTGATATTGTCTTTTATCATCATCATCATCATCTCAGCGTTAATTCCAGTCGCATCCGAAGCTTTTCCAGCTCTGGATTCTGGGGTCCGCTTTTACCAGTCTAACTGCTGATTTTGGCGAAACTTCGACATTTTCCGTGAAGCGCCTGCCGTCTGACCTCCACAACCCGAAGGCGATATCGAAGCATTGCAGCTAGACCTATTGTTGGACTTTTGAGTGCTCCAACAACCCGTAACAACTGCCATTAGATGTTCGTATGGCAACCGGGACCAACGGCTTAAGGTCGTCCCCTCACCAAATGACCTCGAGCATTTGCTCCCTCTTCACCGCGCCCCACCTCTACAATACTTCGCGAAATATTACTAGCCCCGTCTGGCGGACGAAGTACTTACAAATACAAGTTAAATTCATAGACCACAGAAGTAACAGACATGGCACTTTTATTTTTGTTTATTGGTGCGCCCAAATACTTTTGTTTATTATAGACTGAAACAAATGTTGACGATACTTCATAATAAAAATTTTGCGTATTTTATTTTTTAACCGACTTCCCAAAAGTGTTGTTCTCAATTCGATTTATGTGTGCTCGCTGATAACTTTATCGTTAATGAACCGATTTTGACCATTCTTTTTTTATATGAAAGAGTATGCTGTCTATGTAATCTCTTTGTTACCACGTCAGTGTCGATAATGGAAATTCTAAGAAATTTAGGCCAATTATCTAAAATTGTAGGCATGCTTCGGGTGAAAACTTGATACTCGTATTTATATCGAATGATACTATAAAACCGTGAAGATTTGGGCCTGACCTGATGATGGAGACGACAGAGAATCAAGGGAATCCACATCGGACGCAACTGTCATGGTGTTTGGGCTTACTTAATTTTTATTGATTAGACCTTTACAACTAAATAAATGTTATGACTGTAACTTCAGGGTTGGAAGTTAGTTTTGTAGATTGAAAGTTAGCTAAGTCAGATGGTGAAAGGGATAGAAAAATAATATAATAAAGGTTAATTTATCATTATTTATTATTTTAAGGGAAAACGTAATCAGGGTCAAATAAATTTCTGCAGACAGGAAACCTACATTTAAAAAAGATGTGATTTTTTTTTTGGGCTCAGAAGAGACTGAAATTATATTATTATTCTCGTTTAATAAAACAAATACGTAAATTGCAAAAAATAAAACTATCGTATAAAAAAACAAATACATATACTATAATATTATTTACACAAAGCTTTGTGTTTGTGTAAAGGAAGCTTCCTTTTGCAGAAAAATAATAAACATCTGACTAATACAATATCCGGTCAGACTGGACGCTGACGGCAGCATATTTAGAAAAGGCCTGCAAGCAAATGACGTATTTCGTTTGCTTTAATTCCTATAAGACCACAATGAAAGTATGAGCATTTCTAGAAATAACGCAATGAAATAACACAACTTAAATTCAGTCTCTTGATTTTAATTGATTTTTGCATAAGCATGACGAGTAGGTAGTGTTTGTACTATGTTAAAGTACAGTGTTGTAAATTGTTGAGGAATTCCCTCGACTGTCTATGGTCTTCATCATCAGATCTATTGCAGACCATCATTTAAACCTATATGGGTGTAAAGTTTTCATCAATATAAATGAATTAAGTCCAAACACAAGGTTACTATTATAAACCTTTGAGGAGTTCCCTTAATTGGCCTTTGTCTTCATCATCAGAGCTATAATGACAATCACAACTCATTTAGGTGTAAAGTTCTTATCAATATAAATTTATTAAGCACAAACACGAGGCAGCTGATGTGAATCGTTAAGGAGATCCCTCGGCTGTCTCCCGGCTCCATCATCAACTCCGAACTTTACTAAATTGTAGTGCGTTAAACACTTAATGAAAAAAACATAGAAATGCCCTAGGCGCCCCTATGATTTTTTAAATTTCTCCTAGGTTTCCTTAGTCTTCCATCATCAGACCCTAATTTCCTTAACATGAGACTACCTTGAAGATATAATCTTTCTAATTAAAAAAAAAAAACATGTGGCACTCGGGAACTGCCGCGGTAAAGCTATTGCATAGCATTTTTTATCAACTCATGCAATAGGGTATTTGACTAAAAAAACCTAATTAGTCCGTCAGTCAGATTTCCAAAAAATACTCATCATCACCATTTCAGCCGAAAGACGTCCACTGCTGGATATAGGCCTCCCCCAAGGTTCTCCACGACGACCGATCCTGCTCCTCCTGCATCCAGCGGTTTCCCGCGACCTTCACCAGGTCGTCGGTCCACCTTGTCGGGGGCCTACCCAAAAAATACTAGACACATATTTTTTTCTTTTTTCATATAAACAAAAAATGAAGACGACACAGTGCTTTGAAAACTCGTGTGACGTTACTGCACGCTACACTTTTTAGCGGCCAGTGACGTCACCAGCCATCACTCCTGATCTTTGATGCCTATTATATTTGTCAATTTTTATTGATTTGATAAAACAAAATATACGAAATGTAAAACGTATATAAGAAACCTATCCAATATTTTTCTACACACATCAAAAGTGTCTAGGGATCAACATATATTTTTGCAATAACTTTTCTCCTGATTGATATTAATTAAAATTTTCTTTAAGGATTCATCAAATAAAGTGTTTTCGTTTGTCACAGTAACGATAAACCAAGTCACCTTTGCATTAATAAAGAAATTTGCCATTTTCCTAATAAAGGGATATTTGACATTTGAACCACTAACACAAAAGTTCGAAAAAAAGACTGAAATAACAGTTTTCTCTAAAATTTTATTGGGTAACTTAAACAATTAATAATCCGTGTTTCTACCGCGAACACTAACAACACAAGAACATCGGTTTGGCATACTCAAAATGAGTTCATCCAAATCACGCTGTGGAATGGCCGCCCATGTTCGTTGCAACAACAAAAAAAGGTCTTCTTGCGACTGGATACCCTCCATATTCGGCAGAGCTCTTCTCTGTAGCATATCCCATGCATGCTCAATCGGGTTCAAGTCTGGCGACTGAGCAGGCCAGGGCAGGACATTGATGTTAGCTGCGGCGAGAGTCTGTCTTACAACTCTTGCGGTGTGCGGTCGTGCATTATCATGCATTAACTGAAATAAGGGACCGATTTGCACTTGTAGAGGAACGATGACGTCTGATACAATCGTTTCAGCATAAATTTGAGCGTTGAGGTTGCCTCTGATCCAAATCAACTCAGTTCTTCCGCCGATCCAAATACCCGCCCATACCATGATGGTTCCACCACTATAAGGATGGACTTCCTGGCAGGATTTTAATCGCTGTTGGCGTCCAGGGGTTCTCCAGTGTCGTATACGTCTTGTATCCGGTCTCATACCAAAACGAGACTCATCAGAAAAGCACACGAAACGCCATTGTTCTTCTGCCCAATTTCTGTGTTCAAGAGCCCATTGATATCGAATCCTACGATTGTGCATTGCTATAGGTGGTACCCGTAGCGGTCTTCGGGAATGAAGGTTCACTTCATGCAAGCGGTTTCTGACTGTTTGGTCGCTAATTAAGTTCCCTGAAGAGTGATGAGGCCTCACGGCTAACATCATGGCGGTTATTGTTGGAGCTCTTCGAGTTAAGACTAAGGAGCTAGACTTGAACCCGATTGAGCATGCATGGGATATGCTACAGAGAAGAGCTCTGCCGAATATGGAGGGTATCCAGTCGCAAGAAGACCTTTTTTTGTTGTTGCAACGAACATGGGCGGCCATTCCACAGCGTGATTTGGATGAACTCATTTTGAGTATGCCAAACCGATGTTCTTGTGTTGTTAGTGTTCGCGGTAGAAACACGGATTATTAATTGTTTAAGTTACCCAATAAAATTTTAGAGAAAACTGTTATTTCAGTCTTTTTTTCTAACTTTTGTGTTAGTGGTTCAAATGTCAAATATCCCTTTATTAGGAAAATGGCAAATTTCTTTATTAATGCAAAGGTGACTTGTTTTATCGTTACTGTGACAAACGAAAACACTTTATTTGATGAATCCTTAAAGAAAATTTTAATTAATATCAATCAGGAGAAAAGTTATTGCAAAAATATATGTTGATCCCTAGACACTTTTGATGTGTGTATAATCTGAATGACGGACTAATTAGTTTTTTTTAGTCAAATACCCTATTATTTATATTATAGTAAAGTGATCCGCAAACAAACATAAAAAACATATAACCTCCCTTTTGAAATCGGTTAAAAAAACGAACACCAAAATGAACATCAATAACAGAGACACTTTATGATAGTATTATACTCTATGCGACATGCGGTGCGTGAGCGAGCAAGCAGATGCTTTCTCGCTCACGCGCCGCCCGCTATGCTAGCGGACCGCGCGATGACGAACGACACGGGTTCCCCCTTCGAGAGCTTGTGGCATACTGAATCTCAATAGCTCGGGCAAGAGAAATGACGGGGAATACGCTCAGATTGTTGAATAAAATTTTTGTTTTGGTCGTTTTAAAAAAATATTTCTACAATAATGTTCGTCATGAAATTGCCTATCCATTAGTGTAAAAACGCAATCTAAATAATGCTTACTTTTCGAGGAGATGCACTTTTTTGATAATTATTTCTCTTGTCAGAGGTTTCGTTGTGAAGGAATTATTTAAACATTATGCATAGTAAAAAAAAAAACTACAATTTTGGAGCCAAGATTATGGAGAAAATTTATGTATTTTTAATAAGTTGATATTTCTTTTGGATAAAGAGTAGATAGCTCCGAAAAGCTACATAAAAACGGCTTGCGGTGTGTTTTTCCTCTGGAGCCGCCTTAACGTGCTTTCCGAGGCACGACCAGACCAGTGCAAATATTCATATTCATGCATACAAATATTAGCACTGCGCGGGGATCGAACCCGCGCCTCCTTGCGCAGCGGCCGCGTTCGCTACCGCTACGCCACGGAGGCTGCCTGATATTGTCTTTTATATTGTTATTTATTTACGATAAGTTTAAAATGTATATATATTTGTACGCCTCTGGGCAAAACATAGTCGATGTATAATATTTATCTGTAACACCTCACACTTTAACCTATGTTTACATTGATATAATATTAAACAGATATGATATGCTCTAACAAATTAACCAAAATAAATGTGCCGATCGGAGCAGAAGCACACACATGCATTTTTTTTATTCTGCGTACATTTCACACGTTGGCACAGTGTGAGTGAGATGGGGCGCAATCTAAAGCATAAAGAAGAAAAAGATGGCTAGTGTTAGTCGTTTGCGCTTATATAGAATCGACGAAAACTAAAGCGACTTGCTGGACTTACCTCCTTTTGTACGCTTCATTTTCAGTGCGGTAGTGACGTATCTACCTTAGTTTAATATTATATCAATGTATGTTTACAAATATTCTGATTTCTGAAATTAATAATCATAATCTGTGCAGAAGTAATTTTTGAGAAACAACTTTCGTTTTACGTGTTGTTTAAGGTATTTCGCAATGTCATGTACATTAAACATTGTGCTTAATTGTGCATGCAATGGTACAACGACTGAGGTTGTATATAAAACTGAGTTATAATATGAAAACCTCAAAAAAGTTGAAATATCTCCGTACCCACAAAGAAGTCCCAGATTGATCGAATACAACAAAAAACAAAATTAGGTATAATCAAAATAACGTGAAGTACAAAAAACCTTCCAAGTGCGTGTCGGACTCAAGCACGAAGGGTTCCGTACCATTGATTTATGAAATTAAAGGATTTAAGTTATTTGCATGAAAGATTACGCGGTAATAAGTGGTTTACGAATTACGAGGTATCAAAAAAAAAAAATACTTACTACATCTCCTTCAAAACAATTTTCGTCGGTAGTTTTTATAGTAATGTACATCACATGCTTTTTAAGATTTTTATTTTTTTTATTTTAGAAGTTAGAGGGGGGCAGGGGGACCAACTTTTTTCCACTTTGAAAGCGTCTGTCACGCAAACTATTCCGTTTAGAAAATAATATTTTAGAAACCTCGATATCATTTTTTAAGACCCATCCATAGATACACGTATGTGTTGGATGAAAAAAAAAATGAGTTTCAGTTCTAAGTATGGGGAACCCCCAATATTTATTATTATTTTTTTATTTTTGTATCAAAATTTTAATGCGGTTCACAGAATACATCTACCTACTAAGTTTCAACAGTATAGCTCTTATAGTTTCGGAAAAAAATGGACGGACAGACAGACATCGACACGAATCTATAAGGGTTCCGGTTTTTGCCATTTGGCTACAGAACCCTAAAAGGTGATTCACGGTATTTCTGGGAACTAAAAAGAGCAAATCAGTATTTTAATCAAACGGAGAGTACCTATCTACCTGTGTTGTAAATGAGCACAAATAAGTAGCTACGTGTATCCTTCATCCTTTCGTCCGCAGGGTAATTGCGTTACTTACTATCAGTAGCAATGGGCTTCATTTTGACAATTCAACAGCATTCATTGCGTTATTAACGTTGTTGAGCACGTTGACACATTTTCGATTACATGGGGCAATGGATTAGCAATATACTTCAAAATTATTCCAACTGATAGTGTGTTCCGCAATTAGGGTGCTGGTCTACTGTTAGATGGTGTACTTAATGTGCTATGTGAACGTTTTGGTTTCCACACTTAGTACTTTTAGTGGATCATTGTGATCATTGTGCGTGGGCCATGGCGGCCAGCGGCGTATAGTTTATTAAAGGGTCCCATACACTTACAGTCCGCCTTCAGTCTCTGGTCCTAACGGGCAGCTTGCCGTCCAAGGTCTGCATAGCTAACTCACTATAGCGATTATTGCCTGACGGCAATGGTTGAACAACGGCTCTGAGCCTACACACTAGCAGGCGGCAGTCGACAGTATCACACATTGAATCACGGACTGTCCGGCCGATATGTGTCGACGCAGGCCTGAGACAGCTAGCGGCTACATACCTTGGGTTCGCAATGACTGTCGATACAAAATCGACGGGGGAACACGTGTCTGTGATGGCGAACTGTTAATGTGTGGGGCCTTTTAGTCTTCTATGAGAACATCTATGAAATATCTGTGTGTCTCGAGAGTTCCTGACCTAATTTTGATGACGCTTTTGCACTTGGAAAAGCACGTGTGCAACGGTCCCATTATCCTCTTTGCAAGCTCTGCGTAGGGGGCTGTCCGGTATGCCTATTGTGTAGTAGTAACCCCGTCACCAGTAGCATGTCTTCCCTGCCCACTCGCAATAGTTTTATTATTCATCATCATCAACAACCTTTTTAGCGTCCCACTGCTGGGCACAGCTCACCTCTCATACAGAGAAGGATTGAGCGTAATCACCACGCTTGCTCAATGCGGGTTGGCGATTTCAGATTTAAAGTCCAGGTTTCCTCAAAATGTTTTCCTTCACCTTCAGTCATTGGTGTCCAAGATATACTTAGAAAATACATATAACTTTAGAAAAGTTACATTGGTAGGTACTTGCCTGACCTGGAATCGAACCCGCGCACTCATATTTGAGAGGCTGGTGTTTTAACCACTAGGCCACCACGACTTTTCTAATATTAGCTAAATTAAAAAAAAAATGACAACACCATTTTCGACAGTATTATTGGCAGGTACCTTGTATGAATAAGTTTACAATACTGGCGGCATTATGTATGACCGCGCGCCCTGGGCCCCGTCACCCGTGCATGTATTGGCATGTGAGTTACCTTCTTTTGCGAAATAATATTTATTTTTAGGGGGTATTTTGTTTTCAGTATGGCTATACTGAAAACAAAATACTCTACTGATAATGACTGCTGATGCCTACAAAGACTAGCCAGGCTTTGTAGGCATCAGTAGTCAGTTATGGACACCTAAAATACCTTTACGGATCAAACAGGATTTTCTTTACATATTGTGGGGTATGTGGGTGTCCGTAATTATCTTGGCTTAGTATGGCATGAGCCGCTAATGTTATGCCCACAAATTTTGCTTCTTCTAACCAGTATTGTAGTATTTGGGTGTACTAAATAACAATGATCCAATCAACTGGCCACAATCTGTCCGTATTTGACAGTAAATCCTTGATATCGGTATTCGGCTTGTTTGAGGTCGACCACAATACCGGATTATTTGGGCTTAATTGTTATAGGATTCTAGCATATTGTCTGTAAGGCAGGGGAAGAATCTTTAAATAAAGACAGTGAATGCGATGTTTGCTCATTGAGTGTTGGCGACTTCAGGGTTGTTTTAATAGGATAATTGACTAAAAAAAACTAATTAGTCCGTCAGACAGATTTCCAAAAAATACTAGACACGTATTTTTTCTTTATTCATATACACAAAAAATGAGGACGACACAGCGCGTTGAAAACTCGTGTGACGTCACTGGACGATACACTTTTTAGCGACCAGTGACGTCACCAGCCACCGCTCCTGATCTTTGATGCCTTTTATATTTGTAATTTTTTTGTTTATATGAAAAAAGAAAAAATAAGTGTCTAGCATTTTTTGGAAATCTGTCTGACGGACTAATTAGTTTTTTTTTAGTCAAATACCCTATTGATGATTTTTGCAAATGATGGAGTTGTATTAGATTGTCTTTAAGTATCCACCCTTACATTGTTGACACCACTACGATCTGGAAGCCTTTTGCCTCGTCTTTTGTACCGCATCGAAGGACTGGAACAATTTACCTGCCGCGGTCATTTCATTTCATTTATTTCATTCATAATAACAATTAAAATTGTGTTGAATATCTATACATACAATATGTAAAGAAAACCCTGTCCGACCCATAAGGATAGCAAAGGTTAGGTAAACACATGACCAAATATAATATAAAACTTTACGTAATCATCATAGTAACAATACTAATGAATTTTGAAATAATCCTTTTTTCCCGGGAATTAATTTCAATTTCCCCGAAATTTGGTAATTTTTAAAAAAGCGACAACACCGGTATTTTTATAAGCGAATAGCGACGCGACCACGTCACAGGTGCCGCGTGCCCTGCCCCCCGCCGCCCGCGGAAGGGGTTGCTTATCGCACATGTGTTAAGTTACCTCTTTTTGCGAAATAATATTTATTTTTTTAGGGGGATTTTTTTTTAAGTTTGGCCCGACTTTGTAGGCATTAGTAGAATCAGTTATCGATACCTTACAATACCTTCACGGATCGGACAGGGTTTTCTTTACATATTGTATATGCGACCTACACACAGATATAAAGAACTAAGAATTATTCATTTAAATACATTATAAGCGAAATTTAAATACAATATGTAAAGAAAGCCCTGTTCGATCCGTGAAGGTATTGTTAGGTATCGAAAAGTGATTCTAATAATGCCTACAAATCCGGGCTACACTTAAAAAAAAATCCCCCTAAAAAAATAAATATTATTTCGAAAAAGCGAGGTAACTTAATACATGTGCGGTTGGCAACACGGTAGGCATCCATGCGCGGGTGAAGGGGGTCAGAGCACCCGGCACATGGTCGCATCACTCATAATAATACCCTCCAAAATGGTGTTGTAACTTATTAAAAAAATACCCAATTTTGGGAAAGTTGGAATTAATTCGTGGAGAAAATAGATTATTTCAAAATTAATTAGTATTGTTTCTATGATGATTATGTAAAATTTCATATTTTATTTGGTCATATGTATACCTAACCTTTATTAACCTTTTGGGTCGGACGGGCTTTTCTTTACATATTGTATCGTTCCAAACAATTTGAAATATAATGTCAACGAATATCAAATACAATTGACTTGTATACCTAACAAGTCAAAAACAGTTACTAATTTAATGTCAAAAGTTGTAAATATCATATGTAATAGGTAATGTCTAAAATATAATGTCAAATAGTTTTCAATTTAATGTCAACACAATTTACAATATAATGTCAAAGAGTTTTATGTCAAAAGATTCTTGATTCTAAGAAAAAAAAATCATTTATTATTTTGTGACATGCGTGGTCTTTCCGTTTGACTACAATTTAGGTGTCTTAGGCTAGAGTGAATAGGCACTTAATAGATTAGTGCGCTTTACCATCAATGATTGCATCACTGCTTACCATCAGACGGGATCGCGGGCAAGCACTGGTTTATAACGGTAAAAAGTAGTAACTGCGTAAGTAATAACGTCTTTCCCAAAATAAAAAAGCATCTTAAAATACCACCGATGATCTAATTCCGTGTCCATTGAACCAAACGTGTATCACAGTGGAGGTCAATGGGCAACGCATTAGCCGATAACGCGCAATGGAAACTGCGCACGCAAGCCTGTCGATACGAATCAAATTTATTATGGGAAGACGAAGGTTTTTTGCCATTAGAACGATTGGTTTTACGAAGCAGGTGTGTTTGAAGAATAGAAATATAATAAAATATTATTTATTGTTGCTAAGAGGAGGTTTTATTAGCCTATTTTTTTTTTTGAAGTGCCTCGTTGGTCTTGTGGTCTCGAACATGGGATACTGGGTATGTTCTCCAGTATTTACAAACTTTTAATTCATTCCTACTAGTATTAAAATTGTGAAAGTGTGGACAGTGTGTGTCCCTATGTATATTAGATACTCTTTCAGGCAAAAACTTGTAAATAGATTTGGATTAAATTTGACATAGTTGGTTTATGACCAGGAATACCGGTATCAAATGGGATCGAAAATGACGCCCATGAAACTGCGGGACGCAGTAAGGTACTAAATAAATTACAAAGGTGTTACTTATTGGGTTTTCCATAGGATTTTTTTAATAATAGGCTGAAATTTGGAAGTAGGCGGTGTGATGCGTCTGTCAGAAAACTTTCCAGTTTTTTTCTAATTACATGCCAGCCCATTGAAAGAAAGAAAATACGTTAATTTGTGGTTATCGTGAAACAAAAAAAACAAAAAAAAAAAAAAATTAAAGAGCGAAACACATGCCACATCCACCTGAAACGGCTACACGCTCAGCATTATATAACCCTAGGGAAGGCAGAACCCCAGCGCTGGTTTTTAGCGACAGCCGGCGCCAATGTAATGACGTCGTCCGATGCGTTATTAGAACACCGTAGCAATACATCGGATTAAAGAAATGAAATGACATTTATTAAAAACATAGAAAAAAAATGAATGTACAAAAAGTCAGTTTGTATAGTAATAAAAATCATAATACATCAATACATAGCATAAAACAAAGTCGCTTTCGCTGTATGTCCGTATGTATGCTTAGATCTTTAAAACTACGCAACGGATTTTGACGCGGTTTTTTTTAATAGATAGAGTGATTCTTAAGAAAGGTTCGTATGTATAATAAATGCATAATATAGTAGAGAAACACTGAGAAATCTAAAAAGCGCGATAAAACCGAACTCCACGCGGGCGAAGCCGCGGGCGGAAAGCTAGTAATTAATAAATCTATAAAGTTATCATCTAAAACTAATGTTGGGACCACCCGAACTAGGTTTATAGAGAGAGTAAGGGAAGAGTGACTGCACCTCTTGTTCTTTTTTTTTATAATTATAAACTAGTGCTTGACCGCAATCCCGCAGATGGTAAGCAGTGATGCAATCATTAATGTTTAAGCGTGTTATTTTATTAAGAGAATATTCACTCAAGCCTTGGAGACACTTAAATTATAGCCAGATAGAAACACCGCTGCTGGCAAGTTGTTCCAGTCCCTCGACTAGAACTCTCTTAATAAAATAATACGCTTCGTTTCGATTCGTTGTCTTTCATACCGCGTACATTGAGGGATGTATACGACAGCCTCCGTGGCGTAGCGGTAGCGGACGCGGCCGCTGCGCAAGGTGGCGCGGGTTCGATCCCCGCACAGTGCAAGTATTTGTATGCATGAATATGAATATTTGCACTGGTCTGGTCGTGCCTCGGAAAGCACGTTAAGCCGTTGGTCCCGGTTGCCATACTAACATCTAGTGGCAGTCGTTACGGGTTGTTAGAGCCCTCAAAAGTCCAACAATTGGTCTAACTGCAATGCTTCGATGTCGCCTTTGGGTTGTGGAGGTCAGACGACAGTCGCTTCACGGAAAATGTCGAAGTTTAGCCATATCAGCAGTTGGACTGTTAAAGCGGACCCCAGACTCCAAAGCTGAAAAGGCTTCGGATGCGACTGGGATTAACGCTGGGATGATGATGATGACATCGAGGGATGTATGCGGTATAAACGACGAGGCAAAACGCTTCGTCTGAATCGTAGTGGTGTCAACAACGTAATAGTATTCCCCGTACGACAGGTCGTCCGATGGAGATGGAGGAATTAAGTCATGCAATTTCCGCACTCACTCTCCAAAATGCATCCTATCATTACTCTTCACCTTTGCTCCAGACTTTAGAGACCGTTTAGAACCAAGTCTGGGTGACCAATTAGCCTCTTCGCACGCCTCTCCACCGAATCCAAAGTTACCAGGTGGCATTTTGCAGCGCCAGTCTAAATGTGGCTGCAGTATTCCACACACGAACGAACCTGTCCTTCGTACAACATTTGAAGCTGTCCTGCTGTGAAGTCCAATCTTTTTGTCTGTTCACACACGTATGTTTACATGTGCTCCATATTATCTCTCGTGTCGATGATGGTCTCCGTTTAAACAGGTCGCCATGGACGACAGACGCTCTGGAAGATTGTTCTTTACTGTCTGTTTAGTAGGTTTATAGAAGTTTTTTTCATCAATTGTGAAACGATTTTGGAAATGATTTTTCATTTGGTAGAGGAACTTGTTTGAATATCGAAAAAGAACTGGCGAAGTGCGAGTCGTACGAAGGGTTCCTTATATAATATCAGCAAAGAATTCCAATATGAGCGAAGAATCAGTGCAAAATGTGAAAAATACGGCTAAAATTATTCATCTTTCAGGGCTTTCGTTCTATGTGTGTGTCTAGAACAAGCAAGAAATAACATTAAAAATATCATTTACGCAACAGTACTTTAAAATATATTCTATTGAAAACTTCTTAATCGCGATGATAGTAACAGAAATTGAAGGGGACAAAGTCGCGAGCAACAGCTAGTATATGATATACATACAGCGTGGTGACAGACTGACATATAGTAGAGTACTATAATAGGGTTCCATATTTTAATTTTTTTTTGTAGGGATCTCTAAAAAGAGTATTTTTTGTTTTAATCCAGCACCCTAACTGCGTAACACACTCTTACCACAGTATAAAAATCATACAGTAGGTCGACGCCTCTAATCTCGTGTAAAATGCCGACATCGTCTAGACAGTAACGCATCTGCCAGGGTTGTCTTAAAAAAGGGTTGTTTTAAATTATTTATTTATTGCAAATCAACATCGATGGCTGTATTATATTTAATTAATTTGCTATTTTTACTAAGGGAACACCTCGAGATAGATTTAAGCTATTTAGAAGGCATTTTCGTAACCAGCACCTCAATCCACCTCGGAATTAACACCCATATCATATTAACATACATTTAAATTGGCGTCCGCCATCTTGGATTTCCAAAAGGGGGGATTTTTCGTAACAAGCACCCCAATTATACTCAAAATCGACACTCATATCAAATTATAAAAAAAATTAAAGTAAACAAAATTACGTCATTTCCCAACTATATTTGCGTCAGCTTCCAGTTTGACCGGATGCGACTGAATACATAGTACTTTTAACAACTAAAAAGTGTAAAATAAAAACTTTTTTACAAAAAAATAACCGACTTCCAAAAACCACTACAAAGTGAAAAATAACTAATTTCGGAAGTCGGTGTCTTTGGTTTTGTATTGTTTGTTTGTTTTGTTTTTTGACACCGACTTCCGAAATTAGTTATTTTTCACTTTGTAGTGGTTTTTGGAAGTCGGTTATTTTTTTGTAAAAAAGTTTTTATTTTACACTTTTTAGTTGTTAAAAGTACTATGTATTCAGTCGCATCCGGTCAAACTGGAAGCTGACGCAAATATAGTTGGGAAACGACGTAATTTTGTTTACTTTAATTTTTACCCGTAAATATTCCCTCAACTGCCTATGATCTTCATTATCAAATTTACTGCAGACCATTATTTTAACCCAATGGGTGCTAAGGTCTCATCAATATACCTAAATGAATGAAGTCCAACCACAAAGTAGCTACTGTAAATCGTTGAGGAGTTCCCGGAACTGGCCTTTGTCTTCATCATCAGAGCTCTTATGACAATCACAACCCATCTAGGTGTAAAGTTCTTATCAATACAAATTAATCGAGCCCAAACACAACGTAGCTGCTGTGAATTGTTGAGGAGTTCCTTCGACTGTCTCCCGGCTCCATCATCAGATCTACTCCAGACCTTTATTAAATTGTAGTGCTTAAAAATACTTAATGAAAAAAGCATATATACGGTCGAATTGAGTAACCTCCTCCTTTTTGAAGTCGGTTAAAAAATGCTAAGAAATGCACTAGTCGCCCCTGCAATTTTTGAAAGTTCCCCTTGTTTTCTCTGGTCTTCCACCATCAAACCCTGATATCCTTATCATGGGACCACCTTGGGAAGGTCTTCTTTCCAACAAAAAAAGAATTATCAAAATCGGTTCATAAACGACGGAGTTATGCGCGAACAAACATAAAAAAGAAAAAAAAGAAAGCATATATACGGTCGAATTGAGTAACCTCCTCCTTTTTGAAGTCGGTTAAAAAATTACGTCCGCCATTTTGGATGTCAAAAAGGATGGCTTTTTCGTAACAAGTACCCCAATTATACTTAAAATTGACACTCATATCAAATTATAAAACAAACAAATGAAAAAACAAACACGCTTTAGCCCTTAATGATAGATACCGAACTACGAACATCGTTTTGTTCACAGCTCGGGTGCAGCTTACCCGCGTCTCGTCCCTCACACCCCGCACGATTGTTCTGTCTAGACGTCTTCGTCGGACGACTGTATGATTTTTAAACTGTGCTATTACTATCAGTTAGAATCATGTTGCCCACGCTAGGAATTTCTACTGTATCTTGGGTGCGTTTAAAAACATGTGAACTCACATACACAAACAACCAGACCCGGAAAAACTACTTGTAGGCCATACAAATATTTGCTACGTACGGAAAATAGCACCCACGACGCAGCGCAGCAGCCAATAGCTTAACCACTGCGCTAACACTGCAGTCAAAGTAGTATAATAATATTTCGAAGCATATTGCCGTTCCAATGCTCCATATGTACGAAAAATGTGTTTGCTAAACAACGTAAATAACGCAATGAATGTTGTTGAAGGAATCTTAGGAATGTGTCCGTCTTTTTATTGTCGCTTTTTCGTTTCATCCACTTTGAAATCTCATCCATTTGAAAGTCAACCAAACGAAAAAGTTATCATTTCAAAATTTAGATTACTGATTAATCTGTTTAATCCCACATAAGGACATACACAACTGCGGCGATCCCTCGCGTCCGACCCTGGTCCAGGCCATGATCCGAAGCGAGAGTGTATGGCAGTTTATGGCACCTTCTTCTGCGAAGCAGTAATGCTGGCATAGGAGGAGGCGAAACACGAGAGGCAGCAGGAATCCCAGCACCCTCACGCCACTAGCCGCCGCAGGAGACGCGCTGGTCGGGAGACGACATCGAACTCCCAGCCACCGTAGGCGCGGACTTGCGGGCGGTGAGTAGTGGGCAGCTCGCCGCCCGGTAAAGACCTAGCCCAAGTTGACGGCGCGTTGTGTTTCAGGCGCGCTTCGGAGATGTCAGCACATCGTGACGGGGTCTGCGTAGACTGATGCCTCCTAGGCTAAGGTTGCGGGTTAGTTAAAAAAGCAACCGTGGCCCTGGCGTACAGGCAAGTGAAGAAACACGAATGGGTTTAAGTCAGTAAAAGTCTGACACACCCTTCCGCTCCACCCACAACTAGAGTCACATTGTCAGTCACATGACATTTAATGTATTGTGTGAACATTTAATGTTGTGTGTATACACTTTTACAACAAGCTTCCCATTGACATTTGAAACTTACCCATTAAACGATTTAAAAACTATTTAAAGGCCAAACTTTGCAAAAAGGGGTACTTATTATAAAATCACAGATTATTTAAAAGTCAAGAAAGCTTGGGACTGAGCTGCTCGCTCTATTAAGCATTGTTACTAAGCAATATGCGTAAATTATTGTAAACATGTTCATTTTTAAAGTCTGGACTTGAAAAAAGACAATGATCCCTGAGTTTGTTTCGGCTTTTTCTTCTCAGAGGTATTCAGTTAGGAAATGCCGGCTTCATCTAGTTTAAAAAAAAAAAAACATATTATGACGTATATAATAAAAAGTAAAAAAACTAAAACCCAACTACGACAAAAAACGACGCTGAAAAAGTATAAAACAAGATTTTCAGAATACTGAACTAAACAAAGTTGCTAATGTAGTTGCAAGTAAATGGACACAGTGGACTCTACCAAGATGCCGTAGTCACACGTTACATATACCTACCTACCGTAGCACCTTGACAACGTGTGACTACGCCTTTCCAAACATGACAATTTATCTCTACATGGTGAATATTGCATACTTCAGAATAGTATTGTATGACATTATTGTCAATTTACAACGAAGGCATCTTGGTAGAGTCCACTGTGTCCATTTACTTGCAACTACATTAGCAACTTTGTTTAGTTCAGTATTCTGAAAATCTTGTTTTATACTTTTTCAGCGTCGTTTTTTGTCGTAGTTGGGTTTTAGTTTTTTTACTTTTTATTATTTGTGCTATTTTGGTGTTAAAGCGTATTTGTGGCGCATAATATTAACAAAAATTAAATTGATGAACTAAAAACTAGGTACTTGACATATTACATCTGCACGCACATATAACAATATAAGCCCGAAGGCATATAGTGCAGAGGATATTTTTATGGGAGATTTAGCCAGTTATCAAACTGTTTCCGTCTTCACCGCATGGAGTTACTCCCAGCTTATGTTGTTTTCATTAGTGCATTACATATTCTATTAATGTTCAAACTGCTCTACATTACATAAAGCGATTCACAGTTCCCGTGATCCGCGCTTTACTCTTATCGCTCATATTTAACATCATTAAAGCATTCTTGTAATTATGTACAAGCATAAACTACTCGTGAAACTCTTTCACGTGATACCAAGCACGGTATATTTATTTTAATTTTATTTTAACATAGAACTTTTGTCCGCTAGAGGGCGCTATACTAAATTTGGTGACAAACTTTATAGCTCATAACTAACAGAATACCAAGGCCCTTCTAATGGTACTGCAATTGTCTTATTCTGATAAGTAGTAAAGACGCTATGAACGAAACGATGTGAATTATATGCAACCAGCCCATGAATACAGGTAAAGTCACAAGAAAATACTAACAATATATATACATTCAAAATGTACAAGTAAAACGCTTTCAAATGATACCAAACACGGCATATTTATCTTAACTTTACTTTTGTACTCTGTATGTTTTGTCCGCTAGAGGGCGCCACATTAGATTTTGGGAAACCCCATATAGCCTATAACCAGCAGACAATTAAGACGCTTCTAATGATATGTCATTTGTCGAATTCTGATAAGTAGTTTAGAAGTTACGAGGGAACAGATGAACAAACATACATACATACATACATACATACATACATACATACATACATACATAGCCTGTCAAAATCATAACCCTCCTTTTGCTTTGCCGTAGTCGGGTAAAAAGTGATCAGTGATCCTACTTGCTTAATAAACGATTTCATTTCATTTCAATGATTTCCCATCCAAAACAGAAAAAAAGAAAAGCGCATCTTTCACTTTCCTATAAATTTCGTAAACTTCTTCATTTGAGACAGTTTTATTTGTAAGTATAAGCTTTACGGGCCCTATAATAAAGTTTATAGTCCCATAGGTATATTTAATGTTAAATACTGCGCCATTCAGATTAGTTACACATTCTACACACGACATCGTGATATTTGCCACGGGAGCGATTTACCTATCAGTGGAAAGGCTGGTTACAAACCTGCTACTAATATTTGCCAATAAAAGGTACGGACGACAGCAAACTACTCAAAATTGTCGAATATTCCCAAACAATTTTGAGCCTCAATGCTTTAGAGATAAATTTGAAAATCGAATACAGAAATCTGACTGATTTTACTTGACAGATTTATATACTTCTGCTTTCGTAAACGTAAGAGTTGAACCAACCTGCCCATTTCCAACTTTGTTGGGTTCGGTTTACAGTCTTATTCGATGCATATTCAGTAAGTTACTTAAAACTGTCCTTTCTAATCTGCATTTGCGACTTATTTGAAAAAAATATAAATTACTAGCTACGCATCGCGGTGTCACCCACATAGGTTTCTATATGTTTTTTATGTATGCTCCGCTCCTATTAGTTGCAGCGTGATGTTATATAGCCTGAAGCCTTCCTGGATCAATGGGCTATTCAACGTAAAAAGAATTTTTCAAATCAGGCCAGTAGTTCCTGAGATAAGCGCGTTCAAACAAAAGAACAAACTCTTCAGCTTTATATATTAGTATAGATAAAGATAGATTGGAGAAAATACTTTAACTTCATAACATAACAGGGTTTATTTTAAGTCACAACTTCAAAAGTGTTTGTTCCTGGTAAAAAAGGAACAAACTGAACAAACGTAACAAACTGTGAGACAGATAGAGAGCGATGAGATCTTAAAAGGATTCTGTTTTTCCTTTTGTGGTGCGTAACCCTAACAACACAACCAAATAAGAACCATTTACTTGTTTGAAGTCTGCTAAAAATAACATGCATAACTTTTAATTTTACGCCTGTTTTTATCCAAATATATAATAGAATTCGACGAAAAAGGTACCTATTCTATATAAATACATAATTTAAATAAATTAATAGTAATACACTAATATTATAAATTCGAAAGTAACTCTGTCTGTCTATCTGTCTGTCTGTTACCCTTTCCTGCTTAAACCTCTCAACCGATTTTGATGACATTTGGCACAGACAATCTTTAGACCCCGAGAAAGAACATAGGCTACCTTTTAATGACCAATTTGACATTCCCGAGGGAAATCTAAAAAGCGCGATATAACAGAATTCCACGCGGGCGAAACCGCGGGCGGAAGGCTATTAATCTATATAAATAGTACACTACCTCCATAGACTACTAAGTAGACTACCTACATTATTTCTCTCTCCTTACCCTTATTATTCCATCCAAAGGTTGTCTGTAAAAGATCGCTTTTAGCGATAAGACTATTGTGTCAGCCTTTGTAAAATCTTTATATTTACGTTCTGTAATCTATACGGTGTGTATAATAAAGAGTATTCTATTCTATTACAAAATAAAAAAACCAAGCCAAATTTTAAATACATTTAAATTTACCAACAAACCTGCAAAGCTAAATAACATTTCCGAAATGGCGTTTCAATCGTTCGCTCCCAGATTTCCTAATCAGATACCTATATAGACAATTACTTGGTTTGTATGTTCTCCAGAACTATTGACTCACTTTGAACAGCTATCGGGGCCTGTTTATTAGAATTTAAAAGTTGTTTGTTACTGTCAGTTTAGCTTGGATCAAACTATGTTTGATACATTTGCAGGTGGAAGGTACACAGAACACAGGCACATAGAACACAGCACAGTTTACCCATTGCACTTGTACAGCTATACAGAAGCTAAACTTAGTATTCGGGAACACTGTTGGAGCTGCTGAACGTTGGACAAAACTATCTTAGCATTGTGTAGATTCAATTTCTTACTATTGTATAATTGCATGGTAAACGCGTGAGCACAATGTACGAATGTGCTGTAAGGCATTTATTTGTTGGGTTAGTCTTTTTTATTAACTTTATTGTGCTCTGGCTGTTGAGAGTATGTCATGCTCACTCAAATGTCTCCCTGATGGTGGCGTGCGTGTTGGGTTATTAGGATCCCTTCAATATGGTTGAGCTGAATGATGCTGATCCATACGTCATGTTCGTGAACGGACGCCGTCAGAGGGGACTGGTCATCTCTTAGCTGCCACGGCGTATTTTAATTTCTGAATTGATTTTTGCGTGTTTTCCATAATGGACGCTCTCAGAATACAATATATTTCTGCATCGTTCTCACACGGTTGATTTCAACATGAATGATGTAATTAAATATTTGTAACAATAACTTGAAAATTTAAAAGAGTGTCCATGGAGTTTCTTGCCCGTTCTTCTCCATAGGTACCTACTCTTTGGAATGGGCGACTTGCTTCATCTTATTGACTGACCGACCTTCTGACAATTCAAAAGTGCCTGTAACTGGTTTATTTGAAATAAATGATTTGATTTTATTGTTTTTTTTTTGGCTGAGAGATCGGCTGTGTTCTGCTGTGATCGGGTGTGTTGATCACAGCTCGGAATAAATATTTGTATGACCTACAAGTAGTTGTTCCGGGTCTGGCTGTTTGTGTATGTGAGTTTAAATGTTTGTAAACGCGTTCTTTTTTTAAAACTAAAACTAAGGTCTAAACTTTTCCAACTGAGCCGAAGTCGGTTATGACCTGCCAGTATCATCTGGAGACACTGATGATGATCTTCTTTTCCCTTTTTGAAGGTGATATTCAACCTCAACTCTTGATCGATGGCCTTCTATGGAATAGATACCACAATTTTGCGAATAACACCTCTAACAAGTCAAAGAGATTCTTTGAAAATGTTAATTTGACAATAATGGCGGATATCGCCACTGACAATTGAAACAGACGGCCACGTGAACCGTCTATGTTGGAGGATTAAGGCAAAGCCATGATGTGGTCACTATGCTGCGATATTACAATGTTATTTATGAATTATTTACTAATTGTAATTTTTACTACATAAATCACGCGCTTTTATTTAGTAAACGACACTAAAAATTATTTTGAAAGTCCAATGAAAAATGCGCGTGACATTCATCTTAGCTTTCTCGTCAAAAACTCCCACTGATGATGATTTTCCCGAGAAAAAACAAAAATACCGAATTCCACACGGGCGAAGCCGCGGGCGGGAAGTTAGAGAAATCCATACTAATATTATAAATGCGAAAGTAACTTTGTTTGTCTGTCTGTATGTCTGTCTGTCTGTTACGCTTTCCCGCTTAAACCTCTCAACTGATTTTGATGAAATTTGGTACAGAGAATCTTTAGACCCTGAGACAGGACATAGGCTACATTTTTGAAAAAAAAAGAAGATATTCCCGAGGGAAATCTATAAAGCGCGATACAACCGAATTCCACGCGGACGAAGCCGTGGGCGGAAAGCAGTATATAAATAATAAAGAATGTTCTAAAATCACACGAAATTGATGCCGAACGTATTAGTATTTCTTAAGTATTAATTGAATTAAAGAATAATGATAAAAACAAGTCTTTGACCAGTGTGTGTAGCCAGTGATGACTTACGGAACTGAAACGTGGTCGCTCACAATGGGCCTCATACGAAGGCTCAGAGTCACACAAAGGGCAATGGAAAGAGTTATGCTAGGAGTTTCTCTGCGTGACCGAATCAGAAATGAGGAGATCCGCAGAAGAACCAAAGTCACCGACATAGCTCTGCGAGTCGCTAAACTTAAGTGGCAGTGGGCAGGGCACATTGCTCGTAAAACCGATGGCCGATGGGGCAGTAAGGTTCTGGAGTGGCGGCCACGTACTGGAAGACGCAGCGTAGGGAGGCCCCCAACAAGGTGGACCGATGACCTGGTGAAGGTCGCGGGAAGCCGATGGATGCGGGCAACACAAGACCGGTCAGCGTGGAAAGCCTTGGGGGAGGCCTTTGTCCAGCAGTGGACATCTGTAGGCTGAAGAAGAAGAAGAAGATAAAAACAACAATTTAAAAGCATATGTATAATTATGTATTTAATATAACTCCAAGCTTTTGTAAGCAATTAAAAGCTTACAAATCTACATTTTCTTAATGCCAAATAAAAGAAAGCAAAAATGATTGTTCACATTTTCCTTGTCTGTCAAGTAACTCAAATACTTCAGAAGACAGACGAGCAATTCAAGTATTTTTAGAAACGTTCGCATTTTTATCTTATTCACAATTCGTCATAAAACCTTTTTAATCAAAATTTTTGACAAGTTTTTGATGTAGGTATTTGAACGTAAATGTACGAGAAATTAGCATAGGCTTTTGGGTTTCCCAGGTCACAAAACTTTCCTCAGTCGGAGGACGGGTCTGGGCAGTTGTGTTGCGATGTGTGCCGGGTACGATGCGCCAAATATTGTTGTGTCGGAAGTTTGGTCGTGGAAGGATTCCACACCAATCTCCCTCTGACGCAACATTGGTGGTCGTGTTAACATTGCATCACCTCGCTTAACTGCAGTCTTCCTCCCTACTTACTCAGTTTTTTTGAGAGAATAGGCTCTTAAGAGCGTTTACTACGCACAGCTGGCAACATCGCATTTTACTGTCATATGTCGTGGTTTTCAATTTTTATTATTAAATCAGAGCTTTATTTTAAAAATGTGTTTCACTAACTATTTAGAATTAGGTGAAAAGTTTGTAAAAGGTAAGAAATCAATGCGTTTATAGTTATATTTATGTTCTTTTTTTATGAATTATATACTTGGGATTGCGGTCAAGCGCTAGTATATAATTGCTTACCATCAGGTAAGCAGTGACGCAATCGTTGATGGTAAAGCGCACTACTTTATTAAGAGCCTATTCACTCTAGCCCTGAAGACACTCAAATTGTAGTGCGACGGAAACACCGCCGCTGGCAAATTGTTCCAGTCCTGCGATGTACGCGGTATACAGGAGGAGGCGAAACGCTTCGTCCGGATCGTAGTGGTGTTAACAACGTAAGGGTGGAAACTAGCCGTACGACGGGTCGTCCGATGGTGGAACGGAGATGGGGGAATTAAATCATGCAATTCCCTCTCACACTCCCCAAAATGCATCCTATAGAAAACCGAAAGGCTGGCTACTCTCTAGGCTTTGGAGACCATCTCGAGTATATGCAAATAATGCATTGGAAACTTCCAAGACGTTATTTTCAAAGTAAAATACGTGTAAACATTACGGTAACTTACTTTTTATCCACTAAAATATAGCTCCAGTTTAATAATAAAAATTAAAATCCACGAAATATGACACTATAATGCGACGTTGCCAGCTGTGCGTAATAAACGCTCTTAATAAACTAGCGTGCTTAACCATCAAAGATCATCACTGCTTACCTAATCAAGCATTAAGCTTACCAAGCACTAGTTTATAAATATACCTGTATATAAAAAAAAAAAATTCTGACAGAGTTTGATACTATTATTATTTAAGAGCGTTAGGATATTGTAGGTCGAATAAAAGATTGTGTATTCATAAACGAAGAAATAGTTAAAAAACATCGAGGGACTATGAAAATTTGCCTGAGACGGTCTTCCCGTCAGAATAAAATTTAAGTGTCTTCAAGGCTAGAGTGAATGGGTTCTTAATAAACTAGTGCGCTTTACCATCAATGATTGCATCACTGCTTACCACCAGGCAGGATCGCAGTCAAGCACTAGTTTTTAACATAAAAAAGTTGAGTTAGACTGAAACGTCAAAAATGTGTGGTTAAATAGTTAAGCTACAATTTCACAATATTGTTCATTTAAATTACTATAAAGTTATACTAAACCTTTTGTTACACTGTTCTCTAGATCAGATGTGTGCATTTTTCTTTATTTATTTCAGGCGACGTAGGCCCATTTATAAATACCTTAACCTAAACATACATATTTATATTATAAAATCCGCCTCCGTGGCGCAGCGGTCAACACGCCTGCCTGCGACGTGAAGGCCCCGGGTTCGATCCCCGGCCAGGTCATGATGGAAAACGATCTTTTCCTGATTGGCCTGGGTCTTGGATGTTTATCTACATATGTAGGTATCTATTATAAATATAGTATCGTTGAGTTAGTATTCCATAATACAAGTCTCGAACTTACTTTGGGGCTAGCTCAATCTGTGTGATTCGCCGCAAAAAAAAAATGGCACTTCGCTACTACTAGCATGTTCTTGTGCTGTTCCGGGTATTTGTTCTTGTAAGCGACGGAAAAACCATGATGATTGTGACGTAGTATGTAAGTACCTATTATTTCTGTATTGGTTGGACCTGTTATTACGACGCATATATAGAATATCACCTGAAGTAGATGCTGTAGAAACATCCTCATCGATGGCTGATTGTATAGCATCACTTAAAGATGTAAATTGCCGTGCTGTAATGATAGTGCTTAGCCGACGATTTCTCAATCCATCAGCAAAACTTTTGATGGCTAGTTTCTCGTTTATAGACTTCAATATATTGAAGTTACATTCATAGCCTTCGGATTGGAAATCGTCAAGTCAACAAATATGTAAATGTCATCTTTTTACCATAGTCATCTATAGAAAGATCATTTTGTTTTAAATTAAACAATCTCTGTTGTAGGGCCGTTGCTGATTTTTTGGGCAACAGGCTTGTTTTCATTGCCTTAAGTAACTCATTAACGCTGTCATATTTTGTATTAAGTTTGAGTTTAGCAGACTGTGACAGTCGGCTTTTTAAAACAAAATTTATTAATTTAGTTTGTTCGTCTGAATCGAGTTCAGTTTTGTAGTATTCTATCCCGTCAATAAGCTGTTTTGTATTAGTAAGTACCATCGTCGTTTAAAACTGGTAATAAACTCAAGGCGATTTTTAAATCAAATTTGGCCATTTTCAATTTTACTATCGATCCTCCCACATAAATAGCAATACAAACAAAAACAAAGAAACAGGCTAAGAACAAGCTGTATTTCTACTCCGACCAAGCTAAGTCTTGCGCCTTCAATGACTCACCAATCAGACAATGCCGCAACAATACAGGCGTCAAGTGATGCTGGGGACATCTCTTTTAATACAGCCGGCTCAACATCTAGTTTTAACGCAATGCAGCCCGCTCAACCACAACTTTGTGAAAAGAGCAAGAAAGACGAATTTAAAAGGTTATATTCGATGGACCAACGAAAGTCCCACCACAACATCACGGAAGATATTGCCCATAGAGGTTTAATTGACATACAAAAAGAGAGTGACAAACATAATATTATAATCTTCGGTGACCAGCAGGCCCAGGGACTGAATAAGATTATGACTCGTACTAGATTATACAAATGGAACGACATCTATAAAATTACTTCTTTCATCAAGCCCCATGCAACAAGTGCTCAGATTCTAAATAGCTGCAACGACGGCCTCTTAAAGACATTGACCAGGGATGACATTATAGTCTTAGTGATAGGGTCCAATGATAAAAACCCTTACTCTTTTATGACGGAATTATGTAACACACTATATAAACTGCGTAATAATACTGTGTACATTACTAACGTTCAATATAACCCTTACCTGAACGAAACAACAATCAATTACAATCTTGAGCTAATTCTACAAAACTACAGAAATTGTAAATACATAAAAATACACAATTCTGAATTCCAACATAATACTTTCACGAAAAATTATCACCAGAATTATCTGGCACATTTATGTTTAAAATTGAACACTAGAATTGATTACAAAAAATACCAAGTGGAGATACTAAATCAATTTAAAAAGAAACACGATATCCAAAACAAAATAAATACACATACGGCACCGCGAAAACATACACAAACCAAAATTACTGCCTTCTTTGACAAAATAAGGAAATACAAAAATACCAAGGAAACTGGGTTTTTTCTCGAACGAAAATAATAGAACGGCTCTCACCTTAATTCATCAAAATATTGCTGGTGTACTTAAGAAACAAGAATTCATCGAGGTAGCCATCGCGAACTTACAAAAGGAACTTGGTTCCGTAGATATTATATGTTTAACAGAAACGTTCCTTAAAAGCGGTTGTGAATCTAACCTTAGGATTAATAATTATAAACTGGTATCCTTCTTTTCTCGAGCAAACCAACGCCGGGGAGGCTCATGTATCCTATTGAAAAACAACCTACAATTCAGAGAAATTAAAAATCTCACCCAGCCTATCCCCCTTCAATTCGAATGCTGTGCTATTGAAATTATTAAATTTAATCTTATAGTGGTATGTATATATAGAACACCTACGCGTGATACGTCGATATTCTTGAACAATCTGGAACAAGTAACCAATAAATTGTGTAGGAAAAAAAGCAAAAAAGTTATCATATGTGGCGACTGGAATATAGACATACTGAAAACAAACAAAACGTCTAATGATCTAATTTCCATTCTTAATAATAACAATCTTAAAAACCATATAAAATTACCTACGAGAAAAACCGCATGCTTGGACTTAATTGTAAGTAACATACATGACGGTAAACCTGGACTTCACTATCTAGCGCTTTCAGACCATGAAACTGCACAAACAATAACAGTTAACTTAGTTACTGATTATCAAGTTAAAGACATGCACAACTTCTGGTTTAAAAGTATACGAGAACTCAGTGACGAAAATATACTTAAATTTAAAAACTGCATGACAAACCTATCGTTTTCTGAAATATACGAAGCCCAAAATACAAATGACGCATTCGATAAACTACACGATACAATTACCTTGTTTTACAATTTATGCTTCCCTATAGTGAAAGTCAAAAATACTTTAAAAACAATAAAAAATAGGGGTCTAACCAAAGGCATAAAAAGATGCTGCACAAAAAAACGGACATTGTACCTTAAATATAACATTCAGAAACATAATAAAAAACAAAATAAAAAAAAATATGACGACTACGCGCGAATACTGAAAAGATGTATATATAATGCACAGCAGATTAATAGCATGCGCTACATTAATAAAGCCAAAAATACATGCAAGGCAGCATGGAACATGATTAAGACAGAGACAAATAATATGACATATAATTCTGAAATTGACATTATTAATATTAATGGTAAAATGTATGACAACCCAAACGAAATTTGTAATTTATTTAATGAATATTTTGTATCCCTAACCAATTTCACAAAAACTACTCATAAAAATATCCAGGACACTAAAATAACAATTCCTCAAAATCCAAATAGCATTTTTCTTACACCAGTGGATGAATCCGATGTTTACAAAATAATCCATAATTTAAGAAACACTAACTCGACTGGGTATGACGACTTAAGTACTAAAGTGCTAAAAAGATGTGCGAAGAGTCTAATATCACCTCTAGCTTTCATTATAAACCTTTCCCTAACAGAAGGAGTATTCCCAAATCGTTTAAAAACATCGGTTGTAAAACCTATATATAAGAAAGGTGACAAAACGAACATGAACAATTACCGCCCAATAACTCTAACCCCCATTTTATCGAAAATACTTGAAAAAGTTATGTGTATTAGAGTGGAGAACTTTTTGACAAAATATGAGATTCTCAAAAAAGAACAATTCGGTTTTAGGAGGGGTAGCTCCACGGCTTTAGCATGTTTCTCGCTATTGAAACATATAACCGAAGGCCTAAATCAAAAATCAAAAATAAGCTGTGTATTTCTAGACATGACAAAAGCTTTTGACTATGTCTGTCATAGAACACTACTCACGAAACTTGCACATTATGGAATCCGAGGGAAAGCCAACGACTGGTTCAAAAGCTATCTTGCTGAAAGAGTACAATACGTGGAAATAACGAAAACCTGTAAACAGGAGCAAAAAATGTTTCGGTCGGGATACAAACAAAATAATTATGGCACACCCCAGGGAGGGATTTTATCCCCGCTTCTCTTTCTGATATACATTAACGACCTGCCCGAAGCAGTAGGCAAAGATTGCATATTATTCGCCGATGACACTACTTTAATAATCAAGAGTGAAAATAATACAAACTTGGAAAAGGATACCGTCTTAGCGCTGAACAATGCAGTAAATTATCTAATAAAAAATAACTTAAAAATTAATATGACTAAAACAAATATAATACAATTTCAAACATACAAATCGAATACAATAAATAATCTAGACATCCAATACAAAGACTCTCACTTAACTACTGTGGATAATTGTGTATTTTTGGGTATAACAGTTGACAAAAATTGCAACTGGAAACCACATATTGACAAAGTTGTTGTAAAAATTGATCGTTTTGTCTATGTGCTAAAAAGGATTCGACAAACAACTAATCATGATACGGCAATGCTTGCGTACCATGGCTATGTATCGTCTGTACTTCGATACGGTCTAATAATTTGGGGGAATTCAGTGGAGGTTGATAGAGCATTTAAATCCCAAAAAAAATGCATCCGAGCAATCTGTGGAGCTCATTTTTTAGACAGCTGTAAGCCATTGTTTCAAAGATTAAACATCCTGCCTTTACCATGTCTATATATTTTTGAAACATGCACTTTTGTAAAAAGAAATTACAATTTATTTGAAACTCTGGAAGTCAGGCCAAATAGCCGAACACGACATAAAAACAAACTTCGTTTACCACAAATAAAATTAAAATTATTTAAGGAAAATGTATATTGTATGTGCATAATCATTTATAATAAATTACCAAATAGTTTACAAGAATTACCTTTGACATTATTTAAGAAAATGCTATTTAAATTTTTGTTGTCAAAAAATTATTATAGGATTAAGGACTATTTAGAAGACAAATTGATGGAATTTAGATAACGTAATTTTACTAATAAATTTGCACGCCATATATGGCAGGATACGCTGGAAAAAATGCATTGTAACACCCTTTGTACCGTATTTTAGCAAATAAACATTTTTGATTTGATTTGATTTGATTTGATTTACAACGCAAGGTAGAAAAATCTTTGCCTAATTTATCAAATTGATAAAGCACCTCGTCTTCAAATCCAGTTTTCAATAAACTTAGCCGTTCTAAGTTTTTATTAAAAGTACACAGTAATTTATCGGCCTCTTCTAACTTTTTTACAACAATATCACCTTTTCGTCTAATTGGCCCTATTTTGATTAAATACGTTCTTATCTTACCAAGATTATTGTATAGCTGCAGTAACTCCTCATACATTACTGATCCTTACTTATACAACGTGTAACAAAAAGGGTATATACATACCAAGGGCATGGCATCTTTAGATGATATCAAACGATATCGGACGGGTTTCAACTCAAAATAAAATACTAAAAAAATTGGTACCAAATTTTCGGTTTCGTGTGTTTCTTAAAACAAAATCATAACAAACGTGGCAACACACTACATATGTTAATAACTACTCGTTACCCGTCACGTTACTTGCCAAAATCCGATAAATGTCATCAATATCTCTGTGCGACTAGTATGATAGTAGCCTATCACAGGCGGTGTTTTTCCTCATAACTTCCTAACATAAAGAGATAGAATTAAAAAACCCTTCCAATATCGTTTGATATCATGTAAAGATGCCATGCCTTTGTTATGTATATACCCTTTATGTTACACCTTGTATATAGTTCAGATATCTGAATCATTCTTAATCATCACAACTTCACAGTAAGGTTACACGTACACTGTCCGAATCAGATATTCCGCACTTTCACACTTTTATTAGGATATACGCGTTGTCAGGAACCCTTGTTGGAAGTATGGAGTCGACATTCCTCGCTTGCAGACATGCTACAAGCACCGCCGCGGTACCTTCTGGATCGATCCGAAGAACGCCTCAAGATACGTCTCGTAATCTGCTGTCGCATCCAAGACTCATGACATCTCTTGTAGATTTTTAATATGAAGTAAAGGGTGCCGAGCAATAAAATAGTGCAAATAATGATTGTCGCAATATTTATCGCCGATAAATGAAATTTGAATTCCGTCACCGTCGCGGTATTTTTAGCAGCGCTAACTTGGTTCATAAATACCTCTTCATTAGTCACTTTTGAGTTACACATGATGGAAAGTCACTTGTTCTTTTTTTTAAATTCTTAAATAAACAAACGCTGCGCGGAGTAAATTCTAGACTAATCACCCACATGATGCCAAGCCCTGTTTAGTGGCAGGGTCGCCATATAAGGACGGGTGTCAGGTTGATTGAAACATCTCAAAGTATAATGCAGGACTGCCTTTATCTAAGTAATACACGAGTTATATATTGGTTATACACATGGAATAATAGGTACTTACATACTACGTCACATGATAATTTTCTCATTTCAATGATAAAATCAACAGGAAAGCAATGAAGCTCTATAGGTATGAACCAAAAAATGGGTAATCGATTCTTATCGAGCCCGCTATTCGATTGAGGAAGCGTCATCACTAAATAGGCTAGTTCAGGGTTGTCAAAAAAGGAAGAGAGAAACGGGAAAGTGCTATAAATGCATGAGCAGAGGTTAAGACAATGATACCACTTAATTTGGCACAATTAATTTTAAGTATACCATTAAATTTTAGTAGTACCAATGTAACTTTTCTAAACTTATATGTATTTTCTAAGTATATCTTGGACACCAATGACTGAGGTGAAGGAAAACATCTTAAGGAAACCTGCACTTTAAGTCTGAAATCGCCAACCCGCATTGAGCAAGTGTGGTGATTACGCTCAATCCTTCTTTGTATGAGAGGAGACCTGTGCCCAGCAGTGGGACGATAAAAAGGTTGATGATGATACAACATTATTTTTTGTTTATGCGAAATCCAAAACACGTATCCATTATTTTTGAAGAAAAGAATCTATGTGCAAAATTTCAAAAAGATATCATGAAAAACCACAAAGTTATGAGCTTGTTATGCTACTTTGATGTCCTAACAAAAATATGGTCTACGCTCCGCACTGGCTGGCGACCGGTGCGTTGGCCTCTGGCGTCAGCTGTGCGAAGTACTATGATCTATCGTAAGCTGCGTGGGGCGCTCGGTAACCACACTGCAACAATTTCTTATTGTATTGGGAAAAAATATAACATGGTGTAAAAATGATTGGAATCGATCCAGTTGCTTATTCTGAACAAACTTTATTCAGGTTTTGCATTAAAAAAAAGAAATAACGTTGTATATCATTTGGCTGCAGTTTTGTCGTACAGTATTTTTTCATGAAGCGCTACGCGCATTACATGTGCCAAGTATACAAGCATGCCGTGAATATGTGTTAACATGCAAGAGCTGTCAATTCCATCAAAGACAATGGCGAAGTAGTGTGTGTGTGCTTGAGTGTGTTATGTGCAGACACTACCCTTCTTTACGCACATATTCACAGCGAATTCGAGTACCTTTGTTCACCACAAGTAAAACGCGTTGCTCCTTAAGTTTAAAATAATTATTTATTTTATTTGTATAATCTTTACAAGCTTTCCGCCAGCGGCTTCGTCCGCGTGGAATTCGGTTATATCACGCTTTTTAGATTTCCCTCCGGAATATCATTTTTTTTTTAAATAAAAGCTAGCCTTTCTCAAGACTGTCTGTGCCAAATATCACCAAAATCGGTTGAGAGGTTTAAGCGGGAAAGCGTAACAGACAGACAGACAGACAGACAGACAGACAGAGTTACTTTCGCATTTATAATATTAGTATGGATTGTACACCAATCAAACATCGAACAAAATACATTCAACACAACTAAACATACAATGGGCGGCCTTATCGCTAATGCGATCTCTTCCAGGCAACCAAAGAGTGAACAGATTCTTCTGAACCACAAATGGGACTGACGTTTGTGGTTAAAGGTGTAATATAGACAAAGGCCAGACACAATTATAATTAGCCAATTAAATTCCCACTGCCGGGTCACAAGGCTCCTTCCCTGTCTAATGAGTGTAAGTGGACCATAAAACACTACGCGTGCCAAGTGCAGATAGGTGGATTACACATGCAATTTTAATGTCTTACCAGCCCTGATCTAGACATTACACCGTCCGTATAGCGAACGCGGCACTGCTTTATGTCTTTGAGAGAATGATCGATATTTTATGACACGATATGGGGTTTCGAGTGAACCGCCTTACGTAAGAGTTTCTAAAAGGATAACGAAGGCTTGTTACGGAACATTAAACCAGAAGTTATAAGTGAGTTCGCACTACTAACTGATCTAAAAGGTTTTTGGAACGAAATTATTCAATAGAATATTTACTATCAATGTGTGATGTTGATGCTTAGCCTTTTCCCAACTAGAGTCAGCTTCCAGGCTACCCATATGCAGTTAAATATAAGTATTTTATGTAGAGCACTAGCCTGTCTGACCGCCACAACTCAATTATTGGGTAATATTATACTCTCTTAGTCTTGCCGCCAAGCAACTGGTGAAGTCGTACGGAAGATGGGTCTGAGCAGTTGTGTTGCGATGTGTGCCGGGAACGATTTGTGTCAGTTTGGTCGTGGAGGGTCAAATCAATCTCCCTCTGGCGCAGCATCGTTGGTCGTGTTGTTGGGTTTAACATTTCATCACCTCGCTCAACTGCCGTCTTCCTTCCTATTCACTCAGTTTTTTTTTAGTTAATAGGCTCTTAATAAGCTAGCGCGCATTATCATCAACGATTGTATCACTGTTTACCATCAGGCGGATTGCGGTCAAGAACTAGTTTATAATTATAAAAAAAGAATAGTTGTCAGACTTTCGGGCTTCTATCGACTCGTAATGACGGTCGAAGATAGATGAATGACAGCCGAGATATACGGCAGATTAAAGTCAAGGATTTAGCAAGAGATATTAATACCTTTTTTTTGGGATGAGAAATCATCAAATGACTTCTCCCGCTCTGGTCTGAGCGGAAGGGCGTGTCAGACTTGTATTGACTAAAACCCACCCGTGTTTCTTCGCTTGCCTGTACGACGGTCAGGGCCACGGTTTATTTTTAACCAACCCGCAATCCTGACCCAGGAGGCATCGGTCTTCGTGGATCAGGGTTGATATTAATACCTTGGTTCGATTAATTGTGTAATGAGCGCTGATCGTATTACATAGGACGACGACATCAGAACTATAGTTCTGAGGCCACCAGGTTATAATGTGTATCATAATTAATTAATTGTTAGCTTACCTATCCTTTTGGATTTTTCAAGGAGCCAAGCTGTGGCACTCTTAGCTCACAAAGCATCTGACGTCGTGGAAGACTCAGATGTAGATACCGGGATGAATTTAGCACGTACTTGAAGGATTGGGCCTGTGTCTTGCAATGCGATAATTCAAGCTGATTGGTAACATGCAGGCCTTTGCGCACTATTAGGCCAACATTTTTATCAAATTTTAGAGTAATTTATTTTGTATTTACATCTAAAGAAGCCATACCCTTGGTATGTACATATATATATATCCTTTCCGTTCCACGTTGTATATATAAATCATCAAAAGGGTACCGAATGAATGCCATAATTGAATTAACAATTAAGAAGCCATTGTGTGTCGCGTGGATCCACGTTCGATACGAAGAGTTTATAACACAATTATTCGTAGTAAAAGCTTGATAGGCAAGTCAAAAGCCAAGAGTTCCGTATATAACAACAAGAAACATCAAAATATTTTATCTCTTCACGACCGATAGGTAACTCTATTAACTCAAGACGCCATTTTACATTGTACAGAGGTACTATATAATATTATTATGTAGACGTGGCTGGTAAACAATGCGTATTTTCAAAACAGATCCAGAAATCGATTCAAATTCATTTATTTCTTTTTCACAGGCAAAGACACAGGTTTTATCGTAAAAAATATAAAAAGTTATTTTTTTTTTAATGTAAACTAACATGGGTACTTATGAAACTTTAGAAGCTAGGTACACAGTTCCAATCGGTCTAGTATTCAAAAAACAAAGATAAATTTCCGTTTTTCTCACATTTTCTACTGATTCCTCGATCATACTGTTTGCAGATACACAAACTCCTCAGGTTTATAATATTAATAGAGAATGTATGTAGCTGTACCTATAAAGCGTACAATATTTACAACACATTAAACCTCTATTTCACCATTAATTAGCGATGGTGGGATGAGCTATGATTGTGTTTTAGTTCTTTGCGTCATATTTTAAAGCAAACAAATGAATTTAAGAGGTTTAGCTGTGGTGGCCCAGAGGTATTGGACGATTTATATATATATATATGTCATGAATTAGAATCCAATCAGGCACTACGGTTAAACAAATTTTTTTTTTTTTTTTTATAAGATATAAACAAGCGCTTGACCGCAATCCCGCCTGATGGTAAGCAGTGATGCGATCATTGATGGTAAAGCGCGCTAGTTTATTAAGAACCTATTCACTCTAGCCTTGAAGACACTCAAATTGTAATGTGACGGAAACACCGTCGCTGGCAAATCCCGAATCTCCGAGATAGTAAGAGGTAGAACACTGCGTTGATCATGGCCGGTATGAGTCTACTCTTCTGCCACTCACACGAAGTAGGTAGTCCATGAAAATTTCCACTGCGTAGAAAAAAGGCCCTTTAATTTTGTGTTAGTACTTTCATCACCACTGTTATCAAAATCGTGAAGGAAAACAGCGTGACAAGATAAGCAAACCTGTACTGAGCGTAATCACAGGGAGTGGTTCGCCTTAAAGAGAGAAAGCTTGTGTCCTAGCAGAGTTAAAACAATAGACTCATTATGAAATACAAAGTAGGAGAAATGTTATCCCGTAATGTTCGCTTTTTGAAAAACATACTTTTGTACTTCTTGTTTTTTACACAAACCGGAAATAATAGAACAGGGAAGGAAAGGGAGGATAGCTCCTTTATTGGATCTTGTCTTGGACACTATGGCCTTTTAATGCTAATCCTTAGAAAAAAAAGAAAGGAAAAGTATTTATTGCGACTTATATAGAAAGATCACAAACTAACCATAGCCATAAAAATTTGTAGAAAAAAAAAATAGAAGGAATTTGACAACCTTTCCTTTTTTGAATATTACAATCATCGTGAAAAAAAGCAGTCTTGTACGTGACCAAAAGGGTCCTTTAGATTTTTCCAAGGATAAAGTAATTATTGCACGGATATAACGAAAAGAAAAAGTTTCTATTCGTAAAACGTTTATGTAATAACGCTTCATTATAGTTTGCCGTCTCACTCAATGGCGAATGATCACAGGAAAGGCTGAAGGTGTAGCGAGATGGTGCTTGCAACCCAAACCACTCGCTGAAGACCTTTTAGTTGGACAAACGTCATCTTGGGGTGACCTGGAAATCTTTAACTTCGAATCCAAGTTAGCCAAAGCAAGGAAAACCAGTTCAGTAGAAGTTTCACAGACGAGTTTTTCAAAGTCAAAGTATTTATTTTAAACCGGCTGCACCCCACGGTTTCAGCCTCATAAGTTACGATCCCGCGGGAATATCGGGATAAAGTGTTCTATGTGTTATTCTAGGTTATAAACTCTCTGTGTGCCAGCAGTTTTTACGTGAGAGAGAAACAAACAATAAAGCTCATTTTTACATTTATAAAATTAGTAAGGATCATCCAATTACAGGTACTTCTGAATGGGACCAAGTCGCCCATTCCAAGGCGTAGGTCTCTCTGGAGAAGAACGGGCATAAAACTCAATGGATACTCTTATAAAATTGACTCTGTCTTGGAGTATAACTGTGATCCCATTCCACAAACGATGAGACACTTAATAACGTATCCTGCATCTACTGTTAGTTGCATGTTACAAGAACGGATGGACGCTGATGATGGATCCAAACAAGTAACGGAATTCTGAGTCTATTTAGATTGCTGACGACACACTAAGAAGAGGGACACTTCATTTTGTTGTTGCAACGCTTGTAATAAGGAAAAAGGCCTGACACTTTTACAGCCTTCTAGTCTAATACGACTTTACGATTAGGATTAAATGTTTCTGGAGTTTCTCGTTCATACTTCTAACGAGGTCATGAATAGGTAATACTTTTACCTACTACTAATTTAAAATTGGCCATAAATATCTGAAGACGGTGATTGCATCATACATTTACCATAACCATTGCGTTGTTTATTTTATGGCACAGAGCGGAGTCTTAGTAATAAGATAGCGTTTTCACTCTTTTGGGTACGGAACCTAAAATGGTCTACAGATTCTACAAGGTTTTTAGAGCTCTTTTTTTGGGCGAGAAATTATCAAATGACCTCTCCCGCTCTCGGCGGAGTGAAGGGCGTGCCAGACTTTTAGTGGCTAAAACCCACCCGTGTTCATTCACTGCTCGTACCAAAGCCATGGTATCTCTTGAAGTCTTGAATAACCCAAGGCCCGGGTGGGCTTCGATTATTCTCGACCCCACCACGATGTGGTTTAATGGCTAAAACCCACCCGTGTTCTTTTACTTGCCCGTACTGAAGCCACGGTATTTCTTGAACGATCCGTGGCCCTGGTGGATATCGAATCTACTGGACCCCATCACGATGTGTTGTCAACTGTTTGAAGCATGCATGGAATACAATACGCCATCGACCCGCGCACGGAGGACCGACTCCCCGCCCGGAAAATAAAAATTCTAGCCTCTTCTGTGCCTACGGTGGCAGGGAGTTGATTGATATCTCCCGACCTAAAAAGCATCTCTTGCGTTGACTAATGGCATGATGGCTCAGAGATTGCTTCTCCCACATACGCTCCGCCTCCTCCATCGCAAGCATTACTGCTTCGCATAAGGAGGTGAAGATCTCCCATTTATTCTCGCTCCGTACCATGGCCTGGATTACTCCCGGACGTGGGGGATTGCCTTCGAAATTCACCGTCACGAGAACATGGCAATGAATACTTCATACTTTCCTTAATAATGGCCATCGTTTAAACAGTCGGCCTCTGTACAACCTTCAGTGTAGATCATCTGAGACAGAGACAGACACTTCAGTCGAGCGAGAGGGCGAGCTAGAGCAGGACAAATACACATTGAATTATGTTAGTTAGTGCTGAGGTAAGACAATATGTTACTGTCATTAGTAAGCCAGGGACGGATGTGGGACCGATGGGTTGGCTTTTGTATAATGCTTTGATAATTTCTTAAATTTTTAGGTCGATTTGATTCTCATTTCACTATATACAAATTGAGTGATTCCACCTAGTTGGGGGCCTCCCTACGCTGCGTCTTCTGGTACGTGGCCGCCACTCCAGAACCTTACTGCATCATCGGCCATCGGCTCTACGAGCAATGTGCCCTGCCCAATGCATTGCGATTTAGTTTGTTTGAAATTTTAATTTTTTTCTATTTTTGATGATAACGCTAAGCAAATATGCTTAGCGTTATCATCGTTAGCGACACGGAAGTCCGAGGAGTATAACAAACCAATAGGTTTGTTATACTCCTCGGACTTCCGTGTCTATGGTCTCACTGGAGCTAACTTGGCTACAGTGACAATATATTCAAAACTAGTGTTTTGGTAAAACTATTTCACTTTATATGAATAACACTTTATTATGCCCTTCACTAATAATAGATTTAGGATTTCATTGACCTAGAGTATTAATTAATGTTTTAATTGCTGGGTAGAATTGTTTGCGGTTTCATGACTTAATTCCCCATTTCCGTTCTTTCATCGGATGACCCATCGTACGGCTAGTATCCACAATTACGTTATTGACATCACTATGATCTGGATTAAGCGTTTCGCCTCGTCTTTTATACAATGCAAATCTATTGTTACACAACAAATAAATATCTTATTTTATCTTAATTCATTCGCTTAGTTTTACTTTACTATAATGTAACTTTCTGTTGCAGTATTGTGAATTTTTATTTTATGCATTAAAGGGTTTTGATGTAAAAAATGTTTTCTTTTTTTAACATTGACAAGGTTTTTTTTCTTTTTAGAGTCTATCACAGAATTGAATTAATCTTCATCCGCTTTTTATACCCAACCACAACTAATTTGGCTACAATTTACATGCACCCCACGTACAACCCCCAATCCAACCCTGCACGCATCGAGTAGCCTGTAATCTAAAGGGATTTGTATCACTGCAACAAAACACCGCTATCATGATATATTTGAAGTCTCAATCGCCCATAAAAACCATTTTATAACGAACGCTGGAATGTTTTGTAGGTGTTGCGGTAAGCCAGATAAATGTGATGTGTTTAAGCCTGTTTTGGGCTGTTTATATTTGAACCTGTTTTATCTTATGTACAAACAGTGTGCCGTTATAATGGCAATATTAATTTTACAGATGGGTAGCACTAGTGGCTGATTATGTTAAATATTATAACCGAGCTGGTAATGGTTTGAACTTACTTACATGTCATGTGAACACTAATAGGGTTGAAAATAATAATCATCATCTCAGCATTAATCCCAGTCGCATCCGAAGACAGAATTTTACAGCTTTGAAGTCTGGCGTACGCTTTACCAGTCTAACTGCCGATTTTGGTTAAACTTCGATATTGTCCGTGAAGCGACTACCGTCTGACCTCCACAAACCGAAGGCGATATCGCAGTATTGCAGTTAGAGCAATTGTTGGACTTTTGAGGGCTCCAACAAGCCGTAACGACTGCCACTAGATGTTCGTATGGTAACTGGGACCAACGGCTTAACGTGCTTTCCGAGACACAACCACACCAGTGCAAATATTCATGAATACAATTATTTGCACTGCGCGGGGATCGAACCCGTGCCTCCTTATGCAACAGCCGCGTTCGCTACCGCTACGCCATGGAGCCAGTCAGGGTTGAAAAGAAATATTAATTAAAATTGGAAGACCCTAATAATTTCGTGGTAATGAAGCCATAGTGTAATTTAACTCGATGTCAACGCCATCTATCAAGCTTAGTCTCAAACTTTTGACCTTTTACAATAATGCTATGGTTTCTTCCTGAAGAAGGGAATAAAATAATTCGCCAATTTAATTATGTCTGTCTCTACCTTTCCTTCAATTCCCTTTCCTACACTTTGCACGTTATTCGTTTTAATGCATGATCATGACTTTGCATGTCATGATCCGTGTCAACCCCTACTAAACCATGTGTTTGTTCTTCATCTTCTTTAGCCTATAGATGTCCACTGCTGGACAAAGGCCCCCCGCAAAACTTTCCACAATGACCGGTCTTGTGCTGCCCGCATCCATCGGCTTCCCGCGACCTTCACCAGGTCATCGGTCCACCCTGCTGGGGGCCTCCCTACGCTGCGTCTTTAGGTACGTGGCCGCCACTCCAGAACCTTACTGCCCCATCGGCCATCGGTTCTACGAGCAATATGCCCCGCCCACTGCCACTTTTTTTAGCGACTCGAAGAGCTATGTCGGTGACTTTGGTTCTTTTGCGGATCTCCTCATGTCTGATTCGAATACTTAGAGAAACTCCGAGTATAGTTCTTTCTATTGTCTTTTGTGTGGCTCTGACCCTTCGTATGAGGTCATCTATGAGCGACAATGTGTTTATGATAATTTATGCAGGTTTTTTAAAGATGGGATTTACAACATTATAAATAACTAACAATATAATAAATGTGCAAGTGTGTTTGTTTTTCCGCTATCGCGTTTAAACGACTAAACACATTTGGATGAAATTTGACACAAAGATGGCTTACAACCAGAAATAATACATGGGATACTTTTTATCCCCATATGTTCGCGGTATCGAAACTTACGCGGATGAAACCTTGGGACGCAACTAATTATAAATAATTAAATCATTCGTTTAATGAAAATAAAATAATATGTGTTCATAAAACGAAAACGTGAAACCGTATTCGCGAGTTAAATTAAATGAATGTCGCTCTCAAAGCAACCGCTGTATATCTTACTCTCTTACGAAGGAAATGATTTACTTAAGTAATAACTTCGAGGACCAAATAATGATATTGTGAAATTTTACTATCTTTTGGTATATCATCATCATCATCATCAACCTTTTATCGTCCCACTGCTGGGCACAGGTCTCCTCTCATACAGGATTGAGCGTAATCACTACGCTATTTCAGACTTATAAATTCTAGGTTTCCTCAAGATGTTTTCCTTCACCTTCAGTCATCGGTGTCCAAGATATATTTAGAAAGTACATATAACTTTAGAAAAGTTACATTGGTACTTGCCTGATCTGGAATCGAACCCGCGCACTCATACTTGAGAGGCTGGTGTTTTAACCACTAGGCCACCACACCACGACTTCGGTATATACTAAAATATAAAGATGATTTTGATCACAATATCTTTGTTATTCAAATATGTACTAACCTTTCCAGCAGGCTTAATACAGCAATAAATATGTATTTTATGGCGGTAGAATAAGGTATGATGGAAGTAGTTATAGCAAATGTGCGCAGTGCACCCCAGTCTATTTCAGATCATACAAATAACAACTTTATTTTATTGACAACTAAGTGGATTTTAGAGTGCATACTTTTGAAAAGGTCGTAAACTGACCTATATTGTGTAAGAATTAAAGTTATTTTTTAATAAACCCATTTTTGTTTACATTTTTGGCTATGTGGCAAAAGTCGATTAGATATTTTTACCAACTGTAATATATTTTAATATAATATATGTATAGGAAAATAAAATTTGTAACTCTCTTCTATCTCAATAGATGTAGTTAGATAAAATTAATTCTTTAATGTACTCGCATACATAGAACATTTTTCGCCCAGGAAAGTGTATTAGCGCTCTATACGAAATTCAACACGAGGAATCATCCAAACCAGTATTTAAAAAACTATGTTTGTTACCGCTAAGTATTTAAGAAATATGCATGATTGTATGAAAACATAAAAAGTTGTTTAGAACAGCAAACGATATAAATGTCTTCGAAACCGACGAAACCGCATTAAACAATGCTCCTAGACTTGCATAGTATAGCAAATGCTGCTTAGCTTGGTAAATAAATACAAGACACTGTTTTCAGCGTAAATTGAGTGCATGGCTAAAGCAACATAACTTTTATAGTCAAAAACAGTTTTCGGACACAAAATGTTAAGAATTTTTTGTTCTTATTTTGTTTTCGAATTTGCATGCTCAGCTCGGCAAAAAATGTTTGTACTATAAATTATCTGTAAGACTTGTTATAACATTTTGTGAGCAAACAAATATATTATTATGTAATATTATTATATCTTTAGGATTGAAAGACGTTATATCTATGGAGACGTTATTGTTGCCACTGTGGACAAAACCTAGATAAGGCTGGCATAGGGGCGCGAAAATTGGTACAAGAATAGAGTAGCCTAATCCTAAGAGTGGGTGATGTTGGGCGGTGGATCGTGATGATGATGACTCGAATATTGTAATGTAATGTATACACAACAGCAGGTCAAGCTACCCGAAAGTGTCAAATATTCACAAACAACCTTGAACCTAAATACTTTAATGATAAAGTTGAAAATCTAATAAAAAGATCTGACAGACTGTAATAGCTTGATTTGCTGTCGCCTGTACGAATATATATATTTTTTTATTATACACTAGCGGCCGCCAGCGACTTCGTTCGCGTGGTTTAGTTATGCTCCGCTCCTATTGGTCGCAGCGTGATGTTATATAGTCTAAAGCCTTTCTGGATTAATGGGCTATCCAACGCAAAAATATTTTTTCAAATCGGTCCAGTAGTTCCCGAGATTAGCGCGCACAAACAAACAAACAAACTCGTTAAAAGATAAGCAATAGTAAAAGCAGGACACTCTAATAATTCAAATTTCGACATAAAAACGTTCTGCGAGGCTTCATGATAAATCCACATAGAGCTGTAGTTGAGCTTACTTGAGGTTTAGTTGAGGTTCCTCAATGTAATGGATAAATCATAAGTATGAGTATATCTACATTACATTACAATATTACGCATCAATGGCCGGTCTTAATTTTCGAAACACATTTTCTCTAAATAAGGATATAATAATATCTTCCTAAACTCGCTAAACTTAAGTGGCAGTGGGCAGGGCACATTGCTCGTAGAACCGATGGCCGATGGGCAGTAAGGTTCTGGAGTGGCGGCCACGTACTGGAAGACGCAGCGTAGGGAGGCCCCCAACAAGGTGGACCGATGACCTGGTGAAGGTCGCGGGAAGCCGATGGATGCGGGCAGCACAAGACCGGTCGGCGTGGAAAGCCTTGGGGGAGGCCTTTGTCCAGCAGTGGACATCTATAGGCTGAAGAAGAAGAAGGAGTATATCTTCCTTTCATTAGCTATTTAGGCAGCGTTTCTATCAATTAGTTTATCACAGAACTTATCTTGTTATGTATTACATCATCAAAACATAAACAAGGAAACAGCAAAACAACTCCACAACTAAACATTGCCACGAAACAACGTCAAACAGAGTCTGTTTTCATAAAAGCCAGTAAAACCACGATCACGTATTTCATAATTACTAAAGTTTTGTGCCAACTACTCTCGCCTCATTACTGGCAGGTACTGGCTGTCGTAAAGGTATAAATAAAGACACGTATACAGAGTGGTGCTGTTAATACGACAATAAATGAAAACACGGACAATGCTGAATCATAGGAGTAATCCTAAACCATAGAAAAAGACCTAGCATCAAAAATAAAAAAAATGAAAATTTCAAACAAACTAAATCGCATAAAATTGGAAACGGAATGGAACATTCTTTAAAACACTGGGTCACTGACCTCCGATCGGCGACAGCGCGATCCTGTATCGACTTGCTTTATTGGCTCTATTTTTATTAAAGTTTAGTACCGCTGGTTGCGCCAGTCATCAACCTGTAAGCGCTTCTTTATCAACATGTACATCATGAAGAAAATTTGAAAAATGAAAAATAATCTCCTGTGACTAAACTAATTCATGGTTTTGATAGGAGTATTGTTCAACATAATCAACCCACAATGTTCTTAATACTGCGATACAAGCCTTCTCTTGGTGATAGAGAGTGGGTCGTTATCTACCACGCGGGCCCAGTGTGGGTTGGTAGATGTCACATGTCGTCAAAGTTTTGCGTCTAGGACATGCCTGTTTCTTCACGATGTATTTCTTCATTGTTTTGAGAAAAGTGGGAATGAAATAATTTACCTACACAAAGTAAAGAGCCTGATGGGATTCGACCTTACGACCTACAATTAGTATGTCGCGGCTGATATCATTAGGCCACCACTGCTCTCAGTAGCAGTGTTGGCCTAGAAGTATAAACCCCGTCTTATATACAACGTGTAACATAAAGAGTATATACATAACAAAGGCATGGCATCTTTACATGATATCAAACGATATTGGAAGGGTTTTTTAATCCTATATCTTTATGTTAGGAAGTTATGAGGAAAAACACCGCCTGTGATAGGCTACTATCATACTAGTCGCACAGAGATATTGAAGGCATTTACCGGATTTTGGCAAGTAATGTGACGGGTAACGGGTAGTTATTAACGTATGTAGTGTGCTGTCACGTTTTTATTATTTGATTTTAAGAAACACACGAAACCGAAAATTTGGTACCAATTTTTTGAGTATTTTATTTTGAGTTGAAACCCTTCCGATATCGTTTGATATCATCTAAAGATGCCATGCCCTTGGCATGTATATACCCTTTTTGTTACACGTTGTATAGAAAGGTTGTAAGTTTTAACCCAAGGCGTTATACCCTTTGTCATGATCATCGTTTAGTTTCAATAGTCCTTACTATTCTATGACAGCCTCCGTGGTGTAGCGGTAGCGGACGCGACCGCTGCGCAAGGAGGCGCGAGTTCGATCCCCGCACAGTGCAAATATTTGTATGCATGAATATGAATATTGCACTGGCCTGGTAGTGCCTCGGAAAGTACGTTAAGCCGTTGGTCCCGGTTGCCACACGAACATCTAGTGGCAGTCGTTACGGATTGTTGGTGCCCTCAAAAGTCCAACAATTGGTCTAAATGCAATGCTTCGATGTCGCCTATGGGTTGTGGAGGTCAGACGGCAGTCGCTTCACGGAAAATGTCGTAGTTTAGCCATATCAGCAGTTAGACTGTTAAAGCAGACCCCAGACTCCAAAGCTGAAGAAAAGCTTCCGATGCGACTGGGATTAACGCTGAGATGATGATGATGATGTGTCCTTACTATTCTATATATACTTCTCGTAATTTACTTATTCTTCTTCAGCCTATAGAGGTTCAATACTAGACAAAATTATTCTGACTACGAAAATTACAGGTGAATTCCTGCTAAATAACAAAAACAAAATAAATTCGTGAATTATTACCCTTCTTCTTCTTCCACCCGCATACCGCTTTACCATCAACGATTCTATCACTGCTTACCATTAGGCAGGATTGCGGTCAAGTATTAGTTTATAATTTATATGAAAAAAAAAAAAAAAACAACAAAGCTAATCACTACATGTTGAATTACAGTAATAAAAAAAATTCAATGAAAAATTGTAGCACTTGTGAATTATTTATTGAAGTTGAGAAAATGAATTCGGTTAAGTGGCCGACCTGATGACTGTATAGTATTGCTTGCGTTTGCGCCTGGATAGGAAAGGCCTACGATTGATGACGGGTATCATTACGGGCCACTGCTCGCTGAATAAGCTTCTCCACACAATAGGCATAACGGACAGCCCTCTGTGCAGAGCCTGCATAGAGGCTGACGAGACAGTTGCGCATGTACTCTTCAAGTTGTGTTACCCAAATTAGAAATGAAACCATAGGAGCACCAAGATCTTATACAGATGTTCCCTACAGGCTAGGAGACTTGATGGGCTTCTGGAGGGAGGTGGGCTGGCTGAAATAACCGCCAATGGCCGCCATGGCCCACGCATAATGGTCCAGTGGAAGAACTCAGTGCGGAAACCAAACCAGTAACATAGAACATATAGTATCGTTTTATGATCTTCTTCGCCTCTTTCATAAGAACTTCGACGATAAGATCTCGGATTTCTGTCGCACATTCTCTTCAACGGGACCAATACTTCAATAATTAACCTCGCAAAAAAGTCTGGTTCGATCAAATCGAATGATCTGGGAAATCGCTGAAGCGAGAGATCAGATAATGCGTCTGTTTATTTCCCAAATGTCACTTGATTTTTGACACAATTGAATTGACTTAGCCGCTATTTGAAAAAGTTACACAACAAGGGCTAGTAATAAGGTCACCGCATTCTAATAGGGTGACTACGTTTACCGACAGCCCATCAAGCTGCTAAAATCTGTCAAATTGATTTATTAGATAGAGTTAATATAAAATAAGCGCCTGTTAAAATAATGGGAGCAAAATGTAGTACGTCCGCGTTTGCTCCCGATTCCGCAACATTTTTTGTTCCTGCTCTGCTCCTGTTGGTCATAGCGGGATGTTTTATAGCCTATGTCCTTTCTCCGGCTTTAGACTATCTGTGTGCCGAATTTCATTACAATCGGTTCAGTAGTTTTGGCGTGAAAGCCGGACAGACAGACAGATAGTCAGAGATACTTTCGCATTTAAAATATTAGTATGGATTCCGGTTTATCTCTAAAGCGAAGAGTTAAGGCTTACGGTTGATTGGGAATATTTAACAGTATCGGGTAGCTTGATCTACTGTTGTCCTTATATGGGATTTTAACATAACAGACGAAATGGCGATATACATATAACAGCGCACTATCCGGGCGGGTAAGCATAACTTCACTAAAACCCGTGCCTATTCCTCGAGGGACAGCAGGCGTTACATTAAAGGGTAGTACAGACAGCAGGTACCACAGTCCACTTTAATAGATTTTCAACTTTATCGCTGAAGCATTAGGTTTCAAGGTTGATTGGTAAAATTTGTCAGTTTTGGGTAACATGATCTGCTGGCGTTTATCATTAAGTCCATCACAGCACAGCTGCGGAAACAAGGGGCTCGATTAAATATGCATGTTCTGTGATTGTAGGAGAGGGTTTACTTATTCTGTGCTAAAAGACTTTGGAAGTTTGACCTAAATTCTGAAAGCCTTTGATCGAATAATAATGCAAAGTAAATTGGCCCACCAGAATCATAAGAAACTGTGGATATCAACTTTCAAAACATTGAATTGCTTTTTAGAATTTGGGGTCAGCCTTTGGTTCTTAAGTCTTCATAACAAATAAAATAAAAATGTTTCTAGATACCTTTAGAGAATTTAACTGATCTTTGACTTAGGGTTCATTAATTTCAATGAAAATATTTCATTTATGCTTCAATGCGCGACATAATCGGATTCGCTACGTACGCTCTACGCTGTAGCACTATAGTGCTACGCGCTACGCCAAATCGACTACGCATCGTAGCAAAACTGTGTTACAGATTTTATCAAAATGTAGAAATGATTCGTTGCGAAAAATATGTCTAACATTGTAGTTTTTTGCTAAGCACCGCATACAATCATGATAAGTGACTATATCCAATCGGTTTAGATAGTTAACAAAAGGTAAACACAACCGACTTCCAAAAACCACTACAAAGTGAAAAATAACTAATTTCGGAAGTCGGTGTCAAAAATGAATATACAAACCAAAGACACCGACTTCCGAAATTAGTTATTTTTCACTTTGTAGTGGTTTTTGGAAGTCGGTTGTTTTTTTGTAAAAAAGTTTTTATTTTACACTTTTTAGTTGTTAAAAGTACTATCTATTCAGTTGCATCCGATCAGACTGGAAGCTGACGCAAATATAGTTGGGAAACGACGCAATTTTGTTTACTTTAATTTTTACCCGTAAGTATTTCCTCAACTGCCAATGGTCTTCATCATCAAATTTACTGCAGACCATTATTTTAACCCAATGGGTGCAAAGGTCTCATCAATATAAATTAATTGAGTTCAAATAAAAGGTAGCTAGTGTAAATCGTTTAGGAGTTCCCTGAACTGACCTTTGTCATCATCATTAGCTCCCTAATGGCAGTCACCACCCATCTAGGTGTAAGGTTCTTGTCAATACAAATTATTCAAGCACAAACACAAGGTAGCTGCTGTGAATTGTTGAGGAATTCCTTCGATTGTCTCCCGGCTCCACCATCAAACCCTGATATCCTTCATCATCATGGGACCACCTTGGGAACGTCTTCTTTCTAACAGAAAAAGAATGATGAAAATCGGTTTATAAATGACGAAGTTATGCGCGAACAAACATAAAAAAAAGCATATATACGGTCGAATTGAGTAACCTCCTCCTTTTTGAAGTCGGTTAAAAAGAATCACGTGACTTAGTTATCCCACTAAACTTAATACTCACCACTTCAGTTGTCACGTTAGGAAATGTTACAATCAGAATTATAACGTTACTAAATTGAATACTACAACTGAAGTAACTGGTACCTATTAAGGTCACGTGAAAAAAAGTCACGTGGATTTTTGTTAACCTTTAGTGACCCACCTAAGCCGTTAAAGAATAGTACCTTTTTATGTGCCAAAAATCAACACGCCTTCCTGCGACGTGGAGGCCCCGGGTTCGATCACCGGCCAGGTCAAGATAGAAAACAATCTTTTCCTGATTGGCTTTGGTCTTGGATGTTTATCTATATAATGTATCTATTATAAAATATAATATCGTTGAGTTTGTATCCCATAAAACAAGTCTCGAACTTACTTTGGGGCTAGCTCAATCTGTGTAATTTGTCAAAAAAAAAAAGAAAGAAAGAAGAAAGAATAGGCAAATAATACTACAGATATATAGGATTGTATTGTGTTCGATAGTCTCCGTGGCGTAGGGGAAGCAAACGCGGCCGCTGCGGAAGGAGGCTCGGGTTCGAACCCCGCACAGGGCAAATATTTGTATACATGAATATGAATAATTGCACTGGTCAGTCGCGCCTCGGAAAGCAGGTTAAGCCGTTGGTCCCGGTTGCCATACGAACATCTAACGGCAGTCGTTACGGGTTTTTGGAGCCCTCAAAAGTCCAACAATAGGTCTAACTGCAATGCTTCGATGTTGCCTTCGGATTGTGGAGCTCAGACAGCAGTCACTTAACTGAAAATATCGAAGTTTCGCCAAAAATTTGCAGTTATGTAGACTGGTAAAGCGAACCCCAGACTCCAAAGCTGAAAAATCTTCGGATGCGACTGGGATTAACGCTGAGATGATGATGATGATGATGATGATGATATATAGGATTGTATCGTCAACTTGTTATATTATATTGTTCAATGGCCAGAAACAGTCGCGATTTACTGTTGCGACTCACTGACTACACCTATGCATAAATTAGTGGTATGACATGGCATGATCCTGCACACAATGGCTGATAATGGTTACAGTTTAATTTATTGATATGATTGATAGAACGATAAATCTTTATTGACGATTGTGAAGAAGATATAAATACTTCTTGCATTATTCACGTTTAGGTTATCTGTTTATGGACTAATTCTTTCATCGGCAGATAAATTTTATTCGAATTTCGAGGAAAAAATCTGACGCTTGACAGTTTTCGAATGAAATAACTGCTAAAATTTCTTTTTTTATTTATTTAAAACTAGCTTTCTGTCCGCGGCTTCGCCAGCGTGAAATTCGGTTATATCGCGCTTCTTAGATTTCCCTCGGGTACATCAAATTTTTCCGGGATAAAAAGTACCCTATTATTTTAAAGGTTCAATAGTTACGACGTGAAAGCGGAATAAACAAACAAAATCACTTTCCAATTTATAATATTAGTAAGCAGTGATGAAATCGTTGATGGTAAATCGTACTAGTTTATTAGGACCCTATTCGCTCAAAAAATGAGTGAATAGGAATGAAGACGGCAGTTGAGCGAGGTGATGCAATGTTAAACCCAACAACACAACAAATGATGCTGCGCAAGAGGGAGATTTTTCTGGAGACCCTCCACGACCAAACTCCGGACACAACAACATTTGGCGCATCGTACCCGGTACACATCGCAACTCAACTGCTCAGACCCGTCCTCCGTACGCGAATTAAGGTGATTAAAAACACAGCCCATTGTATTTTTTTTTATCGTTGCCCCACACTACCTATTCTTGCTCCTGTATGTGTCTGATCGCAAGTATGTCAAATCAGCGTCTAGACTCGCGGCTCTTCCACTGCGTTAGGTTTGAGAAATAACTTATGTAAGTCATAAACTAGATATTAATTTTGTTTACTTCTATTAATTTTTAGGGCAAAGCAATATTTTCCAGGTCAACCAGTAATATACAATGTATAACAGAACTAAAGTATAAAATGAAAGTAGTGGGTTCAGAATCGAGTTGGCACAAATTCATTTTGTACTTGTGGTTTTGGGAAACATCCATCTGCTTCTTCAGCCTATAGAGGTCTACTGCTGGACAAAGGCCTCCCCTAAGGCGTTCCACAATGACCGATCTTGTGCTGCCCGCATTCATCGGCTTCCTGCGACCTACTATTACGTGGCCGCCAATCCAGTGTAGCTACCATGAGTTAACATTACGAGGCTCGATTGTCGATATCGAGCCCGTTTGACTCATCGATTGGCCCACTTCAAGGTTGTAAGAACTCTCAACCAATGAGAGCGCCAAACGCGCTCGATATCGACGATCGAATCTCGTAATGAAAACCCGTGGTAGCTACACTGAACCTTACTACCCCAGCAGTTCTACGAACATGCGTCATATCGATGCAAAGCGGCTATCGTTTAGCATTAAACAACATAAAACAAACCTTAGAAAACGTACCGTACCAATTTTCTTTTACAAACACTATGTGGGGGTATGAGGAACAGTGTGCACACCAGATACATTTAACTTACTCATCCTCCTTATAAAAGGGAGGATCCTCTCACCAGACGGATGTTATGTCTGGCGGGCACTTGCCCACCGGTTGATGTCGCAAACTTGTATGCGTGTTAGTTGCACAGTAAACTTTGCTTGCGAGATGCAATTCTTCGGGCTATGTATCATCTCAGCATTTCTGTGACGTCAGTATGACGCGCTGTTCGCATGTATCGTTATAGGTACCGTTACAACTACATGCACAAGTACGTATATGTGTAACTATTTTATCACATGTATGTTCTTCTCTATGTTTTTCTCGGTGGTAGGCAATAGCATCGGCTGCCGGTAGAAGTTACCACCCACCAGACAAAGTCTTGCCGCCAAGCGATTCGTCGTGTTCCGGCATGATGTCTGGTGAAGCCGTACGGAGGACGGGTCTGAGCAGTTGTGTTGCGATGTGTGGCGGGTACAATGCGCCAAATGTTGCTGTGTCGGGAGTTTGGTCGCGGAAAGTCTCCAGATCAATCTCGCTCTAGCGCAGCATCGTTTGGTCGTGTTGGTCTTGGGTTTAACATTGCATCACCTTTTTTTTTTTTTTGTTCACCCAGTGGGAATCTCTACCAGACCGTCCTCCGTCTGAGGGTCGACGGAGGGTGTGCCGGGCTCTCACCGGCTAAACCCACTGGAGCGTTCCTCTTCTTGCCTATTGCCGGGGGTACGGGGCCTAGTTTGCATTCACCGCGTCCCCGGCAGGCCTTGACCCGCCGCGCGCGAGATCGGCGGGTCCCTCTTCCTCCTCTCCTTCCATCAGGTAGGCGTGTAGGAACAGCCACTACACGCCTACTCCGGCCCTAGTGACGGACGTCGGACTCCCCCGGTCCTCGGCCCGTCGGCCTCTCCTTATGGGGGAAGCGGATCGATCTCGGCATCCCTCCTCCTCCGGCCAGCGTGCCGTCGGCGGCACGGGAGAGTGCTCAGTGCTTCCCTCTCCCGTTCGGCCGTCTCCTTCGAAGAGATTACCTCCTCGCAAAAGGAGACGACGGCGTCCCATGACTCCCCGCTGTCGACCATGGCTCTGACCACGGCCGGCAGCGAGAGGTCGCGCCCGCCGATCGCTGCGGTGAGCGCACGGCGCTGCTCGTCCCATGCGGGACACTCCTCGAGGGTGTGCAGCGCCGTGTCCTCTGCCCCGCCACCGCAGTGATGGCACGCCGGTGTCGGCTCCCGACCGATACGAAACAGGTAACTGCCGAAACACCCGTGTCCGGTCAGCACCTGCGTCGCACGGAAGGTGAGCGTCCCATGCCTCTTCGGGTCGATCCACTTCTCCATGCAGGGTCTTACCGCCGCTATGACGGCGTGCCCCGCACTGGGTTGCGCAAGTCTCGCACACCACTCCGCCAACATTGCATCACCTCGATCAACTGCCGTCATCCTTCCTATTCCTTAGTTTTTTAAGTGAATATGCTTAATAAACTAGTGCGCTTTACCATCAACTATTGCATCACTGCTTACCATCAGGCGGGATTGCAGTCTAAGATATAATAAGCATAAGCACTAGTTTACAGAGTTTACTAGTTGACACAGGACCAGAGTTACCGACATAGCTGAGAGGATTAGCAAGCTGAAGTGGCAATGGGCTGGTCACATATGCCACAGGACCGACAACCGTTGGGGTAAAACGACGTTGCCATGAAAGAGGCCTATGTCCAGCAGTGGACGAGTAAAGGCTGATGATGATGATGACTAGTTTATAATTATTAAACAAAAAAATAAATAAAAATGTATACATCAGTACATGCACGTTCACAAACAATGGAATATGAAAGCTCACGTAATGTCCATTTAATGTAAGTTTAATTTGGCAGTCTTGTGTCTTAGATCGTTTACAGTCGGGAACAATAGCTTTACGAGTTGTATGATGTTGTTATTCTAAAGTAAATGATGTGCGATGTGTAAATGTAAGAGTGATAAGTGAATAAGGTATACAGGGCCAATTAAATTTGTTAGAGAAGATCTGTAGACTTGACGGTATCGTTAAAAATCGGACATGAGTGTTTTGGGTCACGCTCAGTGTACGGTTCCGTAGTTTCCCTTACGACACGATTAGTGACCCTTCTTAAGAATTAAAGAAGAGATAAAAAATCGGCTATTTGTTACATGCAGTTAACATATTACATAAGTACGGAATATACTTACGGAAATCATCGAAACTCCTTCAAATTTAAAGTAATTAATTTTTCATTAGCATGATTTTGAAAACTTGTTGTAACAATGTAATCGTAAGTGAAAATCATCGAAACTGCTCGGATATCGATACTCATTAAGCGCCTGTGGAGTTTCACTCGGTTATTTAATTTACTTCTCTTTGCAACTACTGAGGAGACAATTGGGGCCCAAGTCTGCTATTACAATACATACAAGTACATGATTTTAATTAATTTTCTATCGATATAGTCAGAGTTCCAGGAAAAATTCCTTAGAGCCATGGGACTACTGGTAATTAAAATTACCCCTGGACCCGGTAATGGGTCGACCCACCGGGACTTTGGGTAAACGGCAGGGTACGTTCACTTAATTTGCGAAATGAGAGTGTAATGGTTGCAACCCTATCTAACACTTTGGAGAATATAGACGTACCTATAGTCTATTATGTTATGAAATGAAAGAGAACTATAAAGGTTAAAGGCACACTTAAATGACTCTGCTCCAACACCGCCCTAAACTAAGACGACTGCTCGCAGTCCACGCAGCGACAGCTAGCAGGCACCCAGCAGTCCACGCAGTGACAGCTAGCAGACGGCCGATTATCCATCCACCCATTGACCGCTCTCGCTTTTCCCGATAGATATAGTCCGAGATCGGTTTCCATTAAAGCAACTCGTATTTTTTACTGTATATGTGCCGATTCACAGCGCACGAACTAGCAATTATTGCTATTGTACTGAGGATGAAGAGAGAAGCGCTAAAAAAATACAGACGAAGATTTTGGGTGCATAAAACGATGAAGGCAACTGACTGAGAGCTGACACCGTGGCGACTGCTAGCATTGAGCGCGCTGACAGCGCACCGATGCAACCAAGTAGTTTGACGGAGGTAAGCTCGCTGACAGCGAGCTGTCGGCTAATTTACGATGATAATGTAAAATATACCTAAAGAGAAATATTTAAAGCCCATATTGAAATGATATTCTTTTTGCCAGATGGGAGCAGACTCGTGTAAGTGAGCTATACCTTTAAAACTCTGTTTTAGTTGCCCATTTTCTGGTTCATTGCGTATAACCAACATAGAAAATACTGGTGTTTATGGTTACAGCTCCATCGTTAGAACCCATAGTATATGGAATTAGTTATAAACTAGAGTGGATTGGAAGTGATGTTCATTCTCTAACACAGGTGATTTACAACTAAGTAGTTTTAAAGGTATGAAGGACTGAGGTCTGAAACTCAATGTGGCGAAGACCGTGTATATGGCTAGCAACACGACAGACCCCATGTCTGTGCGCATAGGCGGTGACAAGGTCGAGTGCACAGACCAGTTTAAATACTTGGGGTCTGTACTCCACGCGTCCGGCGACATTGATTGCGACGTCAGGGCACGTATTTCCGCAGCTTGGGCAAAATGGCGTGAGGTGACGGGTGTCATTTGTGACCCCAAAATGCCGGTTAAGCTTAAGGGGCAGGTCTATAAGACCATCATTAGACCTGTTCTCCTCTATGGCAGTGAGGCGTGGCCTGTGCTTGAGCGACACAAGCAGGAGCTGCGTGTCACGGAGATGAATATGCTGCGGTGGATGTGTGGAGTTACGCGGAAGGACCGCATCAGGAACTCCCGCATCCGTGGCAGTCTTCGTGTCCGTGACATAGCGGACAAACTGCAGGAGGGTCGCCTACGTTGGTACGGTCACGTCTTACGAAAACCGGTATGTTACGTGGGTCACAAATGTCTTGCCATGGCGCCTCCGCCGGGCCGGAGCAAGCGGGGTAGACCAAAGAAGTGTGGCTTGACGTTGTAAGAGATGACATGCGTGCCAACAATCTCACACCACAGGATGCTAAAGATCGCGCGAAATGGAGGAAATTAAGTAAGAAAGCGGACCCCGGGCTCCAACGCGAAAGCCGCGGATGCAACCGGGATAAACGCTGAGATGATGATGATGGAGTTTTAAAGGTATGAAGAACATGGCATAAAGTTCACCCGTTCTCCATAGAAAAGGGAGGAATCGCCGACCAGATAGTCCGATTCGTGAAGGTATTGTTAGGTAGGTATTGATGACTGATTCTACTAATAGCTACAAAGCCTGGCTAAACTGTAAAAATACCCCATAAAAATAAATATTATCCCGCAAAAGGAGGCAACTTACACGCGGCAGGGGCACGCGGTTAACCAAAATACCGCCAGTATTGTACATTCATTCATACAAGGTACCAGTACCTACCAACAATACCGCCGAAAATGGTGCTGTCACTTTTTAAAAAATTACCCAATATTGCGGAAAAAAGGATTATTTCAAAATTCATTAGTATTATTACTATGGTGTATAATGTAAAGTTTCAAATTTTATTTGGTTATGTGATTAACTAACCTTTATTATAAGTACTTATGGGTCGGGCGGGGTTTTCTTTACATATTACATATGCTAGTTGCACGGTAAACTTTGCTTGCGACATGCAGGATCTGCGTGACGTTAGTATGGTGCTATGTACATAGTTTTTATTACCTAGAGATTTAACGTTGTATTAAATAAAAAAATCATGTTCAACAAAACCTTGAGAAACAATACCCTTTGGTAAATGTAGAGCTGTCAGACTTTCGGGATTTCGAATACCCGTCATCATCAACCTTTTTATCATCCCACTGCTAGGCACGGGTCTCTTCTCATACAGAGAAGGATTGAGCATAATCACCACGCTTGCTAAATGAGGATTGGCGACTACCCGGAATAACCTTTAGGGGTGGATGACTCTCTATATAAATGAAACTAGTATTACACTGAAACTATAGTTTCGTATCTTTTCCTGATTGGCCTGGGTCTTGGATGTATATGTGTCTATTATAAATATGTTGAGTTAGTATCCCATAAAACAAGTCTCGAGCTTACTTTGGGGCTAGCTCAATCTGTGTAATTTGTCCGTATAAATTTATTGTTTATTTTATTTAATGTTATGAGAAATATCAGAAGTATTAAAATTGTAAGACCATACTGGGTCTCCGGAACCGACTGTCTTGGCTCGCCGCTGTTCGGCTGGCCCTCCGGACGATTTGCCTGCATAGGCATTCCGCACGTCCCTAGAGACCTTTAAAGCATGGATAGGTCTTGGTATGAACAATTTTCACCCATCCACAACCAACCGCATCAAGCGTGGCTTAACCTAATTAAGCAACCTTGACATATATGTGGGTACCTACGTTTATCGCGTACGCAGCCGTGAGCGCGGCGGCGCGGTAACGGTGGGCCAGTAATAAACCAGCATTTTCGGAGTACTGTCGTTTCATTGCTTACGCACCTACATATCATTGGCGACGAGGCGGGCACTTACCCACTTTTATAAAAATGTCCGCGTTTTTAGGTCAGTTGCATATTTTTGACCATAAAAGCAGCGACTGGAAAATCTACAAAGGAAAATTAACACAGTTTTTAAAAATCAATAACGTAGAAGATACAAAATGCAGTGGAATATTATTGTGTCACCTAACTGAAGAAACGTACCGGTTAGTGCTTAACCTCGCGTTTCCAAATGAATTGGAAGCCCTGAGTTATACGGAATTAGTTGGATTACTCGATGGCCACTTCAAGCCAAAAAGGTGTACCTTCGTCGACAAGGCGAACTTCCATAGTGCGAGCAGGCAACCAGGCGAACCTATAGGAGAATGGGCGGCGCGATTAAGAGGTTTGGCAACGTATTGCGACTTCGGCACCGCTCTAGAAACGAATCTAAGAGATCGTTTCGTCCTTGGCCTGAGTGCAGGTCCAGAGCGTGACAAACTGTTCGAGCAGAGCCCGTCGACACTCACGTTATCGCGGGCTATTGAATTGGCAGAACAGGTAGCATGTGCTAAAGAGGCGAAGACCATGTTAGCCGAAGCTGTGTCCATTAAGGAGGAACCAGTATACCGCGCGAGATTCCAAGGCCGAAACAGCAGCGGCCGCGGCGCGGCCGCCGGCAACGGCAGCAGGGCGCACGTGGGCAGTGGCGGCGCGGACGCGGCTACTAGCCGCCTTGAGGAGCGCTGCACAATTTGCGGCATGACGAATCACAGTGATACTAAGTGTCGTTTTAAAGGCTACAAGTGTCAAAAGTGTGGTATAAAGGGCCATTTAAAAAGAATGTGCGGTAACAAAAAAACATCGCGTGTTTATCATATTGACTCTAAGGACGAGTGCAGTGACAAACAGCCAAATAACGAGCGTTGTGAAGAGTGCCAAAATTTTAACATAAGGTACGTGTCTGACAAGCCTTTCGTAATTGACGTCATATTGGGCGATCAATTAGTTCAAATGGAACTAGACTCAGGATCTGGTAGTAGCGTTATATCGGAATCGTTGTATAAAAAAATGTTCTCGGGTTATCAGCTACAAAAGTGTAATGTAAAGATGTGTCTTTATGACGGACATAAAATCTCACCACGGGGATTTATAATGATCAAAGCAAAATACAATAACATACACAAAAATATCAAAATTTACATTGTCAAAAATGGAGGTCCGCCATTATTAGGCAGAGATTTTATGTCCGCCTTCAATTTAATTATAACTACCAACATTAAATCATTAGAATGTTCCAATAGTATTGTTAATAGCGATTGTAATACAGGAGAATTAGCGGAGAAGTTTCCAGATCTGTGGCGGGATGAGTTGGGTTCATTTAATAAATTTAAAGTTAGTCTACAATTAAGGGAAAACTCCACTCCAAAATTTTTTAAGCCCCGTACTGTTCCATTCGCGCTAAAACTAAAGGTAGAACAAGAATTACAACGATTAGTAAGTTTAGGTATTTTAAAGTCTATAGATCATGCTCAATATGCCACTCCGATAGTTCCGGTATTAAAAGAGAACGGAAAAGTGAGAATTGCGGGAGATTTTTCGGTAACTCTTAACAAAGACCTCGTCATTGAAAAATACCCTCTACCGAGAATTGAAGAGGTTTTTGCTAAGATTGGAGGTGGGCAACTATACAGTAAAATCGATTTAAAAAATGCGTATAATCAATTTATTTTAGATGAGCCCTCACAGGAATTGACGGCAATTAATACGCATAAGGGCTTGTTTAAATATACTCGTTTGGTTTACGGTCTAGCTAACGCACCGGCGATTTTTCAAAAATCCATGGAGACACTTTTAGCCGGGATAGACGGAGTCAGCGTCTGGCTCGATGACATTTGTGTTACGGGACCCGATAGAAGTACGCATGTTAAAAGATTAACGGAAGTCTTATGTAGATTAAACGATTGCGGTTGCGTCTTCAAAAAGAGAAGTGTGATTTTTTTAAAAAAAGCGTACTTTATTTAGGGTACGTGATCAGCAAAGCCGGCCTGAGGACTAGTCCAGACAAAGTTAAGGCAATACTGAGCGCGCCCGAGCCAACAAACGTAACCGAAGTTAAAAGATTCCTTGGGGTCGTTAATTACTATAGGAATTTTATTCCAAACGCTTCTTCATTGTTAAGTCCTCTGCACGAGTTGTTACGAAGCGACGCCCCCTGGGAGTGGGGAAATAGGCAGCGACAAGCGATGGAGGCAGTGCGCCGTGAATTGGCATCAGAGCGTGTATTAGCGCATTTTGAACCGGACGCCCAGCTCGTGTTGACAGTGGACGCGGGCCCAGCCGGGCTGGGTGCCGTACTGTCACAACGCGGAGAGGACGACGCACACGAGCGACCCCTTGCGTATGCGTCTCGGTCGCTCACGTCCAGCGAGCGGAACTATAGCCAGATACAAAAGGAAGCGACAGCTATCATATTCGGAGTTAAAAAGTTCCACCAGTACTTGTACGGACGTAGTGAGCCTTTCATTTTGAAAACAGACCATAGGCCTTTGGTTTCAATATTTAATAATAAGACAGGCATACCGGTTACGACAGCGCTAAGACTTCAAAGGTACGCTATAACATTATCGGCTTATAATTACGTAGTACAATATGTATCAGGCGAAAATAACCTAGTAGCTGATTATTTTTCACGCGCGCCTTTAGAGGACTCGCGTAAGTCAGAAAAGTCCGACAATAACGTGGATCATTTTTACGCGCTTAAGTTTTTAAACGAAGATTCACCCGCTACCACGATACGCGAAATAACACAGGCTACGGAACATGACACGGTAATACAAACAGTTATTAAGTATATGCAAAAAGGCTGGTCGCGTAAAATAGCGTGTAAAAATGTTTTACCCTTTTTCCAATGCAAAGCTGATTTGCAAAGTGAGAATAAGTGCCTTTTTAGAGGACATAGAATTGTTATTCCAACGTCACTTAGGAAAAAAATGTTACGTGAATTACACGATACGCATTTAGGTATTATTAAAACCAAGAGTAATGCACGAAGTAGAATGTGGTGGCCCGGCATCGACAACGACATCGAGCGTTGGATAGGGTCTTGTACAACATGCGTCAGCGTGCGCCCCGCGCCCCCGCGTGACACCCCCGCCCCGTGGCCCGCCGCCACCGCACCTTGGCAGCGCGTGCACATAGACTATATGACCGTAGGACAGAGGGTATATGTTGTAGTTGTCGATTCATACACTAAGTGGGTAGAGTGCAAATTCATGAATAATGGAACCACAACCAAAGCCCTTATAGCGAAACTAAAAGAACTATTTTCAACCTTCGGTATACCTAACTTATTGGTATCTGATAACGATGTTAAAATTAATTCCGTAGAGTTCAAAACATTTTGTGGTTCGAATGGCATTAAATACTTGACGTCACCCATTTATCACCCGCCCAGTAATGGTCAGGCTGAAAACTCGGTCAGAACGTGTAAAAAAATGTTAAAATGTATTCTAAATGATAATTTACCTCTGGTTAAAATAAATGAGTTGTTATTAGGTTACTTGTTCAATTATAGGAATGCTGTGCACTGTACCACTGGGGAAACGCCAGCTAAGTTAATGTTTGGTAGAAACCTGCGGTCTCGTCTGGATTTAGTCTTACCCTCAAAATCAATAACATCGGCTCATTCGTCAGTAGAAGGCGGTAAAAGACAATTTGCGGTCGGTGATGTCGTTTGGACCCGATGGTACAGCGCACGGAAGGAAACTTGGCAATTAGGGGTAATAAAACATAGAATGGGCAATAAAATGTATGGTATTTATATAAAAAATTTGGATCATCAGTGCATTAGGCATGTTGATCAAATTATGAAATTTAAGGGTAACAATGACACCTCAAACTTAATTGAAGGTGATACGGTGTCACATCGGTTTTCATCACCAGAGACAGCAAACACTAGTACTACTGGTGGAACTAATGAAGTAACCGTACCCTGCGACCCGATACCGGGACGCGTCACTGATGTTGCTGACGGGGAAGAATGGGTCGATTGTGAGGCAATTGAGGGTGAGGGAATGGCGGCCGAAACTGGCGCAACACCGCAGCCGCCAGCAGTGCAGGGTGAAAGTGCCATTGGTCACAACGTTGACGTAGTATCAGCGCCACCACCCACACCCTCTCGATCTATGCGGCCTAACAGGAAATTAATAGATTATAAGAAATACTTTTAAGATTATTACCTATTTGTTAATTAGTTATAGTGTTAATCATTGTCACTAGTTTAGATCAGTGTACTTTTAGATATATGTACTTATTATGATTAATTGTTATCAACTTGTTTATATTCTTGTCACCAGGTTTGAAAACTAAGTGTGAAGGAGTGACATATATGTGGGTACCTACGTTTATCGCGTACGCAGCCGTGAGCGCGGCGGCGCGGTAACGGTGGGCCAGTAATAAACCAGCATTTTCGGAGTACTGTCGTTTCATTGCTTACGCACCTACATATCAAACCTGTATACCTGTTATTATTTAGCTATTACGCCACAGACACAGTACTACCTACATGCCTAAATTATTTTAGTACATATTGGATTAAAAATACCCGTCTGAGTACTATTTAAAAAGAGACTTATGTAAATTATACCCTAGCTTAATTTATATTTAGTTAAAATATTAGTTGGGTAGCTCATTTTTTTTAATATAATAATTTTTTTTTGCACTGTGTTTAGTCTAGTTTAAAGACTTCTTTTGTAAATATAAACTCCACCGCAATCTCGCCTGATGATAAGCAGTGATGCAATCGTTGATGGTAAAGCGCGCTAGTTTTTTAAGAGCCTATTTACTTGAAGACACTTAAATTGTAGTCAGTTGTTTGACAGCCTCCGTGGCGTAGCGGTAGCGGACGCGGCTGCTGCGCAAGGTGACGCGGGTTCGATCCCCGCATAGTGCAAGTATTTGTATGCATGAATATGAATATTTGCACTGGTCTGGTCGTGCCTCGGAAAGCACGTTAAGCCGTTGGTCCCGGTTGCCATACGAACATCTAGTGGCAGTCGTTACGGGTTGTTGGAGCCCTCGAAAGTCCAACAATTGGTCTAACTGCAATACTTCGATGTCGCCTTCGGGTTGTGGAGGTCAGACGGCAGTCGCTTCACGGAAAATGTCGAAGTTTAGCCATATCAGCAGTTGGACTGGTAAAAGCGGACCCCAGACTCCAAAGCTGAAAAGGCTTCGGATGCGACTGGGATTAACGCTGGGATGATGATGACTTAAATTGTAGTCAGCGGGAAACACCGCCGCTGGCAAATTGGTCCAGTCCGATGTACGCGGTATAAAAGACGAAGCGAAATGCTTCGTCCGGATGGTAGTGATGTCAAAAACGTAATGGTGGATACTCAATAATCTGTTTGTTTTAAAGCAACGGCACAGTTTTTCTTGTAAAGCAAGCGTTTGTACAACTAAGTAACTAAGTCCACTTTACTTTACGGAACTTTGCAAGAGAAGTGCTAGAAAAACTGTACTTTTGCAAGCGTTTGAAATGTTTTCCTTACTTTAAACTTTTATATTAAACTAGCGGCCGCCAGCGACTTTGTTCGCATGAAGTTAGTTATGCTCCGCTCCAATTGGTCGCAGCGTGGTGTTATTGATATAAAATAAGCGCCTGTTAAAATAATGGAAGCAATACGTACGTCTGCGTTAGCTCCCGTTTTCGCAACATTTTTTGTTACTGCTCTGCTACTATTGGTTATAGCGGGATGTTATATAGCCTAAAGCCTTCCTGGATTAATAGGCTATCCAACGCAAAAATAATTTTTCAAATCGGACCAGTAGTTCCTGAGATTAGCGCGCACAAGCAAACAAACAAACTCTTCGGCTTTATACAGTATGTTAAATAACAGAGGGCGTTCCCTTAAACTCGTTAATATATATCATTAATAGATTAAAATAAAAATATCAGCATAGAAAAATAAGCATAAAAAAATCCGAATAAAAAAAAATTATAATTGAAAATAAATTTGAAGCCTCCTGTTTTAAATCAAAATAGTAGTCGTCATGTATAACTAAATTGCGACGTTGCCGTCTTTCAAGTTCGCGTGTACAGTGTGTTTCTTTTACATGTCAATTTAAAATTTTTATTGAATATTTTCATATTGGAAAAAATTTTAAAACATTTTGTTTTCGAATGGAAATATTTTTTTTAGCATGTGTAGTTAACATACTGTATATTAGTATAGATGAAGAAAGATGAAGGTTGAAACTCAGAAAATGACTTCAGTTATTATACTTTGAAGTTATTACATAATCAGCCTATAATGTTCCCACTGTTGGGACGCAGGCTCAGCCCTCTCAGTGAGAGGAAGTGGGCCGTAATCTACCACGCTGACCCAGTGCGAGTTGGTAGTTGTCACATGTCTTCAAAATTTTTGGCTCTAGGGCATCATCATAATTATCACGATGTTTTTCTTCAACGTTTTGAAAGCAGCGGTTATGAAAAAATTTACACAAAGTAATACGCTTGACGGGGTTCAAACCTACGACCTACAACTTATAAGTCACGGCCTACAACATAGAGCCAACGTTGCTTGTAGTTATTTTATCTAATATATTGGTTATGAGTACTTCAATTTATCAAACAAAGGTCAGTTATTAGGTTATGCACTTTGCGACCCTCGAAATTACATAAGATAGTCCTTCCATGAAGTTTACTTTTCAGCACTTCCTGCTGCGTTCGCTGGAACGAAAAATTTGCGCACTAAACTTTCTAGCAGCACAGCTATCTGTTCCGTGAAAACACTTCACTCTTTAAAAGCACTTCCAGGTAAAGTACTTTATACTAAGTTATAAAAAATGACAACAAACTACTTTGTTTCAGAGCGGGGAAAATACCTTTTCATTTTTCATGCTCGGAAAGTAGTGTTGTTTTGATCTGATTATTAGGTGGAAAATGCTGCTTCCTTTCCTAGAAAAGGACAAATTCATACAAATTACTTCCCACCTAAAGGCCGGAATGAACTTTAAAAATAGAACTGCTGTCAGCTGTGAAGAGTATTATGTAAAAAAAAAAAACATATAAAAAAAATGCTGCGGCCATAAGCCATATGAGTTTCTAAACAGTCAGAGTGAACTTAGTGCAAAATTCTTTCAGCGAAATAGCGGACAACAACTGAGAAAACAGCGGCGGAATACTAATCTGTTATGTATCGGTAACGAAATAAAATACAAAAAAAAAACAGTTCAAATAAATAACTAGTTTTATTTTCCTCACATTTGTAATAAAATATAGAGTATTAGAGTAGTACACGGGTAAAAAAATCAATTCCTACTTGGACTATAGCCTCCTGTTTTCATTTTGCTAATCCATTGCTCCATATATAAAAAAATGTATTTGCTTAACAGCGTAACCCTGGCAATGAATGTTGTGGAACTCTCAAAATGAGACCCATTGCTATTGATAGTATGTATAGAATTAACCTGCAATTAACCTGCTGGTTGTTGACAACAATCTTTTGTTTCTTTTTTTGTTCTGGACCTCTCCCGCTCTTGGCGAAGCGGAAATGCATGTCACACTTTAACTAACTAAAACCCACCCCTATTTCTTCATTTGCCTGTGCGCCAGGGCGACGGTTACTTTTTTCAACCAACCCGCAACCCTAACCCAGGAGGTATCGGTCTTCGTGGACCTGCGTGGTTTTTAATCAGGTATGGATTATCCAGTGTAACCAAGTGTTGGATGATACTGTGCTTGATCGCTTGCGAAGTGAAATCCAGAGTATGGTGAGGTGTTGGCCTCGACCAATACTTATCAGGTGACCATCAACAATGTACTGATGGTAACAAATGTCTGATGTGATGGGAACAAGTGTCTTGACACTTGTTTGTTCCGGAAAGTTAAGTAGATGGAACGGATGTCATCCGTGGTTCTTTCACAGTTGTTACAGATCGTCAGAAGTACGATAATAAAAAGTCCAACAATTGATCTAACTTCAATGCTTCGATATCGCCTTCGGGTTGTGGAGGTTAGACGGCAGTCGCTTCACGGAAAATATCGAAGTTTAGCCAAAATCTGCAAATAGACTGGTAAAGCGGACCCCAGACTCCAAAGCCGATAAAGCTTCGGATGCGACTGGAATTAACACTGAGATGGTGATGCCACTTTTGAGATGTGGTGCTGGAGAAGGATGCTTCAAATTCCATGGACAATATTCCGAACAATTAATCAGTCAATCCTTCGAGAGCTGGGTACCACAATAAAACTTTCTTCTGTTTGCCTTAGAAGAATTTTGGAATATTTATTTATTTATTTAGACTTTCGCACAAATAAAACGTACAGAGGCGGACTTAATGCCTTAGGCATTCTCTAGCAGTCAACTGTGAAGAGATTAGATAGAAAGTGCTTTAGTTTAAACAATGACAAGGAAAAGAAAAAGCTTATAAGAGTATATAAACAAATACTTAAATAACCTATATACATATACATACTATTACTACTATGGCCTTATTGCCAGAAAAGATGAAGACAACCTCAAACATCTGATGGTTACTAGGAAAGTGGATGGAGGATGTTCTAGAGGTCGCAGTCTAATAAGGGTAAGCTACAACACGACCGTCAGTAATGAGGAGAATGACTTGAGGAGGAGGATATAAAATACTGGTTTTTAGCTGCCACCGGCTAGACTAGAGGCTGACCCCAGCATAAAGTAAAGACTAAGCAGATAAATTTGTATTTTTATCAGCCCCTAAAATATTCGACTCATTGTAGTACTTTGTTTTATTTTAATTAGAGATTAGTTTAGTATTACTGTCCCTTTGCAGCTTTTCACAATAGCAACGAATGTTATTATTATACTTCTTTCAAATAGAAAAGTTATTTTCGTCCCAAAACTGACTTCCCGTCAATGTACATGCTTTTCTCAATGTTAGCCATTCCGATATATTTGAGGACCAAGTTACATTGGATGTTTAAAATATTTGACATAGCCTAGTATATTCTGACCCTCAATCAGAAAACCCTTTGAGCCTATTCAGTAGGTGAATCCGCTTTATTTGTATTTGAAAGGAATAAATAAAGATTTACTAAAATACCGATACAGTGAAAGTGAATATATTAAGATGATTCCATTCTTTTGGAATTGTTTCGAACTATTTTCTTGACTATTATTATTATAATCATTTAATAAAAATAATTCGTTTACGTTTCATGAAAGTATGATATCATAACACGTCTATTAATACTTTAGAAGAAAATTCCTGTTAAATCTTGCTTCATCATCAACCATTTTTATCGTCCCTCTGCTGGGCACAGGTTTCCTCTCAAACAAAGAAGAATTCAGCGTAATCACCACGCTTGCTCAATGCGGGTTGGTGATTTTAGACAAGTCCAGGTTTCCTCGAGATGTTTTCCTTCACATTGTAATCAGTCATGAATGAATCTTACTTCGTTGTAAAATATTTATACTTGTGACTTTTCATAGTTCAGAAACATCTCAAGCTAACTCTCACATTCAGTTTACCTAAAGAAAAAGGCAAGATTAATTTTCTTTTCGATTCTAGAGGTCCGGGGTCATACCTGCATTCTATAAATAAACGTCCATCTTGTTCTCAAAACTAGGACAAACAGGGTAATGTATTTGTGACACCCCTGCCTACAACTGACCTATTTAATAGTACTATATCATTACGCCCCTATTCCCAGGAGGAGAGAGTTGTTTGTATATTACACCTGCATTTCGTCACATACATAATTCATGTTACCAGTCCCATATGTGTGTGTGAACTTAGTTTAAAGTTTTGGGTTCTATTACTATATTTTATTTTAATAGAACCCAGTACTCCATATTAAACGCTTATTTAAATATTACTGCCCAACGCGCCTGCAAATCCACGGGATCCATTTCATCGCCTCGCTCAACTGCCGTCATCCTTCCTATTCCTAAGTTTTTTAAGTGAATAGGCTTAATAAACTAGTGCGCTTTACCATCAACGATTGCATCATTGCTTACCATGAGGCGGGATCGCAGTCAAGCACTAGTTTATAATTATTAAAAAAAAACCAAGAGGTGTTTTTTGGACTAAACGTTCAAGAGTGTGGTTGCTAATCCAGATTCCATATTCTGCAGCTGGATTCATGATACCTAACTCTCCAATTCGCAGGATTCAAATATGGCAATCTTGATTACTTTGTAGTGTGCATAGTACATATGTAATAAGACGTGATAGACGTGGGTCTATCACGTCCAGACCAGAAATTATGTGTACATTGCGCGGCGGGTCACAGCATATTGAGCCGTTATTAAGTGACAAGCATTGTCCAACAGAGTATTATAAGAACTGAGTATAACAAACCACTATGCTTGGCATTTGTGGACTATGAGAAGGCCTTCGATTCGATTGAGACTTCGCCGGTGCTACAGTCTCTCCAGCGGTGCCAAATTGACCATCAATACATTGAGGTGATAAAGTGTTCGTACAAAAACGCCACCATGTCAGTCCGTCTCCAGGATCAGGACTCGAAACCGATCCAACTGCAGCATGGAGTGAGACAAGGAGATGTCATATCTCCTAATTTGTTAACTGCTGCTTTGGAAGACGTCTTCAAGCTCCTGAACTTTAACGGACTTGGCATCAACATCAACGGCGAGTACATCACTAATCTCCGTTTTGCAGATGATATCATGGTCATGGCTGAGACCCTGGAAGACTTGGTTTGAGAGCTTCCCAACAAGTGGGTCTAAAGATGAACATGGATAAGACGAAGATCATGTCGAGCTCTCATGTCGCACCCACTCCAATTCTAGTTGGTTGCTCTGCGAAGTTGTTGACGAGTATATATACCTGGAACAAACAGTCCAACTAGGTAGGTCCAACTTCGAGAAAGAGGTGTCTTGTTGAACCCAGCTCGGCTGGGCAGCGTTCGGGAAGCTACACTACATTTTCTCGTCGTCCAAAATATCACAGTGTCTCAAGACTAACGTCTTTGACCAGTGTGTGTTGCCAGTGATGACTTACGGAACTGAAACGTGGTCACTCACAATGGGCCTCGTACGAAGGCTCAGAGTCACACAAAGGGCAATGGAATGAGCTATGCTCGGAGTTTCTCTGCGTGATCGAATCAGAAATGAGGAGATCCGCAGAAGAACCAAAGTCACCGACATAGCTCTGCGAGTCGCTAAACTTAAGTATCAGTGGGCAGGACAGGGCAGGGCTCGTAGAACCGATGGCCGATGGGGCAGTAAGGTTCTGGAGTGGCGGCCACGTACTGGAAGATGCAGCGTAGGGAGGCCCCCAACAAGGTGGACCGATGACCTGGTGAAGGTCGCGGGAAGCTGATGGATGCGGGCAGCACAAGACCGGTCAGCGTGGAAAGCTTTGGGGAAGGCCTTTGTTCAGCAGTGGACACCTATATACTGAAGAAGAAGACTTCACTAATGTTCATAAATAGCAGTAGAAAAAAACGTGGTGACACCAGGCTTTCAGCTGAATAGGGACTTGACTTCCTTCAACGACGGTAGCCGGTGAACAGAGCGATGAGTTTTCATTACTGCTTCTCAAGGCTTACATAATTAATACACGCTTATAAGCAGGAGATTGCAAAGCATTGTACCTACGCTTAAAATATTAAACTCAACAGTTTCTGTTTTAAAGAATTGGATTTTTGAAGGAAATTCGTTTCCTAAATGGATTTTCGTTCATCTTTGTTGCCGATGGGACTTCCCATTTGGTCGCATAGCGCTTGTAAATTATAATTAATACAATTATAAAGGTCTGGCAACACTCAGGCTAATCCCTGTAGGGACACGGGAAGCGACTGCGAGTCTCTGTTGTTTTGATGAATATTAATAATCTATAGACAGTACTGTCTGAACTAAATGTTTTTTTTTTCTTAATATAATGTGCCCCATTAAATTAGCTAGTAAAACTTCGTAAACAAGATATAACAACCAAACATAATCAAGTTTAAAAATAAAATTGATGTGTTTTTTTTTGTATAATTTTTTTGGAGAGTGTGCGAGGGAATTGCATGATTTTCCCAATCATCGAACGACCCGTCGTACGGATCGTTGTGGTAGTTGCATTTCGTTTTTGAATTACCTACATTATAGTTTTAGTGAACATTCATATCACTTTCTGTTACAGCTACAGGGTTAAGTCATACATTTTTTAAAGGTATTAATATGGTCCAGATATTGAAAATAATACTACGTCTGACCGCGGATTTTTTTTTTACCAACAATATAAGGAATGTGCCATAACTACACAGAATATGCAGCTACAGCGTTAAGTCATACATTTTTTTAAAGGTCCTAATTTGGTCTAGATTTTGGAAAGTGCCTGATTTGCTTTACTTATCTATGCCAGGCTCTTAATACAACCGGGCTATAAACCTTAAAAATAAACAAGCATGACAAGGTAAATCGACGACCTGTTAAAGGTTGCGGGAAACTGCTGGATGTGGGAGGCGCAGGACCGGGCAGGACGACGTAGATATCCTTGGGGGAGGCCCATGTCAAGCAGTGGCCGTCTTTCGGGTGAAATAATGATGATGAAGATGAATAATTAATTCTTTATTGAGAGTAACAATGAGACTAATAGTGTAAGTAACAATTAAAGTGTAAGTAACAAAAATGAACTTACAACTATGTTAGTGATATAATACCATCAAAAACATAATACAGCAATCACTGCTTCCACAATCGAGCCGAGATACTGAAGCAGCGATTCAAAAGACAGCAGTCCAGCCTGATCGTATTAAGTCCCAGGTTACTGCTACAATTGACTCGCACCCCGGGCAGCAAGGACATACATTTTATACGTATTAACGCATAAAACAATCAAAATACAATTTCGGAAATATTTCTAATGCGCTACAGAAGCAAGGTGGTACCTCCATCATCACTCTAAAAGTATTGTTGTACTGCACGTGAAGGCCACTGATGTAAAATCTTTATGCGTAAAATGTATCCACAGCCATGGGGTATAATCTGGGTTATATAATATGGGTTCACCTGTGGCCTGTGGCCCACACGCCGCAGGTGAACCCATTTTTGGGATATAATCCCGAAACATTAGCTTCAATATACTCTTAATTTATCTTTCACAAATCCTATATTTGCTCTGGGGCATGTAAAGTAATTGTTACAATAAATAGCTAACGCCATTAGCGAGATTATGAGGCCATAAATGGAACGATAAGGCTCCTGTCCCACCAGCGACGTCGACTTAGGAGCGACTCAACGATCAATTCTATTCTCCCATATGAAGGGTAAAACACATAAGGGTAGAGACACATAAATAAATAAAATAAGTTTATTTCATCTCATCTTTTGTATACGCGAAACCCGAAACACGTGTCCAGTATTTTTATGTAAAGAATTTATGTACAAATTTTCGGAAAGCTATCATGAAAAACCACAGAGTTATGAGCTTGTAATGTTACCTGGTTGTCTCAACAAAAAAACGGTCAACTCGCTTTTCGTCCACTAGCGTATGTAGCGGCGCGGCGCGGCAGCGGCCCTAGGGCACTATGATCCGCAATGAACTGTTTCGTGCGCTCGGTTACCTCACTGCAACACTTTTTAAATCATCATCAATCAACATCATCTCAGCGCTTATCCCGGTTGCATCCGCGGCTTTCGCGTTGTAGCCCGGGGTCCGCTTTCCTGCACATTCTCCTCCATTTCGCACGATTTTCAATAAAATATATTTAAATATATTCTTGACATCGATTCGGTTGCTTATTCTGAACAAATTATATTCAGGTTTAGTCTAAAGAAAAAATAACGTTTATTAACTTACGACCTACCTACCTAGAAACTCTCCGTTAGTCATCCACGAAAAAATGTCTGATGAGTGCGTGAGTCTGATGAGCGGAAAGACTTTTAGTGATTAAAACGCCGGGTGTGTTTTAGTAAAAGTATAACACTCGCTTCCGCTCCGTCCAAAACAGGAGAGGTCATTTAATGATTTTTGATCCTTTGTTCCTTCACTTGTCTATGCGCCAGGGGCATCTGTTTTGAACAACCCACGGCATACTTATTCTGGTAAGTTCCTTGCTTCAACTACTTTCCGTTTTTCTTCGGTATTTGGATAAATTTTTACACAGAAAAATTTAGACATCCAACGAAAAAACGCCTTTAAAGAGCTCATCGATTCCCGTCTCCAGTATTTTTACAGGAGAGTCATCAATTAAATTTTACTAAAATGGCAAAAGTGCATCTTCAACAAAAGCCAATAGTTTTATTAATGAAACATATCATTTTCTTAAAAGAAAACAGTAAAAAATGTCGATTCGATGTGAATGTTGATCTACGTAAGGACCTAATATTTTAGTAGTCGATACCTACTCATTTCTTAAGAAGGGTGATCGACCCGCACGGCAGTTTTAACTGAGGCGCGAGCTAAGTAAAACTGACATTTATTTATTTATTTAAATAGAACGGCAGAAGCCAATTACACTATTTAAACACAAACTACAGTAAACATTAATAAAAAAGAAGAGGAACATTTAACAAACGATACAATAAAATCATTAAACAGACACTTTAAACATACACTTATTTAATTCAGTCATGCATTCTTCTCACAAATTCATCCACGAAAATATCGAGATCAGTGTTTGAGTTCAGGAGAGCGTTAATAGCTGCTAATGTCCGAGGAATAGGCGACTTGAAGTGAGCAATAGTTCGGCTGGTCGGAACAGCCAGTAGCCGATGTTTTCTGCCACGACAGTTATTGTCAGGCACAAACACATTGCAGATCTCATTGTCCAGATCAGGATCATCCGTAATCCCTCTGAGTATTTTAAAGACTACAATCATCTGATCGCGCGAACGTCGTACTTCAAGTGAGTTGAAATTTAAGCATCCCAGCAAAAAATTGGTGGGATATAAATAGGGATAAAACCCACACACGTTTTTCTCTAAAGCTAACACATACTGCTTCTCAAAAGGATTCCATACACATGCACTAGACTCAACCTTGCTACGAACCAATGCCCCAAAAACAAGTTTCATAACGTGGGAGTTATGGAAGTCACGACAGTTCCTTAAAACAAACCCAAGACGCCTGAAAGACCCCTTGGTAGTAGATGTGATGTGGTCATGGAAGGTGAGTTTTGGGTCGAATATGATTCCCAGGTCTTTCATGGAATTAGTTCAGTTCGTGTGATTGTATCTCCATTCAGTTTGTATAGAAAGTTAACTGGGTGCCGCATTCGACCAAAAAACCTCACGTAGCATTTTGATTTATTGAAATCCATTTTATTTTCTGAACTCCACTTATACACAGAATCAATATCTGATTGCAGAGCTTGGCAATCGAGCTCAGACTTAATTTCATAGAAGAGTTTTAAGTCATCTGCATATAAAAGGGATCTTGCATTCACAATCGCATCGGGAAGGTCGTTAATCATTAGGTAAAATGAAAAGGAGAGGACCGAGTACTGAACCTTGGCTTACGCCCGAGCGAGTGTGATAAGGACGTGACTCGTACACGCCCAATCTAACAAATTACTGTCGGTCCTGCAAATAGTCTGCAAGAAACCGTAGAAGCTCTGGAGCAACTCCTTATCGCATACTGGTCGATCGGTAAGATTAAACTACGTATGCCGCAACTGATTCATAGATGGGTTCATCTTCACATATTAAGACCTCTCCATGCTTTGGAAAGTACTTTACAGACTGTAATTATTATACCAGCTGTAGTTTTTCCCGGTGGTAGGCAACAACATCAGCCGCCGGCATAAGTTACCACACACCAGACAAAGTCTTGCCGCCAAGCGATTCGTCGTGTTCCGGCATGATGTCTGGTGAAGCCGTACGGAAGACGGGTCTGAGCAGTTGGGTTGCGATGTGACCGGGTACGATGTGCCTAATGTTGTTGTGTCGGGAGGACACAAGCATCAATTCATTCCTCAAACTAAGAATACTGAGATAGCAATCTTTTTGGATAACAATGGATACATGAGCACTACTTTCACTATCCTTACGAAGAAGGTTCCAGTTATATAAAGTACAGTGTAACGCTTCATTCGGATCGTTGTGGTGTCAACAACGTAAGGGTGGAAACTCGCCGTATGACGTGTCGTCCGATGATGGAACGGGGATGGGGGAACCAAATCAAGCAATTCCCTCGCACACTCTCCAAAATGCATGCTATAGAACAGCGACAGGCTAGCTACTCTTCTCCTGTCTTATTAAGGGAATCGTATTGCCCAATCACAGGGTCATGGAGGTCATAAAGGCAGTCGCTCTACTACCATCATCATCATCAGACCCTAATATAATTGGGGGTTGGTGTGTTACTAAAATGTAGAAATAGGATTATGAGGGAAATGTCAATGAGTGTATGCGGGTGTATATATGTACAGACGACAGCACATCAAGCTACTACAATCTGTCAGATTTCTTTATTTTATTTTCAACTTAATCTTTAAAGCATAAGGGTCAAAGTCGATTGGGAATATTTGACAGTTTCGGGTTCTTAGACCTACAGTTACTGTTGTCCTCACATAATATGCATTCATTGGCATTTTATGAACTATGTTGAACTCTCAGATGATAAAATAAGATAAGATTATTTATATGTATGTATATATATATTTAAAAAAAAGATTTGGAAGAAAAATGTAATCGTAATTAAAAAAAATTGTAGGGAAGGATAAAGAGCTCTGATTATGTCAGAGGACACATGGAAGGTGTTGGTAGTATGGTTTTAGCTAGTAAGAGTCTGGCACATCCCAGACTGGCTCATTAGTGAGGCAGCCTGGGTCCATGAGTCCATTAGGATTTCCCACTCCAGCCAAAACAAAAACAAAAAGCATAGTTGGGAAAAGGTTATTCAAAGCTGCCGTAGTATCTACCTGTCGCCAAATTATTCCTTTAAAGGGAAACTTTGTATCAATAAATACTAAGTGTGCCATTTTAGGTTACATTAGGCTGTTAGGTAAATGGTGGAAGCGTTGCTGTGTTGACATTTTGTTTTCATATTGAATCTCTTTTTAACTAGTTCCCAGAGAAAGCACTAGAAAGTGGCGAAAAGCGGACGTTTTGGGAGACTGTTTTCTGTAATATTGACATTTAAAACGTGCTGATTCTCAGCCTAACTTGAATAAATGAGTTTTTAATGTCATTTGACTAATTTGAATAAAAGTTCTTGTAATAGTTTTGACTAGTTTTAAGTAATTTTTGACCTAAATATAGTAAAGTTTTAGTTTAATAGAAAAGCTGTTCACTTATATTACATTTATTTATTTTGATTGGAAATTCAGCCCTAAAACAAAATCAGGTTTAATTTATTAAAGGAATTAGGCAGCAGTTTAATAAAAAAACGTGCTGAATTTCTTTAATAAATATAAAACATTTCTTCACCGCACCGCAAACAAATTACCAAGTCGACGCCATCAATCAGAGAGAGAGTATAAATTCAAAGATTATAAAAGAGACTACATAATACAGTATGTTAACTAACAGAGGGCGTTCCCGTTAACCCGAAATAGTATAGCATACATACATGCTAAAAAAAATATTTCCATACGAAAACAAAATGTTTTAAAATTTTTTCAATATGAAAATATTCAATAAAAACTTTTAAATTGATATGTAAAAGAAACACACTGTACACGCGAACTTGAAAGACGGCAACGTCGCAATTTATTTATACATGACGACTACTATTTTGATTTAAAACAAGAGGTTTTAAATTTATTTTCAATTATAATTTTTTTTTATTCGGATTATTTTATGCTTATTTTTCTATGCTGATATTTTTATTTTAATCTATTAATGATATATATTAACGAGTTTAAGGGAACGCCCTCTGTTATTTAACATACTGTATTTAAACTACTAGCGCCAATGCGGCATAAAACTTATACATTTTTTATAAATTACTAGCGGCCGCCAGCGACTTTGTTACTAAACTATTATCAGTATTATACTGTTATAATACTGATAATAGTTTATTAAGAGCCTATTCACTAGCCTTGAAGACATTCAAATTGAAGTCCGACGGAAACACCGCCGCTGCCAAATTGTTTCAGTCCCTCGACGTAAACGGTATAAAAGAGGAGGTGAAACACTTCGTCCGGATCGTAGTGGTGGTAACAACCTAAGTGTGGACACTTGTCGGGTCGTCAGACAGTGAAAGGAAGATGGGGTTTTATATAAATAAAACAAAAAATGAAAATAAAACATTTAGAAATAAAAAATAAAAATAAATATGTATAATTAAATATGTAGATAGTTGAATAATCAACTATCTACATATTTATGTTAAACACAATTCCAGAATGTCTGCTTTTCTAGTCCACATTACTTACCTAAAGCATTTGTATGGTCTAAGTTTTCAATGGTTGAGCCAGCCCAGCCCTCTGGTCACGTAAAGACCTATCTCATTTGTATTCAGTCATTGTACTTAGAACCAGACTGGGAACAAACATTTGCAGACTGTAATAGACAATACTAATGTCTGGCTTTAAAAATTAAATACTTTTTTTGATGATTTATGGAGAATACTGTTAAACGTACTTGGACCACAAATCACTGAATACGTGTTGTGTTGCAAAAGAAAAAAACGGCCAAGTGCGTGTCGGACTCACGCATAAAGGGTTCCGTACCATTGATTTATGAAATTAAAGGATTTAAGTTATTTGTATGAAACATTACGCGGTAATAAGCGGTTTATGATTGAAAAGGTATTAAAAAAAAACTACTTGCTAGATCTCGTACAAAACAATTTTCGTTGATGGTTCACACGTATGTGTCTGATGAAAAAAAAAATTGAGTTTCTGTTCTAAGTATGGGGAGTCCCCTATATTTATTATTATTTTTTTACTTTTGCATCAAAATCCTAATGCGCCTCATAGAATACATCTACCCACCAAGTTTCAACAGTATAGCTCTTACAGTTTTGGAAAAAAATGGCTGTGACATACGGACGGACAGACGGACAGACAGACATGACGAATCTATAAGGGTTTCGTTTTTTACCATTTGGCTACTGAACCCTAAAAAGTATCATATTGAGACTCGTACAGAATCACAAACTAAGTAAATAAAAAAACTAAATGATATAAAACAAGGAACAATAAGAAAAATAAACAGAAAATCCTATACGAGGCCAAAAGGCTTATATCTCAGCATGGTGCTGCGTCTTAAAAAATCAAAACGCGGTAAACTTATTAAAAACACCCTTCTGTCTGTCTGTGATCTTTTAAGACTAAACTAGCGCTTAACCGCAATCCTGCCGGTGGTGATGGTAAAGCGCGCTAGCTTATTAAGAGCCTTTTACTAAAAAAAAAAACAGAGTGAATAGGAAGGAAGAGGCAGTTAAGCGAGGTGATGCAATGTGAAACCCAATAACACGACCAACGATGCTGCACCAGAGGAAGATTGATCTGGAGACCCTCCACGACCAAACTCCCGACGCAACAACATTTGGCGCAACATGGCGTTTTAATTTATATTAATGACTTACCTCATCACGTGAGGGATAATCACAACATAGTATTGTTCGCGGATGACACTTTTCTTATTTTTAAAGTCAAGCGTCAGCTAACAAATTTTGACGAAGTTAACAATGCACTGTCTAAAGTTGTCCATTGGTTTAATGTATAACCTTCTTAATAAATAACCTTCTTTTAAATGAAAAAAATAAATAAATAAATGTTCAACTGAATGGAGTAGAGTTGGACCCTATCGAGTCGACAGTTTTTCTTGGATTAACTATTGACGCCAAGTTACAATGGGGTCCTCACATTGAGAAGCTGTCGGGTAGACTCAGTTCTGCCGCCTTTGCTGTTAAGAAAATTAGGCAGATAACTGATGTGGATACAGCCAGAATTGTTTATTTTAGTTATTTTCATAGTCTTATGACTTATGGGATTCTTCTCTGGGGAACTTGTGCGGACATCAATACCATCTTTGTTTCACAGAAGAGGGCTGTTCGAGCCATTTTCAGCCTTGGTCCTAGAGATTCTCTTAGAGAAAAGTTCAAAGAGGTGAACATTCTGACTGTAGCTTCACAATATATATTTGAAAATCTTATGTATGTTCATAAATATATCTCGAATTTTAAGAAAATAAGCGATATTCATAATATAAATACCAGGAACAAACACAATCTTGCTGTACATCACACTCGTCTCCACAGAGTAGGCAACTCGTTCATGGATCAATGTATACCTACACTTTTACAACAAGCTTCCCATGGACATTCGAAACTTACCCATTAAACGATTTAAGAACCATATAAAGGCCAAACTTTGCAAAAAGGGGTATTATAAAATCACAGATTATTTAGACGACAAAAAAGCTTGGGATTGAGCTGCTCGCTCTGTTAAGCATTGTTATTAAGCAATATGCGTAATTATAAGGTAAATTATTGTAAACATTTTCGTTTATAATGGCTGGACTTGAAAAAAGACGATGATCCCTGAGTTTGTTTCGGCTATTTCTTCTCAGAGGTAGTCAGTTAGGAAATGCCGGCTTCATCTAGTTAAAAAAATAAAATAAAAAATAAACATGACGTGTAAAAGTGATCAGTGATCCTACTTGCTTAATAAACGATTTCATTTCACTGCTCAGACCAGCAGGGTAATTGCGTAACACACTATCTTTAGCAATGGAATTCATTTTGACAGTTCAACATCATTCATTGCGCGCTTTACGTTGTTGAGTAGAGACATTTTTAGAACATATGCAAGTAATGCATTAGTAATGTGCTTCAAAATGATTCCAGCTGATAGTAATAAAAACGTGATTCCTAGCAATATACACACATCAAAAGTGTCTAGGGATCAACATATATTTTTGCAATAACTTTTCTCCTGATTGATATTAATTAAAATTTTCTTTAAGGATTCATCAAATAAAGTGTTTTCGTTTGTCACAGTAACGATAAACCAAGTCACCTTTGCATTAATAAAGAAATTGCCATTTTCCTAATAAAGGGATATTTGACATTTGAACCACTAACACAAAAGTTCGAAAAAAAGACTGAAATAACAGTTTTCTCTAAAATTTTATTGGGTAACTTAAACAATTAATAATCCGTGTTTCTACCGCGAACACTAACAACACAAGAACATCGGTTTGGCATACTCAAAATGAGTTCATCCAAATCACGCTGTGGAATGGCTGCCCATGTTCGTTGCAACAACAAAAAAAGGTCTTCTTGCGACTGGATACCCTCCATATTCGGCAGAGCTCTTCTCTGTAGCATATCCCATGCATGCTCAATCGGGTTCAAGTCTGGCGACTGAGCAGGCCAGGGCAGGACATTGATGTTAGCTGCGGCGAGAGTCTGTCTTACAACTCTTGCGGTGTGTGGTCGTGCATTATCATGCATTAACTGAAATAAGGGACCGATTTGCACTTGTAGAGGAACGATGACGTCTGATACAATCGTTTCAGCATAAATTTGAGCGTTGAGGTTGCCTCTGATCCAAATCAACTCAGTTCTTCCGCCGATCCAAATACCCGCCCATACCATGATGGTTCCACCACTATAAGGATGGACTTCCTGGCAGGATTTTAAACGCTGTTGGCGTCCAGGGGTTCTCCAGTGTCGTATACGTCTTGTATCCGGTCTCATACCAAAACGAGACTCATCAGAAAAGCACACGAAACGCCATTGTTCTTCTGCCCAATTTCTGTGTTCAAGAGCCCATTGATATCGAATCCTGCGATTGTGCATTGCTATAGGTGGTACCCGTAGCGGTCTTCGGGAATGAAGGTTCACTTCATGCAAGCGGTTTCTGACTGTTTGGTCGCCAATTAAGTTCCCTGAAGAGTGATGAAGCCTCACGGCTAACATCATGGCGGTTATTGTTGGAGCTCTTCGAGTTAAGATTTGAATGTATCGGTCTTGTCTCCGTGTGGTGCAGCGATACCGTCCTCCATGGCGCTCAGCCACGGTACCAGTGCTTCGGTAACGCGTCCAAAGTCGACTGATAACACTCTGACTTGTATTCAGAGCTAAAGCCACAGTACGTTGCCGGGAACCAGCTTCTATCATTCCCACAGCTCTGAGCATTTCTTCCCTGCTTAAATGACGTCGCCGCTCCATAATAACGTTGGTTTTAATCAGTAGTAGGGAAACAGTAGCACTAATAATGTCTTCAATGCGTTGTATGTTTTTATAGGGAAAATATTGACACCTGATTTTCATCTTTTACTCGAATTTGATTCACAGTTCCTGATTCAAATTATGAAATGCACCAAAAAGGATCCATATAAATTTATAAAATCATAAATTTATTACAAAGCCACATCTCAATCTCAAGAAATCCGCATAAAAATGCTTGATCCCTAGACACTTTTGATGTGTGTATAATGCTGAATAGGTGAAAGTTGGTATTTTGTAAGGAACTTTTCATATCTGCATAATACTGATAATAATATCGCGTAACTTCTACGATAAAGGTACAAAAACTTCAAACGATAACATTGCTGTGAACTTTTATCTAGACATTTTAAGGTGTCTGCGACGATTTTTATTGATGACTAGCTGCGTCCAGCGGTTTCACCCGCGTAGGTGTCGATATTTTTTTTTTTATATATGCTCCGGCTCTATTGGTCGCAGCATGATGTTATATAGCCTAAAGCCTTCCTGGATTAATGGGCTATCCAATGCAAAAAGAAATTTTCAAAACGGACCAGTAGTTCCTGAGATTAGCGCGTTCAAACAAACAAACAAACTGTTTAGCTTTATATATTAGTATAGAGTATAGATTATATTATTGACTAGCCTCCGCCAGCGACTTCGTTCGCGTAGAGTTACCTATGCTCCGCTTTGACTTCAGTTTTCATAACATTTTTTGTTACTGCTCTGCTCCTATTGGTTATAGCGGGTATAGCGCTGCTCATATTGTTATATAGCCTAAAGCCTTCCTGGATTAATGGGCTATCCAATGCAAAAATAATTTTTCAAATCGGACCAGTAGTTCCTGAGATAAGCGCGCACAAACAAACAAACAAACAAACTCTTCAGCTTTATATATTAGTATAGATGATAATATTGTGTTTTTTACTGAAGATTTTGCACTAAGGTACTTGAAGTAAATATGTACAAAGAGGTTATTGCAAGACAAGAACTTGATACAACGGATTTACGATACTCCCTGATCTTGTCATGTCGAACCAAAATAATGTATAAAAACAATTGAGAAACTTTTTTTGTTGATTGTTTCACGAAACTTAGAGGAAAATTTTAAACATTAAACAATTCATGAATGAATATATATAAATGTGTTAGTGTGAAATTGTTTTTCGTTCAACTAAGCTGGGGTAGCCTAGGACCTCGGTAATCCGGACTCCCGCTTGTTCGGTGATCGCTGTAATCCGGCCGGGCAATCCGGCAATGGGATTCGCGGGGGAGGCCGGCGAGGGTAGGTGCGGGCTGTCATGCATGAAAGTAAACATACGACGTTGGCATTAAAAGACAAATTGCGGATTATAGAAATGCTAGATAACGTTGACAGCTACCCTGTCATTGCTCGGATGTTTGGCATAGGCAGGTCAACTGTAGGCGACATAAAGAAACTAAGGTTAAACATGTGTTTTGTTAACATTGGCATACTGCATACCGGATACCGGATACCTCGATAATCTGACAAGGGTCTTGTTTTTGTCTCTCCGGATTAACGAGGCCCTACTGTATTTGTTATCCCAATGTTCCCATGGCAACGAAATTTATGCGAATAAAAGCTCGGGGCGCAGTTAGTGATAACCTAAATAATTATAATTGATGACATATTTATTTAATTTTTTAATTTTTCGGTGGTAGGCAACAACATCAGCCGCCGGCATAAGTTACCACCCACCAGACAAAGTCTTACCGCCAAGCGATCCGTCGTGTTCCGGCATGATGTCTGGTGAAGCCGTACGGATGACGGGTCTGAGCATTTGTGTAGCGATGTGTGCCGGGTACGATGTGCCTAATGTTGTTGTGTCGGGGGTTTGGTCGTGGAGGGTCTCCAGATCATCCTCTGGCGCAGCATCGTTGGTCGTGCGTGTTGTTGGGTTAAACATTGCATCACCTCGCTCAACTGCCGTCTTCCTTCCTATTCACTCAGTTTTTTTGAGTGAATAGGCTTAATAAGCTAGTGCGCTTTACCATCAACGATTGCATCACTGCTTACCATCAGGCGAGATTGCAGTCAAGCACTAGTTTATAACTAATAAAAAAAAAAAATATATTCTTACAGCTAGGACACAGACCTCCTCTCTCCGTAAAGGGTTATAATGTACCATGCGAACCAGTACGGATTCATAGATGTCAAATGTCCACGAATTTTCCATTCCAGAACATTCTTCACGATATTTTCCTCTATCATTTTGAGAGCAGTGGTGATGAAATTATTTACTCAGAATAAATGGAGCGAAATTTCCTGCGAGAAGACGCGTTCTTGAAGAATTTGAATATAAATAATCACGTACAACGCGCGCCTATGCCCCGTCGCGAGGCGCATTGTCGTGTGTAATCCGCCTTAGTAATATATTGTGTACAAATAATACATTATTTTCACTCCATAAGCAGTGTTTTATTTGCCAAAAATACGTGGGTGATTCTTGGCAAAGAATTCCCTAGTACATCATTCCCTTCTCGTCAAATTCGTTTTCATACAATACAATACGATGTAGCCAAATAACTCGTGAATTTTTCAGCTGAAGCCGCAGTTATAAATTACTAGCTTTCCGCCCGCGGCTTCGTCCGCGTGGAATTCGGTCATATCGCGCTTTTTTAGATTCCTTATTTTCGGGGATTAATTATCGTATCATTTACCTTGTAAGTTTACATGCGCATATTCGTTTGCAAAATATTACCTTTTTTTAAACGACACACAGCGCCATCTATCACCGAACTGGTATGTAGCTAACAATATTTTTTTCCCCCTTCGGAATGTGATTTTTTTCTGGGATAAAAGGTACCCTATTATTTAATCCGGACTTCTAACTTTATGTCTGCATAATTTCAAAGCAATCGGTGCAGTAGTTATGGCGTGAAAGCGGAACAAACAAACAAACTGACTTTCCGATTTATAATATTAGTAAGGATTTTTCATACCTTTATTGCGTATACGAGATTTGCTTTCCATCTGATTATGATTTAAGTGTCTTCAAGACTCTGCCAAGCTCGCAGGTTATTCGAAAGAGATACTGTGGATCCTGGCGTACAGGCAAGTGAATGAGTTTTAACGCACACTTAAACGACTCTGCTCCAACACCGCTCCCACCCAACATTGCCCTAAACTAAGACGACTGCTCGCAGTCCACGCGGCAACAACTAGCAGGCATCCAGCAGTCCACGCGGAGACTGCTAGCAGACGCCCAGCTGTCCACCCGTTGACCGCTCTAGCTTTTAGCGATTGACTCAGTTCGTGATCGGATTCTATTGAAGCAGCTTGTCTTTTTTTTTGATTCATAACACGCGATCTAGCAATAATTATTGCTATTGCACTTGAAGATAAAGAGATAAGCGCAAGAAATAATAGGCGAAGTTTTTGGGTCGACCAGCGGCGACGGTGCGGGCGCCAGTGTGGCGACTGCTAGCAGTCTGCGCGGACGCCGCGCCGTCCACTCGGCTACAACGAGTGGCCAACTACCGAGCTTTCTGACGGCAGTAAGCTCGCTGGCAGTGAGCTGTCTACTAATTTATGATGCCAATGTAAAACATATCTAAAGTGCAATATTTAAAACCCATATTTGAATTATATTCTTTCTGCCGGGTGGGAGTAGAGTCGTTTAAGTGTGTTATGAGCTTTAATCAGTAAAAGTCTGGTACTTGAATTCTACTCCACTCAGAACGGGAGAGGTCATTTGATAATTTCCCAGCCGTAAGAAACAGTATCTTCAAGGCTAAATAAAGTCAATAAGCTCATAATAAATTAGTGAGCTTTGCCATTAACGATTACATCACAACTTACCACGGGACGGGATCTCAGAGAAGTACTAGTGAGTTTTTATGTTACACTTTTTAGTTGTTCCCGTGTGGTACCGGGCTTTTAATAGTACCAATCCATATCCTCTCCTGGGTGTCATAAGGGGCAACTCCCGCCAGGGATGCAGGCAGCAGCGCTTTTTCCGTGGAATATCAAATTACTGCGATCCCTAACCCGCCTGTCAAGCGCAAACCCCCCCAATGCTTGACTTGGGGGAGGCCTTAGTCCAGCAGTAGACCTCTATAGGCTGAAGAGGAAGAAGAAGTTATGAAAAGTACTGGTATCCAGCTACATCCGGTCAGACTAGACGCTGACCCAAAATAGTTGGAAAAAGGCTAGACAGATTATGATTTGTGAAAAGTAAATGACGCAATTTCGTTTGCTTGAGTTTTTACCCATAATTTTGGTTTAAAAACCATAGTAGTTTGGTTTTAAACCAAAATTATTTATTTATTTTATTATTTATGTACCTACACATTCAAATGCATAAGGATAAGACGGAATTATGATCCGAGTACAAAGGTGCTGCTTATTTCTTAAGAAATTTCTTCCAGCAGACCTGCGAAAGGAGAAGTAAAACAGAAATGTAGACAATAATGTGTAAGAACGAGGAAAAAATAAAATATGAATATGATAAGTAGTAATAATATTAAATATACCTAAACATATAATCCAAAAATAATTACATAAGTATATTTAAATAAATACATAATACTTACATAATTATGGGTAAAAGTTCAACCGATTTTGATAAAAAAAATCTATAAGACCACACTAAAAGTATATATACTATACTTTCAGATAAAAAAGAATCATCGCACTCGGTTGCCATGATACTGTGCTATTCGTATGCCGTTTGCCAAACTGGACTCAAGTGAACTGAGACTACATGGGAAACACCAGCTTTCAAATAAAAAAAAGAAACATCAAAGTTCGTTCAATCAGTCGAAATACCTGTTGTAACAAATATACAAAAAAACCGGCCAAGTGCGAGTCGGACTCGCACACTGAGGGTTCCGCCGTACAAACGTAGTATCTTTTGATCGCATTAACTTTGAAGTTTGATTTTTTCATTGCTTAAAGGGACAATATACCTAGGTATTTGGTATAAATGTCAATTTGATACCTTTATTCGATCGTGAGAAATAAGGTAGTAAGTTCATTTTATTAAAATATTTTTATTATATTAAATAACTAAAAAAATGTGATTTTCGCAATTTTTTCCTATATTTGCATTATTTGACAATGCTTCGTGCCAAATTTCAAGATTCTGAGTTTACGGGAAGTATCCTGTAGGTTTTGATTCCTTTGCGAGTGTCGAAAATTTGTTGAAAATATCGACATAATCGGCTGTATCTTTTGATTGGCTTGGCTTAGAAGTTTGATATTTTCACAGCTTAAAGGGACAATAGACCTGAGTATTTCATGTGAATTTCAGCTTGATACGTAAACGCGTTCTTGAGATAAAGGATCTTGACAGACAGACAGATGGAAAACAAAGTGATCCTATAAGGGTTCCGTCTTTTCCTTTTGAGGTACGGAACCCTAAAAATAATGTCGAATTGAGAACGTACTCCTTTTTAAAAGTCAGTGGAAAAAAAGACGCGCACGTCCAATTCCATTTTCAAATCGCTAGCCTATACGCACTTATGTGCATTGCATTCCTTAACGATGTGCTCTAAATTTTTAAAAAAACATTAATAATAACGTTTATTCAATAGGTGTTGACAATGTTACACAATAGTAGATTAGTAGCCAAGGGCTGTAAGGCATCAATTGCAGCCCGAGATATTTAGGCGTGCGAGTGCAGCGAGGGCGCTTATAGTTCGAGGGTGCAATTGATGCTTACACCCGAGTTAACTGCTTTGCTTTACATCTCGACTGAGCAAAAAAGGTAAGATGTAAGTAGAAGAAAACCGGCATTACAAGAATAAAGTTTTGTATTCCCGCCTTATTCATCTTTTTTTAAAATTATTTTATTTAGAACGAAATTGAGCTTCGCCGTTCGTTATTTAAAATTGATGACTATTTTACTCCTACGAAGACTAGGCTGAATAGTGAAGCAATCTCTTTTGTCATTGGGCTGAATACATGATGTCCATTGCCAGCATGATGGTTAGAGGTACGCAAACTTTTTGAAAGAGTGAAGAATTTACTTTGCACAGAATTAAAATCTATTGTACAAAGAGTAATTTTAAAACTTCTTTTTCTTCTTCTCAACTAGGACAAAAGCCTGTTTTAGCAGCCAAGGTTGCTCAAGATATGATATACAATTATTGGAATTAGGTGACGTGCAAATACTTATATGAATACAACATAAATTAAACATACTATATTAATTTAAATAGTAGACAGCCTCCGTGGCGTAGCGGTAGCGAACGCGGCCGCTGCGCAAGGAGGCGCGTGTTCGATCCCCGCCCACTGCAAATATTCGTATGCAAGAGTATGAATATTTGCACTGGTCTGGTCGTGCCTCGGAAAGCACGTTAAGCCGTTGGTCCCGGTTGCAATACGAACATCTAATGGCAGTCGTTACTGGTTGTTGGAGTTATCCAAATCCAACAATTGGTCTAACTGTAATGCTTCGATATCGCCTTCGGGTTGTGGAGGTCAGATGGCAGTCGCTTCATGGAAGATATCGAAGTTTAGCCAAAAATCAGCAGTTAGACTGGTTAAGCGGACCCCAGACTCCAAAGCTGAAAAGCTTCGGATATGACTGGAATTAACCATGAGATGATGATTATGACTGTCTTAACTTAAAAAGCATATAAATAAAATAAGCAAATAGTAATACATAGTGAACCCGTTAGCATGAGTCCTACGGCCAATCACCCCATGCAATTCTTCGGGCTATGTCGGTTACTATCGTTCTTCTGCGGATCTCCCCATTGCTGACTTGATCACGCAGTGAAACCCCAAGAAAAGCCCATTGCCCTTTGAGTGACCTTGAGCTTTCTTATGAAGTCCATTTAGCGACCACTTCTCAGTTCCATAAGTCATCACAGGCAACACACTGGTCGTAGACTTGTCTTGAGTTCTCGAGTGGTGACCACGCACTGGAAGACACAGCGTGGGTCTTGGTGAAGGTCGCGGGAAACTGCTGAATTCGGGAGGCGCATTACCGGTCGTCGTGGAGATACAGTCCTAATAAAATTCACGTTTACTTCGTTGCCATAAAGATATCTTCTATAATGATCAGCGACTGAAACCCATTGACATCACTAACTTTGCTACCTTGGAACTTCGTTAATTACTTGCTCATCCGTAATAGCGAGCCATTCAAGTTTACTGTAATCCTTGGCAAAGATACCTCCAATAAGTGACCATCTATTTCCAAGGTCAAGTAAACCAAACTTTAACCAGTTAATCCTCGCTCATTCCGCGCTCATCTTCAGCAACACAACTTTGAAAGATGTTTGTTTGTTCCTTAGTTAACCAAAAATGTAAAAAAAGTAACACTGGGAACCTTCAGGCTAATTACGTAATACACTATCAGTAGCAACCGGTTTTAATTTGACATTTTACTAGCATTCATTGCGTTATTTACGTTGTTCATCAGACACATTTTTCGAATATACAACGTGTAACAAAAAGGGTATATACATAACAAAGGCATGGCATCTTTACATGATATCAAACGATATTGGAAGAGTTTTTTAATCCTATCTCTTTATGTTAGGAAGTTATGAGGAAAAACACCGCCTGTGATAGGCTACTATCACACTAGTCGCACAGAGATATTGAAGACATTTATCGGATTTTGGCAAGTAACGTGACGGGTAACGAGTAGTTATTAACGTATGTAGTGTGCTGCCACGTTTGTTATGATTTGATTTTAAGAAACGCACGAAACCGAAAATTTGGTACCAATTTTTTGAGTATTTTATTTTGAGTTGAAACCCTTCCGATATCGTTTGATATCATGTAAAGATGCCATGCCCTTGGTATGTATATACCCTTTTTGTTACACGTTGTATAGAGCAATGGACTAGCAACATGCTTCAAATTTATTGTAAATGACAGTAATAGTGTGCTACGCAATCATATGTATGTTCATAAAAATATCTCGAATTTTAAGAAAATAAGCGATATTCATAATATAAATACCAGGAACAAACACAATCTTGCTGTACATCACACTCGTCTCCACAGAGTAGGCAACTCGTTCATGGGTCAATGTATACACTTTTACAACAAGCTTCCCATGGACGTTCGAAACTTACCCATTAAACGATTTATGAACCATATAAAGGCCAAACTTTGCAAAAAGGGGTATTATAAAATCACAGATTATTTAGAAGACAAAAAAGCTTGGGACTGAGCTGCTCGCTCTGTTAAGCATTGTTATTAAGCAATATGCGTAATTATAAGGTAAATTATTGTAAACATTTTCATTTTTAATGTCTGGACTTGAAAAAAGACGATGATCCCTGAGTTTGTTTCGGCTATTTCTTCTCAGAGGTAGTCAGTTAGGAAATGCCGGCTTCATCTAGTTAAAAAAATAAAATAAAAAATAAACATGACGTGTAAAAGTGATCAGTGATCCTACTTGCTTAATAAACGATTTCATTTCATTTCATTTCATCATGGTGGTGGTTGGGCTTACCTACTTATTTAAGATTAACATATTTTTTGTATCATCATCATCATCATCAACCTATTTATCGTCCCACTGCTGGGCACAGGTCTCCTCTCATACAGAGGAGGATTAAGCGTAATCACCACGCTTGCTCAATGTGAGTTGGCGATTTCAGACTTAAAGTCCAGGTTTCCTCAAGATGTTTTCCTTCACCTTCAGTCATTGGTGTCAAAAATATACTTAGAAAGTACATAATCATAACTTTTAGAAAAGTTACATTTGTACTTGCCTGACCTGGAATCGAACCAGCGCACTCATGCTTGAGAGGCTGGTGTTTTAACCACTAGGCCACGACATCAAATTCTTTGATTTGTTTTCGACGATTTTTTGTATGAATACAAGTTATAATTTCTCTTGTTCAGAGCGAGCCGCTCCTGTAATAGACGGTTTTGAACGGCCTTATAACAAAAAAAAAAAAAAGATTATCATATCTAAGTCTCAATTGGAAACAGCACATTATATATGTTAAACATAAACAGCATCCTCCATGTGGTACCGGGCTTAGAATAGTACCAACCCATATCCTCCCGTGGGTGTCGTAAGAGGCGACTAAGGGAACTATCACCAGGAAAGCGAGCAGCAGCGCTTCTTCCGTCTTCTTCTTCTGCCTGGCCTTAATCCCATTTATTTGGGGTCGGCCCTTCTGGTCAATGTTCGCCAGGACGGTCTGTCCTGGGTCGTCTCAGATGTTAATTGCGTCCTTTTTGGGTCCCTGTCAATAACGGACATCCATGTAAGGCGGGGTCTTCCACGTCTTCTGGGCTGGGTACCAATGTCAAGTACTTTTCTTGTCATGTGGTCCGATGGTCGCCGCTTGACATGACCGTACCACCTTAGGCGGCTCTCCAAAACCTTCTCCTGTATGCAGCAGCGCTTATTCTGTGGAATATTAAATTACTACGATCCCCAACCCGCCTGCCAAGCGTGCGGACTGTGGCAAACCTCCTCCCCACAATGTAATGAAAAACCTTGCTGGAGGTCTTTGTACAGTTGTAGACCTCTATAGGGTGAAGAAGAAGATAAACAGTATTATCTGCCTCCATTTCAGCATTTTCCCAACTGCGATGGGGTCGGTTTTCAATCTAACCGGATTCAGCTGAATACCAGTATTGTATTTACATAGAGCTACTGCCTATCTGACCTTCTTCTTCTTCTTCCTCTTCGGTCTATAGAGGTGCACTGTTAAACCGGTAATCTGCATCTATCGGCTTCCCGCGACCTGCATCAGGTCATCGGTCCACCTTGTTGGGGACCTCCCTCCGCTGCGTCTTCCGGTACATGGCCACCACTCCAGAACCTTACTGCTCCATCGGCCATTGGTTCTACGAGCAATGTGCCCCGCTCAATGCCACTTAATTTTAGCGACTCGAAGAGCTATGTCGGTGACTTTGGCTCTTCTGCGATCTGACCTTCACAATCCAGTGACTGGGTAATACGCCTCGGTGGTCAGAATTTTAGCATTCTGACGACCCGTAATGACTGTCAAAAAATATCGAGTGATAACCGCGAAAAACGTGCATGTTAAGATCCATTCACAGGCTAACCTCAGCAAGCGTAGCTAAACCAGATCAATCGACGTATGCAGCTATTATTACTTAGCCTTTTTCCTTCACCCTTTTGACAGCAGTGGTGATGAAATAATTTAAACAAAGTAAAGCACCTGACGGGGTTCGAATCTACGACCTTAAACTTGGAAGTCACTGCCGATACCACTAGGCTACCGCTTCTTCCCGTAAAATAGATATTTGTACGAACAATAAAACAAAGAAAAAGTACATTTTATTTTTTTATTACTCTTTACTTTACTTACAACTACCCAAGCTCTCTATAACAAAAAGCTGCTCCGTATACAAAAGAAGCAAAACCACGGGAAACAGCTAGTGGCCTAGCCAAGGGCAAACGAGAAACTCTCTAAATCTTAACTAAACCTAGTTCATTTCTCGCTCATCTCTAACAGTCGTTTAAGTTAACATGAGTTTAATCTTTGTAACTCCGAGTCAAAGTGAGCGTTAAGAGCTCTGGTTAATAGATATGAGTTTGTTTGTTTAAAAGCGAGGCCAGAGAGAGTGCGAGGAGCGATTGATATTCTGCCAGGTTCGTGGTTTGTTCGAAAGATTTACCGTGGCCAATGGTATAGGCAAAAGAAGAACAACGGAAGAATTTTAGTCAGAAAACGTCTAGTGATCAACATCATCTCTGCGTTTAGTCCCGGTTTCATCCGTGAGTTTCGCGTTGGATCGCGCGAAATGGTCGAGATTGAGCTAGAAAGCGTTCTAGCTCAATCTCCTCCATTTCGCGTGATCTTTAGCATCCTGTGGTGTGAGATTGTTGGCACGCATAGGCAAATAACGAACAAGGGATGCATTTTAGTCTGTCAACATCTAGTGGTCATCATCATCACCATCTCCGCATTAAGTCCCGGTTGCATCGACTTTCGCGTTGGAGCTCGAGGTCCGCTTTCTTTCTCAATCTCCTCCATTTCGCGCGATCTTTAGCATTCTGTGGTGTGAGATTGTTGGCACGCATGCCATCTCTTACAACGTCAAGCCAGCACTTTTTTAGTCTACCTCGCTTGTTCCGGTCCGGCGGAGGCGCTATAGCAAGACATTTGTTACCCACGTAACTTGCCGGCTTTCGTAAGACGTGACCGATACTGACCAATGAGAGTAAAAGTCTCGTGATGTCCCTCAAAAATAGGAGTGATTGATTATGAATAAGTCTGTAGCGGTACCTACAAAGAAACATGAGGTCTCGGTGGTAAGCCAAAACATCGGCTGCCGGCAGAAATTAGGTACCACCCACCAGACAAAGTCTTGCCGCCAAGCGATTCGTCGTGTTCCGGCATGATGTCTGGTGAAGCCGTACGGAGGACGGGTCTGAGCTGTTTTGTTCCGATGTGTGCCGGGTACGATGCGTCAAATGTTTTGTATCGGGAGTTTGGTCGTGGAGGGTCTCCACATCAATCTCCCTCTGGCGCAGCATCGTTGGTCGTGTTGTTGGGTTTAACATTGCACCACCTCGCTCAACTGCCGTCTTCCTTCCTATTCACTTATTTTTTTTAAGTTTAAGGGCTTAATAAACTAGAGCGCTTTACCATCAACGATTGCATCACTGCTTACCATCAGGCAGGATTGCAGTCAAGCGCTAGTTTATAATTATAAAAAAAAAAAACTTGCGAATGCATGAAGTCACGCGAATCCTGCATCTCGCAATCAAAGTTTTCTATGCAACTAGCACGCATACAAGTTCGCGACATCAACCGGCGCGGTGCAAATGCCCCGCCAGACAACCAGTCTGGTACTCCATTTTCTATGGAGGATGAGTGAGCTTTACACGCTTTAAGACATCATTAATACATACATAAAAAGACATGGTGGCCTAGTGGTTAAAACACCAGCCTCTCAAGTATGAGTGCGTAACTTTTCTAAAGTTATATGTATTTTCTAAATAAATCTTGGACACCAATGACTGAAGGTGAAGGAAAACATCTTGAGGAAACCTGGACTTTAAATCTGAAATCGCCAACCCGCATTGAGTAAGCGTGGTGATTACGCTCAATCCTTCTCTATGTGAGAGACCTGTGCCCAGCAGTGGGACGATAAAAAAGTTTATAATGAATACATATGTGATATGAATTCGAGATTTTGATTTCGTTAATTTAAGGTTCAAACAAGTTCCATATAAAAAAGAAAAAGAAGATTCGTCGGTGGAGTTTTTGTCAATATCTATTATACATGTTGATAGGCGTAATAAACAGTTGCTCATGTACGTTACCAGCTGCACCTTGCGGTTCCGCTCCTATTGGTGGAGCGTGGTGTTATATAGCCTAAAGCCTTCCAAGATTCATGGGCTATCTAATGCAAGTAGAATTTTTCTAATCGGACCAATAGTTCCTGAGATTAGCGCGTTCAAACAAACAAACTCTTCAGCTTTATAAAGGGTGTATCTGACATCGACGCACAAACGAGTACCGTGGATCCAGTACATGATTCTGAACCCCCCAGTGGTGGAATTTTTCGTGGGCATAATTTAAAAAAATATATATGAAGTTCTTTTCACTTTAAACCGTTCATAATTGCTATACTTTTGTAATCCAATAAGATTTTTAAGTAAAAATTAATTAATTCGCTAATTACACAAAAAAGCGCAAAGAAAACAAAACTTGAAAAACTTCTTATCAGCTGGTTCACATCAGGGATCAACGTCATACCTACAAACCCGCACGGCGGCACGCTTGCAACGTTCAAAGGCCAGGCCGGCACTTTTATTTAACCACTGTGAATTCTGTAACCGTTCATTATCGACATAAATGACTATCATAATTTTATTAGTGGCATGCGGTGTAGCCTATTCGCGAAGTTTGCGTTACGATGTCAGATACACCCTGTATATTAGTATAGATTACGTTCATGAACTTTGTGTCACAAAGATGCCTTACTTGTATGGAACACCTACTTTAATCAGCAAAGTAATTTCAAAGTGCGATTCAAGCAACTTGCTTCTTTCTTTTATTGCTAAAAGTTTACTAGCAACTAGCAGCGCCCTGCGGTTTTGGCCGCATAATCGTACTGGTTATAACTTTGATATCGGCGCCGATTCTCTTGTTCAAAAACTAAACTAATGTTACGGGCTAGGGGTACTAAAACGCCGGTTAAGGGTTACGAAGTTTATTGGCAACGAAGGTACAGTCGATTGTAGGCAATGACAAGTAGAATGTCGCTGACGTTGCACCGAAGTCTTCTTTTACATCCTCGAAGTCCGTATCGTAAACACACGATAACACTACAGATGTTACTTCACGTAGTACTCACAGTTCTCGTTACAGTTGTCGCAGTAGGTATTCTCAAAGATCGCTTCTTAACTGTCGCTGTTTTCGTATCGCTAGTCGAGTGTAGTCTGACTGTGCGCCGGCGTCGCGGCGCTATATATAGGCCAGCTGATCGAACATTCCGGAATCCTCTAGACGTAATAATAATACTGCATAACTTCGAGGTCACCGGCCATGTAAGTACCTACGGTAATTCCCGGAAACGGGTCTCTAGAAATTTCGATGTCGACACTTTGTGGGCAAAACTGTTGAGACCTGTACCATTCGATAGGCCGTCCTAAGTCTAGCAATGCGTTTTATTATTGTACCTAGAAAATGTCTAGATCTGGCGAAATAGGGCTTAAATGTGACACACTGCATGTCACGCGATATTGAACCTTATGCCATCGACATAAGGTCCATTCGTAACACTAATTTTAAGTTGACTGCATCTTTTTCTTTCTATTTCAATAAGAAAAGGATAGCAGATAACATTTTATTTTAATCCTGTCAAATTAAGATACTCTATAGACAGTTTTTTTTATATATATAATATATTTTAAACTAGCGCTTGACCGCTATCCCGGTAAGCAGTGACGCCATCGTTGATGGTAAAGCGCACTAGTTTAGTAAGAGCCTATTCACTCTAACCTTGAAGACACTCAAATTGTAGTCCGATGGAAACACCGCCGCTGGCAAATTGTTCCAGTCCCTCGATGTATGCGGTATAAAGGAGGAGGCGGAACTCTTCGTCCGGATTGTAGTGGTATTAACAACGTAAGGGTAGGAACTCGCTGTACGATGGGTCATCCGAAGGTGGAACGGAGATGGAGGAATGAAATCATGCAAATCCCTCGCACACTCCCCAAAATGCATCCAACACCGAAAGGCTGGCTTCTCTACGCCTGTGCTCTAGGCTTTGTAAATTAGGTTTAGACGCGATTTTTAAGGCGACCAAAAATACGCCAAATTACGTTAGAAGTGGACTAATTTGACAGGTCTAAACTAGCACATTATCTTCTGTCCTTTTCTTAATTAAATAGAAGGGAAAAGATGCACCGAAATTAAATTAAATATAGTTTGTAAATGTGTTCCAAATTCAATTCAAATCCGCCAGTTATCTATTGCGTGGAAGAGTAACAAACATCCATTATAGACACAAATATTCGCCGTTTCAAAAGGAGGCAGGATAGGGTTATTCGATCCCCATGTGTTTATAAATATCTTCAAACGCTAACAGGAGGACCAAGCCTGAACGCCAATTAGGAGACTGTAGCCTTCAAAATACCTACGCGTATTAATAGGCGCCAACTTATCCCATTAACATGCTAATTACTGGAGACCAACGTAATATAGGCACGCATTACTTCAGTGAAGATACTGATTTCAGTTTTTAGTAAGCTAAAGCTTAAAATAGATTCATGTTATTATTCATAGTCAAAATCAAAGTATTTATTTATTTCAACTAAAGTATTTACATTACAAAATTCATCATCAGCCCCTACTCGTCCACTGCTGGACATAGGCCTCCTTCATGGCACGCCAACAAGCTCGATTCTGAGCAGTTCTGCGCCAGCCACTACCAGCCACCTATTGATGTCGTCGCTCCATCTTGCCCAAGGGCGTCCCACGCTACGTTTGCCGAGACGCGGTCTCCACTCGAGGACTCGTTTACCCAACGGTTGTCAGTCCTGCGGCATATGTGACCAGCCCATTGCCACTTCAGCTTGCCAATCCTGTCAGCTATGTCGGTGACTCTGGTCCTCTGTCGGATCACCTCATTTCTGATGCGGTCCTTCAGAGAGACGCCCAACATAGCCCGCTACATAGCTCGCTGAGCGACTTTAAACTTGTGGACCAGTCTGACCGTTAGTGTCCCCGTCTCGGCTCCGTAAGTCATGGCGGGTAGGACGCACTGGTTGAAGATTTTAGTTTTCAAACATTGGGGTATGGGCGACGAAAATACCCGACGAAGCTGCTCATCCCAGCTGGATCCTTCTATTTGCCTCCTTCTCGAAGTTGTTTTTCCCTAATTGCAACGTAAAATGCTACCTGTCAGGTAGCATTTTACGTTGCAATTTTCCAACTGAGTCCAAAGTCCAATTTGCCACTGAGTCCAAAGGGAACTTTGGACTCAGTGGAGACAAGTGAAAAGAGGCTAATAGGCCACCTAGATTTGGTTAACAACAATCTTCAAAGCCTGGAGCACAGGCGGAGGAGAGCTAAGTTGTTGGTATTCTATACAATGCATTTCAGAGAGTGGAAGAGGAATTACATGACTTAATTCAGACATAAATAAACATTTCATTTAATTTCCTGTTTAAAATATCGGTAGCAAGCTTCCATTACCAAATCGTTAATATAGATATTTGTATATTATTTATTTAATTTGCATTAACAGCGGGTCCCAAACTAGGCAGAGCCTGTATCTTGGTGACCTCATAACCATTCACACCACCGTTCCTTTATCTGACGACCTGTCGTACGATGTGTCGAACCTTTACGTTGTTGATATCACTATGATCCGGCCGAAGCGATTCGTCTCGTCTTTTAAACCGCATACGTATCTTTATATATATAATTCTGCTGTACGTGTGTATGTCATTGAACTCCTCCTAAACGGCTTGACCGATTTTAATGAATTTTTCTGTATGCGTTTGAGTGGCGACCTGGATGGTTTAGATTCACAAATCAGCCCGGCAGATGGCGCTGATCGCTTGAAGAAGCATGTGATCTCGGAAACGGCCCTAACGATTTCGCTGAAATTTAATATGTGGGGGTTTTCGGGGACGAGAAATTGATCTAGCTCAGTTTTATGTCTGGGGAAGCGCATATTTTCGAGTTTTCTCGTTCGCAATATTTCACGCATAATATGGGCGCTAATTTCGCGCGGCTTGACATAGCGGCTGTGGCGTAGGCGATAGTGGTATGGTCTACTCGCGATGGCTGGTGTTCCTCGGTTCAAACCCGGGCAATCACAAGTTTTTTTTTGTTTTAGACAAGTTATAGATTTTTTTTTTTAATTTTTGTAGTTACTTAAAAAGAAAATTGTACATAGGAACTAAAAGGGGAAAAAATAAAAAAATATTTTCATTTTTTTATTTAACTAAAATTGTACTTATGAACTAAAAGAGAAAAAAATAAATAGAAATAAATAAATATTTAAGATTTTTTATTTAAATTTAAGAGACTGAAACAAGAGCTCTAGGAGTAGAGAGAGGTATGATATCTTTGTTACAAATGTAGATGACAATGCTTTCCATGGTTATATTCCTAAATCTGCTGTTCCTGTGTACGTCACTGAATTCCTCCTAAAGGGCTGGTCCGATTTGAATGAAGTCTATGTATATAAATGAAAGTCGTGTTAGTTACTCTATTTATAACTCAAGAACCGCTTAACCAGTATGACTCAAAATTGGTCGGGAGGTAGATAAGAACTGGGAGAAGGACATAATTATCACATAGGAGACTTATTATCCCGTTCCCGTTGTTCCCGTCGTTCCCGTGTGACGTGACATGGAATAACAAAACAACTTTGTCAAAATATAAGTTAGCGGTTCATTTGTTAAAAATGGTACAAACACACTACTGCACTACTCAGCATATTAAAAAAAATCTTACCGGTTGAATGTTGATGCATTCATTTAAAGCAAGGAATATAAATACTCTCTGCCGGTTTAATTTTTTTAATAAAAGCCCCAAAGCAAACTTCAACTTCAAAATTTATAATATTGTATTGCTGTGCTATTTACCACTTCACTACATACTATAAAACAAAGTAACTTTCTCTTTCCCTATGTCACTTTGTATGATTAAATCTTTAAAACTACGAAACAGATTTTGATGAGGTTTCTTTTAATAGATAGAGTAATTAAAAAGAAACGTTTACATGTATAATAACATCCATTAAATTGTGTCCATATCTAATCCATAAAATCGCAGTACAGCGGACAGAGCTCCGGCGGGATCTCATGGCGACATGGAAAGTGTGATTGTCGCAATCCAGCACAGAGCACGCCACAATAGTAAGTAGGCGGTAAGTCCACTCTTTGAGGAGTAGCTAGAGAGGCGCCACGGCGTCCTCACCTTCTGACTGACGTAGGTCCTCACCGGACACGGCTGTTTCGGGAGGTTCCTGTTCCGTATAAGGCGGGAGGAAACGCCAGGGTGACCACTGTGTGCATCGCTTTGAGGACACGGTGGAGCATATGGTGGAGGTCTGCCTGGCTTGGGTAGAGCACAGCCGTGTCCTCGTGGCGGCGATCGGCGGCGATCTCTCGCGTCCTACCCTGGTCCGGGCCATAGTCCGGAGCAAGAGTGCATGATGGCAAGCTTTCAACTCCTTCTGTGAAGCAGTGATGCTAGCAAAGGAGGAGGCGTAGCGCGTGAGGGAGCGGAAATCCCACTACTCTCACGCCTCAAACCGCCGCAGGAAGCGCCCTGGTCGGGTGGCAACATCGGACTCCTGACCATCGTAGGCGCGGGCTTGCGGGCGGCGAGCGATAGGCAGCTCGCCTCCTGGTAAGAACCAGGCCCGAGTTGACGGCTCGTTGTGTTTCACACGCGCCTCAAAGAGATGTCAGCACACCTTGACGGGGTCCACGAGGACTGGTCCACAGGGTTGCGGGTTGGTTAAAAAAGAAACCATGGCACTGGCCGTTGCACAGGCAAGTGAAGGAACACGGGTGGGTTTTAGTCTAGGTAAAAGTCTGACATGCCCTTCCGGTCCGCCCAGAGCGGGAGAGGTCATTTGATGATGAAAGAAGCACAAGAAGAAATTCATCAAATACTGATTTGAATCGGGCAGCGTTTCTATACGCATATAATATAGCGCAATGACGTTCGCATTGGGCCAATAAATGTTGTTTCCGAGTATTGTAGCACATTAAAGATTTCCGGAGAACCGCCAGGATTGTGCTCCCAAATAAAGAATCATTGAATAATAATATTTATTTATTTAAAATTATCCTAATTTAAAAAGTAGTCATGTGATATTGCCTTTAAGGCGGAACGAAGTTCGCCGGGTCAGCTAGTATGATTATATTTTTTTAAATTTATCTATTAACAAAAAAAAGGCTAACAATGAAAAAATTACAATATTCAAAAGTTTTTAAACTTGAAAAGAAATAATCAAAATATTCGTCCACAAAAAATAAAAAAAAATATCATGACTCAAAAAGTCAGTCATGACTAAAGTAATATGGAAAGAGAGTTGTATTTTAAAACGCTTTTTTAAATACAAAATATTTAAAAAAGCGTTATAAAAATATAACTTTCTTTCCATTACATTTGCGTACAAAACGTTACATTTGCTTACCGCATGAGAACTGAGGTAATGGTCCCGACTTCAATTTGTGCAAATAATTTCATCACCACTGCCATCACATCGGCGAGGAAAAATATCGTAAGTGAACAGGGGAGTAAACAATTACATGTGACATCTACCAACCCGCACTGTTATTAGCCCACTCCTTTTAAAAGACAGAAGGGCTGTGCCCAAGCAGATGAGAGCAACAAGGACTATGAGGTGATTATGTAATGTCGCACATTCGTGCGAGGGCCTTAATTTTTTTTTTTTTTTTTTTTTTTTTTTTAATAATTCGCCTGTGTGTCCTCTGACATTGTCAGAGCCCTTGTTTCAGCATTTTTTTTTTTTTTTTTTTTCTTTTTCTTGCTTTTTCTCTCTTTGTATCATAGTATAATGCTTATAACTATGTGACAATATAAAAAGGTGGTTCTTATATTATTTAAGGAAATCTATATCTACTTCTAATTCTTTATCTAACAATTCTTTAACCTATTTTTCTTTTAATGCTATATTAATGATTATGGTACTTAGCTATATATTCACTATATATTTAGTATCATAATTTTCTTATGCTTACTTATTCCTATCAATTACAATTTTTGCTATCCTAGAGCAATAGTTCAGAAATGTTTCCCTTTTCTTTCCCTTCATAAGACAAGGCAGGTTTTGGGAGCTTAATGACGTGCCGAGTGTGTGTTCCATCTCGTACCGTATTTTGGCGGTGATCGGGCACTCCAGCAGTATGTGCAAGACGGTCTCCTCCACGTCAGTGTCACAGGCGCACGATGAGTTCTCTTTACACCCGAAACGTTTCAGGTATGCCGAGAACCCACCGTGCCCCGTTAGAATTTGTGTCGTTATGCTCGTGGGAGTCATTCTGCGTACCACGCTGTACGCCTCAACTGCGTCGGGCAAGAAAAGCTTGGTACCCGAAGCGGTGTCACCTGACCTATACCTCCCGTTCCATTCGTCAAGCGTCTCCGATCGGATTCTTCGCTTGACGAATGATACAGGACAGAGATCGTAGTCCGGCCTCTTCTTCAACCCCAGAGCGGCCTCCTTCGCGAGTTGGTCGGCTCTCTCGTTTCCCTCCAATCCCACGTGTGCCTTGATCCAGAACAAGGAGACACTCTTGTTCTGGAGCTTACAGCGACGTAAGGTGTCTCTTGTTTCCACGGCCAAGGGGTGGAAGGAACTTATATTGATCACCGACTGAAGAGCCGCCATTGAGTCGCTGAAGATGCCGAACGTTGTTTCACAGTGCTTGAGCGCCTCTCCTGCCGCTCTCTGCAGGGCCAGGAGTTCAGCCTGGTAGACGGTGCAAAAGGACGGCAAGGCAAGCTTGAGGGCTTTAGTTTCGGCGGCGCCATTCCACAAAGATAGCGCGGCTCCGACTTTACCCTCAATCTTGCTGCCGTCTGTGAAGATACGTACAGCAAAGTCGCTGTGGTTGTGATATTGTTCCTGGTCTACCAGGCTTTCAAACTCCAGGCACATCTGCTCCGCAGGGTGCGGGGCTTCCAGCGCTGGTGCCATCCGTTCCACCTCCCGGCCTCCCAGTGCCGACTGCGGCTCCCCCCTCTTGGCTCCGTGGAGTGCGGCCACTTCCCGAATACGAAGGTCGAGTGGGAGTAACCCAGCCAGAACTAGTGCCGAGTTTAGGGAAACGGTACGGTAGGCTCTGCACAACTTCAGAGCAAAACCTCTTTGGATTGTGTTGAGCTGCTTCCTAACCCCCACTTTATTAGCAGCTGGTGCCCATGCACTTGCAGCGTACAGCACGGTTGGTTCCACCGCTGCGGTGTAAATGGCCCTTATCACCTCCGGGTGCAGACCCCAACTGACCCGGGCCGCTCTGGCCAGCTGCTTGTACATACCTATCGCCTTTTTACAGACGCCAGCTATATGCTTGTTGAATGTGAGCTTGGCGTCTATGACCAGCCCTAAGATTTTAATATTTTGGGACATTCCAATGTCGATCCCCCCCATGCTCAAGCGTGGCGTGTCGTACTTCAGCTTCCGCGTAAGTACCATCGCACAAGTTTTGTGTGGCGCGAATTTCAGCCGATTTCGGACACCCCACGCCCGAACATGTTCGAGAGCGGCATTGGCTTGTCCCTCAATTTCTTGAGCCGTATTCCCATCAAATACCAAGACCACGTCGTCGGCAAATGCTTGGCAATAGTCTCCCCTCCTTTCCAGCTGTTTTAGGAGCGGGTCAAGCAGCAGGTTCCAAAGAATGGGTCCTCCTATGGATCCCTGGACGCATCCTTTGCTGGTTTGCCTTCTGCTCTCCTCCCCGGCGTACCGCACCGTAACCCCCCTGTCACTGAGATAGCTGCTGATCACCCTTCTCAGATTCACAGGACACTTTTCCTCAGCCAATCGTACTTTAATCGCGGGCCACCACGCACTGTCGAAAGCGGGCCTTAATTATTAGCGCTATACGGTTGCCAAGACAGCGCCCATCTGACCGCTTTGAAGGACAACACAAATGACTTCATGTCACAAAGGAAGGGTCACTGTACGGTCTCTTAGAGTCATTTTCCTGCGTTGCTAAAGGCTGTATTAATCCTTCATATTGAGCAAAACTCTTAGAAAACAAAACAATACAACAGAACTTTAGTTTTCAAACTTGGGATGAATTTATAAATGAAATAGCCTTTTAGAGAAGTTATTACTTAGTATATAATGAACTAGGTAGTTTCAGGTTGTAGCTACAATGTTGAAAACTGACGCCTTATTAATACTCTAGCTATTCAGGCTAATGAGACATTATTATGCTTGCCACGAGCTGTAATGGTGTTTTTATGGTTCTGTACTCAAATGGCATAAATGGAAGACATTTCGTGCATTAAATACATCTCGTTTTTTTATAATTATAAACTCACTGATCTGACTGCAATCGTTAATAGTAAAGTGCGCTAGTTTATTAAGAGCCTATTGACTCAAAAAACCTAGAGAATAGGAAGCAAGACGGCAGTTGAGTGAGGTGATGCAATGTTAAATACAACAACACTACCAACGACGCTGCGCCAGAGGGAGATAGATATGGAGACCCTCCACGACCAAACTTCCGGCACAACAACGTTTGGCGCATCATACCCTCACACATCACAACACAACAGACTGCTCAGACACATCCTCCGCACGGCTTCACCAGACATGATGAAATGGAACACGACGAATCGCTTGGCGGCAAGACTTTGGTGGGTGGTAACTTCTATCGGCAGCCGATGTTATGATCTACTACCGAGAAAAATGGGTATTATATTGTAGTAGTACATGTATCGCTGTCATGCTGATAACGCCAAAGTCTTCAATTATAATACATAATTATATACTCCACTGTTTCATTTGCAAATGTAAATATATCCTTGTTTCAAACCTAACACAGTTTTTGGCCGAGTATGTTTTTCGATTTCCATAAAGCGTTCAACAAAGTTGAGAACGATGTGCTTGTGATTAAGCTGGAAGCCACCTTTTTCCCATTCGGTCTTTTTAACTTAAACTTTTGCGTCATTTCGTACCTCGATTGAGGTGGGGTTCGTATCTGGATAACCACTTACCGGTGCCCATAAATTCTTGTTTAAAAAGTAATTCCGCATCGTGAATTTCCAAGTAACGTGTAGAAAATGAATTTGACGAAGAACTCGACTTGTTTACAGTTGACACATCTTCAGATTCGTGTGACATTTTCAACTAATATTTATTTCACAGACTCATGGAATATTTTAAATAAAGTTAAAATAGTGTATTATTCAGGTGTCTGAGAAATGAATATAGTGTTCCCTATAAATATTGTTACGAATGGACCTTATGTCGATGGCATAAGGTTCAATATCGCGTGACATGCAGTGTGTCACTCTTAAGCCCTATTTCACCAGATCTAGACATTTTCTAGGTACAATAATAAAACGCATTGCTAGACTTAGGACGGCCTATCAAATGGTACAGGTCTCAACAGTTTTGTCAACAAAGTGTCGACATCGAAATTTCTAGACACCCGTTTCCGGGAATTACCGTAGGTACTTCCGAGTGACCTCGAAGTTATTTGCTATTATTATTACGTCTAGAGGAATCTGGAATGTTCGATCAGCTGGGTTATATATAGCGCCGCGACGCCGGCGCAGAGTCAGTCTGCATTCGACTATCGATACGAAAACAGCGACAGTTAAGAAGCGATCTTTGAGAATACCTACTGTCGCAGTAGGTATTCTCGTTTTCGTCGCTTCTTAACTGTAACGAGAACTCTGAGTACTACGTGAAGTAACATCTGATAGTGTTATTGTATGTTTACGACACGGACTTCTTGGACGTAAGAGAAGACTTCGGTGCGACATCAGCTACGTTCTACTTGTCATTGCCTGCGATCGTCTGTACCTTCGTTGCTAATAAACTTCGTAACCCTTAACCGGCGTTTAAGTACCCCTAGCCCGTAACAATGTGTAACACTATATTTTTGTAACACTATTTTAACTTTATTATGTCTTCAATTTCGTGCTGATGACTTGTTAGAATAATAACATGAAGGTTTTATGTAAAGAATTTGTTTTATAATCAAGAAACTAGGAAACATACAATATTCAAAATATAAAATAAAACATGAACACCCAATAAAAGAAAATAAATTTATTTATAGGTCGGTACAACAAAGTTCATACATTATACAAAACAAATACTATGAATCACAACCATATTTTTACAGCAGAAAAAAGAATATTACCATATTTTGTAGATATCTTCATCCCGAATTCCGACGCAACTCTTGCACGCTTGTGATACATTATATTGGCTGCCAGCGTGCAGAAATATGGTTACCGCTTGTGTGTCGCATATACCAGCAATTGTACTAATCTTACTGTATGAAAATTTTCGTAAATTTAATAACCTTCAAAGTCTGATCTGTCTCAATCTATCAAAAATTTCTCTTGCGTTCCTTAATTTTTTTATCATTAGTAAAGCTGAAATGAGATCGCGTATAAATTTTGAATGTTTTTGTTTACGAGAATTCTCGGTGGTAGGCCATAACATCGGCTGCCGGCGGAAGTTTCCACCCACCAGACAAAGTCTTGCCGCCAAACGATTCGTCGTGTTCCGGCATAATGTCTGGTGAAGCCGTACGGATGACGGGTCTGAGCAGTTGTGTTGCGATGTGTACCAGGTACGAAGCGCTAAATGTAATTGTGTCGGGAGTTTGATCTTGAAGGGTCTCCACATTAATCTCCCTCTGGCGCAGCATCGTTGGTCGTGTTGTTGGGTTTACCATTGCATCACCTCGCTCAAATGCCGTCTTCCTTCCTACTCACTAAGATTTTTAAGTGAATAGGCTTAATTAACTTGCGTTCTTTACCATCGACGATTGTATTACTGTTTACACATCAGGGTGGGATTACAGTTAAGTATTAGTAACAGAAAAAAAAGAATCATTGGCCTGCCGGAACGTTCCGGTCAGATTACTATGTTCCCAATATTATAATTTTTGTTAATATTTTACTTACCTAAGACATTCCCTAGTTTAGGAGGCAGGATTTATTGTTTTCTGTTATATACACCATTATTTTATTTTTTCTCGCTCTATTGTTAGTTGATTAAGTCTTATGTACGTATTATGCAAACTTTATCTATATGTTTTGTTTCAATAACCGTATTAACATTATTATTTATTGTTGTTATTGAAATTATGCTTTTTTTTTTGTTAGGATGGAAAATCATCAAATGACTTCTCCCGCTCTGGGCGGAGCGGAAGGGCGTGTCAGACTTTTATTCACTAAAACCCACCCGTATTTCTTCACTTGCCTGTGGGACGGCCAGGGCCACGGTTTCTTGTTTAACCAACCCGCAACCCTGACCCAGGAGGCATCGGTCTTCGTGGACCCCGTCACGATGTGCTGACATCTCTTTGAGGTGCGCGTGAAACACGACGCGCCGTCGACTCGGGCCTGGTCCTTACCGGGCGGTGAGCTGCCCATTGCTCACCGCCCATAGAAATTATGCTTGGTAACAAAAATAAAGCCAAGAAATAAAAATCCATATCATATACATATTACAACGTTATTTTTTGTCATGCGTAGCCCGAATTACGTGCCCAGTATTTTTAAGTAAAGAGTTATGAGTTTCTTATTTTACCTGCTTGTCCCCATAAAAATATGGTGAGTACGCCGCTCACCCGCCCGCGCCTGCACAGCCTGCCCGGCGCGGCGTCGTCTTGCCTTTATTTACCAACTAGCTGTGTCCAACCGCGTAAACTTCTAGCCGAACGAGCTCAGTTGACATAAAATAAGCGCCTGTTAAAATAATGGGAGCAATATGTACTACATCCGCGTTTGCTCCCGTTTCCGCAACATTTTTTGTTCCTGCACGGCTCCTATTGGTCACAGCGGGATGTTTTATAGCCTATGTCCTTTCTCAGGCTCTAGACTATCTGTGTACCAAATTTCATTACAATCGGTTCAGTAATTTTGGCGTGAAAGATGGACAGACAGACAGAGATACTTTCACATTTATAATATTAAGTATGGATAAACGCAAGACGTTACCGCGCCGGATATTTTCTGTTTGTTTGTTTGTAATTAACTACTGATAACATTTTCCATCACACTTGCAGGCTTTGAACTATCGTACGGACAGACGGTCAAGTCTAGGTAGATGTTATTATGTACTTTACTCGTACTGTACTCGTAAATTCAGGCGTAAGAGATAAAATAAAATGTAGTATAACTTACTAAAAACATGATCATTTTACTTAGAACGTATTGCACCCCTGCACTAAGGGGCGGGGGGCCCTGGGGCGACGTCGGGCGCCTAGTAGCATGATCTGTCGAACGAACTGTGTTGTGCACTTGGTAATCACTCTGTAAAAAATACTAAATGCATTTGGGAAAAATATAACATGGTGTAGAAATGACTAGAATCGATTCAGTATTCTGAACAAACTATATCCTGGTAACCTATATTTATAGAATAAAAAACGTTAGATATATTATACAAAAAATGTCAGCGTCATTTTCAACAGAGTTCCATATAAACCAAGCGTGTCACCGTTCACTTACAAGGACGTACAGAAAGTAGTGGTCTTGAATGACGGTCCGTAAGCACTCAAAGCACTTTCGGCACCACGAATTTAAGAAGTACGAAGTACTGCCGTCCCTTGACGCAATGTTTTCGTGCCCTGTGAGTCTTTCCTCACATTCACAAATATACTAGATAAGCCTTTTAAGTTCTGCATTTTCCATATTTACGCCAATTTTGAATTTGGAACTGTTAAATATTCGAATATGTTTAAATTTAGAATCTCAAATTAATTGAAAGTATGTATTAGGATTACTAAGTCCTAACGATTTCTTTATGTACATTTCCTAAAATTTAGAATAGTTTTCATGGTCAAAGGTTCCAGTCTTGTGAAAAAGCAGTCGACGCTTTCAAGTCAGCCATTTAAAATACCCCCTTTAGAGTGGAATAATAATGTTATAATAACTGGATTGAGTGAATGGAAAAGTGTAATATGCTACTTGCTGAATACTTTGAAAAACAATAAAAGTACTATAGACCTTATAGTACAGAGGTTTGGCGGGAATGTCAAGATGAGTGTCACGCTCATTTTTCATTGGACTTTTAAAATTATTTATAGAGTCGTTTACTAAATAAAAACGCGTGATTTATGTAGTAAAAAGTGCATTCAGTAAATAATTCAAAAAGAACAGTGAAATATTGTAGCATAGTGGCCGCATCATGTCTTTACGCTAAACCGCTCCTTATCGTCCAAACGCGAGAAACGAAAGGAGTTAGATTAGTTAGGATAAGTTTAGGATAAGCTAGGATAAGTTAGGATTAATTAGGATAAGTTAGGATAGAAGTTTACTCAAGATTAGATTTACTGAAGACTAGGCTGTATGGCGTACTATGCCGTTGCCTTTTCCGTTCAGAAGAACGGAAAGAATTTAAAAAAAAAAAAAATAGACCTTATAGTACTTTTTATTGCTTTTCAAGTTTTGTTTTTGAATTTCTAGTTCTGTTTATTTATTCAAACGACGAAACTTAAAAGGCATGACTTGTATATAATAGCAGATATTTTTAAATAGCCTTAAAAAGAAAAATGGAGTAGAAAGTTATTGAATATGTCGAGATAATTTTTTTTAGAAACACAAACTAGTGCTTGACCGCAATCCGGCCTGATGGTAAGCAGTGATGCAATCGTTGATGGTAAACCCCGCTTTTTTATAAAGAGCCTATTCACTCTAGGCTTTTTTTTGGGATGGGTAATCATCAAATGACTTTTACTAAAACCCACCCGTGTTTCTTCACTTTCCTCTGCGACGGGCAGGGCCACGGTTTCTTGTTTAATCAACCCGAAACCCTGACCTAGGAGGCATCGGTCTCTGTGGATCCCTTTACGATGTGCTGTATTTCTTTGAGGCGCACGTGAAACACAACGCGCCATCGACTCGGGCCTGGTCCTTACTGGGCAGTGAGCTGCCCACTGCTAACCACCCGCAGGTTCACGCTGGCCTTGAAGTCACTCGAATCGACATATAACAAATCCATTTGGCGTCAAATTCCAATATTATTTATTATTCAGATAAAATTTAACTGTTTACTGAAAATCAAGCCTAAATCTAATAAAATTCGACGCTTTTTAATCAAATAACCCTTTTTCTCAATCTGTTTCATATCGTCAATCGTTCCCAATCCCAATCCAGTATATCTTTCGAGATCGTAAAAGTATATTGGAAGGAAAAGAGTTATGGGCGCCGATTGCGTCGGAATTCCTACTCTGTGTAGTATGTCATTGTAATCTTATAGTGAAAGACCAGGTTTCTTAGTGGAACGTGTTGAATTTATTGGCAAATGCTAAAAAAGTGTTTTGTGAGTTAAGTTTTGGATAGACAACATTTTTTGTTTATGCGAAACTCGAAACACGTGTCCAGTATTTTTAAACAAAGAATCTATGTACAAAATTTCAAAAGATATCATGAAAAACCACGAAGTTATGAACTTGTTATCCCACTTGGCTGTCCTTACAAAAATATGGGCCACGCTCTGCGCAGGCGTGCTCAGCACTATGATCTATCGTAAGCTGCGTGGCGCGCTCGGTAACCATACTGCAACAATTTCTAAATGTATTTGGGTAAACATATAACATCGTGGAAAAATTAATGGAATTGATTCAATAGCTTATTCTAACTATATTCAGGTTTCGCATAAACAAAAAATAACGTTATATATTTAGTGTCCTTAATCCTAATCTGGTCTGTCAGGAGTACGACCATCACAAAGATAACAGACGTCACTCGAAAATCTTCCACGCCAAAATCGAATTATGAAATATGGGCTGGACATAATACACACACACACACACACACACACATGTTTCTACACATATTATTACCTAGTATTGCACTTTTAACAATTTTTTTTTCTTTTTTTCTCATAATCCAAGATACCGGTGGTTAGTGACCTGACAATGCGAGCCGGGTCGAGAAGTGCCGCTTTCTGAATCAAGCCCTTGATCCAACTGTCTAACGCATCCTGAGGTGTTTATTGAAAATCGCTACAATGACAGCCGAGTTCACATTCCACATATCAACAATCTTGTGTGCCAATTGGAGATATTTAATTTGTTTCTCTTTCTCAGCTTTCATCAGATTCCCGTCATGTGGAATAGTAACATTGACAATCATTGCGACGCGCGCTAATCAATCTATCACTACTATATCAAGATTTTATTATTTAGTTATTATTAAGATATAAGCATACCTATATGCTTATCGCAGTTGGTTCGTTGATGGATATTGTATAAAATCATGTATTTTTTTAAATGAACAGACACTGTGTTGCTGGGGAGGTTATTCCGCCAATTCTTCCCAGCGAAAACACTAGGATGTTTCGATGGGTGGGCGTTTTGGGGACTGTCTTATGTAATAGTGACGTTCAAAAAGAGCTGATTCTAAGCCAAATTTGAATAAATGGCTTTTGATTTAATTTTGGTGACGGTCCACGACATATCATGATCCCTCTGTGCCTCGTGGTAGTAAAGTATGTTAAACTTTTGGTCCAGACTGTCAATATTTGACTGTGTCAATCTTTGATAATCGTTACGATCAGGCAGATACCAGAAAGACTGACAACCGTATTATTTATTAAGAAGTAGTATTTGTCAGTAGCTGAGTTTTGTAGTTACTATAGGCTGTGGCTCTATAAAGTATACTGTTATTTAGCTGCATACGGTTAGACTGGAAGCTGACTCCGCTGACGATTGGGAAAAGGCTCGGCTTAAACGCACTACACGCCAAAGCCGGCAGCATATGTCGGCAACATTTGCCGGCGGGCTTTGTTGGCAGCTTCGGTCATTGCATGTCGTAAAACGTTGCCAACTTTGAAACTTTTTTGGCAGTTAGTGATTGCCGTGCGTTGAAAGAGTTGAATGAAGCTGTTGGATAAGACCTAGTTTATTGAGTCGCGTATGCGTAATAGTGAAAGATTAAGAGATTTGAAAGCAGACGATTTGATTGTTAAGAATCCCATCTATTTTAGAACATTTGTGAAATTAAGCTACACTGAATTTAGTATAATAAAGATTAATTTAATAAAGATAGATTAACTTAAGAGTTTTTCCTCGTTCCGCTCAATGTCGCAAAAAAAAAAAATACTAGCACGTCACTGTAGCTGAAATGTCGCTGGGAAACTGATTGCTTGCGTACACTAGCCGCCGCCGGCAAGCCGCCGTCGTATCGTCGGGCAACACGCCGCCGGCAAGCCGCCGTCGCGTCGTCGGGCAACACGCGCACGAAGGTTGCCGACATGCTTCTTTCAACATAAGCCGCCGCCGGGTTGTATAGGCAGGTTGTCTCGGCGGGTCGGTGGCTTGTAGTGCGCTTTATTCTCAAAAAGCATTCCAAAATAGTATTGTCAAATTTTACGGTTTTTTTGTTAATAAACGTTGTTTTTTATTTATAAAAACAACTCAAATCTCTATGCACAACTCAGTTCACAACAGATCATAGTAGTATTAGTCAAGTGCACGCAGCGGGACAGCTTGTGCACGCCTTCGTTCGCACTTTCAATCACACATAACATTGGGCAGTCCATTTGTACGCGAAGAAATAGTACTTAGGGTGGAACTGCCCTAAATCCTGCATTCGATATAACCTAGCAGGGGTTTTTGTATAAGTATAAAAACCCCCCGCTAGGTATATATGTATTATGTAGGTTACCTCAACATGATGTATTTAGATACAGGTCATTGAATTATAGGTATTGTTATAACATACATGAAGATCTTAAGGCGATAAGTTGAGCAATATACAACGTGTAACAAAAAGGGTATATACATACCAAGGGCATGGCATCTTTAGATGATATCAAACGATATCGGAAGGGTTTCAACTCAAAATAAAATACTCAAAAAATTGGTACCAAATTTTCGGTTTCGTGTGTTTCTTAAAATCAAATCATAAAAACGTGGCAGCACACTACATACGTTAATAACTACTCGTTACCCGTCACGTTACTTGCCAAAATCCGATAAATGCCTTCAATATCTCTGTGCGACTAGTATGATAGTAGCCTATCACAGGCGGTGTTTTTCCTCATAACTTCCGATCATAAAGAGATAGGATTAAAAAGGCCTTCCAATATCGTTTGATATCATCTAAAGATGCCATGCCTTTGTTATGTATATACCCTTTATGTTACACGTTGTATAATACGGGTCATAAACCACTTATAGGCAACTAACTCTATTTTTTTATTTTATTTGTTTCATTCAGGGACAATAAACAGCAACAATATGTGTTATAACAGAGAAATGATATTACATAATATTAGCAATATTGTAGCTCACTACATTATCCACATATTAACAAAAGAAAATATCATAGGTAATGAGTGCCACTAGATAGGAAATAGTAATTAATTATAAAAAATACATGTATGGAAAAATTAACTTACAATAATTAAATAAATAATCAATAATAAAAAGTTAAAAAACTAAAACCCAACTACGACAAAAAACGACGCTGAAAAAGTATAAAACAAGATTTTCAGAATACTGAACTGAACAAAGTTGCTAATATAGTTGCAAGTAAATGGACACAGTAGACTCTGATTTCGTTGTATTGACAATAATGTCACGATACTATTCTGCAATATTCACTATTTAGAGATAAATTTTCATGTTTGGAAAACCGCAGTCACACGTTATGAAAGTGCTACGGTAGGTATATGTAACGTGTGACTACGCCTTTCCAAACATGAAAATTTATCTCTAAATACTACCTACTTGCAACTATATTAGCAACTTTGTTCAGTTCAGTATTCTGAAAATCTTGTTTTATACTTTTTCAGCGTCGTTTTTTGTCGTAGTTGGGTTTTAGTTTTTTAACTTTTTATTATTTGTACTATTTTGGTGTTAAAGTGTATTTGTGGCGCATAATATTAATAAAAGTTAAATTGACGAACTAAAAACTAGGTAGTTAACATACAACATCTTTTTTGACTTATGTATCGGCGTATAGTAATATGTAGAGATGTCCTATTTTACTATTTCGTAGCGCTTGAAGCGTAGCGCGTATAGCAACGGTTTCACCGTATGAATCTCCCGGTTTTTCGTAGTAGCGACGCACATTTGCGTCGATGGCACCGAATGGGTCATGAATTAGTGGATGAGGCCGTTAGTATAAATAGATTGGATGTTTTTCTAACGGTGGTAGGCCATAACATTGGCTGCCGGCAGAAGTTACCACCCACCAGACAAAGTCTTGCCTCTAAGCGATTCGTCGTGTTCCAGCATGATGTCTGGTGAAGCCGTACGGAGGATGCGTCTGAGCACTTTGTGTTGCGTTGTGTGGCGAGTATGATGCGCCAAATGTTGTTGTGTCGGGAGTTTGGTCGTGGAGAGTCTCCAGATCAATCTCCCTCTGGCGCAGCATGGTTGGTCGTGTCGCTTTTGGATTTAACATTGCATCACCTGGCTCAACGGCCGTCATCCTTGCTATTCCTAAGTTTTTTAAGTGAATAGGCTTAATAAACTAGTGCGCAGGCATCAAGGATTGCGTCACTGCTTACCATCAGGCGGGATTGCAGTGAAGCGCTAGTTTATAATTATTAAAAAAAAACTTATATTAAGAGGACCTGGGAAGATTTCTTAATCTATCTAATTCTGCTAACGATCGACTGTCATGTGGATTTTTAAGTAATTTATTATGATCCAAGGCACTTACAAATAATCCCTCTATGGTTTTAACTCTACTGAGAGCGACATAGGCCTGTCCTTTAGCAAACAATGACTTTCCTAGATCTGTAACTTTTTTATCTAGAGTACAACCTTGTAATTTATGTACAGTACAACCCCAAGAAAGAATCAGCGGGAGCATTTTACGCGGAATTTGCCCAGAACCCCTCAAGCCGTCAAATTCAGTGAGGCAAGGCTCGATTTTGATAAGTCCGTTAGTATCTGCTTTTAAGGATGCGTCGTCAAATTGTATGAGAACAGCGCTTGGCTGTTCTCCTGTTCCAACTGATCGCGCCGAAGAGCAAGCCATTCGAAGGCCTTCACCACTCCCATCGCTCCGTTTACCAAACCCTGGTTTACATTCAAATTTCTACGAAGCATTACTAGGGATTATGTACAAACATAAAGTACTCGTGAAGCTCTTTCAGATGATACCAAATACGGTATTTTTATTTTTATTTTGTATTAACATAGAACTTTTTGTCCGCTAGAGGGCGTAATACTAAATTTGGTGACAAGCTTTATAGCTCATAACCAACAGAATATCAAGGCCCTTCTAATGGTTTTGCAGTGGTCTTATTCTGATAAGTAGTAAAGAAGCTATCTATGAACGAAAAGATGTGAATTATATGCAATCAGCCCATGAATACAGGTAAAGTCACAAGCAAATGCTAGTAATATATACATATTTAAAATGTACAAGTTAAGCCCTTTCAAATGATACCAAACACGGCATATTTATCTTAACTTTATTTTTTTACTCTGTATATTTTGTCCGCTAGAGGGCGCCACGTTAGATTTTGTGAAACTCCATATAGCCTATAACCAGCAGACAATTAAGACGCTTCTAATGATATATCATTTATCGAATTCGAATAAGTAGTTTAGAAGTTACGAGGGAACAGATGAACATACATACATACATACATACATACATACATACATACATACATACATACATACATACATACATACATACATACATACATACATACATACATAGCCTGTCAAAATCATAACCCTCCTTTTGCTTTGCCGTAGTCGGGTAAAAATAATAATAACATCATGCAAAATAGAAATTTCAAATTAGATTGCTGGGCAATTAGAAAATAATAAAAATAATTAACATGACATAACATAACATAATCAGCCCATATTGGAACCCACTGTTGCCCACTGTTGGAACACAGGCCTCCTGCCTGTGGAGGCTCGATGAGAGGAGTGGGTAATCTACCGCGCTGACCCAGTGCGGGTTGGTAGATGTCACATTCATGTCTTCAAAGTTTTTGGTTCTAGAACATTCCTCACGATGTTTTCCTTCACCGTTTTGAGAGCAGTGGTGATGACATAATTTACACAAAGTGAAGCAAATGTTTAAGTTTACAAAGAACACGGACCGCGACTTTGCGGTCTCAAAAGAGCATCCAGGAACGAGAAGTCCGGCTATCTGCTGATCGCGAGCGCCACTCCTTCTCACGCGAGTCAGAGACTTTCACTGAAAGGGAGTCGCGCTTAATTTCGCAAAGAACTGAGACCGCGACTTTGCGCTTTCAAGAGAGCATCCAAAACGCGAAGTGCGACTATCATCTGATCGAGAGCGTCACGCCCTCTCACGCGAGTCAGAGACGTTCAGCGAAAGGATGTCGCTATTAAGTTCGCAAAGAACTCGGACCTCTGATCTGCGCTCCCAAGAGAGTATCAAGGAACGCCAGGAATGCCAAGCATGTCTGTCCTCTGACCGGGAGCGTCCCGTTCTCTCGCGCGAGTCTGATTCTCAAATGTTGTTACATGTTTCTGGAGAAAGTAGGGAACATTTATCTATTAACATGGTATTAACATAGAGATGCCACCCATTATCCAGTAGAGTTTTTAGACTCTATAAATACACCAGGTCTTCCAGTATACAATATTTATTTAAAAGTCGAAGTACCAATCATTCTACACAGAAATTTAAGTCCCCCAAATCTTTGCAATGGCACTCAGCTGAGAGAAACAAATCCCCATCGAAATGTCAACAAAACCGAAATCTCAACAGGTTACGGCTCTGATGATTTCTTTCTTTCTTTCTTAGTCCAAGGAGTCCAAGGAGTCCAAGAAGTCCAAGGTGTCCAAGGTGGCCAAGCTGTCCAAAGAGTCCAAGTAGTATAAGGAGTCCAGGGAGTCCAAGGAGTCCAAAGAGCCCAAGTCGACCAAGGAGTTCAAGTAGTCCAAGAAGTCCAAGGAGTCGAAGGTGTCCAAGGAGTTCAAGGTGTCGAAGGAGTCCAACGTATCCAAGGTGTCCAAATTGTCCGAGAAGGCTAAGGAGTCCAGGGCGTCCAGGGAATCCAATGAGTCCAAGGTGTCCAAGGAGTTCAAGGTGTCCATGGAATCTAAGTAGTCCATGAAGTCTAGGGAGTCGAAGGATTCCAAGGAGTCCAAAGTGTCTTAGGAGACTAAGGTGTCCAAGGTGTCCAAGGTGTCCAAGGTGTCCAAGGTGTCCAAGGTGTCCAAGGTGTCCAAGGTGTCCAAGGTGTCCAAGGTGTCCAAGGTGTCCAAGGTGTCCATGGGTGTCCAAGGTGTCCAAGGTGTCCAAGGTGTCCAAGGTGTCCAAGGTGTCCAAGGTGTCCAAGGTGTCCAAGGTGTCCAAGGTGTCCAAGGTGTCCAAGGTGTCCAAGGTGTCCAAGGTATCCAAGGTGTCCAAGGTGTCCAAGGTGTCCAAGGTAACCAAGTAGTCCAAGGGGTCCAGGGAGTTCAAGGAGTCCAAGTTGTCCAAGGCGTCCAAGGTGTCCAAGGAGTTCAAGTAGTCCAAGGAGTTCAAGTAGTCCAAGAAGTCCAAGGAGCCCAGTGAGTCCAAGAAGTCCAAGGTGTCCAAGACTACTAAGGAGTCCAGAGCGTCTAGGCAATCCAAAGAGTCCAAGGTGTCCAAGGAGTCCAAAGTGTCCAAGGAGTTCAAGGTGTCGAAGGAGTCCAAGAAGTCCAAGGTGTTCAAGGGGTCCAAGGTGTTCAAGGAGTTCAAGGTGTCGATGGAGTTCAAGTAGTCCAAGGAGTCCAGGGAGTCGAAGAAGTCCAAGGAGTTCAAAGTGTCCAAAGTTTCCAAGGTGTCAAAAGAGTCCAAGGAGTCCAAGTAGCCCAAGGAGTTCAAGAAGACCAAGGAGTTCAAGTAGTCCAAGAACTCCAAGGACTCCAGGGTGTCCAAGTAGTCCAAAGAGTTCAGGGAGTCGAAGGTGTCCAGAGAGTCGAAGGAGTCCAGGGACTCCAAGGAGTCCAAAGTGACCAAGGTATCCAAGATGACAAAGGAGTCCAGTGAGTCCATGGAGTCCAAGGTGTCTAAGGAGTCCAGGGAGCCCAAGAAGTCCAAGGAGTCCAGGGAGTCGTAGGAGTCCAAGGAGTCCAAAGTGTCCAAGGTGTCCAAGGTATCCAAGGTGTCCAAGGTGTCCAAGGTGTCCAAGGTGTCCAAGGTGTCCAAAGTGTCCAAAGGGTCCAAGTAGTCCAAGAAGTCCAGTGAGTTCAAGAAGTCCAAGGTGTCCAAGAAGTCTAAGGAGTCCAAGGTGTCCAAGGTAACCAAGTAGTCCAAGGAGTCCTGGGAGTTCAAGGAGTCCTAGGAGCCCAAGTTGTCCTTGGCGTCCAAGGTGTCCAAGGAGTTCAAGTAGTCCAAGAAGTCCAATAGTTCAAAGGGTCCAAGTAGTCCAAGGGGTCCTGGGAATCGAAGGAGTCAAAGGAGTCCAAAGTGTCCGAGATGTCCAAGGTGTCCAAGGTGTACAAATTGTCCAAAGAGTCCAAGTAGTCCAAGGAGTTCAAGTAGTCCAAAAAGTCCAAGGAGTCCAAAGAGTCCAGTGGGTCCAAGATGTCCACAAAGTCTCAGGAGTCCAGGGAGTCCAAGGAGTCCAACGTATTTAAGGAGTTCAGGAAGTCCAATGAGTCCAGAAGTCAAAGGTATCCAAGGAGTCTAAGGTGTCCATGGAGTCTAAGAAGTCCAGGAAAGTTCAAGTTGTCCAGGGAGTCCAAGGAGTCCATGAAGTCCAAGGTGTCCAAGAAGTCTGAGGACTCCAGGGCGTCCAGGGAATCCAAGTAGTCCAAGGAGTCCAGTGAGTCCAAGGTGTCCAAGGAGGTCATGGAGTCCAGGAAATCCAGGGAATCCAAGGAGTAAAAGGTGTCCAAAGTGTCCAAGGAGTCCAAGATGTCCAAGAAGTCTATGGAGTCCAGGGAGTCCAGGGAATCCAAGGAGCCCAAGGTGTCCAACGTGTCCATGGAGTCCAAGTAGTCCAAAGAGTCCTGGGAGTCAAAGGTGTCCAAGAAATCCAAGGTGCCCAAGTTGTCCAAGGCGTCCAAGGTATCCAAGGAGTCCAGGAAAGTCCAAGTTGTCCATGGAGTGGTGATGTTGTTTTCATTCGCAGGATACCCATTATTCTTACTTTCAAACGTGTGCAAATTTCCTGTATGCCTCTGTTAGGCTATGACTATTAATAAAGCCGTTTGTATGTTCTCTGGGTAATTCCACTGCTAACATATTATATAGAGAAGCATTGACGTAATCAAATATACCAAAGTCAGGATCATTATTCGCAAATTCTTTATTGTTCAAAATATACTATACCACCTTCATGAACGAAGTATACAATATGTATATAGCCTACTCTTATCTAAATGACGTTGTTTTGTTTTCTACAACCACGCGAACGAAGCCGCGGGCACGGCTAGTCAATAATAATTTTCATAACTTACATGTTATGTACTCTCAAATAATTCAATTACGCGTGCCATTAGGACGTAACTTTTCCATTCCAAAGTTAGCGTGTGTAGTTACTTACGTATTTCAGTTCGTTTAGTTTCACGGATTATTTTCTGTCTTTGTGAAAGTAACTGTAGTTAGGTTTGACTTAGTTTGAACTTTCTTCGTGGAGACTAATTTAATTTTCAAGATTTAGAATTAGGACGTTTTGTTTAGGTGTAGTGTTGACCTAAGAAAGGCTATTCTTGTAATTTTAGGAACATTCACACCTCATTGGCCCGATGCCGCCAGCCTTATCCTATTTTTAACCTTTGAATTAGTGCCTGATGTTGATTCCGTCCGTTGATAAGCAGTGATGCAATCGTTGAGGGTAAAGCGCTTTAGTCCAGAAGTAGTAAGAGCCTAAGAGTAGTAGTAGTAAGAGCCTATTCACTCTAGCCTTGAAGACTCTTAAATAGTAATCAAACGGGAGGACCGCTACAGGCATATTGTTTCAATAGGGGGTATAAAAGACGAGGCAAAACGCTTCGTCATAAGGGTGGATACACGCAGTACGACGGGTCGTCCGATGATGATGATGACGATGATAGGAGGATAATAGCAGAATTCTCATGTATTACTTCAACTTAACCTTACGGCTGGAGGACGATGGTATGATTAACTGGGGAAAATATACAGCTAGCGGTAAATTTTAGCTTTAGATTGAGACAGCATTATACTGATACGGTGCTTCTGGCGTAGATGTCTGTTTCGTTTTTTTTTTTTTTTTTATATAAATTATAAACTAGCGCATGACCGCAATCCCGCCTGATGGTAAGCAGTGGTGCGATCATTGATGGTAAAGCGCGCTAGTTTATTAAGAGCCTATTCACTCTAACCTTGAAGACACTCAAATTGTAGTATGACGGAAACACCGCCGCTGGCAAATTGTTCCAGTCACTCGATGTACGCGGTATAAAGGAAGAAGCGAAACGCTTCGTCCAGATCGTAGTGGTGTTAACAACGTAATGGTGGAAAGTTGCCGTACAACGGGTCGTCCGATGGTGTTGAATTAAATCATGCAAATCCCTTGCACACTCACCAGAAAGCATCCTATAGAACACCGAAAGGCTGGCTATTCTACGCCTGTGCTCCAGGCTTTGAAGACCGTTTCGAGTTAAATCTGGGTCGCCAATCAGCCTCTTTGCACGCCTCTCCACTGAATCAAAAGTAGCCAGGTAACATTTGGCAGCACTAGCCCAAATGTGGCTGCAGTACTCCACACACGAGCGGACCTGTACTTTGTACAACTTTAGAAGCTGCCTTGGTGTGAAGTACCGCCGGACCTTTGCGATGACGCGAAGTTTTCTGGCAGCCACCTTGGCCTTGGACTCAATGAACCGCCCAAACTTTAGGTTCGAGGAAATCTCAACTTTCAAAAGCTGAAGGCGGTCGGTGCACTCCAAGGATACATTCTGAAAAGTTGGAGCCAAGGTAAACGAGCTCCTTTTGGCGGTGAAAAGAAAGACACACCTGTGTTTTGGCGGCATTGAATGCTACAATGCTTTGCCCCATTCGGAGACTACCTGTATTGCAGCACTCGTACGCTCTACCATAGCCTCTCTTTCGGACCGGATTGATTCCTTACTAGCCCGTGCATCCGGCAGGTATCTCTCCACAACTGTGCTGTCATCTGCATACCCATAGATCATCAGCAGATCGTTTATATGCAGCAGGAACAGAGTTGCAGAGAGAACAGACCTCTGAGCCAATTTTAAATCCAAATCCGTTAAGTAGTTCAGGAGTGAAAGCGGAACAAACTCACTTTCACATTTATAAGGATTTATTAGTCATAAAAAAATATGTTACAAAATTTGTTTTAGTTAATTAAAATTATGCTTAAAAGCAAATCAATAAGAATTGTGTCTAAATATTAGCATCTGTTGTCGAGCTATGTAGGTTAGATATAAATGTTTTGTTCCTTATAGGTATAGGATTAATTTTATTATTATAGGTTAGCATCGATCGTTAGACCGATCTGGAACGTTCGTCGTTTCCGGGAAAACAATATGAAAATAACAAAACGTTGAATGTGTGTGTGCGTGTTTGTTGAATGTTGTTCCATGCGAGTCTAGAATATTCGATCGCAGTCTACAATTCAGCCGAAAGACGTCCACTGCTGGACATAGGCCTTTCCCAAGGGTCTCCACGAAGACCAGTCGTGCGCCTCACACAACCAGCGGTTTTCCGCGACCTTCACCAGGTTGTCGGTCCACCTTGTCGGGTTCCTACTGACGCTGCGTCTACCGGTGCGTGGCCGACACTCGAGAAACTGTTGGCCCTATCGGGCATCGGTCTTACGCGCAATGTGCCCGGCGGTAAGTATTGCAATTTTTCGGGTTATGCGCTCGGGAACTCCTCATTTCTGATTTGATCACGCAGTGAAATCTCAAGCATAGCCCCCTCTATTGTTCCTTAAGTAACCTTGAGCATTCTTATAAGGCAAGTTAATGCTATTAAAAATAATAATCCTTACACTATACCTAATATGAGTGTAAATTTTTTAAAATGCAAATTTTCAACAATTATTTTCATTACACGTGCAGAAGTTCATTTTTTTTTTAAACTTCTCTCTAGAAATTACTGCTGTATTGTGGGTGCGTATGGAACGTTCTCGCGACACATGCACGAGCTCCTTGATCAATATTTCTCTTTTTTTTCTTTCTTTTTCTGAAAGTCATAAGGCTCTCCAACTTCTTTATCTATGCCTTTGTTCAGCGTTGGGATGAGGCTAAAAGAAATAATACTCGTAACATTAAAATCGGCCCACTGAGTCAAAGTTGTTACAATAATGTAATCTGTCTATCTGGTACCTTTTCGTGTTACCTTTTCGCTTCTTAACAGCTGAACGGATTTGAATGAAAAGGATATAGGGAGAAGGCGGGTACGTTATGTTTCGGGCCTCTCCGTATGCTTTATTTAGCCTTCCTTTCAAGATTTTCCACAATATAATGTTATATTGTACAAAACATAACATGGATGCGGGCTATGTTGGGCGTCTCTCTGAAGGACCGCATCAGAAATGAGGTGATCCAACAGGGGACCAGAGTTACCGACATAGCTGAGAGGATTAGCAAGCTGAAGTGGCAATGGGCTGGTCACATATGCCGCAGGACCGACAACCGTTGGGGTAAACGAGTCTTTGAGTGGAGACCGCGTCTCGGCAAACGTAGCGTGGGACGCCCTTGGGCGAGATGGAGCGACGACATCAAAAAGGTGGCTGGTAGTGGCTGGCGGAGAACTGCTTGGGATCGAGCTTGTTGGCGTGCCATGAAAGAGGCCTATGTCCAGCAGTGGACGAGTAAAGGCTGATAATGATGATGATGATGGATGCAAAAATATCATACGATGATTTATATTTCAGTCATTTAGAATCCTACTTTCTTACTTTACATACTAAGTATATCTTGGACACCAATGACTGATTACAAGGTGAAGCAAAACATCTTGAGGAAACCTGGACTTTAAGTCTGAAATCACCAACCCGCATTGAGCAACCGTGGTGATTACGCTCAATCCTACTCTGTCTGAGAGGAGACCTGTGCCCAGCAGTTGGACGATGAAAAGGTTGATGATGGTGATGATTGCTTCATACGTTAGAAAAATGTGTTTGCTCAGCGACGTAAATAATAGTTGAATTATCAGAATGAGTTCGGTTGCTACTGATAGTGAGTTACGCAATTACTTTGCAGATTGTATTATATTAATTAATTTTACATTGTGGTCACATGATAGAAGCAACATAAATATGTAACGAGGAAATGTAACCCATATATTATGGTTTTAAAAGAGTGTCCATGGAGTTTCTTGCACGTTCTTCTCCATAGAGATCTACGCTTTGGAACGTGCAATTTAGCTTCACTTTTCTGGGACTGACCGACATTGACTATTCAAAAGTACCAAGTGATGGTTAATTTGAAATAAACAATTTTGATTTAGATTTTTTGATTTTTATAAACAACTTTCGTTCCAAGCTACTATAGGGTTTTCCGAAGCGAACTCAGGACTAAACTAACGAGGCCGATTGAAGTACAACTATTTTTAGTACAGAGCCCGGAGCCAGGTTAAATTCATGGAACCTGCAAAAAAATGCAGCCTGACGCCCTGACCTACTTTGTCACACTGAAGGTTGTAATCTAAATTCAAAACTAAAATTGAAAAAAGCACTGAAAAATATCTATGCATTTTCCAGTGCTTCTTTCGATTTTAGTTTCCCTAATTTATAGTTACGAATAAATAAATGTGTATATGTACCTACAATGCTACATGCGAACAAACGTCATACTGACGTCAAAACCTGTATCTCGCAAGTAGAGTTTACTGTGCAACTAGTACGCATACAAGTTCGCAACATAAACCGGTGGTTAAGTGCCCATCAAACGTAACATCCGTCTGGTCGGAGGATCCTCCTTTTTCTATGGAGGATGGGTGAGTGTGTGGGTTACGGATTCGCACTACTGTCTGTGAAGGGAGCTTGTCATTGCAATTAATGCAAGGGATTGACACTATTATCTGCTTCCTCCAAGCACACTGTACCTTTTATAATGGGGGATACTCCTCATGACATAACCCTCCGTCTGGTAATAACGAAGGATTATGTCGGACTTCTATCGACTAAAACCTCACAGTTACTTCCAGTTCCATGAGTCGGGGGCTCGGAAAATACTAGAAAGAGAGAAAGAAAGAAAAATGCGTTTATTGAAATTACAGCAAAAGCAATTTTTAAAAGCAAAAAAGGCCAAAAGGGCCTGAGATTACAACACAAGATGTGCCATCTGACGCTGATCTGATTTTCAGCTGCAACCCACTACATTAGTACTAGTACATGCGCCGCACCCTCCACTGGTATCAGCCCGCCATCCCTAGCGAGCGCCATCACCAAGTACGGCCGATCCTTTCACCTTGGGGGAGGCCGTACTTGGTGATAGCGTTCGCTAATTATTCTTTTTTTTCTCCTTTAGCCTATAGAGATCCACTGCTGGGCAAAGGCCTCCTCAAAAGCTTTGTACAATGACCGGTCTTGTGCAGCCCGTATCCATCGGTTTCCTGCAACTTTCACCAGGTCATCGGTTCACTTTCTTGACCCTACGCTCCGTCTTCTGGGACGTGGCCGCCACTTCAGAACCTTACTGCCCCATCGGCCATCGGTTCTACGGGCCGAGCAATGTGCCCGGCCAACTGCCACTTAATTTGAGCGACTCGAAGAGCTACATATGTCGGTGACTTTGGTTCTACTGCGGGTCTCCTCATTTCTCGTTCGATCGCGCAGAGAATCTCCGAGCATAGCTCTTTCCATCGTCGTTTGTGTAACCTTGAGACTTCGTATGAGGCTCATTATGAGCGACCACGTTTCTCCTCTTTTTTCTTCACGTTCTAATTATTAATAAAAACAAAAATACAGTAGAACCAGCATCCCACATAATTGCGTAACACTCAATCAATCACAATCTATAGCATTTTGAAGGATATTGTTAATTTAGGTAATCAAAATCAATCATTTTTTTATACTTTATACCTATCCGTGTAGTCCATTTGGCTGGAAAAAATCTACTCAACAACGTAAATAACGCAACTAATAATATTAAACTGTCAAAATGAAAGCCATATTTTAATTGAAATTATCCCCAATCCGTCTTGACAGATTGTTAACTTACTTTTGAGAAAAGAAAAATGTAAAACGGGTACATAATCAGCCTATAATGTTCCCACTTTTGAGACCACCACCACCTCTCAGTGAGAGGAAGTGGGCCGTAATCTACCACGCTAGCCCAGTGCGGATAGATCACATATCTTCCAAGTTTTGGTTCTAGGGTGTAGCGGCAACGTGCTTACCACGAAAGAATGTAACAAGATATAAGTGGACTTTATTTCGTATATCGATATATTATGTATTAGAAATTCATAAGCGAATATCTGATAGAATAATGCTTTCGGAGGATATCTCTCTAATGAGGGTTCTAAAGGCGGCGACCACTTACCTCCAACCTTCAGATACGGAGTTCGTAGACCGCCAAACTAGATCACGAGAAAACGGACGTCGACACAATCCACTGGCATACCTACTCACTGACTTTGTTAATTTTGAATTTGAGGCCTAAATTGCCCCCGGGGGTTACTTTAAATACTTAAATTTGGTGACCGTTAAAAAAAACGTGGCCATGACTTGCTAGATTGCCAATTCGACAACGAGTACCCCCCGCCGCCCGCTCGTATCGTACCCGGTGGTATCATTTCGTTCCGTTTTACTTTAAGTTTTCGGCAGCGTCACCGATAACTACCAAAATCAGAGGAGATATTTAACAAACACAACATGTTTCCCTCACCGGTTTGAGAGCAGTGTTTATTAAATAATTTTCAGAAAGTGCTTGATTTAATCAAGATTCTGGAGTGGCGGCCACGTACTGGAAGACGCAGCGTAGGGAGGCCCCCAACAAGGTGGATCGATGACCTGGTGAAGGTCTCGGGAATTCGATGGATGCGGGCAGCATAAGACCGGTCAACGTGGAAAACCTTGGGGGAGAATTCAAACCTACCTTTACTCGGTGGTAGGCCATAACATCGGTTACCTGCAGAAGTTACCACTCACCAGACAAAGTCTTGTCGCCAAGCGATACGTCGTGTTCCGGCATGATGTCTGGTGAAGCCGTACGGAGGACGGGTCTGAGCAGTTGTGTTACGATGTGTGGCGGGTACGATGCGCCAAATGTTGTTGTGTCGGGAGTTTGGTCGTGGAGAGTCTCCAAATCAATCTCCCTCTTTTTTTTTTTTTTTTTTACGCTGTGGGAATGCCTTTACGCACCGTACCCCGAAGGGCGTGTGTGGGACTCGCCCAGCCGAAGCCGGGAATACCCACTAAACCCACAGCGACACTCCGGCATCGCCATACTGGCGGGGGAGTGGGAAACTAGCGCAGCCTGAGCTACCTCTCCCCCGCCGGCGAAACCCGCCTAGTAGGGCGGGCCCTCAATTGCCCCTCCTGGGGAGGGGCCGTGGCTCCCGCGTGATGAGCGATGTAAGGCGGGCGTCGGCCTCACGCCCGCCGCTCACCTCAGGGAGGGAGAAAGCGGGCGAAATCCCGCCTTCTCCTCCCCCTACGCCGCCTGCGGAGCGCCGGAGCGAGGGGATCCTCCTCCCGCTCGCGCTCCGCGGCCTCCTTCTGCGACATCACGACCTCGCAGAAGGAGGCCATCGCCACCCAAGCCTCCTCGCTCCCCACCATCGCTCTGACGATGGCGGGCAGCGAGAGGTCCCCTCCAACCGCCGCGACAAGATCGCGGCGCGGCACGGCCCACGACGGGCACACCGCGAGGGTGTGTTCCGCCGTGTCCTCCGCGCGCCACAACCATGGCACGACGGTGTCTCCTCTCGTCCTATCCGGTGCAGGTACCTGCCGAAGCAGCCGTGACCGGAGAGCACCTGCACCAGACGGAAGGAGAGGAATCCGTGACGCCTGTCGAGCCAGTCCTTCAGGACCGGCCCGACGGCGTCGAGGGTACGGCGGCCGAACACCGCGGAGGCGAGGTCCCGCGTCCAATGCTGGACGATGGCGTCCCTCGCCTCCCGGCGGACGGCTTCCCTCACTTCTGGGGCCGGACGCTCGCCCAGCGCCCTGCGCCCCGCCGTCCACTCGTACACTCTGGCGAGCACCCACGCCTCGAGCTCCCAAGGCGGGGTGCCCGCCAGAGCGCACGCCGCTGCGAAGCCCACCGTGCGGTAGGCCCGCGATGCCCGCTGGGCGATGGCCCTTTGGGGCGTCCGAAGGGCGGTGAGGTTCTCCCTCCTATTGATGGAGTCCGCCCAAATAGGGGCCCCATAAAGGGCCATACTCCGCAGTATGCCGGCGTATAGACGCCGGCACCGCATGCTGGGCCCCCCCAGGTAAATCAATCTCCCTCTAGCGCAGCTTCGTTAAGTGAATAGGATTAATAAACTAGTGCGCTTTACCATCAACGATTGCATCACTGCTTACCATCAGGCGGGAATGCAGTCAAGCACTAGTTTATAATTATTTAAAAAAAAAAAACCTAAGACCTGTAACTTGTAAGTCGCGACCGCTGGTCCACCGCTGCTCCCTGTAAAATGGGTATTTGCACAAAAAATGAAACAAAAAAGTACATTTTATATTTTTATTACTGTTTACTTATAACTACCTAATATACGACATTAACACGTTGCAACAATATTCAATTATTAAATGTATTTAAACATAAAAACATTATTATTGAATTTACACACAACTATTATTTCCGTTTACATCTATTATTGCTCTTATTTATATTATTATAAATTCCATTTACAATATATACAATTATGCTACTTATTTATATTATTAAAAGCGCTTGATATATTATTATTAAGAGAACTAATCCCGACTCGTCAAAGAACACGCGAATAAATTCGATGAAAATTTAATAGAAGTTTTCAGATCTTTTTTTAAATTAACTAAGGACTGTGGAGATATTTCTGCTTGGCGTGTCACTGAAAAGATATTCACTACACAATAAAATCAGTTAAAATTGTTAAGTATGCAGTTAAGAACTGCAATGGTATCTACAAGTGTCACATGCGAACATCGCGACAACAACAGACAACAACAAGCAGAGTTCACCTAATATACAATATGTAAAGAAAACCCCGTCCGACCCAAAAGGATAATAAAGGTTACGTAAACACATGATCAAAAACAATATGAAATTTTACATAATCATCATAGTAACAATACTAATGAATTTTGAAATAATCTTTTTTTTTTCCACGAATTAATTCCAACCTCCCCAAAATTTTGTATTTTTTAAAAAGTGGCAACACCATTTTGCACAGTATTATTATGATTGATGCGACCAGGACCACGTGACGCATGCCCTGCCCCCCTTCACCGGTCCAAGTATACCTAACGTGTTGCTTACCGCACGTGTAATAAGTTACCTCCCTTTTTCGAAATAATATTTATTTTTTTAGGGGATTTTTTTGAAGTTTACCCGGCTGGCCCGGCTTTGTAGGCATTATTAGAATTAGTTAACGATCCCTAACAATACCTTCACGGATCGGACAGGGTTTACTTTACATATTGTATATTAGGTTTATCATGACGGGGTCACCAATTTAGAGTGTCATGAGGAACAGGGTTAAAACCTCCTTCATCAGAGTGTTGTGTCTGGTGGGCACTTATCCGACAGTTGATATTGGGAAGCTGTATAAATGCTCGTTGCGCGGTTAACTTTGCTTGCGGGATGCAAGAACTGTGTGAAGTCAGTATGATACGTTATTTGCATCTGTAAATACAGCTACAGAACAAAGTAAAACCGTCACCCGAAGAGGCAGAGAACAAATATTATCGACATAGCTCACAGCATTAGCTAACAGAAGCTGCAATGGGCTGCTCAAATTAGGCTCGGCGTAAATGGGCCACCGACCACAGCCACCGGTGTCCAGCGACGGCGACTTAACACACTTTTTAATATATTTTGTATAGACGCGCTGCACACGTGTATCCGGTGGTGACCACTGGCTAGAGTAGTGTCAGCGACTCGCCAATAGTGGTCACTACGTGCCACACAAAACGCCGACACCCGCCACTGTCGCATTGCTCCATCCTCCGCGCAGTTAACCAACCGACGTTGTACGTATCATTCGCGTACCATCATGAGCATGACGTCTCAATGGATGTTGATACAACGTCGTCGCTATTTGGGTTTGTAAAATGTGGCGGCTTCCAGACATCACTGGCTGCCGGTCGCTTCTGACACTTTTAGAAATGTGGCGGTAGCGCGCGACAGATACCGTTGGCTGTGGTCGATGGCCGATTTGCGCCGAGCCTTAATCGTAGAATCGGACCGTCGTAACCGTTGGGATACTAGTGATCTTGAGTGAAGACCACGAATTAGTAAACGTAAGCTGGGTCGACCTCAAGCTCGGTAGAGCGACGATTTTCGCAGGACAGCTGGTAGTAACCAGATGAGATTTGCCAAAAATCTTATTGAATGGCGTGAAAACAGGAGAGGTCTATGTTTAACAGTGGATTGCTATGATGATGATGATGACCAGGAGAATAGGGCAAAGGTCGTCACTCGCTGGGCGCCTGACAGAAGACATCGCCTTAGAAGAAGCATACGGCGAAGCTGACGATTCAATAACATTTGAAGGGTCTACATGACCAGAGATTGCAAAATACAAGGCATTGTAGGAACCGGCGAAGGTCGACGAAGACTAGGCGAAGTCAGTGGGAAACAATAGACTAACAAAAGAAAATCATGCTACCACAAAAAGAGGTTACAATTTTTGTGGAACCAACCGGAATTTGATAATCAATCATAGGATTTCCCCGTAAATACTTCGTCAATAAATTATACACTGCGTGTATGACATTTTCCAATTTCTTAAAAAATGCGCATGAAGCCCGGGACGCCTGTCTTTATAAAAAAAAAAATGACTCAATTGTGGCAGTTAACTTTTATCACGTGTCTTAGAATATCAACAAAGATACCCTCTTTCTTTAAAAAAAAAATAAAAAATACAAAGCTAAAAAAAGATACAATACCTAGTAGCAAAAACATCACTTTCGTTATCTTTTACATTTTCTATTCATAAAACCTTGATACATTTACATAAATACAATTTAACCTAAGCTTTCTATAAAAAAGCTTTCGTTTACAACCAATTTTTTTTTAATAATAATTCTATATACAACTTAATAGTTATTAATTTTAACACTTATTTCTTACGTATTTGTTTTCCCCTTTTGCAAACTTCCTACATAGGTCGGCTGCACCAAACTCCATCTTTAATCACAACTTCAACCGCAGTTAATAGTTGAACTTCGTTAGTATTAATTAAATTTACTTGTCCTTGATACAGATCTTGGGTAATAGTGGGTATTTGATTTAAATTGATATAGCTGCTTACACAGAAATGCAATATGTAGTATTCGATACGTGATAGCGGACATACGAGCAAAATGCTCAGATGTCAATACATAAAATTATTCAAACTGCAGACATGGTGGAAAATATTTCGAATGTGAAAAGTCAGACACACTGCCAATCCTTAAAAATAAATAAAACGAGACTGTTATTATTAAAATGAAGTTGCATTAAACTTATAGTCATAAGATAAAAATGTTCTGAGTGAAATAGTCAAATAAAATCTCTATTTATAAATAATATAGACTACAGATGTTTAGTTAAATTATAAGAAATGTAATTACTTAATGTAAAACTAACCGAAGTTTAACATAAAAAGTTTGGTGTAACCGTCCCTAAACGCCACTAATACTAGACATAAATCCACTACTTAATCATAAATAAGCCTCGGCTTAACACTAGCCGAACTAAATAGAAACTGCGATTTACAACGCATAAATAATTCTATGACTTAGCGTAATATATGACAGATTTATATAAATTCCTACTTTATGTAAGTTTAATTGGATTCAATAGTTTTAGATACACGAGGGACTTTTAAGAGGTATTTTAATCTTACAACACAAATATGATGACGTAATTACTACCGTTAGACGATATCTAATAAATATATCTAATGTGAGAATTTAATCTTGATGAGTTTCTATTCTTCATAGTAACAATAATCAATGCGACATACGAATCAAGTTAATCAAGTTCTTTGAACCATAGATGAATGAGGAACAGGGTTTAAAGTTCACTCACACTCGGTGTTGTTATGCTAAGTAGCGCAGTAAATTCTCCTTGCGCGATGCAGGAATTTACGTGAGGTCAATATGATACTAGATTACTAGATTCATAAGTAGTAGTGTAGATGTCGCTACAGATGTTTGTGCTATTGCGCCTTTTTCTTCCCACCTGAAGCACTGGGAAGTGGTGGAGAGCGGCCGTTTAAAGTACCTTGTGTAATTTTATTGTTCAAGAATTTCTGGCTCTCGGCCTACATGAAATAAATGATTTTAATTTGGATTTTAGACTGCTGTTTTTATAAACAATTGAAATTAAATAGGGAAAGGAATTACTGTAGTAAACAAGAAGAAGATAATATGAGATTAATATTAATTATAAAATAATCACAGTAGGTACCTACAATGTTGTACAAACATTAGAATAAATCTGCCATTTTCTAAACACTCCTACTAATAGTATCACAATCAATCTAATTAGTGACTAGATTATAGAAAACAAGTGCTTAAACATTTAATTCTAATAACAGTTAGAAATATCTAGGGAAAGTTCTAAGCGATGATTAGTTTAACGAGAGGTTATAGTAATGTACATGATATAAACAACCGTTTTAAGCATTAGGCATTAGATGCATTTGGCGGTCATACAAAAACTTAGTTTTTTTACACCTGGAAACGAATACTGCCGGGTGTATTTTTAGCCTTATGTACAGTAAAAAAATATAAGTAATATTTTTGTATCACATGTAGGTATGTTAACTTATAGTTTTTGATATATTTTTTGAACTTGTAATAAATGTTAACTAAAAGAAAAGAAATTTTTGTGCCTCCACTTGGTACAGACGCCATCGCATCAAGCTACTATAATCTTTCAAATTTTTTAATACAATTTTAACTTCATCATTGAAGTATTAAGATTTAAGGTTGACTGGGAACATTTGTTAGTTTCGGGCATCTTGAATCGCTGGCGTTTGTACAATAAAATATGACACAGTTACATTTGAAATTTGTTGTATCCTGATTTGATCATCTGTTGCTCTTTTTGATAATATAGAGTCATCACCATCTCAGCGTTAATCCCAGTCGCATCCGAAGTATTTTCAGCTTTCGAGTCTGGGGTCCGCTTTACCAGTCTAACTGCTGACTTTGGCTAAACTTCGATATTTTACGTGAAGCGAGCGATGCCGCCTGACCTCCACAACCCGAAGACGACATCGAAGCATTGCAGTTAGAATAATAATTGGACTTTTGAGGGCTCCAACAACGCGTAACTACTGCCATTAGATGTTCGTATTGCAATCGGGACCAACGGCTTCACGTGCTTTCCGAGGCACGACGATGATAATAATTATAATAGAGTGATCTAGATAATCCCTATCTATGCCAAGACGCTTTACAGTGCAGACAGACCATCTTAATGAAACCTGAAGCTCTCAAATTAATGAATTTTCTATAGACAACTTTTAGATTATGAGATCAAAGGCAGTTTGTAACTTTGGTCTTTGAAACCAAGTTGAGGCTTTGAAAACTTATTAACGCTAGCTTTTGAGCGATAATTTAGTTACAAGAATATCAAAAACATAGAGTGTTACTTTCACAGACAAACTTTTATCCTCTAATTTACTAATTTTGGGTTTCAGTTTCGTTTAAATAAACTTTTTGTACAATACGTCTTCGTCTTTATAAAAGTCACTAGTGAGCAAGCAAGCGTTGCTTTGCCCGCGTGCTATGGTGATATGTTAAAATATCTACTGATCATTATTCTTCTGTCGTACTTACATTATAAACTTTTCCGTAAATAATCCACCAGTTTGCTGTATGAGTAGATCTTAATGCGATAAGAAAACTTATCGCCTCTATCGGGCACAGTGCCAATCTCGAGCTTCATTAAGATATCTTCTTCAAGAGAAGTCTGTTCTACATTTTGGCTTTGATCTATATGTATAAAATTCAAAGGTCTGATTGACAAATCAACCACAGCCTAAGCCACTGGTCCAAGATACATACAATTTGGAGGGGTTCATTAAGAGTAAATTAAAACTATAAAAAAACATTCGTTTCTTTTACACTGTTCTGTGTTGACCAAAATATTCAATCTAAGATCAGTCTTGAATTGAATATTTTAATCAACACAGTGTTCTTCTCAAAGCCCTCCAAATGCTTTTAAAAATATAGTATCAAAACATCGAAAATAATCCCCTTAAAAACTCCAACCCGTTAGGTTTTCTGTACAGTACATTAGCCAATCGTAGTCCATTGCGTTCTGATTCACGCATCGATTGGCGGGGCGCGGCGATGCGTTCCTACTTCCATTGTTAGATCACTCAACTAAAACGGAACGTAATGTGAGGGAAAGATTGATTCATGGGCTGTGAAATATGTTATTACTTTTTTTTTAAACTTTGGCCCTTATCAAGAATTACTCCTGTATCCGGTATTATTTGCATGTTATGGGGGGTTTTGAATAGGTGAAGGCAAGATTTTTAAGGTAAACAAAAAGCCTAGTTTGTTTGAAAGTTAAAACCATGGCATATTCAGCCTAAACTGTTCCAATTTCTCAGTGAGAGGAACTGTGACCGTTACATAATCCATAACATTGGCCCAGTGCGGGTTGGTAGATGTCTTCGAAGTTTTAGTTCTTCGACACGCCGGTTTCTTTTCGATGTTTTCCGGATAAGTTCGTTTCAATTTTATCCTTCAAAAACTCTCAGCATAACCCGCTTAAGTGCGCTGAGCGTGTTCTAATTTGTGGACCAGCCTGACTCTTATCCCGTTATTCATACATGCTGCTTAAAGTTACTAGTGATAAGCGATTGACCTTTTAACGTCACTTAACTTTAATCATCGTTTATGAATAAACACCACAGTATTTAGGGGTGAAGCATTTTTTTTTATGAAATATATATATTTATATCTCCAATTTTGAATTATTCCGTGTGGAATGTTCCACGGGCATACCATGCATACAAAGAGTATTACAATATAATAGGGTAACGGCAAAGAATTGAAATGTCAATCGTACGTACAATATGTATTTTGGAAGTTCAAACCACGTCATTGTGTTATAAAGAATATGTCAATAGCAGATGTCGTGGTAAGGAAATGAATTGACGTGGTTATAAAGAAAGGAATCGGTAAGTGATCGTAGTCTAGGCCCTGGGACTCTAATCTGCTATTTTTATAAATTTATCATTCCAATGCGACTCCATTGTCATTGTGCTTAAAATCTCGTAATCTGCTAAATTCATGATGATTGACCAAATATCTTAGTCGTTTCGTAATGGAATGGTGATAGAGTGACGTTTCCGTATTGCCATTATTACCTATAAAACTCGTTAATAGAAATATTTTCTAAAAACTAATACTCAATTTGAATATTTATTAATATGGAATGGATTGTCAGATATTGACAGCCTCCGTGGCGTAGCGGTAGAGGACGCGGCCGCTGCGCAAGGTGGCGCGGGTTCGATCCCCGCACAGTGCAAGTATTTGTATGCATGAATATAAATATTTGCACTGGTCTTGTCGTGCCTCAGAAAGCACGTTAAGCCGTTAGTCCCGGTTTCCATACGAACATATAATGGCAGTCGTTACGGGTTGTTGGAGCCCTCAAAAGTCCAACAATTGCTCTAACTGCAAAGCTTCGATGTCGCCTTCGGGTTGTGGAGGTCAGACGGCAGCCGCTTTACGGAAAATGTCGAAGTTTAGCCATATCAGCAGTTGGACTGGTAAAAGCGGACTTCACACCCCAAAGCTGAAAAGGCTTCGGATGCGACTGGGATTAATGCTGGGATGATGATGATGACGATGCATTGTCAGATATTGACCACTGGAAAGTCATAATGACGCCAATTTGTTAGTAAATTTCGAAAATTGTCAAAATTAATCATTACGGTTGCTCAATGCGGGTTGGCGATTTCAGACTAAAAGTCCAGGTTTCCTCAAGATGTTTTCCTTCACCTTCTAATCAGTCATTGGTATCCAAGATATACTTACTTAGAAAGTACATATGACTTAGAAAAGTAATATTGGTACGAGCCTGACCTGGAATTTAACCCGTACACTCATACTTGAGAGGCTGGTGTTTTAACCACTTGGACACCACCAAGCATAAAATGTATATTCTCTTAATAAACAAGCGCGCTTTACCACCAATGATTACGTCACTCCTTACCATTAGGCGGGATCGTGGTCAATCACTAGTTTATAATTTTAAAAAAAGTTAAGAAAAAAACTATGTAAACCAATTACCTAAACGTTTTATGAATACATTTTTATTCATACACAAATTTCCGCCCCTTCTGATCGAGCGATCTACGTTCTGCTCTCCACATAATGCTTTTACGAGCATTTATTTGACATATTGGCTAAATATTCACGGGCTATTAGGTACCGTGTCGAAGCGCTGTTACGCGTGAAACGGAATTTTTTAGACGCGATGTACTCTCGGTGCGTGTATCGAAACGGTTGAGTAAGCATAAATTATTTTCAGAGAATGAAAACAATGATCGTGTTCCGCGTATTGGAAACTTCCGAAACAATTTTTGTGTCGTAATACTCTTCCGTTTTCCATTTTTGTTTACTTTGATGCGTGCAGACGAGTTTTTTGAAACATTCCTTCATGGATTTTACGTTTATTTTGTCGGATGACTGGTTTTTCAATGTGAATCCCAATTTTATTGGTAGTATAAAGATATGAGAAAAAGGGTGTAACCATAGCTCATTCTCCACATAAAAGGATCATTCCTATCTGTAATTGCTCAACAATCCAAGTCGGGATGGTGTAATATATGCTGGTTATGCGGTGTTCTGTTTTTCTTTGTTATCGATCCCACCTTATGGTAAGCAGTAACGCAATCGTTGATGGTAAAGCGCACTAGTTTATTAGAGCCTATTCCCTCGGGCATGATTTTGTGTAACGTCTTTTGAATGTGATGGTGTATATTATATTTATACCACCACAGAAGGCAGAAATGTTTTTTTATAAATATAATTTTAACTAGTTCTTGACTGCAATCCCGCCTAATGCAATCGTTAATGGTAAAGCGCGCTAGTTTATTAAGAACCTATTCACTCTAGCCTTGAAGACACTTAAATATTAGTCCGACGGAAATACCGCCGCTGACAAATTGTTCCGGTCCCTCGATGTACGTGATATAAAAAGGAGGCGAAACGCTTCGTCATGATCGCAGTGGTTTCAACAACGCAAGGGTGGAAACTCGCCGTACGACGGATCGCCCGATAATGGAACGGAGATCGGGGAATTAAATCATGCAATTCCCTCGCACACTCTCCAAAATGCATTCTATAGAACACTGACAGGCTGGCTACTCTTCGCCTGTGCTCCAGGCTTTGGAGACCGTTTTGAGCTAAATTTGGGCGGCCAATTAGCCTCTTCGCACGCCTCTCCACTCCGAATCCAAAGTAGTCAGGTGGCATTTTGCAGCACCAGCCCAAATGTGGCTACAGTCTATTAACAAAACGGCGTCATTATGTCTTTCCAGTGGTCAATCACTGACACGCCACTGCATATTGATAAATTTTCGAATTGATTAATCGTTTTTAGAAAATCATTTCTATTAACGGGTTTTACAATATTAGCAATACGGCAATGTCATTATTATCACCATTCCATTTCGAGGGGTCTGACCGAATTGATGGATCATTATGAATTTTCAAAATACGAACTCTTTAACACATTTTTTTTTCTTTTAAAAACGTTTCTGCACACTATGAATTTCTCGTCGTCATCGTGGGTAGATTTGCAAACATTTGAACGCACATACTTATACAGCCAAACCCGGAACAATTACTTGTAGGCAATACAAGTATTTGTTCCGTGCGGGAATCTAGCCCGCGACACGCAACGCAGCAGTCTAATCTCTCAGCCACTACAACAACTGGGTCGTCCAAACAATGACAATAAAATGACAATGGAATCGTGTTGGAATGTCAAACTTATAAAATACCCCCGAGTTTGCTAATCGGTACATTTATTTCTGTAGCGCTACGGTACTGCTGAGGATTCCCGCTCTATGTGAGTCTAGTCTCTAGTGATCATGTGTTGCATACACATGATCACTTACTTATGTTGTAGGTACCTATTAATGTATTTTTATTTTCTTTTATTTTTGATGTATATGTATGTGTTGTATTGTATTGTGTGTGTGTATAGTTAGATATAAGTATATTAAATGGTACAACCATTGCATTAGGTGAAGGTTACCTGCAATGATGGCTGTATACTCGTATGTTAATAAATAAATAATGTTCGGACCGGAACAGAAATTCCAGATGGAAAAATCGAATATCACTGCTGGTATTAGGTTTTCTATCTGGAATTTCTCAGTAGCTGGCTGGTTTTGTGAACGCTATATGGTAACAGTCTGGCCTCCTGTTACTTGAAGCATGAAAATAATTGCTGTCAGTGTACTATACAATATGTAGAGAAAACCCTGTCCGATCCGTCAAGGTATTGCTGGGTATCTATAACTGATTCTACTAATGCCTAAAAAGCTGGGCTAAACTTAAAAAAAGCCCCTAAAAATAAACATTATTTCGGCAAAAGAGGTAACTTAATACATGCGCGGGCGAAGGGGGCCAGGACACGCGGTACGCGGTCATATCGCTATTCGCTCAAAATAATACTGTCTAAAATGGTGTTCTCCCTTTTTTTAAATTAACAAATTTTGGCGAAGTTGGAATTAATTCGCGCAAAAAAGACTATTTCAAAATTCATTAGTATTGTTACTATGGTGATGAAGTAAAATTTCATATTTTATTTGATCATGTGCTTACCTTCGTTATCCTTACGGGTCGGATGGGGTTTTCTTTACATAATGTAGGTACAGACGGGTCCAACTACCCGCAACTGTCATATTTTCTCAATCAACCTTGAATCTAATACTTTAACTATAAAGTTTAAAATCTTTTGAAAAACTTTGACAGAATAATTATAGGTTGATGTGCTGATGTCAGTATACGCCTACCTAACCGTCCGGAACGTTCGTAATTTCTTGTTTTTCTACGCCTAGGCGTGGTCTGGTACCCCGCCTTTTCATATTAAAGGATTTACGACAACCGTAATAAAATTATTACACGAGGCAAAATATTCTATTTTAAATGTCATCAACCATTAGATATATTTTAATATTTTGTTACTTTCTACAATTATCACGAAACATTGCATGTTGATCACCCGTTGCGGTTTCATTTAAATGAACCATGGCCTCTATTTGTTGCATGATTTCACTATTAATTACACGTACATGTATCTTAATGTTTGCGATCTCTGTAACGTAGATAATATAAACTTTATGACCGTTTTTTTTTTGTTTTGGGTGGAAAATTATCAAATGACCTCTCCCGCTGTGGGCGGACCGGAAGGACGTGTCAGACTTTTACTGACTAAAACCCACCCGTGTCTCTTTACTTGCCTGGGCGACGGCCAGAGCCACGGTTTCTTTTTTAACCAACCCACAACCCTACCTACCATCCTTACTTTTACCTTTTACCTACCTAACTTTAAAAGTAAACTGTATTCTTTTAAACTTGTTCCTTCGCCTTTGTGTCAATGTTCTACAACAGACTGTGAATTTGAACAGTCCGCACATCACATCATGTGGGAGTGTATTCTTTGGCAGAATGAACGCAATATTATGTTGGATAGTGTACAAGTTACAATCCGGAGTTGTTTATTATACGGACCTTGTAGAAACTAGAACTAATTTCCGTGCGTTCAGGCGCTTTTGCCATACCTATTATTGGAATCAATTGTAACAGCACATAACTACTTAGGACCCATTAACTTAATCAAATTTTATTCCGTGGTGCTTGGCAATCTGGGCTTCTCCCAGTTGCAATAATGTCCCTTTGTGCCGATTGGCCTAGTTCTGTTCTGTCTCCTGCTTGTTATGGAGGGAAGTGGAAAAAATATCTTTTTTCTTACTCCTCCGCTATTCTTTTCTGATTAATTTCGTTGCGGGACCCAAGACAGTTGAATCGTTTCTCCGGGACTCGTCGAGCTTCATTGCTCGGCGTTTTTCTGGCGGTCTCCACTGTTGATTCTGGCTTTCAGGAGTTGCAGTGGGTTGGGAACAGTGTGGCGGGTTTTGTCCCAGTAAAAAAACCCACAACCCTGACCCAGGAGGCTTCGGTCATTTTTATCGTTACTTTTTTTACGATGGGAAACAACTCTTAGCCCTGGCAGTTTGACAACGTGCTCAAACTCCAAATTTTGCTAAACCTCGATACAGTAAAGAAGCAATCGCTCGTTGTTTTATTATGTGCCGTAATACAGTATGTCACTTAAGACTAAAGCATTACTTAGAACGATAAATTCCAATAAAACAGCTTTTAGCTTTTTATGTAATGCTAAAAGACTTGAGTTAGGTTCTGTAATACGGGCGTCGGAGTCGCATAACCTGAAGTAGTAGTTACGAAGGTCGTCGTAAAACAGTCGCTGTTAAGAGTAGCAAGTCTACCAAGGTCTTCAGATAAAGACAGGCTGTGATAATGATAATGACAGTTGCTTTGGTAGTTAGGAGCTCTAATCTGGCTGGTCGCTTTAATAGCGTGGGGCAAAAGACCATTATAATTGAAATATGGAAGTTCATGAGAAATCGTAGGGATATTATTAATTTGGTAACAAGGCTTAGCGGCTGTGTGGAAGATCTTGAAAAGGATAGATTTGCTTCAGAAGGCAGGCCTACTATATGTTAGTACATATAGTAGGCCTGCCTTCTGAAGCAAATCTATCCTTTCACCTAGTGGTGGAGACGACAATACATTAATAGATTAAACTGCATGTATTTAATAACCTCTCTAGTCTGTATAAAAGAAAGAAAGAAAGAAAATTACTAGGCACAGACTTAAAGACACATAATGTGTCAGAAACACACATAAGATAAACACGAATAAATAAACGAAATAAAAAAAAAATATCTAATAGGCTTTCATTACTACCGATAGTGTAGTAGGATTATTCTAGCGCTTTTAGGAATAGTAAAAGTCATATATACATAGGGCCATGACTACTATACAACGTGTAATAAAAAGGGTATATACATACCAAGGGCATGGTATCTTTAGATGATATCAAACGATATCGGAAGGGTTTCAACTCAAAATAAAATACTCAAAATATTGGTACCAAATTTTCGGTTCTTGTGTTTCTTAAAATAAAATCATAACAAACGTGGCAGCACACTACATATGTTAATAACTACTCGTTACCCGTCACGTTACTTGCCAAAATCCGATAAATGTCTTCAATATCTCTGTGCGACTAGTATGATAGTAGCCTATCACAGGCGGTGTTTTCCCTCATAACTTCCTAACATAAAGAGATAGAATTAAAAAACCCTTCCAATATCGTTTAATATCATGTAAAGATGCCATGCCTTTATTATGTATATACCCTTTATGTTACACGTTGTATAGTGTATTTATAAAATTCACCTTTTTAATTTTGAATTGTTTTTTTGGTTATTCCTTTATGTATGTTGGAGAGTGTGCGAGGAAATTACATGACTTTATTCCTCCATCTCCATTCCTTCACGTTGTTGACACCACTACGATCCGGACGAAGCGTTTCGCCTCGTCTTTTATACCGACTTTTATATCAAAGGACTGGAACAATTTGGCAGCGGCGATATTTCCGTCTACTTTTAAGTGTCTTCAAGGGTAAGTGGCTCTTAATAATCTAGCATAATTTAACATCAACGATTGCATCCCTGTTTATTTGGCGGGATGGCGGTCAAGCACTATTTCATAATTATACGGAAATATATGCGTGAGCATTGCCAGTGTTATCCGAATCCTTTCAGTATCCATCTATCCATCCATGCATCAGTTACCTAAACTGCTTACCACACTTCGAACCTACCTACACTTCGAATCACAACGCTTATATGAATAACTAGCGGCCGCCAGCGACTTCGTTCGCGTGAAGTTAGTTATGCTCCGCTCCAATTGGTCGCAGCGTGGTGTTATATAGCCTAAAGCCTTCCTGGATTAATGGGGTATCCAAGGCAAAAAGAATTTTTCAAATCAGACCAGTAGTTCCTGAGATTAGCGCGCACAAACAAACAAACTTTCCGCTTTATTTATTAGTAGTATAGATTTAGAAGTGGATCTTAAATTTGATAGCCATAGTGATATTGCTAATATTTCTAATCCATTGCTTTGTACATTCGAAAAATTTGTCTCCTCAGCAACGCAAATCATGCAATGAATTCTGTTGTAATGTCAAAAAGAAAGCTACTGCCTTTGTGTTAGATACGCAATTATCCCGCTGGTTACGATATGTAAAGTTCTCCAGAGCGATTTCCGACCACGCCAATCTCAGCGGAGGCCAGGCCTTAACGTGGGAGATATTATAAAGAAGTGCATTCTTCTTCCCTTAACCTTTCATTGTCCGATGTCGGCAATCCAACAAGACCGGAGATAGGCATGGCATTATAAATGATATAGGTATATTCTCAAAAAGTCAGTTGTTTAAGATCAAATCAGCAAACAAAAGATGGGAAACCCTTGTAATTTTGAACACAGTATCAGACTGTGTTCATTCGCAGTCTTCATTTGTCATGAATACTTTCAATATTCCTTTATTATGCAATTTTTTTAACTTTTGTTTATCACCAAGATGAGTCTGCGCCCAGATTTTGAACGTTTCAAATTAGAATCTGCTTTCAGAACAAATTAAAGCAAGACAAATGAAGAGCCACTACAAACAAGACGTATTAATGGATAGAAATGATTGAATTTCATAATGAAGGACATTCAATTAGAATTAATACTAAGGTATCTTTATCACAACTATCTTAACGCGTCTAATATACATATATTTTAATTAAGCGCCCGAAATTATTGAATAGATATTATTCAGGCCCTTAGTTTAACTAAAGGTCTAAATGATATTCAATAAATTATAGCTTAGGGTGGAATTATAACCAAACACATGCTTGTAGCAAGTAAGTCCGGGCACTTTGAATAAATGTGTTAAATTAGAACTCTGATCAACTGAGGCTGCGAAGCGAGGTGTACTTTCAATGCCAGGCGGTTGAATAAACGGCCAATTTAAACAGTTGGCTAAGAAATATATAGTTTAGCTTCTGTAAGTGTATTCTTGTTTTTCCGGCCTACCGCTTCGCATTGCCTCACCCGCTCGTGATCATCATCATCATCTCAGCGTTAATCTCAGTCGCATCCGAAGCTTTTTCAGCTTTGGAGTCTGAGGTCCGCTATACAGTCCAACTGCTGATTTTGGCTAAACTTCGATATTATCCGTGAAGCGACTGCCGTCTGACCTCCACAACCCGAAGGCGATATCTAAGCATTGCTGTTAGACCAATTGTTAGACTTTTGAGGGCTCCAACAACCCGTAACGACTGCCACTAGATGTTCGTATGGCAACTAGGACCAACGGCTTAACGTGGTTTCCGAGGCACGACCAGACCAGTGCAAATATTCATATTCATGTATACAAATATTTGCACTGTGCGGGGATCGAACCCACGCCTCCTTGCGCAACGGCCGCGTTCGCTACCCTTACGCCACGGAGGCGCTCGTGATATTACTTTTTCTTTGCTTGTTTTTATTGGTGCTCGGCTGCTTAGGGTAACCACGTGATGTTAAACAGATTATCATCCAGCATCCTCATGAATGAGCGATCAAATAGAGATGATTTTCAAACAATTTTCAGACAAGCTCTAGACATGAGGACTTATAATTGGCTGCTTGATTGTAATACCTACAAAGTAAATGTACCAACTGGTAAGTCCGCAGATTGATCTCCCAATGCCTCGAATTGTTCGACATTGAAACTGTGCCCTCTGGAAAATACATTTGATTATTTCCCACCCAGTAAAAAAGTCTACCGATTGTCGAGTTCAAACAAAAAAACCAACTCTTCAATTTTGTTAAATCAGTTTTTTCTCAAGCACTTATTCTCGAAAATGGCTTTAACGTAAAAAAATATTCGTTAAAAACAGTTGTGATATCGATATTCCAGTACATATAGAGTTTTTTTTAAGAAAATAGAGGAAATTCTATCACTATTAAGTATGTACAATCATATGTATAACAATTATCTTTACTATGTATTTTAGTAATATCAAATTCCTATATAAGTCTAAATGCTTCCGTCATGCTTATTGCCATCAAATGGACAATTTGAGCAACTAGGTAATATACTATGGCGAATTATCTACAATATTCAATGGGGTCCGTTTGTTCCCCTATCAATTCCAGGTTTATTTATATTTGGGGGACAGATAAACCCCACAAAATAGTAACACTATAAAATTTTACATTATTGCTATTTCACTGATAATACTAGATATTAACATTACAGGCTAAATATTTGACTAGATATTGCACCCGTACTATGAACTTGCGATATAATTTATTGCAAAGCGCCTTTCCGAACAGAAACCTTTAAAATTATCCTTACATATTAGACACTAGCCTAGACATTGTGATTTTAAATCGCATTTTTTAACGAATTTAGAACTACCACTTTACCTAGAGGAGGACTTTCTAAGTGTTGCCACTAAGAATTACTTACTTTATACAGCTTGTCAAGATCTTTGACATTAAGCCCAGTTCCCTAGTCCACAAACTTACCTTTATTTAAATTGAGTGCCTCTTTTCCTTTCTATTTCGTTAAAAAAGGATAGACGATAAATTTTAGTATAGTCCTCTCAAATTAGACCACCTTTGGCGTAAATTAAATATGCTCTTAATAAACTAGCGCTATTTACCATCGACAATTGCATCTAGCTCATAATTATAAAAAAATCGAGACGTTCTAACATTTAAAATTCAAAATTTATTTTTTTATAATAATTATAAAATACTAGCTTTCCGCCCGCGGCTTCGCCCGCGTGGAGTTCGGTTATATCGCGCTTTTTAGATTTCCCTCGGGAACATCATATTTTTCCGGGATAAAAGGTAGCCTATGTTCTTTCTCAGGGTCCAAAGATTGTCTGTGCCAAATTTCATCAAAATCAGTTGAGAGGTTTAAGCGGGAAAGCGTAACAGACAGACAGACAGACAGACAGACAGACAGACAGACAGACCGACAGACAGACAGACAGAGTTACTTTCGCATTTATAATATTAGTATGGATAAAGGATTATAATTATAAAAAAAAATACATATGCTTAGTCGCCATGTTTTGATAGTGTCTAAACTGGCTATGGACTAAACCACATAATGCTATTTTATCTTTTATCCTTTTCTTAACGAAAAATAGAGAAACAGATGACTTTAAAATTAGTTAGGCAAGTTTTTGAACGAGACAATTGGCACTATTGACATACGGATGACGGTGACATTGATAACAGATTAAAAAAAAATGGCTGTCAGTTCATATTTAAAATAAGAGTACCTATATTCCAAATTAGCGGAAGTTTATAGATTTTGTTTTTACCGTTCCAGTTAACAGCAATTTTTTTATTGTTTTTCATTACAGAAATTGATTGTTTTTTCTTAAAGCATATTTTTTTTAATTTATCATAGCTTGGTCGTTGATCAACTGCACAAAGTAGGATTTATAAATGAACTATGGTTATACTATCGCCTTATAGATTCACAAATATTCACCATCTTGACACCATAAGCCTTAAACTAAAGATGGCGGGAACAAGTATACAAAGATTCACGACAACACTCAAGTAACATTGCCGATATTGTACACCATAATACTAAAGCGAAATTTTCTTACTATACGCTTTGAATTTTTCAGGAATTTCACGTTCATACAGCCCTTTTGCGACAAACTTTCCACTAACCAACTTTTAACATACAAAAATCTTATTCAACACGCTTGAATAAAAGCTTACAATTTACAAAATTTTAGCAGTATTCGATGCTCTAGTCTACACACTAACGCTACACACATATTGTTCGTACAACTTTGCGACTGCGATTTTTAGTCGCACCGCTCTGTAATTACTACACGAACTGTGCCGTTCCCGTGTCTTTCCAGCAACTGAAGCAACAAGGCAGTGCACACATGAGTGTGTTTTTGAATGCGTCTCGAAAATCGCGGTTGAAATAAGCGTAGATGAGTGGGTTGAGCGCTGAGTTGAAGTAGCCGATCCAGAAAAGAACGCCAACTACGACTGATGGTGTTTCGCACGGCTCGCCACAAAGGTTGGTTGTGACATACCTGTAGAAAAATATTGATTAAATTCCATTCAAAATAAATCGATTTGTATATAATTAATGAGATGTAATTCTTATAGTGAATGAAATGTTCTGGGAATATTTAAATTAATGTGTACCCAAACTATTGCGACTTTAAAAGTTTAATTTTAATTACATTCTACATATATGTACATATTTTAAAAGCAAAGGTAATATGTAATTGTTATTAAACTATATATAAAGTACCAATATTTTAATAAAAATATAAAGTTATTTTTATTCATTTCAGAAAATAATCTTATATATAAAATTCTCGAATCACGATGTTAGTTACCATATTGACCGATTTTTATATGCATATTCAAGTAGGTCTGGGAATCGGCTATATCGAGACATCTATTTTTCTTATTTCTAAGTGATAAAGGTTGTCCACCCCTAAAATTTTTTGAATTTTTTTTTTAATTTATTATGAGATACTGAAAATTATCCACAAGTTTAAATTTTCACGCTTCTACGATTAGCTCCTGTTTTTAATGGGGATTTTCATAAAATATTTCCTAGAAGTAATTAATGTATATGGCAAAAAAACGATAACCGGCCAGCTAGTACTTGAATTAAATACTCACCAAAGAAAAAACGGAAGCCAGCACAACAAAAACGCGCCAACTATGATGCCAAGTGTGCGTGCGGCCTTATGCTCCGCTCGCCACGACTTGCCGGCCGCTCGAAGAGACGCACCTGTTGGCAAAAAGGAAAAGTATTGTAATATAAAAAGTTTTTAGAAGAAAACTAAGATAATACATTAAAAAGGTATATGCTTATAGCATAGGTTCTCAACGTGGGCAATATATATTAGTCCCTTGTGGGTTTTTGACCTTTTCCGAGGGGCACTGGACGCGTCGGAGAAAATTATGTATATCAAATTACATTACTACTATAATAAATAAATACAACGTAATTTTTTCTTTAAACGAAACCTGAATACAGTGTTTGATATGATTTATTGTAGTTGGTCAACTGTGGCAACACAGCTGCGCGCTTCGTGCATGATCTGTGGAATACATCAATATGGCGCACATCAAGAATAAACGAAGTCTTAATTAAAACGAGTTTCAATCAATCTTATTCTGGACATACAGTTTGTTCAGAATAAGCAACTGAATCTATTCTAATAATTTTTGCACCATGTTAAGTATATTTTTTTTCCCAAATATATTTAAAAATTGTTACAGTGTGGCTACCGAGCGCACAACACAGTTTTCGGCAGATCATAGTGGTCTGTGGCGCGTGCATGCAGCGGGACGTCAGCGGATGCGTCATGCAGCGGTACAATACGTTTTCAGTAAAATTGAGATGTTTTAATTAAATTACACTACATTTTATTTTATCACTTACGGCTGAAATTTACGAGTAAAGTATATAATAAAATCTACCTACACTTGATTGTTCCGATAGTCTAAAGCCTGTAAGTAAGATGAAAAATAATATCACTATTAAATAAACTTCTTCTAGTTTAAAAAAAAAACATATGACATGTAAAAGTGATCGGTGATCCTACTTGCTTAATAAACGATTTCATTTCAGTTCATTTCATTAAAATAGGTATAAACTGAAATTATTATATCAATAAACACAAGACGATCCCGCGTCGCTGGCGCGGGAGTACGAGCGGCGCGGGCGCGTTGACCATATTTTTGCTGGGAGAACCAGGTAACATATGTAACAAGCTCATAACATTGTGATGTTTCATGATTTCATTTTCAGATTCATCAGCTTTTTGAAATTTTGTGTATAAATTCTTTACTTAAATATACACCTTTTTTTTTCTGGGTTGCGAAATCATCAAATGACTTCTCCCGCTCTGGGCGGAGCGAAATGGCGTGTCAGACTTTTACTGACTAACACCCACCCGTGTTTCTTCACTTGCCTGGTGGACGGCCAGGCCTAACAAACCCTGACCCAGGAGGCATAGGTCTTCGTGGACCCCGTCACGATGTGCTGGCATCTGAGGCGCGCGTGAAACACGACGCGCCGTCGACTCGGGCCTGGTCCTTACCGGGCGGCGAGCTAGTGGCGTGAGGGCGCTGGGATTCCCGTTGCCTTACGCGCTCCGCCTCCTCCTTTGCCAGCATTACTGCTTCGCAGAAGGAAGTGACGGCCTGCCATGCACTCCGCTCCGGACCATGGCCTGGACCAGGGTCGGACGCGAGAGGTCGCCGCCAATCACCGCTACGAGGACACGGCGGTGCTCTACCCAAGCCGGGCAGATCTCCACCGTATGCTCCACCGTGTCCTCAGGGCGATCCACACAATGGTGACACCCTGGCGTTTCCTCCCGCCTTATACGGAACAGGAACCTCCCGAAACAACCGTGTCCGGTGAGGACCTGCTTCAGGCGGAAGGTGAGGGCGCCGTGGCGCCTCTCTAGCCACTGCTCAAAGAGGGGACTTACCGCCGCTATTGTGGCGTGCCCACAGAGTCCACAGATGGTATGCCTTGTGTTGTCATCTGATATTATGCTGAGCTGACGCCCTTTTGGCATTATAAGCTAAGTTTTATAGTTTTAAATGTATGTATTTTGCTGTAATGTCCATAAACGCATTTTTCTTTCATTTCTTTCATAATATAAACATAAAACAAAATATTATTTAAAAACAAAAACCCGCCTGCATAAAACTCTAACGAACGGGACGTTAGGGGACTGTTGTATGGAATATTTGTTTATCTAGCTAAAAGGTCTTCCAACGGCGATTGTTTTAATTATGGAATATGAGTACCGCGTGGTAACGTTTATGGAGCTAACACTACAAACCAACGCACCACCTGGTTTGCTCACTTCCTTTCTGGAAATTTCGACTTAATGAACCTCGCGGTCGTCCGAAGACTTTTGGTCGACAATGACGAATTGAAGGCGATTGTGGAAGCTGATGATACAAAATCTATGGCTGAATTGGCAACAACTTTCGACAAAACAAACAAAAAATACAAACAATATTGGACCTCTCATTTCCCTCGTTGGTAGGCCATAACATCGGCTGCTGGCAGAAGTTACCACCCACCAGACAAAGTCTTGCCGCCAAGCGATTGGTCGTGTTCCGACATTATGTCTGGTGAAGCCGTACGGAGGACGGGTCTGAGCAGTTATGTTGCGATGTGTGGCGGGTACGATGCGCCAAATGTTGTTGTGTCGGAAGTTTGGTCGTGGAGAGTCTCCAGATCAATCTCCCTCTAGCGCAGCTTCGTTTGGTCGTGTTGGTCTTGGGTTTAACATTGCATCACTTCGCTCAACTGCCGTCATCCTTCCTATTCCTTAGTTTTTTTAGTGAATAGGCTTAATAAACTGGTGCGCTTTACCATCAACGATTGCATCATTGCTTACCATTAGGCGGGATTGCAGTCAAGCACTAGTTTATAATTATTTAAAAATAACCATATGCGTCGAATTGGCAAGGTTAAATAGTTTGACAAATGGGAGCCCCACGAACGCCAGCGCTAAGTACGCCAGACGTGCCTTGCACTGCTCAATAGACACACAAATGAAAGAATTATGAACCGCAGTGTTACCTGCGATGAAAAACGGATTCTGTTTGATAACCGCAAGCGCTCAGCAAGTTGATTGCATCCTGGTTCAGCACCTAAACAATACCTTAAACGAAAACTTACTCCTAGAAAAGTGATGTTCACTGTTTGGTGGTTTAGCGCTGGTACACGCAGATAATTATGTACTGTGAAGAACTGAACATAATGATAGAGAAACTGGCACATCTCCAACCAGCATTGGTCAAATGCTACAGACTATGCTAGAATTTGATTACTTCTTGGCGGAAAAAAAAAATATACCCAAGAGGCAGTACAAAATTTATACCTCACAAAAACTTTATACCTCACAATATGGCGTCATGCATCAGCGATTTTGTTTTTTTTTAATGTCACATATGTCCCTAATAAAACTTGAGCTATTAAGATAATTCTAACGATACCTCAAATGTGAAAATTAGTTTAGCGGTTCTGAAGATACTAGGTAATAAAGAATATTAGATACAAGATATGCGCTAAAAACATTACCCTTTCTGGCAGTCAGGTAATAATAGACACTTGTTTCGAGTTTTCGCATATACAAAAAATAACGTTGTTTATGTTGGAGCCTTGGCCTTCTCTGTATGAGAGGAGACCTGTGCCCAGCAGTGGGACGATAAAAATGTCGATAATGATGATGATGTTGGAGTAATTGGTTTGACTATTCGGAATGCCAGTGCCATTTCGTGGCGCGAGACAGTATCTAGATTTTTTTTTCTGGATGGGAAATCATCAAATATAGAGGACCCGCTCTGGGCGAAGCGAAGGGCGTATCAGACTTTTACTGACTAAAACCCACCCGTGTTTCTTCACTTACCTGTGCATCAGTGCCACGGTTTCTACAGTATCAAGCTTGAGTTCGAATTGAGTTGGGCACGGACAGCAGTGTGCGCAGAGCTGCCAAAATCAATCGAAACGGGAAATTGAACAAACAACGTGTGTTTGGATATATTTCGTGTTCCGTATCATTGACTGGTGTACCTAAAGTGTATGATTGGCTAGTGTGACCAACTTGTTCGTAAATTGAATTTTATTACACTGCAAAAAGAAAACCACCAATACGCACAGAAAACGGAAAAATTGTAGTTTTTTTTTTTATAACTATAAACTAGTGCTTCCTCAATCCCGCCTGATGGTAAGCAGTGATGCAATCGTTGCAGGTAAAGCGCGTAAATTTATTAATATTAAGAGCCTATTTACATTGAGTAGTTATTTTTAGAAAATCATTTCTACTAACGGCTTTTATAATTAGCCATGGCAATACGGCTATGTCATTCTGTCACCATTCCATTATCAGACGACTGACCAATCATTGGTAGATCATTATTAATTTAGCAGATTATGAACTTTTAGCTTAATGACAATGGAATCTTGTTGGAATGTCAATATTTAAAAAATAACAGATTAGTGCCCCAGAGGCCGTTTCAGTGTGCAGACGCAGTGTCAATGTATCGTACCTTGCGTTTTTAGTTTAGAATTAAGTTGAAATTAAAAGGTTCTGCACAGCACACTGGAGAGGTGTCTGGTGGAATATGATGACCGCCAAACCCCAGGCACAGCAATTAAGCTTGCATCAACTTGTCCAATGCGACTAGACTGTTCTCATATCACCCAAATGCCTTCAAGGCTAGAGTAAATAACGTCTCAATGTATACTAACTACTCTTAATACAATAGGCTTTTTAAAGCTTTGCTGTATTGGCGTTACTAGCTGTTATATGGTAAATAATTTAATTTATGGTTCTGTGTTTTGTTAGGTTAGTTACTTTACATGTATAAAATCAAGTGTATTTTGAACTGAAAAGATAGCTGTTTTGCTGAGGATATTTTTTCGCCCCTTCATCTCATTTTAAACACTATAAAGTGGCGAAGGGAGGGCGTTTTGGGGGTTTTATTTATAATTTAAATGAACTAGTGCGCTTTACCGTCAACTATTCTATCACGTAGATCAGGCGAGATCGCGGTCAAACACTAGTATATAACATTAAAAAATATATCCAAGTTCCATTACCACCGTAGCTCCAGAAAGAGTTACGTTTTCATGAAAATATTCACTAACATGGAAAACTCATTACGCATGCAACGTTTCTGTATGAGTTTTGAACTCGTAACAGGTGGTCTTACACAAAACTTGCAAACTTTTCTTGTTTCATGGAGATAATGTTGCGGCCTCTTCCATATTGTTGGAAGAAAACTTTGTTATTTCGAACGAGTGTACGGAATTGCGAATTGTGGCATTATTATGAGGAGCACGAACGTCAACAAAAGCAGAATTATTCTTAAGGGTGATGTGACGATTATGATAGCTTAAACTCTCAATGTATGGGTAGCCACTTTGGTTTGAGTGAACATTATATCACTTGGTGAGGGCCGCGGAAAATGGCTGGAAACGAGAAACATATGATATTTTGACATACACTTCCTTTCCTTGGGTAAACAGTTGGAATGGCGGATTGAGAGATTATTTGAAGGAGTACGGGCTTCAAGATAAATATAATAAAGAATTCATTCAAGATAATATATAATCAAGTTGTGCTATGGCTGTTGAGAGTATGTCATGCTCACTCAAATGTCTCGCTGGTGGTGGCGTGTGTGTTGGGTTATTAGGTTCCCTTCAACACGGTTGAGCTGAATGATGCTGATCCATACGTCATGTTCGTAAACGGACGCCGTCAGAGGGGACTGGTCATCTCTTAGCTGCCACGGCGTATTTTAATTTTTGAATTGATTTTTGTGTGTTTTCCATAATGGACGCTCTCAGCGTACAATATATTTTTGCATCGTTCTCACACGGTTGATTTGAACATGAATGATGTAATCAAATATTTGTAACAATAGCTTGAAAATTTAAAAGAGTATCCATGGAGTTTCTTGCCCGTTCTTCTCCATAGGTACCTACTCTTTGGAATGGCTCGACTAGCTTCATCTTATTGACTGACCGACCTTCTGACAATTCAAAAGTGCCTGTAACTGATTATTATTATTTGATATAAATGCTTTGATTTTGATTTTGAATGATGATTATAAAGGTTATTTTAGCCTGAACTCAGGTAAGCTATGTGGTTCAGGTAGCTAGACTATTTAATTATCGGAAATTATCTCTTTGCTGACTGATGACCTGCTTAGGTAGATAATGGCGCCGATTCTACTGTTCAGAAACTAAACTTATTTTAAGTTAACTGCATCTTTTCCTTTCTATTTCTTTAAAAAAAGGACAGAAGATAAAATGTCAGTTTAGACCTGTCAAATTAAGATACTTCATAGACAGTTTAGACGCGATTATAAACATGGCGACTAAACATACGTCAGTTTACGTCACGAGCGCACTAATTTCCTATTTTCTTAATCCTCCTCCTCCTCCTTTCTTCCTTTTTTTTTAATTTTCTATATATTTTTTTTCTCCTATTTTTTCTGTCCTTTTCTTAATGAAATGCAAAATAAAAGATGCAATTAACTTAAATTAGTTTAGTTTGTGAACAACAGAATCGGCGCCAATATCAATTTCAAGTTCAAGTTGAGGTTTTTTTTCTGTGGTTCAGGATTATTCCTATGAACTAGCATGGTTTTTGTTTTCATTTATTGTCGTATTGTCAGCACCACTCTGTATATTCAATATGTAGGTATGTATTTATTTATGCATGTATAATTTTGTATATGTATGTAACAGTGTATTTATTTTATTGTATTGTGTGAATATTTGCACCAACGACAGTCCTATTTAATATCAAGGTTGCCTAAAAAGGATTGCATTAGGGAGAAGGCCGCCCATTGTATATTTTGTAGTGTGGAACAAGTGAACGAACACGGGTGGGTTTTATCCAGTAAAAGTCTGACACGCCCTTCCGCTCCGCCCAAAGCGCGAGAAATCATTTAATAATTTTCCCTCCACAACAAAAAAGAAGGTGAATATGTCTCAATGTTAGGTAGCAAGAAAAGTTTGACTAACTTTAAATTACTAACAACAAGAAAAGGTAAACAATCTAGGCTTCTATCTAATTAGCTGCCAATACAGAAGCAAAACTTAGAACTAACTTTTAATAACATTTACACCTCTTGTGCTTCTAACAAACCACACGCGTAGGTAACCAATGTATGTAGTTAATTGCAAAAGTTTAGCTCCTCTGAACAGTGAAGAACATTAAAATAGCTTCCATGGGTAACCATTAAACTGTCAAAGGGCTAAGGAGGCTCTAGCAGACATGATTTTTAAGCACCAGCAATAAGCGATTTGGCGATTACACCCAATAGCGCAGTCGCCAAACGCTACAGCTGCTTCGAGTTTTGACGATTTGCTGAATGAAGTCGCTTTGCATTTCAGTCTTTTCACATGTATTTTACCCTCGACATGATTTTTTTATGACTGTCAAACATCACATTGAAACATATTATCTTTCAATTAACATTCTTATTTTAATGATAATAAAGTTCAGTGTGAGGTTTGAGATTCACACCACAATCAAATAACACCCCTATTTGAATGACAATAAAGTCCTATAGGGTAGCTGCCAGTGACAGGTCTTTCAAAAGGTTTGTCATCTTTATTATCAACTAGCTTTCCGCCCGCGGCTTCGCCCGCGTATAGTTCGATTATATCGCGCTTTTAGATTTCCCTCGGGAATATCGAATTTTTCCGGGATAAAAGGTAGCCTATGTTCTTTCTCAGGATCTAAAGATTGTCTGTGCCAAATTTCATCAAAATCGGTTGAGAGGTTTAATCGGGAAAGAGTAACAGACAGACAGACAGACAGACAGAATTACTTTCGCATTTATAATATTGGTATGGACTAGGTTTCTGCCCGCGGCTTCGCCTGCGTGGAGTTCGGTTATAACGCGCTTTTTAGATGTCCCTCGGGAATATCGAATTTTTCCGGGATAAAAGGTAGCCTATGTTCTTTCTCAGGATCTAAAGATTGTCTGTGCCTAATTTCATCAAAATCGGTTGAGAGGTTTAAGCGGGAAAGAGTAACAGACAGACAGACAGACAGAGTTATTTTCGCATTTATAATACTAGCTTGCCGCCCGCGGCTTCGCCTGCGTGGAGTTCAGTTATATCGCGCTTTTAGATTTCCCTCGGGAACATCAATTTGTTCCGGGATAAAAGGTACCCTATGTCCGTTCACAGGGTCTAAAGATTGTCTGTACCAAATTTCATTAAAATCGGTTGAGAGGTTTAAGCGGGAAAGCGTAACAGACAGACAGACAGACCGACAAACAGACAGACAGAGTTACTTTCGCATTGGATTAGTATGGATAAGTATGGATACCATAGGGTTGCCATTAGATAATTGCTGTCAGATTTATAGTTAAGTAGAGAGTTTAATCTGTTAAATAACCACTCTTACGTTGAAGCGAAGCGTACGAAGCGTTTTGGCTAGTCTTTTATACCGCGTACTGGAACTGATTACAAGATGAAGGAAAACATTTTGAGGAAACCTGGACTTTAAGTCTGAAGTCGCCAACCCACATTGAGCAAGCGTGGTGATTACGCTCAATCCTTCTCTATATGAGAAGAGACTTGTGGGACCAGTGGGCCGATAAAAAGGTTAATGATGGTATTTTCGCCTGATTATAATTTCAGTGTGTTCTGGACTTCACTATCAACAATTGTATCACTGCTTACCATTAGGCTGGATTGCAGTCCAGAACTAGTTTATAATATTAAAAAAAAACACTCCAAAAGCGTTTATCGATATAAATACGCCCAGTATCCGCTGGCTGTAAACCAGCCTTCAATCAAAATGGCTCCCTTTTTCAGTTGCTGGATCGAGATAAAAGTGACCTGTCGGCTTTGAGCCTAAATATAGGTCCAGTGAACTGTGCAGGTCATTAGCTAGATTGTTGACTAGCAAATATTCTTAGAACGGCATGACCTATAAAAGTGATGAAGATTTTTATATAAAGCTTGGCATACATACTGTTGCACCTTTGAGTTCTTTTTTCAAAACATATAATGTGAATGTCACGTGACCAAATTTGAATGTGATTATTATTTTATCACTTTGAAACTTAACACTTTACCATACTTTGTTTTATTATTAAGTGTTCTGTTTGCGTAGATCGAATTGATAGCTGACGAGCTATCGATTTAAATGTCATTAGGTCGTATGTATAGCTCGAATTTAGAAGCAATAGATCGTATGCGTAGGTCGTCGTTACACATACTACCTAATGTTTCTAAGTTCGAATTATACATACATACGACAAATGCTTTTAAGGTCGAGACATATGTGTAATGAAATTGAATTGACAGCCTCCGTGGCGTAGCGGTAGCGGACGCGGCCACTGCGCAAGGTGGCGCGGGTTCGATCCCCGCACAGTGCAAGTATTTGTATGCATGAATATGAATATTTGCACTGGTCTGGTCGTACCTCAGAAAGCACGTTAAGCTGTTGGTCCCGGTTGCCATACAAACATCTAGTGGCAGCCGTTACGGGTTGTTGGAGCCCTCAAAAGTCCAACAATTGGTCTAACTGCAATGCTTCGGCGTCGCCTTCGAGTTGTGGAGGTCAGACGGCAGTCGCTTCACGGAAAATGTCGAAGTTTAGCCATATCAGCAGTTGGACTGGTAAAGCGAACCCCAGACTCCAAAGCTGAAAAGGCTTCGGATGCGACTGGGATTAACGCTGTGATGATGATGACATATGTGTAATGAAATACTAATATTTTGAAAGAAAAAATAAAATAGAACTAAATAATTTGTGTTGATTGTTTGGTGCCGAATTTAAAAACACTATAGTCCAGATTACACACACACAGACTCCACAGAACACAGAATCCAGATTTTATTTAAAAAAAATATCGTTGTCCTACACTGGGATGTATTCCTGTATGGTGGGCAAACTAAACTCACATACACAAATAGCCAGACCCGGAACAACTAGGCACTTGTAGGTCATATGACACATATTTTGTTCCGTGCAGGAACTGAATCCACAATACGCAGCAGCATTCAATTAATTATTAACAGCGTCAATCCTACCGTCTAAGTTTGTTATTGAGAATTTTCAGACAGAAAAATTTAATGAAATTTATCGGACACGGTCGAATTTAAAATATTACCACTAAGGGCTGATTTGACCAAAGTCCCCAAGATACTCGTAAAAAAATACTAATGTATTTTTTTTTGTGTGGAAAGTCATAAGTGATAATATTTTACTTATTTACATTTCCATTTTATTTTTCCAAGCGCTGCTGCCCGCTTCCCTGGTAAGAGTCCCCTTAGTCGCCTCTTACGACACCCACAGGAGATAGCAATTGAATAAATACTCACTCTAATGCAATTAATAAAAATAAATGAATAAGAATTATGTAAAACTAAATAAATAAATAAATTGAAACATGAAGCGCTCTTCCTCTCTCCACTTATTTAAAACTTGCTGTGCCCAACAGGGTCCATGATTGTTTCCAATATTATATTATTATATTTACATTATGGATTGCAATAAACGATTTGATTTGATTTTGAGGATATGGATTGGTACTATTCTAAGTCCAGTACCAGACGGGACTACAACGGGAATTCAGCCTAAATAACATACAAGTCTATTTATTCTAAGAAAAATAGTACCTGTACCTATTTAATTCAAATACACCTACATAACTTACACTTGCTACAATCACGAGAAAGATAAAAATACGATGGATCGTCTCATTTTACTTGTAGAGTCTAACGCGTACTAATGTCTTTCAAGATAAAAGTGCGTTCCAAGTTCTCAGGACTTTGTAATGTAGCAAAATGAACAGAAGTTTAATATATTTTAACCAAACACATGTTGTTAGACTTTACTTGTGTAATATGTCATCTTCATTTCCATGTTAAAAGCCTAAAGCTTTGAAAACGTTGACGAAAACCATCGTGAGCCATAATATTATGTAAATTTGAAGACACCTGACATCTACCAACCGGCATTGGGCCTACGTGGTAGATTAGAGCCCAAGCCCTCTTACAGAGAGCAGGCCTGTTTTTCAGCAATGGAAACATTATAGGCCTAATATGTATATAAAGTATGTTACTTAGCCTGTATTTGTGAAAAACGCCATCTTCATCACATTACTTAAGCTGGAAGATATTTACTGCTAGAATCCTTCTTTAGGCACAGTCAGAAGATGATATGCAATATGAATTGGTGTTCATAGCAATACTATTTCTTCATTCTAGAAGATACTGTGATGAGTTTCATGGTTGTTAGTTTGAGTGTATTCTCGGTAGTAGGCCATAACATCGGCTGCCGGCGGAAGTTCCCACTCACCAGACAAAGTCTTGCCGCCAAGCGATTCGTCGTGTTCCGGCATGATGTCTGTTGAAGCCGTACGGAGGACGGGTCAGAGCAGTTGTGTTGCGATGTGTGGCGGGTACGATGCGCCAAATGTTGTTGTGTCGGGAGTTTGGTCGTGGAGAGTCTCCAGATCAATCTCCCTCTAGCGCAACATCGTTTGGTCGTGTTGGTCTTGGGTTTAACATTGCATCACCTCGCTCAACTGCCGTCATCCTTCCTATTCCTAAGTTTTTTAAGTGAATAGGCTTAATAAACTAGTGTGCTTTACCATCAACGATTGCATCACTGCTTACCATCAGGCGGGATTGCAGTCAAGCACTAGTTTATAATCTTTAAAAAAAAAGAGAAAAATCAAACATTTTGTTTCTATAATCTATATTTAAACTAACTTTTTTTGTAATATTTAAAAACTACAACACAAACTTTCGCCTTTATAGTATTTGTGTGATTTCTAGTACGAAAACCAAAATAAAATGCTATTAATGTTAGCGAGAGTACCATAGGTCCTGCATAAAAGGCTAATATTAATGTTAGCGAGAGTACCATAGGTCCTGCATAAAAGGCTAATATTAATGTTTGCGAGAGTACCATAGGTCCTGCATAAAAGGCTAATGTTAATGTTTGCGAGAGTACCATAGGTCCTGCATAAAAGGCTAATATTAATGTTTGCGAGAGTACCATAGGTCCTGCATAAAAGGCTAATATTAATGTTAGCGAGAGTACCATAGGTCCTGTATAAAAGGCTAATATTAATGTTAGCGAGAGTACCATAGGTCCTGCATAAAAGGTTAATATTTCATGTGTTGCGTAAAAACATCAATTGAACTGAATTTTCAAGTGAATCCATTTATTTATGATGACATTAAAGCCTATTACTTAGTCCATTTTAACTTTGTAACGCCTTCTTCACAACGATGGCCTAGTGGTATCAGTCAGGACTGACAAGTTGTAGGTCGTAGGATCAAACCCTGTCAAGCGCCTTTATCATCAAACCTTATAATCGTCTCACTGCTGGGCACAGGTCTCCTCACATACAGAGAAGGATTGAGCGTAATCACAACGCTTGCTCAATGCGGTTGGCGATTTCAGACTTAAAGTCCAGGTTCCCTCAAGATGTTTTCCTTCACCTTTTAATCAATCATTGAATTATTATTTTATTGAGTCATTTAAGCGCCTCACTTTGTGTAAATACTTTTCTTCACCACTACTTTCAAAATGTTAAAGAAATACATCGTGAGGTAACAGCTATATTATAGAGGAAACAATTCGAAGACATGTGAAATTTAACAACGCACTGGGCCCACGTGGTAGATTACAGCTCACTCCCGCTCACCGAGAAAAGGCCTGTGTCCCAGGTGTGAGAAAATTATAGGCTGATTACGTAAGTATTAATACTAGTCCGTTTCCGTGTGGTACTGGCTAAGAATAATACCTACCAACCCATATCCGCCCGTGGGTGTCGTAAGAGGCGACTAAGGGAACTATCACTAGAGATGCGGGCAGCAGCGCTTCTCCTGCAGAATTTCTAATTAACCCATCTGCCAAGCGTGGGGATTACGGATTACTAGCTACCCACCCCGGCTTTGCACGGGTTACGACATCACGTTAGACACCTCAAAAATAATAGTATTTCTCCACAATTTAATGGATGTTATTACACAAATAAACCTTCCTCTTTAATCACTCTATCTATTAAAAAAAACCGCATCAGAATTCGTTGCGTAGTTTTAAAGATTTAATCATACAAAGGGACATAGGGAAAGAGAAAATGACTTTGGTTTATAATATGTAATGATGGCAATGATGGCGATGTAATGACTGAAGGTGAAGGAAAACATCTTGAGGAAACCTGGACTTTATAAGTCTGAAATCGCCAACCCGCATTGAGCAAGCGTAGTGATTACGCTCAATCCTTCTCCGTATGAGAGGAGACCAGCTGTGCCCAGCAGTGGGACGATAAAAGGTTGATGATGATGATGAATGATGGCAAACCCCTCCAATGCAATGAAAGCCTTAGGGGAATCCTTTGTCCAACAGTGGACCTCTATAGGCTGAAGAAGAAGAAGTCTGTGTTAAAATTTAAATAGCAACTTCTGTAAAAACACTAACTTCGTTAAACACCTTCGAGCTAAAGTCATTAATGTTGGCAGTTAGGAAGCTCTTAACATCCATCTTTCACCAACTAATGACTTCGTAATATGCACATCAATTTTCTTAATGCAATCAATTCTTCACGAAAATTGACTGTAATAGAATTTAGTCATTAAATATCTTGGTCTTTTAGGAGCAATCCGATAAAGTTGATCAAATTCTGGGCCTGAGTTTCGACGAATTTTTAACAGAATGGTAAGTAACTTATGAAATCAATTATGTTGGCTGTAGAATTATGAGAGCCATTAGGGATTGCAAATTCTTCCAGTAGCAAAACGTAATCGGACTCTGTAGTGTAATGTTATCCCAGCTGTGACACAGGCTTCATCTCTGTGAAAAGAAGTGGGCCGTAATCCACAACAGGAGTCTAATGCTGATTATTAAAAATCTATTTCCACCAGACAAAGTCTTGCCCCCAAGCGATTTGTCGTGTTCCGGTATGATGTCTCGTGAAGCCGTACGGAACGGGTCTGAGCAGTTGTGTTGCGATATGTGCCGCGTAGGATGCACCAAATGTTGTTGTTTGGTCGTGGAGGGTCTCGAGATCAATCTACCTCTAACGCAACATGTTAGTCGTGTTGTTGGGTCGTACACTCAGCTTAATAAACTAACACGCTTTACCATCAACAATTGCATCTCTGCTTAAAAACATAATTCATTTTTTTTATAATTATAAAAATTTAAAAATAAAAAAGAATTATTGAATTTTAGATATTAGAACGTGTCGGTTTTTTTATAATTATGAACTAGTGTTTGACACAATCCCGCCTGATGGTAAGCAGTGATGCAGTCATTGATGGTAAAGCGCGGTAGTTTATTAAGAGCCTATTCCCTCTAGCCTTGAAGACACTCAATTTGTTGTCAGACGGAAACTCCGCCAGTGGCAAAATTGTCTCACTCCCACGATGTACGTGGTCTAAAAGAAGAGGCGAAAGGCTTTATCCGGATCGTAGTTTCCTAACCATTTTACTAGCAATGTTGATGAAATAATTAACACAAACTAAATCGCATGTCTGGGTACGAACTTTCAACCAACAACTTGTAAATCTAGGCTTTTATCACTGGGCCCCCACCGCTTTACTGCTTATTGCTACTATTTGCGTCTCCAAGTAATTCAGAGATTAATTTTGAGATACCATCCATGAAGTAGGTTTCGTAACAGCTGATAAGACTGTCATGGCGTCAACGACTGAGATACTGCTGTAATCTCTATTACGGCTAATAAAATTCGTGTTTAGTAGCGGTAATGAAGACGCAGAGGGTGTAGTAAGGGGAAGATATATTATTATAAGTAATACAGACAGCGAGAAGAGACACAGGACTAATTGAATCTTAGATAACTAATATTATACGAGCGTTATCATATGTATGACTTTTGTAAGGCTTATGTTTAACTTACTCCCAGATATAGTAACAAATAGCAGACAAAAATAGTAAATGATCACAAAAATGAAACTCGCATTGTAATGTAAAATTATAACCAAAGTTTTTAAATTCTGCTATCCAATGTGTCATTTTCTGATTTTATGGCAATCACAGTGATTTATTTAGGCAAAAATAATACATTAATTTGGTCGTCAAGATTTGGTGATCATTTACTAAATTTGGTTACAAAACTTAGGGTATCAAAGCATTTTATGGTGGTCATTATATTTATCCCCCTTTTGTAATTCGAAATTCTGTTTTAGATGTTAGATTTTATTAGCTTTAGTTTATATATGAAAAAAAACAGAAATAGTATTTATTATGACTCGCACTGGAAGGTCATAAAAATGGATTATTTCTATCTCATTCCCTTAGTATTTCATCCAAAGGTTGTCAGTAAAGATCGCTGTTAGCGATAAGACAGACCATCGTTATACAATGTGTAATTTATATGGTGTGCACATCATAAAGAGTGTATACAATATGTTAAAAACCCTGTCCGACCCGTAAGGATAGTAAAGGTTAGGTAAACACTTGACCAAATATAATATAAAATTTTACATAATCATCATAGTAACAATACTAATGAATTTTGAAATAATCCTTTTTCGAGATTAATTCAATTTCCCTGAAATTTGGTAATTTTTAAAAGTGACAACACCGGTATTATTATAAGCGAATAGCGACGCGACCACGTCACAGGTGCCGCGTGCCCTGCCCCCCGCCACCCGCGGAAGGGTTGTTTACCACCATGTATTAAGTTACCTCTTTTTGCGAAATAATATTTAATTTTTTTAGGGGGATTTTTTTTAAAGTTTGCCTGTCTTTGTGGGCATTAGTAGAATCAGTTATCGATACCTAATAATACCTTCACGGATCGGACAGGGTTTTCTTTACATATTGTATAGTATATCATAAAGACTATTCTATTCCAGACTAAATCAGTTAAAAAAAAAAAAATTGTAGATTATAAAGCTCATATCACAGCATGATGCAACGACAATTAAAAATAAATATCGAAAAAATAAAAAGAAACGTCGGTTATTTATAACATTTATTAACCGATTTCAAAAGGAGGAGGTTACTCAATTCGTCTGTATATATGCTCTTTTTATGTTGTTCGCGGATAACTTCGTCGTTTATGAACCGATTTTGATAATTCTTGTTTGTTGGATTGAAGATATTTCCAAGGTGGTCCCATGGTAAGGAAATCAGAATGTGATCATGGAAGACCAGAGAAATAAAGGAGAACTTTCAAAGATCGTAGGGGTGACTAGTGCATTTCTTAGTATTTTCATTAAGCATTTTAAAGCACTACAATTTAAAAGGTGGAATAGATCTGATGATGGAGCCGGAAGACGTCGAAGGAACTTCTCAACAATTCACAGCAGCTGCCTTGTGTTTGATTGATTTGCTGGCTTGATTAATTTGTATTGATAAAGAACTTTACACCTAGATGGGTTGTGACTTTCATAAGGGCTCTGATGATGAAGACAAAGACCAGTTCAGGGAACCCCTCAACGTTTACAGTAGCTACTTTGTGTTTGGACTTAATTCATTTATATTCATGAGAACTTCGCACCCATTGGGTTAAAATAATGGTCTGCAGTAAATCTGATGATGAAGACCATAGGTAGTCGAGGAATTCTTCAAAATTAAGGGTAAAAATTACGTCGTTTTCGAACTATCAGTCTGACTGGACGCAACTGAGTACATAGTACTTTTCACAACTAAAAAGTGTAAAATAAAAACTTTTTACAAAAAACAACTGACTTCCATAAGCCACTACAAAGTGGAAGATAACTAATTTAGGAAGTCGGTGTCAAAACGAATATACAAAACCAAAGACACCGACTTCCGAAATTGATTTTCACTTTAGTTCATGAAATCGGTTGTTTTTTTTAAGTTTTTTAAGGTTAGCGTAGCTTTATTATCTATTTATTGCGATTATGCTGATTAAAATTCATAGTGTCACGGACTCCTCTTTTTATTCACTCAAATATACATACATTTATCATTAGATTAATGCGATATTACGTACTAGTTTCAAATGAAGGTCACTAAAGTAAAGTCACTCGTGCGGCAAGTTGGAAGATGTTACCTGTATGTGTTCGAAGTTTTGTTGAGTGAAATGTCGATATAATGATAGAAGAGCCAACTAGAAACTACGGTGACTCTTTTAAAATTAATAAGCATTGTGGAAATTTTTAAAAGATTAACCAGTTAATAAGTATGAAGCTTCAGTAGTGCACAAGGAATAAATTTTTTAAATGACTTATAAAAGTTATTCGCTAAAACATAATTAAATCTACTGCTAATGCATTAAACCTATTGGATGCAGTAAACAGAAAGTCATTTCACTAGGTATTAAGCACAGCCGAGGTAGTGGACATTCAATGGTATGCATTTGCTTCGTGAATGGCACCCAATTACGAATCGATTCAAGCAATTTGCAATCCGTCTAGGATTGCTGTATGTGGGTACCGAAGGGAGGGGATGTGACACGCGATTATCGATTCTGTCGTTCATGACTACAATTGGTAGCCTCAATGTTATCGAAAAAAGTTGGCATTTAATCGAGTTTTACGACATAACTTTATATTTCTGTTTTTATAGACTTTAATTTGTTTATAGTTTAAAGTGTTTATATGATTTAAATTTCTGTGTCATCTCCTTCAGTTATTATACATAGTATTGTATAAAGCCATGTGTTTTTTTAACTGAACAGACAACTGTGCTGTTGGGGAGTTTGTTCCACCACTTCTAATTCCTAGCAAAATTACTAGGAAGTGGCGAAGAGAGGGTGTTTTGGGGGACTGTCTTAAGTATGTAATATTGACGTTCAAGAGATGGTGATTTTCCAATTTTTTACTTTCCGTAATCAAATTATGAATAAATAACTCTTGATTTTGATTTTATGACAGTATCTGTTTTCAATTGCTTCTTTCGATCTGCGAAATCTTTTCCCAATCATAATGATATCGACTTCTAGCATAACTAGATGCCTCTGAATTCCAGTATTTGACTTGGAATTACAGCCTATCAGATCTTCCTAGTCCATTTAGGTACATGGTAACATGTAATCGTAACAACTTTAGATGATCCACGATTGACGGCCGAGACTAACTGGTTAACGTTCTTTTTGAGGCAGGAGGCGAAATCTCAATTTGTAATAGATGAACACCCCATCCACAGATCGACCTCAGCAAGCATTGCTTAACCTTTTAAACGACTCGTGCGGCTTTTTTATTTAGCCGTCAGCCGCTCTACATTGATTATATTTATACCCATTATTCCAACAATAGGTACTAATTGAATATCTATATTAGTCTATATTAATTGAATATTTATATTCTAACTATACTAATTGAATATGTAATTAAATCATGAATGATAGCTTAATAAAATTAAATTAATTATAATTATAATGTATCAAAACATTTTTTGCAACTGTTTATATTATACTAGCTTTCCGACCGCGGCTTCGCCCGCGTGGAATTCGGTTGCGGTGTGCGCTGCTTAGATTTCCCTCGGGAATGTTTTTTTTTTCAATAAAAGGTAGCCTATGTTCCCTCTCAGGCTCTAAAGATTGTCTGTGTCAAATTTCATCAAAATTGGTTGAGAGGTTTAAGCGGAAAAGCGTAACAGACAGACAGAGTTACTTTCGCATTTATAATATTAGTATGGATAAAAACTTAAATAAGGAATCGTAATTTTTGATTATAATATTGATGAATTGTAATTTTTGACTATTTAATCATTTTGACTTAGATTTATTGACTTTTAATTAATAATAAACAGTTGCTGATTTGGATCCTTCATTTTAATTGGAAACAATAATAATTAGTCATGACTTTAAAACATATTCATAGATTAAAATTTTGTTATCGTGAGCCAGATGAACACCATATTTTTGTACACCTACTGGCATAAGATACCGCCCTGTTATATATAAAACCTGTATCTATTTACATGTGTTAACAATGCTCTGGTCGCGCCTTGGAAAGCACGTTAAGCCGTTGGTCCCGGTTACCCTACGAACATCTAATGGCAGTCGTTACGGGTTGTTGGAGCCCTCAAAAGTCCAACATGATCTAACTGCAATGCTTCGATATTGCCTTCGGGTTGTGGAGGTCTGACGGCAGTCGGGAAATATCGAAGTTTAGCCAAAATCAGCAGTTAGTTTGGTAAAGCGGACCCCAGACTCCAAAGTTGAAAAAGCTTTGGATACGACTAGGATTAACTTATTGGTGATGATTTATATGTGTTTAACAAATAATTTGATTTGATTTAAGAAAATACTGTATTTTCCACCAGATCCTACTTGCGATTTACATTGGTTTATATTTTATGTTACTTCCTGCGATTTCTGTAGCGTAAACAAACGTTGATGAACCTAAATAAAGAAAGTAAATAACTAAACTAGAGCAAAACATTGTTTTCTTTGACAAAGATCAACATGGGAAAAGATATACCGGATAAATTTCGAGACGAATCAAGAACATCAGTGCGCCTCTGTAACGATATCACCGTGGAAACATAGGTGAAGTGAGAATGGAGTGAGTTGCCATTCCAATTATTGCTAAGGGATTGACATTAAGACAGGGTATCACCATTGTGGGGATCATCTGCGAACACGGTGGAGGTCTGCCCGGATTGGGTAGAGCACCGCCATGTACTCGTGGCGGCGATCGGCAGCAATCTCTCGTATCCGGCCATGGTCCAGAGCAAGAATGCATGACAGGCCATCAGCTCCTTCTGCGAAGCAGTGATGCTGGCAAGGAGGCGGAGCGCGTGAGGGAGCAGGAATCCCAGCGCCCTCACGCCACTAGCCGCCGCAGGAGACGCCCTGGTCGGGAGACAACATCGAAATTCTGGCCACCGTCCGCACGCATACGGTACGGTAAGAACCAGGCCCGAGTCGACGGAGCGTTGTGTTTTACGCGCGCCTCAAAGAGATATCGGCCCATCGTTACGGGGTCCACGAAGACCTATGCCTCCTCTGTCAGGGATGCGGTTGGTTAAAAAAGAAGACGTAGCCCTAACGCATGGGCAAGTGAAGATATATGGGTGGGTTTTAGTCATTAACCCTAGAAAGATAACGTGCGCCTCAGAGGCGCACGCAAATTACATATTTCGCTGCAATTTTGTTACCAACGCGTGTACAAGCTTGTGTTTCCTAGCCAATTCAGTCGTTGGTCAATACTTCCAAGAGACGGCTACTACTGTTCGGTAAGTACCATAGTTTTGCTGTTAGAGCGATGTGTTGCGCTCGGGAGGCGCATGTTTATCTTTTGTGTAACTTTTGCCACTTTCATAGTGAATTTGTTTTTGTTATTTTTACTAATGTAAGGTAAGTAATAAAGGTTGGTTATTTTATTAGTGAATACTTATTGTCATCAATTGTTTTTAGGAGTGTTTTAACACCGTGTCCAGCAGAAGAGTGTTGAATGAAAGAGAAATTGTTTCTTTATTGACTGAAGAAGATCAAGGCGCTGATGAGGGCAGTGACAGTGAGATCGAGGACCATGTCAATGACTAATGTTGATGGCCAAGAAGGAGTGATCTATGTAAATTCAAAGGATACTTCATCGCAGAATGTCACTGAAAATACTGGACATGACCCACGCATTGTAATTCCGCCTAAAGATGTAGGCATGTTTGGTCTACTGCTAAAGGACAAAATACCAGAAAAACGTCGGCATCAATATAGTTCATTCTAATTGTGCCTAGTTGCATGTGTCGAAATATTTTTGCGCCGTGTTTGAAAACTAGGTTGGAAATTCCTACTTTATCAAGGCGCTTGAGAGAAAGTATTGAATATCCCCCCCACAAAGTAACAGAAAGATGTCTGAAGAAGCCGATGAGGAACCACTAACTAAATTCGACGCTACTGTCGCTTATGTACTAAAAAAAAAAAGAAAAGAATTATTCAAAATAACGTGCAAAAAACGTAGAAAGACATTGTGCGGAGAACATAAAAAAGTTGTTTGCAGCAATTGTCTTTATACGTTGATTTTCCCAGTATTTTTTTTAAATTTGAGATTAATTATATTATAATCATTAGTTAATAAGAAAAAACACTATAAAAGCTGATTATTTTTTTAAATTTCTATCTAAGTACAGAAGACTTCTAATTTTTGTTCATTTTTGTTAAAAGGTTATAAAATCCTTCAAATTTTAATATTTTAAATAAAAAATAATGATAATACGTATGTATTTTATTTACTTATTAATAACTCAGCAATTTACAATAATAAATAAAACAAAAATAATTGACAGTCATCAAAAAAATCGGCTATTAAAACGATGCGCCTCTGAGGCGCATGTTTATCTTTTCAGTACAAAAAGTAACGTTATCTTTCTAGGGTTAAGAGGGGACTCTAGTGCCGAGGAATTCGAAAAATAGGTATTTGAAGAAACAGTTGCCGTCACGCCGCTTCCAACCTCTCTCCGTAAACTGCGAAAGGGACACTTGCAACTCAGGCTGGTTTTACCTACAAAAAGGTTGACCAAAAGACGTTTCTTATTCCGCTGTTTTCTTTTTCAAATCACAATAGATCTAATTTTTTTTAATATCAAAATTTTATTTTCTTTTTTGTCAAAAACTCATCACATTTGTCTAATAGTCATCTGAACATCGTGGTAATAATGGGTTATTTTTCGTGACTTGAAATATCATATTACTTTTATTAAGTTTTGGAAAAAATCAAACGCATAATCAAGGTGTAAAATTGTAGAAATATAAATAATTTCTCTAAAAGCGTTTTCCAAGAAGAAAATAGCGGAGCACGTTTTTAGAAAGAAAGTGCCATAAATTTAGATTTTATAATTATCAGTAACTGAATGTATTTTCCAAAGGGAAATGATAAACTAAAAAGAAAGGAGAGACAAGACACTAAAAAAATATAGTACACACTGTTTTTTTTTTTTAATTTAAGCACCAGGATATTTCTCTTGTATTGCGGGTGCGTTTACAAACATTTAAACTCACATACGCAAGTAGCCACATATGGGACATCTATGTGTAGGCTATACAGTTTTTTTTTTAATCGCATCTAAACTGTCTATGGAGTATCTTAATTTAACAGGATTAAACTAAAATATTACCTTCTATCCTTTTCTTAACGAAATGGAAAGAAAAAGATGCACTCGTAAAATTAGTTTAGTTTGTGAACAACAGAATCGGCGCCATTTTCAATATGAGCAAACCGTGTCGTCATTTAAACAGAAGAACTACTGTCACTTCACAAACACAGCAACTCCTCTACACCTACTGTACATGCACACCGACACACACACATCATACACCCACACACATATCACACACCCACACACACAACACACATCCACACTCACGAATACTCTACACACTCATTTCTACTCCTCAATGTGGTAATGTACTTATCCTAAATAGTTTAGTTTTCCCTAATAAATTCTTTTGAACTTTATATCAAACATTCCAATTCTTTATTATTACTCATTTTTTGCTTAAAACAATAAATGACAAAGTCAACGTTATCTCTTATAAATATATACATATGTATTTATTGCCATGATTTTGTACAAAGAATCAAATCAAATCAAATCAAATCATTTATTTCAAATAAACCAGTTACAGGCACTTTTGAATTGTCAGAAGGTCGGTCAGTCAATAAGATGAAGCTAGTCGCCCATTCCAACGAGTAGGTACCTATGGAGAAGAACGGGCAAGAAACTCCATGTTTTCTTCACACTTCCATGTCTCAACTCCAAATTTTTAAGCTATTGTTACAAATATTTGATTACATCATTCATGTTGAAATCAACCGCGTGAGAACGATGCAGAAATATATTGTACGCTGAGAGCGTCCATTATGGAAAACATACAAAAATCAATTCAGAAATTAAAATACGCCGTGGCAGCTAAGAGATGACCAGTCCCTCCGACGGCGTCCGTTCACGAACATGACGTATGGATCAGCATCATTCAGCTCAACCATATCGAAGGGAACCCAATGACCCAAAACACACGCCACCATCAGCGAGACATTTGAGTGAGCATGACATACTCTCAACAGCCAGAGCACAATTAAGTCAATAAAAAAGACTAACCCAACAAATAAATGCCTTACAGCACATTCGTACATTGTGCTCACACGTTTGCCATGCAATTACACAATACTAAGAAATTGAATCTACACAATGCTTAGATAGTTTTGTCCAAGGTTCAGCAGCTCCAACAGTGTTCCCGAATCTGTGGAAAGTTTAGCTCCTGTGCAGCTGTACAAGTGCCGAACACCTCTGTCAGCGATACAATTCCGTAACGTACAATCTGCTTGGCTACATAGTGTGTAATACAGGCTTTGAATAAATAACATAAACAATTACATATTAAAACTACAAGAGGAAAAATCAAAGAACAATCATTGTATAGAAATCGGACGCAGCTCAAGCCCAAGCCTTTTGTCCTCAATATAATCCTTCACACTATAAAATGCTTTCTGACACAACTTACGTTTAATGAAGGATTTGAATTTATTCAGGCTCAGATCTTGAACCACCTCTGGAAGTCCATTGTAAAAATGTATACATTGGCATCTGAAAGAGCCACCATTTTCTTGAGCCTTGTTGTAGGTACAATAAATTTGTGCCTGTTCCTAGTATTTATATCATGGACATCACTGTATTTTTTAAACAATTTTATATTTTTATGAGCATACAAAAGATTTTCATAAATATATTGAGACGGCACGGTCAGTACATTAATCTCTTTAAATTTCTCTCTGAGAGAGTGTCTCGGACTTAATTTATAAATTGCACGAACAGCTCGTTTCTGCAAAACAAATATTGTTTGAATATCGGCGGCATTTCCCCACAACAGAATGCCGTACGACATTCATCATCGTCAACCTTTTTATCGTCCCACTGCTGGGCACAGGTCTCCTCTCATACAGAGAAGGATTGAGCATAATCACCACGCTTGCTCAATGCGGGTTGGCGATTTCAGACTTATAAAGTCCAGGTTTTCTCAAAATATTTTTCCTTCACCTTCAGTCATTGGTGTCCAAGATATACTTAGAAAGTACATATAACTTTAGAAAAGTTACATTGGTACTTGCCTGACCTGGAATCGAACCCGCGCACTCATATTTGAGAGGCTGGTGTTTTAACCACTAGGCCGCCATGACTTACGAACACGTATACATACGTACGACATTACGCTGTGGAAATAGCCAAAGTACACTAAACGGGCCGTCTCAACATCAGTCAAATTACGAATTGTTCTAACTGCGTATGCAGCAGAACTTAGCTTTTTTGAAAATTTTTCTATATGTGAACCCCATTGAAGCTTAGCATCCAGAGTTATACCCAAGAACACTGTGCTGTCGTCAGATTTCAATTCTTCGCCCTTTATCAACACTTTAGTTTCCACCTGCCTCACGTGTAACCTGCTGCTGACGTTTCAGTTTAAATAAAAGTGAAGTGTCATCTGCAAACAACACTATAACGTGGTTATCCTTTATTAGGTACGGCAGGTCATTGATGTAAATAAGAAACAAAAAAGGACCAAGAATTGACCCCTGTGGGACTCCCATTGTTACTAAAGATCCGGAAGATCTTTTTCCATTAACGTCAACGCTTTGAATCCTACCACCCAAGTAAGATGTAATAAGATCCAGTGCAGAGTTCCGGATCCCGTAGTGGCGGAGTTTCCTGATTAACGTATCGTGAAGAACGCAATCGAATGCCTTGGACAAATCACAAAAGATGCTCAAGGCATCGCATTTATCCTCCCATGCATTATATATATGACCTAGAAGTTCAACACCGGCATCAGTAGTTGAACGACCCCTTGTAAAACCGAACTGTTTGCTATGTAATAATTTATGTTTATTAAAAAAATGTAGCATTTGGTTTAAAATTAATTTCTCAAAAATTTTACTAAAGGTAGGTAGTACAGAAATAGGTCTATAATTTGTGGGGTCTGATGTACTACCAGATTTAAACAAAGTATTATTTTACTATTTTTCATGAGATCAGGAAACTCTCCACAGTCAATACAAGCATTAAAGATAACAGCTAGAGTGGGTGCCACAATATCAATAATAGACTTAGCAACTTCCACCGAATGACCCCATAGGTCAGCAGTCTTTTTTACATTTAGAGTGTGAAAGATTTTAATTATATCTCTACTGATAACATGTTCAAAATGAAACTCAGAATCACAAACATTAACATTTTCTTTAAGCAAAGACTCCGCAACAGAAGGTGATCAGTTTAGGGATTTAGTAGATGAAACAGGAATATCCGAAAAGAAATTTTCAAATGCCTCAGAAACTTGCGAGTCTGATTTAATTATGTTGTCATTAATAGACAGGCTATAGTCAGTATTTCTATCACTGGACCTTCCCGTTTCACTATTAATAATTTTCCAAGTCGTTTTAATTACATTGCCACTGTTCTTTATCTTTGAACTCAAGTAACGTGATTTGGCCATATAACAAACTTGTTTGAATAATTTTGAATATTTTCTAACATACAAATTGAATTCAACAGTGTTAATATAAATCCTCTCATTGTACAATTCATAAAGCCGAGTTCTACTTTTATGAATACCGATGGTAGCCCAATCAGAGAAAGATGCTTTACTATTAATAGAGATAGTCTTGGGAACAAAGGTGGAATCAAATAGCTTACAGTATATATTAAAAAAATTGTCATAGAGATGATTAGGATCAGCATTAACAGCACTGGATAAGATTGGCAATTTATTGATGAGATCAAATCTAAAAACCTCCAAGCGGCTTTCAGTTTTGGGGTTAACAGTGATATCCTTTTTGGCCACTTTTTTACTATGGTGTGGAATAGTAATCCTTTGTCCGCACTGATCAGAATCAAGTAAATTTAAAACTTCTTTGTGGCTTGGTATTATGTTTGTAAAAATATTATCTAGGCACGTGGCACAAGTAGGTGTTATTCTTGTGGGCTCCAAAAATAGGTTTACAAGATTGTAGGACTGAAATAGACTTATAATTTTATTACAATAACCAGAGTTCTCTAATAAATTAATATTAAAATCACCGCAAACGATAATGGCTTTGTTTGAAACACAAATCTTGTGTAAGACTTCATCCATTACCTTTTCAAAGCAGTCATACAATCCTGAAGGGGGTCTATACACACTTAACACAATGAAGCCCTCCAACTCTACACAGGCAATTTCAGCTGTTCGTTCAACAGACAGGCCCACAATGTCTTTCCGATTTTTAAATTTCAACAGGTTACTAACTAAAATTAATGAGCCACCATGTATAGCATTAATTCTGCTAAACGAACTACCAACCTGGTGATTCTTAAAATTAAACAAGAACTGGTGACTTTTTAGCCAATGTTCGGTTATGCAAAGAATATCAATACCATAATGGTTCATGAATAAATCTACCTCTAAATCTTTGTTCATAAATCCTTGAATATTTTGATGCACCAAATTAATATTATCTATTGACTTTAAATTTCCTCCCGATTTTTATCGTCCCACTGCTGGGCACAGGCACAGGCACCACGCTTGCTTAATGCGGGTTGGCGATTTCAGACTTAAAGTCCAGGTTTCCTCAAGATGTTTTCCTTCTCTTTCAGTCATTGGTGTCCAAGATATACTTAGAAATTACGTATAACTGTAGAAAAGTTACATTTGTACTTGCCTGACCTAAAATCGAACCCTCGCACTCATACTTGGGAAGCTGGTGTTTTAACCACTAGGCCACCACGATAACAAGAAAACGATGTACTAAACTTAAATTTAGTGTAAACAGTGAACAATGAAATCGGCGTCAATTTTATTTCACATATCTGAAATGGTTAATCCATACTAATATTATAAATGCGAAAGTAACTCTGTCTGTCTGTCTGTCTGTCGGTCTGTCTGTCTGTTACGATTTCCCGCTTAAACCTCTCAACCGATTTTGATGAAATTTGGTACAGACAATCTTTAGACCCCGAGAAAGAACATAAACTACCTTTTATTCCGGAAAAAAATGATGTTCCCGGGGGAAATCTAAAAAGCGCGATATAACCGAACTCCACGCGGGCGAAGCCGCGGGCGGAAAGCTAGTTATAATATATTAAATACGAGAAACAGTCAAATATTCCCACTCAACCTTGAGCCTTAACGCTTCAGCGATAAAGTTGAAAATCTAATAAAGAAATTTGTCAGATTATAGTAGCTTGATGGGCACCAACTGGACTGGTCAGCGTTCGGGAAGCTACGCTAGATCTTCTCGTCGTCCAAGATAGAGTCCACAGTGTCTCAAGACTAAAGTCTTTGACGAGTGTGTGTTGCAAGTGATGACGTACGGAACAGAGACGTGGTCGCTCACAATGGGCCTCATACGAAGGCTCAGAGTCACACAAAGTACAATGGAATGAGCTTTGCTCGGAGTTTCTCTGCGCGATCGAATCAGAAATGAGGGGATCCGCAGAAAAACCAAAGTCACTGACATAGCTCTTCGAGTCGCTAAAATTAAGTGGCAGTGGGCAGGGCACATTGCTCAAAGAACCGACAGCCGATGGGGCAGTAAGGTTCTGGAGCGGCGGCCACGTACTGCAGCGTAGGGAGGCCCCCAACAAGGTGGACCGATGACCTGGTGAAGGTTACGGAAAGATGATGGAAGCGGGCAGCACAAGACCGGTCATCGTGGAAAGCCTTGGGGGAGGCCTTTGTCCAGCAGTGGACATCTATAGGCTGAAGAAGAAAAAGTACCTTGTGCTATCATTTGTACATTTCAGCCTATAATGTTTCCACTCCTGGGACACAGGCCTCCTCTCGGTGAGAGAAAGCGGGCCATAGTGAGAGTTGATACATGTCACATGTCTTCGAAGTTTTGCCTCTTGGTCATGCCGGTTTCTTCCTTCACCGATTTGAGCCGTTCTTCATCGTTTTTCATTTGTACATAAATATAAAAAAATAATTTAAGAACTATTGTTCAAAATAACGTCTTTTTACCGTCGCAGTAACACGATATTTTTTTTCGGTCAAATCACACAGATTGATCTAGCCCCAAAGTTAGTTCGAGATTTGTGTTACGGGATAATACCTCAACGAGACTATGTTTATAATACATACATACATAGTTACACATCCAAGACCCAGGCCAATCAGGAAAATATTGTTTTTACATCATGACTTGGCTGGGGATCGAACCCGGGGCCTACACGTCGCAGGCAGGCGTATTCTGTTGACCACTGATTGATCAGGTTGATACAGCTTAACTCCTTGGGATTTACTTGATAAAGGATACTAACAAATGACACAGGTACCACCTAGCACGCGAGTCAGGGCTTAAAATTAAATATCATCATCATCATCAACTTTTTTAGCGACCTCCTGCTGGGTATTGGCCTCCTCTCATTGACATCCAAAAAGAAGGATTGAGCGTAATCATCACGCTTGCTGAATGCGGGTTGACGATTTTTTTTTTTTACACACTATAAACCAGCGCTTGACCGCAATCCTGCCTGATGGTAAGCAGTGACGCAATCGTTGATGGTAAAGCGCACTAGTTTATTAAGAGCCTATTCACTCTAGCCTTGAAAACACTCAAATTGTAGTCCGACGGAAACACCGCCGCGGGCAAATTGTTCCAGTCCTTCGATGTACGCGGTATAAAGGAGGGAGGCGAAACGCTTCGTCCGGATCGTAGTGGTGTTAACAGCGTGGGGTGGAAACCAGCCGTACGACGGGTCATCCGCTGGTGGAACGGAGATGGGGAATTAAATCAAGTAATTCCCTCGCACTCCCCGAAATGCATCCTATAGAACACCGAAAGGCTGGCTACTCTACGCCTGTGCTCTAGGCTTTGGAGACCAACTCGAGTTAGATCAGGGTCACCAATCAGCCTCTTGCACGTTTCTCCACTGAAATCAAAGTGGCCAGGTGACACTTGGCAGCACCAGCCCAAATATGGCTGCAGTACTCCACACACGAACGGACCTGTGCTTTGTATAACATTAGAAGCTGCCCAGGTGTGAAGTACTGCCGGACCTTTGCGATAACGCCAAGTTTCCTGGCAGCTACCTTGGCCTTGGACTCAATGAACCGCCCAAAATTAAGGTTCGAGGAAATCTCAACTCCCAAAAGCTGAAGGCGGTCGGAACACTCCAAGGACACATTCCGAAAAGTAGGGGCCAAGGTGAACGGGCTCCTTTTGGCGGTGAAAAGACACGCCTGTGTTTCGGCGGCATTGAATGCTACAAGATTGGCATTGCCCCATTCGGAGACTGCCTGCAGTGCAACACTCATTCGCTCAACCATGGCCTCTCTTTCGGACCGGATTGATTCCCTACTAGCCCGAGCATCCGGCAGGTATCTCTCTACAACTGTGCTGTCATCTGCATACCCATAGATACCGGGCATCAGCAGATCGTTAATATGCAGCAGGAACAGAGTTGCAGAGAGAACAGACCCCTGAGGAACACCGGCATTACTTGACATGGGCTCAGAAGAGCATCCGTCGACAACAACTCGGAGGGACCGTTCAGTCAGGAAGTCTTTTACCCAGCCAGTCAGGCTAGGGGAAATGCCGTACGCTGGAAGCTTACTCAAAAAGGCCAGCGTGCCAAACCCGGTCGAAGGCCTTCGAGACATCAAGGGAGACAGCAATCGCTTCCCCATTCTTCTCGAGGGCCTCGCTCCACAAGTGAGTGGCATACACTAGTAGGTCCCCAGTTGACCGATTGCGGCGAAACCCGTACTGTCGGTCACTGAGGAGATCGTTACCTTCCAGGTATGCCAAAAGGCGCGAGTTCAATATACGCTCCATAATTTTGCAAAGTATGGAGGTGATCGAAATCGGCTGATAGTTGGCAGGATCGGCACGACTACCCTTCTTGGGCACGGGCTGCACGTTAGCAAGCTTCCAGGACTTGGGCACTATACCAGTCCTAAATGAGAGACGATACAAGCGCGTCAATACAGGAGACAACTCGGGCGCACATGCTTTAAAAACAATCGCTGGTATACCATTCGGACCACTAGCCTTATTCACGTCCAGACGACACAGTACTCTGAGAACCTCAGGCATTGAAGCTCCGCAGTGAGGTAAATTAGGTGGAGTAGCACTGCCAGTATCAAGACGCGAATTATGGGCAAAGAGAGAAGCAAAGAGACCTGCTTTTTCTCTCGCCGTATGAGCCAGTGTTCCGTCAGGCCTAACCAGCGGAGGCAGTGAGGGCCGACAGAAGTTCGCCTCAACCGATTTGGCAAGGGACCAAAAAGATCTGCTACCGGATGGCTGCGCAGATAACTTGTTGCCAATATGGGTAATGTGGTCGAAGCGAGCCTTCTTGAGCGCCTTCTTGTAGGACTTGGCAGCACGGTTAAAGGCTCTCTTCTTTGAGCTTAGATCCGGAGCTCCGCGGTCACGAGCGTCAACCCAGGTGAGAAATGCCGTGTGCTTACGCTGTTCAGCTTGGACACAATCGGCATTGAACTATGGGCGAGCCGAGCCACCGACGGGCACGTCATTGAATGGGATAAAATACTCCATAGCTTGACGCACCACATCGGTTATAGCGTCCGCACAGCCCGACGGATCGTCAGAAGAGAAGCAGACCTGCTGCCAAGGATAAGACGCAAAGAAGTGGCGCATCTCATCCCAATCCGCTGACCTGTATCGCCACATTCGCCGTTCACCACGAGAGTCGTGATCTGGTGGGGAGAAGGACGACACAGACTTCACCAGACAGTGGTCTGAAGTTCCCAACGGTGAGGAAACTGTTACAACACACCTGTCCGGATCAGTGGTCAGCAGAAGGTCCAAACAGTTGGCAGTATGCCCAACTACATCAGGCACCCTAGTCGCTTGCTCTACCAGCTGGGAAAGGCCCATAGAAAGCGCGAAGTTTCGCGCTGCTCTCCCAGCGTGGTCGGTCCTCTGGTATGGGAAGAGCCAGTCCTGGTGGCAGGCGTTGAAGTCCCCCAGAGCGACGAACTGAGCGTCAGGGTGCCGATGCAGCGCATTGTCAGCAGCCTCACAGAGGTGGTCAAATAATCGAGTCGTCTCCTGATCACCGCTGTGCGATCGATAGACACAGGTGTAAACAATTTTGTCCACACCAGTGTCAACCAACAGCCATAGGGACGAGAAGTGAGGGTCTTCGAGGTGACGGAGGCGCCGGCAACAGATGTCATTGCGGACATACACACAGACCCCGGCACGCTGCAGGAAATGATGCTCCAAAGAGTATCCCGGGTAGCCGAGGTATGCTGCATCAGTCGGACATCTGATCTGGGTCTCCGTCAAGAAAAGTAGGTGGGGCTTTTCAGTCTCAAGGTGGTGATGGACTGCATCGATATTGGAGTGCAAACCTCGGATGTTTGAGAGGTGTACTATGAACGAGAGGACGTGCGCCCGCTGTGCACACCTACTTTTCTTTATCGAACTTTCATTTAAAAAAAAAAATTGAGTGAATAGGAAGGAAGACGGCAGTTGAGCGAGGTGATACAATGGTAAACCCAACAATACGACCAGCGATGCTGGGCCAGAGGGAGATTGTTCTGGAGACTGCGGGGACGCCCGAACCCCCCCAGGGATCGCCATCGGGTCCTCTCGTCCGGTCGCCAACCGGCACGATGGGGCCACCCTGGGATTTTTCGCAGTTGGCGCACTACTTGACAGTTGGGCAGCCTTTCCTATGTGGCTGGCACACTACTTGGGCCCCCAACTACCTGCGGTCGGCCAGCGGAGAACCGTGCTTCGGATCCCGCTACCCTCCACGAACAAACTCCCGACACAACACCATTTGGCGCATCGCACCCGGCACACACTGCAACACAACTGCTCAGACCCTTCCTCCGAACGGCTTCACTAGACATCATGCCGGAACACGACGAATCGTTTGGCGGCATGTCTTTGTCTGGTGGGTGGTAACTTACGCCGGCGGTCGATGTTATGACCTACCACCGAGAGAAATTATTAGAGCGATTATTAATTATTAGAGCGATTTCAGACTTAAAGTCCAGGTTTCCTCAAGATGTTTTTCTTCACCTTGTAATCAGTCATTAGTGTCGACGATATACTTAGAAAGTACAAATAACTTAGAAAAGTTACCTTGGTACTTGCCTGACCTGGAATCGCAACCGCACACTCATACTTGAGAGGCTGGTGTTTTAACCACTAGGCCACGACGACTGTTATTAAATGTAACTCCTTTTTATTTGAATAAAATATTTTTATTATTAATACAATAGAATACTCTTTATTATGTACACCATATACAACGTGTAACATAAAGGGTATATACATACCAAGGGCATGGCATCTTTACATGATATCAAACGATATTGGAACGGTTTTTTAATCCTATTTCTTTATGTTAGGAAGTTATGAGGAAAAACACCACCTGTTCTAAGCTACTATCATACTAGTCGCACAGAGATATTGAAGACATTTATCGGATTTTGGCAAGTAACGCGACGGGTAACGAGTAGTTATTAACGGTAGTGTGCTGCCACGTTTGGTATGATTTGATTTTAAGAAACACACGAAACCGAAAATTTGGTACCAATTTTTTTAGTATTTTATTTTGAGTTGAAACCCTTCCGATATCGTTTGATATCATCTAAAGATGCCATGCCCTTGGTATGTATATACCCTTTTTGTTACACGTTGTAGATTATAGAACATGAATTAGAGATTTTACAAAGGGTGACACAATGGGCGGTCTTAGCAATAAGAGCGATCTTTTACAGACAACCTTTGGATGGAATAGGGGAAGGAGAGATATATAGTGTAGGTAGTCTACCAAAACTTTCTCATTTGATAACGTAGAACATACATACATAGTTACTACTTAGGTACGCAATAACCAAAACGCGATTAATCGCATTTATGAATCTGTTCAAGTTCCTTCAGAACATTTAGGCGAGGTTCTAACGAACCTGTCGTAAGCAATTAAAGGGAAATCTGATTGCATTAACTCAATCTTCGGCGCTAGATTAAACTCCTAAGGCTTGTACAAACAGTACTGTAGGGATTCATTTGGGTACTTCAAAACACCATTGAGACGAAGAAGGATCTTTTTGTTTCTATTTGTCTTTGGTCTGTTTTGTTTAGCTGGAAATGGTTGGAAAGATTTTTTTTTTGTTTCATTGCAATATTCCGCATGCTCTGGACAAAAGAGTATTAATGTCGATTTGAGAAATGACTCATAAAGTTCTAAAGAATATTGTTGTTTTTTGAAGTGAATAATAACTTCTATAGCGACAATAAGTACAAAAGTACCTTATCGTTCATGGAGTTTCTTGCCCGTTCTTCTCCATAGGTTCTTTACTCTTTGGAATGGGCGACTAGCTTCACCTTACTGACTGACTGACCTTCTGACAATTCAAAAGTGCTCGTAACTGGTTTATTTGGTTTTGATTTTTTTTATTTTGTCGCTGGATGGGATAAGCAAAGAATTCGCGTGAACGTTACCGACCCGACACCATGATCATTGGTTCTTTCTTTATTTTTTGGCTTCGCACGGTTTGTGCATTTAGTCAATGTCACGTAATTATGAATTATTCATGTCGAAAAAGACAGCCGCGTGACCCGTCGTACGAAAGAGGTTTGGGACAAAGTCATGATGTGACCAATATGCAGCCATATTTCACTGTTCTTTATGAATTATTTACTAAATGCACTTTTTACTACATAAATCACGCACTTTTATTTAGTAAACAACACTAAAAATAATTTTAAAAGTTTAATGAAAAACGAGCGTGACACCCGACTTGACTTTCCCGCCAAAACTTCCCACCGTGATCGTTGTTTTTTTTTTTTTTTTTTTTTGTGTTTTTAATGATGTTTTGACTTCAGTCAATCTGTCCCACGACGATTATTTTCTTATTTGCGGACTGTAGATTTAAGCTAACTCTAAATTGCTATTAATGACGCGAGTACTTGATATTTTTTAATGATTAATTAAAAAACAAAATTCAATATATTTTATTTTATATAAACTACAATGTTATTATGAGCTATCAGAAGGTAGATGCAGAACTGTCAAAGAATGGCAGATTCGAATTAAACATACATACATCCCTCGTAGATGGTTCACGCGGCCGTCTCTTTCGACTGTCCTTGGCGATATTCGCCATTACTGTGAAATAACACTTTCAAAGAATTTCTATAATTTGTTACACGTGTTATTGGTAAAATTGTGGTATCTATTCCACAGGAGCCATTAATCAAGAGTTGCAGTTAAACATACATACGTACTAGTACAAATTAAGTTGATAGTTTGAGAAACAATGAATTTCCTTTATATTTACGCACACAACAGTTAAAACGGAAAGACAAAAGAACGTTAATGATGGTATTGAAATAAATAAATAGATTCAAATTAAATTTTAACAATGCTTTTATCAATGTTTGTTTCTTAGCCAGTCTAAATCATCATCATCATCTCAGCGTTAATCTCAGTCGCATCCGAAGCTTTCTTCAGCTTTGGACTCTGGTCCACTTTACTAGTCTAACTGTTGATTTTGGCTACACTCCGATATTTTCCGTGAGGCGACTGCCGTCTGATCTCCACAACCCGAAGGCGATATCGAAGCATTGCAGTTAGACCAATTATTGGACTTTTGACGGCTTCAACAACCCGTAACGACTGTCATTAGATGTTCGTATGGTAACCGGAACCAACGGCTTAACGTGCTTTCCGAGGCACTACCAGAGCAGTGTTGACACATGTAAATAGGTACAGGTTTTGTATATAACAGGACGCTATATTATGCCAGTAGGCGTACAAAAATATGATGATCATCTGGCTCATGATAACAAAATTCATATTCATGCACAAATATTCATATTCATGCACACAAATATTTGCACTGCGCGGGGATCGAACCCGCGACTCTTTGCGCAGCGGCCGCGTTCGCTATCGCTACGCCATGGAGGCTATGTCTTAGCCAGTATAAGTAATGACAAAAAACAGAATACAGATATTTGTCAGTTTCAAAAAAAGAAGAAGTAGGCATACAGGCGACACAGATTGATACAAAATGGAACTATGGAACTAAATATTAAATTTACTTACATGTTAATTAATTATTGTTTATTTCATTACATGTCAATTGATGTTTGCTATTTGTCAATCGTTTTCGTTATTGGTTGGTTTAGTATTCGATTCCGTTTCATTATGAAGCGATGTTACATTGGCTAGGACCCCAGAATATTGAGGCACCAACAGTTACTTATTGGCGTTCCTTCAAGTTGCAATTCAGATGGGGATACTATTCATTCGCTTCGCTGGAAGATGCCGGCAATCTATCTTCCTCGCAATTTAAATGTCCGATCCGGCTGTAAAAGTGACTCCAGAAAGTCTAACGCAATTAGTTTTAGTGTCGCTGTGGGAGTTATCCGACGCGTGACCTGAACCCTTAGACCTTTCACTATAATGTTATGTAGGTATAGAGATTCTACGGAGGTTTTTTACCAAAATCGCTGACACAAATCTCCTAACAAGATTTGTTTGCGTCACTGTTTTGGGATGAGGGTATTTTTTGTAGTCTATGTGTTTATCAGTTGACGTTTTATTAGTAATACTAGCTTTCCGCCCGCGGCTTCGCCCGCGTGAAGTTCGGTTATATCGCGCTTTTTAAATTTCCCTTGGGAACATGAATTTTTTCCGGAATAAAAGGTAGCCTATGTTCTTTCTCAGGGTATAAAGATTGTCTGTGCCAAATTTCATCAAAATCGGTTCAGAGGTTTAAGCGGGAAAGCATAACAGACAGACAGACAGACAGAGTTACTTTTGCATTTATAATATTAGTATGGATAAACAATGAAGGACTTAACGTGCCAACAGTAGCAATAGCACTTTGACAGTTTAAACCCATTCATAGCGTTATTTATGTTATTAAGCGGATCATGATGAAATGTGGATGAAAGCTATACCTAAGCGGCGATAAGTCCCTCTTTGAAGAGCGCTGCCACGATACCCTCACCTTCCGCCTGACGTAGGTAATCACCGGATACGGCTGTTTCGGGAGGATTTTGTTCCGAATAAGGCGGAAGGAAACACCAGATTGTCACCACTGTGTGGGTCGTTCTGAGGATATAGTGGTGCATATTGTAGATAAGACTAGCAACTACTCTACACTACATACTACTGTCCATGGAGTTTCTTGAACGTTCTTCTCCATAGAGATCTACGCTTTGGAATGTGCAATTTAGCTTCACTTTTCTTGGACTGACCGACATTGACTATTGAAAAGCACCAACGGATGGTTAATTTAAAATAAACAAATTTGATTTACTATGAAGAAGAGGATAATTCCACAGGGACATCACGACCCTCAGTAATGAGGAGAACGGTTTGAGGAGGAGGATGGTAGATAGGAACTCGGTGGCGGGAATCTTTGGCAGCCATGGTATGGAGCGAAAGAGCATGGGATATCGTCACCTCCTACTGCAACGAAGTAATGCTCGCAAAGAAGTAGGCAGAGCGCCTGAGGGAGAGACGAAAAGCCCTGGAAATCGGAAGACATAAGCTAACTCCCGGCCATCGTAGGCGCGAGCTTGCAGGCTGTGAGCAATGGGTAGCTCGCCACCCGGTAAGGATCAGGCCCGGGTCGACGGTGCGTTTTATTCCACACGCGCCTTAAAAAGAAAAAAGATGTCAGTACATCATGGCATAGTCTACTAGGACCGAAACCTGCTAGAGCCATAGTTTGTTTGAAAGAGATGCCATAGTCCCTGGCGTACAGGCAAATGAAGGAATACAGGTGGATTTTAGTCAGTAAAAATCTGTCATGCCCTTCCTTCCGCTCCGCCAAGAGCGGGAGACCTCATTTGCTGATTTGCCACCAAAAAAAGTACCCTTACCTCTTTAAAAATATGCCTGAAATATACTGTAATCCCAGTACGAGTATAAAAAACTTTTTCAAAATCTATTTAGACTTCTAGTTGACTTCAATTAGTCTGAAGAAAGTTCTAAATAGAATTCAATGTTTGCCCATACGCAGAATACTTCAAACGACCATTAAAATTGTGGTCATTACATAAGTGCTTCTGTTACTGTGTTGCTTAGACAACGCTTACGGCAGTACCTCACAGAAGCTCAAAGGAAGTTAGACATGGTCGCACTGAATGTCTCAATCATATAGTGTAGGTACCTTAACAGTATGTTTCAGTGTTTCTATTGGTAAGTGTTGCATTGGATTTTATTTTTTTATTTGATTTTTCTATTCAATTTGGTATTATTATTTTCATTTTTTTTTCAATTTCATTATTTTACATTTAAATTTATTTTTTTATTATTTCATTTAATTGCGTTGATGTTATATCATTGGATTTAATGTATTTTTTAATTTGTGTTCGTAATTATATGTTATGTCTGGGTTGTTCAATGAATTTGTAAAAAAGAAAGTCTTATCATTACCTATGTTTGTCAGTATTTCTTTTCTTAGTATATTTATTATTAGTTTTTAGTAATATTGATCAATCTCACACTATTTTTGTACATACTTGTAATGATTTCTATTTATGTAACACGTATTTATTTTTATTTATTTATCTGTTGTTTAAAACTGATTTACATCTGTCACCTCACATTAGGTTCAGTTGAAAACCAGCGTCAGGCACTAGTTGTCTGGCATTTTTGCTGAACTGGACCTTTTTGGTGCAGCCACGAGGCACACTTCGCTGTTATTTTTTACACAAGGGTTTAAGGGTTTCTTTTTATTTTTACTTTTTATTTGGTTTTTATTTTTTATTTTTTTATTTTATTACTTATTTGGTTTTTTTGTTTATGTTTTTTTATTATTATTTTTTTTTTGTTGCTACCCGATGTGTTATTGTTAGATGTATTGTATTGTGTGTCAAGTCTGTGCTAAATAAATGTATTTTCTTTCTTTCTTTCTTTCTTTCTTACTGCACACACATTTAAAATTTGGGCCAAGTTAGGAAGAAAGTATAATAAAAACGTCCAAGTGAGTATCATCGAGAGAGGTCAAGTGGTATCATTTCATTGGGGACTTTGAGCAAACTTTGGACAGGGTATATCTTTACTTTCTCCATGTTATTTTTTTGGGAGAAGAAAAGTTTCAGTTTTATCCGGGTTGCAAGATAAACACGACGTCTTCAAGTGACCATTAGTCGTGCAGCTGTATCATAATTTATTTAGAGAAGATAAGAAGTGCGTGCTGGTACAGACGTGATGACAGAATTAAATTAGACATCTCAAAAACAAAATGCATTTATATTCACTGGCTGTATAACTTGCGACCTAAAACTGTACAAAGAGATAATCTCCGAGAAGTAGGACATTCTTACGAACGTCGTCATTGAGATAAGGTTGATTGCGACTGTGTTAAAGTTTAATCGGAAGACGCATGTTTCTAGCTTTTGTAATAGGATAAGATCACAAAGGGCGATGGAAAGGGCTATGCTTGGAGTTTCTCTGCGTGATCGAATCAGAAATGAGGATATCCGCAGAAGAACCTAAGGCACCGACATAGCTTTTCGAGTCGCCAAAATTAAGTGGCAGTGGGCGGTGCACATTGCTCGAAGAACTGATGGCCGATGAGGCTACTGCCTCATCGGCCATCAGTTCTTCGAGCCTTACTAGGTTCCGCTTCATAATCAGCCTATAATGATCTAATTCCTGGGAAACAGGCCTTCTCTTGGTGAGAGGGACACAAAGTAATTGTGTAATAGTACATTACGATATTAGTGCTTAATGATGGTTATAACATGCGAGGCGGAATTTCAGCCCGAGCCGAAGGCGAGGGTGTAATTGAGTCGAGCATGTTATAACCAATACGCACGTATATCGTACAACATTTTTTTAACACACTTGCGAGGAAACAGAAAAAAGATATTCAGAATACAAGTACAATGAAAAGAAAATTTGAGAAAAATGGCGCTAGGTTTATTTTCTGCCGTAGCTGCGTGAAAATGTTGGCAAAGATGCTAGAGCATGCAGTCAAGTTTTTAAATTACCGAATAAACTGTTTTTTTTTTACAAATACTCATTTAAATACAAACAAATACAAATTTGTTTATTTCAAATAGGACATCAGTTATTTTAAATAAACTCAATCTGTGAATGCACACTGTTGCTTTCCCGCCATTAGTATTATTATTTGCCATTTCAAATATGGAACAGCGCGCTGCTCACTGGTTAGAGCCACGCGGCGGCGATCAGTTCCATAATTATTTGAAATGACAAGTAATGCTGTTATGGAATTTGTATGGACTATAACTTAACTATTTGCTTTGATAACACACGCGTTTGTTATGGCCCGCTTTACACATTTAAAACCGGTGGGATTACATCAGCTTTACGAGCAAGGGTGTTAAAAATGATTTTATCACCACTGCTCTCAAAACGGTGAAGAAAAATATCGCGAGGAACCCGGCAATGTCTTAGAGACAAAACTTCAAAGAAATGTGACATCTAGTAATCCGCGTTAGACCCGCATGTTAGATTACGGCCCATTCCTTCTCATTGAGAAGAGGCCTGTGTCCCAGGAGTGGGAACATAATAGGCTGATTATGTATGTTATGAATATCAGACAGAAAAAGCCAATGATGCACATTTATAATGTTTATATTGATGCACGCAATAACTTTCTTGTGAAGGTCAGATGAGCAGTGGTTTCCTTTAAAAATCTGGTATATAGATGCATCTAGTTGGATTAAAAGTTGACCCCGTAGGGATGGGAAAAGCCTAGGCTAGATAATGGTATTAATGCGAATACTTTCAACTGGTCTATTCGTGCCTCGGAAAGTACGTTAAGCCGTTGATCCCGGTTGCCTTACGAACATCTAATGGCAGTCGTTACGGGTTGTTGGTGCCCTAAAAAGTCCAACTATTGGTCTAACTGCAATGCTTCGATATTGCCTTCAGGTTGAGGACGTCAGACGGCAGTCGCTTTACGAAAAATAGAGAAGTTTAGCGAAAATCAGAAGTTAGAATTGTAAAGCGAACCCCAGACTCCAAAGCTGAAAAAGCTTCGGATGCGACTGGAATTAATGCTGAGATGATGATGATGACGTTCAACAGTATTTCAAAAGAGTCACGAGTAAAATTATGCAAGATTACAACAGAATTTTCAAACTTAATAACAAAAAAAAGTTGAATACTGCCATAACTATAAACTGATAAGAAAAGTTTTAGATCTTTGTGTTACATAAAGAATGCCATTTGGTTCTATAAGCCAATTTACTAGTTCATCTTGAATATTACTTTCTAAGATGGTATGGGAATTGCACAATTTTGTTAAGATAAACCCAAGATAAAGAAAGTTATTGTTAGTATTTTACAACTTTATAACTTGATGTTGATGTAGAGGTTGCTGTTATGGCATCAATTTCGATTGTGATTTTTGTATTGTTGTGCTTTTTAGGGTTCCGTACCTCAAAAGGAAAAAACGGAACCCTTATAGGATCACTTTGTTGTCCGTCTGTCTGTCTGTCTGTCTGTCTGTCTGTCAAGACCCTTTATCTCAAGAACGCGTGGACGTATCAAGCTGAAATTCACATGAAATACTCAGGTCTATTGTCCCTTTAAGCTGTGAAAATATCAAACTTCTAAGCCAGTGGGACCGCGTGGTAGATTATGGCATACTACCCCTAAGCGAGAGGAGGCCTGTATCCCAGGACTGGCAACATTATAGGTTGTTTATGTTATATTTATTTAACTTACCGTATTATTTAATATACACACATCAAAAGTGTCTAGGGATCAAGCATTTTTATGCGGATTTCTTGAGATTGAGATGTGGCTTTGTAATAAATTTATGATTTTATAAATTTATATGGATCCTTTTTGGTGCATTTCATAATTTGAATCAGGAACTGTGAATCAAATTCGAGTAAAAGATGAAAATCAGCTGTCAATATTTTCCCTATAAAAACATACAACGCATTGAAGACATTATTAGTGCTACTGTTTCCCTACTACTGATTAAAACCAACGTTATTATGGAGCGGCGACGTCATTTAAGCAGGGAAGAAATGCTCAGAGCCGTGGGAATGATAGAAGCTGGTTCCCGGCAACGTACTGTGGCTTTAGCTCTGAATACAAGTCAGAGTGTTATCAGTCGACTTTGGACACGTTACCGAAGCACTGGTACCGTGGCTGAGCGCCATGGAGGACGGTATCGCTGCACCACACGGAGACAAGACCGATACATTCAAATCTTAACTCGAAGAGCTCCAACAATAACCGCCATGATGTTAGCCGTGAGGCTTCATCACTCTTCAGGGAACTTAATTAGCGACCAAACAGTCAGAAACCGCTTGCATGAAGTGAACCTTCATTCCCGAAGACCGCTACGGGTACCACCTATAGCAATGCACAATCGTAGGATTCGATATCAATGGGCTCTTGAACACAGAAATTGGGCAGAAGAACAATGGCGTTTCGTGTGCTTTTCTGATGAGTCTCGTTTTGGTATGAGACCGGATACAAGACGTATACGACACTGGAGAACCCCTGGACGCCAACAGCGATTAAAATCCTGCCAGGAAGTCCATCCTTATAGTGGTGGAACCATCATGGTATGGGCGGGTATTTGGATCGGCGGAAGAACTGAGTTGATTTGGATCAGAGGCAACCTCAACGCTCAAATTTATGCTGAAACGATTGTATCAGACGTCATCGTTCCTCTACAAGTGCAAATCGGTCCCTTATTTCAGTTAATGCATGATAATGCACGACCGCACACCGCAAGAGTTGTAAGACAGACTCTCGCCGCAGCTAACATCAATGTCCTGCCCTGGCCTGCTCAGTCGCCAGACTTGAACCCGATTGAGCATGCATGGGATATGCTACAGAGAAGAGCTCTGCCGAATATGGAGGGTATCCAGTCGCAAGAAGACCTTTTTTGTTGTTGCAACGAACATGGGCGGCCATTCCACAGCGTGATTTGGATGAACTCATTTTGAGTATGCCAAACCGATGTTCTTGTGTTGTTAGTGTTCGCGGTAGAAACACGGATTATTAATTGTTTAAGTTACCCAATAAAATTTTAGAGAAAACTGTTATTTCAGTCTTTTTTCGAACTTTTGTGTTAGTGGTTCAAATGTCAAATATCCCTTTATTAGGAAAATGGCAAATTTCTTTATTAATGCAAAGGTGACTTGGTTTATCGTTACTGTGACAAACGAAAACACTTTATTTGATGAATCCTTAAAGAAAATTTTAATTAATATCAATCAGGAGAAAAGTTATTGCAAAAATATATGTTGATCCCTAGACACTTTTGATGTGTGTATATAAGTCAAGTATTGAAAGCTTAATTAAAACCAGTTCCCTTTGTCCTACAGAGCTTAAATTTTATGTTTCGAAGACAATATATTTTTATGGTAAATATTTTACGCTGATTTCAATATTTATTTCATCAGCATCATCATCATCAACCTTTTTATCGTCCCACGGCTGGGCACAGGTATCCACCCATACAGAGAAGGATTGAGCGTAATCACCACACTTGCTAAATAAGGGTTGGCGATTTCAAACTTAAAGTCCAGGTTTCCACAAGATGTTTTCCTTCACCTTGTTATCAGTCATTGGTGTCCAAAATATACTTAGAAAGTACATAAAACTTATTTAAATTGTTCATAATGTTCGTAAAGATTGTGAGTGATATAAGCCACTTCTGTCCCTGATACGTTTTCAATATAACGTATTTCCCAGGAATTCCAACTCCGTATAGTTCAAACTTTCGCCTATTACAAGGGTATTCCGGTATCGAGAAACTGTCAAACTGATGGTATCTTCATGACAAACGGCTAAAAGTAACTTTCCATTTAGATGCCTGAACATCTACTTAGTGCCGATCTGTTATCTTTATTGGTTCAGACGACTCACTTCGCTTCTAGAAACTCGCTCTAAAATCGAAACTTCGTGTATTAATCGCGTAAGCAATATCTTGGATCAAATACACACAGGGACTTGAATCAAAGGTTGCTAACTTGCTTATCGTTAACATTTTATAAGAAATAACGCCTCGAGTAAATTCAGCAACATTTCTTCTTTTTACATATATGGGCAGTTTTCAAAGATTTATTCGGGATTTAGATTGTTTCCTTCCAAGAGTTGTTATTGTTTCAGAATAAATGACGAAATAAATCAAGGTCTTATAAAAGAAATATAACAAAGACATATAATCGTATTTCAATGATATATACTAGATATAAAGGGGTCGATCCTAGCTTAGTCGGATACTTGTATATCCCGACCCTTTTTTGTTCGATACATACCATTTAGGCTATACAACAAAGTCCGCATTGTTATTAACTATTCTGACTAAGGCAGAAATCTCTAGTATGGAATGGATTATACAAGACAATAAATACAGGTCAACGTACCTTGAGCATTCAGTTCTGTAGCAGCTTTCGCCAGATCTCTTGTCGCCACAGCAGAAGAGCAGCTGGGTCTCCACCCAGGTGGGGGCTGTCCACTCGAAGACCTCTTGTTCGATCCTCCGGAACAGTACCCAGAACTTGCGGTATCACAGCTTACATTTACCGACTTTCTCGGACTGGCCTCCTTACTTGGACAAATGTCCCCGATAGCCATCATAACTTCTCCACCAAATTCAGTCTCTTCTGGTCCTACTTCTGTAAACGTACTGTAGTTGGGACTGATATCGGAAGGTCTTCTTTCAGGATGTAAATAGTGAGAGTGATGCGCCGAATGCGAAGTGTGCTTCATATGGACAGAGTTCAAAAGAATGTTCGATGATGTTCTCGTTAATGCTTCCCTCTGTCTGATAGCTTCCCTAAATATCCGACAGTACATTGAAATCATGACCAGACTTGGAATCCAGAATGAAACACTCGATGATACAATAGCGTAGACCCTATTAACTTTGAACATACAAACGTCTGGATGATGTAGTCTTTCTTGTCTATGCTGTTCCGTTGTGTACCAGCCCATGAATATTGGCACAAAACTGATGAACGCAGGCCACAACCATACATTCGCCAGCATGAAGCAAACAGTCCTATGAGTCATTGTTACTGGGTACTCCAAAGGCCTGACTATAGCGTAGTATCTGTCAACGGATATGCAGCAAAGATGAAGTATAGATGCGCTGGAGAAGTAAACATCGAGGGAGTTGAATATATCACAGACTAATGGGCCGAAAAGCCATGTGTCAGTCAGTTCAGCGCTTGCATTGAAGGTCATCGCGCATAGAGCGACGAGCATATCAGCTACAGCTAGACTGACGACGTAATAGTTCGTCAGGACGCGAAGCTTCCTGTGTCTGTGGACTGATATGATGACGAGGGCGTTTCCGAAGAGAGCTCCGATAATGATGATCGTGAAGATGAGGCCTTTGAGTATGAGTGAGAGGGTATGCTGCCAGTGTTGATCGGGCGCGGCAGGGGGCGCCAGCGTCGAGTGTAGCTCACCAAGGAACGCTGACTCCGTACCGCGCCCGCGCGCTTCTACCTCATGCCTGAAGATGCCATCTGGGAACAAAGGAAAAGGGTTCTTTTAATTTTGACAGAATTGGAGATGGTACAGTTCAGCAGGTCCCAATAATTTATAATCCTTGATTTTGCGTTACTGTCAAAATCAACGCGATCTTTATTCTCATTTAAAAAGGGTTGCTGCTATCACAAGTAAATTAACAGTAAATATTCACATCCATAAAATGAGATTAAAGCAAATTAATCAAGTTTCGTCTCGAAATTTCTAATGTAGCTTTTGTTTTGTACTGAATATTATAAAACAGTAATTTCAATAATTGATTGTAAAAAGTAATTAAAATTAAAAGTGGTAGCTCCAGTTGTTTGTTCTTCTCCTTCATCTTCTTCTTTGTGTTGCCGATACGACAGTTATTTAAATGTTGGCCCAAAATTCAAATGTTTTTGTTGTTTGTTTGTGTTGAAAATCAGTCCGAAATACATTTATGACAAGTTTTTGACAAAGATTGGATCTAAGAAGAAGTTGCGAATAGATTTTAAAAAGCTTTATTAATTTTTTGAAAAAAAAAAAATAATAATGTCAAACTAAAAAAAGCAATATCGATGAATGTACTAATCTGCTTGAGCCTATTCAATTACTTTCAACTAGACTGTCGTCTTATAAGATTTCTTTTGATCAGAAAATAGTAAATCGTCCAGGTAAATAATAACAGATTGCCTTGAAATGACTAAAGAAAAGCGATATTCGGAAAACATTATCGGATATCCAACATTTCCTGTTATCCAAATAAAGGTATAACTTCCTCTTCTAATCAAATTGAGAGGGGCTTCGGAAGTAAAATAGGTTTTCTTTATAAGTAAAACCAAACAAAGGTACAGGCAGTTAAATTAGTAAGCAAGTTCTTGTAGGTGATATCATCAAAATCACCACATGGTCACCGTAAGGACCCGTAACATCTGGTGAGATACTCAGTACTTAAATTGTGGCCTTATGTGTATACCAACCCAATCCATAACCAATAAAGTTGAAGATTTGAATAAAATAACCATATTGTATACTCTTCTATAGAAAATAATTTATATCAATTCCTATATTTGCTTTTTTTATTTAATAATGGCTTCTCGTAGTTGACCTTAAGAGGTTGTGGCTACTTCACCGGACTATCTTGTGGCTGCATTAAGTGAATTTAAAGCCTCCAGCCAGGGGTACTTAAAAACTAAGCGACAACACGCTAAGGGCACGCCCTGTGGGGTACAAACCTCGGTTTAGGGCTTAATACAGCAAGGGACGGCTGGATCAAAATTTAATTTGCTAAAATTCAAACGAACTCAACCAAATCGTTGTAACACAACGCTTGCAACTTCTAATTGGAGGTCAACGTCATCAAGTTAAGTTTTGTACAAACTTTTGAGAAATACTTTTATTTTGTTGAACTGATGAGCGGCTTTTGATCACGCATGATCATTAACAGTTCTCAATTCCACTGTATTTTATTTTAATGTTTGTTGAAAAATTCTTTTTTTATTTGTAACTTGGTGCTGTATAAGTCTTAAATTTGCATTAAGTATGTGTGCGACAAATTAATGAACAACTTAATATCACGACAAACAATTCTATTTCGATGATTCTTTTTATGTGAAAGTATATCCTTTCGTTTTGGTCCTATAGAAATTTTATCAACATCGGGTCCGTAGTTTGCCTTTTAAACAAAAATTACGGTATAAATTTAAGTAAATGAAATTGCGTCGTTTACTTAATTGCCTTTTTCCAATTATGACGGGGTCAGCGTACAGCCTGACCCGATGCAAGTAATACCAATACTTTTCACAGCGAAATAATCTTTCATAAAAAAAAAATCAGCCGACTTCCAAAAAGACTACAAAATGAAAACGATAACTAATATCAGGCGTCGGTGGTAAAAAAACAAAAAATACAAAAACCAAAGACAGCGACTTCCGAAATTAGTTATTGTTGTTTTTTTTATTTTATTTTTCTTAAAACCGTAGCTACAGTATGCTAGGTGCACGGAGTATTGTTTTCAAAATAGCCAGATATAGGTTTTAGGCGATAGTATATAAAGGTGTGAGTATGCTGAACTAAGGTTAGAGCTAGTACAAGTTATTTATATCAGTACTCCGCGGTTATCATCATATCCTTGTCCTGGGCTCCGGTTCCAGACGGGTTCTGGTACTTATTAAGGTATGCGGCACGTACTACCAATCTCATATTTTTAACTATAAAGCTGCCAACCGTATGAGGTTCCTCTTCAAAATATGAGTGGTGTGAAGTCTATTACATAAGATTTTTAGGAGTACCTTGAAAGTAAGAAAGACAGAATTGACGATTCTGTGGGGAAACGTGACGCATAAAAAGCAAACGAAAAAAGTATAACAAGTTCTGGAGCTTTAAAAAGTAAGAGGTTTCTTAAAAAGTTATTAGATACGTGACAATATAAAATAAAAGAAGTTTTAAGATGAATGTTTTTATGTGAAGTCTGTTGTTTAAGTTAATCGTGGTAGTCAAATGACTTTCACGAGAACTAATTCCGGTCCAGAAGATCTACAATAAAGAAAGGAATAATAAAGGATAGAAGGACACAATGATATATAATTTAAAAAAAAGTCGCTTTTCCAATAATAAAACTATCTTACTTAAGGCAAATTTTTCAATCGACATGTAATTTTAATTCGAAAAATCAACAAAATGTTTTTGTATGAAATACTTAGGTAACTCTCAAAATTTCAAAATAATTCCCCTAACAAAGTTAACAGATGACCGAGAAATCAGCTCTAAGTTACACCAAATAAAATAAAACCATATAAAATGTGTACAAATAATTTTATATGAAATTATCTGTATATAAATACACGTTTAGCTAGGTACCTATACTGAAAACCAAAACATGTCAATATCACACTGAATATATTAAATAAAAAGCCGGTTTTGAAGGGAAGGCACGAATAAATGATATTCCCAGGCAATATGATATTGATAACCAATTCAATTAACATTCAAATTTATTAACTTTTCCGGTTCCTTTTAATTAAAATTTAACAAAGGTCATCAAAGGTCTCTCATGCCTTCTTGAAAATGTAATCAATTAAATTCTCTACACCGGAAACTTCAACACCAATACTAATCTCAATAAAAATATTCAAATTATTCACTTATTTAAAAAAAAAAATAGTGACGCCATCCGACGGTAATTTGCGGAAGCTATGTGGCGGCCATTGCCGTATTAAGAGACCCCAGCCCCAGCAACCAACCAACCACAATATACAATACCATTCAGTTATCCGCTCCGTTATTGGACCAAAGCTTCAATGTCCCACCCGGTTCTATTTTACTTTAATTTTACAAAAGCAAACATACGAAAACGTTTTTAATGAAATTAAGACTACAATCCCAATGTTCGACGAGCCATTCCTAATTCCGCTTTCATTTTATTTCGTTTTGAAAGGCTATCAACGACAAAGAACTTCCTTAAGCCTTAGCTGTGGGCTGACTCTCGAACTTAAGACCTTAATACAGTTTAAACCTTTTATTTTCGTTGCCGCAAACTCAATGCCATCCAGTAGGAAGACATAAAAAGCTTTAGCATGAAGGCAGACAGGTTTTTCGGCATGGGTATGTTTTTTCTCTTCATTCTGTAGCTATTCGATTTCTGTATTTGGCATATCTGCGCCCTAAAAGAGGATTTCCAGAGGACTACAGGTAATATTTACAAACTTATTACCCTAATTGAAACTATCGCGATGTGTGGCGGGTACGATGCGCCAAATGTTGTTGTGTCGGGAGTTTGGTCGTGGAGAGTCTCCAGATCAAACTCCCTCTAGCGCAGCTTCGTTTGGTCGTGTTGGTCTTGGGTTTAACATTGCATCACCTCGCTCAACTGCCGTTATCCTTCCTATTCCTTAGTTTTTTAAGTGAATAGGCTTAATAAACTAGTGCGCTTTACCATCAACGATTGCATCACTGCTTTCCATCAGGCGGGATTGCAGTCAAGCACTAGTTTATAATTATAAAAAAATAATAATAAATTAGAATACCTACAGCATCAAAAAATTCTTCGGCAGCGCTTTCGACTGGCAATTATTTGCCTCTGGCTAAGGTAAAAGCCAGCCCTTAGGTCACGGGAAGTGGGAACATAATTTCTAGAGGCCTACGCAGGTTTATTTGATTAGGTTAGAGATCTTGAGCCGCTTATGACTTAAATATACATACTCAGTTCCACATTTAAAACGTTGTGTTTTAGAAGTGCAAAGAGAGAAGACAAGCTGTTGTGAGACATCAGAACCCTGTCATAATACTTTATTTATTTATTACCGTAATTTGGTAGTTATGGATTGATTAGAATAGCGTGCTTCGATAGTTGACATAAGCGCCCCGCATGATGAGAACCTCATGAAAGCCGAGAAAGATAAACAAATCAAGTATCTTGTTTTGGCTCGCTAGGTTATCGATATGTGGGAAGAGGACCCAGTAATTATTGTGCCGATAGTCGTGGCAACTAATTGGTTAACAGTGAAGAGTATCGACCATGACCTGAGGTGGATCTCATTGGACAGCTGGATCAAGGGCTTGATTCAGAAAGCGGTAGGTACTTCTGGCCTTGGCTGACAGCCTACGTGGCCTAGCGGTAGCGGACGCGGCCGCTGCGCAAGGAGGCGCGGGTTTGATCTCCGCACAGTGCAAATATTTGTATGCATGAATATGAATATTTGCAATGGTCTGGTCGTGCCTCGGAAAGCACGTTAAGCCGTTGGTCCCGGTTGCCATACGAACGTCTAATGGCAGTCGTTACGGGTTGTTGGAGCCCTCAAAAGTCCAACAGTCTGGCTGCAATGCTTCAATGTCGCCTTCGGGTTGTGGAGGTCAGACAGCAGTCGCTTCACGGAAAATGTCGAAGTTTAGCCATATCAGCAGTTAGACTGGTAAAGCGGACTCCAGATCCAATGCTGAAAAAGCTTCGGATGCGACTGGGATTAACGCTGAGATGATGATGATGATGACTTCTGGCCATGGCTCACATTCTCAGTAAGTTTCTCTCTCTGGAGTCCTGACCGATAGCTTGGACTCTGTTCCCGATACTACAATTTATTTTTGTCGTTCTGTTTATAACATGTAAAAAATAAGTATTTAAATGTAATAAATATTTTAACCTTTCAGTTGATAACTAATTTGACTAGGCTTTTTCAGTAAAAGTTTGTCATTTGTCAGTTGTCATTTGACATTATTTGTCATTTGTCATTTATTATTTATCATTTGTCATTTATCATTTATCATTCATAATTTATCATTTATCGTTTACACTAAACATATATCATTTTTAAATCGATTCTCACCATGCCAGGGGCAATATGGGCAAACCATACCAACTAACAATTTAGTAACCTATATCGGATTAAAATTAACAGCCAATATTAGACATTCATATACATGCCTTCGAATTCCTTTTTATTACTGTACCATTTGCGAACGGCTTAAGTGAATCCAGGCAGTTAGCATGTGAATCAGGAAATAAAGTTTAAATATTTACATATTTGCCCTAAGAACGGCGGTTGGGAGCAGGTGTTGCTAAAAGCCACGTGGAAGTTTAGTGGGCTAGATTCGAAAGTATTTGTTGTGTTTCATGGTTCTAATGGAAGTCTTAATGAAGATGTATTTTGTACCACAGACACTATAGAGCTAGAGTGGTGACTTTTTTATGGAAATCCATACTAATATTATAAATGCGAAAGTAACTCTGTCTGTCTGTCTGTCTGTCTGTTACGCTTTCCCGCCTAAACCCCTCAATCGATTTTGATGAAATTTGGCACAGACAATCTTTAGACCCTGAGAAAAAACATAGGCTACCTTTTATCCCGGAAAAAAATGATATTCCCGAGGGAAATCTAAAAAGCGCGATATAACCGAACTCCACGCGGGCGAAGCCGCGGGCGGAAAGCTAGTTGTTTATAAATATTAAAATTATTTATATAACGTGTAACGGGTATATACATGCCAAGGGCACATGATTTTTGGGTGTTTTATGTTATAATCATGAACTATTACTTCACCGCACCCAGGCAGGATTGCACTAGTTGATGGTAGAGCACTCTCGTCTATTAACACTCTAGCCTTGAAGACATTTAAATTATAGACAGCCGGAAACACCGCCAGTTCCTCGTTGAAAGCGGTATAAAAGACGAGGAGAAACGCTTCGTCCGGATCGTAGTGATCTCAACAACATAAGGGTGGCTACTCGCCGTAAGACGGATCGTCCGATGATAGAACGGAGTTGGTAGATATAAGTCATGCAATTCCCGCGCACACTCTCCAAAATGCATCCTATAGAAGACCGATTGGCTACTCTTCGCCTGCGCTCCAGGATTTGGAGATCATTTTGAAACAATAATGGGTCAACAATTAGCCTTCGCACGCTTCTCCCCCGAATCCAAAGTTGCAAAGTGGCATTTTGCAGCAACAGCCCAAGTGTGGCTGCAGTTCTCCACATACGAACGAACCTGTGCTTTGTATAACATTAGAAGCTATGATATCAAACAATATCGGGATTTCGTATCACATGTTTTGATGTTATGAGTTTTTTTAATACGAGAAACCGAACCTTTCATATTGAAATAATCATATCACTTTATCTTGATATTGACAAGTGACCTGGAGAGTGATTAAACTGATTTGAATGAAGCGTTTGTTATGATTTGAATTTAATACAAATAAGAAATCGGGGTCTCAGTTTTCGGAACTAAAGTGTATATTTTAGTGCATAAATATAGCAATAGAGTTTGTGTTACGCATTGTATACAAGAAAGAAAAAGTCGTGGTGGCCTAGTGGGTAAAACACCAGCCTCTCAAATATGAGTGCGCGGGTTCGATTCCATGTCAGGCAAGTACCAATGTAACTTTTCTAAAGTTATATGTACTTGCTAAGTATATCTTGGACACCAATGATTGAAGGTGAAGGAAAACATCTTGAGGAAACCTGGACTTTAAGTCTGAAATCGCCAACCCGCATTGAGCAAGCGTGGTGATTACGCTCAATCCTTCTCTGTATGAGAGGAGACCTGTGCCCAGCAGTGGGACGATAAAAAGGTTGATGATGATTGTATACAATAATAATGCAAATAAGTATCTACACTGAGTATTAAATTAAATGACTAACTTATCAATCAATACATAGTACTAGCTGACCCGGCGAACTTCGTTCCGCCTTAAAGGCAATATCACATGACTACTTTTTAAATTAGGATAATTTTAAATAAATGAATATTATTATTCAATGATTCTTTATTTTATTCAGTATTTGATGAATTTCTTCTTGTGTTTCGTAAATTATCTAGCGCTTGATCTCTGAGGTTTGCTCGACGATTTCGCATTGCCAACCGAGCCATTTCACGGGCTGCCTCCCTTTGCTCTGGTGAGTGAGAAGCACGAAGTCGAGCCATACTAAGGCTGCGCCTTCATTGCTCTTCTTCAGTTTTTTTTTTTTGTTGTGGATGGGAAATCATCAAGTGACCTCTCCCGCTCTGGGCGGAGCGGAAGGGCGTGTCAGACTTTTATTGAGTAAAACCCACCCGTGTTCCTTCACTTGCCTGTGCAACGGCCAGTGCCATGGTTTCTTTTTTAATCAACCCGTATCCCTGTGGACCAGTCCTCGTGGACACCGTCAAGGTGTGCTGACATCTCTTTGAAGCACGTGTGAAACACAATGGGCCGTCAACCCGGGCCTGGTTCTTACAAGGAGGCGAGCTGCCTATCCCTCGCCGCCCGCAAGCCCGCGCCTACGGCGATTGGGAGTCCGATGTTGCCTCCCGACCAGGGCGCTTCCTGCGGCGGTTTGAGCCGTGAGTGTAGTGGGATTTCTCCTCACCCGCTCCGCCTCCTCCTTTGCCAGCATCACTGCTTCACAGAAGGAGGTGAAAGCTTGCCATGCACTCTTGCTCCGGACTATGACCCGGACCAGGGTCGGACGCGAGAGATCGCCGCCGATCGCCGCCACGAGAACACGGCTGTGCTCTATCCAAGCCGGGCAGACCTCCACCTTATGCTCCACCGTGTCCTCAGGGCGATGCACACAGTGGTCACCCTGGCGTTTCCTCCCGCCTTATACGGAACAGGAACCGCCCGAAACAGCCGTGTCCGGTGAGGATCTATGTCAGTCGGAAGGTGAGGACGCCGTGGCGCCTCTCTAGCTACTCCTCAAAGAGAGGACTTACCGCCGCTATTGCGGCGTGCTCAGTGCTGGATTGCGACAATCACACTTTCCATGTCGCCATGAGACCCCGCCGGAGCTCTGTCCGCTGTACTGTGATTTTTCGCGGCAACAGAGTTATGCCTCCTCTCATCACTCCCACATGTGGGCGAGGAATAGTGTTTCTCCACAATTAAATGGATGTTATTATACATATAAACGTTTCTTTTTAATTACTCTATCTATTAAAAGAAACCTCATCAAAATCTGTTTCGCAGTTTTAAAGATTTAATCATACAAAGGAACATAGGGAAAGAGAAAGTAACTTTGTTTTATAGTATGTAGTGAAGTGGTAAATGGCACAGCAATACAATATTAGAAATTTTGAAGTTGAAGGTTGCTTTGGGGCTTTTATTAAAAAAATTAAACCGGCAGAGAGCATTTATATTCCTTGCTTTAAATAAATGCATCAACATTCAACCGGTAATACTTTTTTTTAATATGCTGAGTAGTGTAGGAGTGTGTTTGTACCATTTTTAACAAATGAACCGCTAACTTATATTTTGACTGAGTTGTTTTGTTATTCCATGTCAGTTGTGTTTTGTTAAACCATGTCTCATGTCACGTCACACGGGAACGACAGGAACCGCGGGAACGGGATAAAAAGTATCCTAGGTGATATGTCCTTCTCCCAGTTCTTATCTACCTCCCTACCAATTTTGAGCCATACTGGTTAAGCGGTTCTTGAGTTATAAATATAGTAAATAACACGACTTTCATTTATATACATATACTTCATTCAAATCGGACCAGCCTAGGAGGAATTCAGTGACGTACACACGTACATCAGATTTAGGATGGAAAGAAGAAACCCATGGAAAGCATTGTCATCTACATTTGTAACAAAGATATCATACCTTTCTCTACCCCTAGAGCTCTTGTTTCTGTCTCTTTAAGTAAAATAAAAAATATTAAATAATTATTTATTTCTATTTATTTTTTTCTCTTTTAGTTCATAAGTACAAATTTAGTTAAATAAAAAAAATATCTTTTTTATTTTTTCGCCTTTTAGTTCTTATGTACAATTATATTTTTAAGTAACTAAAAAAATTAAAAAAAACTATAAACTTGTCTAAAAACAAAAAAAAAAAAAACTTGTGATTGACCGGGTTTGAACCGAGGAACACCAGCCATCGCGAGTAAACCATACCAATATCGACTATTGTCAAGCCGCGCGAAATTAGCGCCCATATTATGCGTGAAATATTGCGAAAGAGAAAACTCGAAATTATGCGCTTCCCCAGACATAAGACTGAGCTAGATCGATTTTTCGTCCCCGAAAACCACCACATATTAATTTTCAGCGAAATCGTTAGGGCCGTTTCCGAGATCACATGCTTCTTCAAGCGATAAGCGCCATCTGCCGGGTTGATTTGTGAATCTAAACGATCCAGGTCGCCACTCAAACGCATATAGAAAAATTTATTAAAATCGGTCAAGCCGTTTAGGAGGAGTTCAATGACATACACACGTACAGCAGAATTATATATATAAAGATAAATATAACCGAACTCCACGCGGGCGAAGCTGCGGGTGGAAAACTAGTAATTAAATAAATCGTTAATTCAGATAAATAGCCTTCATCATCCCAAAAACCGAAACAGGTAAAACACGGCGTTCTCCTGACTATTGCATCTTTACAATTTGCTTAAACAGTTTTATGCGGGAAAACGCAATAGTAAAGTAAGCAATACACACACCACAAATGAGCATGCAATTAATTTAATGTTATCTATGTTATTTTAATCTACGATGTTAAAATAGCATAGAAAAAAGCTATTGTCCAATAAACAGGTGAAGACACTGACTCTTGTAACACAGGTACCACCTAGCACGGGAGTCAGGGCTTCAAATTAAGTGTAACTCCTTTTTATGTCAATAAAACTTTATTATTATATTAGCTGCGCCACACGATTTCACCCGGGGTTTTTTTTATATGCCCCGCTGTTATTGGTCACAGCGTGATGTTATATAGCCTAAGCCCTTCCTGGATTAATGCGCTACCCAACACAAAAAGAATTTTTCTTATCGGACAAGTAGTTCCTGAGATTAGCGCGTTCAAACATAAAAACAAATCGTCAACTTTATATATTAGTATAGATTTTTAAATCCATGAAAAGGAATAGTAATGTCTTTGCCTTACATTTTCGCGGTCTAAAAGCTGAACGGATTAGGATGAAACATGATACATAAACGGACCATAACTTGGCGAGAATCAGGACATAGAATTTGATCTTGTTAGCACATTCTCACGAGATTATCTCCGACGCCTAAATCCGAGGGCACGTCACGTAGTTAGAGATACATTCCAAACAGTCAAGGGATTTCAGTAAATATCTATGTATGTGTGTGTGTGTTGTATGACTTGCGTAATATATTATAAGAGAATACTTACTCCTATTCCTTCATATTCTACATATATTGACCACTTCACAATTAAATTGCGAAGAAGATCTGCTTGACATTGACATTATTTGGAAGCGCACACGCATTTCATGTATCCTATTTCGCTCCGATCCAATTGAACGGATATTGTGTAGTGGCACTATATCTGTGTCATCACGTGTCTTAAAAATAAATTCAAAAGCAATGTGACATAAAACAACTGGCCCACATTGTGGATTAAGACCTATTAAATGTCAGCACATCGTGACGGGGACCACGAAGACCGATGCCTCCTGGTAGGCGGGTTGGTTAAACAAGAAACCGTGGCCCTGGCCGTCGCATAGGCAAGTGAAGAAACACGGGTGGGTTTTAGTCAGTAAAAGTCTGACACGCCCTTCCGCTCCGCCCAGAGCGGGAGAATTCATTTGATGATTTCCCATCCCAACAACAAAAAAAGGCCTACTCTCTCACGTCCACAGGAGGCATATGTGTAGCAGAGTGAACTTTATAAGCTAGCTTAGATGTATGGTCAATCATTTTAATAACAACCAAAAATAGTCAAATTTCCGTCGAACTACAAATTAAGTGTCTTCAAGGCTAGACTGAATAGGCCCTTAATCTAACGCGCTTTACCATCAACGGTTGCATCACTGCTTACCATCAGGCATTAATGTGGTTAAGCACTAGTTTATCCTTACTAATAAATAATATTATTATTAATCGGAAAGTGAGTTTCTTTGTTTTTTCCGCTTTCACACCGTAACTACCTACTGAACCGATTGCTTTGAAATTTTGCAGACATAAAGTTAGAACTCCGGATTAAATAATAGCGGGATTCCGCGGTCGGAAAACTAGTAATTTATAAAAAACTCTCTCTTCCCTGGGTTTTCAACCACACTTTTCACACAAATTAATAAATAGGATGGTACATCAGTGAAATCTCGCGATTATAAAAGCAAGCAAACAAAAACTAGTGTGATATCGAGTTGAACACTCAAACCTGAACACACCGGTGAGAGTCCCTCTGAGTATGGCAAGCCACTTGTCTGCGACAAATAAGGCGAGGCAAAATTATCGATACTCAAACTGTTTTCACTTGCCGACTAGGGGGGCCTGTTCAATATTTTGTGAACATTGATAGTTACATAGAATAGAATGTTCTCGCTGCAGGGACGCAGGGCTCCTCGGGTGAGGAGTGGGTCAAAATCTGCGGGTAGGTACAATACGGGTTTTGATTGATGATAACGTCGCATCTTGCCTCGCCTGTTCTATTTATTACTTCAGTTTCTTTTGTATTTTTAAATAACTTTTCTCAAGAATTATGCTATCAAATCCAAAAATATTTTTTCACATCTGACTAGCAGGTGGGTGCTTTCTCGGTAGGCCATAACATCGGCTGCCGGCAGAAGTTACCACCCACCAGACAAAGTCTTGCCGACAAGCGATTCGTCGTGTTCCGGCATGATGTCTGGTGAAGCCGTAAGGAGGACGGGTTTGAGCAGTTGTGTTGCGATGTGTGCCGGGTACGATGCGCCAAATGTTGTTGTGTCGGCAGTTTAGTCGAGGAGAGTCTCCAGATCAATCTCCCTCTAGCGCAGCATCGTTTGATCGTGTTGGTCTTGGGTTTAACATTGCATCACCTCACTCAACTGCGGTCATCCTTCCTATTCCTAAGTTTTTTAAGTGAATAGACTTAATAAACTAGTGCGCTTTACCATCAACGATTGCATCACTGCTTACCATCAGGCGGGATTGCAGTGAAGCACTAGTTTATAATTATTTAAAAACAATTTAGGTCCTAAAGATTAGCATGTACAAAACAATAAAATAACAAACTCTTCAGATTAATTATTCGTATACCTAGATTGAAAGATCTGAGACAAATATTAAGTACTTATTACCTACCTAAGGGTATAACACAATGCTGGAGGAAACGTTAGGGTATCACCACTGTGGGGATCACCCTGAGGACACGGTGGAGGTCTGCCCGGCTTGGGTAGAGCACCACCGTCTCGTCGTGGTGGCGATCGGCGGCGAACTCTCGCGTCCGGCCCTGGTCGTCACCTCGTTCTGCGAAGCAGTGATGCTGGCAAAGAAGGAGGCAGAGCGCGTGAGGTAGCTGGAATCCCAGCACCCTCACTCCCCTAGCCACCGCAGGAGACATCCTGGTCGGGAGACAACATCGAACTCCCAGCCACATGGCAGCACATCGTGACGAGGTCCACGGAGACAAATGCCTCCTGGGTCAGGACTGCGGGTTGGTTAAAAAAGAAAACGTGGCCCTGCTGCACAGGCAAGTGAACAAACACGGTTGGGTTTTAGTCAGGTAAAGTCTGACAAGCCTGACCACTCCGCCCAGAGCGGGAGAGGCCATTTGATGATTTCCCATCCAGAACAAAAAAAAAGTACATACAATAACACAATATACAATTACAACAAATAAAAACAATTTACATTGTACCTACGGTCAGAGATTGCTGCAAGGCAGTTTTGGATAATATTGTTTACGCGTAGGTACATAATATAGCTCTTTGAGTCGCTAAAATTAAGTGGCAGTGGGCAGGGCACATTGCTCGTAGAACCGATGGCCGATGGGGCAGTAAGGTTCTGGAGTGGCGGCCACGTTCTGGAAGACGCAGCGTAGGGAGGCCCCAAACAAGGTGGACCGATGACCTGGTGAAGGTCGCGGGAAGCCGGTGGATGCGGGCAGCACAAGACCGGTCATAGTGGAAAGCCTTGGGGAGGCCTTTGTCCAGCAATGTACATCTATAGGCTGAAGAAGAAGAAATAATGTGTAATGAATCGTTGTTTAAATACCACATTAGACGCATGTGTACCTAAGGTTTCAAATACATTACTTACATACATTATATATGATATTCTCACTCTCCCTACAATGTTCCCACTCCTGGAACACAGGCCTCCTCTCGGTGACAGGGAGTGGGCCGTAATCTTTGGTTCATTGGTAGATGACACATGTACCTAACCAGGTTTACCAGGTTTACCTGACATGCCAGTTTCCTCACGATGATTTTCTTCACCGTTCTGAGAGCAGTGCTAATGAAATAATTTACTAAAAGTGAAGCGCCTGAAAATTATATGTACTTTTTAAGTATATCTTGGACAATAATGACTGATTATAAGGTGAAGGAAAACATTTTGAGGGAGCCTGGATTCTAAGTCTGAAATCGTCAACCCGCATTGAGCAAGCGTGGTGATTACGCTCAATCCTTCTCTGTATGAGAGGAGGCCTGTGCCCAGTAGTGGGACGATAAAAAGGTTGATGATGAAAGCGCCTGATGGGGTTCGAACCTACGACCTGAAACTTGGTAAGTCGCAACCGATAGGCCACTAGGCCACCACTGCTTTAAATACATTATTTATATATTATGTAATATAAAACTGATGATACAACCACTGTACAATCACCATAGTTATCATCATTATCACTGCTGGCCACAGGTCTCTTCTCATACAGAGAAGGATTGAGCGTAATCACCACCAGGTTTCCTCAAGATGTTTTCCTTCACCTTTTTAATCGGTCATTGGTGTCCAAGATATACTTAGAAAGTACATATAACTTAGAAAAGTTACATTGGTACTTGCCTGACCTGGATCAAACCCGCACACTCATACTTGAGAGGCTGGTGTTTTAACCATTAGGCCAGCACGACTTATATAATACCATATAATAAATACTACAATACTTATAAGTATACTTATAATAGGGTAGTTGACTAAAAGAAACTAATTAGTTCGTTTATCAGATTTCCAAAACAAAACTAGGCACGTAATTTATCTTTTTTCATCTAAACAAAAAATGAAGACGATACAGTGCGTTGAAAACTCGTGTGACGTCACTGCACGCTACACTTTTCAGCAACGAGTGACGTCACCAGTCCCCACTCCTGTTTTTTGATGCCTTTTTACCCGACTACGGCAAAGCAAAAGGAGGGTTATGATTTTGACAGGCTATGTATGTATGTATGTATGTATGTATGTATGTATGTATGTATGTATGTATGTATGTATGTTCATCTGTTCCCTCGTAACTTCTAAACTACTTATTCGAATTCGATAAATGACATATCATTAGAAGCGTCTTAATTATCTGCTGGTTATAGGCTATATGGAGTTTCACAAAATCTAATGTGGCGCCCTCTAGCGGACAAAATATACAGAGTAAAAAAATAAAGTTAAGATAAATATGCCGTGTTTGGTATCATTTGAAAGGGCTTTACTTGTACATTTTGAATATATATATATTACTAGCATTTGCTTGTGACTTTACCTGTATTCATGGGCTGATTGCATATAATTCACATCTTTTTACCCGACTACGGCAAAGCAAAAGGAGGGTTATGATTTTGACAGGCTATGTATGTATGTATGTATGTATGTATGTATGTTCATCTGTTCCCTCGTAACTTCTAAACTACTTATTCGAATTCGATAAATGACATATCATTAGAAGCGTCTTAATTGTCTGCTGGTTATAGGCTATATGGAGTTTCACAAAATCTAACGTGGCGCCCTCTAGCGGACAAAATATAGAGAGTAAAAAAAAAGTTAAGATAAATATGCCGTGTTTGGTATCATTTGAAAGGGCTTAACTTGTACATTTTGAATATATATATATTACTAGCATTTGCTTGTGACTTTACCTGTATTCATCGGCTGATTGCATATAATTCACATCTTTTCGTTCATAGATAGCTTCTTTACTACTTATCAGAATAAGACCACTGCAGAACCATTAGAAGGGCCTTGATATTCTATTGGTTATGAGCTATAAAGCTTGTCACCAAATTTAGTATTACGCCCTCTAGCGGACAAAAAGTTCTATGTTAATACAAAATTAAAATAAATATACCGTATTTGGTATCATCTGAAAGAGCTTCACGAGTACTTTATGTTTGTACATAATCCCTAGTAATGCTTCGTAGAAATTTGAATGTAAACCAGGGTTTGGTAAACGGAGCGATGGGAGTGGTGAAGGCCTTCGAATGGTCTGCTCTTCGGCGCGATCAGTTGGAACAGGAGAACAGCCAAGCGCTGTTCTCATACAATTTGACGATGCATCCATAAAAGCAGATACTAACGGACTTATCAAAATCGAGCCTTGCCTCACTGAATTTGACGGCTTGAGGGGTTATGGGCAAATTCAGCGTAAAATGCTCCCGCTGATTCTTTCTTGGGGTTGTACTGTACATACATAAATTACAAGGTTGTGCTCTAGATAAAAAAGTTACAGATCTAGGAAAGTCATTGTCTGCTAAAGCACAGGCCTATGTCGCTCTCAGTAGAGTTAAAACCATAGAGGGATTATTTATAAGTGCCTTGGATCATAATAAATTACTTAAAAATCCACATGACAGTCGATCGTTAGCAGAATTAGATAGATTAAGAAATCTTCCCAGGTCCTCTTAATATAAGTTTTTTTTTAAATAATTATAAACTAGCGCTTGACTGCAATCCCGCCTGATGGTAAGCAGTGACGCAATCCTTGATGCCTGCGCACTAGTTTATTAAGCCTATTCACTTAAAAAACTTAGGAATAGCAAGGATGACGGCAGTTGAGCCAGGTGATGCAATGTTAAATCCAAGACCAACACGACCAACCATGCTGCGCCAGAGGGAGATTGATCTGGAGACTCTCCATGACCAAACTCCCGACACAACAACATTTGGCGCATCGTACTCGCCACACAACGCAACACAAAGTGCTCAGACGCGTCCTCCGTACGGCTTCACCAGACATCATTCTGGAACACGACGAATCGCTTGGCGGCAAGACTTTGTCTGGTGGGTGGTAACTTCTGCTGGCAGCCGATGTTATGGCCTACCACCGTTAGAAAAACATCCAATCTATTTATACTAACGGCCTCATCCACTAATTCATGACCCAATCGGTGCCATCGACGCAAATGTGCGTCGCTGCTACGAAAAACCGGGAGCTTCATGCGGGAAAACCGTTGCTATACGCGCTACGCTCCAAGCGCTACGAAATAGTAAAATAGGACATTTCTACATATTACTATACGCCGATACATAAGTCAAAAGAGATGTCGTATGTTAACTACCTAGTTTTTAGTTTGTCAATTTAACTTTTATTAATATTATGCGCCACAAATACACTTTAACACCAAAATAGTACAAATAATAAAAAGTTAAAAAACTAAAACCCAACTACGACAAAAAACGACGCTGAAAAAGTATAAAACAAGATTTTCAGAATACTGAACTGAACAAAGTTGCTAATATAGTTGCAAGTAAATGGACACAGTAGACTCTAACAAGATGCCTTCGTTGTAAATTGACAATAATGTCTTACGATACTATTCTGAAGTATGCAATATTCACTATTTAGTGATAAATTTTCATGTTTGGAAAGGCGTAGTCACACGTTACATATACCTACCGTAGCACTTTCATAACGTGTGACTGCGGTTTCCAAACATGAAAATTTATCACTAAATAGTGAATATTGCATACTTCAGAATAGTATCGTAAGACATTATTGTCAATTTACAACGAAGGCATCTTGGTAGAGTCTACTGTGTACTTGCAACTATATTAGCAACTTTGTTCAGTTCAGTATTCTGAAAATCTTGTTTTATACTTTTTCAGCGTCGTTTTTTGTCGTAGTTGGGTTTTAGTTTTTTAACTTTTTATTATATATTTGTATTTTCTTATTGATTTGATAAAAACAAAATATACGTATCCAATATTTTTCGATAATCTGAATGACGGACTAAATAGAATATTTTTTTTTTACCCAGGAAACATCCCTAATGGTAGTGATTGAGGACCATAGGCATGTTACGTGGGTCACACCATCGTGGGTCCAGCCATGGCGCCTCCACCGGGCCGGAACAAGCGAGGAAGACCAAAGAAGTGCTGGCTTGACGTTGTAAGAGATGACATCCGTGCCAACAATCTCACACCACAGGATGCTAAAGATCGCGCGAAATGGAGGAAATTAAGTAAGAAAGCGGACCCCGGGCTCCAACGCGAAAGCCGCGGATGCAACCGGGATAAACGCTGAGATGGTGATTATGATGAGGACCATAGGTCTAGTCCAATCACTCAAGTAATAAAGGGGTTAACAGCAATAAGACAACGTGATTCAGGATAATTTCGAGAAAATTTTTATTTGTTTGTAAACGTTAAACATCCAAGGAGAACCTTACCACTATCCAGATCTATTCACAGTCTCTCCTAACAAATAAATAGCTCACAAATATATAATCAAAACAATACTCTAGTATCACTATTTATTTATACAAAAAGGCATTTTTAATTAACTATTCTTCCAAATTATGAAGTCGGTTGAATCATAATTGAGTGGGTTGATCATAGGATCTTTGTAACTTACTGGCTCTGCCTGAATTTATGTATGACACACGTGTTTAATGTATTTTGTATAGGAACATTATAGTGTAGATAGGATAATCAGATTATGACATTCTCACTGCTGAAGCACAGATATCCACTTTGTGAGAGAAGTGGGCCGTAATCCATCTCACGAATCCAGTGTGGGTTGATACATCACATGTCTTCAAATTTTCGGTTCTAGGAGAAACCGGATTTCCTCACGAGAGCAGCTTTTGAGAGCAGAGTTGTCCAAGTAGACGTTGTGTAAATTGTCTCATTCTGTCCAAAATACCCATACATGTTTGTCATTGACTGTCGCTGAGGTGACTGATGAGATTTCGACTAGATTTTGAACATATCAATAAAGGAAATTTGTTTTCTAGCAAAAACTACCTACTGCTCAATACAGAAAATATTTAGTAAATTTTTTGATATTCACTTTTTATGTTTGAAGAGTTGAACAGACACAGCACTAGCGTGTAACGTTAAGGGTACATAAGCAAGAATTTCACTGGATGATAGATATCAAACGATATTGGACGGTCGCTGCCTGCGATAAGCTAATATGATACTAGCACACAAGATTACGGAAGAAATTTGTAATTAAATTGGTAAGTAACATGACGTTTAATAGTTATATTGACCTACGTAATGTTTGTAATAACCGTGTGACCACACGGTTATTACAAACTAGGTGAACATTCTCACGCTGGGTGTTCACGATAGAGGATCGTTAAATCGAGGGCGGGATTTGAAAAATCCTTCATTTTCAATCGTAAATTTTCGAAAAACCACTGAAATTTAAGTAATTTGTATATTTTTCCGGTGTAATAGTCCAGAAAAGCTTTAAAATGATGTCCCATTTATTTATATCGATAATGTATGAAGGAAGTTATGACGTAGCGACAAAAAAGCCCTTGAGAAATAATATAATTATGTATATGATGAAACCGAAAATTTGGTATCAATTCTTAGAGCAAGTATTTTATTTTTGTTGAAACCCTTCCAGTATCACTTGATATCACTCAAAGAAGTAGTTCCCTTGGTATATATAATGGTAAGTATATACCTTTTCCTTTACACATTGTATCTGAATAAGTTCCATCTTGATCAGAATAATACTCTTTCTTTCAAGATCTAAGTCCAAGTAAGATTCATCTACATCATAATTTGGAAGAACAAAACAACAAAAAGGATATTTCAACGAATAAGTATTTGGTATAATGGGTACAAAGGTAAAATAGCTATCCTAATTATAAATTAAAACAAGTATATACCTTAATCTATACAGAGTTATACTTATTACTTTTTACATACATAATTAATGACAGGGATAAAATCGGTAAAAATACAAGGAACATTGGATATTGTGACATTATAATTAAATTGTCTCCCCTACAGTCCCGAACTCCTAAAACGAGTCATCCTGCAGTTATGTAATCATAATTTCAATCCGAAATACCCTAGCCCTAGTTTCTTTAGCCTAACTTTGGCCACCGCCAATACCTAACATTTAGTCGCAAGCTTACTCCTTCGGCCATCTCCTCTTCTAAATAGATGTCCTGTCCAGCTCCACTTAAGGCGCATCGCCCTGGCGGGCGTCGAACGTGGCGTTTGTGTGGAGTTCATATGGCTTTTTAAATAAATAGTCGTGAATTCAAATTCGGAACAATGACGACACCAAAATGATGCCCAGTATGACGGCTTCGAAACTGCATAATATGATAATACCTTTTGCTTTGACTTGTATTTTGATGTTTGGGGCCTTTAACCCGAAGAGAGCATGGTGGTGACTCGATTCAGGAGTACAGTAGTTTAATTAAAATTGTCTATATTTGAGTGTCAGAATAAAACTTTCATCATATTGGGAACATACCTATTTGTAATTGTGCTAAAATAAATCTGTATTCTAGAAAACTGTGCATGAACAACTCAATGGATGGCTTTAAAAAGATATTCTCAATATGGCGTTTATCTTATATTAATAATTATAGCCACAACACATAATAAATCTAATAACTATCACTAGGTATACTATGTTATACACCGTTATTTAAAATGTTTATAAAAAAATGTATAAATTATACAAATCTGCAACGACAGTGAATCCAATCAATAGGCTTTGACATTTTTGTAAATAACATTCAATAATCGCATACAAAGAAAAAAGTCACTATTATACGTCGTATAAATAGTGTATGAAAAAGCTAGTAGTATGTTTGAATACACAACAAATATTGTTCAATTTTCAAAGTAGGTACATTATAACGCACATTCACTCCTATTCTACAATAATTTATAAGTAGGTATAAATTTGGTATGTCACATTTATGAATTAAAGCTAAAATTTCATATTGAGTATTCAACGTACTTACAATACGTACCTAGGATATAGTTTACACTAGGTACATACAAATATTATTTAATACAAAAAGTATAAAGGACTCTAACACTAATATACAAAAAGTTCAAAATTATTTCGTTACCTGAAACCACATCCAGAAACTGCGATGTATTATGCAAAGCTATATCTCTATTTTAAAACAATTATAAAGTTATACAACATTGAGAAAACTTCTATGTTATAAAACAGGTAGAATTATACGTAGCCATTCTTTTTAAATCGTGAAAATAATTCATAAAGTCTATATTATGCCAAATTAATGTTGGTTTTGCATATCGACGCTTGAAAGGCAATTATATCTAAGCGACAAAAATTCGTAAATTGAGTTATATTCACCAAACGACGCAGAAAAATCTAGCGGTTCGAATGGTGTTTATAAATCAATTTACGAATTTTTGTCACTTAGATATGATTGCCTTTCAAGCGTCGATATGTAGACATAACAGGACAAATATTGCACCGTATTTAATCAGAGTAAAAAAGCAGAATATACCTACCTACTTCATAAAATTCTGCTTAGTAATATCTACAAATAGAATCATCATAAAGAGTATCTTTAAAAATAGATGAGGCTTACTAAACTAATAAGCATATATTATTTGGATATACATTTTCATCTGATCTTTCTTCCTACAGTTTAAATAATAAATATGAAGATCACACACAATACTTGAGCAATTAAAAACGGACCTGATCTACAAAGTTAATTTGAATATAACTGTTCGCTTAATTTTAATATCTTCCTATATATAATATGTAAAATATTTTTTAAAAAGCAGCTGTGTCAGGCGTGTTAACATCGTAAGATTACTGTTTTCTAAGTTTAAATCAGTTTACAATAAAATTTATTATAAAATCTTTAAAAGACATGCTTTGCTCAATCCATTTCATCTGCTTTCAAACTTTCTACTAAATAATTTTAAATGTATTACAAAATCATCGTACTGTGTCTGAAAACATTAAAATATTCATAAGAAGTGGACGAAATCACTAAGTCTATAAACTATAGACAATCGTTTAACGTCATGCAGCTCATCTATTTCCATTCATTTGGCGACCATTAATGTTCTAACTACGAATATGTTGGATTACTCATGTAATAAGCTCCAAAAATTACTTATCTTACGACTTTGGTGTTACATGTTTCCTAACTATTGGGTCCACGGTATCGCTACAAGTTAAAAATTTATCCAAAATTACTGACATTACTACATTTTCGTCGCAAAAATATTCGCTACAAAACTCTCTAATATCTGCTCAGACTATTACGCGTTTCATAGTAAAAAGTACTTTATTATCGTAACCAATGTATTGGATTTTATGTCAAAATTCCTCAAAAAAATATCATTACATCGATAGAATTTATTGTTCCCTCTGTACTATGGAATAATACACGCTGTATAAACGTAGCAGGAAAATAATATAGATATTGTAAAAAAAAATCGTACAAAACAATGTAACCTAATGGAAGACATTCATTTTGAATCAAAGTGCGTGAATATAATCATTATGCCTCGGCGATTGAGAGATTGTTTTAAAGTGGAATGTGGATATAGACTAATAGTACTTACGAACTAGTTCCCTATTTGATACTACGTACATCTAATTAAACAAGATGAAATATGAACACATAACTTATCATTAGCAGATTCACATTCAATATATTAACAATACATTTAACACTAAAACTTGGAGTAAAATTAACATCTAAAATATAAGCGCTAAAATCAATAAAATCCAACCCGTTTAATTGTGAAATACTGCGACTCAACGTATCAGTTCCGCTATGATAGTTAAAGCGTATAATAAAGCTACAAATAAATAACACATTATAATATTTTAATACAATAACTTAACATTACAGCAGTCAACTTTCAAACGATGCGGTTAAATCGTGAACACCGGAGACGAAATCCTGAACTACATCTAATGCGTTTGTAGGACACAATACATTATGTGTTAAATTCAAATTCTTTATTCACATTTAAAATTAGTAATGATGGATATCTAATTGTATTTGATCCGGTGTCCACTGAAATTAGCTCAGACTATGGCACTAATATCCAACTACCACTTGTCTATTTAACGATTCCGAAAGTACAGCACAGTTCACAATCTGAGGGACAGTGTTGTGCTCCAGTACCTCCGAGCCGGTCGCTACATGTAAGCAGGCTTCATCTTGTACGCTCGTTTCCATATCTCGCACAAGCACACTGTCGAATGGAATCTGTAGAAGATGGCCAGAGGCATCGACACGTGAGTTATGATCGTCCAAGCCCACAGCCCATAGAAGTGCAGCTGTACCGGATGAGACTCCGCTCTCGACTTCTCAAGAGTATTTATCGCCCACATAGCCAAGTTAGTCACCAACAGGAACGTCACTATCTCTCTTCCAGGCTTTTTTCGTAACTGTTCGGCCGTTTTCGCTGATCTTCGGCTTGCATCGAGTATAAACATGGTCTGGCAAGTAGTCTGGATTAGTGAAGATAGAGCTGTGATCAGTATTAAAATGGTATTCTTCTCTATAGTGAAGTGTCCTCCAATAATAGTAAAAGTGCCATAGATGAACATTCCAGTTTGAGCTCCTACGAGGAGAATATTGTCCAGTTCAAGATTTCGGTTACCGTCATATTTCAGTTTTCTTACGCAAAACATTCCAGCTAAACTAGCAAACGTTGTCATGGCATACAATGCTAATTCACAAACATTGACCTCAACAACCGCCAACGTCGCATAATCCTTCTTGGAAACCAAAACGAAGAATAATATCAGAGATATTATAGTCAACACCAAAACGAGGATTCCGAAGAAGAGGCCCTTATGTGCTCTGGCACAGTCGACGCTGTATAAATGCGGGGATTTCTTGTAGGCCAGACCTTCCAGTATTCGGGCTTTGACAATAGCTGCAGCAACATCCTTAGATGGATATTTTGAAATATTCTTCCACATGACGTAAAGGATGGCAGCGCAGATGAGAGAATATTCGATTGTGCAAGGGAAGAGGAAAGGAGAGGCGTCTTGGACGAGGGAACCCATGATGTTAGTTCGGCGACACTCGAAGATATGGTGAGGGCCTTTGAGACCTCGCGGCACGCGGAGGTGAGCGGCAGCAGGGTGAGACGGTGGCACATCTGTTGAAAATGATGCGAACGCTTTTTGAAACGCTGAAATGAAAACAAACAATAATAAGTAATGACTCTCAAAAATAAGGACAATTTTAGGTTCAGGTTTTAAGGTAAATTAACCTGCTGATGGAGTTATTTTGCCATTATTTTTAGTTCGACACAGGCCGACAAAAGACCGAGATAAAATCGAGAAACACTAATCACCAAGGAGGCAACTAAGCGTCACCATTGTTCAAGGAGTTAGAATTTATTGTCGTAACGTAAGACCTAAAATATAGCAATAAATTAAATACCCGAGCTGAAGTGGAGCAAACGGTATTAGATGTACATAGCTAAAATGATCCAATTCGTATTATCGTCGATCGGCATGACAGCCAGGAATGTGGGTCACCATGCCTTCCGGATAGGTCGCAGTGGAACGCAATCAACATGCCTCTGTGACATTTTGTCGATGATGAGGAAAATTCTAATTGAATATCTGAACCCACTTCCACATTTTGTTTATAAACTATCGAATCTTGTAGATTAAATTTAGACATGGTTAAATCTTCTGTCAATAATGTTGGGTATTGATTGACATGTTGGCGTGGACATTTTAATTAAATACCCCAAAGCGAAATCATGTTTTCAGCAAGCAAAGCAAAGTCCGTTCGTGTTTATATTATTACCTAATGCTTCACTAACACACTTTCAGTTACTTAACTGTCAGTTTGATAACTTGTAATTAAACCCCAAATTAACCCTACATACTACTGTACTACTTGTGTGGGGTCACATGTCTTACGTAATAATCTATTTATAAAACACACCTCCCAAACAAAATAATAAACGAATAGGCATGATGACAGGGTTAAAAAATAGTGATTCTAATTAGTCCGTCTTTTAGACGAGCATAAAATAATGGACACGTATTTTTTGTTTTTAAAAAATAATAAGAATTGAATGAGATATAACGCATTAAACTTCAGGAGTGGGGGCTTATGACGTCACGTTTGAGTAAAATTTGTACCCAAAAGTGACGTCACACAAAATTTTGACGTGCCGTATCTTCGTTGTTATTTGTTTCTGGGAGAAAAGAAAAAATACGTGTCTAATATTTTTGGTTAATCTAAAAGACGGACTAATTACTTTTTTTTAGTCACCATGCCTATTGTTGAAATCCTTAGATCCCGTAATCGGAACATTACCTTAATGTGGTAACTGTTAGTGAATTCAAGAAATTGATATAATTCACTTTTAACGTTAATACTTTGTAACTTCCTATAATAACATATAATAAAAATACAAACCTACCTACCTACCTATAAAGACACAAACTGAAATATCCATGAAATGTACTTAAAACTTGTAGACGGGGTCAAAAGTGGATAAATTGTAATAAAGGGATGCTTAGGAAACAAATCATGTGCCCCGCAGTCTCGGGGGTAGCAGGAATTACTTTAGCCAACATCCTTTGAGAATTATGCTTGTATAATTTTATTTGTACTTTATTAAGTATGTACATTTTTCATTAAATTTGTTCATTAATACATAATTAAATTTGCACTGTTTTGAGATCGGAATTATGTTGTTATGTTGCTTGTTGAAGTTGTTGTTGTGTTGTTGTTTGTTGTTTGTTGAGCTACAAACAATAACTGTTATAAACATTGGGTCACAAACTGCTAAAAATTAAAATTAATTTAAAAATAATCGTAAATGTTATTTAATTCTATCTGATTCAAGAAACTACAGACTTCAAAAATAAATTGCATATGTAGTAAAACTTAACTGTGCAGACTATTGTGGGTCGTTTTATTTATTTTTATTTTCGCTGTTCCGTCATTGAGTTATAGTGTACTCGTAGTACATTATAACTCAATGTGTCCCGTTAGTTTTTGTCTTATGTGGCCTACCCAAATGTCCTTTCTGTGGTCTTGTTCGTCGTTCAGCTAAGCTGCACGATTTCTGACAAATGCATGCACTGACTGGACGGATTCTTCATGGTCTTTATATAATCTGACCATGATTATGTCTGGACTTTAAAAGAGACTTTAGCCTCTGAGTTTATTTCGGCCTTTCTTCTCAGAGTAGTCAGATAGGAAGTGCCGAAAAAATTACTTTTAAAGTGTTTGTACGGACGACAGCAGGTAAAGCTACCCTAAACTGCCAAATATGCCCAACCAATTTTGAGCCTTACGGATTTTGCAATAAAGTTGAAAATTTAATAAGAAATCTATCAGATTGTAGTAGCTTGTTGTGCTGTCCTCTGTTCAGACCTACTTACAGAAAATAAATCATTTACAATTTAAATGATGACCGATTCCAACTAAGTCTGTAGATTTAAACCCATTTTTTGAAATCGTTTTACTTTACGAGTCGAAATATATCCAATTACTCTGAGAAGAAAAACCGAAATAAACTCAGAGGTCTCAGTCTTCTTTATAGTCCAAACAATCTTAGTCAGGTGATAGGAGGACCATGACCACACAGATCTAAATGGACTTACCCAGTCAGTGAACGCATTTATCAGCAGTCGTGTAACCCTTCCCTTAGAATCCTTACTAATATTATAAACTAACGATACTATAGCCGTAACTACTGAACCGATTGCTTAAAAATTTTGCAGACGTAAAGTTAGAAGTCCGGATTAAATAATAGGGTACTTTTATACCGGAAAAAAATGATGTTCTCGAGGGAAAATAAAAATATTGTTAGCTTCATACCAGTTCGGTGATATATGTCGTTTAATACAATATTGTAATATATTGCAAACGAATATGCACATGTAAACTTAGAAGCTAAATGATACGATTTATTAATCCCCGAAAATGAAGACCCTAAAAGTGCTATATAACCGAATTCCACGCGGGCGAAGCCGCGGGCGGATAGCTAGTAGAAAAATAAAACAGAATTGTTAGCTTACCCACCTAAACGTTTTATAGCCGCAAAAATAAAAGGACGTGTGACTCGCCGACAAAATTGGTTTTCCACAGACATTCAAAGTGCTAGCTTTTAATTCAGTTGGCAAAACGACAACTTTTACTGAATGTTTGACGAGGACTTTCTATTTTTAACCCCTCGATTAAAACAGAGGGGTATCATAATCATTGTCTAGGCATGACATTTGCGTGGCAGAGCAACTCAATTGACAGATTGAGACTGAGATGCGCCTGTGATCGTTTTAAATTTCAGTTGAAATTTCAATTTTTGTTATTTGTTATACAATTGTTTTGTTTTCTTTACATGGCTTAGAAATTATATTGTGGTTTGGCGGTGTTTTATTATATGTCATCATCATCATCAACCTTTTTTTATCGTCCCACTGCTAGGCACAGGTCTCCTCTCATACAGAGAATGATTGAACGTAATCACCACGCTTGCTCAATGCGGGTTGGCGATTTCAGACTTAAAGTCCAGGTTTCCTCAAGATGTTTTCCTTTACCTTCAGTCATTGGTGTACAAGATATACTTAGAAAGTACATAATATATAACTTTAGAAAAGTTACATTGGTACTTGCTTGACTTGGAATCGAACCCGCGCACTCATACTTGAGAGGCTGGTGTTTTAACCATTAAGCCACCACGACATTTAATTCTTTTATTAATTGAAAAAATACATTAATTAGGTATATAATATAAATTTTATTAATTCATTTTATAATATGTAGATATTTATTTTTAAATTTAGTGTAATACAATTGTCGTTGCTTGTTGTTCTACAATTGTTTTCTATTTAAAGTTACATGGCTTAAGAATAATATTGCGGTTTGGTAGTCTTTTATTATATTTATTTATTTTTCAGATATAAGTTACTGAATAACTATTGAAAAATCAGACACCCAATGTTCATAGTAAAATAACTAAGTCTACTATTAAAAAATACGGACAAATCACGCAGATTGAGCTAGCCCCAAAGTAAGTTCGAGACTTGTGTTATGGGATACTAACTAAACGATACTATATTTATAATAGATACCAGTGGCGAAGAGTCCATACAAGCCGATTCCCACCGGGTTACCTTTCAAAAATCAGTTCCATATTCATACAAAAGTATTTACATTCTATTTCATTAACAAAGTATTATTAATCAAATGCCTGCGCGATTTACAATAGCAATAGTAATTCTTAGCAATACCCTAAGTATCACATTTCATTTTATAGTCGTAAATTAATCAGCGCTTCAATTTTTCGTACCAATATTACATTGAAGGTAACTCGACGAATTATAGCTTATCTCGGCCAACGTTTTACTATGAGGCGAAAAGAGATAGAGTGTGTCAGACCATCTCTTTCTAATGCTCGCTAACCGTCCGAAAAGATAGGCTAATGCCAATCGGCTTGTAGTTCTCTCCTCTCCTCTATTAGAAAGAGACAAAGAAACCACTCAAACCACGGTACTAGAGAAAGGAAATATGATAAAATTAAAAAGAATTAGCGTTTTAATGAAATCCTTCGCAAGTCATATTCTTTTTATTTTGGCATATTTTCGTGTTCCATTTCGTTTGGTTGAAAATAAATTATTGTTAGTATGTGACATGTTGCTATACCACTGGTGCGTGATAATTTCGTTTGTTATATTTTAATATTTGTGTTATTTAAACTGTGACTGAGAATCAGTCACAGTTTAAATAAGGTAATTTAATCGCAGATTTGGTTAAATACTGTGGATTTTGTTTGTTATTATGGCTTATATTATTCTACCGGCAATATTATTCTTATCTGAAGACCTCCTCCAAGATATCCTGCAGTAGGTAAGTGTTTAAGTGTTTATTTTTTGGACCGGCTTCCCTTTGTCAAAATTTCACCCTTCGCCACTGATAGATACATATATAGATAAACATCCAAGATCCAGGCCAATCAGGAAAAGATCGTTTTCCATCATGACCTGGCTGGGGATCGAACCCAGGGCCTCCACGTCGCAGGCAGGCATGTTGCCCGCTACGCCACGGAGGTCATCTATGAACCACATCAGTCAAAATTATGCAGATATTATTTCCCAAAAATATAATACTGTCACAAGTAGCCAGCCGAGTAAAATTGTAGTAAAATATTGCCCAAATGACTTCAACGCTAGGACTAACACTGGAATTGAATCAGAGGGTCGCTTCGTGACAGGATCCCTTTGAAGCGAGAGTTCAGCGACAGGGATTGATCCAATTATACCGACACAAAGGAATTTATTGAAAAACAGACAACAATGTTATGTCAAAGGGTAATACTATTAGCAAGATATGTAGGAATCGTTTATATTGTATTCGGGAAAATAGGTCCCAGGGACCTGCTCTACCAACATAATGTGTATTCTTAAAATGATAAAAAAAGCCATTGAAAGGAAAAAATCTTATTTTAGGTCATTATAATAAAATATTTGACATACTGAAATTATTTTGTCGCATTCATTACGGATCTCCGTAATATTTACCACTAGCGGCCGCCAGTGACTTCGTTGACGTGGAATTAGTCATGCTCAGCTCCTATTAGCAATATGTACGGCTGCGTTAGCTCCCGTTATCACAACATTTTTTGTTACTGCTCTGCTCCTATTGGTCATAGCGGGCTGTTATATAGCCTAAAGCCTTCCTGGGTTAATAGGCTATCCAACGCAAAAATAATTTTTCAAATCGTACCAGTAGTTCCTGAGATTAGCGCGCACAAACAAACAAATTCTTCTTCTTCTGCTTTATATATTAGTACTTATAGATTATTGTAGCGAAGCAAAGATTTTAAGCAATATATCAAGTAACTTAAAAAAACAGTATTGCTGGACAATCTACATTTTTTCAACTCAAAATAAAATACTCTAAGGATTGATAAACGATCGGTTAATGATAATAATAATATTTTTTATATTTTTAAATGTCTTTTGTTTTTTTATATAGAAATATTAAAAAAATGTAAATTAATATGTAAATATGGTGAAATAAAGGAAATAATATAATGATAATAATAAACGTTTATTTTTTGACCACGACATAATGAAACATAAGTTCATTACATAATTAGGTATACAAAATATAGAGTGGTGCTGACAATACGACAATAAATTAAACATCGTGTACCTCAACACATTCTCAGCCTACCCATGAAAAATCATATAAATAAGTCCATTAGTTTAGTCACAGGAAATTATTTTTCGTTTTTCACATTTTCTACATGATGTACATATTGATAATGTGTAAGCATTAACTATCCTAATAATTTATCCATGCATTTCCATTTTCCATCCTTGTTGTGTCAACGACGATTTAAATAAGCGCGGGCTTCGCTTAACTCGTGCTGGTGGCGCCTCTCTCAAGAGTGCCAAGAAAAAGAACTAGTACAAAAAAAGATGGCGAACTCAGCTCATACGACGCCGCGTGTATTCTAAATAATATCGAATATCTGACTTCCTAAGGGCTTCACTGGCCAAATGAACCCTCAGTTTCCATATTGGTGGTGTGTCTGTGCTTGACGAGTGTAGGCAGTGAACAAGCAGCATCAAGTCCACGAAAAAGGAGATAGCTGACCGGCCGGCGCCTGCCCCGTCGTTGGTGATTCCCTTTTCCTGTCCTGCTGGATCCAGGTTAGTGCTTTGCATGTTTGTTTCCCTGCTTTGAGACCCTGGGGTTGATAGGAGAATGCAGTGACCCTTCCAGAAAGCGTCAACATTAATTATGGTGCCTCCTGTGAGGAATCTTCCTCGCGTAGTTATTTCAAAAATACCTACTATCGGAAATTAAATCTTTCCATTCTCGTTATTACGTTAAATACGTAATCCCAATTATAATTTATTTGTATACTTACCTACTTAAGGCAATTTCAATTTGCCTTTCAAGTTCTAAGTGTCTAAATAAAACCTAGGTCATTCCATGATACCTAGTTATTGTTTCCTATTTGAGACCGATTGACTATTCAATCGTACATTCATACCTCGTTAATTCCCTTGTAATAAGCTGCATTTATTTGTATTAAATAACAAATTGCATAAATTACTAAAAAAAAACGTGAGTTCGAAGTTTCTCGAATTTAGTACCGAGGTACCTACAATCGTAGTACTTGTCTCCGGCGGGAGACGGATTAGCTTTGAACTACCTCAAAGTCAAAACTTATATTCTAACAAATAACTTTGAGACGTGTGTACTTGTATTTCATTCAATACGTTCGCGCGTGCATTGCTGCCTACCTACCGGCTTACGTTTTTTCCGTTTTACCTACTTTTATAACTTTTATCTTTTTGAGCGTGCGGATATCGTATACTAAGTGAACTATGAGCGAAGTGGAATTAATAACCGCTATTAAAAGGCGGGAATATGAGTTTACAAGTATGCAGATACTTTACGATTTAGCCAATACAGTTAAGGAAACTAAAACTAAATTTGCAGCTTTTCGAGCTAGGTACAAAAAGATTGACGAGATTCGTAGTAGATTTTTGGAATGCAACGATGATGTTAACCGGTTGCAATTAAAGCTTAAACCTTCGTTTGTTATCGATCATAAAATGTTACTGTCATTCGATGAATTGTATTACTGTGTTATGGAGTTTGCGGATTCTCTCGATGCGAGCGCAGGTAGCGACTGTCGCCCGGAATTAGGTCAAGGTCACGTGCGTTCGCAAGTGAAGTTGCCGAAGCTGGAACTTCCAAAGTTTGATGGTAATATAGAAAAGTGGCAAACATTTAAAGATAGTTATACAGCACTTGTTCATAATAATAGTTCATTATCCGACACTGAGAAATTTCACTATTTGCTGTCATGTTTATCTGGTTATGCACTGACATTAGCGAAGGGCGTGCCTGTGACATCGGCAAATTATTCAGTGGTTTTTGCAACGTTACTGGACCGATATGACAACAAGCGTATTCTTGCAACAGCTTATTTAGAAAAAATAATTAAAATTAATCCCATACAAGAACCATCTTTGTCTAACTTATCTGAGTTATCTAACACACTTTATGAATGCGTTAGTGCCTTGCGCGGTTTGTGTATTGATGATTTATGCGAATTTATTTTATTCTACATTGCGTCTAGGCCTTTAGATACAGAAACAAGAAAAAGGTTTGAATTACAAAACACTGAAGAAATTCCGAAATTTAATAACTTCATTACTTATTTACAAAATTACATAAAAGTATTAGAAGTTAGCCAACCGGTTAATATTCCATCATCAAATTCTACCAGCAAACAAAATCGGCCTAATACAAATAAAGATTATTTATCGCGTCAACCAAAATCATCTCTAATTTCTTCCAACAATAATAATAAACTTAGTCAGATTGTTTGTGTGTGTTGTAATGAAAATCATTCAATCTACCGTTGTAGTAAATTGCGTTCTATGAATATGACACAGCGACAACAATTAGTTAGGGATTTAAAATTATGTCAAAACTGCTTAAGGCCGGGTCACACTGTTACCGATTGTAAATCTGAGTCAACATGTTTCATTTGTAATGCAAAGCATAATACTTTGTTACATGAAGAGCATAAGAGTTTACTGTCTCATACTAGTGAACTGGATTCATCCCAGCATCCCGATATGAACACTACTCTAACTAGTGCTACCCAGTCAAACATTTCAAATCAACCTATTAGCACAAAAATTCTTGGTACAGCAGTAGTTCGTTTGAAGCGATCGGATGGTTCGTGGCAGTATGTCCGTACAATTATTGACAGTGGCTCGATGGATTCATTTATTACAAGTAGCTGTGCGCGACAATTAGGTTTACATATCAAGAAATGTAAATTAAATGTAAGTGGCATCCGTCAAAATTATGTGTGTAGCATTAAAGGTCACACCTTCGGTTCAATAATACCTCGATTGAGTGACACTCCTCAGTTTGATATTCAATTAGTGGTTCTACCTAAAATCACATCCCTGATTCCTTCGATGTCGTTGCCGACAATCGTCAAGGATAAGTTTACACATCTGGATCTCGCCGACCAGGACTTTGATAAATCCGGTCCGATCGATCTGTTGTTAGGAGTAGACTGTTTTGATCAGATATATACTGGCTCACGTTTCAGTCCAGGCCCGGGCTTTCCATGCGCACTCTCTAGTGTATTCGGCTGGGTGATAAGTGGTCAGTTTCTTCAAAACGTGGTAGCTAAAACTCCGGCTACACCCGTTACGCTCCTCGTCGCGTCTTCTAGTGCGCTCGACGAGATCGTTCAACGGTTTTGGGAGTCCGAGGAGCCGCCGAAATGTAAAATTTCCGGTCCCGAGGATGAAATATGCGAACAAAAATATAAAGAAGGCACGTATCGCACCTCCGATGGGCGTTATGTTGTACCAATTATGCTTAAAGATGATGCTCCAGCCTTAGGAGAATCATATAAACAAGCGTTTAATCGTTTTCTAAATTTGGAAAAAAGACTTGCTAGTCAAAATGAGTTAAAAACTGAATACAAAGAATTTATGCAACAGTACGAGGATCTCGGACATATGCAGCCAGTGCAGTCCTCGTCTACTGACTGTTATATAATTCCCCACCATTGTGTAGTTACCAATGAACCCGGTAATGTAACCACGACCAGTTTGTTAATAGGGAAATCTAGAGTTGGCCCCTTAAAACCAACAACGGTGAATCGACTTGAGCTAAGCGCAGCTGTGCTTCTAGCAAAAGTTCTATCACACATGTATAATTTACTTAAAGATAAAATTTCCATCGATTCCATTCGAGCTTATTCAGACAGCAGCACTACCTTGTCTTGGCTTAACACTGACCCTCATTTACTAAAAATGTATGTAGCCAATCGTGCGGTTCAGACAACTGATTTAATTAGTCGAGATCGCTGGTACTATGTATCAACAAATGATAACCCCGCCGACTGTTGTAGCCGCGGAGTATCATGTCCAGAGATTCTAGATCACCCGCTTTGGTGGACAGGGCCTTCTTGGCTGAAAGAATCACCTGAGCAATGGCCTAAAAGGCAGGTATTACTTCCGAAGGAGAACTTGCCTGAACTTAAATCAATAGAAAGTAAAAGTCTTCTTGTACGGATGATGAGAATCCACTGTTGAACTTAATGTCTAAACATTCTTCATATACAAAAATTCAAAGAATGGTAGCATGGTGTAATCGTTTTGTTTCTAACTCTAAAACGGCCAGGCAAGACCGAAATCTCTCTCCTCTTAGTGGTGCTGAGCTTGAAAAAGCAACGAAAGTGCTGGTTAAATTCCGTCAAGATAATTACATGACTTCGGAAGTTGACCGGGTGCGTAAAAATGAACTTTGTGTAAAATCTATTCAAAAGCTGTCACCTTTCCTAGACGATGATGGTATTTTGCGAGTAGGTGGACGCATCGATGAGGCTCAACTGTCGCCATCTGCGTTACACCCTTTCTTGTTACTTAAACAATGTCCTATCTCTCGAAAGATAGTCGAATATTTCCATATAAAATATTTGTATTGTGGCCCTCGCGCTTTACAATCTTTTATTCAAAGAAAATTTTGGATAACCGGATTAAGGCTCCTGATACGGACCGTGTTATCAAAATGTGTCAAATGTTTTAAAGTGAATCCAGTTGCTTGTCAACCAATGATGGGCAAGCTACCTGCAGCCAGGATTCGACCAACTCTCCAAACTGCTAACGGAAAGACGTTTCGTAGGCCGGTGGTAAAGGTTTGTCCCTTACCAATTAATTAGTTTATTTTCCTTTTATATACCTAACTAGAGTATAAGTACACACTGTCTTTAGGTATTTAAAATAAGTCTCCATATTATCTACACTTATTAACTAGATTTTTATGCATTTTTTCGGCAGTAGCTCATAGTCCAGCTATTGCTGATTTCACTCTTAATTTTTCGCATTCTTCTTGAAACCCTTGTGGATTTCAGGTGGGGGGAAATGTGTAAGCATTAACTATCCTAATAATTTATTCATGCATTTCCATTTTCCATCTTTGTTGTGTCAACGACGATTTAAATAAGCGCGGGCTTCGCTTAACTCGTGCTGGTGGCGCCTCTCTCAAGAGTGCCAAGAAAAAGAACTAGTACAAAAAAAGATGGCGAACTCAGCTCATACGACGCCGCGTGTATTCTAAATAATATCGAATATCTGACTTCCTAAGGGCTTCACTGGCCAAATGAACCCTCAGTTTCCATATTGGTGGTGTGTCTGTGCTTGACTAGTGTAGGCAGTGAACAAGCAGCATCAAGTCCACGAAAAAGGAGATAGCTGACCGGCCGGCGCCTGCCCCGTCGTTGGTGATTCCCTTTTCCTGTCCCGCTGGATCCAGGTTAGTGCTTTGCATGTTTGTTTTCCCTGCTTTGAGACCCTGGGGTTGATAGGAGAATGCAGTGACCCTTCCAGGAAGCGTCAACAGATAAGGAAGCACTTACAGGTACCGCCGCATTCTGCGGTACCAAACTGTAAATAATAATCGCGCGAAAAAAGCAAGTCGACACAGGATCGCGCTGTCGCCGAGCGGAGGTCAGTGAACCAATATTTTTAAAGGATGTTCTATTCCGTTTGCAATTTTATGCGATTTAGTTTGTTTGAAATTTTCATTTTTTTATTTTTGATGCTAGGTTTTTTTCTATTGTTGAGAATTATTCCTATGGACCAGCATTGTTCGTGTTTTCATTTATTGTCGTATTGTCAGCACCACTCTCTATCATCAATATCTTGTATATTGATGTAGTGCCTACGTCGAATTTCGCTAACTAATTTAATTTGACTATGTATACAGAATGAATAAATGTTCCATGGAATAAATTTTGCCGTTTGACAGAATGGCCCCGATTCCCTTGTTCACAAACTAAATTAAATTTAAGCTCAGTGCATATTTTTCGTTCTTTTTTTTTTAAAGGACAGCTGTTAAAATGTACCTAAGTTTTTTTTTTTTTTGTTTTCTTTGATTTCGCATGGTTTGTGTTGTGCATTTAGCCAATGTCACGTAATGAATTTTCATTCATGTCGAAAAGATGGCCGCGTGAACCGTCTACGAGGGAGGTTTGAGGCAAAGTCATGATGAGGCCACTATGATGCGATATCTGAATGTTCTTTATGAATTATTTACTGAATGCACTTTTTACTACATAAGTCACGCACTTTTACTTAGTAAACAACACTATAAATAATTTAAAAGTCCAATGAAAAATGAGCGTGACACTCAGCTTAACTTTCGCACCAAAACCTGAAAATTTAATTTTAGACCTGTCAAATTAGTGCGCTCCTGACGTAAACTGGCGTATTTTTAGTCGCCATGTTTATAATCGCGTCTAAACTGTTTATGGAGTATCTTAATTTGACAGGATTAAACTAAAATGTTATCTTCTATCCTTTTCTTAACGAAATGGAAAGAAAAAGACGCACTTAACTTAAAATTAGTTCAGTTTGTGAACAACAGAATCGGCGCCATTGTGTCAAACTGCTTTGTAAGTAATTAATTCCTCAGAAAAATATTGCCGGACTATTGAAAATCAGTCCATAATAAAAAAAAATAGATAAATTAATTAATAAATTAATTAATTTATATAATACTATTAAAGCTAATAGTATTATATAAATTAATAACACAGTTGTAGGCCTTTTCAACCAGATTCTTCAAAACGCTTAAAGCAGACACTCTATAACCAAATTTTCCTAAAAACCACCACAATGTTTCCTCAACATGTTTTAAAAGCAATAACAGAAAGTTGACATTAATATAACATGTACCTATAGTATTAAGGCGAGTACACATTTATCGATTGACGACCAACAAAGGACGTAGTGTAGGCAAGTGACACACAACAAGTCATTCAAAATGTTCACTCGACTGACAATATCTATATGACAAGCGTACTTCTATTGCTATATTATACAGTTATATTGATGTTTTTATTGTAATGTATGAAACGGCAGTTCAGATACTGTATGATACAACTTTATTTCCATTGAATGTATGTATGCTATGTACATACGACAGAACATCAAGTTACAACAAACTGTCAAACTGCTGTATTAGACTTTCAACTATATCGGTAAAGCATTAGGGCTCAAACTTGATTGGGAATATTTTGACAGTTTCGGGTAGCTTGACCTGCTGTCGTCCATACATATGCCACCTATGTACCTATGCTTCATGGAAAAGCACTTTACTTTAAAAAAAATAAGCACTTTATTTTGTTTCAGTGTTATCACTGTATTTCCTAATGGAGATTAGGTAATATCTACCGTCCAATATTTACTTGTAATCAATCACTTTATCAATCATAATATCTATTCAACCTTAAAATATGATACCAGTATACGCTTAACCGTACACCTTGTTCTTTTTCAACTAAATATAAGCCTCAGAAGCCAGCTGGTACCGTCTTGATATATTAAAAACGCCCGCTTTGTGTCAGGGACTAATGATGCTTAATTATTTTGTTGACTAAAGCAACGTTTAGGGTCACCCTCGCCTAGTGGTGAAACGGCACGGCAAGAGGTATATGTAGATTCTAGGTAAGACAACAAATTAGATGACACCTGAGTACCTAGCGGCTTGCCTTAAGAATACCGCAAAATCGTTAAGGTAGTGCGCCCCTCACTGGCAGCACGGCCATAAGAGTTAAGAATGAAGTTATATTTTCAGAATGCGCCTAGTAATTAAAAATAGAAAAGTTCGTAGTTAACGATGCTAATAAAAACTCTTTGGCAAATATAAAAACAAAGAACTGGCTGTTTTTTTTTAAAAAAAAAATCGCCCATAAAATCAAAGGAATAAATTTAAAAAAAAAAACAAACTAAAGGCATTCTGTAAACTAGTTTTTGTGGCATTGTGTAGACACAGCCAGTAATGCTTAGAAATGTAATACAAAGTTTTTACAAAATGGGTTCCGCAAAGATGCAAGTTTTTATTTAAACGTGTATCTCAAATTATTATTATTAAGTAGTGTAAATTATGTATTATTTTGTATCCATCTCTGATGAGAGGAGACCTGTGCCCCGCAGTGGGACGATAGAAGGTTGATGATGATGATGATAACAGTAACCGGTAATGGATTAGACGAACCTATTAGCGAAAATAAAATGCGCTTTAATTTTCTTTTTTTTGTACTTTTAAATTTTTCCGTAACTACTGAAAAAAGGGCAATCTCTATCGCATTAATCGTATTAAGCGGAAATATACATCATCAACCTTTTTTCGTCCCACTGCTGGGCACAGGTCTCCTCTCATACAGAGAAGGATTGAGCATAATCACCACGCTTGCTCAATGCGGGTTGGCGATTTCAGACTTAAAGTCCAGGTTTCCTCCAGATGACTGAAATATACAAAAAAATAAATTTCAACTTACCAAGTCTATGCGACAGTCCAATAGTCTTGTTCTCAGGGTCGTAGAACGTCAGGATCTCGTGTTTCGTCTCCTGCACGAGGACATTCAGCCACACACTTAGGTTGGTCCCCACCATATGCATCAGACCAAAACGGGCCACTATCTTGTGCTTGTACACTTTCATCTGGAATGAGCGATGGTGATGAATGGTGTTAATGGCTTATACACAATGGTGGGAGTTGGCCGCATCGTGATTTTAATTGATGGATTACCTGCCTACTATTTTATTTTATGGAAACGTTGGATGCTAAGTGATCGAGAGGTAATAAAGTGCTATTGATCATATTTTTCAGAAATTAAATGGATAACAATGGATGGTTTTTCTGAAATTATATATGCGTATCTTTGAAATACAGCCTTTTTTTAACAAATTATTTACAATAGGTACTAAATTCCAAATTCTAAATTCCTTTAATACCATCGGGCGGGATTGTAGTAAAGCACTAGTTTACAATTATAAAAAAAAAAATTACCAACTGTACATACACAGCATTATTTTTTGTTTATGCGAAAATCGAAACACGTGTCCAGTATTTTTATGTAAAGAATTTATGTACAAAATTTCAAAAAGCTATCGTGAAAAATCACTAAGGTATGAGCTACTCGTGCATAACAAGCTACTACAGTTGTCCTACTACATGGTTGTCCCAACAAAAATATGGACAATGCGCCGCTCGCCCGCTCGCGCCTACAGCGGCGCGGTACGGCGCGGCGGAGGCCCTAGGACACTATCAACCAATGTGAACTGGGTCGTTCGCTCGGTAACCACACTGCATCATTTTATTAATTTATTTGGGAAAAAATATAAAATTTTGAATCGATTCAGTTACTTATTCTGAACAAACTGTATTCAGGTTTCGCTACCTAAACAAAAAATAACGTTGTATATGAATGCATACAAAAATAGGATTTAGTCGTCAAATCATTCGTCCGCATCGCTGTCATCCGGAAACGTATTCAGGCTACCTGCATTACTACGTTGAATAACTATGGCAGCGATATTCTTGTCCACAAACTAATCTAAATGTAAGCTCAGTGCATATTATGCTTTCTATTTAAGTATGGAAGGACAGAAAAGAAAAAGATTAGTTTAGTCCTTCCAAAGTAAGATATTATCGACGCTTGAAAGGCAATCTTATCTAAGCGACAAAAATTCGTAAATTGAGTTATGCATGCCAAACGTCGCAGAAAAATGTGGCGGTTCGAATGTCTTTAGTGTCTTTGGTTTTGTATATTCATTTTTGACACCGACTTCCGAAATTAGTTATTTTTCACTTTGTAGTGGTTTTTGGAAGTCGGTTGTTTTTTTGTAAAAAAGTTTTATTTTACACTTTTTAGTTGTTAAAAGTACTATTTATTCAGTTGCATCCGGTCAGACTGGAAGCTGACGCAAATATAGTTGGGAAACGACGCAATTTTGTTTACTTTAATTTTTACCTGTAAGTATTCCCTCAACTGCCTATGGTCTTCATCATCAAATTTACTGCAGACCATTATTTTAACCCAATGGGTGCAAAGGTCTCATCAATATAAATTAATTGAGTTCAAATACAAGGTAGCTACTGTAAATCGTTTAGGAGTTCCCTGAACTGACCTTTGTCATCATCATTAGCTCCCTAATGACAGTCACCACCCATCTAGGTGTAAGGTTCTTGTCAGTACAAATTATTCAAGCACAGACACAAGGTAGCTGCTGTGAATTGTTGAGGAGTTCCTTCGACTGTCTTCCGAGTCCATCATCATATCTACTCCAGCCCTTTATTAAATTGTAGTGCTTTAAAATACTTAATGAAAATGCTAAGAAATGCACTAGTCGCCCCTGCAATTTATGAAAGTTTCCCTTGTTTTCTCTGGTCTTCCACCATCAAACCCTGATATCCTTATCATGGGACCACCTTGGGAACGTCTTCTTTCTAACAGAAAAATAATTATCAAAATCGGTTCATAAACGACGAAGTTATGCGAGAACAAACATAAAAAAAATGCATATATATACGGTCGAATTGAGTAACCTCCTCCTTTTTGAAGTCGGTTAAAAATGTGGCGGTTCGAATGGTGTATATAACTAAATTTACGAATTTTTGTCGCTTAGATATGATTGCCTTTCAAGCGTCGTTATGAATAAACCCCTTAACCACTATTGTGTTTATTCATAAACGACGATTAAAGTTAAGTGATGTGCAAACATCAAAAATCTATGGTTAAACATTCGCTAATCACTAGTTACCTTTCATAAGCGTTGCTTTAAGCAACGCTTATCAATAAAGGGGTTTATGTCAGGCTCTGACTCATTTATCAGACTAAAATTTATCTTCTGTCCTTTTGTTAATGAGATAGAAAGAATAAGATGCTGTAAACTTAAACCTAGTTTAGTTTGTCAAAGAGAGAATTGAGGCCATTGTTAATCTTTGTCCAAAGAACGACCCAGAACTCTGGTCACATGAAGTAGGTATAAATCAGTCAGCAAGACGTCCTTAACAAAGAGACGCGCACTCATGCTTCATGACCCGAAAGTTATATTTTTTCATTTATACATAAAGGTCATACATCTATTCATTTTTAACCGACTTCAAGAAAAGGAGGAGGTTCTCAATTCGCCGGATTTTGTTTTAAATTTCATTGTGAAGTTTTAAATCATCGAGCTACCTACGCATTCCGAATTACGATTCGGCACGTCGTCAATTTATTCGGAATTATAATCGATTTGGCTAAGTCTATAGAAACAACTCGATTGTGGTGGGGGTGGATTTAATTCTGCTAATTCGTATTTGCTTTAAGCAGGTCGGTAAACACTCGAAGAAAAATATTTGTCATTACACAAAAAAAAAAAAAAACAGTAGATTTTCTTTCACGTTTTCCATGAAACTTTACTACATATTATACATCATTATTTTTTGTTTCTGCGAAACCCGAAACACGTGTCCAGTATTTTTAAGTAAAGAATCTATGTACAAAATTTCAAGAGATACAATGAAAAATCACAAGCCGTCCATAGCCACACACACCACAGCCTCCGTGGTGTAGCGGTAGCGAACGCGGCCGTTGCGCAAGGAGGCGCGGGTTCGATCCCCGCCCAGTGCAAATATTTGTATGCATGAATATGAATATTTGCACTGGTCTGGTCGTGCCTCGGAAAGCACGTTAAGCCGTTGGTCCTGATTGCCATACGAACATCTAGTGGAAGTCTTTACGGGTTGTTGGAACGCCTTAAAAGTCCAACAATTGGTCTAACTGCAATGCTTCGATGTCGCCTTCGGGTTGTGGAGGTCAGACGGCAGTCGCTTCACGGAAAATGTCGAAGTTTAGCCAAAATCAGCAGTTAGACTGGTAAAAGCGGACCCCAGACTCCAAAGCTGAAAAGCTGCGGATGCGACTGGGATTAACGCTGAGATGATGATGATGACAATGAAAAATCACAAAGTTATGAGCTTGCTATTCTACTTGGTTATACCAAAAAAAATTGGTCAAAGCTCCGCTAGAGCGGGTGAGCGCGATGCGTTGACCTCTGGCGTCAGCTGTGGCGCGCCCGCAAGTACTATGATCTATCGTAACCGATCGGTAACCACTCTGCAACAATTTCTAAATGTAGTTGTGAAAAAATATAACTTTGTGTAAAAATGATTGGAATCGATTCAGTTGCTTATTCTGAACAAACTGTATTCAGGTTTCGCATAAACAAAAAATATAAACATGAAAGTTTATACGTTTTTAAGTATGTTTGTTCCTCTTCCACAGAAAAACTATTAAACGGATCAGTAGGCCTGAGTTTTCATTACGAAACTCGATCGTCGATATCGGGCGCGTTTGACTCATCGATTGGTCCGCTTCAAGGTTGTAAGAACTCGTAATAAAAACTCATACTAGGCCTACTGGATGAAATTTGGATAGTTTTTATCCCAATCTTCCTACGGCATAAAAGTTATGCGGTTGAGAATGCGGGCCGCAACTAGTTTGTCTATAATGTTCCAATTACTGAAACACATGCCTCCTCTTTTCGACAGGAAGTGTGCTGTAATGTTTTCGATATTTAAGGTTCTAGGACATGCGGGAATGGTCACGCTTTTTCTTTCACCGTTTTGAGAAAAGTGATAATGAAACAAATGATTTTAAAGTGAGTAAAATGTGAGAATTTTACAACGTTATACGTACGTATATGTGTGGGTTATAATTATGTATACTTTCGTCATGCGATGTTCTTCCAAGTGTCAAAAATATTAGCTTTTATGTGCTAAAGGAACCGCAGAAGCAAAAAAAAAACTTTTACTAACATTCAGAAACAAAAGTTTCAAATACAGAGTCAAATTAATTACTAAAATTCCGAGGTCGAAACAGATTTTCTCAACTCATCTTTCAAGTAACAATAATCCCAACATCACGAGGGGATCGTTGACGTCGTTGACCTTAAAAACTTCAACTTTTTTTTTAATCAATTTTAGATATACAATATCATATGCGGGGTTCTATAAGTAAATTAAGGGCTGATTTTTCAATCCTCAGATAAACGGTTCAATAACTATCTAAAGAATAAAGTTATTTGGTTGTTTATCAGATGAATAAATGCTCACCGGTTTTTCAACTGTTATTTATTCCATTGATAACTATCTGACACTGCAACTTCAAAGAAGCGAGACAAATATATTGCCTAGACAAGCATTAGAGCAAGACAGATGTTTTTTTACAATTTCTGTCAATAGCGTCACCGTCACACGTGACACGCGTCTATTATTTTTAAGTTATGATGTTTGGTTTATGTGTTTTTTAATTTAATTTAAGTAAATTTAAGTGGATTATAATGGAATCTAAAAAAATGCACAGACTGTTTTAAAAGTCTGAATCTTCGATGAAATTGTTTGCATTTAAATATTCATTTATTATGTTCTCTTCTTCGATAGCCAGGTCATCAATACTATCAAAAATATCCGTTATATTAAGATTATAATAGTACTTCGTTCAAATCCAAGAAACAACCTCAAATTAACTCTAAGTTTTCTAAAAACGAACGTCAAATTTCAAACTATCAATCGAATAGTGCTGTAACTGGCGAATGAAGCGGCAGATAGATTTATTCCTCAGGTAAACGAGTTATTCGTCAGATAAGTCTTATTCGAGTATTGAAAAACTTAACATCTTGCTATCTGTCGAATAAACCTTATCTACTTGTTTATCTAGCGATTGAAAAACCGGCCCTAATTTGAGCATGTAAACGCAATGCAACATGAACTGTAACACAACAATTTTATATCAATTTTATTTCAATAATAATTGACTTCCGAGTTACTAGTACTATTGAAAAAGTTATACAATGTTTGTAGTTTCATATAGACGACTCATGACGACACGGTTGACTGTAGTGGCTGAGTAATTGGGATTACTCAGCCACTACGTCATAGTATGATCGTATGTCGTGATTATGCCTACGTCATAGTGGGCTATGACGTAGGTATACTCGGCGTATTCTGGGCGTATTACATACATGTCGACATACAATGTTAAAGCTGGGGCTTAAAAATAGAACAACAACATACCTCATTGTTAAGAAAGATGAAGTACATCTGTATGAAGATGAAGGCCATCCTGGTCGCAGGAGTCAGTGCCAGCAGTACATTGTGGCAGTTGGTGTTCCGCTCCAACTCCCAATATTGGCCAAATTCCAGGCCAGAGTAGATCATGGAGCCGATGCCGAATGCTGAAAGGCAAAAAAGAGTTTGATAACCTGCACCCTAGCGGAAATTCAAGTGTCTGAGTAGACCGCGAATGTAGCTCGCCGCCCGGTAAAGACAAGGCTCGAGACGACGTGACAGTGCGTTGGGTTCTACGCGCGCCTCAAAGTGAGTTAGCTCAAGTGACCGAAGCCTTTTTGGGCCCCGGGTTGTTCGAAAAAGACAGATATCAAATTAAAGAAGTTCCTATTCATTGCTTGTTAGGTTATAAAAATACGTATGAACAACAAAATAAATACCACAGTAGATAAGTACCTACGCGTGGCCATTACTATTGCGTGCGTTACTTATTTGTGTTTGGGTATAATGAAATTACGCCGGTTTTCGAAAGACTATTAACATAAAAGGTAACAGACGTTAAGACTCAAGCTAATTGCTGTAAAAATAACTGCAACCAAAAGAATCAATGGAAATGAGACAACAGTTTAAAGATCAAAACTTTCCGAAACCAGAGTCAGTGATCGCAGTCTCTGTAAAAATATGTCTACTTTTCATACATTTTTGACATTGATTACGGCTGAGATGATTTAGCGACTAGATTTGGAACATTTTTAATTAAGAGAATTGATCTTCATTTGCTTGATATACAGTATGTTAACTAACAGAGGGCGTTCCCGTTAACCCGAAGTAGTATAGCATACATACATGCTAAAAAAAAATATTTCCATTCGAAAACAAAATGTTTTAAAATTTTTTCCAATAAGAAAATATTCAATAAAAATTTTAAATTGACATGTAAAAGAAACACACTGTACACGCGAACATGAAAGACGGCAACGTCGCAATTTATTTATACATGACGACTACTATTTTGATTTAAAACAGGAGGTTTCAAATTTATTTCCAATTAGAATTTTTTTTTATTCGGATTTTTTTATGCTTATTTTTCTATGCTGATATTTTTATTTTAATCTATTAATGATATATATTAACGAGTTTAAGGGAACGCCCTCTGTTATTTAACATACTGTATACACCAACTTTCGCCTTTATCCATGAGGTTAGAGACAAACTATAAAAATTCCTCGTAACGTACTTTTTTGCATTGTCCACATTCAAACAAGTGATACCTACGACCCAACCGACCTTTTTGAAGGACATTGCCAGTAATGTCCTTATATTTTATGTCCCATACTGGTTTACCCACTACACCCCTAAAAAATTCTTTGCATTTCAGCCCTATACTTATTACATGAGAAAAGGTACTTTTTTATTATATAAATGAGTGCTTGATTGCGATCCCGCCTGATTATAAGTATAAGTGTAAGTAGAATAAGTATTAATGATGGGTCACGACGAAATGCAGGTGGTTAGCGAATTTATTAGGTTATTGTGGTAAAAAACCGTTTTGAGGCCAAAATTTTTAAGTACTTTATTGGCTACCGAACCAATAATTGACCAATAAACTTTTGCCCAGACTTAGGTTGATTTAAATAGTCTTTCTGTTTTATAAATCAAACGAAACCAGATTTGTCTACAATCTAACTAATGAAATAAGATACAGTGAGTGATATCTTAACTTAAACTATCACACAAAAGAAACCTTAACTATACTCGAGGCATAATATCATTGATTGATTGTGATTGTGAAAATCTCGCCACATAGTCAAGACACGAAAATTATCAACAAAACCGTCCCAGATAATCTCGACAATCCGTGCGCCGTATACGGGATAAACAAGATTATCCGGCCTAGTTGCGAATCCGAACTTTCTGCGCCCAAACCCCGACTTCCTTCCAAGTTTGCCCTTCGGTCTGAAACTTTGTTAGCCAACTAATCTATGACTCCAACAAAAGGCCTAAACGGCCTTGTTTACTTCGTCACGCGAAATTGATTTAACAAAACAAATTACATAAGTACTATCGTCAGTTGCTGTCGGATTAAGATGCGATAATCGGAATAATTTTGAGGGAAATAAGATTTTAGTGAGGATCGAATTCAGGTCGGTAACAATGTAGGGTGATTGAAAGTTTTGCACAGTTATTTTTTTTTAGCGGCGGTGTAATGATCAATTGTAATTGCGCACTAGTTTACTAGCTCGCACCCTAGCCTTGAAGGTGCTTAAGACCGCTGGAAGCAAATTATTCCAGTCCTCCGAGGTCCAACGTACGCGGTATAAAAGACGAGTCAAAACGCTTCGTCCGGATCGTAGCAGTGTCAACAACATATGGGTATCCACCCTTACGTGACAAACGATCGACAACCGATGGCAAAGTCGTACAACGAGTATCTACTTGCCATACCACTTCGATATAGCTGGCCCGATGATGGAACAGTGATGGAGGAATTAAGTTATGTAATATTTCGCCTTTTCAAGGATTTACATCATCATTTCGGCCCGTAATCACCCACTGCTGGTTGTAAGCCTCCCGTTTCTTCCGCCATTATTACCAGAACCGTGCGCTCCCATCCACGTGACGCAACTTTGTCGATATATATTGCCAACACAGGCCACTTTTGGCGGTAATACGAATTTCTGTAATCCTACCTATGTATTCTACATCTATGTATTCTACGTCTACTTTCATTTCATCTCTCTTTGTCACCTCCTTGTGATGAGTAATTGACGACGCATGGGCTGAAGGTAACGGAACGGCCATTTTATCCGATGTCTCGATGTGACTTAAAAGTTTACGTACATCAATTTAATACCAAGACGAATTTGTTACTAAAGATATTTATGTTACAAGCTCACCGACTGCCCCCATCCTGAGGTAAAAGCTGCCGTAGTGATGCGTGCGCGAGGCAAGCGCGAAACCGAGCGACAGTCGCTTGGCGGCGAGCTGTGGTGTCATGTGCGCTGCTGTAGCAGTGCTGCGCTCAGTCCGCGAGGAGCAGGAGTCCGATTCTGATGGCGATGAGCTTGAGTCCGATTCTAAAACAGGAATAATGCATTAACCCATTGAAAAATGCCAAAACCCAAAACAATCTTTTACAATCGTTATTTGAATTTTTTAGTTTTAGAGATACTATCACGCGTTAAATCTAAAAGGATAATGACAATGCTTAGTTCCGCGTTAACGATAATTTAAGAATGCTGTAGAAGATTTCTCAATGTGAATAAAACTCGGAGTAACATCGGCGCAAATTGCAATCGTGAAAGAGGAAATTCACAATGATTTCTTTTCTACTTTCACAAATGTTTATCTGAAGTGGAGTCAGTGTCCGTTCTTACAAGGAAACATTTTAACGAACCTCCGTCAGCAAAATGTAAATTCTTAATCTTATCAGACATTCACAAAAAGGGTCGGGCTTGAGAGCACTGAAGTACCTACCTACACAAAAATATATCATAACAACAAAAAAAAAATAACAGCATAAAATATTTGCGAAACAGCCACCACTAGCGCATTAGCTGGCATGTTTGTTGCCCTCCATTGGGCTTTCCGCGTCATTTAAATAACGCGAGAGAAAAAAGAAAAATCGCCGTCCGTTTCTAGGACGACGATCGTGAAGGAGCAAAAATAAAGGCTCGGGACAGCATAAAAACAAAGATAAGTTTGAAAAAGTTGAGGGTTCACGTCACATACCCCGTGCTCGTTTCAACCGATTTCGGCTTTTACGAATCCGCTTTAGATTCGGTTGTTCTATTTTCGAGATAAGGCAAGTTTGTGTGAAACATTCGTGCATGTTTTCTTTTCGGATGAATAATGAATCAAAGGGTTTGTACCTACTTGTAAAGCATTGTAAACGATAATGTTATTTCCCCTTTTTGCTACTGGCATTAGTACAAATAAGCAAAAAGTGGTTTAACTTTCTGATAAAACTTCAGAATTCTTTCTTTTCGTTTTATTATTATACTAGCGGCCGCCAGCAACTTCTTTAGCGTGGAGCTAGTTATGCTCTGCTCATAATGGACGCAGAGTGATTTTACATAGCCTAAAGCCTTCCTGGATTAATGGGCTATCCAATGCAAAAATATTTTTTCAAATCGGACCAGTAGTTCCCGAGATTAGCGCGCGTTCAAACAAACAAACTCTTTAGCTTTATATATTAGTATAGATACAGACCTACTATTTTTTTTTTTAATTTTCCAAATATATGCTCCAACTTTGTTATTATCTCAGAAAAAGTGTCCTTATATCCTCATTATTTTCTTAAAAGGGTTCCACACAGAACAAAGACCCTCAAGTACGATACAGAGCAAACTCGATCGTTATCCCAAGAAAATTTATATGTTGTACTTCTCTACACCTCCAGACGCAACACTTGACAATTCAAAAAAGATATTGTTCTTTGAGGGGCGCATTACCCGCGGCATTTTGTGAACTTACTTCTTCTATTAGAGCTTCTCCGAGTTGGTAATGATGCAATTTGAACCTGAAGCCGACGAGTAACGAAGGCTTCCGAGGTTCTAATCAAGCGGTGTACGAACAAGTAAGAAGGTAAAGTGGAATTTGTATTGGAACTGGGTTTTTCTTCTTGTATTTGAGTCTGTGAGGGGATTGGAGATTTTCATATGAAGCTTGACATACAACTGCCGCGCCAATTTGTTTTATTTTTCAAAATCGTGGTCACGCATCATAACTTTAAGTAGGTATGATGCGTGGCCACAATTTTAGACAACAAATAATTTCGATATCGATATTAATATTTATATCGATATCGAAATTATTTGTATACGTTAATAATATCTCGGAAACATACTAAATATTTGTAGAGGTTAAACCCATAACATAGAACCTATACCTACACTATATGGGCTTTTTTCTTATTATTTTCTGTTTTTATTGATGACAACTATCGAATTGTATAGTACGAAGCGTGGCCACCATTTTGAAAAATAATTAAATTGGGAGACAGTTAGCCACAGATTTCTAAACTCCTATATTTTGGTACATAATGAAGAATAATCTATACTACTATACAACTGATGTTTTTGTATCCGTGGCAAATTAACTCAGGTGATAAGATTCATGAATTTTTGATTCGCTTTTGTACCTATACATCTTGGCTATTCGGTCACTGTTCAAGAGAAAACTTAGTTCATACTGTCTTAGTCTGCGCGTATAAACATTATCCACAGGACATGTACAATCTAGATAGATTTTAGAGTGTAACAACGTACTTCATTTTATTGATTTTGTTATAAATCACTATTTCTACGCTGAATATGTCGCAGCCAACTAGTTAAATTAGCCGTTTAGTCATACGCCCAGCCTTTGGAAATAGGGTTCGGCTCGTTTCGTCTTGCTCGCTCATTTGGTCAGAGTGCCCTAATTTAATTTCTGCAACCAATTTTATTCCTTCATGATCGATTACAGTAACAACCTAAACTATAATTTATAATAATGTCAATTAGGCCGCTAGTTAGCCAGCTGCCGTTTTGTTAACAGGCTAGGTGAATAATTAAACGGCTAATTAAACCAGGTGCCTGCGACAAATACACAATAAAGCTCGATAGATTTTACAGTAATACGTTGCTTTGGATTACAGAAAATTAGCTCCTATACGTATTGCAATAAATACTAACTTGCAACAACAGTGGTGTCCGCTGCTTCTGACTTCCTCCTGTCCCTTGCGAGTGCTGCATACATATAGAGAAGGAATACCATACTGCCAATGTATAGGTATAAGTAGAAACCCTGGTAACAGCAAAAAAAAATCATAAAATATTTATGTAATAATAGTTATAAATAAATTAAGCTTAAGGGAGGACTCTAGTGGAGTTTTCTCCATACAAACGTATTCCGCTGTTTTCTTCGTGGATAACGCTTTTAGAGCAATAATTTTTTTTCTACAATTTCACACCTTGATTATACGCGCTCGTATTATTTGATTTTTTCGAAAACTTAATCAATAAAAGAAATATGATGTTTCAATATCCCGATAAATAACCCAATTTTACCGCCATGTTCAGACGAATATTACATAAATGTGATAAGTTTTTGACAAAAAAGAAAATAATAGAGGCATGGGTATACTCATCCTCTAAATTTTGATATAAAAATAATTGAGATCTGTCGTGTTTTGAGAAAGAAAACAGCGGAATACGAAACATCTTTTGGTCAACATTTTTGTAGGTAAAATCAGCCTGAGTTGCAACTGTCCCTTTCGCACTTTACAGGGTAAGGTTGAAAGCGGCGCGACGGCAATAGTTTCTTCAAATACCTATTTCTCAAATTCCTCGACACTAGAGTCCACTCTTAATATTAATAAATATAGGGAAACCGGAACGAACCTTACGATAAAAAGTTAAGTAAATATTTTGGCTGTTAATTACTACAGGATGGCTGAGTTTTCAATCTACGACATTGACAAAACAAACGCCTGTAAAGTCAGCCAGCGTCAAACACAGAGTGTGTTTGGCACTAAAAGTTTCCACCCTGAAAACCTTCTATTAAGTTCACTGACCCGTCTACCCAATTAATTTAACATCAGAGGTTATTTCTGACTTTTGCTAAAGTTAAATAATAATTAAAACTTATAATTCGTGCAGTCGATACTCGAAGTTTATAAGTTAGATCGCTTTTTCGTTTAACTCCCAATTAGTACCTACACCAACGGTTTTTCATTAACCTGTGTTGTTTATAAGAAATTATTTATATGATTTTGTTTATAGAGCATAAATTTCTATATTTTTAAAAATTAACTACTTAATAGTTACAGATTTAAAATAGACGCAAAATTGAGTCTGCCAGAAATCATTATTTATTTTATAATCTATGTATACACAATAAAATACATAAGAGTATGACAAAATTTAAATCTGAGTACAAAGGTGCTGCTTATTTTTTAAGAAACTTCTTCCTGCAGACCTGATAAGGGAGAAGCTAGAATTGTATACGTAGTGTTTAAGAGTAAAAGGAAATAAAATGAATGTGTAAAGTCTAAAACTAAAAATATTAAATGAACAGACGACAGCACATCAGCAAATCAGCTACTACAAACTGTTAGACTTTGGCTAATGCGATGGCAAAGCCACAAAAAAAAACTGTTAGACTTCTATTAATTTTTAACTTTAAAACTTTTGATTGGGAATATCTGATAGTTTCGGGTAGCTTGACCTGTTGCCGTCCGCACCTATACGTACGTATAATCCAAAAATAATTACTTAGGTAAACTTAAATAAATACCTAATACTAAAATGTATAAGGTATAATAACGTATACATCAATACAATTTTAGTTACAGAACATACAAATATATTACGTTCTAAAAAAAATATGTAGACTGTAATTTTTTCAAAACAAACATGGCAACATTGTATTTTTACAGCATCTCAAGTGTTACCCTTATCATAATTTATTTCAGCGCTTAACCTCCTTTATGAATAAGTTATTTCCACGCAGTTTGGACTGGAGCGCTCAACGGTTCGCACCCGTCATTGTAGCCTACTTATGATAAATGAATGTAGGTAAATGGCGCGGTAATTAATTAAAAGAGCCGATATTATGTACACAACGCAGAGTTCATTGAAGCATTAGTATACCTTTTCTTCAGTCGCGGAATAAAAGGTCTTCGTAACAGAACTGAATGGGAAGATAATTTCAGGAAAAGGAAGCATATTTTGTATTACCTTGGTCAATAATAGATTCAAACACATATACCTACAACATTATTTTCTGTTTATGCGAAACCAGAAACACGTGTTCAGTATTTTTAAATAAAGAATCTATGTACAAAATTTCAAAAAGATATCATGAAAAACAACAAAGTTATGAGCTTGGTATTCTACTACCCAACAAAAATATGGTCAAAGCTCCGCTAGGGCGGGCGAGCAGTGCGCTGACCTCTGGCGTCCGCTGTGGCACGCGCGTAAGTACTATGATCTATCGTAACCGCTCGGTAACCACTGTGCAACAATTTCTAAATGTATTTAGGAAAAAATATAACATGTTGTAAAAATAATTAGAATCGATTCAGTTACTTATTCTTTGACAAACTGTATTCAGGTTTGGTATAAAGAAAAATTACGTTGTATATTACAAACTGGAAAGGCTGAAGGATAGGCGAGGAATTATCTAGTACCTACTGATGTTACATAATCATCAATGTTGCAATTCCCGCCCAAATAATAACTTCCTCGACCAGCCATTATCCTTCTAAAAATTATCTTAAAAAGGGTTATAATATAATAACGGTATTCTTCACCATTAAATCCTATTTCAATATGAAAACCGTGCCAAATATATTAAAACCAGACCAATAAATCTACATGACGTTATCAACAATTTCAACTTCTTAAAACACATAAAAGGACAATAGAAGGGAACTCTAAATTATACGCGCAATAACTTACCTCGTAGAACGAGGGTGGAATGTATGTGGAGATGACCTCAGCCATGGGGAATGCGATCCCCATCACGACGAGTAGCTTGCCGTAGAGAGCCGACAGGGTTGTTGCTAAGGCGTCACTCCTGATAAAAAAGTAATTGGTCATAATATTCGGTATAAAATCAAGCATTGATAGAAGTACTAGCATAAGGCGTATCCTGGTCGGCAGGAATCTCTCGCCTCCGGCCCTGGTCCATGCCATGGTCTGGAGCAAGAGTGCATCAGGCCGAGATAATATAGTGTTGATGAAGCAGTGATGCTAGCAAAGGAAGAAATGGAGCGCGTAAGGGAGCGGGAATCCCAGCGCCCTCACGCCTCTAGCCTCCGCTCTGGTCGGGAGACAACATCGAACTCTTGGCTACCGTAGGCGCGTGCTTGCGGGCGGTGAACAGTGGGCAGAGCGGGAGAAGTCATTAGAAGATTTTCCATCTCAAAGAAAAAAATAGGTGTATCCTGATGTTCAACTCGATAAACATTCGAAACATCACAATTGTAGATTTATGTAGGTAGGTATTGAATATGTTAAGCAATTACCATACTGTTAGTATGGTAATTGCTTAACAAACTACCAGTAGGACTTTCATTTTGACAGTTGAACAACATCCATTGCGTTATTTACGTTGTTGATCAAACAAATTATTCCAACGTATTAAACAATGAATTAGCTATTATTCAAAATGATTCAGATTGTGCATTCATTATGTTTTATGCAATTAGGGTGCAGAAATTTTAGTAAATAATTTATTTTACAAAATTAAGGTACAAAGTAGGTCGGTATGCGCAGATCCTACAGCGTAGGACTTACAGATGCACAGAGATTTGATCAATAATCTCTCTGATAAGTTGAACCTGTGTTATAGTAGGTACTTAGTTCACCAACTTCACTCTAAGTTAAGTTACACCGGGGTGGTTTTTAGTCAGTAGGAGTCTGACAGACCCCGTCGCCCACCCCAGGGCGGCGGACATTGAAGATTTTCCACCCCGAAACAAAAATAAAAAAGTTTTTCACAGTGACTTCACTTTCAGTATCCCTTAAATTATGATATATTATGGGCGAAGATGGAGGGGGCAGGTATTCCTTGTGATGTGATATGTCTGTTCAAATACTGGTACGGAGCTCAGACAAATGTGGTGAAGTGGGGAACCAACAGCTTCTCGACAGAGTACACGCTTAAATGTGGCGTAAGACAGGGCGGCTTAACATCCCCAATTTTGTTTAACTTGTATGTTAATGGCTTGATTGAGGAGCTTAGCAGATCAAACGTTGGCTGTCATATGAGTAATCAACCAGTAAACAACTTGAGCTACGCCGACGACATGGTTTTGTTGAGCCCCTCCGTTCATGGTTTACGTACACTGCTATCAATATGTGAAAAGTATGCTACAGCCCATGGGCTCAAGTATAATGTAGGTAAGACGGAAGTTATGATATTTAGACACGACAAAAATAATTGCTATAACCCAGTAATCAACTTGGGCGGTAAACAGTTAAAAATCGTAACGAGCTTTAAATATCTGGGACATGTAATACAGGATAATCTTAGGGACGATCTTGATATGGAAAGGCAGAGGAGGTCCATTGCCGCTAAAAGCAATATGTTGGCGCGTCGTTTTGCGCGGTGCAGTAAAACTGTTAAAATCACCCTATTCGCGGCGTATTGTCAATCGTTCTATACCTGCTACCTGTGGGGCAATTACACCCGGCGAACGTACCACGCTCTTCGCGTGCAATACAATAATGCGTTCAGAGCAATACTCAACCTGCCGTGGCGGTGTAGTGCTTCTGGCATGTTCGCCGAGAATAGGGTAGATGACTTCTATGCAGTTATGAGAAAGCGGGCCGCTTGCTTTATGGACAGAATTCGAAACACGAAAAATATTATTATCCAGGCTGTGTATGATGCATGTAAATTTAGTGTAGCTGACATCTAATTAAGTTATTGTAATCATAAAATTAGCACCTTATTTTAAAATTTATTCTAATCAATAATAATATAGTAGTTTATTAGTTAATTTATTGTTTATTACATTATTAATTTATTTGACATTGAATTTAATTTTATTTGACATTTTCAACCATGGATTTATTTATTTTTATGATTTATGTATTTGATGCGATGTCAACTATATCTTATTGTACCTATATGTAGAATGTTTAATGAAAGTTTTTACTGTATTTCTTTTTTTTAATTCTTTTTTCTTAATGTGTATTTTTTTGCTTGTGTAAAGTTATGGGCTTTGCCTGAAATAAATTATTATTATTATTATTATTATTAAACCGTTAGTCCCGGCTGTCGCTTGCAGATTTTTGACAGTCGTTACTGGTCGTCTGAAGCCTGAAATCTGGCAACCAGTCTTATCGAGGTAAGGTCCTCCTCCTCAAGTCGTTCTCCTCATTACTGGGGGTCGTGATGTGCCTGTGGAATTATCTTCTCCTTTACGATAGTTCGCCTTCTGTTACGATCCCTGGCTGCGAGTATAGCATCATGCAGGCCGGTGTCCAGAGTTGAAAGATTTTCGTCAGTCCAACTTCGTTGATCCACCTTCCCAGTAACCATCAGATGTTCGAAGTTGTCTCCATCTTTTCTGACAATCTGGCCAAAATATTTTAAAATTCTTAGAAGACAGACAGAGGAGGGTTTTGTTAGGACACCCAGCTGTCGAAGGATTGACTGATTTGTGCGGAATGCTGTCCAAGGAATTTGAAGGATCTTTCTCCCGCACCACATCTCAAAAGCGTCAATGCGGTCAAAGGGTCTCCGCAACCCAATTTTTGGGTTGCGGAGGTCAAATAGGCCTTCGCTCCATGTAAAATACTGGTACAGCATAAGGTTAGATCAGAAACCAACCTCTGCATAGTTGGACAAAGCTAGGCTAATGATTATATAATTATTGTGATTATGTAAGGATTATGTAATCACTAGCCTTAGCTATAATTACCACTTCGGTACAAGTTTCATATATATAAAAGTAACTATAGTGCCAATTAAAACATCATCATCATCATCATTTCAGCCGAAAGACGTCCACTGCTGTACATAGGCCTCCCCCCAATCTCTACGGTCCTGCGCCTCCCGCATCCAGTGGTTTCCCGAGACCTTCACCAGATCGTTGGTCCACCTTGTCGGGGTCCTATCCACGCTGCGATTTACACTGGTTAGCAATGGGCTTTATCACCAGGGAAGCAGGCAGCAGCGCTTCTCCTGTGAAATAACAAATAACTGTGATCCGCAACCCGCTTGCCAACCGTGGGGATTATGGCAATGCCCCTCAATGGAATGAAAGCCTTGGGAGAGGCCTTTGTCCAGCAGTGAACCCATATAGGCTGAGAAGAAAAACAATGGGCATTATAAGAAAACCCAAGGTCATTCAAAAGGCAAGGGAGAAGGCTATGCTTGTGCTTTCACCGCGTGATCAAATCAGAAAAGAGAAGATTCGCAGAAGAACGAGAGTAATCAACATAGCCCGGAGAATTGCAATTAAAACTTATTTGAAACTAGTGGCCGCCAGCGACTTCGTTCGCGTGGAGTTACTTATGCTCCGCGCTCCTATTGGTCGCTGCGTTATATGGCCTAAAGTCTTCCTGGATTAATGGAGTATCCAAGGCAAAAATAATTTTTCAAATCGAACCAGTAATTCTTGAGATTAGCGCGTTCAAACAAACAAACTCTTCAGCGTTATATATTAGTATAGATAAATAAAATTGCAAAGTATGGTAAAATAAAGTATGCGACAAACTTGTCTTGTTAATTTTATTAGTTCTTATCCCAACTTTATAATTCTGTCTGTAATAATACAATTAGTAACAGGTTGCTAATTCTGCAGTGCGCCTCCGGCTTGGATTAAACCACCCCATCTCAAACCACAGATCCTTATTTGCAATTTAAATTATGGGGCTGCGAAAATTTCCGCCAAAACGAAAGTTCAGGTGAAAAAAAAATCATGATTCAAAGTAATAAAAGAGCAATACTTATGCATAAGAGTATTTTCAAATTATTAACTAAATCCTAACATCGAAATTAGAAAAAAGTAAATTCGACTTTTGACAATATATCGTGACAAGCTATAGTGACTAATAAAGGACATAATTGGTTGAATTTATGCAGACTGAAGATGGCATTTTGGCACATTTGGGTTTAATTTTGTGGTGTATCTTCGTCTCCACCTTGTAAGGCAAATGAGCCACCGACCACAGCTACCGGTGGCCAGCGACAGCAACTTAACACACTTTTTAATATACATATTTTGTATAGACTCGCCGCACACGTGTATCCGGTGGCGGCCACTCGCTACAGTAGTGTCCACGACTCGCCACTAGTGGTCACTACGTGCCACACAAAACGCCGACACCCGCCACTGTAGCATTGCTCCACCCCCCGCGCAGTTAACCGTCCTACGTTCTACGTATCGCACGCGTACCATCATGGAGCACGATATCTCAATGATGTTGATACATTCATATCGGAAATCCATTCACGTCCCGCTATTTGGGATTTGAATTCTGTGGCGGCTTCCAGACACCGGTGGCTGTCGCTCGCTTCTGACACAATTAGAAATGTGGCGGTAGCGCGCGACAGACACCGGTGGCTGTGCTGTGGTCAGTAGCCCATTTGCGCCGAGCCTAAGTCAATCTGTTCTTAAAATACATAATAATAATTAATAATAATTAATCTCCAAAGCCTAGAGCACAGGCGTAGAGTAGCCAGCCTTTCGGTGTTCTATAGGATGCATTTCGGGGAGTGTGCGAGGGAATTGCATGATTTAATTCCCCCATCTCCGTTCCACCAGCGGACGACCCGTCGTACGGCTGGTTTCCACCCTTACGTTGTTAACACCACTACGATCCGGACGAAGCGCTTCGCCTCCTCCTTTATACCGCGTACATCGAGGGACTGGAACAATTTGCCCGCGGCGGTGTTTCCGTCGGACTACAATTTGAGTGTCTTCAAGGCTAGAGTGAATAGGCTCTTAATAAACTAGTGCGCTTTACCATCAACGATTGCGTCACTGCTTACCATCAGGCAGGATTGTGGTCAAGCGCTGGTTTATAATTTGAAAAAAAAAAAAAGAAAACCTATCTACCTATTCGATCTCTTACACTTTTGTTTAGCAACTACAGTCAATACAGACTAAGAAACCATTATCTTAGAAAGCATTTCTCTCCTGAAACAACTACAAACAATAGCCAAACTCGAAACACAAATACAGAACCGACATAACATGAAATAGTTTATCGAATTCCGGACACCGCAATACAATGTGGAAGCCAGTATACATTCGGTATTTGTTTTACGAGCGAGGACCTTTGGGAGACCGTTTCACTGCTTGAAGACCGCGCTATGTCCCACAAGCATCGTAGACGAGAATTAATGGAGCTGAGAACCTATTTATCTTGAAATATTTATGGGATGCTGCACTAGAAGTAATAGTATCTTCAATGGAGCACTTTTACACCGACAGTTATGTGTAACAAGACCTGTGCCCAGCAGTGGATAAAAAGGTTGATGATGATGAAGTGAACTTTGCAGTATGCAACATTAGACTTTGGATAATGATGGTAATAATAAACCAAAATATGTTATTCTTATTATGGAACTAAAGCCAGCCTACCTGATAATCAACAATTCAATACGCGAATTTATATACTGCAATCCATACTAATATTATAAATGCGAAAGTAACTCTGTCTGTCTGTTACGCTTTCCCGCTTAAACCTCTCAACCAATTTTGATGAAATTTGGCACAGACAATCTTTAGACCCTGAGAAAGAAGAAAGAAATTTTCTTTCACGCGCTTTTTAATTTTCCCTCGGAAACATCAAATTTTTCCGGGATAAAAGGTATTTTGTCCCGGAAAAATATGATGTTCCCGAGGGGAAAATTAAAAAGCGCGATATAACCGAACTCCACGCGGGCGAAGCCGCGGGCGGAAAGCTAGTATATTATATACTCCAAAAACACAACATAGGTAATAATTATATATTTAATTTAATAATAATATTTATTTATTTGAAAGAGTATTAATATTTATTTATTTATTTACAAAAATAAGCTAGTTTAAGCACAAAAGTAACCGAACTAGGCAAGGCCTGTATTTCAGCTATCAGCGCCTATCCCCTCGGATAATATTACATTTATCGTAGCCATTTATCTTATTTTCTACAAGTTTTTTATCAGTGTTATTTTACACAATCCATACTAATATTACAAATGCGAAAGTATCTCTGTCTAGATGGGCAGAGATACAGACAGACAGACGTCTGTCTGTCTGTCCGGCTTTCACGCCAAAACTACTGAACCGATTGTGATGAAAGGTACACAGATAGTCTAGAGCCTGGGAAAGGACATAGACTATATAACATCCTGCTGTCATAGCAGCAATACGAGCAGAGCAGTAACAAAAAATGTTGCAAAAACGGGGGCAAACGCGGACGTGCATATTGCTCCCATTATTTTTAGACGCTTATTTTATATCAACTGAGCTCCTGTAAACTGAAATCCACGCGAACAGAGTCGCGGGCAACAGCTAGTTTAATATAATTATGTAGAGTATTGTAGTTACAATAGCAACCATCGACGAACAACTAACTGTGACATAACACTTTTATTCAATACCTCACCCGGATACAGTAAAGTACTAGTACTTAGCGGGTCTGGGGCATAGAGCCGCTGAATCCGATTAACTGGGACAGCGTATAAATATGGATGACGCGATGACGGTATCAGTACGAGATCCGGTAATCTGGGATATAACGGCGACAAGCTCTTTGTTGGTGAACAACTTTGTATACTACTGTAGCTTTTGAGAGATGGAAAATTCAACAGTGATTTGTGGCTTGGTTGGAAGGATATGGTAGATACTGAGAACTTAAAATAGTAGCGTCGTCGGTTACTTTTAAAATATACAATATGTAAAGAAAACCCTGTCAGATCAATTAAGGTATTGTTAGGTATCGATAACTGATTCTACTAATGCCTATAAAGCCGGGATGACTTAAAAAAAACTCCCCCTAAAAAATTGATTTTATTTCGTAAACTGAGGTACTTAACTTAATACTTGTGCGGTAGGCAATACATGCGCGGGCGAAGGTGGGCAGGACACGCGACACATGGTCGCATCGCTCACAATAATAACGTCGAAACGGTGTTGTCACTTTTTAAAAAATTACCAAATTTTGGGGAATCTGGAATTAATACGCGGAAAAAAATGATTTTTTCAAAATTCATTAGTATTGTTACTATGGTGATTATGTAAAATTTCATATTTGTTTTGGTCATGTGTTTACCTAACCTTTATTATCCTTATGGGTCGGACGGGGTTTTCTTTACATATTGTATACACGTGCCAAAATTTTCTAAAAACCGCTACTGCAAAACTGGAGAGCGCACAAATTTCCTTGATGAATTCGGCCACCGAACATCGTTAATCACCACCCCAGCGTAGAAACTTTCTCTATTAATCTGATAGCTATTCAACCGATCGAATTCTAGTGAACTATGCTTAAATGAAACCGCCTTCCGCAATGTTCTCACTTGACTGCAAGGAGTAAAAACAAATCCAGTAATACCAATGAGAGCTTAGTACTAAGAGTACTAAGACTAAAAAAACACTACATAATAATACATATGTCAAGGTAACATAGCTACACAAATATTCCATGTACATAAATATTCGTCTAAGTTTTGCCTCATTAAAATTAATCACGAAAAATAACCGGCGTTCATAATTAAGCTCAAATTTTAAGAGAATGCTAAATTATGTTGTTAACATGAAGTAGTATAGCGTGGGCGCCTGATTTAAACGTGTCTTAATTATATACAGCATAATACAGCTACGTTAGTTTAATCAAAAGGTTTTGATTTTTTAATCATTTTATTTTAAATTTATTTTATTCATTAGGGACAAAAAAAAACTGTTATATGTTACAATATTAATAGTCGGCTAAGGTATAATAATATATAGTAAACAAACATATAACCCTCACCAATGTCCACGGAATCATATTGTTTGTACAAGACATAAGGAAACGGACGTATACAGAAGGGGACAGTGAGAAAGAGTAACGAATAATAAAACTAAAACTAAACCCTAAAAATCACACAACCAATTCAAGATAGCGTGCCCCGTCCAGATATGGTCTGTGGGCACAATCACGTCACACCAAATATCAGCAAGAAGCAGTAATAGTTAAGGATTACCAGAAAGTAAATTGATAGCCATTTTTAACCGACTTCAAAAAGGAGGAGGTTACTCAATTCGACCGTATATATGCTTTTTTTTATGTTTGTTCGCGCATAACTTCGTCGTTTATGAACCGATTTTGATAATTCTTTTTCTGTTGGAAAGAAGACGTTCCCAAGGTGGTCCCATGATAAGGATATCAGGGTTTGATGGTGGAAGACCAGAGAAAACAAGGGTAACTTTCAAAAATTGCAGGGGCGACTAGTGCATTTCTTAGCATTTTCATTAAGTATTTTAAAGCACTACAATTTAATAAAGGTCTGGAGTAGATCTAATGATGGAGCCGGGAGACAGTCGAAGGAACTCCTCAACAATTCACAGCAGCTATCTTGTGTTTGGGCTCGAATAATTTGTATTGATAAGAACTTTACACCTAGATGGGTTGTGACTATCATAAGAGAGCTGATGTTGAAGACAAAGGCCAGTTCCGGGAACTCGTCAACGGTTTACAGTAGTTACTTTGTGATTGGACTTCATTCATTTATAATGATGAGACCTTTGCACCCATTGGGTTAAAATAATAGTCTACAGTAAATTTGATGATGAAGACCATAGACAGTTGAGGGAATATTTACGGGTAAACATTAAAGAAAATTACGTCGTTTCCCAACTATATTTGCGTCAGCTTCCAGTCTGGCCGGATGCAACTGAATACTTTTAACAACTAAAAAGTGTAAAATAAAAACTTTTTTACAAAAAAACAACCGACTTCCAAAAACCACTACAAAGTGAAAAATAACTAATTTCGGAAGTCGGTGTCAAAAAACAAATATACAAAACTAAAGACACCGACTTCCGAAATTAGTTATTTTTCACTTTGTAGTGGTTTTTGGAAGTCGGTTGTTTTTTTGTAAAAAAGTTTTTTTTCTAAATTTGTTCTGGTTAAGAGCGACAATATCTAGATTTGCAAAATATGAATTGTAACTTTCTAATAATCATAGTAACCTATACAACGTGTAACAAAACGGGGTATATACATACCAAGGGCATGGCATCTTTAGATGATACCAAACGATATCGGAAGGGTTTCAACTCAAAATAAAATAGTCAAAAAATTGGTACCAAATTTTCGGTTTCGTGTGTTTCTTAAAATCAAATCATAACAAACGTGGCAGCACACTACATACGTTAATAACTACTCGTTACCCGTCACGTTACTTGCCAAAATCCGATAAATGTCTTCAATATCTCTGTGCGACTAGTATGACAGACGCCTATCACAGGCGGTGTTTTTCCTCATAACTTCCTAACATATCTCTTTATGTTGGATTAAAAAACCCTTTCAATATCGTTTGATATCATGTAAAGATGCCATGCCTTTGTTATGTATATACCCTTTATGTTACACGTTGTATATGATATAAGTACTGAGATAGATAGTCTTCTTCTTCTTCTTATTCTATATAGGTCCACTACTGGACAAAGGCCCCGCTCAAGGCTTTCCACAATTAGCGGTTTTGTGCTGCCCGCATGAATCGGTTTCCCGCAACCTTCGCCAGGTCATCGACCCATCTTGTTCGGGGCCTGACTACGCTGGTCTTCCGGTAGATAGGTTGCTCCATGTTTTTTTTTTATAATTATAAACCAGTGCTTGACCGCAATCTCGCCTGATGGTAAGCAGTAATGTAATCGTGTTGATGGTAAAGCACGCCAGTTTATGAAGAGCCTACTCACTCCAAAAAACTGAGGGAATAGGAATAGGCAATTGAGCGAGGTGATGCAATGTCAAACCCAACCCAACAACACGGCCAACGATGCTGCGCCAGAGGGAGATTGATCTGGAGATCCTCCACGATGAAACTCCCGACACAACTTGGCGCATCGTAGCCGGCGCACATGGTAACATAACTGCTCAGACCCGTCCTCCGTACGGCTTAACCAGACATCATGCCGGAACACGACAAATCGCTTGTTGGCAAGACTTTGTCTGGTGGGTGGTAACTTCTACCGACAGCCGATATTATGGCCTACCACCAAGGAAATTAATCAGTATTTTAAACAAGGCATTCAGCTGCGTCCGGTTAGACTGGAACCCGACCGACACGTCTACCGACTTTATTTGAATCTGTTATGCACATACAACATGTAATGTAATTGACGCACACCCTCAAAAACCCTAATTAGAATATTATGTTATAATCATAATACATACACTGAATTTTTAATTTAACATGTACAGGTAAGGGTCAACAGTGCATTACCACTTTTGAAGTTTATTGCAATAACAATAAGTGTCAAAAGTGGTACTCCACTTTTTACCCTTACTGAATATTGTACATACATTGTTATTTATTAAATTAATTATAGCAATACTTGGAGGACAACGACCTTAACGTTCTTGGAATAAAGTTTAATTTCTTTATTTGTATTGAATGATTCAATTTGTATGTATACAAGCAAAACTGCAATTTTAAAAGTCTGTACAATCAACAGGGTTAATAGGACAATAATTTCCGTAGTTTTAATTATTTTTGGGATAAAAATTACTTATATTAAAAATAATATAAACCGATTCAGTAAACGATTCTGAACAAACTATTTTCCGGAAGTGCGTTAATTTATTTACATGTTGTTTATCACTCGAAAGTTCATGAATTTACAAGAAATCTTATCATGATACTTGCTTAAAACGTTGGTTTAGCATAGGTATATACCAAAATACATGTAGTTGCAAGATCGGTAGCGCCTAACACGTGTAGTCGGTAATATAAGCGGTCATTGTCATGACACGACATTATCCATTGCCTGGCTAGATGGATAGATTGTCTGTGCCTAATAGATTCACTCACAGTTGGGATAATAACGCTTAGATATAGGAAGGTCATAACCTATTTATATAAACTATCTAAGGACAGGAAATGCTTTCATTTGTCAACTTGTGCTGTAAATGCTTCATTAAAACAGTCTAGATTTTACTTTATAGTGTAAACAAAATATTTAGCCTCATTTTTTGGTGAGGAGATACTGGCACAAATCTTCTTGTTCTCAAACCAAAAGTTAGCTTGTTGACTTTAAATTTTAATAATAGTATACTAGCTGTTGCCCGCGACTCCGCCCGCGTGTTGATATAAAATAAGCGCCTGTTAAAATAATGGGAGCAATATGCACGTCCGCGTTTGCCCCCGTTTTCACAACATTTTTTGTTACTGCTCAGCTCCTTCTAGTCATAGCGAGATGTTATATAGCCTATGTCCTTTCTCAGGCTCTAGACTATCTGTGTACCAAATTTCATTACAATCAGTTCAGTAGTTTTGGCTTTCACGCCAACAGACAGACAGAGATGCTTTCGCATTTTTTTTTTTTGTTACTTATTATAAACCAGCGCTTGACCGCAAACCTGCCTGATGGTAAGCAGTGACGCAATCGTTGATGGTAAAGCGCACTAGTTTATTAAGAGCCTATTCACTCTGGCCTTGAAGACACTCAAATTGTAGTCCGACGGAAACACCGCCGCTGGCAAATTGTTCCAGTCCCTCGATGTACGCGGTATAAAGGAGGAGGCGAAACGCTTCGTCGGATCGTAGTGGTGTTAACAACGTAAGGGTGGAAACCAGCCGTACGACGGGTCGTCCGCTGGTGGAACGGAGATGGGGGAATTAAATCATGCAATTCCCTCGCACACTCCCAATTGCATTTATAATATTAGTATGGATAAATTAATTACTGTGCATATTTTTCTTTCATTTTCACGAAGAAAAGGATAGAAGATAAAATGTTAGTTTATGTCAAAACAGTCAGAGCCTAACGTGACTAATATTGTGTATTTTTAGTATCCATGATTTTAATCGCTTCTAATTTGCCTTTGGAATATTTTGATTTGACAGGGTTAAACAATATTCATCTTCTTTTCTTAATTGAAAAATATGTGCTAAAGTTTAGTATTGTTTGTACAAGTAACAAAAGAATCGGCGCAAAGGCTCTCACTCTACTTCATTAAGGGTCCGTCCTGTTAATCTGCTCATTTTGATCAATTTTGTTCCATGATTGTGAGAATATGTTACATAATATTAGTAAAATTATGTATGATATGGATAGTACAACTCTTCAGCTAGCTGCTAGCTTGACTACTTTTTTCAAGAAACTTCATAATTAGTAGTAAATCTACAATTTCCGATACTCTTTTTCTCAAATTTCATCGTTCGAGTGAAGTTTGACCATAGTTTCTGAAGAAACTACAAGCGATTTTGCCTATAAAAAAGTACTATTCACATCAGCATATAACCATCTTGCTGCTAGCTTGACCACTTTTTCGAGTTTATTTCATAATTCAGCCAAAAAAGAAGACAGAAATTAAGAAATTCAAGGGAAAACTGCAGCCAAACAAGTATCTTTTTTTAAAAATTAAAAAATGCCTCATTAATTTTAAGGTATTTTTATAATAGAAACAAAAGTTTATTTTCTAAAAAAAAATTTTTTTCATCATGTAAAACAATGTCAAAATCTACTATATTTACGAGCGCGCAAACGCACAGTGTGACCAAATGTGGCAGGATCCTGCCTTTTTGGCAGTTTTAGCCCTTTTACTCTCTGGCACTTTTGTTTGACGTTTTAGAAATCTGGCAGGATTTGGCACTTTTGGCAGTATTAACAATATAGTATAGCCGCTAGCCGCTACAGCCCACATAAAGAGTAGGATGCAGTATCCAATTCAAATTCAAATAATACTTTATTCAAGTAGGCTTAGATACAAGCACTTTCGAATCATGAGTTACAACATGCAACCAGAGAACAGAGCAATTTGTTGTTAGGAACAATACAAAATAAATTAAATAATAAAAATCCTAAAAAGAAATGTCAAAAGAAAATAATGTTGAATGTATCTAGAACAAAATTCTTAAGTATGTCAAATTAAATAAAAAATAATTTAGAATGTTTAGAAGGAAATTCTAATGACGAAATGTAAAAAATTAAATTATGGTTAAAAAATTAATACCTTAAGAGGTAATGGTTCAAAAACAAGTCGAAAGCTGCTTGTGAAAGGATATTCTCGAAAATCAATCTGATAAAAGAAAAACGCGGAACAGATTTATTAATAAACATGTCGCCTCTATTTTAGTTATTAGACAGGGTATTAGTGAATATGGTGACTGCGTTTCATTCCAGCCAACTAAAGAAATGACAAAAGCGATGTATAAAGAAAGTGATCCAGAAGAATACGATGCTAATAGGAATGTGTAATTTAATTCAGTTCACTTTTAGACTTTAAGATCTATTATCTATCCTACTAATATACATATAAAGCTGAAGAGTTTGTTTGTTTGAACGTGCTAATCTCAGGAACTACTGGTCCGATTTGAAAAATTATTTTTTCGTTTGATAGCCCATTCATCGAGGAAGGCTTTTGGCCATAAAGCATCACGTTGCAAGTTGCAACCAATAGGAGCGTAGAATTTTTTTAAAAAACGCGTGTGAATCCGTGTGGCGCAGCTAGTTTTAAATAAAACTTCAAAAGTTTATTTATTTTAAACTTTTAGATTATATTGGCATTATTTTGGCATTTTGTGCTTTTGATTGTGGCAGGATTTGTCAGTTTTCTTGTCTAAGTGGGGCAGGATCTCTAATTTAAGGTTGGTCACACTGCAAACGCAGCCGGCTCAGTGGTAACTCGGCTAGCGCAAAGAGAGGACGTATCACTTTGTGTCGCACTTGAGCTCGCGAGTTTTACGTAGGTTTATGTAAAAAATATACTGCGACTACCACAACTTGGTCCTTTAATTATTTTTCTTTCTTACTAATATTATATTAGTTGTGAATTATATTAGGATATTTACGACTTATCCCTTGGATTGCTTTAACTAATCTTTAACCGACTTTAAAAATGAAGGAGTATATTTTTTTGTGAGTTCGTAGATTTTTCCATCATTTGTGAACCAATTTAAAAATATCTTGGGTTTTTTAGTTTTCTATTAAAGTCAATTCACATAATGCTTTTGTTATACCTAAACTCATTTTTTTTAAGATATTGGGGCGAAACAAAGGAACACATTACCAATGTATCAATAAAAGAAAGAGGAATAGAGAGGGAATGGCAAGAGCCAGACAAGTGCTTAAAGAACGTACTTTTAATCAACTGGATACCACTTCGTCATCTACTATGAGTGTCGAAGTTGATGTAGGCACAGTACGTTTCTGCTATCTCATTTTTTTTTCAATAGCCTAGTTTGTCTCCCTCTGCTGGGCAAAGGCCTCCCCTTTTTACTTCCAAACCTCGCTGACCTGTGTTATCTCATGAATAGCCTACAATTATTTATTAATTTTATTTCACAAGTCTTTCAATCAAATACAGCTTGTTACTGTTTTCTTTATATAATCATATGCTATTTACTGCAGAGTAAAGAAAATAATCCAAAGCTTCCATAGATTTGCCACTTATGAATAAATCCATTTATGAAAAATGTCACGTCAATTTATTTAACTGGTGGAAAACTACAGCCGAAGCCACAATGATAGAAGCTGGTAAGGAAGAGGCTTCTATAGCTCTCGAAAGTGGCAATGTAAGTCCATCAGGTATACCAACTATAGCCGTAACAGCTGATGCTGCTTGGGGAAAACGTTCATATAAAACAAATTTTTCTTCCACAGCAGGCATTGGAGCTATAATAGGGGTGAAAAGTGGCAAATTATTACATGTTGGTATTAAAAATAAATACTGTGTTACATGTTCCCGTGCAGCTAATAAAAATATTACACCCCTGAAACACCGGTGTAATAAAAATCATACTGGCTCTTCCACTAGTATGGAGAAATCAATAATCGTTGAGGGATTTAAAGAATCTGTGAAAACACATAATTTGGTGTATGCAAAACTTATTGCTGATGGTGACTCAAGTGTGTATAAAAACATATTGGAAAGCAGGCCATATTCAAACGTTACGGTTGAAAAAGTGGAGTATTCCAATCACTTAATGCACAATTATAATGGGAAAAATTTAAGTTTGATGAAAGATACGTCCATCCCATCAAACTAACGCAAGCTACTACATTCTGATCGAGTGAACCGATTACGCATTGCTGTGAAAGCAGCAGTAAGATTCCGAGGAGCTCAAAATGTTCCATTTACTGAGCAAATCAAAAACTTACAAAAAGACATTATCAACAGCCCAAAACATATTTTTGGAGACAATTCACAATGTGAAAACTATTACTGCACAGACGAAAAACAAACTTTTGCCTATTGCCCGAAATTTTCGATCCAAGAAAATCTCATTCAATGCCTCTGCGAGACACTTCATTTTAAAATAATAGGAGGCTAATGCCGGCAGCTAGGTCCTGAAGTTCATCTAAGAGATTTCTTTAAGGTATTCTTACGGTTGCTTTACAATTCTTTGATAAATAATATTTTAAACATGTTTTTGTTTTATATATCGTTTACCTAAATACTGGAAATCTGTCTAACTGGAGGTATCTATCGTATTCCTAAATGCTGCATCCGGTTAGACTGGAAGCCGGTCCGAACATAGTTGGGAAAAAGGCTAGGCAGATGATTGTGATATTGTATATGTAGGTACTTACACTACACTTTAATATTAGTATCCATAAACTAATTATTTAGTTATTGCAAAAACTCAAAAGGAAAATTAATTTATTTATATATACTTACTAGAGTAGGTAGGACATAGATATTGACGATTGAAAGGCAATCATATCTTCTTCTTCTTCAGCCTATAGATGTCCACTGCTGGACAAAGGCCTCCCCCAAGGCTTTCCACGCTGACCGGTCTTGTGTTGCCCGCATCCATCGGCTTCCCGCGACCTTCACCAGGTCATCGGTCCACCTTGTTGGGGCCTCCCTACGCTGCGTCTTCCAGTACGTGGCCGCCACTCCAGAACCTTACGGCCCCATCGGCCATCGGTTCTACGAGCAATGTGCCCTGCCCACTGCCACTTAAGTTTAGCGACTCGCAGAGCTATGTCGGTGACTTTGGTTCTTCTGCGGATCTCCTCGTTTCTGATTCGATCACGCAGAGAAACTCCTAGCATAGCTCTTTTCATTGCCCTTTGTGTGACTCTGAGCCTTCGTATGAGGCCCATTGTGAGCGACCACGTTTCAGTTCCGTAAGTCATCACTGGCAACACACACTGGTCAAAGACTTTAGTCTTGAGATACTGTGGTATCTTGGACGACGAGAAGATGTAGCGTAGCTTCCCGAACGCTGCCCAACCGCGCTGGATTCGCCGAGACACCTCTTTCTCGAAGTTGGACCTACCTAGTTGGACTGTTTGTCCCAAGTATACATACTCATCAACAACTTCGAGTGCAGAGCAACCAACTACAATTGGAGTGGGTGCGACATGAGAGTTCGACATGATCTTCGTCTTATCCATGTTCATTTTTAGACCCACTTGTTGGGAAGCTCTGCTAAGGTCATTGAGCATTTTGCCCAAGTCTTCCAGGGTCTCAGCTATGACCACGATATCATCTGCGAAACGGAGATTAGTGATGTACTCGCCGTTGATGTTGATGCCAAGTCCTTTTCAGTCCAGGAGCTTGAAGACATCTTCCAATGCAGCAGTGAACAATTTAGGAGATATGACATCTCCTTGTCTCACTCCACGCTGCAGTTGGATCGGTTTCGAGTCCTGATCCTGGAGACGGACTGACATGGTGGCGTTTTTGTACAAACACTTTATCACCTCAATGTATCGATGGTCAATTTGGCACCACCCAAGTCTCTATCGAATCGAAGGCCTTCTCATAGTCCACAAACGCCAGCATAGTGGTTTGTTATACTCCTCGGACTTCTGTATAACTTGCCGCAGCGTATGAATGTGGTCTATGGTGCTAAAACCTTTTCGGAAGCCTGCTTGTTCGGGAGGCTGGAAGTCGTCGAACCTGCGAGCGAGACGATTCGTGATGACCCTAGAAATCATATCTAAGCGACAAAAATTCGTAAATTGAGTTATATACACCATTCGAACCGCCAGATTTTTCTGCGTCGGTTGGTGTATAATTGTATATAACTCAATTTATGAATTTTTGTCGCTTAGATATGATTGCCTTTCAAGCGTCGATATATTTTCGCGTAATAATTATGTTAACCCTAAAATTTTGTTAATAGATTTCTAAATGTGAGGAATATTAAATTAAACTGATTACTTATTCTAATGTTTCATTTTACCGTATATGTTTTTATTTCTTAAATTGCCTATGTAATAATTTATCATTACACCATATTTTTTTGATGTCAAAATGTATCAATATTCATCTAAATTGTGATAAATATACAATGTGCACTCGTTTCCCACTATTCACAAATCATACTTTATATAATTTAGAATAATAATATCTTCTAAAGGATCAAAAATGTTTAAGCGTCCACTAAGCTCGATATTTACGCGCGTGTGCGTCTAGGGACTAGAACGATGCACACAAAGAGAGCATCGCAACGATTTTACCTAAACTGTAGCGAGAGAATTTTGTGCACGGACTCTTAAGAAAAGGTCAGAAGATAATATAGGTTGGTTTAGACCTTCAAAATCGACTGCACCTGACGTAAATTGATGTATTTTAGTTTTACTATTAGTTTATTTAGTATACACTTAACGTATATATTTATTGTATAATCTATGTAAATAGTACACTGTAGACTACATACATTATTTCTTTATCCTTCCCCTTAGAATTCCATCCAAAGGTTGTCTGTAAAAGATCGCTCTTAGAGCCTGTCCAGAAAGCGCGATTTACGCGCGAGTCCACTCGCGCGTTTTGATTTGTATTGCGTCCAGATGCGGCGAAATCACGCGCGTATGTGATGAGACGGATTTGGTCAGTTATAAAAATGGACTCGGATACTGCGGTTGTGTTGTGCCTTGCATACCGTCGATGGAAACGTCGTAAACGAAGAGAAAGTCGACGATTTAACGTGCATGTTCTACGTAACAGAATGACCTACAAGTTTTTTTTTCTCCTCGGAATCACCAGCTTCACATAAAAATTCTACTATTTCTTCCCAGTTCCTACGCGTAATGGTTCTATTAGAATAATCTGACGATTCCATATCCCATATAGCTTTTCTCAATTTCGTCAATAAAAAGTCCCGTGTCAAAGTTTTCACGCTCCATTTTTATAAACGAATACGTCCACTGGCCACGGACACGCGCGTAGTACTGGACGCTGCAACGGCGCCGGAGTATCTCGACTCGCGCGGCGCTCGCGCGTAATGCGCGCGAGTCGAGAGTCCCGCTCGTTGCAAGCGTTTTACGCGCGAGTGCGGTAACGCGCGAGAGCATCTGGACGGAATGTATGCAGCTCTAGTAACTCGAGAACGCGCGAGTGCCTACGCGCGAGTGGACTCGCGCGTAAATCGCGCTTTCTGGACAGGCTCTTAGCGATAAGACCGCCCATTGTGTCACCCTTTGTAAAATATTTTTATTTATGTTCTGTAATCTATATGGTGTACATAATAAAGAGTATTCTATTCTATTCTATTCTATTCTATTCTATTCTATTCTATTCTATTTTTGGTCACCATGTTTATAATCGCGTCTAAACTGTCTATTGAATATCTTAACTTGACAGGATTAAACTAAAATGTTATCTTCTATCCTTTTCTTAATAAATAGAAAGAAGAATATGCACTTAACTTAAAATTGGTTTAGTTTTTGAACAAGAGATTCGGCGCCAGTGAAACACTTTTAATGAAATAATTACCCCATTATAATAGTAAATACTAGTCGATCTAAGATAAGCCATTACCAAAAAGGGAAAAGACAGATATTTTTTTTTAAATAATTATAAACTAGTGCTTGACTACAATCCCGCCTGATGGTAAGCAGTGATGCAATCGTTGATGGTAAGCGTACAAGTTTAGATGGTAAGCGTAAAAATTGCGGAGCGACTTTGTGACGCCTTTGTGACTGTGATTCGTTGGTGGGAGAAGTGGTGGGAGGCGTCCGACGTGACGGCACAGAGGTGACTTGCGCATGAGCTGCGCGCGGTACTGGACAGCACTTAGATATTGCAACATTACTTTATTTTTCTAAAACAAAAGACTTTTTCTGAAATAAAAGTAGCCTAAGTCACTCCTTATTACATAATCTATCTGCCAGTGCCTATCCCGTCGAAATCGGTCCAGCCATTCCAGAGATTAGCCGGAACAAACAGACAGACAAAATTTTTTTAAATATGTGTTTTGGTATGTGTATATACATTTATATACATGTATATACATTTATATTCATGTAGTAGAAAGCGGTTATTTTAATATTACAAACAGACACTTCAATTTTATTTATTTGTATAGATAAGCTATTAACAAAAAGGAAAAGATAGATAAAAAGATGTTTTATCTTTTTATCGATTCGTATTTCCCATTTGCGGTGAACTATTTAATATTCTAAAACGTCATGGATATAAAACGGGAGATATGGGGAGAATAAAACGTCAAGGATGGGTAACATCCGCGTAAAAGTTACGATGCCCTTTGGTAATTTACTTATTTGTCACAGAATTCTGTCATTGCGGCGAGTAATAAAAATAAATGACTCCCTGAGCGTCTATTGGATATTACGACGATGTTATTTTTCTCGTCGGCAGCTTCGTAAATGTTACCATTTAGGCTAAGAAATAAGCTAGATGAGTCTATATCGCCTAATCCTGAAAGGTCAGGGCCTGTAGCCAATGTAACATCGCTTCGTAGCGAAGCGAAATCGAATACCAAACCAACCAATGGCAGGAACGATTGACCACGTGATTTATCGCGTCGCATGGTCAATCGTTCCCGCTTTCACGTAGCTTGTCTCTTGTGAATATATTTACTTGAATTAAAGGGGTCGCTAATCACTGAAGTGTCAGAAGGTTTATTTGCTTATCGGAATGAAAGTCAGTATCACAAAAACACGAATCTATAATTTCAATAACAAATGTGCGCGATACAACTCCAGCGCGCGGACGGGACGCAACTGGCTCAAGCGGCGGGGTTAGCTTACGCTGCAATACATAACCGCTACACCGCCATTGGTTGGTTTGGTATTCGATTTCGCTTCGCTACGAAGCGATGTTACATTGTCTATAGGCCCTGGTCCATTGCAGTTTCAGCCGGCGTGCGATACGATTAGCAGCATTATTGGGAAACACAACATGAATAGTTTTGAAGGCTAATAAAAATTTTCCAACATATGTATGAAAAATTTGACTTCACAATAAAGTAAATAACGCAGTGTATAAATATGTAGTTGTACTTTCAGACTGAAAGCTATTACTAGTGATAGTGTATTGATTAACACACTAACAGTTTTTCATTTTACACATTGTATATTAGTGTACCAGAAAGTATAAGTATTTAAATATCCCGTAATAACGGATATTTAAATAAGTCGCGGTGGCCTAGTGGTTAAAACACCAACCTCACAAGTATGAGTGCGCGGGTTCGATTCCAGGACAGGCAAGTACCAATGTAACTTTTCTAAAGTTATATGTAGGTACTTTCTAAGTACATCTTGGACAACAATGACTGAAGGTGAAGTAAAACATCTTAAGGAAACCTGGACTTTAAGTCTGAAATCGCCAACCCGCAGTGAGCAAGCGGGGTGATTACGCTCAACCCTTCTCTATATGAGAGGAGACCTGTACCCAGTAGTGGGACGATAAAAAGGTTGATGATTATTTAAATGAAGCGGTGGCTATTCGTTTCTTGTACCGCATTTAATCGATCTACCAATTGTTTTTAAGTTTGGATTGGGTCTTCGTCCAATAACTCCTGAAATTCCGCGTTCGAATTTTTTTTTTTGTCTACTGTCTATTAAATCAAAATCCTTACTTTTAAATTTTCGAAACCACGTCTCACACATTTTTACATTTGGAGCACACTCTTCGTAAGTTTCTACCAGAAAACGATGACATTCAATGGCCTTTTCTCTTGATAAAATAAGAAAAGCAATGCATGCCGCAAATGCTCTTTGTCAAGTATGAAATTTGACATATTCACAGAGCTACAAAACTGTGTCACTATTATTTAGTCAGAATGTATTTTATTTTATTCTTATTTTTAAATACTTATATAAAGTGGATTGGAGAAGCAAGAGTATAGGTACATAAACAATAATAAAACAAAAAGTTACGATGTCACAATGTAAATGAGTAGTTTTTAAAGGTTGTTTGTTGGCAGTAGAATAAAATTACAAATATGGCAAATTATTTTATTCCATACTGACGGAGTGACGATGACGGCTGCCGGTATCTGTCTGAAAAACGGGTAAAAACTTTCCGTTATACCGTACATATCCAGCAATTATACCACAGATATACGCACGTCAATTAAAAGAAGTTTATAAAGACCGTTTCAGGTAGCGTTAGCTGAAGTTCCTACCTACCCTAATGAGAAGTAGGCATCAGTTTATATATATTATTATATATGTATATGTAATTGTGTATGTTAATAAAATCTAGCGTGAACTGGTTGCATACGAAAACGAAATGGTAGCCCAACTTGGCCGAAGTCCAGAATTGGATTTCAAATCTGCGAGCATTATGTTGACCATTGATAACAGTTTATTTTTATTTGATATGGCTGTACGCTATTTATGATCATTGGTAAAATGTAACTTGCAAACTACAATAGGACGACCGATTTTTCCTGATAACTAGTTATCATAAGGATGCTTTACAAATCTCCGTGACGTTACTTCTTCACAGCAGTATCCTTTAAAATGTCCCTTGTCTTCTAGCCCTTCTCTCGGTTTAAAGATTCCTTTCAGCGTCATCTTATGTAGCAAAATGATGGAGTAGATTTCCCAAAAAGATCCACTTTCATTTTTCCTTCATCTGAATTCATGTAATTTGGACTCACAATAGCTCTGATTAGAGTCTACCGAACAAAAGATTACGGAATAAATTTATCGTATTTGGCTATTGCTCCGAAATTCAGCTAAAAGTTTTCTTTTACGGACGAAGAATTTTTATAACCTTGTTATTGCCGCTCGAAATACAAGTCATTTTAAAATTAAAATGTCTCCCTATTTGGCTACAAAAATAATTGTAAAGTGGTTCTAACCGGTCTAACACGAACGTAGAACCCAATTGGTCGCAATTTCCTCCACACCTAACACTGGAAATGTGTTTATTTGATTTTGACATGAAATTGCGTTCATAATTTCATAATAAGGTTCCGGGAAGTTAAAATAAATTCCGACGAATTTTTCGTCGACAATATGAAGCAGGCAATCAAAGTTAATATTTTCAACTCCATGAGAATGAAAAAGGGTAATTCCTTTTTTGTATCATCAAATGATTTCTCTTAGATCGTTGTTGACATTTTTGAAGAAATAACAATAATTAGAAATAAATTAGAAATAGCATTGAATTGAAGAGCTACTCAAATTTATGAATTAAGATATCACTCAGCTGTAGATTTTATTGAAATATCAGCAATGGAGGGCACTTGTAGTAGATTTTATTAAACAACTCAATACGCTAGCGGAGTGACGGCTCTCGAAAAACCAATAGATATGAAAAGCAATCACAAATTCAAATCCGAATATAAATTGAATTTCCAATCCAACAATCCTGGCCAATCAAAGTCAAAACATTAAACTTAGTTTGAGTTAAATCTAATCCATCGTTGACAAACGATAACCGTGATAGCAATACATCATAAAAAGGACGCGGAGGTACCGAAAAATACTAAATAATAGATGTCCAGAGAGCCTAGACCCGTCGTGCTCTCGAGTCCGAATTAACTATTAGACGACTTTTTCAGATTTGCTCTTAAGAGGAGATGTCACGGTATTCTGGTTTCCGTAAGAGCTCGCTGCTCGGGGGAAGGGGACCCTCTCGGGCACGCACGGTTGCCATGGTAACGGCGTGTTATTGGCTCCCCACAGCGATCGTCAGTGCCTACTTACTGTTGCAACGTTCCGCTCCCGACAATGATATGTCTCCTGTTTATAGACTTGCTAAAATTATGACGTCATGGCTTAGGCGGAAATGCTAGTAATTGGGGGAGTATACAATGCTTTTGGCTTTTATGGAAAGATGTACTTTAGAAGATTAGTTTGGCTTTTAAGATCAGAAATGGATTAAAAATTGGAAACATTATGTGAACTTTATTAAAAAGCGTGAGCGTCAGTTTTATTATTTGTGTAATGGAACTCACGATATTAACTTCACATCCTTTAACAGAAGTTATTCGCATATTTTAAAAAGACAAACATTCGTTGCCTCCTAAAATTTCCGGAATAATGAGGTAAGGTATCTTGTATGACTTACACAAAGCCAGAGTCAGTAAGGGTGATTACAAAACTTTTAACCCTTACCCACCTAAACAAAAGAGGTTCTACGCCACACGAAGTTTGGAATTTACTTACAACAATCCCATATATGAAGCTTATCAGAATTGTTGATTAACAAATCTAAACTCCTTTCTCATTTGTGTGATAGGTAAATAATTAAATTCTGGTTTCTGATGTAGTCAGAAAACTTTTCAATAGCTGTCGTTAACATGATTCGGCCTTACCACATGGAAATAATATACAGCTAAGGATAGAAAAATACTTCTTTAACACGGACTAAAAGGAATTTATTCTGAAAAAGTACCTGGAAGGTACCTACTAGTACTATTTCGAATACTAAACCTGTACTAACAGCGAAAATGAAAACGTGGTATGAAAACAAAAAAAGGTGAAAAGATGTTGAAAAGGATAATCTCAGACTTTCAGAGAATCAAACGTTTATATATGGATCTCCAGAAATGAATTCATATAGATATTTATTTAGACTGTTTTACGTCAATCCAATGGATGGCAGTCTGGTACCGAAATATCTTTATGTGAGCGTTGTATTAAACCATTTTTATCCTGTATGTCATATAGACACATACAACGTCTTGAAAATTATCGGTTGTAGTTAAGAAACTTTCGTTTCGGTCCCAGAAGTAAATAATATAATACTCAAGTCTTTCATAAGTAGATATTTTTAACAACATCCGTTAATGAAAGAAGTTAAAGACCCGTGTAATCAACTTAACTCATTACTCAAATTCAACTTATTTTAATCTCTGTAATCCAGTTCATGCTGTAATGGCCTCAAACCTAAAACAAAACGGACGTAACTTAAATAAGTACAAGTCCTTTAAGAAAGTGTTATTTAATTTCACCGGTACATTAACCTTTCTAAATTCGGTACCCCAGCAATGTCTTTGTTGTCAGAACAAATCAACGAATTAATAGGCAGGTTTCATCTTGAATAACAAAAGAGTTTCACCCATTTCGCCAAACGTAGTAGTCAATTTGGAAATTAGGTCAACTAGTGAAACTCACCCCTTCGGTTTAGACATTTTCATTGTCGGTTACGTTCATTGTTCTTTACTGTTCCCTATCATCAAGAAGGTTTCTGGGTATAGCTGTGTATTCTAATAGAACAGGTAGGTATTCATTTGGTATTATGTTTGATTCAATAAAGTGATGGAGTTACAAACTAAATTGATTTCAATTCAACATCGACACATTATTTTAACCAAAGCGAAATGTTGTTAAAATTGGCGCCTAACAAAATTCCCGACGTCCTTTTGAACCAAACAAACTAACTGTTTCAATAAACGTTGCGGTTCTTTGTATTTCCACGGAGCACGTAATACGGCGATGTATTCCAACTCCCTTCCCCGAAACACGGTGCTCGTAAATAAGTACAGCCACTCAAGATGGTGGCTCTATGTAAATGTGTACCTCTGTTAATTTGCAAGTACTAGTCTACATTGTGTCACCGTTCTGAGTGCTTTTCATTAGAGTGCACATTCAGAGGGAAAATGCAATTTCCCCCTGCGAGCGCGAATTGTTATTCTAGTGAAGGGAAAACTTGTTTTAATTTATCGATATTATATAATTTTATACACTCACTAACAAATTGATTTTACAAGTATTGCACTTGTTATCGTACTTTCAACATACATACACCATATCCAAAAGCATACAAATTCTGACAGCACATCGTCTCCTATCTCCCAAAGCGTTCACTTTCCAGACAAATTTCGCAGCCACTTTACAAAGTACTCTACTAGAACCACCGATATTACCTGTGCGAAAAAATTGTCTGCACTTAACTTGCAGAGGGGACACCGTGGCACCGCTAGCGCTCCGTTGCAAGCTTTTACGTATTCTTGTAATTTATTACACCACGCTCACTCCAGCATTTTTCATTGTGGTAATTTCAACGCCCCACCAATGATTGGCTCGGGCACGTTTTTTCCACCAGCTCTCAAATTCAATGGTCATTTATTAACTGAAATTCAACACATGGGAAATTAATGGTGTGAAATTGTGGGGAAAGTCTGGAAATCTTTTCAGGAAATGAATTGGTTGAATTAAGCATCTATCATTTGTAAATGTCCTTTAAGAATAATCTTCTCCTTGGACTAATATAACTAAAGTACTTAGATAAATCACATGGTGTTCATGATCAATAACTGGCAAACAATAATACAATATTCTTGTATATTGGTTTAGGACTAGGTGCGAAGACAATTCCTATAACATATAGAAATATAAAATATCTGAGACTTGGCGTGACCATGGAAAGAAACAGAGACAATCCTAAATAAAGAAAGGAAAAGAAGACATGATTTATACTCTTGAATATTCAGCATAAAACCTCTTTTATTATCAAAGCGATAAGAGGACATTGAAAATGTAGCATGGAGAGCAAATTGTTAGATAAACATTGAAAGGAAAATTTAAGTTAATTGACGGCTTCCGTGGCGCAGCAGTCAACACGCCTGCCTGCGACGTGGTGGCCCCGGGTTCATGATGGAAAACGATTTTTTCCTGATTGGCCTGGGTCTTGGATACCCTGTACCTATGTATTTATTATAAATATAGTATCGTTGAGCTAGTACCATAACACAAGTCTCGAACTTACTTTGGGGCTAGCTCAATCTGTGTGATTTGTCCGTATATATTTATTTATTTATATTTAAGTTATAAAATATTGAAGCTTTACGTCATGTTGACAGTGTTACGTCACCTTTGTACGTTCGTTTATGAAGGAAAAGAGAAGTAAAGAAGAGAAATTGTTATATAAAATGAACGCGGCAAATTGGCGTCTAAATATAATTTCCGCTTTCCTCGCTTCCTATGATAGTTGATAGGACTCTCACGTTATTGAATTTCTCATTAGTTTCAATTCATGTTTATTAAATAAGATACATTTAGAATAGCATGTTCGAATTATTATCGAAACAGCTTCTGTTTCTAATTGCCGACAAAAGAATGCGTTCGTAACATCTGTCATTGTAATACAAAAACTTTTAAGAAATATCGCACTGACTGAAAACTGTCCTGTGTGACTGTAGTCAGTAATCAAAGAGAGGTATGTAAGGACTGATTTACACGGTGAAATTTAATTGGCTTCAATTAAGTTGAAACAACAATAAAAGTTGCATTGTGTAAACATTATTTAGACGATGCAAGTCATTTGCTGCATGATTTTTATTTTATGCCATAGGCAATTAAATTGCACCGTGTTAATCAGCTTTTAAACTGAAAAAACTCATGAATTGCTAGATGAATAAAAAGTATACCGTTACTTTTACCCACTTTTATCGGAAAAGTTGCAACAGACCAAAAGGTTTTAGGAAGTCCACCGGGCTACCTCATAACTGCAACCACTGCTTTCGCACTTTCTAGCCAATAAAAAGAGTGATTTATGTTCCGCACACCTAATCAAAACCTTATCGATCACCAGCTTAAAACTCCATCTATTTTACTTAGCCGAACATGATTTTGCTTGCTGGCCGGAGAAAATAATTTATATTTGGGAAAAACTGCGAAGTTGAAGAAAAAATTTTTAGTAAAGTTTCACATTTTCACCTTAAATTAATTAAGCACTTAAATGGTAATAGTAGTGAAGACCCACAGTGACAATGGCCGTGAAATACCGTCGTGGATTCCAAACCGATCAGGCCCTATACTTTTGTGTAAATTATTTCATGACCAAACAGTGAAGGAAACCAGCAAGTCCCACAACCAATAAATCGCACACTTGTGACGTTTACTAACCCGTACTGATCTCGTGTGCTAGATTATAGCTCGCCTTTCGAAGTAAAGAGGCTTGTGTGAGACTGTAGTCAATACATAGTATAAAACAAAGTCGCTTTCGCTGTATGTCCGTATGTATGCTTAGATCTTTAAAACTACGCAACGGATTTTGACGCGGTTTTTTTTAATAGATAGAGTGATTCTTAAGGAAGGTTTGTATGTATAATAAATGCATAATATAGTAGAGAAACACTGATAAATTTAAAGGTTTCTAATGTGATGTCGTAAATAAGCACGTTTTTTTGCGCTTATATTGCAAACGCTGGCTGAATCCTACGAGATAGACCAAAATAATGTACTACAGTATTGTTCACCTTAAAAAGTTCAACAAAAAAGTCCGCGATGGTATATGTCTATCTCTTAGGGATAACCCAGCATAACCATTTTTATTCTTTACTAAAAAATGGTTATTTACGAAGTGATTTTAAACAATACAGCATTAATCCTTATCCATTTAAGTACCATATATAAATTGTGCATTTATTTTAAACGCCTACAATTTCCGGTAAAGATATCTTTTGCAATGACCATTAATAAATCGCAGGGTCAAACTTTTAACGTTGCAGGATTAGACTTGAGTGTTGAGTGTTTTTCACATGGCCAATTATATGTCGCGCTGTCAAGAGTAACGTCTAAGCAAAACATGTTTGTATTGGCTAATGACAAAAAAGCTGTGAACGTTGTGTATAAGGACATTCTGTAGTAGGTATATTTTGCATTGCACCCGTGCGAAGCCGGGGCGGGTCGCTAGTAATAATATAAATCAGTCCATAATATTCGCACTGCTGTGGTAAATCTGTATGTACCACATGAACCACCATCACTGGATTCTTTTATTCACAAAGTAAACAAATTTTAAGTTAAATGCATCTTTGTAATTCTATTTCAATAAGAAAAATTTCAAATTTAGATACTCCATAGACAGTTTAGACGCCATTATAAAAATGGCGACTAAAAATACGCCAGTTTACGTCAGAAGCGGACTAATTTGACAGGTTTAAACTGACGTTTTATCTCCTGTCTTAAACTTAAAGAAAAAATATGCACTGAACTTAAATATAATTTAGTTTGTAAACAAGGGAATCGGGGCCAATGGCGCCGATTCTGTTGTTCACAAACTAAACTAATTTTAAGTTATGTCATCTTTTTCTTTCCATTTCGTTAAGAAAAGGATAGAAGATAACATTTTAATTTATTCCTGTCAAATTAAGATACTCCATAGACAGTTTAGACGCGATTATAAAAATGGCGACTAAAAATACGCTAATTTACATCAGAAGCGGACCAATTGGACAGGTTTAAACTGACGTTTTATCTCCTGTCTTAAACCTAAAGAAAAAATATGCACTGAACTTAAATATAATTTAGTTTGTAAACAAGGGAATCGGGGCCAATGGCGCCGATTCTGTTGTTCACAAACTAAACTAATTTTAAGTTATGTCATCTTTTTCTTTCCATTTCGTTAAGAAAAGGATAGAAGATAACATTTTAATTTATTCCTGTTAAATTAAGATACTCCATAGACAGTTTAGACGCGATTATAAAATTGACGACTAAAAATACGCCAATCAGAACCGGACTAATTGGACAGGTTTAAACTGACGTTTTATCTTCTGTCCTTTTCATAATGAAATGGAAATAAAAATATGCACTGAACTTAAATTTAATTTAGTTTGTGAACAAGGAAATCGGGGCCATTGTCTAGTTTAATAACAGAAGAAGAAGAAGCTAAATAAAAGTTTCTAAATGCTGATCAGGTTCTGATCTAGTCGTGTTGTTGTACTAATTAAATTAATGCAAATATGTCATCTTGAACATGTCTAATTTACTGCAGGAATTGTACATCGGAGTTGTACTTGTTTCCTTAGTTAGATTTGATAAATGGTGCACTTGTAGAGTGAACCGCCTTCAGTAAATCTACTGTGTCTAAAGGCATTTCAGACTTTTAATAGTATCTAATCAAATACAACTAAAAGTTTGAAATGCCTCTAGACACAGTCCCCTTTATTCACAAACGTTGCTTAAAGTTAACTAGTGATTAGCGAATGTTTAACCATACATTTTTGCGTCTGCACGTCACTTAACTTTACCATTCGTTTATGAATAAACACTAGGGGGGTTTCTTCATAAACGAATTATAAAGTTAAGTGACGTCAGTCACTAGTTAACTTTAAGCAAAATTTATGAATAACGGGGAGTATATTTATTCACTTAAAGTGTAACCACGGATATAGATTGTATGTGTAGTATCTATGTGGATTTTGTTTAACTCCACGCGAAAAAAGCGTAAGTTTATATATGTAGGTATGTGTAAGTGCAGAAATGCCCGTCTCTTGGAGTCATCATCATCATGATCTGCTTAGCCTTATAGAACAGCCTATCTGACCTTCACAACCCGGTTACTGGATAATACGATACCATTTAGTAAGATTGCTCATCAAACTTTTGGGCTTCTGTCGACCCGTAACTGATGTTAAAGATCCATAAGTGGCAGCCAGGACCAACGGATTAATGTTATTTCAGAAGCACGGAAAGGTCACCTCTTGGAGTAATCCTTACTAATGCTGCTGTTAATTTTACCCAAACTATAGAGTCGCTTATTTGTCATGTTTTAAAAAACATACGCGTCGCCATATCGTCTTGAAAGCCTCCTCCTAGAAGGGGTTCTCAAGAAGAGTGTTTCATCGTTTTTAACCATCTGGTTAAAATGATAAAATATTTAGCAAGATTAGACACATCTCTTTTTTTATTTGGGTTGAAAATTCATCAAATGACCTCTCCCGCTCTGGACGGAGCGTGTCAGACTTTTACTGACTAAAACCCACCCGTGTTCCTTCACTTGCCTGTAGGCCTGGGCCACGGTTTCTAGGTTAAACACATGTTACTGCAGCTCTTTAAAGATGTAGCGGATGTTTTGTAACATAAATTACTTACGCGCTTATAACGTGCATGTTCTGTATCGCCGCAGATGGTCTTGACAGTCGTCTTGAAGGCGGTAACGGCGCGTGCGCTGTTGTCCCTGCTCCGTACAACACTGGTTGGAGAGACAGCGAGCCGCCCAGAGACATCGATGGAGGACTGGATAATCTGTACAGAGGGATAAAAAAGTTTAAGTATAGAAATCATCGTAAAGGACAAAATATTAGAATACTCTTCGTATTCACCGCTTTGGGGAATATTCATAGAGCGACGTGCTCATTTAAGTTTACTTTGCTAAGTAAGAGTTTCGTACGGATATGATTCCTTTAGCATAGAATAATCAGCCATAATGTTCCCACTACTGTAATACAGGACTTAGCTGTGATCTACCAGTCCGGCCCTGTGCGGGTTGATAGGTGTCACGTATATCTTTGAATTTTTGGATCAGGAATATTTTTTCACAATGTTTTCCTTCACCATTTTGAGAGCAGTTATGATACACAAATTAAAGTGCCCATACATGTTCGAAATTTCGAACAACTAACAACTACCACCATCCTACCAATGCTCCAAATAAAATTAATTTTAGGTCTGCCCTGATAATGCTAACATTCGTATGCGATACTTAGGTATATGACATTATTAGCACATGGCTTGTAATGTAATGTAGATGTACACACATTTATTTTTTTTTTATCTTGTTGCTACATGACAGGCTGTTCTATAGCTGTCGCAACCCTATCCAAATTTGATTCAGATTACAATACATCTAACCTAACATCGTAGATTTGTGTTGGTAAACTGTAGGTAATTATTATCTGGAAGTATGCACTGACCCGATTACTAAAACAATCACTGAAAGCTACGCTACTGCCGAGTGTAATAGAATAAGTTTTATGTACCTAAATCCACGCGGATGAAGGTGCGAGATTCTTGGGCTAAAGCAAAAAGAAAGGTTGTTTTTAAAAGATCGCCCTTATATTCCAAGATCGCAGAGCGATCAGACGTAACTTATTTTCACATGGATGAAACCTTAGGTTCGTAGTAGTGCCTCATGTACTTAGAATACCTGTGTGTTTGTGGAACTTGCCGAGTGACACCTGGGCAGGTACCAGGTGAGAAAGGTAACTAAAAATTAGAGTTATTTTACTTAAATTCTGATGGCTGATATTTATATATATTATGTATAATATTATACTAAACTAGTATCATAAAGTGTCAGACACTTTTCATGGACCAAAACTTTTGTCAGACGCTTTAAAGCTCCATAAAAAATAAATGAACTTTACTTATTTTCACATGTCTGACTTTTACATGTGTTATTGAGGTACACATACACACTTCAATTTTCCGTCTTCCATGGTTTTTTCACTATCACAAATTACTTAATATCAGTAAAAAACAGCGTTCGCAAATATCCGATATTTATAATAAATATCAAAATATCGGATATTTATGATATACATATATCCGATATATATCCAAAATCGGATATATATCCGATATTTATATCCATTTCTTAAGACTGCCATTTTATTATCTTATTACTACCTATACGTTTGCCACATGTACATGACAGTTTATTATTATGAATTTATTACAATATAAAAACAACATATTTTTAGTTTTTATTTAACAAAATAAACATAAAATCTTATAGTTCACAAAAATCAACTAAAAATAACTATCTTTTTCTGAGAAAACAAAGTCTATAAATATTAGGGAAACAAAATTAAAATATCTTAAAAATCCTAATATTTGTACTTAGTCGAGTTATAATCAAATAACAAAATAGTCTTTTTCTAGTCAGCTAGAACTGTCAAATCGCCTGTTGACATTCCTAAAGGATAAACACTACACTTCACTTTTAAGGAGTAGGGATGTTTGCAGATGATAGAATTGAAAATTATTTTGGCTCTTTTACGTTACACTATTACTATTGATTGCAGAACCCTATAGAATATGCCAGCAGCGCGTCGGTAAAAGCACTTAGATGCAACATACTATAAATTTTGATATATATCACAAAAAATGGTTTGATATATATCAGATATATATCGGATATATATCATGATATATATCAATTGATATATATATATCCTTCGAACCCTGGTAAAAAAATACACGGCATAAACAAAAAAAAAAAAACATGTGCTCTTTACGGATCTAAACTCTATACTACGTGACACGTACTAGGCACATACAGTAGAGTGGAGCAGATGGTAAGTTTAAGAAGGGGAACCGAGTTGCTATGGACATCTCACTCGCTGTTCAATGCATGCATAGTGCTTACGCGCTCGCACTCCCAGTCGAATAATTTTTGTCTTAAGGGATGTTTAGTCAGTCAAATTTGTCTGACTGATGAAATATAACTTTGTAGTAGTTACCTCAATAACATATGTAAAAGTCAGACATGTGAAAATAAGTAAAGTTCATTTATTTTTTATGGAGCTTTAAAGCGTCTGACAAAAGTTTTGGTCCATGAAAAGTGTCTGACACTTTATGATACTAGTTTAGTATAATATTCTACATAATATATATAAATATCAGCCATTAGAATTTAAGTAAAATAACTCTAATTTTTAGTTACCTTTCTCACCTGGTACCTGCCCAGGTGTCACTCGGCAAGTTCCACAAACACACAGGTATTCTAAGTACATGAGGCACTACTACGAACCTAAGGTTTCATCCATGTGAAAATAAGTTACGTCTGATCGCTCTGGGATCTTACTCTATTAGCGATAAGACACTCTTTGTAAAATCTTTATATTTATGTTCTGTAATTTATATGTTGTACATTATTCTATTCTATTCTGAAGCTAGCTAATAATAATGAGAGACTTACAAATACTTTTCTTTTTTTCATTCTGTTTTGTTGAACTTTTATACTACATGTTGGTATAATATGTCAGTCCGATTACTATTATTAATTTACAGATCACTACATTATTAATTTAACCTAACTGATAATAGCTTAAACAAAATACTTCTTCACTATTTGGGTTTGAACGTACTGAATTCATGACTCCGCCCTATAATATAACCAAATCAATTTTTTCAAAACATTCCTCTCTCTCTCTCTGCATACTTACAAATATGTACTTACAAGATTTCGTCATCAGAACGCATTCAAAGGTCCATCTGGCTAGATTAGAAGCCAAGCCCAATATAGTTAAGTAAAGGCAAGAAAAATTATAAACAGGCTGAAAAGGTTTCGCCATCAGGACGGGCGGCATACTACAAAACAAAAAACAATAAAAGAAAACCTCACTGGTAATACTACTTAGGGACCGCCAACGAAGAGCATAAAGAGGCATTTGTACTATTAACTATACGTAGCTTATTTCCTAAATCCGACAGCGAAAAACTACAACCCAGTAAATCTCTGACAGATCCTCGGATTATTTAGTACAGTCACCAAAGGACATAAGTAACTAGCGCCAGTGAAAATAGTTGAAGTATAATAAGAAAGTAATGGATTTTCTCCAATAAAATTTAATTTGATAAGTTTGCTGTCTTTTTTTTTAGTAGTTGTAAACTAGTGCTTGACTGCAATCGTTGATGGGAAAGCGCACTAGTTTATTAAGCCTATTCACTCAAAAAAACTGAGTGAATAAGAAGGAAGACGGCAGTTGAGCGAGGTGATGCTATGTTTAACCCAACAACACGACCAACGATGCTGCGCTAGAGGATGATCTGGAGACCCTCCACGCCCAAACTCCCGACACAACAACATTAGGCACATCGTACCCGGCACACATCGCAACACAACTGCTCAGACCCGTCCTCCGTCCGTTGTTTTCTATTGACCAAATTAAATTTCATTTTTAAAAAATGCACCGGTTTCTTACTAATCTACATATATCAAACGACGCTGCTTCTTGCTGCTCTTTTGGTGACTGTACACCCATTCTAAAGTAAGTTATTCCGGATCCCTATCCTGATAAATTGCATGATTTTGTATTTTATTTAGTAAGGTATTAACTAAGTCATTGTGTTTGGTAAGGAGAGCTTATAAAATACACGAAATAAATCGAGACTTATCATCCCTTAGTCATGAACGTTTCTTAAAGTTAAGTAATGATTAGTTAGTGATGATTAGATAGTGTCTGTTTAACCATATATTTGTCACTTAACTTTAAGAAACGTCTATGAATAAACGCAATATGCCCAGAGTTGCTTTTGTGCATGTACTTAAAATCTTAAAGTCCGTCTGAACGGGAGAAACTCTAAAAACTACCGAGCAGATATTATGCACATGATTTTGACTAATGGACTGAGTGATTCATGAGGAAGGTTTAAGTGTATAACTCATTAAAGTTTTCTGTATATTGACTGAAACGGGACTTTGATGTCGGAAAATCATGCCGACTGGCTATACTGGAGTCCGTATAACTAGTAAAGTTTAAACATCAAAAATATAATGATGAAACAGTCACTAGTTAAGTAAGCAACCTTTATGAATAAAAAAGGGGTTAAGAATATATATAATACGTTTTTTTTTTAATAATTATAAACTAGTGCTTGACTGCAATCCCGCCTGATGGTAAGCAGTGATGCAATCGTTGATGGTAAAGCGCACTAGTTTATTAAGCCTATTCACTTAAAAAACTTAGAAATAGGAAGGATGACGGCAGTTGAGCGAGGTGATGCAATGTTACACCCAAGACCAACACGACCAAACGATACTGCGCTAGAGGGAGATTGATGTGGAGACTCCCCACGACCAATCTCCCGACACAACAACATTTGGCGCATCGTACCCGGCACACATCGCAACACAACTGCTCAGACCCGTCCTCAAATGGCTTCACCAGAGAAAAAAATATGTATATACAATGTGTCTTTATGTGGTCATAAATCAATAGAGAAATACTAAACAATGTATTACGGAATAAAAACATTGTATTCCCAAATTACCACAGAATAGGTACTTTTAATAGGGTATTTGACTAAAAAAAACTAATTAGTCCGTCAGTCAGATTTCCAAAAAATACTAGACACGTATTTTTTCTTTTTTCATATAAACGAAAAATGAAAACGACACAGTGCGTTCAAAACTCGTGCGACGTCACTACACGCTACACTTTATAGCGGCCAGTGACGTCACCAGCCACCACTCCTGATCTTTGATGCCTTTTATATTTGTCAATTTTTATTGATTTGATAAAACAAAATATACGTACCCAATATTTTTCTATAATCTGAATGACGGACTAAATAGAATCATTTTTTTTTTACCCAGGAAACATCACTATTCCGATAGTAGTATGTTCCAGAGAGATGTTATTCAACATACACGCGAGCGAAACCCCAGGCAAGTTAAGTCCGTGATAAACACGTTTTCATAACTATGATTATGACATAATTATAAATAACTTAGGTTTACTGAACTTTGAGCAATATTGTTATGGATTAAATACCTACGATCAAACAAACCACCTACTTAATGAACTACGACATGGAAATAGCCATTTAATTATTTAACCCCAGTGGCAACATCGATCGATATTCCTAGAGCGTTTCATATACATTTGAACGTTTCCACGGAATACATTGAACAGTCAGTTGTGATTGTTTATTCATCTTTTTCGCTCGAAAACAAGAAGGAAGGTAGCACCACAATGAGACCTACCACGAAAGTGCGCTAACCCTCATTAGCCCCTCTTTTCTGCCCAAATAACGCAGTGACTTGCCAAATAAACCGGTGTAACTAACCAAATAATATTTCTACTGACCAAATAAAGGCACATTTTGGTTTACTTCCACCCTCATTCTCTCTCCACGGTTATTAAATGAGAAAACCCCGTGAACGAATTTTCCTCGAATTTGTAAAAACATGGATTTTGTTGTTGCCATGGTGATTCGGATTCAAAAAGTCCCAGGCTTTTGTAATTGCTATGATATTAACATCGGGTAAGCTCTCATTGGCTTCTCCGTAAAACATTTTTATAACAATGTTTTTCGAACGAGGTACTCCTCGTTCGAAAAACCGTTCCCCGTAGGTACTGTTTTCCGGTGGTTTCATCAGGTTAATTTAATTAATTCTGGTGTCCACTTATTTGCTGAGATTCTCTTATTACTGCCAACTAGCAATCTGTCCTTAGATTAATTCTAAGAATCTGCCTTTCAGATACCTGAGTTCAATTTGTCTTACAGGCTTAGAATAATACAATAACACTTACAAAGTTAGTCATTGCATGACAAATATGCGCGAACTGATTTTGTGTGCGTTGCGTTACTCTTAGACAAGCGTTCCTCTTGGTCTATGTCAATATTTTTTTGTAACAATGATCACCATCTGCCTCTTACCAACTTTATCAAGATTTGCTTACAGTCTAACCGGTTACATGTAAGACCTCCACCACTCTACTAATCAATAACAATAGTGGGATAACTTATAACAAACCCAAAATGCCCCGTATCTCCTATAATCTACTTCCTTGTTTGCAACTCAAACATTTCACGTACATACCAACGTATGGACACGTGGTTTCGAGTTACTTTTTCATGGGTAGCTCGCGGTCTTGTACAGTTTTTCGATTCGCCGCGGGCCTGTTCAGTGTTCATTACGGACACAGTATAATGTACGTGCATAATTCTTTTTCCTTTTGTAACACGACCAGTCTTTATTACATCTGGAACGCGAATGAATGCGCAATTAAGATTTTCTTTTGTGCTATTTCTAGTTTCGGGGATTTCATTACGGGCATTTGCTTTTGCATATTCTTTAAAAATGTGAGATTTCTTCTATATTTCAGACATGCATTTAGAGTCTGTACAAGCATCATCTGCTATCTCAATATTTAGTTCTGAACCAGAACTTTCTTGTATAAGTTTTGGCGTTTCAGTAACTCCTGTCCTAATTGTCAAAGGAAATAGTTTTCCTCCTTAATAATTACTACGAAAGATCAATCAAGAAGTTGTAGTTCAGTCAAACAAGTTCTTCATCATTTTCGAGATAAAAACACATAGCTAAGCTGTCTGTAGTTAAAGTTTTGTCTGGCGTTACTTTTGCGTTTGCGTTTATATTCAATAGTGTGTGTCGAATAGATTCAACGCAAATCTAGTAGCTGTGTTTACTTGCGACAAAACTTATACTGAGAAGCTATCTATTTTAAGAACTACATGAAACGAATACAAATAAACCGAAAAAGGAAATCTATAAATAAACACGCTTTTAAAAGTTTTTATCTGGAAACACGAAGAAAGAAAATAAATTAAAAAGGTTAAGCGAAGCTGTTATATTAAATATCTGTGTAATTTAATTTAAGAAGCAGTAATTTATTGCTTTCTTTGTAGGACATAAAACCATATTACATGAAATGTTTACGAAATTACTCGGCACAAATTTCATGATGTATATGAGCCTCTTCTACGTCCAATGAACCTGTCTACACGATTTTCCTAGTTAGCAGCTATGAATAGGCTTTTTCGCTTAAACCTTACAAAGAGAGGCCAATAAAGCATTAAGGGTTCCGTAACCAAGTATCTCCACTGTTGGTCTGTCTGTCTGACTGTGACTAGACTGTATCTCGTAAACCATTATATTTGGCATAATTATAAATTGCTGGTGCCGCTATAACAACAAATACGGAAAAAAATTTAAAAAATATTTTTTATGTAAATAGGTTTTATTAAATCTTCTTCTTTTTAGAGAGTCAGTATGATGACCATGTCACCCTCGTAGAAGCACTGTGCTACGCTCAATATCTACGTCACAAATCAATAAATTTTGTATTGCTTCTCCTGCATGCTTATTCTGTTACACAATTTCAATAGCAATTTGAATCATTTTGAACGATATTGATAATCCGTTGCTTTGTATGTGAATAACGGACTGAATGTTGTTGAACTGTAAAAATGAAAGCCATTGGTACTGTAAGTGTTTTACGCAATTACCCCGCTGGACACGGGAGATTCCAGTCAAGGTACTGTTATACATACAAATAGTTACTCGAATTCTTCATCTAGTTCACACAGTCTAGTTTTCATAGCACCCTAAGTATGTTAATAAAAAAGTTCGCCGCTCCATGATCGTCACACGCAAGGAAGGTGATGGTCAAAAATCCCCACAGCTAATTTTACAATTGTTCTTTTTGTTTATGCCTCTATGTCTATTACCTAGGAATATTTTTTGGGAACGATCTTACTAACAAATTGGGCTTAAATGCCACAAATAAACAGTATTTATTGATCTTTTGTTTATCCCAAAACTTATTCGCAGGAACGACCTCGGCCCTTTTCAGGTTTCCGTTGCCAAATGGCAAAAAACGGAACCCTTATAGATTCGTCATGTCTGTCTGTCCGTGTTCCGCTCCGCCCAGAGCGGGAGAGGTGCGTGTCAGACTTTTACTGACTAAAACCCGTATTTCTTCACTTGCCTATGCGCCAGGGGCACGGTTTCTCTTTTGACTAACCTACAACCCTGACCCAAGCATTGGTCTACGTGAACCCCGTTACGATGTGCTGATATCTCTTTGAGGTGCGCGCGAAACACAACGCGCCGTCGACCCGGGCTTGGTCCTTACCGAGCGGCGAGCTGCCCGCTGCTCGACGCCCGCAATACCGCGCCTGCGGTGGTCGGGAGTCCGATGTCCGACCAAGACGTCTCCTGCTGCGGCGGCTAGAGGCGTGAGGACGCTGGGATTCCCGCCACCTCATGCTCCCCCTTTAACTTCTCCTTTGCAGCATCACTGCTTCGCAGAAGGAGGTCACGTCTTGATCATGGCGTAAAACAGGGCCGGACGTGAGAGATCGTCGCCGATTGCCGCCACGAGAACATGGCGGTGCTTCATCCTAACCCGGCAGACCACCACCGTATCCTTCACCGTGTCCTCAAGGCCTCAGCCCTCAAGTCATCGGCCCTCGCGTGTGCACGTAACTCGGGCATGCAATTGAAAATCAGAAACTCAAATCAATATTAAATAATTAATTAGACTTGGCCGGATATTTTTTTTTTAATTATTTTAAACTAATCCTGTTAAAAGCTGGTTTGGTATACAAAAGTACTTCAAAATCGAAGCTAAATACCTAATTACAAAAGGGATAAAATAGTAGATTTTTATATATAACCCTACTAAAATGGCTCATTGAATGAGTAAATAGAAAAGAAACCAAGTAATGGATTTTTAGCGTCGTGTGTACCGTACCACTCACACACAACACTTTTCACTACAATTGCGAGAAAATAAAATGGTAAATAAATAAAGCAATAAGGATGAATTATATTTTGCAATTAGAGATAAATTCTAAAGATTTCTGCGCCATGTCTTTTTTTAAATTTCTTTTGTAGCCGCAACACAATGCACGCATACTACCGAAGAGGCCGCGGCTATCAAATCCATTTTCAAAATAAATGTTTTTCTTTTTTATAAAACAGTAATAAGTCGAGTCTTTATTCATTATTATTCTACATAAAGACTTTTTCGTTTTTGTAGGCTTTTAGGTAACAGCTAAAAAACATTAAAGAAAGCAATGATATAATATTGGAAACAAATGTAATACCTCAAAGGTGATTCCAAGTGCACTCGATGTGAGGAACAAGACGGTGCCGGTTGGTGATGCGACGACGGGTGTGGCGGTAAGGGCGGGGGACTACTATGTCGGCTCAGCGTCTCTGGAGACACCAACGCAGCCCCTGCGGATGCCGGGCTCGGCAGGGGCGGAGCACTACCGCCAGATATCTCGGAGTCTGCGCCCCCGAACGTGGCACGGGAGACGTGGGAGCCACCCGACATGTTGTTCGCTGGGATTGAGTAGCAGCTGTAACAAAAAGATAAAATTTTAGCATTGTATAGAGAACTATAACAATTTCTATTGACAAATTCTGGAATGTCAACCCAACAATTCACACACACAGGTCGAATTCGACAGTCCCGTACCAGGCGGACAAATAGCCTGTAAAGAATCCCTTTAAATAAAAGCCCTAAACGGATCATTGTAGAAATCAATAAATATATCGGTCGAATTGAAAACCATTTCTTTGTTCAGGGTCCCAATTACGTAACACATTAATACTCTCACTTTGAATCATTATTAGACATTGCTAATCAATTGCTCCATATGTTCCAAAAAAGTGTTTGCTCAACAACGTAAAAAAACGCAATGTATATTGTTGAGCTGTGAAAATGAATACATAATTACCGGGCATAATAAGCGCGAAGGTTGCTTTCCGCTAACAACTCACAAATTCACACTTTTATTGTTTTTATATGTTTTTTTTTTTTTATTATTAATCTATTTATTTCGAGCAACCAGGCTCATAGTGTTAGTTACAATGTGCCTACAAACTATGTTAGTAATACATTTACAAACAATACAAAAGCAGCAGTGGTTCACAAACTGACAGTCCAAAACATTTCTTGTTAAAACCCCACATTTTAAAATAGTTCAACAGCGCAATTGATGGCCCCGATAAGTGTCCCAGTTTTGAATTATCTAAAATATTAAAATTGTCAAATCGTAAAACATAGGAACATTTTTACTATATTATTTTAATCTGTGCCAAATAAACATATTTTCTTTATTCTTGTTTTTATATCTAACTAGCGTCCCGATACGTGCTTCGCTACGTATAAAATAATAAAAACAAATTTATTGGATGATCGAAATTATTTATTCAAACATATTTTTTTTTTCTTTTTTATTGCTAGCAATTTTAAAACTTAATCCAAAACATTTAGACAAACAATTTTCTTTGTTTTTCCATTTCTAGCATGTATAAACAAACGACTGGGGATACCGACTTTCGAACAGGCAACATAAAGTTGGGCTTTGTTGATGAATATAGCAAATGATAAACGCGCTGGATATTGTAATCGTTTGAACTCAAATGGCATATCAATTGGGCTCATAGGGATACGCGGTAATAAACAAACTTCTCCTTTTGATTTACCAGTTAAAATCGTAGCTTAAATTAAAGGCAATAAGTTTTTCACTGCCAATCTGGTGCCATTACACAGTTTTGGTGGATTATAAAATTACAAAGAAAGTGGCATTGATTATTCGACCATTATGTCACTAGCCCAGACTACAACTTCAAAAGACACCTATCTCGACTTTTATTCTACAGTTAAAATATCACCAGGTGCACGCTGTCTCATAACAGGTCGCTCGTTTAGTAAATGATCCTCTTGCCACAGTGTCTGAAAGCTGCGCTTGCAACAACAAGGCCCAGGAGACCGCTTAATTAGTAATGAGCACCAGGTGTTGTTGTTTGCAGCCGGGAGTGATCTCCCTAGCTCCAGGTGTCGTACTATGAAACTATTTCACACATTGTCGTTTCAAAATGTGGTACTGTTAGTTTGGATGTTTAATTCATTTGTCATAAGAAATTATAGCTCATATGGTATACTATGGTATCAATCAACGAATATTTCCATGACCTGCAAATAGTTGTTCAGGGTCTGGCTGTTTATGTATGTGAGCTTATTTATATGTTTGTAAACACATCCACGATACAGGATACTTTCCTGGAGTGGAGTAACGTTCTTTTTTTAAAAAAAAAAATAATATAGTTATTGGAAATAAACGTATGAAAAATAGGTAAGCTACCTCTGTAGTAATAATTTTGAGAATTTTGCATTTGTAACTGACTAATTTTGTCTATAAAATAACGTTATTCGAAAAAGTAGAAGTATATCATATTCACAGATAGAAACAGTCTATTAAGCATATACCTAATTGTTTTCTTCAGACCGCCAAGTATTACCATTATCAGTGCTAATGCACTAAACGTTAGACTTCTTTGTCTCCTCAGATGGGAAAAAATAGATAAAACCGTAGATATCTAGAATATTAAAAGTGTTGATTCAAAAGCTAATCTCGTTTCAACTTAAATGAGTCTGGTTATCTAGAACAGATCAACTTTTACTCGCGGCAAAATTACCAACGAAAAAATACAAATGGCCATTCGGAAATAACCGCAGAATTGCCTTATTCGTCGTTAGCTACATATCTGTAATAGTACCTACTTACTTACCAAATAACTTTTCTTTATAAAGAGACATGCTATGACTATGGATTTCAATAAAATATACACTAACTACTGATTTTCGCAAACAAATATGTTGCGTTTATGTTAATCCATGGTCCCATACACAAGAAAAATGGTTGGACCACTATAAATGGGCCACTCAGTAGACCAAATTGTTTGTGATAAATCATTTATATCGTAGTAGGCGTAATATATTTTAATATGTACCTACATATCAAGTAAACACCTATCACAAGTGTAGGTACTACATACATTTATTTTCAGAGCATCTCCATTCCGCGCGGTACCGGTGCTTACGTCAGGGTAAATGGAGATATAATCCTCCAAATTCATCACCATTACGATTCGTCGACGCTGTACTTACTCTCTCAAATATGGGTGCGGGAAAATGAGGCAAATACTGAAAGCCCTCACCGTTCCAATTTCGCAAGGTTACACGCTAACTATGACATTTGGGCGGATAGCTTTTACAAGGAGTTATTAAGAGAACGCGAAGAATCCTCCCTCCCTAAGTGAGTTACACGGGAAACATTTGAGATACCTACGTTTTTCTCTGGACGAGATACGCGGGTTCAATGAACTTTTGAGAGCAGTTTTCCGCTTTCGTCTGGCAACATTTTGTACCAATTTCTTTTTTATAAATTTTCAACATTGCGAAATTGCCTGTGTCAAGGTGTAATTTGTGTTGGAATCTGATTGGTATTGCAGAGATTTTTCTCCTGAAACTTTCTAAATTAACTTTCTCGAAGTCTAGACACTTGACGAAGCTTCGGCAGGTAAACTGTTGGTGGAAATTCCTAATTCCCAAAATGTGTTTTTACGGCCAAGATATAGCTTTTAGTTATAGGTGGTTTTTAATCAATAAGAGTCTGATAGACCCCGGGCCCTCCCTATGGCGGTGGACATTCATGAGGATTTTCCACCCCGAGGAAAACAAAGTATAGGTGCTAGGTTAAATGGTAATAAGTTAAGTAGGCATAAAATATACCAGAATTACTTATAACGCTAGAGATACAATACCACTAATGTGTTAATACTCATTACAGTTTAGTTTTCTTTTCACTTCAAACAATAAGTCTAAATTTACACATTCTATGCAGTTAGGTACCTGTTCAAGCCTAAACCAGAGAACAGATTACGATAAAATGTGACATGGATAGATTGCATCCTGGAAAAGGGCATTTTAAGTAAGTTTAGTAATTTATAATAAGAGATTTGTAATTCCAGGAACTCCCGTGTGAGATAATTTCCAACAACCACGCGGGTGATGCCGAGTGCAAAAGCAGCTTTCTTAAAAGCAAAAAAACCTATTTCAACATTCAAAACAGCTGTATATTCGTATGTAAAGCACAATCGGAAATATTCCCCATTGCGACTGTATTTTAAAATATTATATGGAATAATCGTTCATAATATTCACAAATGGACGCCCTGCCCCAACGTGCCGAGAATTCGATACCAGGAGAGAATACGGCGCAACGGTATAAGTTCATAGTTTATGAACTACGATGGCACTTGTACGGAATCTCAATTTCTTCAGGCTTCCTATTGTGAAGTTATGAAGACATTTTCTTGGCATATGAATATATTGTATCTACATATATTGGAATTGAATTAATAGTCGTTATGTAATTGTATATATTCGTAGTAACTGAGAGACTGTTTAGGGCATGGGCGTACCCAGGGGGGGAGCAGGTGGGGGCAGCTGCTCCCCCTGGAAATCTCGCAGAACATGTATGAACTTCCCTAATTACTAATCAAAGTATAAACGGGGACTTATACAGATCATTTGCGTCTATTTGCCCTACACACTACACTACTAATACCTAATGTTTTATGAAGATGTAGGTTGTAATACAAAATAGCCGGGGATGATTCGACCCTAAAAATCTGACTAGCGTAGCGTGCCAAATTTTATCCACATCTGTTTAGCAACTCTAGCGTAACAATCAAACAAATACAAATTTTCTCTTTATAATTGGTATTAGAAATGAGGAGATCCGCAGAAGAACCAAAGTCACTGACATAGCTCTTCGAGTGGCAGTGGGCAGCGCACATTGCTCGTAGAACCGATGGCCGTTGGGGCAGTAAGGTTCTGGAGTGGCGGCCACGTAATGGAAGACGCAGCGTAGGGAGGCCCCCAACAAGGTGGACCGATGACCTGGTGAAGGTCGTCTGAAGCCGATGGATGCGGGCAGCACAAGACCGGTCAGCGTGCAAAGCCTTAGGGGGAGGCCTTTGTCCAACAATGGCCATCTATAGGCTGAAGAAGAAGCAGAAGAAGAATAAGTATTAGTTTTCCGATATTCCCACGGAACCGACATTAATGCAGGTGAAACCGTGGGTGCATCTAGTTTACATTAAAATAGAATCTATAAATTATGCTACTGTTGGATTCATTTTTTGTATAAATCAGAAATCACAAAACAAAGGAAGCAGGAAAACTAACTCGGACGGAACAATTGACACTAAAAGGGAGAGAAATACAGAATACATAATCGGATTAAATAATTCCAAGAAATGTTCTTTCCTATGCATCGAAAGTGCCACAAATCGAATCACTGTTGGCCGCTGACGAGATGGGGCGTCAGTCGCACATTTCCGTATCCAATATGGCCGCTTTCGATTTCCGGTCCCGTCTCTTGCGTAAACGGTTTACCTCGGATTACATACAGCGTTTATTTTAATCAAACGAATGTTCGCCTCTTGCGCGGGTCATGGGATTAAACTTGCGTCCATCTGGATCGCTTCAAATACGAGCACAATGTGTAAAGCAAAATAAATTGCTCGAGTATAAATATATCCGATACCATCTGGATTTTTGCGGAAATGCCACAGATAACGATATTTCAGAGGGCTGTTGTCAATTCTTTTGTTGTAGTCTCGAATAAAAGCACCGTGTTTCAGTTGCTTTGTTTACAAAGGCATAAAAGCTGAAATGTGTATTTTTTGGCAATTTTTCTACCATAAATCAAAGGTCTATGAATAAAAATCCGGAACTCATAAAAAATGATGTATTTTATCGTTTATTCTATTTCTGAATGAACGTGCATTTAACTTGGGAATAATAAACAATGTTACTTCTACGAATCGATTCAATTTATTACACAAGGTGCCAAAGACAAACAGAATTAACCTTCTATTGACCGCTATTGTAGAAATATATCTATGCCCAGAATTGACCCTAATAGGACCCTGTTAGTAATCCTAACTAATATTATAAATGGGAAAGTGAGTTTGTTTGTTTGTTCCGCTTTCACGCCGTAACTACTGAACCGACTGCTTTGAAATTTTGCAGACGTAAAGTTAGAAGTCCGGATTAAATAATAGGGTACTTTTATCCCCGAAAAATTTGATATTCCCGAGGGAAACCTAAAAAGCTCGATATGAACGAACTCCACGCAGGCGAAGCCGCGGGCGGAAAGCTAGTTACTAATAATCATGGCCTAAGGCATATCCTGGTTGGGCTTCGAACTACTGTAACTTCAAGCGTTGGGTCGACCGGGCGGCGAGCTGTGAGCAGCTCGCCGCCCGGTGAGGATCAGGCCCGGGTCAGCGGAGCGTTGTATGTCATGCGCGCCTCAAAGAGATGTCAGCACTTCGTGACGAGGTCCACGAAAACCGATGCCTGGGTCAGAGTTGCGGGTTGGTCAAGAAAGAGAAACCGTGGCCCCGGTGCAATTGAAGGAACCCAGGTGGGTTTTAGTCAGTAAAAGTCTGGCACACCCTTTCGCTCCGCCCAGAGAGGGAGAGGTCATTAGATAATTTCCCATTCACACCAAAAGAAGACATGTCGTGGTTGAAAACGATTCCAACGACACATTATTTACTAGACACAGCATCTTCTTAATAAACTAGATACCTATTGGGGATAAGTCATAACAGCCGCAGAGGTCGATCAATCAGGTTAAGCTATGCTTACCACGGTTGGTCTGTGGCTTAGTGACCATATTTACGTACCGAGACCCTTTTTTGAGGATGGGAAATCATTAAATGATGTCTCCCACTCTGGGCGGAGCGGTAGGGCGTGTCAGACTTTTACTGATTAAAACGCACCCTTGTTTCTTTACTTGCCTGTACGCCAGGGACATACCGAAACCCCTCCGTGAATCGGAAACTATATTAAGCCGATGGTTTCGGCTATCGTTACAGGTAGTCAGGAGCCCCAAAGACCAACTAGTCTTACCAAACGGTATCGTATTACGCTAGAAGTGGGTTGCTGGTAGCTTCATTCGGTCAGACTGGAAGCCGACCTACGATATACAACATTTTTTTTATGCGAAACCCGAAACACGTGTCCAGTATTTTTAAGTAAAGAATCTATGTACAAAATTTCAAATAGATATCATGAAAAACCACAAAGTTATGAGCTTGTTATCCTACTTGGTTGTCCTAACAAAAATATGGTCCACGCTTTGTTCCGGCGGGCGAGCCGGGGGCATTGACCTGAGCATCAGCTGAGCGCGGGCATGCGCCCGCGTAAACTGCGTAGCGCGCTCAGTAACCACACCGCAACAACTTCTATAAGTATGTATTTGTTAAAAAATATAACATGGTGTCAAAAATATGATTGGAATCGATTCAGTTGCTTATTCTGAACAAACTGTATTCAGGTTTCGCATAAACACAAAATAACGTTATAGATACGAAAGATCATCATCTTTCCTATCCATGTTGGGTTCGCCATCCAGTGAACCAGTTTCTGCCGTATGAAGAAGAACCTCAAGGTTCCTTAATTCGTCCGATGCTTCTTAGAATATGTGCGGGCGACATTGACTCATGTTTTCACAACTCATATTTACTTTGTTTTGAAAATCATCACTGCAATATCATCGGATGATGACATGAATCATTTTCCTCTTCTAACTGCATGTAAAACTCATACATAATGCATGCGATCGAGTAAGACTTTAATTTCTTTGTGAAGAATTTTCATTTTACTCATCCCACCAAAATTCATACTTTAATATTATAAATGCGAAAGTATCTCTGTCTGTCTGTCTGTCCGGCTTTCGCGCCAAAACTACTGAACCGATTGTAATGATATTTGGTACACAGATAGTCTATAGCCTGGAAAGGACATAGGCTATATAACATCCCGCTATGACTGCTCCTATTGAGCAGATCAGTAACAAAAATTATTGCGAAAACGGGAAGTGAACACGGGCGTACATATTGCTCCCATTATTTTAACAGGCGCTTATTTTATATCAACTGAGCTCCTGTAAACTGAAGTCCACGCGGACGGAGTCGCGGGCTCGTTAGTGATCCTAAGATTACTACTACTTTTCTAATTTTCCCATAAGTGGCTCCATGTCGCATATACAATTGTTATTCATCTGTTATAGCTGTCCTCCTATGAATAAATAAATGATAAGGAAAACTATTCCACTACGACAATAAAGGAAAATAAGATAATAAAGCCTTAGTAGATCTCCTCATAAATCACATCGACCAAGAATCAAATTCTTCTCTCGTTACCTGCCATCTGTAATACTTCTATTACATTGTCTTCAATATTAATATCAATGTTGTAGACATGATGAAATCTGTTTTTCTTAGCTCCAGGCGGTGATGGAGGGTAAGAAAAATGTAGTGATTTTTTATGGGTGAAAACTGCTTTGTAATCTTGCATTACTTGCGTTTTGCGGCGAGTTGATTTTGATTTATACATTCAACCTTTTGACAAGGGTTTTGTTTAGCATGGAGCTGAGTGATAGGTTAAAATATGAATATCATCATCGGATTGAAAATCTAAAAGTCACAGAATAATAACGTACACTGCTGATGACTTATGGGATAATACACTGTCACACTGATAAGACATTGTCTGGTACAGAGTGACGATCTCCCTAAGTGTTCTGAACATACACTTCTGTACTCAGATTTTAATTTTGTCGTCTCTTTGTGTATTTTATTGTGTATACATAAATAATAAAATATATAAAAATAAAAATTGGAAATGCTGGCCGGAAAATATGAAAAAAAAAGTAAAAAATACTATAAGTGCTTGTAACTAAAGAAATACATCTACAGAATAACATCTATCTGGCCAGCTATTCACTAAATAAATGAAAGGCTAAACAAAAACCCGAGTTCCGTGAACCTTAATGATTATAGGATATATTATTAGAAGGAAGTAATTAAACTCTTATGAAAGTAGCCGCAAACTCAATTCGAATTACCAGCCAACGTCCATGTTCTCGACCAAGTTCTTAATTAAACCGGACGAGATAACCGCAAATCGATCCTATTCAACTCTAGAATATATTAATATTCCTGTGTTAAATGGAATTACCAGTAACTACCAAGGAACTAGGAACAAGAAGGAACTAGGAACGACATAATAGCGCTTTAGAATTAGAAGTCACTGTCTTCTAATTCTAAAGCGCTATTATGTCGTCTGGGGTCTAAGAATTACGGATTCTATTCTCTAGTCGATATCGATTTCGCTTACAATAAAATCAAAGAGGTCCATTACATGCTGATATCGTGCCTTTGAGACTAATAGTGTTCGGCATTTTGCTGATTTTGCTATGCTGTTCAAAATTTATGAAGCTGAAGTCATGAAGACATTTTTTGTAATCATTATTCTGATTTATCATAATTATGTATTAAGTAAAATATATGTTTATGTATGTATATTACTCACAATAAACTAACCTCAATCGTAACTAATGTTTAACTTAATTGCGACAGAAAGATTGTTTGTTACGCCTTTACGCTAAAACTGCTGAAAATTTTTGAAATAAATTTGGCACACACATAGACTTATCACCTGGATATATCCCATGTCCTTACATAGAATAACGTTCATCATATGCCAAAGACAAAATCGCTAACAACAGCTAGTTCTAAAAAAAATTTGGACTTAGTATAACAAAATCCATTTTGGTTAAACATTGGTCTACTTATACAACATCTCAACAATGATACAGAAAAACTAAATAGACTTTACAAAACAATACGAACAAATAGTTTTTCAACAACAATACAAAACTACAGACACGATTTAAAGTTAAGAGAAAGTTTCCTAAAATGGTCAAACTACCCAACTGTATCCGAAAGCGAAACAATTTCAGGATTAAATTCGCTACCCACCACTTACCGGTTGGGCAACTGAAACAAGCCGCCATAACCTTTCACTATCGGCAAATTTCCTACGTTTGGAAGTAAAGGTAGAATGTAGATAATTTAGATTTGCGATGATGAATATTTGATAGCAACACACCCTTTTATTCATAAACGTTGCTGGAAGTCAAATAATGATTAGCAACTAACAAAGTAAGGTTTAAACGCCACTTAACTTCATCATTATAAATGGGTGAACTTCAAAGATATAGGTTCAGTAGTTGAGTGCCTTACATTCTGAGCTGAACTACACAATTACTGAAAAATGCTTCCACTGTCTGGAAGAGACCCTATTTATTATTATTTATACAACGTTATTTTTATATATGCGAAACCCGAAAAACGTGTCCAGTATTTTTATGTAAAGAACTTATGTACAAAATTTCAAGAAGCTATCATGAAAAATCACAAAGTTATGAGCTGGTGTTATGTTACCTGGTTGTCCCTACAAAAATATGATCAACGAGCAGCTCGCCCGCTCGCTCCTGCAGCGGCGCGGTACGTCGGTGGCCCTAGGACACTATAATCCGCTGTGAACTGTATTGTTACACTAGGTAACCACACTGCAATATTTTTTAAATATATTTGGGAAAAAATATAACATGGTGTAAAAATGATTGGAATCGATTCAGTTGCTTATTCTGAACAAACTATATTCAGGTTTCGTATAAAGAAAAAATAACGTCGTATATAACACACACACACACACACACACTGTGGTGGTACACTAAAAACGTACATTTATTAAAAACACATTCAATACAACAAAATGTATAATGACGGCCCCATCGCTAATGCAATCTCTTCCAGAGAGTACCATAAATGGAACTGTCATTGGTGCAAATATTATAAATTCAAGAAACTAAAATAGATACACAGATACATACATAACTATATAAATACTAATACCGTAATTACGTAACATAGTTTTAATCACGATCCAAATTATTTTGAAGCATATTGCTTTATAAGTTCGAAAAATTTATCTGCGCAACTACACAAATAACGCAACGAATGTTATTCTGTTAAAATGAACGCCACTGCTACTATATTTGTCACGCAATTACCCCCTGGTCCATTCAAATCAGTGTGGTTCTTTCTTCAAAAGACCATTTCAAACACTAATCTCCATTGTCTGACCAAGGTCCAATATTATCTCTGGATTTTAAAACATACTCTAATCCTAACTTAGTTTCATCAATTCTTCTCAGGTGTAATCAGACACGTAATGTCGGCTCCATCTGCACGGTTCATTTACGCGTTAAAACTTGATGAAGTGTTTAAAAAGAGGGTGACTACTTACTACTTCGTGGACGATTAATAGAGATGTATGGAAGAAAAATATATGTTGCGCCGACCCAAAATAAATTGGGACAACGGCAGAAGAAAAATCATGATCCTATTTACAGAATAAACAGTTTCATTTCTTTTCAAACAAAATAATATTAGCTTTTCGTCTTACTACCATGAAAGCCGAAAACGGTTTGGTCTCGACAACATAGTCTGGTGCCTTTGTTGGGATACTGTTGAGTTTACGATTAATTCTTTCAAGTGTTACTACATTGTTCCAAGCCTTAACAACAACGAGCTTACACATGTTCCTTTTCGTAATTAAAATGAACAAAGCTTTTCGCATGTTATAGTACATTACGATATTAGTGCGTAATGATGGTTATAACATGCGAGGCGGAATTTCAGCCCGAGCCGAAGGCGAGGGTGTAATTGAGCCGAGCATGTTATAACCAATACGCACGTATATCGTACGACATTTTTTAACACACTTGCGAGGAAACAGAAAAAAAGATATTCACAATACAAGTACAAAGAAAAGAAAATTTGAGAAAAATGGCGCGAGGTTTATTTTCTACCGTAGCTGCGTGAAAATGTTGGCAAAGATGCTAGAGCATGCAGTCAAGTTTTTAAATTACCGAATAAACTGTTTTTTTTTTTACAAATACTCATTTAAATACAAACAAATACAAATTTGTTTATTTCAAATGGGACATCAGTTATTTTAAATAAACTCAATAAGTGAATGCACACTGTTGCTTTCCCGCCATTAGTATTATTATTTGCCATTTTAAATATGGAACAGCGCGCTGCTCACTGGCTAGAGCCGCGCGGCGGCGATCAGTTCCATAATTATTTGAAATGACAAATAATGCTGTTATGGAATTTGTATGGACTATAACTTAACTATTTGCTTTGATAACACACGCGTTTGTTATGGCCCGCTTTACATATTTAAAACCGGTGGGATTACATCAGCTTTACGAGCAAGGGTGTTAAAAAATGTTATAACGTGTCTACGGAATTTCTATTGTATCTATTCGACCATTAATCTACAATAGAAACTACAACAATAACAAAGATTAATAACGTATCAGAAGTGGTTAATTTCTAACCATAAATGAACCTGAACAAAGCTATCTACAATCTCGCCCAAGTTTCAGTGCCACTACAAATACTATTAGATGCTAGGTGTTTGTACACACTGTATGTATACTAATAGTTCCCTGTCAAATGGTTATAACAGCCACTGCTGAAACACTAAAATCTGCACCTTTTCTTGATGGGGGTTTGATTTAATTTTGAGAACATTTTAACAAAGTTGTAGTGTTAACGATCTGTGAAGTTGTTAGGAGTATCGTATCGTAGTATACGTTCCCTTTCGTTGGCAAGCTGCCGGGTGGCCGCTGATCAATGAACGTCTGTACAACCAGACTACTTTCACGCTGAGCGTATTTTGAATATGGAACGCTTTTTATTTTTAAAGGTTAACGTAATCCGGCCAGGTTCAGAAAGTGGATTGTATAAGGAACTCTTTGATGATTCAGAATAAAAAACCTTTTTGGAAGGAATTTTAAACAATATCTAATTTGAGAGTTGTTAAGGGTTTGAGAGTTGTGTACAGTTTGTTTACAAAATCAAAGTGGAGGGTGTATGGATGCTTTATGTTGACTATGTTTGATCACGCTTGATGGAGTTTATTTATAAGTTCCAAAATGTTTTAGACCTTTCAAATGGATATTAAACGTTTTGCCTAACTAGAATATACTCGTAAATAACTTTAGCAACAAATCTCATAAGACCTCAACTGGTACCCCTAAAACCAGTACCTTGATCTTAAAAAATGACATCAGATTAAAACACACTACTCTCAAACCGAAAACTTGATAAATCCCACAATAAAATTCACAGAGCCTGTTCAAAATAAATATAAAAAGATATGTTCATACAATCCTGAATAAATTGTCAGCGGCACGAGTACGTCTGTTCATATGCACAAAATAGAAGGAAGAAAAAAAATCCAACCAACGTGTGAAGCGCAGAGAGAACATTTCACACATTTTGCGACGTTTTTCTATCTACAACGCAAGGCTGTCTTGTTTATTTCGAAGACAGTACAAAGAGCTGTGTTTTTACTGAAAAAAGTAAGTACAAGATAAGCTTTGTGGTGGGAAACAAGGGATATCTTAGTGTGTGATTGGAGCATAGTATTGTCTATGAGTTTTTTTTTTCTAGAGTAACTCTTTTTTACTTATTATCTGTCGCGAATCTGAAACAGCTATTGCCATATTATTGCGACTTTATTTAAATGCTTCTGCTTTGTCTAGCCTTTTTCCAGCTATAGATGTTGAGGTCGGCTTCTAGTCTAACTGGAAGCAACTGAATACCAGTATTCGAAATGGAGGGACTAGCTATCTGACCTCCCCTTAGTAAGACTGATTGTCAGACTTCTGATTACCTGTAACTACTCTCAAAGATGCACGAATGATAGAAACGCTTCAACTTGCTTTCCAAGACACGGAACGGCATTAATAGACCGACTACTGGTACAAGCGCAGCTTATTTTGATCGATTATTGTATGTGTATTATGTATGTTTCGATATATAATTTTCTCTGAGCCTTCTGCTGCCTCTCTGAAAGTCTCAAACTGTATGATGGATATGTACTTACTTGTTTAAAATAAAATAAAAATGTTCGGTGCGTTGAAAAACACACATGAATTGGAGATCACGTTTTAAGCAAGAAGATGTTCGTGTTAGGTGAACTCTGCTCTACCACTTATCATTATAATTGGTATGCAATTGAAAATCAAAGAAAATGTTACAAAAGAAATGTATTAATATAAAACAAAAATAAAGTAAAAAGAAAATAGGTTCAAAATACAAAAAGGAACGCACTTGTGTGATTTTTGCGAGTAGGTAAGTCTGTGTGTAACAGCGTGAATGTGCTTTGTATATGAGTTACCGATTAGTTTGTAATATGTTTAGTTTAATCAGTTTTGAAGAATAAAATCTATATTTTGTTATTCTGAGTTTACACATGGCCGAAGTCATCACAATCGTGACCCGTTAAATTAGCGCTCATTGGTGGACAAGGTAGTAAGACTCCTTGGATAGGTCCATTGTATTTGAATAAAGGACACTTAGGCAATCAATGCACATTGCTAACTACTTCGCACTTGAAGACAATCTTTGCTAGTTTCTAAACGAAGATTTGTTTACGTCGTTTCTTCTAAGCCTATTATCTAATAGCTTTTAATTCATAAACTATCAGTTTAACATGCAAACAAAACATTAGTCTTGTTTATTGTTTATATTTAATGTGTAGCGTGCTTAACGTGCTTACTTTATTATTAAACATCACATACACATACGATACTTTGGTATTGTTGTTGGAACTACGAGAGGCGCTCTATTATACGTATTTAAACTTAGTTACAAACTTCGTCCGCTTAAAGGAAGCAAGAATATTTCAAAGAAAATGTAAAGGATGAAGTCTAAAGTTCTTTTTAATATCAAGTAAGACCTCCTTGTGTTATGAATATTCAAATATTCAAAAGGGTTTTCCTGGACCCGGTGAAAACCCTCAGAAGCTTGGAGCCTTTCAGCATCCTGCTTAAGATCTTAAAGAACCCAATTAAAAATAAAACGCTTATAAAAGGAAGCCTTGCAAAAAGGAAACTTTTGGTTTATGGTATAAAATGGACAGACGCTGAGGAAAATACCTAACTTCGTGTTGATGGTGTCAGCCATAAATATCTCTGTGGTGCCAGCTCTTTTTCAGGGTTCGTCAACAGTGTTTTTTTTTTTTGGTGTTTCAGATACAAATGAAAATGTCGTACATAGTATAAGGATATCATTTATATCAGCTTACTAAGTACCTACCTATCATCATCATTATCAACCTTTTTATCGTCCCAATTCTGGGCACAGGTTTCCTTTCATACAGAGAACGATTGAGCGTAAGCACCACGCTTGCTCAATGCGAGTTGGCGATTTCCGACTTATAAAGTCCAGGTTTCCTCAAGATGTTTTACTTCACCTTCAGTCATTGGTGTCCAAGATATACTCAGAAACTACATATAACTTTAGAAAAGTTACATTGGTAGGTACTTGCCTGACCTGGAATCGAACCCGCGCGCTCAAACTTGAGAGGCTGGTGTTTTAACCACCACGTCTGTACATACTTGACAATAAAGCCGGCTTTTTCACTTAAATCTAATTAATTTGTAAAAATATTTGATTTACGAAAATATAGAGAGGACAGACTTCTCTGCGAACACTACATTTTTTGATAACTTTACCTTTAAAAGTTTTGTTTTTAACGAAGTCAACCCCGCAGACCACCTGGGTCCGTTTTGCGACAAAGTTTGCTTAACTTTACCCAGACTTGTCTCTTGCTCTTTGAGTTGCTGACTTCTGTCTGCTTAAGTCTTGGATTTGCTGCCTTTTGGAAACTTTGTTGGTGTAAATAAAACGGATAAATCTGACAAGTTTGTTTTTCATTGCAATGTCTATAGATTCCTGAGCTTTACTTTGTGTTTTCCACTTATTGTCAGGCTATTGTTGTCAAGGCTGGGACTTGAGTTTCTCTTTGTTTTTATGGTTTCGTAACTCAAAAGGAATAAAATGGATCATTAAGGATGGGGCACTTTGTTGTGTCTGTGTGACTGTTTATTTCTTTTTCCTCAGAAAAGCGTGGAGGTATCGAGTTGAAATTAATCTATAGATACTAAAATATAAAGCTAAAGAGTTTGTTTGTTTGTTTGAACGCGCTAATCTCAGGGACTACTGGTATGATTTGAAAAATTCTATTTGCGTTAGATAGCCCACTAATCCAGGAAGGCTTTAGGCTATATTACATCACGCTGCAACCAAGTCTTGCCGCCAAGCGATTCGTCGTGTTCCGGCATGATGTCTGGTGAAGCCGTACGGAGGACGGATCTGAGCAACTAGGTTACGATATATACCGAGTACGATACGTCAAATATTGTTGTGTCGGAGGTTTGGTCGCGCAGGGCCTCCACATCAATCTCCCTTTGGCGCAGCATCGTTGGGTCGTGTTGTTGGGTTTAACATTGCACCACCTCGCTCAACTGCCATCTTCCTTGCTATTCACTAAGATTTTTTAAGTGAATGGGCTTAATAAACTAGCGCGCTTTACCATCAACAATTGCATTACTGCTTACCATCAGGCGGGATTGCAGTCAAGCGCTAGTTTATAATTATAAATAAAAAATAAATAAAAAAACAGGAGCTAAGCGTAACTCACTTCACGCGAACGAAGTCGCTGGCGGCCCTAGAATCCTTATATCGAGCTACGTAGCGAGGTGTCAGTGTTTTGAGGAGAAACAAAGGTTTATGTGGAACCCTATATATTGACCAACTAACAAACTGTTCTTACTTTAATAATGTCAAGAAATGTTCGAGTATATATAATGTTTACGTTGTTAACACCACTACGATCCGGACGAAGCGTTTCGCCTCGTCCTTTATACCACGTACATCTAGGGACTGCAACAATTTGCCAGCGGCAGTGTTTCCGTCAGACTACAATTTGACTATCTTCAAGGCCAGAGTGAATAGACTCTTATTAAACTAGTGCGCTCTACCATCAATGATTGCGTCTCTGCTTACCATCGGTCCTAGTTTATAAATTATAAAAAAAAAAAAAACACCCGGCTACCGCGTGAGACCAAAGTGCGTTGAATATAATATCTACTACATTAATTAATTATTGAAAGTCAACTCGTTACGCCGATATTGCTAACTAAGGTGTTCGGTGAAAACACCCTAAGAAAATCATGAAGCACAAAAAATCGGCTATTTATGAGACAGATTTCATTACTTCACCTTAATATAGAAATATGAAATTTGAGAAGAAGCAAGGTCGACACGAGTAAAGAAAAATGTACAGAAATTATTCGTTTTTAGTTTTATCACAAACAAAACGCGATTACAAAATGATATTTGCGATTGGTGAATTACTCGTGACGTAACTAGATATATGGGAGTATAATATTTTCAACTACAATTGTTCCGACACGCACATAACCGGTGTTATTAACAGAAAGTAAGCAATATTTTCTCTTCATTTGTGCAAGTTATTTTATTTAATTAACCCTACACGAGTTAACACAAACCATAATTAACTAGGCCTTCCCAATTCGCATTATAAATAAATTATCACACACACGTCAACATTGCGTGCAACACTCACATACCATTGCATTTTAAAATTAATCGTAGCCACCCCTGTCAACAGCCCACGACGGGTCAACAACCCCGCTTATTTAGAACGGCAATGTTTATAAAGTTAAAGGAATAGCAGGAAGTAGGGCGAGGGGCAGTGAGAAGCAGTCATAATCCACTTTCAACTGTTTCTGAATTACAACATGTATGTATTTATCTGTTGTGTAAACCTGTGGGACGTCCAGCTTTATAATAGGGTAGCAAGTAAAATGACGTTTGCGTGAAGTGTTGTTTGTAAGTGAATCAACTAGGTGACAAGCAATTCACGTGGATGGCGTAGGCGAAGTTTTGTAGGACATGGCCCAAATAAGTTTAATATGATTTTGGAACGCGCTGGATTATCACTGTAAAATTTCGCTTCTCGATGTGAAATAAACAAAATTATTCTAAATTCTATTAACGTAATTTGCATCACATATTACCAACACTACTTAAATCATTATATACAAGCAAATTGTGACCCACTTTCAACGTCCAAAGCACGTAGAATTTCCGTATTACTCCTGTTTATCAACCGTAAGGCTACCCAAGGTACAGGGAAATATTTGTATAATAACTACAAAATTAGGTTGAAACTCGTTAAAAAGCCAACGAGCGTTGGAATGAACCTTCAGGGAATGGTGCTCACAAAATACACAAGCATAATTTTGGGTGTCGTAACGCACGTTCCATTTTCAAATATTTTGTTTTTCTGGAAACGTAAACCTAAACACTACTGGTGTAGTTGCCAGTACAAACGAACTATGCAACCTCTTTTGAAGGATGATTTCAAACTTTTAACAGACAAAAAGCTCTATCTATGCTTGCATTGTTTTGAACATTCATCAAAATGTTTTCATTGGATGTCACACTTTTTTAATGAATATTTTCCTTCTGCGCCATCGCAAAACGGCGGAAATCGATTGTTTGTAGACAAAGACATTAAAATTATTTTGTAGAACAGTTTATTCATTTCTTGTGGCTGCCATATTAAAATGCTAAGGCATCAAAGATATATGTGTAGAGACGGATACCCCGAACAGTTTATCCGCTAATTAATAATACAAACTTATGCTACATTGAACAGTCGATCGATACTAACTGTCGTGTTGCAAACAATACGTAGAATTTGTACGAGCTGCACTGCACTGCAACTGAATGAAATTAATAACGATACGAAATATTGAATACAATTTCACTGCAGAAAGGAATGCAAGGAATCTATCATGGCAAGACAGATTCACTTTGAAAGCGAATGCGAGAAAAGATCTCGAAAAGAAAAGTGCTACTTGTGAATGTGCAAAGCGAAAATACAATACTGAAAATGAAGTAAAAGTTTTGTTATCTCTATTGAATGCCAGTTAACTGCTAACTCTAATGTACACAAAAGGTGCATGCTTGTGTTATCTTCAATTCCTTACTAACCTTTCCGGTGGAATTGTAACCACCGCTTCAGTGCAGGTAACGACGCCATTTTCGGTAATCTTCATCGCAACTATCTCCATACAATTAATTCACTTTAACATCTAATCTAAAACCTTTTATTTTTACTAATAATAATGAAGCTTAATTTAATTTCTTGATACATTTTTCTAAGAAAGATCTGAGTGAAAGTTATAATGAATCACAGATATAAAGAAAAATATATGAAAGTACACGCAAATTCGTCGCAAGCGCAATGCAGACTGAATTAACCGCCGTCGTCCCCAGGGGATTAACTGATCTAACTCGATGATACTCGGCTGGATTGCTGCAATTTCGTGCTGCTATTATTGCAGGCATGAGGGCAGGACACCGGCTCTCCAGCGAAATTAGTAAATAGACACTTGATGGGGCCAAATGGGCAGTGCCCGCGGCGTTCGGCTAATACTGTATCAATCTGTAAGCTTAAAGTGATGGTCTGTTGGTATGATAAATAATACTTGTAAACTATACGAGAAGTGCGGTGCCTTGCACTACAAGCATATCTATGCCTAAATGGAGCCTCCTTGCAATTCAATGTAAGTCAAATGAAATAGACTATCGTTTAGTGCGCTCTTACAAAAATAAGACTAATATTATAATGTAGTAAAATTATTACGTAGGTGACGGTAATCGTGGAACTACTGATCCGATTCAGACAATTCTTACACTATTAGTAAGTTGCAGGGTTCCCGGGTGTCATAGGATATTTTATATCATAAAACATGAAATTTCATGCGGATGTTTGGTGGGCAGGATTTTTTGTGGAATAAATAGAGGAGCTCTATAAACCTGATAGTTTGCGGGTATTGGACAAAATCTCGCGTAGCCACTTAATTTATTTTGGCTGATGGAATCGCTACCAGAGCAATATCACAGTATAAAAATCATACAGTAGGTCGACGCCTTTGATCTCGTGTAAAATGCCGACATCGTCTAGACAGTAACGCATCGGCTAGGGTTGTCACAAATAAACAATATTTATGAAATTATTTATTTATTGCAGATCAACATCGATAGCTGTATTATATTTAATTAATTTGCTATTTTTACTAAGGGAACAACTCGAGACAGATTTAAGTTATTTAGATGGCATTTTCGTAACCAGCACCCCAATCCACCTCGGAATTAACACCCATATCATATTAATATACATTTAAATTGGCGTCCGCCATCTTGGATTTCAAAAAGGGTGGCTTTTTCGTAACAAGCACCCCAATTATACTCAAAATTGACACTCATATCAAATTATAAAACAAACAAATAAAAAAACAAACACGCGTTAGCCCTTAATGATAGATACCGAGCTACGAACATCGTTTTGTTCGCAGCTCGGGTGCCGCTTACCCGCGTCTCGTCCCTCACACCCCGAACGATTACTCTGTCTAGACCATTGATTTTCAAACTGGGGGGCGCGCCCCTCTTGGGAGGCACGAACACTTGATGAGGGGGGCGCGGAGACGCAAAATTTTGACTTCCAACTATTCCTGCTTTCCTAAACTATTTGCGATCTCAGAAGAAGCCTGCTTTAAGGAGATTTTGGATGAAATTGATACCAAGAATAAAATATCAAACCATTTGCAGCAACTCACGGACGAATTCAAGCGCTACTTTAAAAAAGAAAGCAAAACGCTCTGCAAAAGCTTTTTTTTATAAAAAAAATATCTGGAAATGTATTGTTGGTATTTATTACCCTTATTATTTTATTTTACAATTGCTTGACGAGCCCACTTTCTACTATTTGTTGGGCCCTGGGCCGAAGGGAGGCGTAGGCATTATCATTTTAAGCAGTAGGGAGGCGTGATACTGATAAGTTTGGGAACCTCTGGTCTAGACGTCTTCGTTGGACGACTGTATGATTTTTAGACTGTGGCAATGTTGAGAACAGTACGGTAATTACCTACGTAACACACTATCAGTGGCAATGCCTTTATTTATTTATTGCGTTATTTACGTCAAATTTTAAATAAGAAGATTAGCAATATCCTTCTAGATTATTCGGATTGAGATTGATAGTGTGTTACGCAGAAAAGGTACAGGCCTGCCCTAAGGTCAGCACATTTTCTAATTTTTCTTAACAATATACAGTGGACAAAAAACCGCTTAAAACCTTAATTCAGCGGCTTATTTGTGTCAAGCGGTACTACATTAAACTATTCTGTAACCTATTTAATCAAAGTAGATATCACAGAGATATGTAAAGTTAGTAATCATCAACCTACCTATGTAAATGGGGAAACTCCAAGATGTGTTTTGGGACGGTATTTTGCATTTAAATTAAAATTATTCGTTGACATAGGACTTGACATGCTCCTTTGAAAAGTAAATATAGACATCACAAGTACACAATATGTACTTTATTCCATTAAATCCTCAGTAGTTCAGGTAAATGTTATTCTGGGTATATGGTAAATGTTATATAGGGTAGAATGGGGTAATGAATTTCCCGGAGGTCGTTAGTTATAAAAGCCGTACAATTCTTTGAAAGGTAACCGAAGAAGCGCCAAGTTGACTTCGTGGGCAAAACCTAGATAACGCAGGCACAGGAGTGTGGGTATTGGTTAAAGAAAAGACAGCCCTATGCCCAGCAGTGGGGAAACTTGAGCTGAAAGTGCCAAAGTTCCAAAACTTAACATAGTAGGTATGATAACTGAGACTTTTATAACTGATCAAAGTCAAAGACCCTTACTAAATAAAGGAATCCCTGAAAACACCAGTTCAATAATAAAAACAACCCCTTAATACATCTAATTGAAGTCGTAATTGAAGTCTAGATACGTAAAATTGAAGTCGTAGTGACCTAGTGGTTAAAACACCAGCCTCTCAAGCATAAGTGCGCGGGTTCGATTCCAGGTCAGGCAAGTACCAATGTAACTTTTCTAAGTTACATGTACTTTCTAAGTATAGCTAGGACACCAATCACTGATTACAAGGTGAAGGAAAACATCTTGAGGAAACCTGGACTTTAAGTCTGAAATCGCCAACCCGCATTGAGCAAGCGTGGTGATTTCACTCAATCCTTCTGTGTATGAGAGGAGACCTGTGCCCAGCAGTACAACGATAAAAAAGCTGCTAATTGCAAAATATCAAAAATATCCTTGTGTCATCGAAATATTTTAATACATTTTTAATACAGAATAATACAATATGCCTAATGATAATGATCACACTCCTGGGACACAGGCCTCCTCTCGGTGAGAGGGAGTAGGCCGTAATCTACCATGCGGGCTCAGTGTGTGTTGGTAGATGTCACATGTCTTCGAGGTTTTGCTTATAAGACATGCCAGTTTCCTCACGATGTTTTCGGTAACCGTTGTGAGAGCAGTGGTGAAAATATAATCACAAAAAGACCACTACTACCTACAAATTGTAAGTCGTGGCCGATACCACTACACCACCACTGCTCAATATTTTAATAATATCAATCCAAATTCAAAAATGAGTTAGACAAAACTGCATCACGCTTACGTCGGGAAGGTGTAAAAATTCGCGCCTTTTAGCACGTCACGGAAAAGGTTCTTCTTCTTTTTTCAGGTGAGATTCAACCTCAAGTCTTGATCAATGGCCTCTGTGTCACCACAATTTTGCCAATAACACATGTAACAATTATAAAAAAATTATTTCACAATAATAGCTCTATCGCCAATAACATTTGAAAAAAACAGCCGCGTGAACCGTCTATGAGGAAGGTTTGGGGCAAAGTCATGATGTGGCCACTATGCTGCGATATTTTAATGTTCTTTATGAATTACTTACTGAATGCACTTTTTACTACATTAATCACACGCTTTTGTTTAGTAAACGACACTATAAATAATTTTAAAAGTCCACGGAAAAGGTGTCTGCCAATTGAATGTGGTCGAATGTCACATGTCGCATCACGCGACTCGATCGAAGGCCAGTGGGGCCGAGGGGAGGCTGGAGGGAAGTGCTGGGAGGATATTGTCGATTTCAATGCGCCGGAGACAACGCAATCTGTGCGGTTATGCGCACAATATGCATTTAAGGGCTCGGATGTCGTGTGGGTTCATGATATAGAGATGCGCAGCGGTCAACACGCCTGCCTGCGACGTGGAGGCCCCGGGTTCGACCCCGGCCAGGTCATGATGTAAAACGATCTTTTCCTGATTGGTTTGGGTCTTGGACGTTTATATATATATTTATCTATACTCTACTTGTTTGTTTGTGCGCGCTAATCTCAGGAACTACTGGCCCGATTTCAAAAATTATTTTTGTGTGGGATAGCCTATTAATCTAGGAAAGCTTTAGGCTATATAATATCCCGCTATGACCAATAGGAGCAGAGCAGTAACAAAAAATGTTGCGAAAACGGGAGCTAACGCAGCCGTACATATTGCCAATAGGAGCTGAGCATGACTAATTCTACGCGAACGAAGTCGCTGGCGGCCGCTAGTCTATTATAAATATAGTCTCGTTGAGTTAGTATCCTATAACACAAGTCTCGAACTTACTTTAGGGCTAGCTCAATCTGTGTGATTTGTCCGTATATATTTATTTATATTTATTTATTTTTATGTATTAATAGAAGCCTCTTCCACTGCATGACACAAGCCTCTTTTCATACAGAGTAGGCACGGGAAATAATCTCGTCTTGTTAAGCGGATTGGCAATTTAATCCTTAATTATAATTAAGTAGTATAAATATAATACCTAATAATTCTCTATCCACACTATTCAACCAACTTTACAGTGAAGTGTAAAAGTGTGTGAACGGACAATCCTTATAGCAGTGTATTTACATATCATCTACTACAGTCCATTCATAGTTATTTTACCTCAGATTTAGCATCAGTGTCAGAATCACAGTGGTCTTTATCATCCTCGTAATAAGATTGCTATTGGTTTGCTTCAAATGGCAAGTCTGTCAAAATTACAATGATTTTTATTCTCGCTTTACTAAGATTGTTATATAGGTTTGCTGCTGTCAGTAGTGTGAATAACGTGACTTTTAATACACAGGATTGTATCTTATATTCGAATCAGTAATCTTCTCTCACGATATTGTACCTCACCTCCAGAATAAGTGCTCCATCATGTCAATATATGTTTTATAGAGCTCGTGTATCCTGTTTGGAGGAGGCGACGGTAACTGCCGTGTGCAAGGAAGTGTACAATGTAAGAGGATGGTGCTATTTAGTCTGCTAGTCTGCCTATGTTTAAATATAGATCGCCGTTTGTCTGGGCGTATGTATCGGCCTTAGTAAAAGGAGGATAGGAACTGTCTTCAGTATGTCTGAAGGTTGAGCACCAGTTTGTTTAGCAAGTGCGGTGCTTCTGGCAATTAAAGGAACCTTTATTTGTTTATTTTATTATTTGTATACATATAGTAAAGTACATAGTGATATGAAAACATACAAACATTAATATTTTTTTTATTAAAAACGGGGAATAAATGTGCTACTTATTTCTTAAGATATTTTTTCCAGCAGACCTGTGAAAGAAGAAATAAAACAGAAATTTAGATAATAATGTGTAAAAACTTGGAGAGAAAATATAAATGTGGAAAGTCTAAAACCTTAAAATATACTAAATATAATACATAAATAATTACATAACTATATTTAAATAAATATATAACACTAAAATACATAAACTTAATTATAATATACAAATTATCAGAGTATAGAGGAAAGTTGGCAACGCTGTTTGATCGACGTTACGGAAGGGAAATAGTGTTTAAATCAAGAATGCCAGACAGAAGCGAGTTCCACAATCTTACAAAATCTTTTCTTTTTCTTCCATTAAAAAAAAAAAACGTTGCCCTACCTAACCGCAACACGCAGAAGCAGACAATAGCTTAACTACTGCGCTAACAAAAAAAAAAAAACATAAAAAGAATAAAAATAGTACCTAACTCGTTTTATAAAGATAAAATTTAAGAATGGATCTTAGATGTGATATAAACGATGCGGCGCTGAGCGTGAGAAAAACGCTCACACAAGTAGGAAGAATAAGACGGAGACATAAAATCCGAGTATTCCTGCAAAGGCACATTGGGAGCCACTTGAGTACCTTGCGAAAGTGAGAAACATAGTAATATTTTCGAAGACCGAAAACAAGGCGAATGCACAGGTTTTGCAAGCGCTCAAGCTTGTTTTTAAATCTTCATGGGCAAAAGACCCTGAAGGCATTTCAGCGAATGAAAGAAGAAATTTGCCTTTGGACTATCCTCATAGACCTGAGCACGCCAGGAAATATTGGAATCTGCAACTATACTCAGATCTTTAGCGGTTTCAGTAAAGTCAATGCAAATACCATGAAAGCATGAGAGATTATATTTTTCTTTAATTGCAATAGATAATCCAATTTATGCATGTATGACTCGCGACATGAAGTCGTGGTGGCCTAGTGGTTAAAACATCAGCCTCTCAAGTATGAGTGTGCGGGTTCGATTTCAGGTCAGGCAAGTTCCAATGTAACTTTTCCAAAGTTATATGTAGGTACTTTCTACGTATATCTTGGACACCAATGACTGAAGGTGAAGGAAAACAGCAACCTGGACTTTATAAGTCTGAAATCGCCAACCCGCATTGAACAAGCGTGGTGATTACGCTCAATCCTTCTCTATATGAGAGGAGACCTGTGCCCAGCAGTGGGACGATAAAAGGTTGATGATGATTATGATGTATGACTCGAGACTCTCATTACGAACATATTGTCAAACCAAACCCTAATAGAACATATTTGAGAATCCATCAAATAACACAACATATCCACATCTAAAGGAATCCCACAAGATACATTTATACATATATGTGACTAACACTTTATTGAAAAATACACTAAGAATACATTCGATATTGAATTGGTAAATGTGTGTTTACCACTGAGCCGTCCCTTAAAAAGCAACAACCGATTTGCTTTGAACTCCTAATCCTTTCATGCTTACAAAGTCATTTTAGACCCTACTTCATGGACAATAAGGTTGATAATTTTCTATAGGTTTTTTAAAGGACAATTTTGCAAGGTTCACATAAATCGCATCGTTTAGGAGCGGATGGATGTATACACTACAATTTGAGTGGGTGTGTATTTTACATAATATTTTAACCAATTCAAGTGTCGTAGAAGCAGAGTAGAGGCACATCTTGGGAAATTATAAATAGCTAAGTTAATTCTGTAATATCCAGTTTGTAGGGCACAAGTTTCTCACTCAAGGGAAAATAATGTTTCTTAATAAGCAAAAAAAACAACATATAATTCAAAAATACATATACAATTACATAGTTCTGTTAATAAAGAAATTGTAGAGTGCGTGAGCAGGGACCTAAGCGATTCCTCGATGAACTTGTTCAGAGTGTTTTGGAAGTAACTTTTAGTCCTGACATATAAATAAGCCAGAGTGTGGTGGTTAGGCACAGTTTTGGATTTTCTCCGTAATATATGTATATCTCAAAAATACATATACAATTACATAGTTCTGTTAATAAAGAAATTGTAGAGTGCGTGAGCAGGGACCTAAGCGGTTCTTCGAGGAACTTCTTCAGGGTGTTTTGGAAATAACTTTTAGTCCTGACATATAAATAAGCCAGAGTGTGGTGGTTAGGCACGGTTTTGGGTTTTCTCTATAATTATGTATATCTCAAGAACGGGTCGTGGCGGCGTCGTCGTCGTACCGAAAATGATGTCATAAATTCTCATTTAACTCGAGACGGTCTCCAAAGCCTAGAGCACAGGCGTAGAGTAGCCAGCCTTTCGGTGTTCTATAGGATGCATTTTTGGGGAGTGTGCGAGGGAATTGCATGACTTAATTCCCCCATCTCCGTTCCACCATCGGACGACCTGTCGTACGGCGAGTTTCCACCCTTACGTTGTTAACACTACTACGATCCTGACGAAGCGTTTCGGCTCCTCCTTTATACCGCGAACATCAAGGGACTGGAACAACTTGCCGGCGGCGGTGTTTCCGTCGGACTGCAATTTACAGACAGAAGACACTCGTCTTCGAGGCTAGAGTGAATAGGCTCTTAATAAACTAGCGCGCTTTACCATCAACGATCGCATCGCTGCTTACCATCAGGCGGGATTGCGGTCAAGCGCTGGTTTATAAATTATAAAAAAAAAAAATCTCGACAACTTCTAGAAATGCTTTTTTTCGACATTTCACACCACCCATACGTATTACAATATAAAGGCGCTTTTTGTGTCTCATTATGTGACCGCTGGCATCTTCTAATCTCAAAAATGAATGTTGACGTGGTTTTCACTATCATTTTGAGCCAGAACTCTTGTGTGCTCATTATTAAAAGCCTGTGGTCCTACTGAAGGGTAAAGGCCTCACCGCTCTGTTTCCACTGCGCTCTCTTTTCAGCTAAAAGACCAGAGGTCATGTAAAACCAACATTAAATCGTTGTTAAAAAGGGACAGCGCTATTCATTCTGTGTAGCTCCATCACCATAATCCAATGAACCATAATGGTTTTAACACGTCATAGTAACCCTCAGTTCTTGTTGTAGGAGTCCTGCCCGTCCCGCCATCTATTTATTATTAGAGCGGTCGCTAGTATTTTATAAACTATCCATTTAAACTAAAACACATCCCTTTTAAGCTCTAATCTACTGTAGTGTTGGATCATAATCCGCAATTTATGCTCGAAGCGTGGGGCAGACGTCTCACGTACGACCCACGCTACAACACTAACGCTGTTCAACTCAATAAGGCATTGCACACACGCCGCGCTTGAGATGTCTCCAGGGCCCTCCAGCATACAATGGCTGCCCGACACTCAGACTGTCTGCACCTACCTCTATATATTGTACTAATGACGACCTAAGAGCTAATTATGTGTAGCTAGCGCTAATTAGAGCAGCGTGTGTGTAATCTCTCGGAATTAATTAATTTTATATTTTGTTCCGTCATTACATTTAGAGTGGGACGTGATGAGTACTTACTGTAATGCTGTTAATTAGTTTTTCATCAATGTTCAGAGAGATACATACATAATTATAAGTAATTTTATTTTATTCCAAATATTTTAGCGTATAGTATGAAGATGAAACATTTCACGATCGAGGCACAAAAAATATTTCACTCTTGCTAGCAATGCTGGTTTGTTTAACAAATCATCATCATCATCTCAGCGTTTATCCCAGTCGCATCCGTAGCTTTTCAGCTTTGGAGTCTGGAGTCCGCTTTACCCGTCTAACTGCTGATTTTGGCTAAACTTCGATATTTTTCGTGAAGCGACTGCCGTCTGACCTCCACAACCCGAAGGCGATATCTAAGCAGTTAAACAAATTGTTAGACTTTTGAAGGCTCCAACAACCCGTAAGGACTGCCACTAGATGTTTGTATGGCAACCGGGACCAACGGCTTAACGTGCTTTCCGAGGCACGACCAGACCAGTGCAAATATTCATATTCATGCATACAAATATTGGCACTGTGCGGGGATCAAGCCCGCACCTCCTTGCGCAACGGCCGCATTCGCTACCGCTACGCCACGGAGGCTGTCTGTGTATTTGTTTAACAAATATACTCAGGTATATTTGCGCCCAAACCGATCAATGTAGAAAATCATAACCACACCAAATACATCATAAGCGATATAGAACACATATCAAAACTAAACAAACAAGTCGATGGAAAACTGTTTACTTTATTAATTTGAACCGTGTAACTTAAGAAACCTTCTAAACGATAACATATTGATTCTAAAGTGGTTTTCACAACAACAAATGGAGGAAGAACCCCTTACATTCGTAGCTCGTATTTCACTTCATTTATTTTTACTGGCGCTAATATATCACAAGGACCAAAATAGCTAGCTTCGAATCTGGTCCTACGATACGAGTATTATCTCCCTCACTCGGTATTCCCTATTTTCTCACAGAAGGTCTGTCAAACACATGTGTGGACAATTAATCAGGTTCACAGGGTCGGCTAAGACATCTGCGTGTACCTTTGTCGAGATGTCAATTAGGAAATGGTTACAGCCTCGATAAGAGTAGGACCAAGATAAATGGACTCTTGCAATAAAAAGCACCTGTCTCGCGAAAATGTAGGAGACAAAGTGCTTCACAAAAATCAATCAATGAAGTCTTTTGGAGATAAAACGCGGAAATATTAATCCACAATTTACATTGCCGCGGAACGAAGTGGAAGAGAGATTGCGCGATATAATACATAGCCAAATAAACTTCATGTCAATTGTCTTACGTATTGTATAGACTAGATGATGTCTGGTGAAGCCGTACGGAGGACGGGTCTGAGCATTTGTGTTAAGATGTGTGACGGATACTATGCGCCAAATGTAGTTGTGTCATGAGTTTGCTTGTGGAGGGACTCCAGATCAATCTCTCTCTAGCGTAGCATCATTGATCGTGTTGTTGGGCTTAACATTGCATCACCTTGCTCAACTGCCGTCTTCCTTCCTATTCACTCATACCTTTCGCGTGAATAGGCTTAATAAACTAGCGCGCTTTACCATCAACGATTGCATCACTGCTTACCATCAGGCGGAATTACGGTCAAGCACTAGTTTATAATTATTAAAAAAAAAAAAGATACGTGTTTATTACTGTGGAAATTCTTGAGAATGCATGAAAATGCGCGACCTGCGTGTATGTGTTTATCTAATTTGTGCGCTATAATTTTGACATAAAATCCATTATGGCACGGCAATATAAATTGAACCAACTGAGAATATCGTTTTTTGGATCGGTACCGCTTCGCCTGCTCCGTTTTTGTAAAAACAAAATTAAAAGAAAGTTTGGATTCTATATTTAATTAAATTTTTTGTACTTTTCACTTTCAATTTATAACGAAAATACGATGAGTTTTTAGATAAAGTATCCGGTCCCTTTTAAGTTAGAAGATCTTTAAGTTTCAAAACTTAAAGTTTGTTTACAAGACTCCAATATTAACTGAATGAAGTTAGACATTAATCCCCTTTTGTCACCTTTGTGTTCTTCACTTTGCTATGAATAAATCTTTTGAAAAGGTATGTAAATTAACCTTATCCCAAAATAAACTTCGCTTCATAACTTAGAAATATTTCCCTAAAACCTGAGAGGATCAACGCAATTAACAAAATAAACTAGTGCTTCATCGCAATCACGCCTTATGATAACCAATAATACAACCGTTGAAGATAAAGCGCAGTAGTTTATGAGCCTACTCACTCTAGCCTTAACGACGGAAACACCGACGCTGAAAAATTGTTCCACTCCCTCGATGTACGCGGTATAAATGACGTGTGGGTCGTAGTGGTGTCAACAACACAATAAAAAAAAAGTATCCACACTTTTTTTTTATTGTGGAAAGATATTGGATACGTATATTTTGTTTTATCAAATCAATAAAAATTGACAAATATAAAAGGCATGATCAGGAGTGGAAGCTGGTGACGTCACTCATTGCTAAAAAGTGTAGCAAGGAGTGACGTCACACGAGCTTTCAACGCACTGTATCGTCTTTATTTTTTGGTTATATAAAAAAAGAAAAAATACGTGTCTAGTTCTTTTTGGAAATCTGACTGACGTTCTAATTAGTGTTTTTTAGACAACTTCCCTATTCCCATGTACACTCTCCAAAATGCTTCCTATTAAACACCGACAAGCTGGCTACTCTTCGCTTGGACTCCAGGCTTGGGAGACCGTTTTGAACCAAATCTGGGCTGCCAATTAGCCCTCTTCGCATGCCTCTCCACCGAAACCAAAGTTATTATATATTTTTTTAGAGATTGGTTATTTCTGTAGGTAACAAACACCTGATTAAAAATAAACGCTTAAACAATCTATAATAATTCCTTCTAATTAACTAACTTCTTCTTAAGTTAATAAGTTTCGGTTTTGGCTTAGGCGGAAACTATAAAATGGTATAGGTTTCGACTGAAAATCCTGTTTCGGTAGGACATTAATCAAAACCGATATTTCAGTTGCGATATCGTAAAATCTATTCGTGATCCAATCCCAACATTGATCAAGTCGATTCCAATTAACTTCAGAAAGCTGTTATCTAAGCGCAAACGTATCGAAAGTCGAGTGCTATCAACTCTAATGTAAATTGACATTGATTGCCTGCTGGCGCAATTAATGTCACTTTAAACAGAATTAGTTTTCGAGATCTCAACTGACCACATAAACATTTACGACTTTTCAATTGGTTCACACATATTTTTTTTCAGTGAAGCTCCGATTTATTTCTATGTTGTTTATCACAATCACATCAATGGGATATATTATATTATCAATTCGATATAAAGCAATATAAATTAGGTATATTAGAATTGGGATACATCTATAATCTAAAAAGGCAAACTAATAGCAACTAGGGACCTTATATATTGAAAAGCATGACAGATCATTTTTACGTAACCCATATAGTAGGTACATGCACAATATGTTCCATAATTAACACACACCACCAAGCAGCAATACCAACTAGAAGATAAATAATAAAAATGTATATAAAATAATAATAAATTAATGTAAATTTCAAATATTATTTAAAAGTTATAATTAACAAAACTGTTACAAGTCTGTTAGTACCTACCACAAAACCCTAAGTCACATAGTTGTAACAGAAAAACCTTAAATATACTTAGGTATGTTAATTATCAAATTTTTGTATGTACAAGTCTATAATTTACATAAGTGTTTGTAATTTCTCAGACACGCAAATTTTCATTTTTTTTTTTTTATGTGGTCGCACACTTTGAATTTCTCCTGTATCGTGGGAGCGTTTACAAACATATAAAGTCATACTTTAAAGTTAGGGTCCAGATGTAGTTTAGCTGCTCGTATTCCATGTTTTTTTTTTTTTACATATTATAAACTAGCGCTTGACCGCAATCCTGCCTGATGGTAAGCAGTGACCCAATCGTTGATGGTAAAGCGCACTAGTCCTATTCACTCAAATTGTAGTCCGACGGAAACACCGCCGCTGGCAAATTGTTCCAGTCCCTCGATGTACCTACGCGGTATAAAGGAGGAGGCGAAACGCTTCGTCCGGATCGTAGTGGTGTTAACAACGTAAGGGTGGAAACCAGCCGTACGACGGGTCGTCCGCTGGTGGAACGGAGATGGGGGAATTAAATCATGCAATTCCCTCGCACACTCCCCGAAATGCATCCTATAGAACACCGAAAGGCTGGCTACTCTACGCCTGTGCTCTAGGCTTTGGAGACCAACTCGAGTTCTACGAGTCATCATCATCATCAACCTTTTTTTTATCGTCCCACTGCTGGGTACAGGTCTCCTCTCATACAGAGAAGGATTGAGCGTATTACGTACTTATAGGTAAGGGTCAAAAGTGCATTACTACTTTTGAACTATATTGCACTGACAATAAGTGTCAAAAGTGGTACTCCCCTTTTGACCCCTACTGTAGATATGTAAAAAAGTCTTGTCGTTGTCAGCTCTTAAAAGCAAAACACAGTTTACATGTTCACACCCCTCTGTTTCTCACAGATTGTAAAGTGTCAACACACTGTCATGTCAAGTCGTACTAATTGTTTGTTTAGATTAGCCAGCCCTCGGCCATCTCTTGTTGAAAGCTGTCAATGAAATAAAAACGAATGGCGGACAAAATGGTTCATTAATTTGTTGTTGATTGTTTCATAAAGTGTCCATTGCAGCTTTCATTTACATCTGAAAGGCTGCCTCAGAGTAGCGGAAGTAATGAGTTGTTTTGATTATTAATTAAGTTGTTATTTTCATCTTAAAATAATGTTTTTGGTATAATATTAAATTTCTGATGAGGTTTTGGTAGGTAATTTGAAAAAAAAAAATACGCTAGTTTATAGCTACACTGGTTTCAAAAAGATTATGTAAAGATGGCCCACGGACCGACGTCAGTAACCAGCAGGTTAATTGCGTAATACACTATCAGTAACAATGGGTTTCATTTTGACAGTTCAACAACATCCATTGCGTTATTTACGTTGTTGAGTAGACCCATTTTTCGAAAATAAGGAGCAATGGATTATATACTTCAAAATTATTGAAAATAATAATAAGTAATAGTTTGTTACGCAATTAGGGTGCAGATCGATTAACCAGTGTAGTTTTTGTTACTTAGCCTTTAAAAAGTAGTATTTATATTTTATCCCGTAAAATATTACGAATTTTCCATAATTTTATGAAAACAATTGAGTAGTTAAAACCTGTAAGTACATCACTATCACACACGTGCAAATACCCTATGTGGTAAGATAAAATCAACATAAATAACATTTTATAATTTTCACTCCACCAACGATTCAAAAATATCTGCACTCATCACCGCGAATTAAAATTTTTTGAAGCACTGTTACGAAGCCACTAGTGTCGTAGATAAGTGTGGAAAATGAGAGGAAAAATCTCTGCTTTTATGAAGTACCATGCGTTAATTACACGGAAGCCTCTGCGACCCATCAAATTTTAGGCGTGTAAGTCCTTTGCTCAAACATTTTAAATTAAATTCGTCGGATTTTTGGGTTATTTGTAGGTCCTATAATAATGAAGTTACGTAACCTCTTTAATAACTCCAAAAATACTTTCATTTGTATTATTCATTAAACTGGTTATTTTTCTCACTCGAATTATTTGTATACCTATAGTATATTATAAGTATATAGTAATCATAGTCATCATCATCATCAGCCTCTACTCGTCCACTGCTGGACATAGGCCTCCTTCATGTCACGCCAACAAGCTCGATCCTGATCCGCTAGCCACTACTAGTCACGCTTTTGATGTCGTCGCTCCATCTCGCCCAAAGGCGTCCTACGCTACGTTTGCCGAGACGCGGTCTCCACTCGAGAACTCGTTTGCCCCAACGGTTGTCTGTCCTGCGGCATATGTGACCAGCCCATTGCCACTTCAGCTTGCTAATCCTCTCATCTATGTCGGTAACTTTGGTCTTCTGTTGGATAACCTCATTTCTGATGCAGTCCTTCAGAGAGACGCTCAACATAACCTGCTCCATAGCTCGCTGAGCGGCTTTAAACTTATGGACTGGTCTGACCGTTAGTGTCTCGTACGTCTCGGCTCTGTAAGTCATGACGGGTAGGACGCACTGGTAGAAGATTTTAGTCTTCACACTTTGGGGTATGGGCGACGAAAATACCCGACGAAGTTTCCCAAATCCCAGCTGGATCCTTCTATTGCCAATTTTTCCTCTCATCCAAACCATCTGCCATCGAATCTCTTCACCGCCCTTAGACTGATAGAGAATGTCTAAGGCATTAAGTCAGCCTTTGCGCGAAAAGTTTAAGCAAATAAATTTTACTAAAGTAACATTCTATCTTTCAGCTCCACGCTAGACAATATTATTTATACTTTTTTTCAAGAGTGTCCGGACTCATGTCAGAGATTAACAATTCATTTTGCTAATCCCACCACTGGGTGACATATTACAAGTCTCCACAAAAGGAGCAAAAATGCTACCCTGGGATGTTGCTGTATTTTTTCAGCGTGAGGCTTAGTTTTTTTGGTTCCGGTAGTAAAACAAATTCTTGCGTTAAATTCATCATGTCCGTATGTCCGTTCTAGCGGACATTTCATTCGCCTACCCGGGATTTATGTTTGAAATTTGAAAAACACTCTCAAACGTATGAACGTAATTCATAAAATAATGTACATTATAAAAAAGAATTTATTCTAGAAACTGTATTCTCTGTGTTCATTTACAATAGTAAATGCACTTTATACCAGCATACGTCATGAACTATACTGTATTCAAAAACCTTTCATTTTTTATTGATACAAAAGTGTACATGATCTTACGTATGTTATAAATTGAAAGGCGCCCCGTTCGACAAAATATTCTAAGGCTCACTAGATTCCGGCTCACTGAATATGAAATCAAACGTCTCGCATCATTCACATCAAATTCCTTCACACGTGGCCTCGCATATTTACTAGCATACCTTTCTTTTGCATTGGGCCCAAAATACCTTTTCTATACTTTACCTTCACCATTATTCGATCTTAAGCTCTTGTCTCATAATTATTATTATTTACAAGGTGTAGATGAATACGCCACTAAATTAAACTTTGTATACTTTATGACGTTCAGAATCAAATCAGTCTAGATTGATTATAAAAAATCGGCCAAAAATCCCTACTAATATTATAAATGCGAAAGTAACTCTGCCTGTCTGTTACACTTTCACGTCTAAACCACTAAACTGATTTTATTGAAATTTGGTAAAAAGATAGAGTTGACATTGAGAAATAACATAGGATAGTTTTGATTCCAGACTTTTGAAGAGTTCTCTCGGAAACGCGATATAACCGAACTCCATGCGGGCGAAGCCGCAAGCGGAAAGCTAGTTTAAAAGATATTACACGACATTAACTATAAAAGTTGACAGCCTCCGTGGCGTAGCGGTAGCGGACGCGGCCGCTGCACAAGGTGGCGCGGGTTCGATCCCCGCACAGTGCAAGTATTTGTATGTATGAATATGAATATTTGCACTGGTCTGGTCGTGCCTCGGAAAGCACGTTAAGCCGTTGGTCCCGGTTGCCATACGAACATCTAGTGGCAGTCGTTACGGGTTGTTGAAGCCCTCAAAAGTCCAACAATTGATCTAACTGCAATGCTTCGATGTCGCCTTCGGGTTGTGGAGGTCAGACGGCAGTCGCTTCACGGAAAATGTCGAAGTTTAGCCATATCAGCAGTTGGACTGGTAAAGCGGACCCCAGACTCCAAAGCTGAAAAGGCTTCGGATGCGACTGGGATTGACGCTGTGATGATGGATTAACTATAAAAGTTGATCGAATCTCCTTTAGTGTCAAAAGGTCTAATTGTCAGCTCGGAAAGACCAATTAAAAGTACAAACCAAAATCGCATCGTATCGGGATGAGAAACTGTATCGACTAGTTTTAACAATGCCTCGAACACTCATTCAATAAATACAGTTGAATCAATTATTAAAATCTGTGGACCAAAACCACTTCAATGCGGACATCGTCTCAGCATCCACTCCATTTCATTATACGAAGGAATTTAGTATAAAAGGAATTAATGGCATCTTTAAGCGCTTATGGGGATCCTTGTGTTCTTAATTACATTCCTTTGTACAGGTGAATAGCCCAGGCTCAAAAGGTGGTCATCTTTTTAATTAATCGGTGATAGAAGGCGTAGCTACACATAAAAGTAAATAATTAACAATCTACTTATATTGTATTGCTACAGAATGTTTCATTTTATACAAGTTGGTGAAATATTATACCATAATGCGAATGTGCCATCATTATTTCAGGTCACAGGAACCCGTTTGCAAGCGACAGGAATCGGTCGAAGTAAAACATGCCATAATTTTTGCTAATGGAGTTATAATGTATTTGTGATTTTATATATATAACCGTTAAATGGAGAAATAGGTACACAAGGGTAGTTAACACACAGACTGATGCACAATAAGTTAATCGTTGTTTCTAAATCTCTATCGTATATATATATGTATAAACTCAGGAGGTTCTCGTTTCACCAACATATTTTTTTCCAAATGTTACATTTTACATCTTTAAAATATAAAGTGAAAACAAAGTAACTTTTTATCCGTACCAAAGGTCGTCTATTTCCATTATGACATTACTATTGCCCCATTCTGTAGTCCGATACAGCCATATCTTTAACATTACCTTCTAAATCCAGTTTTCAAGCTCTTTTTGTTTCTGGATTTTTCGCCATGACATGAGCTATTCTTGTGTGAATCATGGCAATCCAAAAACAATAAATAAATTTAAATATAGAAAAGGTACTCCGTTAGTTTAAAGTTATATAAGTACTAATACTGAATTTATTATCTGAGAATACCAATTTAATGCTCTGATAACTTTAAAACTATTTATATGTAAATTGCCAAAACCCGCTCGTTTTAAACAAGTCAGCATAAAATTATTAACATGGTCCTTCGTACCTTCGGTCCTTTGGTCCTACCAAAGCGCAAAACCTAACCAGATTTATATGTATCCTTTATTTAATATCCAAAACGGCCGGATTTATGAAATTTTGAGCCCTGGAGAAAAATGTAGGCCAATTTTATCCATATCATGAGATTATACAAGTGAAGCCACGGGCGGAATCTAGTATAAACCTAGCAGCAGGGTAATTGCGTAACACATTCATCATCATCTCAGCGTTAATCCCAGTCGCATCCGAGGCTTTCTCTGCTTTGGAGTCTGGGATCCGCTTTACCAGTCTAACTGCTGATTTTGGTTAACTTCGATATTTTCCGTGAAGCGACTGCCGTCTGAGCTCCACAACCCGAAGGCGATATCGAAGCATTGCAGTTAGACCAATTGTTGGACTTTTGAGGGCTGCAACAACACGTAACGACTACCATTAGATGTGCGTATGGCAACTGGGACCAACGGCTTAACGTGCTTTCCGAGGCACGACCAGACCACTGCAAATATTCATATTCATTCATACAAATATTTGGACATTGCTTCATACTAGTTGCTCTGATTAACTCAAGACAATCATTGTATTCTTTCTCCAGAATTAGCTTACTCATATTACGTCTCAGTAATATGAGTTCATATGATTTGCTTCTTTACAATGCACAAATATGTGAGCTGTCACGCCCTTTATACCTGGGGCTGTTATTTAGGTAATAAGTTTTTTACTTATTTACATTTCCATTTTAATGATATTTTATTTTTGCTGTGCTGGCATTTGCCATTTTGCGTGGCTACCTGGCATATGATAAATAATTTCATTGCTGTTGTGGTTCCTTGTGTTCATTACTGTGCCTAGTATTGTATAAAGTCATGTATTTTTTTTTAAAGAACAGACAGCTGTGCTGCTCGGGAGTTTGTTCCGCTACTTCTTCTTCGCAGCGAATGCACTAGGAAGTGGCGAAGGGCGGGCGTTTTGGGGGAACTGTCTTATGTAATATTGCCGTTCACAAAGTGCTAAACACCAGTGCAAATATTCATATTCATGCATACAAATATTTGCAGTGCGCGGGGATCGAACCCACGCCTCCTTGCGCAGCGGCCGCGTTCGCTACCGCAACGCTACGGAGGCTGTCATTTGCGTAACACATTATCAGTTGCCATGGGTTTTGTTTTGACAGTTCAAAAACATTCATTGCGTTATTTGCATTGTTGAACCGACACATTTTCGAACATAGGGAGCAATGGTAAATAAGCTTCAAAATGATCCCAACTGATAGTAATAGTGTAATACGCAGTTAGGGTGCTGGTCAAAATAAATAAATGTAAATCAAACACCCCCTATATTTAAATGAGAAAATTAAAATATTAAATAAAAGAGTATTAAAACCATAAAATGAAAGAGTTCATAAAACTATAGCCATCTTTGAAATAATTTATTTACCTTTACCTAGTTCCAGAGTAGGTACCTTAATTAATCAGCCAAAGATACCATTGAAACAAAACACCACTAAAGTTGATAAACTACAGACTAAATCGATCCCGGTCACGTGGAAAGCTCAGATAAGAAAGTGAGACAATATTGACCCAATCGTTCCAAAGGGGTGGCTCGTGGCTCATTGTGACACCTTATCTATCGAGCCATCTCCAACGGGGGATGTTTCGAACCAATTTGTCGTAGTCGTGAAATGGGAAAATTCAATTTCAGACGTATTTGCTGCGATCTGCTTTGGTTGTAAAAATAGCTCACTGATTTTGAAGGTTTTCCTTTTCGTGGGAATAGTACCCCTATTCCCGCCTTTTAAAATGAATGAGGAGTGTCAAATGCCAGTGATTTCAATAAATGGGTCAAGCAAAAATGATTGATGATCCCAACAACGGTCCAGACGCCGATATAATAGGAAACTACTGCGGATCGGAAATTATCAAATGACCTTTCCCGCTCTGGTCGAAGCGGAAGGGCGAAAGGCGTTCCAGGTTTTAACTGACTAAAACCTAGTTGGGATCCTTCACTTGCTTATGCGCCAGGGACCAGGGTATATCGTCCGAACAATCCGCGACCCAGGCAGGCATCGGTCTTCGTTGACCCGGTCATGATATCCTGAAATCTCTTTGAGGCGCACGTGAAACACAGCCCGCCGTCGACCCGGGCCTGGTCCTTCTCGCAAGACCGCGCCTGCGATAACCGAGAGTACGATGTTTTCTCCTGACCAGGGCTAAAGGCGTGAGGGCGCTTAAATTGTCACTGCCACACGCGCTCCGCCTCGTCCTTTGTCAGCTTCACAGAAGAAAGTGACAGCCTGCCATGCACTCTCATTCCGGACCATGGCCTGTAGCAGGGACGGACGCGAGAGGTCGCTGCCGCCGATCGCTAGACCTGTCAGATCTCCATCATATACTCCAACGTATCCTCAGGGCGATCCCCACAGTGGCGTTTCCTCCCGCCTTATCCGGAACAAGAACCTACCGAAACAACGGTGGCTGACCTGCGTCAGGCGGAACGTGAGGGTGCATAGCGCCTCTCTAGCGACTTCTCAAAGAGAGGACTTATCGCTGCACCACTACCACTTAGGCCTTATTGAATATTTGATTTGTGCCAAATCTTATGACATAATTATATTACAGTGCATTATTATAAATACTCCAAAAATATGCTAAAGTGAACTTCAAATGAGCTATCAATAATACCTACTCTAATAATCCTTAGCAACAGGTGAAATTATAAGTCACTACAAGCAGCTAAATTTTCACGATGTGTTTTTTACATTAGGTATGTTTTGCATTAGTGGAAGACCAGGTTTGTAAACGCGCAACCAATAATGGTGTTGTGGCAAGCAATTGTTCGGCAAAGCCTTACATTTATTTAAAGTACACTCGGCAACAAAAGTCGATTAACAGTTTAATTTTCGAAGGCTTTGAAACCTAGCGATATATTTTATTTAAATCGGAACTGTGTTATCTCTCTTTCTTCTTTAACTTCTATGAGAAAATGGGAAAAATAAAAGAATAATTGATCAACAGAATTTCTTGAAAAACATACCTATTACAAGTCACGAAAACAAAATCGAATTACATATTATAAGTAACTAATAAGTAATCCAATTTTTCCTGTAAACAAATTTCGACAAGCTCATAAAAGCTATTTTTCTTTATAAATAGCCGATGTTCTAACAATAGAACATTTTCTATATTTCTGTAAGTATTCAGTTTGGGAAACCACTTTTCAAGAATGTCAGAAGTCTCAATTTTACTTCACACTATACCTAAAGTCGTACGCAGAATTTCATAGGACAACCCAAATAAGAATGTCTCCTTCACTTTGCTTCTTCAACTCTTACTTTCTTCGAGATTATGAGAACCACCATGAAATTGACAGAATTTTTTGTCTTATCATCTTCGTCGAAAGCTAAATCTTTAAAGCCCGTAAGGTATTCCCATATACGTCAGCAGAGATGAAAGAAAAAAATATTCAAACCTTTCATTACTTTTGATGTTATGTGACGTGGACATGTTGCAAACTGTTTGGACAAAATTCCTGTAAAGTCTTAAAAAGCGGTGTGTCAAACAACCTACTTAATTTTTTACTACAAAATACGTTGCCCCGCACTAGGATTTACTCCTGAATCGTGGCTAGGTTTACAAACATTTAAACTCACATGTACAAACAGCCAAACTGTTGTAGTTGTTGGCCTTACAAATATTTACTTCGGGCGCGAAATATTTGTAAATCCAACAACAACAGTTTGGCGGGCGGTCAGAACAGTCGAGCGCTCAGCCACTACGCCAGTGAAATTCTTCGTATAATAAGTAAAGAGCTATTTTAAAAAAATCATGCGGTAAACCTTCTGCATTCAATTTTTAATGGAGGAACAACATAGCCAAGTCGTGAGGCAACTCGGTTTCCGCTACATAAAGCCGCGAGAGGACGCCTTCATCGATCGCTGAGATACAAGAGTTACTCGAATTTGATACAATGTTCAGGTTTTATTGAGGAGAGATGTGAGATGTGGAAACTGTAATGGAATAAATTAGAACGAAAATTATAATATTCGAATAAAATTGTTGCATGTGGTTTTTCATTTCACAACACAGGAAATAAGCGAAAATGATTGAATTTCACTTCGACAAATCATGTACGAAATATAAGCGATACGAAACCGGAATAGGGATGTATCCAAGGTATGAAAATGAAAAATATTATTAGCCCGTCTTATACATAATAAAAAATTAAGACCCGTATTTTTTATTTTGTCGAAATTACCAAAAACTACTGAGATATAGCATATTAAAGTTACGGAGTGGGGCCTACGTCACGCCGTGGTACATTTTGTACCACGGCGTGACGTCATGCGACATTTCAAATCAATATATCTTCCTAAGTATTTCAATGAAAGAAAAAACAAAAAATACGTGTTCAATATTTTTTATTAACCTATCTGATGGACATTAAATTATTTTTTAGGATACAACCCAAAACTACACAAAACAAAACACCAAAGGTACCCATTATTAATGAATCAAAAATAATACACGAACAGTCCTCCAAAGTTAATATAAAGCCAACAGTTTAAGCTCTCAACAAAGCCTTAATCTGTTAAGAAAGTATTAGCATAAACGAGATAGCCCGGCCTAGACGTGAACAATGCAGGCTAACTGTTGCCACCCCCTTGCTTAAATTATACACCAGGCTATGGTATTGTTCACAGTGGTATAGAACCTCTGTGTAGGTTTTTGTTGTGGATACCATATTGTTCGTATAATGTACAATACACAACAATGTTCATATAAGTAGGGGGTCTTATTTTAGATAACAAGATTAATCAAAGCAGCCAAATATTAGGTATCGATATATCATATTATTTATCATAGCTGCTCTAGGAAAATATCGGTCCATGTCTACGTTGACTAAAATGTCACAAATTAGGAATTAAACCTATTGAAACATATTATAAGGCTAGAGCACATGAGCTCTGAGATCACCTGTAGAAACGCACTACATGTCCCGTCAAAAGAAAAAGTCATCATCATCAACCTTTTTTTATGATGATAAAAAAGGTTGATGATGATGACTTTTTGCCCAGCAGTGGGATACCACTGCTGGGCACAGGCCTCCTGTCATACAGAGATTGAGCGTAATCACCACGCTTGCTCAACGCGGGTTGGCGATTTCAGACTTAAAGTTCAACATTTTTTCCTTCACCTTGTAGTCAGTCATTGGGGTCCAAGATATACTTAGAAAGTACATATAACTTAGAAAAGTTACATTGAGTACATTGAGTCAAACTAGCATACTCATACGTGAGAGGCTGGTGTTGTATAGTCAAAAGCAAAAGTCATTTAACAAAAAATAGTCAGTTGAGGGTTTTGAAAAATCTCATGCACACAATGCTTTTGCAAAACCACAGCTGCGTTTGCAAGTAAAACGAAGGGTCCTTTTTGGGTCACTACAATAACACTACCTAGTATAATATGCGCTACAAGCAGGAATTGCTATAATCTTTACGGTGACCAGATATACATTTTGGAGATAGTACTAATAAGAAAAGTCTCGCATACAAATATACAAATAAATACATAAGAAAAAAATGAACCCATTATAAACACATTTGTTGATCAGAACCTTGTCTTATTTTTAAGAAACAAAAAACAAATACTCCGGCTTTTGTTTCAAGCAAGAAAAATTTAATAAACGCCACCGCGTCTCCAAAGACACCCATTTCTTAAGAAAGATTTATATGTAAATGATATTACAACGTGACAGGAATTTTGTAATTTTTCTCAAGAATCATCAACGTCACTTGAATGTTAAAAACGGTACGAATTTAAGATATGTAGGTTCAGAAAATTTATTAATGCGTAAAAGAAAACTTGGCAGGAAGTGGAAAATTTAATAGAATTAGCGAATCTTTATCACGTCCCCTCTTCAGCTCATTTAAATTCAAGTGGTTAATAGATCACTTTCAAATGGCCGACGAGACTGAAGGTATTTTCATAATAATTATTAATTATTCGAAAGCCTACGAGTACCTGTTAAGTGTTTAGAGAAATTCTAGACTTATTTAGAATTTCCATTATTCTATGGCCTAGATTTGTTCACGTTTATCCATCAATCTAACTAGAACAAAAACTATAGATACTTTATTACAGTCATTTAAGAGGGAACTCTAGTGGTGCTCTATACAAACATATTCCGCTGTTTTCTACGTCGATAATGCTTTTATAGCAATTTTTTTTTTCTTCGATTTTACACCGTGGTTATACGTGTTCCTATCATTTGATTTTTTCCGAAACTTAAATAATAAAAGAAAAACGATACTTCAAAATCGCGAAAAATAACCCATTTTTACTGTCACGTCCAGATGACTATTGGACAAACGTGATAAGTTTTTGGCAAAAAAGAAAATAATAGAAGCATAGGTATACTTTTCCTCTAATTTGATATAAAAATTAAAAATTTTGATACTAAAATAATTGGGATCTGTTGTGTTTTGAAAAAGAAAACAGCGGAATACGAAACGTCATTTGCTCAACGTTTTTGTAAGTAAAATCAGCCTGAGCTGCAACTGTCCTTTTCGCACTTTACCAGGAGAAGTTGGAAGCAGCGCGACAGAAATAGTTTCTTCAAATACCTACTTTCCAAATTCCTCGGTACTAGACTCCCCTCTTAATTATTACTCATAATCATAATCAAATGAATATAATAAACTTTTTGTAAATGCCACCACCCTCAAAAGTTATCATACCTACAAAAACAGTGCAATTTATTGATTTCTCAAACTTGTTCACCGAACTCAGAACAAATACCATTTATGCAATATACAATATTGTGTTCTGTAGCAAACAACCCACAAATCGTGTGACTAGCGCAACATAATAAATAAATTGGTCAGACGTTTGGTCAAATATATTTTGTATAATTTGTAACGGTACCTACAAACGTCATTAACAAGCAACGCCTCATACTGACGTCACACGAATTCTACATCTCGCAAGAAGAGTTTATAGTGCAATTAACATACGTACAACTTCCTAACTTCAACCGTGGGGCAAGTGCCCACGATTACACATACACCCATCGACGAGATATCACACCCGTCTGGTCGGAGGATCCTCCCTATTCTATGGAGGATGAGTGAACTTTACGGGGTCACCAATATGGAGCCATGAGGAACAGGGACCTCAAGGCTCCATATTGGTGACCCCGAACATGAACGTCAGAGCAGCCATCGTGCACAAACGTGACGTCATCATCATCGCTCCCGCAAGCTTAATCGGCGATTCATCCAGGCAGCGGCTTTAACGGGTATCCTGACCACCAGCATACAGCGACAGCGCATACCTGGTCATCGCCCTTAGCCTCATCGGAAATCTCACACTTTGCACTATCGGCCGGTCAACTAGTAGAGCGCTCTCTCCTAGTCGACGCAGCAGCCAACCTCAACCCGGCGCTGTACGACATCCGACGCACTGGAGTACAACGCAACACCACTACCCCGACTCACTGGGGTAACTCCGTAGACAGTTCCGGCTTACCGTGATCTATATGACAACCGGCAACTTTACTCCCTGTAGGTACCTCAAGTCAAGGCTCCACAAATCAAATTGATTTCAGAACTCGCTAACCATTCACCATTGAATAGTTAAATGCAGTACCTATTGCCATCAGAATATATTATATCATAATAGCTCACTAATGAATAACTTTAGTGCTGTGTTTTACGTTGAGTGTGCGGATATTGCAGTACAAAACAACCATTTCATTCAATAGTAGCTAACTGCACGACGATCGGTCTCGACTATCCTAATTATAACCTATATGTTTGTATTAAAACTTTGTTTCACATTTACTGAAAAGTTAATGATAATATTTTAAACCAATATATGTAGATAGAGTAAGTGATCAGCGTCTCGCGTAGTCATTGTGGGTCGCCAGAAGTCCAAAAGTGATATCATCTTAATAACAAACCCCCAAACTACTACCCTGAATAATCCCTGAAGCCCTAAAACCCTGAGAAATATCTAAAACTGAGCCTAAAACATTTTATTGCACCCGCAGCTCCACTTTATGTTATCCGTTAAGCATTTGGTTCCGTGGATAAGTAGATACGGAGAGTTTATGAGAATATAATATTTTATATGAGATATAAATACATGACCCAAACCCTAGAAAACCCATAAGACTTGGTATACATTCATTCTAGGGTTGTAACGGAGCTTCGCCTCCGCTTCCGTTACTGCGGAAGTTCCGCAAGAAATCGTATCTTCGCTTCCGCCTCCGCCTCCGCACAATTTTTAGCGGAGTTATAACGGAGGTTTATTTACGTATTTATAAAATAGGTAAATAATGCGAAAGCTGCGACGCTCGACAACCGTCCGGCCACTCCGGCCGCGTTTGAGCGCGAAATGGTCAAGAATCAACTAGTGCGAGACGGGAATGCGGCAAACACAATTTGTTTCTCCTTAATTTTCATTACAAGGTAATATTTTTTTTTTATCAAGTATAGTATACTTGATAAAAAAAAATTATTAATATTAACTTAAATTATACTATATACTAATACTTAAATTATAACTATTAATGTACGTATTTAAAATAAAAAAATTGTGTTAATTAACCATAAATTTCAATTTTTTTTATATGTACTTTCACCTCCGCCTCCGTTAACCTCCGCATCCGCGGAGGTGAGACTCGTCGCCTCCGCATCCGCCTCCGCCTCCGCTAACAAGCCTCCGTTACAACCCTAATTCATTCATAAAGACTATTCGCGTTTTTTTTTTCAGGTATAATAAACACAAATAACAGCTATTCGTAACTGTTCTTTCTGTCCATAACCTGAATAGCGAAAATTTTTAGGTACGGACGACAGCAAGTCAAGCTATCCGAAACTGTCAAATATTCCCAATCAAGCTTGATCCTTAATGCTTTGGAGATAAAGTAAAAAATTTAATAAAAAAATCTGACAGATTGTAGTAGCTTGATGTGCTGTCGTCTGTACATCATCATCATCAACCGTTTTTTATTGTCCCGCTGCTGGGCACAGGTCTCCTCTCATACAGAAAAGGATTGAGCGTAATCACCACGTTTGCTCAATGCAATGTTTTCCTTCATCTTATGATCAGTCATCGGTGTCCAAGATATACTTTGAAAGTACATATTACTTAGAAAAGTTACATTGATACTCGCCTGACCTGGCGATACTTGAGAAGCTGGTGTTTTAACCACTATAGGCCACCGTGTCTGTACTTACTTGACAATAACGCCGGGTTTCAGTCTAGCCGGATGAATCTGAATATTAGTACTTTAGATCGAGCCACTATCCTCCTGAACTCCATAACTCAGTTACTAGGTAATACGATTACCTTGACTCTACCTAAGAGTGGTTGTCAGACTTTCGTGCTTCTGACTATCTGTAACGACTGCCTAAACTGAATCTGACTTTCGTGCTTGTGACAATCTGTAACGACTGCCTGAACTGGATCTGACTTTGGCGCTTGTGACAATCTGTAACGACTGCCTGAACTGAATCTTCGAATGACTGCCGGAACTAAGGACTTAAGAGGGAACCCTAGTGGTGCTTTCTCTATACAAACGTATTCCGCTGTTTTCTTCGTGGATAATGCTTTTGGAGCAATTTTTTCTGCAATTTTACACCGTGATTATACGTCCCTCTACCATTTGATTTTTTCCAAAACTTAATTAATAAAAGAAATACGATACTTTAAAATCGCGAAAAATAACCCATTTTTACCGGGATGTTCTGATGACTATTAGACAAACGTGATAAGTTCTTGACAAAAAGGAAAATAATAGAAGCTTAGTATACTTTTCCTCCAAATTTTGATATAAAAATAATTGAGATCTGTCGTGTTTTACAGCGGATTATGAAGCGTCTTTTGTTCAACGTTTTTGTAGGTAAAATCAGCCTGAGCTGCAACTGTCCTTTTCGCACTTTACCGGGAGAGGTTGGAAGCAGCGCGACGGGAATAGTTTCTTCAAATACCTATTTTCCAAATTCCTCGGCACTATAATCTCCTCTTAACTTGCTCTCCGAGTCCAATCGAAGCAACCGTAGCTTATCCTGATAGATAGGCCTATGCGGCAGTTATTAATCACAGGCCCCTCACTGTTAGTTGAATCGATTGTTCCCCAAAAAATAAGTAGGTAATTTAAATTAAATACAGCAATAAATAGTTGTGGTGGCCTAGTGGTTAAAACACCAGCCTCTCAAGTATGAGTGTGCGGGTTCGATTCCAGGTCAGGCAAGTACCAATGTAACTTTTCTAATTTATATGTGTACCTTCTAAGTATATCTTGGACACCAATAACTGATTAAAAGGTGAAGGAAAACATCTTGAGGAAACCTGGACTTTAAGGTGCGTATTCCAGAAGGAAACTCAAGCATTGATCTCTTTTTAAGCCTTACTTAAAACTAGTTTCAACCAATCAAAAGGCTTCAAACGAGACTTAAGTAGAGCTTGTCGCTTGAGTTTTGAGTGACGTTCTGTAATACGGACCTAAGTCTGAAAGCGCGAACCCGCATTGAGCAAGCGTGGTGATTTCGCTCAATCCTTCTCTGTATGAGAGGAGACCTGGGTCTAGCAGTGGGACGATAAAAAGGTTGATGATTATTATGAATAAATGGCTTAGTTGAATAATTTTTAAATATTTCTTTAGTTAATTATTGAATTTCCTTAATTATAATTACATTAAAAACATAATAGATCAGGCCATGATAGATATTGTTGAGCTCTTTCACGATTGATTTACCATGATAATATTTTTATTTTACCTTCATGAAATAATTTTGGATAAGTCTCTATTTCACCATAACCTCATTTTTCTCTGACTCAAAATATTATTTGAACTAACATAACAAAAAACTGAGTGTTTACGGTGTCCTACATTTGCGAAGCTTTTAGCAAATATTTGAAGTATAATAACACGAAACAAGAATACTCCCTGGATACCTTAAGGTATCGATTTAAGCATTAATTATGACAACATTTGATTCAAAGTGAACGCTGCTTTATCTACCCTACCACCTTACAGCCAATGTTTACCGGTAATTACCGAAGTGAAACTCGCGTCAAAAGAAGTCAGCATTACCATACAAGGGACAGTTTCGCCTAGTCATTCGGTATAAATAGATCCCTGCGGTACGATGTTACAATGTTTGATTTACGACGTCAGATAGCTTGTTGAGTAAAATATTATGAAGGCGGTAGCAAACGATGGGGGAGGATTGTACGTAAAGTTAATAATTCTGAACGTGAGACTCCTAAGTCTGCTTTGATGGCATCGGAAATAGTGATCAATAGATCAATGTTTATATCCGGCTCGAAGGACCTAAAAGATTGGATCTCCAAATATATTTTGGTACTTTGAGAAGTCCTTATAAATTATGGTCGTGGTTCTGAAATAGAAGTTTTAAAGTAAAGGATAAGGTACAAGGTTTGGTCTTGGTGAAAATCTAGAAAAACATTTTAGAAATTTAATTTTGTCATCTTCACTAATATTATAGAAAGAAAAGATATGATCTTTTGTGTTTGCTTTTTACGCATTCACTTTAAAATGTCAGAACATATTTATTTATGCGAATGAAACTTCCGCGGGGAGGAGCTAGTAATACCTAAAGCCTGGACATTTGACCTACCTCATCATCATCATCATCATCAACCTTCTAATCGTCCCACTGCTGGGCACAGGTATGCTCTCATACAGAGAAAGACTTTAACATTTGACCTACCTATAATCTACCTAACCAAGAATATTACTTTGTCGATACATAAATATACTTACAAACTCGATTAATGGAACGGAACACCGTCCGGTGTAACACTTCCTATAAAGCTTTATATAAATAACTGACGAAATAATAATAATAATGTATTCGGTTTGATTCATCAACGATGAGTCAACGAAACCCAAATTTTACACTCACTCCCGTAACGGTTGCCATGTGTCAGCCATTTTTGTCGCTTAATTTTAAAACACACGTGCTCAAGCATATTTATTTTATATCAACATAACATCACTCATTGAAGTACCTAAGGTACTTATTTTATTTACAACTCGTTGCTGCCAGCGAATAAAATTTCTTGTCCCCTTTCTCTGTGCTTTTTCTTCATTTTCGCATACCTTTATCAGACTTTTTGCTCGGCTCCAAAAAAAATCAATCGATAATAATTCCAAAGATTAGCGTATTCAACCAAAGTCTTTATTTAGTTTTATCGTTAGTAAAGATTATCTGTAAATATTGTTAGGCAGTGAGACGACTTGACAACGCAAACGTTTTGACAACCCTGTTTAAATAAAAACAGGAGCAAACATACCACTGTAATAAAGAAAGTTAAAGCAGTTCTTAAATGTCACAGGTCAACTATCATAAAAACAAGATATTATTTCAACAGCATCCGGAATTACAGCTCGCCTTACTTAAGAGTAAATTCGATGATTCGACGAACGAAAATAATATCATGTGGGTTCTCCTAAAGTCAACCTTACGTAGTGCAGGCTAGCATCCAAATAATGATTCTGAATGCGAATTAAGAATGAGCTTTTAAAAAATCACTTTTTTTAAATATGTGTATCGTAACATAATGTAGGTATAACATAACATAACACAATATAATATAGGCGCGTTCATATAGAATTTTGCTTGAAATTAACGCAATAATTATAAAGTTCGAACGTTTCAACACCCTATTTTTATTATTTACACCCTAGTTAATTATTATTAAAATTTATATTATGTATACTAGTAAAGGATCTTAATTTCGTCACCTGTCACTAAAGTAAACTCATCTGGGCACTGTACCTTAACCCTTTCAACGCCACTTACTCCCAGCGCCATTCGAAGGAGATGCCGTGGTCCTGACTCAGGCTCCAGAGTGGGTTTTTATTCAGTAAGAGTCTGACACGCCGATCCGCTCCGCCCAGAGAGAAAGAAGTCATTTAATGATATCCCAACAAAAAAAGCTTCAAGTTATTTGTCAAAAGCCAGCTACAGCTTTGTGTGTAATGGAAATTTAATCGTAATTGAATGGACGTTACCATTTATCTGCCAGTCAGCTTGTATTACTGTGACTTCTAATATGATTTAGACAAATTGCTTTTGAATAGGAACGAACGTGTGTGTTCTCGTAAGTACGAGCTTAATTTTTATACCAAATCTGATCGAATAAGTTTGATGTGATGATTTAATTATCTAAATCGAAACACTTCTGCTAACCTAACGTAATCTTAAACGACGTAATCTGATTAAAATTTAATATGCTTGAAATATTGTAATTAAAAACGCAGAAACAAACATCCAACATAAAAGGTGGGATTAATATCGTTAGATCCAAACATACTCAATTAGAATAGAAATTGCAAACATATTCAATTTATTCAGAGATAAATAAGCCTGTGAGGCCTACATTTGGTTTTATATCTATTTATCCGCGGCATCTCGCAAACGACGAGCCGACGAAATTTGAATAATCACGAAGGCAGCAGCTGTGTAAGCTACGACCAAGAATAACGTTTTATGGTAAGCTGAGCTATGGTAAGATGAAGTCGGAATCCTAATGTGAGTGTAGATTGTAATGCCCTCGTTCGTGTGACAGAATCCTGAGTTTAATTTCTGGCTTGAAACTGGGCGGCGCTTTTCGGCAGAAAAGGGTTGGATTAAATGACACAAAAACTTGATTGACGGATCTCATTACCAATTTACATTTATACATATTAGTACTTACTAGCGATCCGCCCCTGCCTCGCAAGGTTTTTACGACTTACAACAAAACATCGAGATTTTATTAAGTATTACATATCTTTTAGGCATATTAAGAGGGAACTCTAGTGGTGCTTTCTCTATACAAACGTATTCCGCTGTTTCCTTCGTGGATAATGCTTTTCGAGCAATTTTTTTCTACAGTTTTACACCGTGATTATACGTGCTCCTATCATATGATTTTTTCCCAAACTTAATTACTTAATAAAAGAAATACGATACTTCAAAATATCTAAAAATAACCCATTTTTACCGCGATGTTCAGACGACTATTAGACAAACGTGATAAGTTTTTGACAAAAAGGAAAATAGAAGTATAGGCATACTTTTCCTCTAAACTTTGATTTAAAAATAAATTTGAAGTAAAATCAACCTGAGCTGCAACTGTCCTTTTCGCACTTTTCCGGAGAGGTTGGAAGCAGCGCGACGGCAATAGTTTCTTCAAATACCTATTTTCCAAATTCCTCGGCACTAGAGTCCCCCCTTTATGTATTATTATACACTATAAGTACTTACTTGTATTACTATACTCTTTCGAAATAAATTGTGTTAAAATCCGCATGTTTTCACCGCATCCGCACGCAACAAATGGCTTTCGCTTAGGTAGTTTAAAAGAAAAACGTGATTACATTACAGAAACGTAAAATAACTTAGGTAAATTAATAATATGCATAGAACAGATGAGTAGAAAAATACATTACAAATAGTTTAGAATATATCCAAAAGGCAAGCATATCGCGTAGGAGGTCTATGTAGCTTACTACATAGACCTCAGCTATACAACGTGTAACATAAAGGGTATATACATAACAAAGGCATGGCATCTTTACATGATATCAAACGATATTGGAAGGGTTTTTTAATTCTATCTCTTTATGTTAGGTAGTTATGAGGAAAAACACCGCCTGTGATAGGCTACTATCATACTAGTCGCACAGAGATATTGAAGACATTTATCGGATTTTGGCAAGTATCGTGACGGATAACGAGTAGTTATTAACATACATATGTAGTGTGCTGCCACGTTTGTTATGATTTTATTTTAAGAAACACACGAAACCGAAAATTTGGTACCAATTTTTTGAGTATTTTATTTTGAATTCAAACCCTTTCGATATCGTTTGATATCATCTAAAGATGCCATGCCCTTGGTATGTATATACCTTTTTTATTACACGTTGTATACCTACACGGATAAATCCGATCATCGACATTGCCAGATGAAAAATGTAAGATCTATCCATACCCAGCCATTCAAAGAAGCCAGCAACACAGAACACATTACCAGCGGGATTTCAAAAAGAAAAGTATAGGCATCTGCTACATAAACGATTCATTTTTAATACTATCCAATAAAACATTCAATATGAGGTAGATAGATTATGTCTTGTCGGTAAAGAAGCAGCTGTTGCAATGTGTTCCGTTTTCCGCCGTCCGCCGTTGAGCCCCAGACTTGATCCTCGGGGCCGTATCACTAAATAATGAGATAGAGTAGGAACACTATTTGCAAATATTGTTGCCATTGATAGGCATGGTTTAGATTATAAACCAGCGGAACCAGTTAAAAGGAATACTCGGATTATCACTGTCTTGTTGCTAGACAAAACAGCATTTTGGGATATAGCATTTTGAGATACAGCATTTTGCGATACAGCTTTTTGCGATACAGTGTTTTGCGATGCAGCTATTTGCAATACAGCTTGCTGCGACACAGTTTGCCATGGACCTAGCAGCATGATAATTTGGGAAACACCAAAAAAAAAGAAAAAACTTAGAATTTAAATTCAAACAAAACACTCAGAGTCAAACATGCACACAAAGCTTAAAAAGCGCTCTTTCGACGTTTTTAACTTTATTTGTAATGTTGTTACAGTAGCAAAATTATATCATCTACTTATTATGGCTCATGAGAAAAAGCCAGATGATAGATAGGATGATAATTGAGTTACAAAGAAACAAAAGTCGACTTCTTAATCACTCAATGTGATCCTTCTGAACTTAAATATTTTAGGACAATTATTATGCACCGAAATAATATTCAACGCTTCCCTAGACAACCATAAGACCGCACATTTGAGAACTTTCGGCTATTTGGGTACCATCTTAAATGAAACAAATGAGATATGATGCGGTCACGGTACTCTAACAAACTTAGTTTACACTACTTTGGCTAAAGTTTGCTTTATTAGCTAAGTTAGAACATTTTCGCGAATTTCATGTTTTGCTAATTTGTACTATTCATCTTACAAGTACTTACGTTATTTAAGTAACTATAAATTACGTACTATTATGTGCGTACTTTTTATATTAATTATGTTTATATTTTGTTGAAAGGCCTTTACTATCCTCAAAACAACTTTTCTTCAAAGAAAAGGTAAGAAAATACAAGACCAATGATCAGAATCTTATAGTTTGTGAACAACTTGCCTCCCCTAAGTTAAGTTCGCCGACGCGCAACGTATCGTGCAATGATGAAGATTCATTTGGTGGATTATCTTTTTTGCTGAATAAGGAAAAGGTGGAAAAAAGATTGAGGGACTTGAAGGTGTTTTTGTGGAGCCTCTGCTTAGGAGACACCAAGAATTCATTGATTTATCGTCGAGTAAAACACGTCGTTTTTATTGTGTTTTGGTTTAGTAATTTTCTTTGACCGGTTAGACCAAATGGTATTAAATTAAAATCTCAAAGTTCATCCTTATATTTACCGGAGAATTGCCAAATGAAGCCCTTAAGTAATGTACGCCATAAATAACTTCCTGTCCAGTTGACTTGGAACATAAAAAACGGAGCTCTAGCGGTTCTTTCGCCCCACGCAAATCGTAAAAGTCACTCAAGGGAATCGTTTCTATTCCTTAATAATAAATAGAAAATACATGGCTCGGTATGGTCATTTATACTGATCAAAGCCGAGCTTTGGTCCTAATAGTCAATAGTAGTCCTGATATGTAGGCCTTATTTCAATTTCAACGATCCAACCCTGTGTTTTCCACAAAAACGTATATCAAAAGCAAACATCGTCAACCTGTCTTCAGAATATTAAACACAATAATAACACGTAGCGTTGCAGCCTTGCAGGCTACAGAGCGGCAGCGTAGCGGTCTACCGCGGCAGTCTGCTAAGCTAGCATGCTCATAATAAAAGCTCATTTTATGCTAATACCGGCGTGGGCGGCGGCAACTATTTGTGCAATTTGAGCAGTCCAAAGTGCGGAAGCCAAATAACTGCTAAATATTCATGCTTCCATAATGCTGTTGGGTTCAGCAGTTTTTAATGAATGTAAGTTTGTGGTAATTAGAGTGGTTGGAGGCCTGCGATTTCTTAATAACATAGTAAGTGATGCTTTGTGAAATGAAATACTGCTGAAAGTAACGTCTATAGTTTCTCTGAAATACTTTTATTTCACTGGTAATATGTACTCCATTTTGAAAACTAACCAATCGATAATTACTTGAAAGTATTGTGGAAATAAACTAAAGCTCATTTTTATACAACCAATGATATTACTTACCTACTTTTAAGCGGACACATTCCTACCACACGTGCTACCAAGGAACGGAACGGCGAATATGCGTAACTAAACGTATCGCAAAAATAAAGGGAAACCTGTAGGGTTTCACATAACAAGCGCCGGACCGCAATAAAACACCTGCAATCCCGAGTTTCTTTCTTTTAACGTCTAACCTTCCCTCCCACCCTCTTCATACCCCACTATCCCTACTTCCTAGCGTGTCGCGCAAACAGGGGAAATTCGAACAAAGAAAATACAGGTGCAATTTGCAAGGTTCCACGACAATACGAAATTTAGCGCCGTAGTTGTTTCAAAGTTGACTACAACAATTATTCGTGTACACAATGAGGAATCAACTCGTCATGTAAATTAGCCTGTTCTCCCACTGACTGATTACAAAGCTTGGGTTTCGCCTTCCAATTTAGCCCGCGATACGGTGAAATGGATCGGTGTGAAAAAGCTGACGGAGCAAATTGCATGAATATATGCACGTATGCTGAATTGAATTGATTTTGTCTGCTATATATGTAGATCTACGGGTAGGTATATGTAATATGTTCAGTTTGATTACCGAAGGGAACTTACGTCCACTTTGGAACTAAATCTGGAAATTTTCACAAATGATAAGGGACGGAAGCGTATTATGCTATTTTATTTAGATATAGTCACGACCTAAATACATGACATAAGTAAATATTGTGAAAGTTGAATGTTTTGAGATATAGTAATAATAAACATGATTACTATAACTGTGTAAAGTTCTAATAATGTGCACAATCCTTTAGGTACCTTCAACCTACATATGTGGGCTGTTGCGAAACTTGCTCTTGCCTCAATGATTCCAAAATCCTTAGTGTCTACACTACCTAAACCCATATCACAATACGTTACCTCTAATTAAATGTAGTATGTAGCTCATATCAAACGGCAGCCGTAACGAGGTGATTTAAAGCGCACTCATCGGTGCGGACCGCCGTGAAATTAGTCGCACGACGCGCGCTCAAGTGTTTGTCGCGCGGATATTGACAATGCTGTACCTATCGGCGGATACATTTGTCAGTAATTGAATGTTCAACGTCGTTTGATGTTACGCAGGCATTAGCGAAGAAAATACAATGTGGTACCACATATACCTAAATGAAAGCCGAAAAAAATTATGTTGGAAAAACACTCACTCCATGCTAGAATACAAAAGATAATCTTGCATATTATGTAGTAGGTATCTATAATTGCGAAACACACTATCACTTCCCATACATTGCGTGATTTACGTTGTTGAGCTGATCAATTTTACGAACATGTGAAACTATGAAATTAGCAATATCTATCCTTTAAAATTTTTCAGATTGAGATTTATTACGGGGAGTGTATTGAAAAAAACCTTGCAAACTACTCCCTCGTGTTATTGAATACTATGTTATATACATACTTATACTATATTAGATATCTATAGACTGCTTAAAAGTAAGTAGGTGATGCACAAATATCGAAAAATCTCCCAATTACTTGATATAACGTACTTAATGTCAGTTTTCCACATGACAAAGCGAGCGGATGTGAAGTTAGTTGCACATTGCCAGGTGTTTATCGCGCGGATATTGACAATGCTGTGCTTATTGACGGATATATTTGTTGGTAATTGAATGTTGAATGATATTGTTGTTTCATAATAGTATATACATACATACATTCTGTGACTGGGGCTACGTGTGGATAAACAAGAAAATAATGTTTCTCAAAATCAATCAAATTTTTCGGAACCGAAATAAACTCATAATAAAAGGTAGGTCTAGGTAGGTATATAAAAATGTGGAAACGTAAATGTGGGAATGTGGATCACAAAGATGCAGTAAAGTCTTGGTAGTCCGGCGTTTTTTTTATATTTGTTAACTCAAGGTGTGAATGAGACCATAAAACAAAAACTTATTATTACAGACTTTTAAAGCCATATAGTGTATGTGCAGTAAAACTTACGAAACTAGTGTTAAATCCATACTAATATTATAAATGAGAAAGTAACTCTGTCTGTCTGTCTGTTACGCTTTCCCGCTTAAACCTCTTAACCGATTTTGATGAAATTTGGCACAGACAATCTTTAGACGATGAGAAAGGACATAGGCTACCTTTTATCCCGGAAAAATTTGATATTCCCGAGGGAAATCTAAAACGCGCGATATAACCGAACTCCACGCGGGCGAAGCTGCGGGCGGAAAGCCAGTGAAAAAACAACATCAAATAATCCAAAGATGTGAATTATTTTTATTTTTTGTGTTAAAATTTCGTACAAAATAATTTGACGAAGTTACGATTAGTAACGTAAAACACTCTTTAAGCTTCTTTTTCTTTCTGCTTGCTTACTTTCTCTCGCTCTTAAGTGACTTTATTACCTTTAAATATCTACATATGAATATCGTTTGGACCGAACGGACCAATGGGCGGTCCAAACGATCTCAACTGATCCCAACCAGTCGCAATCATTTGACAAAAATGTGTTCGCCGATTAAGGGGCTGGTTTGATGATTGATTACACGTATTTTTCAATTGACTGGTTGGGATCAGTTGAGATCGTTTGGACCGCCCATTGGTCCGTTCGGTCCAAACGATCTCAACTGATCCCAACCAGTCGCAATCATTTGACAAAAATGTGTTCGCCGATTAGGGGGCTGGTTTGATGATTGATTACACGTATTTATCAATGAAACACACACCTTCAAACCTTTTTTTGACCATTTTTAGACCAAATATACTAGGATTCTACTAATTGTGTTCTTCTAACTTATAGAACAGTAGAATTACGAGATCTCAACAAAAACACGTTATATTTAAAAGTTATGACAAGTCGACGCTGTCTAGGTATGTAGGTATTTAGTAGGTATTATTTTCCATGGATTTAGAACTGCTGTAGATAAAGATTAGTAGTACCTACCTATTATAACTTTTAAAGCTGCTAAATAGTACTGAAAGACAAAGTGAGTATCTAAATCAAGTGCTAAAAGCTTACAATTGCATGTCGTTTGTATTCCTATTTTAGACCAGTGTTATTAAAATCGTCAGAATTTTGCGACATCTATTTTCCGTCCTTTGTCTACCACAAAAACTGTACCAAACAAACAAAGCCTGTCGCATTTCCAAAACTACTCTGTCCTTGTTTTTCGTCGTGCACTTTTAAAAACTGCTGTGCCTTATCTAGGAGTAGAACGAAAGCTTACAAATAAAACAGAGTACTTTTTGTTTCCACAGCGAGCGATAATAAAAGCCTATTGCTCGGTGCTTGTCCATATGTCACTGCGCTGTGACTGGTTAACAAAATGAAAAAATACTTTAGAACCTAACTCCAATGACAGTCAATTACTTACCCAGTGTCTGTACGAGTACTAAAGTTGAACAGTGAAATACGAGAAACTTTTTGTTGTGTTCAGGTCATTTGTGCTCTACGTATAGGAATTGAAAAGCCACCTAGAGGCTAGAAGTAGGTTAGGTATGGTTCCTCTGATTATTTCCCGTCTTAATTTATAGAGTTTTACACACATACCTATAATTATTTTCAAACTTTTTAAATGATGTATATATTTTTAATAACTCAATACAGTTGATTTGTAAGCACGGACAGTTTCAGCTAGACTAAAATAATTATCTATCTGCAAATAAAAATAATAATAATTATGTATCTGTAAATTTAGCTCAGGAGTAGGTAGTATGGCTAGTTATTTGAAAATGAGTTAGATTATATTTCAATACTCATTGATTAGACAACCCTTTGCTCAAAAACTAAGAATCCTTTCATAATAGACTCGTTCATCTGTGAGGAAATGTTTTTCGTTCAGAGACACATGTTGTAATAAATAGAAAACTTCACATCACATATTCTCAGAATCCGTTAAGTCATGAGAATCCCAACGTTTTGTACCTACCTTTACAAAGAAATCCAACATCTGGTCTCTATCCGACCAAAGTTCATAGACTTTCGGGATATCGAGATGGAACTTCGTTCTGATATAAAACTTCGCCATTATAAATCACTTTTCAAAGTGCAAAGATTGAACATTAAATCCGACAACTCAGCAAGTTTTCCGTTGATTACTTACAAACTTAAATTTTATAGACGGCGTTTCCACAGACTATTTGCATGTAAGTAAACTAATTACCATAAACTATAAACTGGCAGTTGAAAACAGTTTCATGCGGGTGATGCCGCAAATAGAGACTAGCGAACTACGGACGTTATTAGGAGACGGTACACCACAAACAGTAACGAACCGTCACTAACAAGTTTGTAAAAGGCGGGATAATCGTTTAGATTTCTGTAGCCAAATGCCTTTGTTGGACACATTTCACCACCCATTGCTTCTTTTGCATGAAAACGTTTTATGAAAGCTGAAAGTAATCGCTCAATGTGCAGTACAAATATTGGTTTTATACAGATGGGCCATTCTCGTAATTTTAACAATGTTCACAGTTGTATTTCAGTGTCCGTCTGTAATTAGGAGGCATTATTGAATGCCTCCTAATTTCTCTATATTTTGACAAATTTTTGACATTTGCTTGTCGCTAAACTTGGACTGCGAATAAATTTTGACCGTTTTAGGTCCGTATTACAGAACGTCATTCAAAACTCAAGCTCTACTTAAGTCTCGTTTCAAGCCATTTGATTGGTTGAAACTAGTTTTAAGTAATGCTTAAACAGAGATCAATGCTTCGGTTTCCTTTTGGAATACGGACCTTAGATTACGAGAATTGGCCTTCTAAATTTATGATTATGACACAGTGCCAACGAGCCGCGAATCTGACTTCGCGTAGAATCAATGACTGGAATATCACCATGCATCAGACGAGTGACGGAGTAACTGACAACTGTATGGCTTGTTGTGGTTAACCGGTCGGTGTCATGGCTAGTAAACTTGGAATGACCGAGTATTGCCGCTACTCTGTGGCTAGTGTTAGCTATAGTCGAGGAGTCGAGGGAGACGCGAATTATTATTGCGTGTAGTGTTTAATTTTTAGGCACCTGGTACCTGTTTTTTATAAGTTATGCTAGAATAGGAGGACGTGTCTGAGCAGTTGTGTTGCGATGTGTGCCGGGTACGATGCGCCAAATGTTGTTGTGTCGGAGGTTTAGTCGTGGAGAGTCTCCAGATCAATCTCCCTCTGGCGCAGCATCGTTGGTCGTGTTGTTGGGTTTAACATTACATCACCCCGCTCAAATGTCGTCATCCTTCCTATTCCTAAGTTTTTTAAGTGAATAGGCTTAATAAACTAGTGCGCTTTACCATCAACGATTGCATCACTGCTTACCATCAGGCGGGATTGCAGTCAAGCACTAGTTTATAGTTATTAAAAAAAACCAGTAATGATGCAAAAAAATACAATAACAAATTATTGATGTGTGTGCGCAAGATATTATTATTATTTTTGATTTTTTGTCTCTGGTGCATGCCGGTATCCCAGAGAAAGTTTTCCTTCAAAAATTTTGAGGGCGTGAAATAATGGACACAAAGTAAAGAGCATTTTTCTGCGTCAAGAATTTGCGATAGCACGACTTAATCACGGCATGCTAAACCTTTTTAATCCGAGATACGTAAAGGGTCATACGATACGATATATTCAAAAAAGGCCGGTTGCCTTATTTTAACGTATCGTATTACACATGCACTTGGCTAACACGAGATTTACGTATAAATCTCACAGAGGCTTACATGGAAGTGAACGCGTAGACACGTGTATTTTGGAATTTGGAGCGCATTAATGACAATTTCTGCGTTGTCATACTACCAAACATATATTATGCTCCCTCGAACGTGCCCCCCAGCGTTATAGGCATGATTTATGGCACGTGATTCGTATTTAAATCAACCCCCGATGGACACTTGATTGATCAATATTTTAACAATGCAATGGATTGAAAAAAAAAAACAAAAGACTCTACGTGTATTGAACAAGAATTGCAAATACTTTCCTTGCTTACGAATAATGTTGCAAGCCTTAGGTTCCCCAGGTCAGGCAAAAATATGAATAGATTTTATTTTCAAAACTATTATATCGATCATTGTCACGATTATCGCTCAGAACTTTAGAAAATCTTTTTATAAGTTATATTAAGTTAGTGTGCGAACATTTTTAAGCATCGCCGAACATCATAATCAGTTAAAGGAAAACACTATAGCCTCATGTTTCGTGTACGAATATTCTAACATTCTTGAGTACCTACATATATAGGAAAGAGGAAACTATTGTACACATATTTATGAGTGTCTGAAGGCACGGCAGGAGGCATTTACAGTGTCGACCAAAAGTCCATAGGCAATCTCCAATCTCACTAAAGTCTCTGTTAGGCGCGTGCAGATAGATGCGCGAATTAGTTAGTCGCATGTTCAAATATCACGCAGACTTTTTGTAAGTTGTTGTTAACCTAAGCTAACATAATTTTTTTAGAGGGATTTATTAATTCGATGGATCAAGAGACATGCGGAAGAAGGGCGGCAAATTGGGCGAGTATGAAACAAATGGTTTCATACCAAGTAGATAGTTTGCGACTCCACATTGAAAACTGCAGGCCAATTTTTGTTATACAAAACGTTCACAAACTAGATGACTGCAGCAGGGACAATGACTTTTATTATTCATACAGTATTATGCTTACGCTTACGACAAGCACGGTTCATAGCAATGTAGTCCTTAATATGCCACTGGAGTTTCCAATGTCTACTGTACTGCGAAGACGAAAGCATAACTTGAACTTGATCTAGAGCAAATACGGAGTATAAACAGGCAATATTTCAAACAGAATTGTTCATTAAAAGTGTCCCTTTTCTATATAAAGAAGAGAGACTGCAAATTGGCAGTTAGTACCTACCGCTTCAAAATAAAATAAGTCCCTAATAAAACCCTTTACGAATGATTGGAACGGAACGACAAAATTATTCAGTTCGAGTGACGTTAAAAAGTCATTAAAGGGACGGCATTCACGCTTTTTAATTCCGACGACGGTGGTCTATTTTGGGGCATTGTATCTTTACGACTGTTCCGTATAGAAAGTAGGAATGGAAGTGATAAAAGTATTGTAGCTGCGGAGGCGAGAAATGGAGTGATTCTGTGGGGGAAGCCGCCGGGCGTCGCAACGGAGAATGGAGATGGGACAAAGCTTGTAAAATTTTAACGTAAGTTGAAAGAATAGACGTTTTATTTTCATGACAAATTGAAAAAGCGAATTGCTATTTTGACATTTATATAATAAAAAGTAAAAAAAAACTAAAACCCAACTACGACAAAAAACGACGCTGAAAAAGTATAAAACAAGATATTCAGAATACTGAACTGAACAAAGTTGCTAATGTAGTTGCAAATAAATGGACACAGTAGATTCTACCAAAATGCCTTCGTTCTAAATTGACAATAATGTCATACAATACTATTCTGAAGTATGCAATATTCACTATGTAGAGATAAATTTTCATGTTTGGAAAGGCGTAGTCACACGTTGTCAAGGTGCTACGGTAGGTTGTAGGTATGTAACGTGTGACTACGCCTTTCCAAACATGAAAATTTATCTCTACATAGTGAATATTACATACTTCAGAATAGTATTGTATGACATTACTACTGTGTCCATTTACTTGCAACTACATTAGCAACTTTGTTCAGTTCAGTATTCTGAAAATCTTGTTTTATACTTTTTCAGCGTCGTTTTTTGTCGTAGTTGGGTTTTAGTTTTTTTACTTTTTATTATTTGTACTATTTTGGTGTTAAAGTGTATTTGTGGCGCATAATATTAACAAAAGTTAAACTGATGAACTAAAAACTAGGTACTTGACATATTACATCTACACGCACATTTAGCAACATAAGCCCGAAGGCATATAGTGCAGAGGACATTTTTATGGGAGTTTTAGCCAGTTATCAAACTGTTTCCGCCTTCACCGTGTGGAGTTACTTCCAGCTTATGTCGTTTTCATTAGTGCATTACATATTCTATTAATGTTCACACTGCTCTGCATTGCATAAAGCGATTCACAGTTCCCGTGATCCGCGCTTTACTCTTATCGCTCATATTTAACATCATTATAGCATTCTTGTAATTATGTACAAGCATAAAGTACTCGTGAAGCTCTTTCACGTGATACCAAACACGGTATATTTATTTTAATTTTATATTAACATAGAACTTTTTGTCCGCTAGTGGGCGCTATACTAAATTTGGTGACAAGCTTTATAGCTCATAACTAACAGAATATCAAGGCCCTTCTAATGGTAGGCTACCATTAGAAGGGCCTTGATATTCTTTATTACCTACTGCAGTGATCTTATTCTGATAAGTAGTAAAGAAGCTATGAACGAAAAGATGTGAATTATATGCAACCAGCCCATGAATACAGGTAAAGTCACACGCAAATGCTAGCAATATATATATATATTCAAAATATACAAGTAAAGCGCTTTCAAATGATACCAAACACGGCATATTTATCTTAACTTTATTTTTTTACTCTGTATGTTTTGTCCGCTAGAGGGCGCCACATTAGATTTTGTGAAACCCTATATAGCCTATAACCAGCGGACAATTAAGACGCTTCTAATGATATGTCATTTGTCGAATTCTGATAAGTAGTTTAGAAGTTACGAGGGAACAGATGAACATACATACATACATACATACCTGTCAAAATCATAACCCTCCTTTTGCTTTGCCATAGTCGGGTAAAAATATACAAACAAATGTGATTTGACATTACAGACCTATTTTTTGTAACAAAGTATGTAATACAATTAATGTAGGACAAGATGTTGTTACTCCTTGCCCAAACACTCACCTACACATTGTACTTTCCCGTTATGTCGGTAATTTGATGCCAAAGGTGGTGGTGGCGCTACTTTCTGCTGATACATTTTATGAAGGTATAAGTACGAGTTCCTTCACGTTTCTATCGCATTTTAAAGGCAGATAAGTTTCATTATTTTTATATGAACGCCATAACCATTTCGAAATTACCTAAACACTTTGAGAATAAGTTTCTATATGAAGGAAGGAAGGTATCTTTCAGAACGATACTATTATTATCCCACTTTGGACATGCTTAAAAAAGGATGAGAATTTCGAACGGACTAACAAGATATTTTTAAGCGCGTTTACGGTTGGTATTCCTAGCAGAGTTCAAAACCATATAGCAACTGAAACATCCAAACCTCAAACCAATCATCTCATTTTACAACCGTGACTAATTGAACAATAAAAAAGTCACAACCTTATCGAAAAGCAGCCCAATCTTTCACTAGCCACTAGCCACATAGTTGAGCAACTACTTCCCAGTTTCTTAGAACGCGTGGCTCGACAGACATTAGTCAGGCCGGGTGCGCAACCGACACGACATGTGGTCTGTTATCTGACCCCGGGGTGTTCGAGAGAAAGCCCATAACAACCCGTCTGACGGGTCCCGTTGACACACATTACATGTCTGCTTCATTTCTTTGTACTTTACTACGTCGTGGCCGTAATGTTTGACCCGCGAAATCCCGGCCCTTTTCGGCGATGGTATTTACATGAAGGTAGATATTCAACCATTGTGAGGAAGTGAAAGGTTTCCATTACAATTCCATATATTGGAGAAGTATAGAATCAGGAGCAGTCAAGTCATCGACATATATGTTACATATATGTCGATGAGTGAAGTACAGAAAAAGTTTTGTAGAGTACCTTTCTAATATCTGAATACCGTATGCTTACCTATATGTTTAACCAAGAATAGAAAACCTTTTTTATTCCGTATGGTTATAATCATACTGGGTATTATGGTGAAAGATGATTGAGATGATATATTGGCCCCATAAATAAAAAGCACCCTAATTGCATTACACACATAAATACGTCCACTAGGTATCTGAATCATTTTAAAAAATATTTCTAATTCATTGCTTCATACGTTAGGAGAATTTGTTTTCTAAACAACATTAATAATGAAATGAACTTTGCTGAACAATCAAAACGAGCTACTTGCTAAGGTCAGTGTGTTACGCAATTAGTGACCACCTTAATGATATTGGCTAGCATAAAAATATGTATATTCTGGTAGGTATAGGTAATCCCTGTTAGATTGAACATGAATATTTTAGTCTCCTTCCAAAATAACTAAAATACTTACGATGTAAATAGCAGCCATTAATTTGACTCAGTGCTCCTGCAGAGCATAATGTCCATGCACATGTTTTTTATACTTTCTACTGAAGGAAAGTTAGGAGAAAAAGAAATAGGTGCATACCTTAGAATAATAAATAAGGTACCTACATGCGTACTACGAAGGTCTAAAAGGGATTTCTTGGGAAAAAGGAAAAGGTGCGAATAGCTAACGGAAAGGGTAATCTAATAAGTATAACTATATTCACAATTTCCCATACATAAGTACTCCTATAGAGAGGTTATATCACTCTTATACAGCGGAGACATCGGTTACCCTCGAAGCAATTTAAATTAAATGACTATCATTGGTGCTCCCGGTGAGGCCGTTAGCTGTCTAGTTAAAAAGATATAGAAATAAAATGCGAACACAAATCAAACATAGAATGATGTGATTGTATCGAATCGCTTTCCAAATCCTGTTAAAATCCTATTATTGACATACGCAAATTGATATTAATCAGTTTGGAAATTGGATACCGACTGAATGTTTTTGTTTTATTTACAAATAACAATGGTTTATTCTGTTAATTGGATTTCGGAATCACTTTTACGCATCATATTATTTAAAAAACAAAACCTAGATGCGGTTGACGTATCCAATCTGACCACTCTGAGAAGAAAGGCAGAAATAAACTCGGAGGTCACATAGGTAATCTTGGTCAGATCATGTAAGGATTGATAAGACCATGTAGATTGATGTTGGTCTTTTGAGGAAAATACGACACAGATTTGATTGAACCAGTTGAGGAGATCAAGTGTGTAATGTGGGTAGTTAGAAGTCCTAATAGATAAATTGATGTTTATATATTTCAATACATATTTTTGATGTAGATTCGACTCCAAAATTAAGCAGGTTTCATAATTTTTAATATCTATATTAGTTGGCATTATTTAATCTAATCAAATTACCTTCGATCAAACTGATTACCGTCATTTATATTCAAGCCTGAAAATTTAATAGACAGAGGAGCTTTTAGCTCAACTAAGATAAAGTGGCCCCGTCCCGTAGATTAAGTGAATCTCATAATTATCGTCAGCCAGACTTAACTAGACAGCATTTCGGGCTAGACGTCTGACGGTCTGGCTCGGCGGTCACTAGCCGACTATGACTAAAGACAAACCGTCTCGCATTTCCTAGTGCACTGCTTTGTTTGATGACGTCACGGCGCGTGTATTTTGTGGTGCCGTTCAGTTTGACAAGCTTAGGTAGGTATAGTATCGAATATCTACTATTAGTAGCAGACTGACTGTTAGTTGCTTACCAATTGATTCGCGCCACAAACTTATGCTGTCTCTATATTATTTCGAGTTTGAGCTATATCTTAAACAAATATATGTTGATTTATTGGATAGTAATTTTATTTTATACCTACTCTATATATTACATTACTTTGGACCAATGTACTTAGCTCGAAATAAACTGTTTTAAATTTAACAATTTTTTTTACCTTTAGGTACTCTTCCTGGATCCTTACTCTTTTAAATCACGGAAAAAAAATTAAGACTTAAAACTTCTGTAGATCCGTAAATACCTTAATAATAAATTAATTACATAATAAGGGAATATAGGAGAAAATTGAACGAATAAAACAATGATATGGTGTAAACCATTGATATAATATTAAACAGATATGATATGCTCTAACAAATTAACCAAAATAAATGTGCCGATCGGAGCATCAGCACACACATGCAAATTTTTTATTCTGCGTACATTTCACACGTTGGTACAGTGTGAGTGAGATGGGGCGCAACGCAATCTAAAGCATAGAGAAGAAAAAGATGGCTAGTGTTTGTCGTTTGCGCTGTTAGTGTTTGTCGTTTGTTTTTACGAGTGTATCGAGAGTGACTAAAGCGAGATACTGGACTTACCTCCTTTTGTACGCTTCATTTTCAGTGCGCTAGTGACTTATCTACCTCAGTTTAATATTTTATCAATGGTGTAAACCCTGTGTCGACGGGGCGTCCTAAAGTTAGTCAGTCACTCATGATTATGCAAATACGTCTAACAAACCGATCATAGCCGTGTTATTTTACTGTCGAGATTTGGGACCATTCACGAAATCCGAATTAGGGTCATGATTTCGTGATAATAATGCAGGTACATTACCTATATTATTTTCACGAAATCACGACGTACCTACCCGCATTATTTCATTAATCAGCTGGGCATGCTTATGACATTGACAAAAATGATAACATCCAGGCAAGCGCTTACCCATCTTTTTGATTTAGACCTCGGACCACACCTTATATGTTACGAGTAGAGTACCTACCTATGTACCTACATATAAGTATTCGGGCTATTGATCGTGACAAATCGTGTCTTAAGACACTAATATATTAATCAGGTAGTGTTAAGTCAATACTGTTTATACAGCATTCTTCACATTGCTTGTCGTGTTAAGTGTGTAAACAAAATGCAGGTGACATATTAATTAGCTTGGACACTTCCTGTTCTTCGACAGTGTCCTGTCGTTGCACTAAGGCTTCAAAGTTTTACCCACCGTATCAATTTGCATAACGCTTTTCCTAACAAGCACGTAGAGTTACTTTGATCAATGTCAATCGGTCACCAAATTATGAAATTAGGACGCTGTAAATAAAAATACATACAACCAAAATTACACATATCTCGGATCTCGACCCTCCGCATACAGCCGCCATCACTCTGGCTTCCGCATGGAGTCCCCAGACAATAAAGCTGACTGATCTACACGCAAATTCATTCACAATTCCATAAAGCTTCATTCCACTAGACACAGGTAAACGCCTAGTTTGGCGTCCTAACATCTTATAAGTGTTGTACTAACGCCAGCAGGTCAAGCTACCGGAAACTGTCAAATGTCCCAAACAACCTGGAACTTACCCATAAAGTTAAAAAAAACTATTAAATTTTGACAGATGTGCTGGCGCCTGAACCATTAAAGCAGGTTATAGGGTACCTATGTCTCTGATCAACAGCTGAAATTAAAAAAGCTTTCCGAATCTGGCGTCAAATTGTCTACTTAAATGAAAACAAAATACAAACGCCGAATACCGTAATTCTGCCAGTCTTAAAGCATCTCTGATCAACAGTTGAAACGACAGCATCTAATTGCCTATATCATAATAAAATATAAACGCACCATTGCCCCAGCTCCTTATTCTCATCCAGACCAGACGGCGTCGCCAAAGTGTCAGCATCACCCTCGTGCCTCCCGCCCGGATGTTCAGGGATCACGCGCTCAATCGTCGTCACCTCTTCGATGTCCGAGTCGATACCTTGCGCGAAGTCCATGTAAAATGACTCCCGGGAGTCGCTAGACCCCCGTCGCAATTTAAGCGACAGGTCCGGTGAACTGTCATCCATTTTTATAGCACTATTCTTCCCTCATCCTGCACTTGAATAGTTAGAGCCAGTTAGAACCGTCTTTTCACTTTGTGCGACATTTCGAAAGCGCGATTAACCCATTTTCGTTTCTTGAACTTGAAAATTATTTAAATTCTAATTTATTATATTTATTCGTGGGCATTATTTACTGTTATTACTATAGGATGTAGTTAGGTACTTTAAGGAAATAATTAATCAAAAGTGAACCACTCAAATTTCAAAGTAATAAAAGGCCCCAAATGTCTTCGACGCAACAAAAAAGGCTCACACACAAACAATAGCAATTTATCTTGTCGCGCTACAAAAAGGCCGGTTCGACGTAAAAAGAACAATGACCTGTGAACCGTTCCTAGTGTAACCTTCCCTAAAATCGACACCGCTTCCTGTGCCACTAATAACCGACGCACACCGACACATGCCGCTTAACACATCTGTGTGCGTCACTGCTCAGCGGTGAGTCCTATTCGCATTCGGCTTCTTTTCAATAACTTATACGACCGCGGAACTGCCGAAAGTGCTATCAATCTAAACTCGACGCTTTGTTTGGCGGGTAAGCTATGAATATGTATCTCCTATAACATTTCGACGCTCATTTTGGTCACCAGCACAATAAATTACAGCGTTCGTTACAAATACGTTCTACAAACCGGATTATAAATATTAATAACAATCCATCCTTGGACCCCCTCTTTAAGCTTGTTTTACGCTCTACTGACCGTATTGATGATAACAATAACAATTTAAAAAATATTTTAAGTTTAATAGATTCTAACAAGAATCTTGCGCCTGGGTCCGGTCTTCAGTTCTATGATAACGATAAGGCACGTATAAAATTAATATTTAATACCACATGCGTGAGCGATATCAATCGCCGGCTATCCCTCGGGAACAACAATAATGCCCAAGAACAAACATATTCATTTACACACGACAGCCAATCGGACAATACGTATGCTAGATACGCATCGCACGGCGGAGGCAGAGGCGTATTGACACGGAATAATTCAACGGGCAGTCACTCACACCGATACACGATAACGTTGTAGTAGCGTAAGCACGTGCGTGATATCGGAACGCGACGGGCGTCGGCGGCGCCCTCCCGCGGCAGAGGTTGGCGCGCGATTGCCGCTCGCAGCGAGCGCGCGGCGCGGGTAGGGCGGGGGATGCACCCCAACGGGCTCGCGGCGCGGGATCAATCTGACACAGCCACACAGGCACCCCGACCCGATATTCGGGAAACGGAGCCATTCACTACATTATCGAAACAGGAACTTGATAGGATTAGCGCCGTCCGACATGCGAACTGCAGGGTTCATTGAAAATGAAACAATTGTAGTAACCTATAGGTACAAGTTTATAACATACTTTCTATACATATCAAACAAGTTATTATACTTACATAATTCAATTATACACTCAATATCACAATACTTTTAGTCTTTATTAAAACAATTGTTTTACATGTTTAGTGTAGGTATATGGAACGTAGGGCTAAGACTTTGGATATTTATTATTCGTGTATACTATTTAATTTTTCTACGTATAATTTAAGTTAAACGCATAAATGTGATGTTCGAAATCATTTGCTAATCATAATAGTTTTCTATCATCAAATTATTTACTTGGAAGCAAATAAAATTCATTTTCTCTGTATATTTTAAACTGTTTGGAATTCCAAATTACCGTAAAAATATTTAGTGGCTTGTATTAAATTATCTCAATTATTATTACACATAAAATAATATTAAATTTTAAGTGCCGTACTTACTTAAAAATAACTTGGAACCCTTTGCCAACTCTTCGCAAATATCACATAAATGTGGCATTTTACAGTACTTAATAATACATAATTTATTACAATACTAACAATCTTTATTATTAATTACCAAAACTCAACGACGCATAAAGTGTAACTATTCAAACACGAAATATTGTAAAAGAAACATCAATAGGTGGTAAAGGAAGGAGGCATTTTTATCAAAGTATTTCTGGCGTTACTAATTCAAATAAATTTAAATTACTTGGGACTTAGCAAAAAATCTTTATTCAGCTTCAATGACAATAGATATTACGTAAAACCCTACATTTATGGATGTGAAAAATTAGATTTAAAAAGAAAAAAACAAAATAGGGACCCAGTATTTATTATGAGTATCAAGTAACTTTTTTCCCCTTTTATGGCAGGTTTTTGTTAAATTATTTCACGTATGAATAGATACACCTTACATAGGGACCTACATATTACAACATTATACATGCATTATATATTATTTTTTTATTTTTAGAAATTTGGTTTGATATTATCCTATAACTATGAATGATTTAATTATTAAATAAAGAAATCGGCGAATAATCATTAAGACAGGTTAAGCCCTAGTCATCGTCAAATAAATCCAACGTTATAAAACAATTTCGTTTTTTTATTTTATTATAATTTTCATGAGACACGTCTATTCTGTAAAAATATCACCGGGAAAATCAAGATGAAGTGAGCTTGAAGTCATCATCATCTCAGCGTTAATCCCAGTCGCATCCGAAGCTTTTTCAGCTTTGGAGTCTGGGGTCCGCTTTACCAGTCTAACTGCTGATTTAGCTAAACTTTGATATTTTCCGTGAAGCGACTGCCGTCTGACCCCCACAACCCAAAGGCAATATCAAAGCATGAAGTGATATCTGTCAATTAGTGTTAAGGCAGCTATACGTCATCGGTAAAACGATGACGTATAGCTGCCTTAACACATAGTAGGCAGTTAACTAAACGTAAACAAAGATCCTCAGAAGAACGAGAGTAACCAACATAGCCCGAGGAATTGCAACACTAAAGTGGCAGTGAGCCGGGCACATTGCCCGTAGGACCGATGCCCGATGGGGCCGACGGGTTCTCGAATGGCGACCACGTACCGGAAGACGCAGCGTGGGTAGGCCTCCAACAAGGTGGACCGACGACCTGGTGAAGGTCGCCGGAAACCGCTGGATGCAGGAGGCGCAGGACCGGTCGTCGTGGAGAACCTTGGGGGAGGCCTATATCCAGCAGTGGACGTCTTTCAGCTGAAATGATGATGATGATACAAAAAGCCACGTGATTTCGTTAATCGACGAAATATAATTACCATAAACGAAATATGTGCCACTACTAACGTAGCATGACATCCGAAGTAAGAATCCAAAGTGAGATTATTACTATCATCAAGAGGAATGACATCAAACTTGTTCATGGCGTTTAAGTTTTCATGGTTTCTTTTTTATAGACCGGCAGTATGTTCCGTGCACCCAAGACTCGTTCTAGCCTCGTACTTCTCATAGGATCCGACTTCATATTCAACATTCTGTAGTTTTTATGATTAAACCATTAACATAAATTGATAAAATCTTGTTTGGTTAATACTAAAACAATATCCCTTTAGGAGTGCATCCATTTAATAATGTAATAACCACAGAGAAAACAACTTCTTATATTATACGTGTTTTTGTTTTAAACTGTTTTCTCTGTGGCGCAAATACAGATAAAAAGGCAAATAAAAAAACATTTAAAGTTCGTTTATTAACTTGCAATAGTTTTGTCCCAATATTATTAGGATAAGACACTAATATATCAAAATAAAAACTGATACAATTAAGCCGAATCCAAATGTTTATTTCACCTTGACTTGAACTAATACAGAACACAGGCACTTGCGAATTTGCAGACCGCAGAACGTATTATTTAATTGAATGCATGAACAACTAGGTTTGGGGGCCATCTAGTGTAACCTGGATAGATGGGACCTCAAGGGAACTGAACTCTGATGTTTGCTAGACTAAAATAACAGCTGATCGACTTTTTTGTCAACATGACATTACTGTAATGATCGTTGATATTATTTTGGTGTAACGAATTAGAAATCTGAGTTTAGGTTTTTATCATTCAGAGGTTATTATTATATTTTTGCCCAGTTTCAGTCAGGTTTCAAATGACAGTAGTCTTATTGCCGCTAATACAGGTTGAAATGTACAGTTTCTTATTAGAGCAAATGTGTTGCGACTAGAGATGGGCATTTACCCGGTAAAAACCCGAACTATGGGTAAATACCCATTTATACCTATTTTTACCCACCCAATTTTAATTTTTACCGGGTAAAAATTATAATCAGTTTAATTTAGGGTAGATCCGTAGTTACATCGTTATTATTATCGCAGATCATATTTTGATCAAGTTACAACCTGACACTGACCAGTAAATTGCAAAAAATTCGACAAAATCTGAATTACACGGGCTGCCACTACGGAACAGGCTATTTGACAGATTTATAATTTTTATCTCGAATTACTTGATTGCGGTTAAGAAGTTCACCGAAAGTATTTTTTTAAATTTTAAATACGTATTTCGTAAGAAATATGCAAATAAAAATTCAAAATTCAAATAAGCCGCGAAAACGATTTATTCAGCAATATGGCGTCGAGCTATGTAATTGACGTCACAAGCGGTTTTCGGTTCTCAGTGGTGTTTGTTTTTATTTATTATTTGTTGTTGTTATCTAATAAAATGGTTTACAAGTGGCGTGCTGTACCGGGTTGTACAAATAAATCGATAAAAACCCCCAAAAAACAGTTTATAAGTTTGCCGAAAACAAGCGTTGATGCGCGTATGACGTCATCGCGACATTAGCCAATCTGGATCGTTTCACAATGTGTGGCGCGAGAAACAAAAAGCTAAACATATTTTTGTGTTTTGTATGTATTAATTGTTATTATTTTAAAACTCAAACTCATTTATTGCATTTTTTATTAAAACTCGTGTAAATGACATAAAGAACCCTCATTTTATGCAATTAAAGCAAAAAATCCCAACAAAATGAATACTGTCAAATAGCCTACTACCATTTTTTTGTTCTGGATGAGAAATCGTCAAATGACCTCTCCCGCTCTAGGCCTGTGCCTGTGTGTGCCTGTGCGCCAGGGCCACGGTTTCTTTTTAGGCCTCTGCCTCGAATCTTGCGGGCAGCGGGGCGGGGGCGGCGGCGGCGAGTGAGAGGCAGGATCTTATGCGTTAAATCAAACGGACCGGTTCTCGAAAACAGCGGCGCGGCACAACGGGGCGGTGGCGGGCAGCGAGCGGTGTACTTCTCGCGCTCGAATCTTGCGGGCAGCGGGCGGGCAGCGAGCGGTGTACTTTAAGTCAAGAGGTGATCGAGCGTTAGGAATAAATTTGTTGCCGCCATTGTTCAAACATTTCTTTCGCGAATAAAAACAAATATCTCGTCGACACAATCGTGAACACAATACTACACGGGTATAGTGACGCGCGATCTGCCCGCTAGTTTCGAGAACGGGTCTTCGGTGCCCGCCCGGCTCCCGCGCCGCTGCCGGCGCCGCCCCGCTGCCCGCAAGATTCGAGTCAGCGGCCTTAAACAACCCGAAATCCCTTTTTTTTTTGTTTCCGGGGTGGAACATCCTCATGCGATGTTCGCCGCCCTGGGGCGGGCGACAGGTCTGTCGGGCTCTTAATGATTGAAAACCACCCCAGTGTTTCATCTCACACCTACACCGGGGTTGCGAGAACGAAAACTGCTTCCGCAATCCTCCATTGATGCTGGCCCGCCACTGTGGGTCCGGTCCGGTGGGACAGGTCAGCCGCCTAATTCACACGCCGCTCCAACTGTCCGGGTCAGCCAGCGCGATGCGGACAGGGAACAGTCACAGTGAGGATATCGCCTCAGCATACATGAGCAACCAGGGAGGTGTATCATGGATGCCGAGGCCTGTATGGGGACTGCATATGCTCTTTCTACATAGAAAGAGCATTATGTAGAGGCGTGTTCTTCAATCTGTATCTCTCCATGGTGAACCTTAGTGTTAATATAGAATCCATGGTTCCGTACCCTGGACTAAACCCATATTGACACTCGCGAGACAGCATACTCCTGCCGAATCTGAGAGTCTATAATCCTCTCAAAATTCTTCAGGGTGTGTACCGAGCCCTTGCCTTTGAAGACTGGAGTAATAATACTCAGTCCCCATTGGCTTGAAATTTGGCCGATCAGGAACACGCGGTTCAGAAGGTTAGTTAACATGCCCGCATCGCGAGGACCCATCGCCTTCCAGGCCTCAATGGGGACTCCGTCAGTTCCGACAGCTTTCCGATTTGCCATGCGACGAAGAGTCGTTTGGACTTCCTCGGGCGTTATCGGAGGCATTAATTCAAGATTTGGAATGAATTTCGGTGTCTGCACCTTTTGATGCTGCTTATTCAGCAGCTCGGGGAAGTACAAGCGCCATCTCTCCTTCACCGTGAGGTCTTTGCATAGCAGGTTGCCAGTAGGGTCTTTTACACAACGGCACTTGGATATATCCTATGCCGCTTTGACCCTGGAACATGCCAATTTGAAAAAGATCTTTTGCCCCTCAGATGATTCCTACTTCTCGTAAAGCGCTTGCAAGTGGTCTGGCTCTGGCTCTGGCTACAACTCTTTTAGTGGCACGTTTGACAACATTATATGCGTCGCGATCTGGATGCCACGTTTTAAAGAGGGCTTTCTTCACCCTAGTCTTCTTCTGGACTGTGTCGTCCCACCACCAGGTCTCCTTTTCACGTTTGCAGCCGCCCTTAGAGACTCCGAGCACCACACGCGCCGCCCCAATAATAGCTGCCTGGATCCTGCCCCAATGGTCTTGGATATATTCTTCATCGGTCCAGCGCACTTGTCTCTAATAACCGATGCGAACTCCTAGGACTTATTTCATCAAGCAGCCGCCACCAAATCTGGTGCCGGCAGTGCTCTACACGTCTACGATGGGCCGTTACGCAGAGATCTATGACAAGGAGGCGGTATTGTCCAGTGAGACTCTCACCGGCTATGACTTTGCAGTTGGCTGCTTTGCCGATGTGGTGTCTCCTAGTCGATAGAAAGTCTATTCGGGTAGCGCTTCGCCCGCTGCGAAAGGTGACAAGTGCTCCTGCTTCTTTTTGAAGTAGGTGTTCACGATTGCAAGGTTAGCGGCTGCACACGTTTGGAGAATGTTGTTTCCTTCTGCGGTGCGGCCGCCGTACCCAAAGCCGCCGCGAACACGCTCAAGCCCGACACTCTTCTCACCCACATGACTGTTCAAATCACCACCCAGAACCACTCGCTGGGATAACGGTATCCCGTGAAACTGTCCTTCGAGCTGGATCCAGAACAACATAGTTTCGGCGTCACCACACCAGGAAAAGCACAACGGATTTTCCTGGTTTTGGCTCGCTTCTTCAGCCGTATCCGCCTCTGACACGTTAGACCTAGCCCACAGGTCACAGGAGTCGGGCGTAGCTCATGCGCGCCGTTTGCGGCGGCGCCCTAACTGTGTCACGTGCATTTCTTCCTTTCCTATTCATAATAGTTTGGCTTGTTTTGCTTTTAAGAGTGTAAAAATGGGTATTTTTTCATTTTTACCTATTCTACCCTTTTCTACCAATTTTTACCTACCCATTTTTTACCCACCCGCCCATCTTTATTTGCGACCTATTTAGACAAAATGATACATTTTTAATTATTTGTAACGTTACTTACGCTTAGGCTACAACTAAGCCCAAATTATAGAAGCAAAATCTAATTCTAAAATGCATTTTCAGTTATGAAGGTATAATTATTGCCAATAACAGGTAGGTATTTCAATGCAAAAGTATTAAGACTATCTTTTACTAAAATAAAAGGTGTCATATTTTCTCCTACACTTATTAAAATGGAGTCGTGACCAGCTAGCAACAAGAACACAATCATTAGGTAAAGAAAAAATGCTAAATAGGTAATGACATGACAATATGTTTTTGAATATATTAACAAAATGTTTTAACAGATGTTGTATCAATATCAACCTGTAGTTACGGTTTATATACGTAATAAGACATTGCGAATATTTGCATAATCTAGAGACAGAATAGAATGATAAGTATGTTATGTGAAATACGAGATCTTTGTTAGTCCGGGACATTATTGTACGATTTAGGCTTTTTTTAATCAGACATCAAACCTGCTTTTAATTTAAGTACTTTCTTTCTTTTTCTTGTAATTTAAAGCAGACATATTTAAAGGCTACACATAAACATACCTATACGCTAAGCTTCCTTTTAAAAAAAAAACTTTAATTTTGTATTTCGTATAAAAGACGTAACTGATATGTTAAATAATTTACATAGAATGGAAGTGAACATTAAATATTATTTATAAAAATAGCCAGACATACAAAAAAAAACCTTTGATAAAAAAAAACATTGCCCCACGCCAGGTACTCCTATGTCGTCATGTTTTAATATTGCAGACAGACTTGCCTATAGTTATACTAATCAACCCATAGACAACGCTTACTAAAATTGATAAAATAAAACTCAATTGATATTATTTTATTGTTATTGAGGAATGGGCCTGCTCTTTACCACGATCACGCCTGATGGAAAACAACAGCTTTGGGATCTACAATGGAACGAACATGTAAAATAATAAAGTTATCTCTACTTTATCTACCTTTAAAGTAAAACTGTTACTAAACGAAATTATGAAATTTTATAGGGGTAATATAATATTGGCTATATTAGAAAATAGTCACTGATTTTTCTAAATATAATCTGAGTTACGTTATCTTAAATCTTAAAAGAACCCAGAACTCAGATTTTATTTAGAAAAATCATCACTCAACAATACATGCACGCCGCTGACCGTCGTCGGGTATGACATGACTCTTCTGAACACATCCGAAGATATTAGGAATCATTTCGGTCTCTAAAACCGAAAACAATTGAATAAAATCTGGGTCACAATAAACGACATGTCACTATATGCGAAGTCACTGTATCCGATTTTGTTACAAATAATTTTATAAGAAAACTAAACTTCAGTGTGTAATTGCTTCAGAATAAACAGTTGGTTAATACAGGCGGATTGTTAATAAACCGATTGTACTGTATTATATTTACTAAAATGAGAGGCGGGCCTTTGCTCTGCAGTGGGATATTGTGACATCACTGCAGGGCAAAGCCCGCCTCTCAAATCTGCTTTTACTTCTCTCTATTTAAAACTTCTAAAATATATGAAATAAAACATTAATATTGTGATACAATGCCATCAGTTGCGTAAAAGTATCAAGAGTGTATTGAAGTACTCTTTTCGCTACGACTCTCGTACCGTGTCATGAATACGGCCATATATAATTGCATTACCATTACGACGCATATAAAACACTCGCCCTTTATCAAATCCGTGTCTCATAAATTTGTAGTATGACTCCTTTAATAATGGTTATGATATTTGATATCTGCTGTAATAATATATGTGTGAGTACATGTTTATCCGACGCATTTGCCCCACTTCAGGCCGCCGCATGCCATCGCCCCGATGAGGTAGACCGCGACGGCAGCGACTCCTCCCATTATCACGTACATCTTCACATTCTTCCAGAACAGGGAGCGTTGCAACGTTCTTGATGTGTGGCGGTATGTTACGGACTGGAATAATAACGTTATTGATTGTAGGTAATAATAAGTAGGAATAAGGAAAATACTAACAAAACATAGGTTTGTTGGTTGTAGAACGTAATGCATGACAAACTTTTTATAATGACTGCTGAATAATAGAATAATTCAAGGTAACGAGTCAACCTAAACCTTGCATTCATTACATTACATCGACGTGCAACATATAACCCTGAATGAATTTCTCGTAGGTTATTTGAAAAAGAACTAGCTGATACTCTGACCATTTATTGTGCATTGAGTAAAACAGCAATTGAAAAAAATTTAACATCGTAATAGCACAGTCTAAAAATCATACAGTCGTCCAACGAAGACGTCTAGACAGAGCAATCGCGCGGGGTGTGAGGGACGAGACGCGGGTAAGCGGCACCCGAGCTGCGAACAAAACGATGTTCGTAGCTCGGTATCTACCATTAAGGGCTAACGCGTGTTTGTTTTTTTATGTTTGTTTTATAATTTGATATGAGTGTCAATTTTGAGTATAATTGGGGTGCTTGTTACGAAAAAGCCTTCCTTTTTGACATCCAAAATGGCGGACGTCATTTTTTATAATTTGATATCAGGTCAATTTTGAGTATAATTGGGGTGCTTGTTACGAAAAAGCCACCCTTTTTTAAATCCAAGATGACGGACGCCATGATTTTTATACTGTGGTAATAGGCTGCGTGTGCATCGTTACGAACCCTGTATTTATTAAAAAAAGAAAGGGTCTTATGATTTCCAAACTATTCTTATGACTTTCGTTTCAACACAAAATAGCATTATCATCAGCCTATAATGTTTCCACTGCTGAGACCCAGGCCTCAACTAATTCGTAAGAGGCTTCGACTAATTCGATGGGCTGTAATCTACCACGCAGGCCTAGTGCGGGTTGATAGATGACACATGTCATCAAATTTTCGATTCTAGGACAAGCCATGACATGCGGTGAAGAAAAGCGCCTTAAGGAAACAATATATTATATTTTTTTATAAACTATAAACTAGCGCTTGACCGCAATCCCGACTGATGGTAAGCAGTGACGCAATCGTTGATGGTAAAGCACACTAGTATATTAAGAGCCTATATACCGTAAAACTTATTCCAAATGTTCCAAATTGAAGTTATTTAAAGTTAAACAAATGCCAACTTTATACCATTTAGGTATGTTGATTTTTGAGCGACTAGCTCTCTTGAAAAAGATGTAAAAATGTTTGAAGTTGTAACGTAAATTCAACTTTATTATGTAAGATTTAAAGTCACGATAGCAGATGTCTTACTTGTAAAATTAGTACAAATTTTGATAATCATTTAAATACTTACACCTGTCGCTAGATTGTCAGCCTTATTCACTAGTAATTCTAATTTCTCCCCGCGCATTGCCATGTTATCTGAAATTTATTTAAAAAAAAAAAACACTTAATTAATTTACCAAAGTCACAACTAAAACATAATACAACAATGTTTTTTTTCTTTATACAGAACCTGAATACAGTTTGTTCAGAATAAGAAACTGAATCAATTTTTACATCATGCTATATTTTTTTCCCAAATACAGTTAGAAATTGTTGCAGTGTGGTTACCGAGCGCACAACGCAGTAGACGGTAGATCACACTACAAGGCGCGGGCGAGCGAGCGGTGTGTTGAACACATTTTGTTGGGATAACCAGGTAAGATGACAAGGTCGTAACATTGTGGTCTTTTATTATATATTTTTGAAATTTTTTTACCTACATAGATTCTTTACTTAAAAATATTGGCCACGTGTTTCGGGTTTCGCAAATACTAAAAATAATGTTGTATGAACAGTTAGGGAGTCCTTCTCTGTATGACAGGGCACCTGTGCCCAGCAGTGGGATGATAAAAAGGATGTTGATGATACTGTTAGCGAGTTTGTTTCGCCACTTCTTATTCCCAACTAAAGCATTAGGAAGTGGAGAAAGCCCAGCATTTTGGGGGATTGTCTTATGTAATTTTGATGTTCAAAAAGTGTTGATTATCAGCCTTGTTTAAAATGACAGTTTGATTTTGAGTATCTATTAAAGGATAAAGTGTTGATTATCAGCCTTGTTTAAAATGACAGTTTGATTTTGAGTATCTATTAAAGGATCTGCACTGTATGATATATCGTCGGTGCGCTTGCCAAAACCCGTATGTGGATTTTTTTGATTTTTTTTTTATTTCATAAAATTCATCAATTTTGTACGCCACATCTATTGCCAAGACCCTCATGTAAAAATTCTCACTGAATCTCGATTTGCCAAATCATTTATGTATTTGTTTTAAATGAAAAAACGGTTATGTGACGAATACGTGCACATAAAGAGATTTTCAAAGAATGAAAAACACATAGCAGATTTTGCGGACACATGTTTGAAACCTCACTGACCAAACGGCAGAGAACCCTTCCTATTTAGAATTAAAAATCTACTAGGACCTTTTTATTAAATGACCAAACAGGTGTTCTGCTGGAAATAAATCATGCATTTCCCTCGCACACTCTTCAAAATGCATTTTGTAGAACACCGACAGGCTGGCTACTCTATGCCTTTGCTCCAGGCTTTGGAGACCGTTTTGAGCTTCAACCACCCAAAGTTCAGGTTCAAGGAAATCTCAATTCCCATAAGCCGAAGGCGGTCGATGCACTCCAAGGATACATTCCGAAAACTAGGAGCCAAGGTGAACTGGGTTCTTTTCGCGGTGAATAGACACGTCTGTTTTGGTGGCATAGAATACTACAAAATTGGCTTTAGCCCATTTGGAGACTGCCTGTAGTTCAACATTCTATTCAGAAAGAGAGTAGCTTAACTTAGTAGCCCGAGCACCCGGTCGGTATCTCTCCACAACCGTGCTGTCATCTGCATACCCATAGATACCGAGCATCAACAGATCGTTATCGGTATACAGCAGAAAAAGAGTTGCAGAGAGAACAGACTTCTGAGGAACACAGGCATTAGTCGACATGGGCTCCGATGAGCATCCGTCGACAACAACTCGGAGGGACCGTTCAGTCAGGAAGTCTTTTAAACAGCCAGTTAGGCCAGGGAAAATGCCGTACGCTGGAAGCTTACTCAAAAGGCCAGCGTGACATACCCGGTCGAAGGCTTTCGAGACATCAAGAGAGACATGTTTCTCGAGGGCCTCGCCCCCCAAGTGAGTGGCATACACGCTAGAAGAGTTTGAGTTACATAGAAAAAAGAAATAGGAAGCCTATGATGCTAAACAGAAAGCAGAATCATTGTGTTCTCCAGAAATATTAGTTGTAACTGTGGACGTTTAAAGCGTATTACTATCACCAAAGCTACAAGTATCCGTACAATACTATAAACAAAAACTGCAGGTACATAATTATACACTGTACTACATTAACAATAATAAGGAAGTATAGTTGTATGTAGGCACAAAGGAGATGCTGGAGTGTCAGCAAGTGAGTTTACTACTTGGCTTTTGAATTTTTCAAACCTAAAGATAGACGAAGGTTAGCCTCAGCTTTATATCTCAATGTCTTTTTCTTTAGTGACATGGAGTCACTAAAAAAAGACATTGAGATAGAACAATAATAAATACTGGAGAAGGATCATACGATGATGCAGCTGGACAGTGTCCATTCCACACTAGAAAGGTTCTTTAAACCTCCAATTTACAGTCCTAGTGACTATATTAGCTTAATGGGGTAAGCTCGCAGTAAGCCTTATGTTATTCACAATGCAGACTACAAGTTTTTAAAAATGTTGAAAGGGCATCCAATCTAGATCTGGCAAAAAGGCGGAAGAGCCTGTGGTCCCCGATATCACAGGTCTTCTATACAAAAACGGCATAATCTATACTAATATATAACGCTGAAGAGTTTGTTAGTTTGTTTGAACGCGCTAATCTGAGAAACTACTGGTCCGATTTGAAACAATCTTTTTGCATTGGATAGCCCATCAATCCAGGAAGGTTTTAGGCTATATAACATCACGCTGCGACCAATAGAACTCCACGCGAACGAAGTCGCTGGCGGCCGCTAGTGTATTATAAAAATTGCGACATCCAGATGAGTGGCAACCACTTCCACAAAGATTACGGGCTGGTAACTTAAGCCTTTCCAGCCTTTACAGTGCACCAAGAAATATTCAGAAATCTAAATATAATAGCCTGCAGTCTTTAAAACAATATAAATGCATAGGGATAACCATTGGTTTTATGTCAATTTTCAGCGTGATTAATGGTGTAATTGTATAAATGCTTTGTTGTTTCTATTTTTTTAAAGATTTATAGGTACTAAAAGTATAGATATTCATTTTAAAATTATATTTTTACCTCAACTAAATCGCTGATCTCATAATTCTCTTACTTTATAAATTTGAAGTAAGGACTTATGCCTTATGACATTATGGCCTTTAATTAACTAAGAAACTTTGTTTAGAATGTGTGATACTCAAAAACTATAGATTGATTTCATAAAGGGTTCTAATTTATGTCACTGTTAACTGTCTACTTATTGGAATATTAAAAACGTAGTGGAATTATTATTGTAAAGTAGGTAATTGTTGTTAATATTTATATTTATCTCAGGTGGCTTACATTTTTGTAGTACATACTAACGTTTTACTGAGTAGGTACGTATTACCAACTTAAATTTTCTAAAAATAATAGCATTTCATTGATAACATATAGTTGTTTTACTTACTTTGCAGGCTGCCAGATAAAAAAAAATGTAAATGATAAGCACTTAGCCACAAAAATATCCTACAAAGTTTTCAAAACAAAAACCTTTATGTGCATTTTAAAACATACCTTATTTTGCACGACCAAACAAAATCTGATATGTGCACGTAAAATACAAAAAAAAATATTTTAGGCCCAAATAAAGTAATACTATAAAAATATTTTTTTCTCAGTATAACAATAACCTGATTTTCTAACATTCTGCGTTTTTACATTTTTCTTAAATTTGTTAGTTATCATAAAAAACAGTTTTTTCTGCTTCCTGAAAAGTTGATAAAAACCACATACGGCTTTTGGCAAGCGCACCGACGATATCTTGACTACAATAACTAGACGAGAGAAAATCATTTTGTATGATTTTCCTATTAGAATTGTACACCAGAATGATTTAAAGATGTTGTCGGTGTGAATTTCCAAATAAATAAACACATACAAACTTTACCTCAAAGATAAAGATAGTAGAAAGATAGTGTTCAACTTAAGGCAAAATTCCATTCTAGAATAATTTCTGAATTGTCTAGGTATTTTGTTTATGCAGATAATTAGTTAAGTATTACAACAGTTTGCATATTCATGATTTTTTATTTGGACAATCAAGCATTCATAGTAGAAACATGAATTCTTCCCTAGATAAATAATTACATAATTTGATACAGTCATCCTCATGAGTGAATCATTATATGAAATCATGATAAGGCCATGTAAGAAGGTACAAATGATTTGAGTATAAAACATTATCAAGGTTTCAAAGCATTTACTCATATGTGGCCAACTTTTCTAGAATATTTTTAGCAGAATAATTTGCACGGTTCTTTCTCTTACACTATTAAAAGGTACTAATAGTTTTAATGAGATATGGCTGAAATACTCCTCACACTTAAGTAATCTTTTTTCTTATGTGTATGAAGAAATCTACACATTTTGTAATCTGAGAAAGAAGGTCAAATAATAATTACAAACTTTTGAATATTCTTAATTGTTAAATGCATAACAATTTTTTGTAATAAAGGAATGTATGCATGCAAATTTCAAAATCAAAAGAAATTCCATTCCTATACTAAACTCAATGAAAAAAATAAATTTATTGTAAAGTATTTGTGATCCAAAAATCTTAAAATTCCAATCAAATTATTTATACATCTGTAATTAATATTTCATAGCAAACTATAATATCAACCAGCCATGAAAAGTAAACTATGAATCACTAATATGCTAATGACATCTGCAAGAGTAAATGTATACTTCTACAAGTAAATAAGCCTCCCAGTACATAAACAGTCAATGACACATACATATCTAGCTACATAGGTAGGTTGGTAGGGATAATGCGGTTTGTACGCAAAACAAAAGATAAGGACTGATAAGTTTTATTTATATGAAACAGTATGCTATCAAAACCAGAAGAAAAATAATTGATTATTTATACTACAAATTAGGGTCATTTGTTTTTGTATTGATTAGATGAAAACAATTAATTAATGGTATGCCATTACAGGACTATAGCAGTTATTAAAATGTTTATAGACCACAATCCATATAGTTCATTGAAATCTTGTAATATAGTTTATCCAATACTTTTAAAAGGAAAATCATTGGATTACATGAGGGATTATTCAAAACAATTATAGATGTCAATAACCCCGAATTACTTTTAAATGTGTGTGCATGTGTTGTATGCGGTAGAGTTATTAAAATGTTTATAGACCACAATCCATACAGTTCATTGAAATCTTGTAATATAGTTTCTCCAATACTTTTAAAAGGAAAATCATTAACACATGAGGGATTATTCAAAACAATTATAGATGTCAATAATCCCACACATGCACGGCGCGGCTCCGCCCTCGTGGAATTTGGTTATATCGCGCTTTTTAGTTTTCCCTCAGGAATATCAATTTTTCCGGGGATAAAACATACCCTATTATGTAATCCAGACTTCTAACTTTACGTCAGCAAAATTGCGAAGTAATCAGTTCAATAGTTGTGGTGTGAAAGCAGAACAAACAAACTCACTTTCCCATTTACAATATTAGTAAGGATTCATGGTTCTGTTGCTACAATATATTATACAAATTAGAAATAGTGTTAATGTAAATATTAAAATTCAGTTGACTTTAAACATTTACAGTCTTATTACACACTAGCTTTCCGCCCGGGGCTTCGCCCGCGTGGAGTTCGGTTATATCGCGCTTTTTAGATTTCCCTCGGGAACATCAATTTTTTCCGGGATAAAAGGTAGCCTATGTTCTTTCTCAGGGTCTAAAGATTGTCTGTGCCAAATTTCATCAAAATCGGTTGAGTGGTTTAAGCGGGAAAACGTAACAGACAGACAGACAGACAGATAGACCGACAGACAGGCAGACCGACAACAGACAGACAGACAGACAGAGTTACTTTCGCATTTATAATATTAGTATGGATTAGGTTTTTCTTTAGATCCAGGTATAAACCCTCTAACCATTTTAAAATTTGAAACTATAATATGACAAGTTAAAAGTGTTAGAAAAGTAACAAACCAAGTCTAAGTTATCAATTAAAAATTTTAAATTTCTCGGATTAGAGTTAAAGAGAATAAAGAATAAGAGAATAGAGTTAAATTTGTTTTGACAAATGAGTGTTTAATGTCATCAATGCAGTTTGTAAGTTGATTAGGAAACATATCAACCTTTTTGATTTAATCATCAAACAAAGTGACTGTTTTTTTAACCGAACAGTAATTTTGGAAATTTGGAAATTCATAGTATTCCTTTTGTTTGTAGGCTGATTGAAGTGTACATTAGCATTAGGGAGCCATAACTTGTTATCAACATGAAGTGTCAATAATTAGCATTGTATTTGTTGTGTACCATTTAAGGTAAATATTTAACCAATGAATATAAAAAAGTATTACTGCTCCAAAAGACCTGTGATTTATGATACCAGTTCGCATTAAGTTACATTTATTATTCTGTATATTTAAAAATTGTTAAAGTTGCAGAAACTTTAGATCACTCACCAATATTTTTAACCATAATATTCTTGAGTTCATCTAACTCGCCATGGACTCTCGATATGGTGTCAAGGTCTTTGGAATCACTGTAATGTTTCATCTCTGTGGCTAGCACTCGGGCAAATTCTCCATTCATAGCATAAGGTATGGCAGTCTGGGCTGTGTCACCAAATGCTGTCGTAAATCTTCTCTTGATCTCATTGAGGAATAAGAATGCTCTCGAACGTTGGAATTTCTGAAACAATTTAGTTGCTAATAAGAAAATAGACATTATTTTTAAATATATTATTATATTTGTAAAGTATGTTATCTACAACGTAATACGTAATTAAACCAGCTGTACTCACATCATCGGTAATGCAGAAATAAACCAATTTGTTTTCCGCGATATAATGGAACAAATAATTTCCATGAGAGTACGTCAACTTATCATCGTGGGGCGGTATCTTTGATAATAGTTGTTCTGTAACTTCCGTAAAATTTCCCGCACAAGTTGCATATTTAGCTAAAACTACTGTACCTCGGGCCACAACACTAAATAATAAAGGCATTTTGGACAATTACGTCGATCAATTATAAAGAAACAAAGAACACGACACGATACAGCAACTTTCACACTCTTATCGATACACTCATCAAATCCCACAATAGAAATGCTTGCTTTATAAGCGATGAAGGACTTAAAAAAGAAACTTGGTAAGTCAATGATATGAATTAGAACAAATAATTACAAGTGTAAATTCTACAAAACAATGCGCGCATCAAACACGGAACACGTCAAATATTCATAATTTTTTATTCTGTAGATATTAGTGGTGGGACTGGGACACATGTAGATTCGATTTTAGGATTTGTCGTAAATTTTATTTAGACGATAAAGCAATTTACACAAATGTACGTAGGTACGTACTATATGTACATATTACTATTTTATTCATTTACTAATGACTAATGTAAGGAAATTAAGCATTCGAACTACATAGATTTTCACAACACAGAACACGAGAAGAATCGATTAATGTCAAAGAGTTTGAAAAAGGTAGGGTAAGCTGAACTCCTTTGTAAAAAAACGCACTTGCCTGCTTTGGACAGAGAGATACTAGGCTTTACCCAGCAGTGGGATAGTATTGGCTAATATAACAATTAACATATAAAATTTGAACAATGCCTATAGTTTATAAGATTTTCTAACAGGAATCAGAGCAGCCAGTAGCCTGGACGGTTATATCTTTGATTTACACTGAAACCTGGTTAAATGGGATCTCAAGGGATCAAGACATACCTATGTACAAATTATTGAGGGTTTGCAATAATCCAGTTTTCCATTAAAGCAGGTTTCAAATTATTGTAGTCTCATTTAGAATAGAAAACTTTTGAATCAGAAAGCTTACAATTTTCTCGTTGATTTTAATATTTTTTGGTATATTATTCTCCTTTTTTTATAAACCAGCGCTTGACCGCAATTCCGCCTGATGATAAGCAGCGATGCGATCGTTGATGGTAAAGCGCTCTAGTTTATTAAGAGCCTATTCACTCTAGCCTTGAAAACACTCAAATTGTAGTCCGACGGAAACACCGCCGCCGGCAAGTTGTTCCAGTCCCTTGATGTACGCGGTTTAAAGGAGGGGGCGAAACGCTTCGTCCGGATCGTAGTAGTGTTAACAACGTAAGGGTGGAAACTCGCCGTACGACGGGTCGTCCGACGGTGGAACGGAGATGGGGGAATTAAATCATGCATTATGGGGAGTGTACGAGGGAATCCTCGTACACTCCCCATAATGCATCCTATAGAACACCGAAAGGCTAGCTACTCTACGCCTGTGCTCTAGGCTTTGGAGACCGTCTCGAGTTAAATCAGGGTCACCAATTAGCCTCTTCGCACGCCTCTCCGCTGAATCCAAAGTGGCCAGGTGACACTTAGCAGCACCAGCCCAAATGTGGCTGCAGTACTCCACACACGAACGGACCTGTGCTTTGTACAACATTAGAAGCTGCCCCGGTGTGAAGTACCGCCGGACCTTCGCGATGACGCCAAGTTTTCTGGCAGCCACCTTGGCCTTGGACTCAATGAACCGCCCAAAGTTTAGGTTCGAGGAAATCTCAACTCCCAAAAGCTGAAGGCGGTCGGTGCACTCCAAGGATACATTCTGAAAAGTAGGAGCCAAGGTGAACGGGCTCCTTTTGGCGGTGAAAAGACACGCCTGTGTTTTGGCGGCATTGAATGCTACAAGATTGGCTTTGCCCCATTCGGAGACTGCCTTACAGTGTTAATCAGGCGACTTTCAGCAATCATAATTTAATGGAAGTTTTAATTTTTCAGATACAATCTCATTAACAGAAGTAATTTAATGAAAAAAGAACCGGGACCTCATTGTAACAGATTTCACTGTATATCCTTATGCTTATTCCCAATAACATTTATGTACGGACAGCAGGTCAAGCTACCCTAAACTGTCAAATATCAATTGAATCAATGACCAATCAATCAATCAATCAATGACCAATTTGATGAATGTGATTGTAGTAGCTTGACGTGCAGCGTGCTGTCCTCTGTACGTTTTAATATAAATCTTTCCCACGACTGCTTCGTTATTACGATTACACGGGGATTACAGTCGTGACTCGTGGGTGGTATTGATAAATACTTTTTTCTTTAAAACTTAGTGTTATTTGTATAATTAAAAAAAATTAACCGATTATATGAATTTCAAATTGTACATCACTATTCGAACATTTTATTTTGACAGTCATCGGTCTGACAGTGACAAGACAATCCGAGCGAGACAAAAACATTTTTTTTTTGGTTCATTTCTTTCCGTTCGGGCGAATGGAAAAGGCAAAGGCATAGTACGCCATACAGCCAAGTCTTCAGTATTTTTTTTTCTTCATTAAATATCTATCCTAACTTAACCTAACTTATCCTAATTTATCCTAACTTATCCTAGCATAACTTAACCTAAACTAACTTCTTTCGTTTTACGCGTTTGGACGATAAGGAGCGGTTTAGCGTAAAGACATGATGAGGCCACTATGCTACAATATTTCACTGTTCTTTTTGAATTATTCCCTGAATGCACTTTTTACTACATAAATCACGCGTTTTTATTTAGTAAACGTCACTATAAATAATTTTAAAAGTCCAATGAAAAATGAGCGTGACACTCATCTTGACATTCCCGCCAAAACGTCACAAAAACATTGGCAACGAGCATAGACATATACTAATGGACATGCCGTACGCGTATACTCTGCAGTATTTTGTTGGTTTGAAAAGAGAGAGATGGCCTATGCTTTCGGTCTAGCACTATCTCTTTCCTCATAGATGATTTTATGTGAAGATGTGTCTCCATGCTCTATGCTAAGTAACTTAGCAACAGACTTTGTTATGTCATATATAATTTTTATTAAATTCTCTTGTCACACTCATCATTATGATTTCCATATAAAACTTACATTTTATTCCACTGTGTTAATCGTTGTTTTAATTTACGTACTTTAATATTGCGTACTTTAATATGGTAGCAGAGAAAAAATAACGAATAAATAAATGTTGTGTAAGTTGGATGGAAAATAAATAAAAGGCAAACAAATGTCGGCAGTAAAAATCCAACCACTTGGTAAAGAAAACTTTGACACTTGGGTCATTCATGCGAAAGCATATCTAACAAAGATTAAACTTTGGCAATATGTATGCCGTGTACCAGAGGCAGGAAATCTAGAAAACGACGAATTAGCAAGGTCAGAATTGCTCCTACCTTCAGAGCTACGGCAGGTAAAGAATTGCAAGTATGCTAAAGATATCTGGGTCACCCTAAATTCAATTTACGCGAGTAAAGGACCTGCCAGAAAGGCGACACTTCTGAAGAAACTTGTTTTATCTAAACTTAAAGATGGCGATGATATTCGCGAACATCTTAATAGTTTCATGGACACCGTAGACAAATTAAAAGATCTTGATATCTCGATCAATGCTGAACTATTATCCATAATGATGCTGTATAGTTTTCCGCTGATTATGAAAATTTTCGCATAGCTATAGAGACTCAAGAAAATCTGTTGACTCCAGAAAAATTAAAGATCAAAATTATAGAGGAAACTGATGCACGCTGTCGAAATAATAACGAAGCTTCTTATGCTTTTTGTAAAATATGCAAAAAGAAAGGCCATGAGACAGAAAAATGTTGGCACAAAAATAAAAAACCGGGAAGCACAAACAAAAATAAAAAGAAAAATTTGAATTATAAATCAAAAAACTCTAAAGAATTTAATAACTTCACGTGCCTTCTCACCAACAATTCTCATAAAAAAGGATGGATTCTAGACAGTGGGTGCACATCTCACATGACATACACAGCAAAACTGTTGTATAATATGAAAAAACAGACAAATACTTTAAAACTTGCTTCAAAAGATAAAACTGCTGAAATTAAGGGTTCAGGATCTGCCCGAATCAGAGTTAAACAAGGGAATGTAAATCTCGGTAACGTCCTATATGTACCAAGCTTGTGTGCAAACCTGCTTTCAGTTGGAAAGATTACTGACACTGGTAAAACTGTCTTATTCACTCAAGATAAGGCGATAATAAAAAATAAAAGTGAAGGAATATATATGGAAGCACATAGAGCAAAAAATGGTTTATATTACCTGAAAACAGAAAATAACTTCGCTAATGTCGCAAATGAGACTAAAAATCAAAAGCTTAATACGAATAATGAGATAAAAAATTGGCACAGCAAACTGGGTCACATGTGTGAAAGAGACATGAGATATGCACTCAAAAACAATTCCCTAATCGGTCTAGATTTTGATAACAGACAATCGTTAGGAGAATGTGAAACCTGTATCAAAGGGAAGCTGACCAGATCTCCAAGCAAGCCAAGCGAAAGCACTCGAACTAGCCAAAAACTAGAGATCGTTCATAGTGACGTTTGTGGACCTATACAAACGCCCACATTAAATGGAAATAAATATATGGTTACTTTTATCGATGACTTCAGTCGTTATTGTTACGTATATTTCATAAAAAAGAAGTCTGAGGTACTGGAAAAATTCAAAGAATACAAAAGCTTAGTAGAGAACTTTACAGGAAACAAAATAAAATTCCTACAAAGTGACAATGGAACAGAATACTGTAACCATAACTTTGACAAATTTCTCAAAGACTGTGGCATATCTAGAAGACACAACTTAACACCTTTTGAGAAGTGGGTGGGCAGAAAGCCATGTGTAAACCATTTATATGTTTTTGGAACTAAAGCATTTGTTCTGATAAAAGGAAAACAAGGACATAAGTTTTCTCCTAAAGCCATGACTGGTATATTTGTTGGATACTCAGAAACATCTAAAGCCTTCCGTGTGTATGTACCAACGAAAAAGCAAATTGTGATCACCAAAGATGTGCGGATTATAAAGAAGATGTTCTATGATGGTAATAACATAACACCAATTGACAACTTGCATACTGAAACGGTACTAGACACAGACAGTGGAGATGACGATGAGATTCAAATCGTGAATAATCCTGTGATTGTTAATAATCCAAATAATGATGCAGTTCAAAATCCGATGATTGATAGTACGGAAAACCTAGTTGATGGTAACAATTTAAATGATTCTGTCTATGAAGACATTGAAAATGATGCCCACAACGAGAATGTCAATGATATTGAAAATGAAAGTGATGATAATTCAACAGAAAATCTGGAGGTTCATGAAACAGGGTCCAGATACGATTTGAGAGATAGATCGAGGATTATTCCACCCAGTCGATTCCAAGATTGCCTTATGGCGGCTATTGAAAAAGCTTTTCAGAGCGAGGATCTCGAACCTACATTATACAAAGAAGCCATTGAGTCTAAAGATAAATTAAAATGGCTGGATGCCATGCAAAGTGAAATAAATTCACTTAATGAAATGGGAACTTGGACTTTAGTGGATTTGCCGAAGAACCGAAAGATTTTACCGTGCAAATGGGTATTTAAAATAAAAAGAAACCCCGACGGAACCGTTGAACGGTACAAAGCACGCTTGGTAGTCAAAGGTTTTTCTCAAAAACCAGGGATTGACTACGACAAGACGTTCAGCCCAGTTGTAAGACTAAATACAATACGAGCTGTACTGGGTTTGGCAGCACAGGAAAACTTGATTCTTCAACAATTTGATGTTTCAACAGCCTTCCTAAATGGTAAGGTAAAGGAAGAGATTTATATCTCACAACCTGAGGGTTACGAAGATGGATCAAAGAAAGTATGCAGGCTAAAAAGGAGCCTTTACGGATTAAAACAAGCTCCACTCTGCTGGAATGTTTGCATTTCCGAGTTTTTACAATCAAAGGGCTTCAAACGAAGTGAATATGATCCATGCTTATACATCCGGGAACAAGTCGTGCTAGCCCTCTATGTCGACGACGGCTTGGTTGCCACTACGTCAAAAGAAGCAGGCAAACAGTTTATTAAAGAACTGCAGAAATCTTTTAAGATTACCACCAAACCGGCGTCCTATTTCCTAGGCTTAGAAATTAATTATCAGAGCTGAAGAAGATGGCAGTATTCAATTAACTCAAAAGAGTTACACTAAAAAAACTTTAGAACGGTTTGGCATGAGTGACTGCAAACCAGTTCCGACACCAGCTTTAAAAATAGGCCAAGAGCAAATAGAAAGTTCAGAAGATGCCAACTTTCCATACAGAGAAGCTGTGGGCGCACTAGCGTACCTGATGGTGGCTACTAGGCCAGATATCAGTTACGCAGTTAGCGTTGCCTCAAGGCATCTTGACTCTCCCACAAAACACAACATTATAAGAGTGAAACGTGTCTTGAGATACCTGAAAGGCACTTCAAATTACGGGCTTATATTTAAAAAGAACAGGGAAAAAAGGCTGATATGCTTCAGCGACGCTGACCTAGGGGGTGACCCTACAACCGGACACTCGACATCAGGAATGATTTTGATGTTTTCTGGTCCCGTAATGTGGAGAAGTATCAAGCAATCAACAGTGGCCCTTTCTTGTACCGAGGCAGAACTTGTTTCTCTATCTGAAGCAGCCAGAGAATTAATTGGATGAAGGGATTGCTGGAAGAATTGACAAAAATAGAAAAGATGCCTACCATTTTCGTAGATAATGAGTCTGCCATAAAAATGGCAGAGAACCCTGCCTACGAATTCCACAGAAGGACCAAGCACATTCAGCTGAAACATTTCTTCGTAAGAGAATGTGTACAGAACAAGGTCTTGGAAGTAAAGCAAGTTTGTGCAGAGTTACAACTTGCTGACATGTTCACAAAGCCTCTATACGGACCACGCCTAAGAAACCTAAGTGAAAGAATTGGTCTAGAACTCAATTCTTAAAAGTCCGGCGGGTGTGAAGATGTGTCTCCAATGGAGCTGCCACCTCTCCGGGTTTGACCCGGAGTTTACGGGTTTGCATGGTTCATGTCCGGGCTACGGGTTTAACATCGATATCTCCGGGCATAGATATCTTAGCATAGAGCATGGAGACTCTCCATGCTCTATGCTAAGTAACTTAGCAACAGACTTTGTTATGTCATATATAATTTTTATTAAATTCTCTTGTCACACTCATCATTATGATTTCCATATAAAACTTACATTTTATTCCACTGTGTTAATCGTTGTTTTAATTTACGTACTTTAATATTTTAAGAGAAATAAAGATAGACGAAACTTCGTTTTCTTTCTTTCTTTCAAAGTGTCATAATCTCATCTCTAAGGCATGTCCATTAGTATATGTCGATGGGTAACGGCAACCTAGGCCTAGAGCAGTGGTTCCTAACCTGGGGTAATTACCCCCAGGTAATACGGAGATTCTACAGGGGTAACACGGGATGGCAAGCCGCCCCAATCGCACAAAAGCCAGAAACCGTCCGAATGTTGTATTGTGTATGACATGAGATGCGCAAATTTCAATTGTAGTTAACTCCGTTATTTAAAATATTACTAATATTATAAATAACGGAGTTAACTAGTGTGAAGATTGAAATTTTCGATAATATTCTATTATTTTACTAGTTACCTAAACGTGCAATTTCTTACAAAATAAACATATTTTCGTTTGTGTGCTTTTAATTATTCCCATACTTATTCACAGGGGTAGTGGCATTGTAAAGGTTAGGAACCACTGACCTACAGGATACTGTTACCCTCATGGACACTATAAGTTCCTCAGTCCTCTTAGTAATCCGTGGACACTGTGGGTAGTAGGCAAGTAATAGGTATGCTAGACGAAATGTTGCCTTGTAATGTAATTACCCACATTACACCTATATTTATAGGTACCTAGTATTATACAAACACTTATTTTATTGCTGAGCACAGAGGTACTGATGAGTTTGAAGCACCACTTTTTCTTCCTAAAGAAACCACTAAGTAGGGATGGAGACTGTCTTTTGTAATTTTGATGTTCCAAAAAATGCGGATTCTCAGTGGAATTTAAACAAATGATTTATTTTTAAAAGTCTTACATGAACCTGTGGCTAATAAAGTTTTCTAGGAAAATGAAAGGCCAACCATGAACATCATAACAATATGGATATATAAAATATTTGTATATAATTTGTATCTATTTACAAGTAGCAAGTACACTTATATAGAATATATTTACTGAAACAAGCAAATGTTTTTATAGAGGATTATCACATACAACTGATCAGTTATTTCTTCTTAATCAAAATAATCATCAATGTCAATATCTGGATCCAAAATATGATCAGCAAGAGGTGTCAAATCCAACTGATCAAGAATTAAATTCTCACACATCTCTTCTAAATCTGTTTCTCCAATTAATATTGCACCTTGCAGCTTACCATTTTGTAGGACAAGTTTTATATATTCTTTGTTAGCAGTCATACGCAACAAAATTTCATAATCTCTTCCTAATCCTTGTGCATTATACTTTCCTAATAAAATAACTTGATAACCGAATAGTGTTGTACAATGTGTAAAAAGTTCGAAACAGAAGTCTTGTAATACTTCTTCATTCATAATTCTGCCATGCATGGATTTAGCAGCCATTCCCGCCATTTGTCTAGCTTGAGTCCACAGCCTAAGCTGAAACCAATGTGGAGCATGATCCCAAGCAGCATGAGCAACATCACCAGCTGCAAAAACATCTTTTATTGATGTTTCTTGAAATTCATTAACAGCTAAACCACCATCTGGCCCCTTCACTGGTTCTTTATCCCATGAGAAATTTACAGCAGGTTCAACACCAGTAGCAGACACAACAAAATCACATACAATAGTTCTACCATTTGAAAGTATTACTTCAAGAGGGTATTCCTTGTCACTGGTCTCTTCCACTGACTTTATTTCAACCTTATAAATAATCTCAAGTTCCTGTATGCCATTGTCATCTTTTATACCTTCCAGTTTTCGGAACCAATCTGGACCTAATGCTGCAGATTTTAAATCTTTATTTAAAGAAACTACTTGGTCTTCCTCTGAGAAGACATGCCTTCTTAAAACAGGCTTTTGATCAGGCTGTAATTCTTTATTTTTAAATGTGTTCTGGAAAAATTCTGCTGCTCCAGGATCAATGAATGTAGCAGAAATGTAGTCATCTCGGATTACCCATATTTTCTGTATTCCAGTTGTGGCATGCACTATTTCTGATGCTATACCACCATTACCAACTATAACCATCCTGCGTCCCATTTTTAGTTTTTTCTGAAATTCTTTCACTGACTCGGTATCTCTTATTCCGAGTATTCTCTTACTTTTATGGGAATCTCTGATTAATCTTGGTATTCCACCAGTACAAATACACATGACCTTGTATTTAATTTTATCACCTGCATGCGTATATGCTATTTGTATTTCTGTATCAACATGTTTCAAAGAATCAAAAATAATTTTTAGATTTGGATGAATTCTCATCAAAGAACTTGCTTCTGTCTCATTTACATCAAATTTTACAATTGTTTTGGCATAAAAACTAACATTGCTTACGTTTTTCACCAACGAAGATGCCGTGACTATTGCAAGTGTTTCCTCCGGATGTAAGATTGCTAGTGTTTCAACACAAGTAACGCCGGCAATTCCTCCGCCAACAACTAAATATGTAACCTCTATGTCGGACATAATAATATAATTAAAACAATAGTTGTATCAAGAAGAAAAACACTAAGATATAATATGAGTTTCGTATTTTATGGTATGGACTACTTATTTGATTTTAGAACAGTACAGTTGTGAATGTATGCAATGCAATCCCTTGTAATGCACAAATACTTTTAGGCACGTCTTCTTTTACACAAAAACCCAATTATAATCTCTATAAATTATAAGAAAATAATGTTCATATAAAATAATTTATTTTGATTAAACATCTATGTGTGACTTAGGGATGGGCAAAAAATATCGATATATCAAAATATCGATATTTTTTCAGAAAAATATCGATATATATCGGCGATATTTTTTCCCGCGATATATCGATTTTTGATATTTATTTTCAGATATCAAAATCGATATATTTTCTAAGCTCTGCTGTATGCTTATGCATCACATCATGTATTTGATCAATCCTATTACTTAAAAAAATAAAATAGGTACGCAGTAGGCTGTACGGGTTTAGTTTCTTTGCTTCAAACACAAACAAAAATTACAGTCTATGCGATACGGGATTTTAGTGCTCTTCTTGGCCCTTTCAAAGAAGCTACTGAGGAAAAAAGTGTTGCAAATAATGTAACGTCAAGCTTAGCCATTCCTCTTACAAATTTAGTGACCCAAGTTACAGATCAAGCAACTCCATCAACCTCTATAAGTTTGTTTGTAAAAAAGCTTTACTCAAAAAAGTTGAAGACAAACTGGCTTCTTTAGAAAGAAATCCTTTTCTCCCAGTAGCTACTATTTTGGACCCTCGGTTCAAGCGTATCCATTTTACCTCGCACATTACATCAAATGCTGTATCCAAAATTAGTGCTGAGATTCATGCAGAACATCGGCGTAGAGAACAACTTTCTTCGGATAAAAATCTTGATCAAGCAGCATCAAAGCAAGTGGGTCCTCAATCTGGTCCAGACATTAGAAATTATTAAATCTGAACATAGCTTCGTCAGAGGTAGCAGTACCTGTGTCCCCATTGAACTGAAGCAGTATTTGGAACCAACCATTTTAAAAAAATCTGATCCAATAAAGTCCTGGGTAAATTGTCAACATTTCACGCCGATTCTCTTGGATATCAGTCTAAAATATTTGATTTGTCAAGCTTCTTTAGTGTCATCTGAAAGGGTAGCTTCAGTTTGTAAATTTGTTTGTGCCAAATGGTAGGAGCAGATTAACAGGGGATTACATCAAACAAAGAGTGCTCCTCATGGCAATATCAGACAAATACTGGATTAAATAATGTTATTTTTACTGTGAGGGACTGGAACAACTTGCCGGGGGCGGTGTTTCCGTCGGACTACAATTTGAGTGTCTTCAAGGCTAGCGTGAATAGGCTCTTAATAAACTAGTGCGCTTTACCACCAACGATTGCGTCACTGCTTACCATCAGGCGGGATTGCGGTCAAGCGCTAGTTCATAATTTTATATAAAAAATACTGTAGTTTTTTGTTCACGCCTGATGGCAAGCGTCACCTCTGCCCATGGACAGCTGCAGTGCTTTAAGAACCATTATAAATGCCCTGCGCGATAGTTATTAGGTCTCGTATACCCAGTAATTACACTAGCAAAATGTTGTGTTGAAGACGTTGATTTTTCTGGTACATGAACCTGCTTTTTTTAAATAATAAAACTTATGTCAAGACAGCCATAGGTGTATTTGCTTTAAAATTTCGAAAAATTTGGCAATTTTTATAATTCATTACAAATTGGGCAAAAATATCGATATATCAAAATATCGATATTTTTTGGTTGATTATATCGATATATTTGAAAAATATCGATACGATAAATATCGATAATTTTTTTCCATTTGCCCATCCCTAGTGTGACTTGAGATATCAATAATGACTTTGAACTTTTGAAGTTTGATTTGACATAAATGATTGATAACACCAAAGAGTTTATTCTTTTTTTTTTGGTTCACTTCTTTCCGTACTTATTACCCAAAGAAATTTTATGTAGTACCTACTTCTGAACGTAAAAGGCAAAGGCATGGTATGCTATACAGCCTGGACTTGTAAGTGTTTTTCTTGAGTAACTTTATATCCTAACTAAACTTATCTCCTTTCGTTTCCCGCGTAATCCGACTAGGAGAGGTTTGGGATAAAGTCATTATGTGGCCACTATGCTGCGATATTTCACTGTTCTTTATAAATTATTCACTGAATGCACTTTTTACTACATAAATCACGCGCTTTTATTTAGTAAACAACACTACAAATAATTTTAAAAGTCCAATTAAAAATGAACGTGACATTCAGACTGACTTTCCCGCCAAAAACCATTACCACACCAAAGAGTATCCAAGACTAAGGTCCGTATTACAGAACGTTACTCAAAACTCAAGCTCTACTTAAGTCTCGTTTCAAGCCATTTGATTGGTTGAAACTAGTTTTAAGTAATGTTTAAGCAGAGATCAATGCTTGAGTTTCCTTCTGGAATACGCACCTAAATATAAAAATATGAATACATTTCGAAAATTAAATGTTGTGTATCTCTGCTTCATAACTCCTGAGTTCATAACTCTTTTGTCTAAAGCTAACGGGAATTGAAAAAATAAATGCTTTTCTGTTATATGTAATGAGATAATAACTAGATTTTTCTTATTTTTTTTTTGTAAATATGTCTAAATAGATATTTTAGTTTTATGTACCTAATATGTGTGTACGTACGAACGACAGCTGGTTAACCTACCCGAAACTTTAAAAAAATCCCAATCAACCTTGAGTCGTAATGGATAAAGTTGAAAATCTAATAAAGAAATCTGACAGATTGTAGTAGCTTGATGTGCTGTCGTCTGTACATAAATATTCAATACTGAATCTTAATCCTAACATGTAACATGTTCATGAATAGAATGAGAGATCGAACGAGATTGCGAAGTATTCGCAGCCGGTACGTATATCATTAAATGTATGAACGTAAACGGAGCAAAATGATATAGGTATAAGTATCTGAATTATGGTGGTGTGCCACAATTTCTTTTCAGTCTTTTTCTTATAATCTTTGTGAAGAACCCTAGTCTCAACCTTCGCCTACTCCCTATAAATATAATGTACTCTGTGGCCTACAAAGCCTGATATGTCAATGTGACGTCTATGACTACTTGACAATTTTGATGGTCTCTTTCACTCACTTTGTGCCATTAGTCTGATAGAATCTTGCATCTCATTCTAAGGTCCGTATTACAGAAAGTTACTCAAGCATTGATCTCTACTTAAAACTAGATTTGAGTCGAGTTTTGATTTTAGAACGACCCTCAAGCATAGATTCGTTGATCATAGATCAGCTGAGTTGGACTTTATTGAATCATACTTATGCATTGATCATCACTCAAGTGTGGTCGGGACCACGCTTGAGCATAGATTACCTCATTATATTGGCATTGTCATGTCATTTTTGATTTTTGTTCTATCTATTTCTAGCTGCATTGTAGAATTCAAATATTGTTTTTCTTATTAATATTTGAATCAAAATGGATGTATTTGAAGAAATAGACCATTATGATAATTTATTTAACGATAATTTTAGTAGATTAAACTTAGTTTGAAGATGTGGTGAAAATTATGTTATTAAATTTTTGATTGAGTTATGCCTAAATAGTAAATTGTATTTATAGTAACAGGCTGTGTGAGCACACTTTTCTTCATATAAATGTGTGACAATCACACATTTTTATATGAAGAAAAGTTCTGGATCAACACACAACCGTTATATCCTAATTATTTGGGTTCTTAAAATGCATTTTATTCAATCTTATCTTGTGAATGAAAAGATCTATTAATTGGATATAGGATTAATAAGGGATGCTCAAACAGGAGGCTCAGGAGGTTTGAAGAGAATAAGTTCATGACAAATAGTGCTTATTAATGTGTTATCCCATGGGAAAACTTAGGACGGCAGCTCCAAGGCCCAGAACGAAGGAAAAGCCATATTATGGCAGTCACAAATAACAAGAGTCATTTTGTAGAAACGGTTTATTGTGATGTGTAATAACGCTACATATTTGTTATAAATTCTTTATTTTAAGTTTTCCAATTATATCTCATGCCACTCCCATTCCACATCTTTACACATGTAGCTTGAGCTCCTCCGTCACCATACTCCCCGTCCTTGCATCAGGTTAAATGGTAGGTGATGGGTGACTTTCATATGAGCATTCAAACTTGGACCTGTTAACAAACAAATACCATATAGTTAATAAAATACACTATAACCGAATTGCAACGGCAGAAATAAGTAATATAAAATAGACAAGAACATACATACATTTCTAAAATATGAAATTAATGTTAACAAGCATTAAGGGAATGAATGTACATATTGTATATCTTGTATTGGCTACTGTTTTCAACATTCATTTGGTTAGTTTAATTAAATTAGTAAGTAGAGGTATATATTCAGAGATAAATACCTTTCCTTTTTTACTCCAATTAAGGAGCTTATTGTTTTCATATTCATTGCTCCTTTAGGGGTCCTTTTTCTGTCTTCTCCGTTTCCATTAGAGTTACTGCGATTCATATATTGTAATATACACTGTTTGATCCTGTAGAATACATTGTATATCATGGAATTCGAATTGGATGGCGTGCAACAAGAGAGGCCTATATCCAGCAGCGACAACTTTAGCGTGATGATGATGACGAGTACATAGCAAATACAGAGAAACAAACTTAAAATTATTTATCAAGTTTCTAAAAATTGTTTACACTTTTATCGAAAGTTGATTACATAAAACTGTCAAAGTCACGATCACGACCCACACCCGTATATTCTTGGGCACGAACGACAGTTAAAACATTTAAGGAATGAAATAATACAAAAAAAGATTTCTAATAGGTTTAACTTCAATAAATGTGGGATTTTACTATTCAGGGTTAACAAAACAACGTTCCTTTTATTAATTTTTGGGTTCCTAGGGTACCACCTACAACCACAAACGAAAACAGACTGATGCATAGACAAAACACATCTCTGCTTGAGGCTCGAATTGAGTCTCGATTTGCTGAGTATAGATTGATTACCGTTCTGGAATAAGAACTATGCTCAAGCACTGATTCTATACTTAAGCAATGATCAAGTGATTGGAGTTTAAACTGTACTTGAGTAACGTTCTGTAATACGGACCTAAGTTTGAATCGACATAAAAAAAAATTAGACTCTGGAAAAAGCGCGGGAACCTTGAATGAGAAAGGCGCCTAAATTTGATATTATTTTTAAATTATTTGAAAATTTGTATATTTACGTATAATTACTGTATAGTGTAAATAGAAATTTAATATAGTGTGTAACTGTATATAGAAAATGAAAGGAGTGAAGAAAAGGAAAAAGACGGATCCCCCTGATCCTCATACAGACATTACGACGGACTCTTCGGACTCGGACGAGGATACGAGCAGAAAATATCTGGTCTATAAGGTACCAGGGTACTCTCGAAAGTACCCTGAGAACTCTACAAAAACTGAATTCATTGTCTTTTTGTCGCATGTAGTCGAAAAGAGTTTTAGTGACAAGGATAGGCTGGCTCTTTCACATGCTATAAGGAAATACAGCATAGCTGGTATTTCACACTTAAAATCTATTAATAAATATAAAATAGGTATTACTTTCGACTTGTCCAACAACGCCAATGTGTTTCTACAAAATAAAAAGCTTTTAGAAGAATTAGGCTTAAAAGCTTCGATACCAGCAGGTGACACCGAGGTGACTGGGGTTATAACTTCAGTTCCTACTGACCTATCAAACAAACAGATTTATACACTTGTTGATAGTTCACGCAACGTCATTCAGGTGAGGCGCTTCATGCGTCGTGTCCGAAGTGACGGTGGTGAGGTTTCATACCTTCCCACACAGACCGTCGCTATAACATTTGCGTCTATCGAATTACCCCAATTTGTATACCTCGAGTCATGGCGGCATGAGGTTAAAGTTTATGTTCCTCCGGTGAAACAATGTCTAAAATGTATGAAATTCGGGCACATTGCCAAATTCTGCCGCAATTCTGAGGTATGCTCAATTTGTTCCCAGAACCATCACTACAAGAGTTGTAATGTCCAACAGGAAAATGCAAAATGTTGTAATTGTGGCGGTAATCACATTGCCATTTCAAATCAATGTCCACAAAAAAAACTTAAAATAGAGGAGAGCAAAATTAAATCCAAGACCATCATGTTCTCTGACTTATTTAAAGAGAACACATTTCCACAACTAACTAAAACAAATATTGAAACACAGATACAAAACCTTTCCAAATCCGATTCTTTTATGAATATACTAATACAAACCATTACAAAAATGATATCAAATCAAAAAATACTCCCATTAATTCTACTTCAATAAAAGAAATGTTATATCAAACTTTCCGAAATACTTCTAATTCCTTTAATAATGGATCAGCTTAATATCATGCAGTGGAATGCTCAGAGCATTATAAGTAATAAACTTCTACTAACACAGTTTCTTTACGAACATAACATTCATATTGCAATTATCTCAGAAACCTGGTTAACACCAATTAAAGTTTTTAATATAAAAGGATATCAAATAGAAAGAAACGACATTGGCAATCGACATAATGGAGTTGCTATTTTATTACGTAACAATATAAGATATAATAAAATAAATATCTATTCAGATAATTCTCTGCAAAATATATGTGTAAGAATTGTTGTAAATAATAAAGAAATAAGTCTCGTAAGTTTTTATTGTCCTACAAATTGTACTCCATGTTTTAATAAAAATAAATTTCTAAATTTAGTTGATTCAGTTCCTGAACCCATGATTTTTGCTGGTGATTTTAATGCTCATCACACATCTTGGGGATGTAATTCTGTAAATTCCAGAGGTCGAGATATTCTAGAATGTATTGAGGAAAAAAATTTGGTTTTGTTGAATAGTGGCGAGGTAACAACAGTTGGTTCTCTGACATGGCGTCCGAATGCTTTAGATTTAACTTTGGTTTCACCATCTCTGGCTTTATCTTGTGATTGGTCGGTGCATAATGATCCACTTGGCAGCTATCATCTTCCTGTAATTATTAATGTTATTGTAAATAATGATATATATAACAACAATAATATACATTTGCCCATCTACCCTAACTTTAAATTGGTGGATTGGATAATGTATGAACACAATGTAGATTTACAGTTGTCTAATTTTCATTTACAAAATAATACCCCATTGGTAGCATACAGTGCTTTTTGTGAAATATTGCAATCTGCTATAGTTAATTCTCTACAGCGTAGTAGTACACCCATTTCTTCTGCTAATAATAGTCATGTTAATCATACCAGTCGTAGAAAGTCACGTAAAAAGCCTCCTCTTCCTTGGTGGAGTAAAAAATGTTCAGATTCAGTCCAAAACTCAAAGTCTGCATATATAAATTTTAAAAACAACCCTTCAGACGAAACTTATATAGAATTTAAAAAACTACAAGCAATTAAAAAACTTACATTAAAGACTGAAAGGACAAATAGTTGGGTTGAACTCTGTAACTCCTTTAATCGATGCACTCCAATTTCTGTTATCTGGAAATATATGCGAAAATTTAATAGAACTTATAACCATAATGACAATGATGATGTCTGGGTTGAAGATTTGTTACAAAAGTATACTCCTGATTATGTAAATAATCAACCAAATTTCCCCTTTGACAGGGAAACAAATCTTGTAAATAACTATTTAAATAAATCCTTTTCAATGCAAGAATTAAAATCTGCCCTTTTTTCTAGAAGAGATAGTGCATTTGGTCTGGATGGTGTTCCTTATATTATGTTGAAAAAGCTCGGTGAAAAGGGTTTGCAGTCTTTTCTACAAATATTGAATAATCTTTGGTTGAACAACTACATACCACACTCTTGGAAGATTGACTGTCTGATTCCCATTTTGAAACCATCTAAGCCCAGATCTAATCCTGATTCATATCGTCCCATTGCCTTGACATCTTGTGTAGGGAAAATTTTTGAGCAATTATTAAAACAAAGGTTGGAATTCTATGTTGAACAAAATAACATCTTACCTAGTAATCAATTCGGGTTTCGTAGGGGTTCATCGGCACGTGAAAGTATCTGTCAATTACAGCTTGATATACAGAATAGTCTTAACAATAAGGAATGTTTAATGTCTGTATTTTTCGATGTTGCTGGCGCCTTTAATAGTGTCAATATTCAAATACTCTGTACTGAATTACTTTCCATAGGAATTCCCAATAAAATAGTTCACTGGGTTTATACATTTTTGAATGATAGGGAAGTCAGTGTTAAACACAATGGTAAATTATATGGTCCAAGGTTTGCTTCTGTAGGAGTTTGTCAAGGAGGTATATTGTCTCCTTTACTCTTTATTTTGTATATTCGTCGTCTGAATCTCATTTTGGGCTCAGATGTTAAAAATCTTCAATTTGCAGATGATTTGGTTGTATATGCATCTGGAAAAAATTTAACAAATACTAGCCACATCCTTAATAAATCTTTGAAAAGTTTACATGCATACTTTACTTATCTAAATCTTGATATAAATGCACTTAAATCTAAATTGGTTGTCTTTGGCAAAACTAACAATCTTATTCCTTCTGTTTACTATAATGATATATGTATCCCCGTTTCCCATGATGTTAAGTTTTTGGGTGTAATCTTTACTCATAATTTCAAATGGAATAAATACGTAGAATTGTTAAGCACCAGAGCTAATAAGGCTAATAATATTTTGAAATCATTGTGTACAACATCTTGGGGAGCTGATCCCAAAATTTTGTTGTTACTATACAAATCCTTGATTCGCAGTCATTTTGAATATGGTTTTCTTTGTTATGCTGGAGAAAGTAGGCTTGTTGATGTTTTGGAAAAAATACAAAATAAAAACTTGAGACTCATTACTGGAGCATTTAAAAGTACTCCCATTAATGTAATGCAAGTTGAGTGTAAACTTACTCCATTGAGGATAAGATTCATTTATCTGAAAGAAAGGTTTTTACTGAAGTTGTATAGTAAGAACAATCACCTTTTAACAAATTTGACACATTCTTCATCATCTCCTAGTCAAAATTCATCCATTTATATGATTCAGGGCTTTTCACAATATATTTGTTTTCTTGAAACTCTGCAAATACACAGGTCAACTGTTCTTCCATGTTATCAAGGAGATTTTGCCAGTAAATTCCCTGAAATCAACGTCATAATTGACAAAAATTTATCCTCAAAAGAAGATGTTCAAATAAAAACCTCTGAGCTAGCAGGATATCGTTTCATATTTACAGATGGATCTAAAACTGGGTCTGCAGTATCTTTTGCTATTTTTGATAGTTTGTCTAAGTTAGGTGCTGGTCATAAAATAAATCCAAACACAAGTATATTCACAGCTGAAGCTGTGGCTATACTTGCTGCATTAAAACAAATTAATCTTAAAAAAAATGAGTGCCGTGAATGGGTAATTCTTAGTGATAGTATGAGTGTACTTGAAAATCTTAAAAATAATAGGTACAATGCTAACACGAATTATTTAATTTCTGATATAAAACAGGTATGGCTAGTTCTGTCCAATGAAAATGTCAAAGTAATGTTTATGTGGGTCCCTTCACATGTTGGTGTAATAGGCAACGAAAGGGCTGATTTTTTGGCCAAAGCTATTACAAGTTGTTCCGACACTATTCGAGATACAAGCAGTCATCTTAATATATTTGTTCCATGGATGGATATAGTTTCCCTTTTAAAGAAAAGATCAGTAGACATTTGGAAAAGATATTGGAATTTTACAGTTCAAACTGAAAATAAAGGTTTATGGTATGCTACATACAATGTTCCAATAGGGACCATACCATGGTTCTGCAAAAGTAATACTTACATTAACAGGAAATTTTACACAACTATTTTAAGGCTTCGTTTTGGTCATTGTCATTTAAATTATCATCTCTTTCGTCTGAAAATGGTCAGCAGTCCCCAATGTGAACACTGTAACTCCCAGGCAGACCAAACCTTGGATCATATCTTTTTCGTATGCTCATCTTTTGGCATTCAGCGCCTTGTGCTGATGGATGAGCTAATTGTAATATATGGCAGTCCAGAGTCCGTACCGCGCTCCATTCAGGATCTTCTTGTAAATAGTTCCACTTATCTGTCCTTGTTCGCATTCGTTGCTAGCACAGTAGGGCAAATCTAATAATAAAAATGTAATAAATTTTGTAAAATAATACAGTATGTAGTTTCAGTCGTTTTGATTATTAAGTAGTTTGTGATTATTGTTTGTAAATATGCTTTGGGACTTCGGAATTGAATTGGAATTCTTGCTTTGTTTGATGCTTCGATGATCGATCGAATATGTACTTTGTTTTTCTCGGATTTTGACGTTATGTTTTGTTGACATCAACTGAACATTTGAAATTGAATCTTTTCATGTAGGACTGGACGTGGACATGAATACATGATAGCTAAAAGTATAAAAAAAAATTAAATCAAAACAAAAAGACGTTAATATATGCATATAACGAAATGGTATATAAAACTAAAGAAGTAAATTTTCATATACTAAATAAAGGAAAATTAATTACTGAAGAAATGGCAGCATGGTCTCTGACCCTAGCCGGTTCCAAATGGAATAAACAAACAAAAAAAAAAAAAAATAAAAAAAATTATTGACATTTTGACAGCTGCTAGCTAATGAACGGAAGGGGGATTATATGGACGAGAGAGATAGTGTTACAGAAAAAACTGTACACAAATCTCACAAACACAAAAAATAAATAAAAGAACATGTATTATAGACAGTGTTTTACAAGCGCAAATATCTGAAACAAGCCAAATATCTGTGAACCCCACATTCCTGATTAATAATATTTGTTTACTATTTTTCAAAAAATAATGTTTATTTAAATTTAGCGAAAATCATGTTTATGTGGATCTCAGTTTGCATAGCACCGTTGTGTTTATCTATAGTGTGGTATTTTCCATTTATATGGAGCTTGGTCTATTTATTGTTTCTTAGTTTATTCATAGTGATAGCAGTTTTCGTGTTGACGCTTTGGGGTCATGTGTCGTTATCTTCTCCGCACCAAACATCCTTGTTTTTATTGGATAAAGTCGAAAAAGATATTCGACAAATAGAGGAGAGCTTAAAAGTAAGACATATTTATTTGATAATTTTTTTAAATCTCAATTACTGTTGTATTGACTTCTGTATTTCTGTATGCAGGAGGACCAGACAAATTGGCCTCATTCAACAAAAAAGTCTCATTTGCCTGTCATATTTGGGCGCACTGTGGACAGCCAGTTACAGCTATTAATTGACTATGTCCTCCGAGACTTTGTGGCCCGTTGGCTGAAGGAGTTGTCTCACAAGCCAGAGCCAGTGATAGATAAATTCAAGGAGCATGTTTGGGGTGGAGTACAGAACTTGTATGAAAGACTTTTACGTGTTGATGCTGAGAAGCTGCTGGCCAGTGACATGGTCACTAAGATCACACAGCATTTTGAAAGAATAAGAATTGCTAGGAGTTGTGCGTAAGTTGTATTTATTTAGAATTTTGGCAAGTCCTATTTGCTGTTCTAGTGAATTACTTATATAGTGTTAAGTAAAGTCCAGATTGGGATGTTATTATTTAAAGAGCTTTACAGCAAAAACATTTCTAAATAATTTATTTTATACAAACCATATTGTATCTGTATTTAATAAAATTATAGAGTCGCTATAATAAAAAAAAATAAAAAATATTATATAGGTTTTGTGTGTAATTATATTAGTCTTGTTTACAGTTTTTTATTTTTTTTGTTAGCTTGCACTCACTTGCTTGCACTCGTGGGAAAAGGCCTCCCATTTTTCCATTCTTGTGTGATCTCTAGCCATGGCAGCCCCTCAAACATTACCAGTTTGTCACACCACCTTTCCATGGTCTAGCTTGCCAGCTTTGCCTATCTCTTGGGGTGCAATCATGAGATGTGTTCACCTTTACCTCAACCTGGCTGTCTTCACTAACTTCATCAATATGCTTACCTATTAAACTGCGCTCCATTGCTTGTTGGCAAATATTGAGTTTGGAATTCTGTTATTCAATAATTGACCAACTGTGCAGTTTACAGTTTGACGGGCAGGATGCACATGTGAGAGCTTTTTTGTTTCTTATATACTTATCATAACTTCTAATTATCTGCAGTATTTACACTAGGTACTAAATTACATGACTAGCTATAAAAATAAAAGTACACTTAGGTTGATAAAATATTTTCCCATAGATGGAGTACTTGATAGTACTCCATCTATGGGAAAATATTTTATATAGGACTAATTTTTCCCTTTTTTTCCCCTTAAATTAGTAAACTGTAAACATTGCAGATTGGAACTGAATCAACCACCAGTATTTGCCCTGGCCCCACACCTGATGTCCTTTGACACAGAACTACATTACTTGAGACAGATCAGTGAGCTGGTCATAATGTTTCTAATGCCTAGGTGTTACTCATTGGCTCCTGCTACGCACCTCATGAGAGAAATCCTGGCATGCAAAGGTAAGTTAAGAGCACAACTATCATTAATGAGACACAATGGCGCCAATTCTGTTGTTCACAAACTAAACAAATTTTAAGTTAGCTGTATCTTTTTATTTCTATTTCATTAAGAAAAGGACAGAAGATAAAATTTCAGTTTAGACCTGTCAAATTAAGATACTCCATAGACAGTTAGACGCGATTATAAACATGGCGACTAAAAATACGTTTACGTCACGAGCGCACTAATTTGACAGGTCTAAACTGACATTTTATCTTCTGTCCTTTTCTTAATGAAATAGAAAGAAAAGGATGCAGGTAACTTAAAATTAGTTTAGTTTGTGAACAACAGAATCGGCGCCACTCTCACCAAATTTAATAATTTTGCCTATCACAGACTGCTTGCTTGTTATAAATTCAGACTAAATACTCTACTAATGCTTCATTCCTAGAATCAAATTATATTCATTAACAATGATAGCACATTTCATTTCCAAAAGGGCATATAAATAAAATTGTGAACATATTTACTGGCTAAAGAAACCTACTATGAAATTTATCAATAGCCCCATTTTTGCGATTTTGTGCGATGCGTCTCGGTTCTCTGATGAATTTCTCGGTTGGATTTGTGGCCGAGAATATCGAGACCAAGACCGAGATCTCGGTCGAGCCATATCTGTCCTAAATATTTTCTTCTTCAATTCTAGTTTTACAGCCAGCAATAGATCTAATAACGGAACCAGACTACATAAACCAGAAGATAATCCAGTATTTAGAAGCTCAGAAGGAGGTGGACGCAATGCACGTGAGGACCCACGAGTACGCCAAAACATTTGAAGACTACATACGTCTGATCAATAGCTGTAACAATGTCGACACGCTGAAACGGTTGCGGTAAGTGCACATTGGTAATAATGTTTATTACTTTCACTGACCAATTACATATATGTGTCAAGGCCTCTCCTATGATATGAGTGGTTGATAAAAATAATTGTTACATAGAATTATTGAAAAAACTGATAAAATGTATGTGTTTTTCGACATGTGCACTTCATATATTTTTCGTTAATTAAAAACTACACACCATTATTACCCTTGGCTTGTTTGCATGCCATCCAATTGGTAAATGTACTAAAGTAATATTGCAATAACTACATGCGAATATTTGCATAACTACGTTTTTTTTCCAGGGTTGTTTTTGTCTCTTCTAATTTTTTGTAAATTAGAAGAGATTTAATTCAGAATTCTAAACTATTATTTTTATAAAATATGATAGTAATAGAAGGGAACGATGGAGAGCAGTCGTATTAACCCCGATTTGCAAGTGGTAGATCGTGAGTTCGAACTCAGGCATTCACTTTACTTGGTATACCCAGTAAATTTCATCATCGGTGTTCCCAAAGCAGTGAAGAAAAGCTTCGTGAGGAAACCGGCATACCCTAGACCTAGAGCCAAAAATTCGAAGACGTGTGATAACCATTAAACAGCACTGGACCTGCGTTTTGGATTATGGCCCACTACCTTGAACAAACCCATATTCTAGGAGTGCGAACATGAGAGGCTGATTAAGAATGATAAAGGCTAACAAGGGGAATTGTATGATTTAATTGCCCCATTTGCGTACCATCATCGGACGACCCGTTGTACGGCGAGTTTTCACCCTTACATTGTTGATACCACAACCATCCGAATAAAGCGTTTCGCATATTCTTTTATACCGCGTACATTAAGAGACTGGAACAATTTGTTAGCGGCGGTGTTTCCGTAGGACTACAATTTAAGTGTCTTCAAGGCTAGTCTTCTTCTTCTTTAACCTATAGATGTCCACTGCTGGACATAGGCCTCCCCCAAGGCTTTGCACGATGACCGGTCTTGTGCTGCCCGCATCCATCGGCTTCCCGCGGCCTTCACCAGGTCATCGGTCCACCTTGTTGGGGGCCTCCCTACGCTGCGTCTTCCAGTACGTGGCCGCCACTCCAGAACCTTACTGCCCTAGCGGCCATCGGTTCTACGAGAAATGAGCCGTGCCCACTGCCACTTAAGTTTAGCGACTCGAAGAGATATGTCGGTGAGTTTGGTTTTTCTGCGGATCTCCTCTTTTCTAATTCGATCACGCAGAGAAACTCCGAGCATAGCTCTTTCCATTGCCCTTTGTGTGACTCTGGGCCTTCGTATGAGGCCTATTATGAGCGACCACGTTTCAGTTCCGTAAGTCATCACTGGCACACTGGTTAAAGACTTTAGTCTTGAGAAACTAAGGCTAGAGTGAATAGGCTCTTAATAAACTAGCGCGCTTTACCATCAACGATTGTATCACTGCTTACCATGAGGCGGGATTGCGTTCAAAATTATAAAGCAGTTATAATTTATATTAAAAAAACAAAAACAAATAGAGCAATTGCGCTATGTTAGTAAAACAGGCACAGCAGTGCGAGTGCACCTACTCAGCCTGAAAACTTAGGTGAGTAGAATATGGAATGACCTGTCATTACAAATTATGCTAGGGATTGGCACTATTGATAGCTCACTCTAAACTTACTTCGACTAACTTTATACGATGAGTATTTTAGAGAATCGATCGGCAGATGATGCTGTATCAAACTACCACACTACTTACTATTATTACCATCCCAGCGTTAATCCCAGTCGCATCCGAAGCCTTTTCAGCTTTGGAGTCTGGGGTCCGCTTTACCAGTCCAACTGCTGAAATGGCTAAACTTCGACATTTTCCGTGAAGCGACTGCCGTCTGACCTCCACAACCCGAAGGCGACATCGAAGCATTGCAGTTAGACCAAAATGCTAAATTACTATAACAACTTCTTACGAAGTATATGAACCTCTTGAGTTATCATTCATGTTTTTCGCTAAACTGTCCTATTCCAGTTTTATCTACATAGTCGACCTCTTTCAATAAAATATTTAAGTATGTTTTATCATTAACTAATCAACAGCTAGCAGAGACCTTGATTTTTAAAACATTATTATTACTAGATATTTATAAGTATTATAATTTGGTCACGTTATCGCATTCTTGCGTGAACCATATAGTTCCCGTCTACCTATGTAACACTTTAAAACCCGTTTCGGACTTCAGTACTTTTTGTACTAAGCGAAAACAGTAATTTAGCCGGCGTTATTAATCGTAACTGATGCTTATTCTGACTCTTTTACGCGTCAGTCTTGTACGCACCTGGAACATTCTAGACTTTCGTGGAACAACATTCAACACTCAACAAACACGCACACACATTTTCAACGTTTTATTATTGTTACTTTAATTACTTATTAAATGTTATTATTGTTTGCCCGGAAACGACGAACGATATATATATGTATGATGTATGATCTAAGTATACAATATGTAAAGAAAACCCTGTCCGATCCGTGAAGGCATTGTTAGGTATCGATAACTGATTCTACTAATGCCCACAAAGACAGGCAAAACTAAAAAAAATCACCCTAAAAAAATAAATATTATTTCGCAAAAAGAGGTAACTTAATGCATGTGCGGTAAGCAACCCCATTCCGCGGGCGGTGGGGGGCAGGGCACGCGGCACCTGTGACGTGGTTGCGTCGCTCTTCGCTTATAACAATACCGGTGTTGTCACTTTTTTAAAAATTAACAAATTTCGGGGAAATTGGAATTAATTCCCGGGAAACAAGGATTATTTTAAAATTCATTAGTATTGTTACTATGATGATTATGTAAAATTTTATATTATATTTGGTCAAGTGTTTACCTAACTTTTATTATCCTTATGGGTCGGACAGGGTTTTCTTTACATATTGTATATCCAAGTGTCTTTATATATTGTAGGTCGATCCAACGCCTTAAAGAAAACTGTAAACCAAGGCGGCATATGGCTAATCTTTATTGTGGTATTATTATGTCTCCATACCCCAAAAACTAAATGATCCTAAGACACCTGTCCTCAATGCTCATATACAACACTGACAGTTTTTTCGATTATCCAGTTTTTCTTTCCTTAAAAGCCTAATATGGTCTAAACAAGCCACCAGCCAGTGCATACGCAGCGTAAGGTTATGTTCCTAGTATAAAACAGCTCCCATTTCCAATTACAGATATGACATCGTCACTCAAATAATGCAAGCTACTACCTTACAAAACGTGAAACGTGCAAAGGGTGTAGACATAGAGGTTATTGAAAAAAGTGGTTCTCAAAATATAAGTCGACAACAAGTAGCGGATGCAAAGAAACTAAAGAGATATATTAACCAGCTTACTATTGCCAAAGCTGAGTGTGAAACTGCCCTTAGGAAGCTTGGATGGGACGGCGCTTTTCCGACGGTGGAGTCTGATAACAAGGTAAAGGTAATTATCATCACATATAATGCTATTTTATATAATAACTTTATAATATATTAAATAGATGTGGAATAAAGGGCGGCTCTTTAGGTAAAAGGGTTGTAAATGTGAATTACCTACTCTCTAAACTCAATAAATTCGGTTACTTGCTTTACGATATGGATAGATTTTGAACTAAACCTACAGTGATGGAAACAGCCTATGCTCGGAGATTCTCTGCGCGATCGAATCAGAAATAAGCAGATCCACAGAAGAACCAAATTCACAGATATAGCTCTTCGAGTCGCTAAAATTAAGTGGCAGTGCGCTGGGCACACTGCTCGTAGAACCATTGGCCGATGGGCCAGTAAGGTTCTGGAGTGGCGGCCACGTACCGGAAGACGGAGCATAGGGAGGCTCCCAACAAGGCGGACCGATGACCTGGTGAAGGTCGTGGGAAGCCGATGGATGCGAGCAGCACAAGACCGGTCATCATGGGAAGCCTTGGGGTAGGCCTTTGTCTAACAGTGGACCTCTATAGGCTGAGAAGAAGAAGAAGACAGTGATAAAACTCGATTAGGTACTCATTAGTATAGTATTTTATTTGATGAATGATGATGCTCCCGACCGATTTCGGCCACGGCGACCACTTCGACTCCTAGACGAAGATTTGGCTCTCACGCGCCCGAAGATGGCTTATGTAGCCTATCTTGGCGGCGAAACTTCGTGCACACTGAGGGTACGTAAGCACGCCGTCGACGTAGTTGGATGTGATGGCAGCAGGTGGGCGGGCCTTTAATTAGTCGCTTTTGGCGTTTGGTTTGGTTTGGTTATTTATTATCCGACCAAATGACACACTCCCTCTTCTGTACCCCTCTAGTGGTACTCACACCAAACGTTTCTGAAGATGGGTAGAGTCAGCACATGAGACACATACACTCACACACACTTCCGACTTCGCCATTGTCTCGGACCTGTGTGCTCTGGCTGTGAATATTCATTCACAGCGTGTTTATACACTTGGTAACCATAAGTAAAGCACACGTCGCTTCATGAGATACAAATAGAATTACTAACTTTTTTTCTCTTTTTTTTTATAGGCTCTGTTACGCATAGCGTATGCCAGTCTCAATGACTACCTACCTAATTGAGCCAAATCTTATCAAGAGCTTCAAAAACCTGTAAATCACAGTCTTATTAATCCTCTTACTCATAAAGATATCCCGATATTTCATTAAAGCTCTATTACATTAAGATATTTGTAGTGTGACTCACCCCTACACCTGTAGAACGTGGATTATAAATATAATTATGAGAGCGAATTCCGCGAGGTCCGGTCTACCACGTTTGCGCACCTGTTTTGGTATCTACTCTCTAATCACATGAGGGCAACCGCGAGCATGTGGCGAGCTACCACGACGTCACGATACGGTATAAATGTATAGAGCACCAATGGGACATTGTAGAAACAAAAGCAGCAATCCATACTAATATTATAAATGCGAAAGTAACTCTGTCTGTCTGTCTGTTACGCTTTCCCGCTTAAACCTCTCAACCAATTTTGTTGAAATTTGGCACAGACAATCTTTATATCTTGAGAAAGAACATAGGCTAGGTACCTTTTATCCCGGAAAAATGTGATGTTCCCGAGGGAAATCTAAAAAGCGCGATATAACCGAACTCCACGCGGGTGAAGCCGCGGGCGGAAAGCTAGTAATAAAATATACCTACTGTAGAACGGCAGACTAGTATCAGGGGCATTTTTGACCAGTCAAGCTTAGGGTGATATAAAGACAAAATATGTGTCATCTATATTCACACAGACTTAAGTCCAGGTACGTTTTTTTTAGCGGCGGTTTATCTGGGCACTGAATTTTCAACTCTCCGTTTAGCTCAGAGAGTTGAAAGTCTAACAGTGCGTTTTTTTGACACGCTAAGATGCACTGTGTTGGATTCTGAACGCTCGGTTCAACACCAAAGTTGAAAATCCAGTGCGTGATAAAATCCTGCCACGTTAGTTTTAGAGTCCATATGACTGGAGTTACTTACAACTAGGTAGGTAGTTTTACTGCTCCATTACGCTTTTGTTGGAATATTGTGTAAATTCTGTTACAGACTCTACCGCTGCACAAAATAATGGAGAGCGTTACAGGGCGGCGATACCTCTCGATGTTTCTGGAAACGATGTGCTCCCAGGGTCTGGTCGGGTTCTGGATGGCTGTTGAGGAGTTGAGGCACAGTCCCAGGAGTAGCTGGCACCAACTTGGCGCGGAAATATTTTATACCTATATTAGGTCCCCTAGCGCAGAGATTAAAGTTGATAAGGTAGAGTAAATTTGTTTTTACAAGCCGTTTGTTTGATGGGAATAGGGATCAGCAAATATGCTAAACTCACAGACAAATGTTAATCCCCTATTTCATCCCCTTTAGAGTATGGTACAGAGATGGTTCAATCTTTACACCTGGTTCAATCTTTATTAATGGTGGATCTGAAGTGCACTAAGCTAGCTGCGCATCAGTTTTGACCCCTCCCCCGCTCATTCGTGAGTTTGTTGTTTGTATCAGGTTGTACAGTTGATATCATTTTGTTCTACGAAAAGTGCCTTACTGCTACGACATAAAGCTGACTATGCATTAAATGTCCTTTTCGAATCTAATCTTTACACAGATATGTTGTTATTTTTCTTAAGTCTAGATTCCAAAGAATCACAAACGATTTCTAGATTGTTCTATTTCTTTACGTACTGCTTCAGGATACCAGAAAAAGAATGGAAGCATTTTTACTAGGAGATAAGGGCCCAGAAGTATTCTACGAAGTTCAAGATACTGTAGTGGACACTATACAGGAGAAATATTATCACTCTTTCCTACTGAGCGATCAGTATACAGCATTGATCGCCGAGCTCGCTACTGAGGAAGCCAATAAAGGTAATTGTTGCTTTTCCCTAGAATAAAACCTGAATACAAAATATCTATTTCACAACTCTTGCTTATGGAATTAAACTCTTAACAAACTCTTTTCTGAATGTCACTAATTACTCAACACACTATCAACCAGAATCTGAATCGTTTTGAAGGAGATTGTCATTGCATCATTTACAATTAAAAAAAAAAAATACCACTAAACAGACCGTAATATACTCAATAAATATTCAAAATGAAATTTATTCTTATTTTTAGTGTGTTAGGTAAATGCCCTACGGATTCGTATGTTGCCTTATCTTCCTTTCAGATATTACGTCAGAGAGATCGCCAATAGAAGACCGTCAACTGTCAAATGAATCAGTATCGTCTGCGGAGAGCGTGGCCGGTACTATACATCTGACAGAACATTCTACGTATGCGAGACGGAAATTAGACGAGTTGCAAGAGCGCCATAATAATAAAATACAAGTACGTTCAAACTCATTTTGATAATAATTCTCCATCATCAACATCTCAGCGTTAATCCCAGTCGCATCCGAAGCCTTTCAGCTTTGGAGTCTAGGGTCCGCTTTACCAGTCTAACCTGATTTTTGGCTAAACTTCGATATTTTCCGTGAAGCGACCACAACCCGAAGGCGATATCGAAGGATTGCAGTTAGACCAATTGTTGGACTTTTGAGGGCTCCAACTACTCGTAACGACTGCCATTAGATGTTCGTATGGCAATCGGGACCAACGGATTAACGTGCTTTCCGAGGCACGACCAAACCATTGCAATTTTGATAATAATTGTATCCCACAGGAAACCGATTTTTTACTTTGACTTCTGAAGTTTTATTTTCATTATTATTCAGTTTCATAAAACAGAGTTTGGTTCATCATCATCATACGCTACGTTTAGCGAGACGCGGTCTCCACTCGAGGACTCGTTTACCCCAACGGTTGTCGGTCCTGCGGCATATGTGACCAGCCCTTTGCCACCTCAGCTTGCTAATTAATCCTCTCAGCTATGTCGGTGACTTTGGTCCTCTGTCGGATCACATCATTTCTGTTGTGATCCTTCAGAGAGACGCCCAACATAGCCCGCTCCATTGCTCGCTGAGCGGCTTTAAACTTATGGACTAGTCTGACCGTTAATGCCCACGTCTCTGCTCCGTATACTATAATGCCATCAAATAGTTGAGTTACATATCATCAATACCTTTGCTTTACAGGCGTTAGCAGCTCTCCGAGCATCTTTGAAACCAGAATCACCTGCCTTGTCCATGTTAGCTAATGAAGTAGAGAAATTAGCTGGAGAACAAATGCGTTTAGAAGCTCACCTAGCTAGAACCGACACTTGGGCTGAACACCTGGGGCGGTGGCGGGCTTCGGTGCACAGCGCTGAGGTATGCCCAACCAGTTTTGTATAAAAATTAACTCTGGAAATATTGCAATAATCTTATAGTAAATAAGTTACTTTGTATTGTTACTACTTAATACTAAAATTCTTAGAGGAAACTCATCTTTGACAGTTCGTTAAAGTGTTTCTGTCATTGTAGAGACGATGAAGGTCGTTGAAGGGTATCTATTGTATTTTTTAACCTCTGATAAGGATCGAGGGAGCTATGATGTTAGAAAACGAACTCTCGGTCTAATTTGAAAGAATACTGCAGACAAAAATAGACTTTAACGACATCTTAAATTTGAGTTTCCGTCTGACTACAATGACTTAATATACTAGGGCGCTTTACCATCAACAATTGCATCACTGCTTACCATCAGGCGGGATTGCGGTCAAGCACTAGTTTATAATTATAAAAAAAGTTGTAAATTATCTCTTGGGCATTATTTAATTAGTATTGAGCGATGTTTATTTATCCGTAGTAGTTGTAGAATAATTTTATTCTTATAAACTAAAATAAACATCAACTTTCTGGTTCTAGCTAGCACAAAAGGTGAGGATAGTAGACAAATTGAACAATACTGACATTTATTACAACAACTAATAAAATGTTCTATTATTTTAGGTAATAGACGAATCAAAACCGCCCCAGTTTGTGATAGTAGTACATATGGCGGAACAGGAATCTATGAGCGAAGATGATAGGCCAGAGCAAATAACTACTGGATGGGTGCTGCTTAGGACTTTGAACGAATTTCAGGTTTGTCCTACGTTACATGTGGTACAATGTTATGCGACACACAGACGTACAACCCCAAGTGTTATACAATATGTTAAGAAAACCCTGTCCGACCCGTAAGGATAGTAAAGGTTAGGTAAACACATGACCAAATAAAATATGAAATTTTATATAATCATCAATACTAGTGAATTTTGAAATAACCTTTTTTTCCCGCGAATTAATTCCACCTTCCCCAAAATTTGGCAGTTTTTAAAAAGTGACAACATTATTTTTGACGGTATAATTCTGAGCGAATAGCGATGCGGCCGCGTGCCCTGCCCCCCTTCGCCCGCGCGTGTATGGCATACTGCACATGTTTTAAGCTACCTCTTTTTGCGAAATAATATTTATTTTTTTAGGGGGATTGTTTTTAAAGTTTAGCCTGGCTTTGTAGGCATTAGTAGAATCAGTTATCGCTACGTAACAATACCTTCACGGATCGGACAGGGTTTTCTTTACATATTGTATAGGGACTGCGGTACTAGTTGTACCGCGAAATAAATCATGTAAGACACTTCTACCATTTCATTGAACATCAACAATAATACAGTCGACTTCAACAGTTTTATAAACCATCGAGTCAATTTTAGGGCTCCGTAGCCAAATGGCAAAAAACGGAACCCTTATAGATTCGTCATGTCTGTCCGTCTGTCCATCCGTATGTCACAACTATTTTTTTCCGTAACTATAAGAGCTATACTGTTGAAACTTGGTAGGTAGATGTATTCTGTGAACCGCATTAAGATTTTGGTGCAAAAATAATAATAAATATTGGGGCTCCCCATACTTAGAACTGAAACTCATTTTTTTTTTATCAAACACATACGTGTATCTATGAATAGGTTTTCAAAAATGATATCAAGGTTTCTAAAATATTTTTTTTTCTAAACCGAATAGTTTGCGTGACAGACGCTTCCAAAGTGCGCGTAATCTTTCATACAAATAACTTAAATCCTTTAATTTCACAATTCAATGGTACGGAACCCTTTGTGCGTGAGTTGACATGCACTTGTTTTCACTTTGTTTAATTTCGAACTTTTATCCGACTAAGATTTTATTACAAAAACGAAAAGAACTTTACGCTCGTCGGAATAAAGTTTCAAATACTTACTTCTTCAAAAAAATATTATGTTATGAATTTAATGAAATGTTAATTTACAGGAATTACATCGAAAGTTACGGCCTATGTGTGCAGAATTGAAGAATTTAGAGCTACCAACGAATTCGTTCAAGTTCCTATTTGGAAAAAATGATAAAAACTCTTTAGAAAAAGCGAAGATTTTAATACAGAAATATTTAGAAGTAAGTTTATTTTTTAGCTCTCAAGAACTCAAAGGTCAATTATACAACGGGCTTTTGATATTGTATTGCTAAATTTACAGTCTATATGTAAAAATAATACAATAAGTACTAAAATATTTTGTCATGTTTGACATAAGGGTATTTTACATCAATAATTATTACGCCATTCATCGCTAAATAACCGAAAAAGTCTTGATAAATGTTGAAACAATTGTATATATATATATATAAATACAGAACCGGGATAAGGTCAGCACAATATATAGTACAGTACAAACATTTTTGCAAGAGAACATTTTTAAAATAAAATTATTAGCGTAAAATGTACACGTAAAATGGATTATAACCATATTTTTGATGTGAAATCAAAATCATCTATCGAATCTCTGCCGCTCTGGTTTTAAGAGGGAACTCTAGTGGTGCTTTCTCTATACAAACGTATTCCGCTGTTTTCTTCGTGGAAAATGCTTTTAAAGAAATAATGTTTTTCTACAATTTTACATCGTGATTATACGTGCCTCTATCATTTGATTTTTTCCGAAACTTAATTAATAAAAGATATACGATACTTTAAAATCGCGAAAAATACCCATTTTTACTGTGATGTTCAGATGACTATTACGTGCACGGCGAGTTTCCACCCATACGTTGTTGACGACTGCGATCCGGACGAAGCGTTTCGCTTTCTCTTTTATACCGCGTACATCGAGAGACTGAAACAATTTGCTTGCGACGGTGTTTCCGTCACACTACAATTTGAGTGTCTTCAAGGCTAGAGTGAATAGGCTCTTAATAAACTAGCGCGCTTTACCATCAACGATCGCATCACTGCTTACCATCAGGCGGAATTGCAGTCAAGCACTAGTTTATAATTAAAAAAAGATTATTTAGTTTAGGAACTAAAGACGCAAAGTCCGGCTTAACCAAATCGCCATTAATCAAACGTAAATATAACAATAAAATAATGAATATAAAGTTACACCTGTATAACTGCCCCTTAGATAGCATACGGACGACATGGCGCGGTTTTGCTGCATTATATCCTTACCTATGTAGCTAGATATGTATGTGTCATCGACTGTTTATGTACTGAGCAAGCTTATTTACTTGTAAAAGTATACGGTGGTACTAATAATAATAATAATAAAAAACAGACAAACGTGATAAGTGTTTGACAAAAAAGAAAATAATAGAAGAAAGCTTTCCTCAAAATTTTGATATTAAAATAATTGAGATCTGTCGTGTTTTCAAAAAGATAACAGCGGAATACGAAACGTCTTTTGGTCAACGTTTTGTAGGTAAAATGAGCCTGAGCTGCAACTGTCCTTTTCGCACTTTACCGGGAGAGGTTGGTAGCGGCGCGACGGCAATAGTTTCTTCAAATACCTATTTCCCAAATTCCTCGGCACTAGAGTCCCCTCTTAATAATTTTATTAAATGAAAAAACTACCCTTGAATAATATTTTTACGGCACTAGACGCCCGGGGGCGATGATATCGACAATTCAACACAAAGTTATGAAAAAATGGTCCGGTTGGAATGTTAATTGCTATTAATTGTTTTAATTGTGTATATTTAAAATACTTAATGTCGAATACCGTGTGTTTTCAATTAATGTGATAACCTTATCGATACACTGTGTATTATTTACTGACATTGTGAAATAACTCTTGCCATAATCAAAATCAAAAGACTTTTATTCAAATTAGGCCGAGAATCAGCACATTTTGAACCCCAAAAGCCCGCTCTTCGTCACTTCCTAGTGCTTTCGCTGGGAAGAAGAAGTGGTGGAACAAACTCCCCAGCAGCACAGCTGTCTGTTTATTTAAATAAAAAGTAAAATTGAACAATTTGTTTTCAGTTTGTTTTAGAAGATGACAGACTAAACCAAAGCGAAGCTTTATACACATTCCTTAATCCCAGTTCGGAGTATTTGAAGCAGGGTGACTTACCAAAGAAAAACAAATTCTCCTTTTCAACTTTATTTAAGAGGTAATGGTGATTATTTGTCATTTATTATAGCCGGCATACTGCCCGAGATAGGGTTGAAGAGCTGTTGTGTGCTTCTTTTTTTGTTAAGATTTCATTTAATTTTTTATAGTGAACCAAACGTTTTACTGTTTTCATGGCAAGGCTAGAGTGAATAGGCGGTTAATAAACAAGCGCGCTTTACCATCAACGATTGCATCACTATTTACCATCAGGCGGAATTGCAGTCAAGCACTAGTTTATAATTAAACACACAACATTTTTATATTAACAGTATTTTTTGTTTATGCGTAACCCGAGTTCAGTATTTTTATGTAAAGAATGAAAGTACAAAATTCTAAAATGAAAAACTAATACCTATAATGCCTATAAAACTACCTATAATGAAAATCTACAAAGTTATGAGTTTGTTATCCTATTTGGCTGTCCTAACAAAAACATGGTACACGCTCCGTTTGGGTGGTCAGCAGTTGCGCGGGCGTGTGCAGAATGCGCAGTATGCTATGATACGATCATGCTGCTCAATCTGCGTGGCGATCAAGCTGCGTGGCGCGCTCGGTACCGCACTGAAACAATGGGGAAGAAAACGCAAAGCTATTTGCAGATGTCGCTGATGGCGTTTGACTCATAACAATATTAGCTGTCAGTCGTATCACGTTTTATGTTGAGTTTTTTTTTTGTGTTTGACGAGTTTTTTTAGGTAAAGCAGAGCAATGTATTGTACATGGACTGTTTCAAGTTAAAAAAAGGAGTTAAAAGTCTAGAGGAGCTTCAGTAAAAGGACGAAAAGCTGATCTAATTACCAGGCAAATAACAATGCCCAGACTTTAAACTGAATGCAGACTTATTAGTGTTTTAAGTTACATTAATTTTGTATTAGGTTTAATGTTTCTTTAGTTATATTTAAGTAAATATTAATGTACTTGTTATTGCCATATTTTGAAAGTTTCAACCCTATTAACCTAAAATTATTATCCAGACTTGAATCGTATGACCGAAATTTTTACTTCTTTACTTTCTCAAGAACAAGAAATTCAAGAGAAAAAAAAAATAATTTACCGCCTCCAAAAAGCTATAGAGACATCAACATAATCTTTACTGAAATCTATTTATATATTCTGTTCTAAATTGAAATGCATATCTTTAGGGAAAGAGTGATTTCCATTATTATTGCAAGAAATTGCTACACAACGATTTTTAAAATTTTTATAAACAACGTAAACTCGTACAAATTACAATGGGTTTTGACAGTTTATTTGGGTCAAACGATTTCAGCGCCTCTAGTGGCGAGATTTGTCAGTTTTCTTCCCCATTTATAAATGTATTTGGGAAAAAATATAACAAGATGTAAAAATGATTGGAATTGATTTAGTTGCTTATTCTGAACAAACCGTATTCAAGTTCTGCATGAACAAAAAATAACGTTATATAAAAAAGATTAGGAAGTTTAGGTACTAAAGACGCAAACTCCGGCTCAACCATATCGCCATCAATCAAACGTGAATTTATCAATAAAATAATGAATCAAAGCAAGCTACACCTATACAACGTGTAACAAAAAGGGTATATACATACCAAGGGCATGGCATTTTTAGATGATATCAAACGATATCGGAAGGGTTTCAACTCAAAATAAAATACTCAAAAAATTGGTACCAAATTTTCGGTTTCGTGTGTTTCTTAAAATAAAATCATAACAAACGTGGCAGCACACTACATATGTTAATAACTACTCGTTACCCGTCACGTTACTTGCCAAAATCCGATAAATGTCTTCAATATCTTTGTGCGACTAGTATGATAGTAGCCTATCACAGGCGGTGTTTTTCCTCATAACTTCCTAACATAAAGAGATAAAATTAAAAAACCCTTCCAATATCGTTTGATATCATGTAAAGATGACATGCCTTTGTTATGTATATACCCTTTATGTTACACGTTGTATAACTGTCCCTCAGATAGCATGCGGACGGCTTGGCGCTTTCGTGCTGCATTATATCAATACCTATGTAGCTAGATATGTATGTCTCATTGACTGTTTATTTACTGAGGAGGCTGATTTACAAGTAAATAACTTGTAAAAGTATACATTTTGTCTTGCATACATCATCATCATCATCACAGCGTTAATCCCAGCCGCATCCGAAGCCTTTTCAGCTTTGGAGTCTGGGGTCCGCTTTAAAAGTCCAACTGCTGAAATGGCTAAACTTAGACATTTTCCGTAAAGCGACTGCCGTCTGACCTCCACAACCCGAAGGCGACATCGAAGCATTGCAGTTAGACCAATTGTTGGACTTTTGAGGGCTCTAACAACCCGTAACGACTGCCACTAGATGTTAATAGTCCAGTATAAAAAATACAGCCTGGACATAGTATTACAATGTTAATTTATTTATTTTGAAGTGAAAACTTCTTTAGAATTTATCTCATTATCTTGAAGCCAACATTTTTGAAGGTTTCTTTTCTACCAAGTGTGAATTACACACATGCTTTTTCTTAAATTATCCTATATTTAATTGTAAACATATAAACTATATTTTTAATATAAACATTGTAGCCCACCGTCCAGCTGTTTGGCTATTAATTAATTCTCATAATTAACTTATTTCATTCTATACAGCACGAGTAGTGAAGCAACAACTAGATCGTCGCAGGAAAGAGAACAGTTTACGCATTTATCTGCCGACGAAGATGAGATTTCCTTATACCTAGACGGTAACGGAGGTGATAACGCTAGCAAGAGTATGACCAGCTCTTTGCGTGGTAAGTCGAACAATAAATTATCATATTTTAAAAATTAGATAAGGTCAGTATTTGTTATCTGTCTACTCTAATAAAGACCCAGAGGTTATACAGCCTGCACCCTAATTGCGTATCACACTATTACTGTCAGTTGGAATCATTTTGAAGCTTATTGCTGTTCCATTGGTCCATATGTTCGAAAAATGTCTGTTTACTATCTAGTCGGCAATGTTAATAACGCAATGAATGTTGTTCAACTGTTAAAATGAAACCCATTGCTACTGATATTGTGTTACGTAATTACCCTGTTTTAAAGTCCAGCCCCCTAATCGGCGGACACATTTTTGTCAAATGATTGCGACTAGTTGGGATCGTTTGGACCGAACGGACCAATGGGCGGCCCGAACGATACCAACTGGTCCCAACTAGTCGCAATCATTTGACAAAAATGTGTTCGCCGATTAGGGGGCAGAAGTAGGTACCTATCTAACCAAGATTGGTTAGATCATGCGTTAGATTGGTATCTGTGATGGTTTTTTGACGAACAAACCACACAGATTAAGTGAACCTATCGAGTCAGTCCATTCACGCGTTTCATGTAATCAGTAATCACGCAGCTTGAGTCCGGACTAGCAAATTTATCGTTTACCACAATATAATACCCACAGATGGAGTTTCTGGGATAGTTCATTCATTAATCTTCACCATTCACCTGTTCACTTATGTATCTGATGTCGGCGTTAGCATTGCTAAATTCAGCATCAAACAAAAAAAAAAAAACTAACTCTTTTCGAACAATATTTGTCGTTGACTCGCTGAGAGGTAGTAGATCTATTATCATCTAATAATGTTCCTGATGCTAAGTAAATTATCTTCTCTATGAGAGGGAATCGTGATCCACGCGGGCTCAGTTCGAGTTTTTAATTATTAGAATTTTTTCCTTCAGCTATTTTTTACACTATGATTTGTTCATGTATCGCGGGTGCGTTACAAACGTTTAAACTCACATACAAAAACAGCCAGACTAGGAACAACTACCTGTAGGACATATTAAATAAAATTATTTTTTTTTAATTCACGCAAAAAGATTACCATTATAATAATTGTTTTATGTCAACTTATTTTTCAATAACATCATTGTAATTGATACGCCCTCATAAATCCTAATATTATACATACCTCTAATGGAGATCTTTCAGAAATGTATGGAGCCTGGGCCAGCACATTGTACACTTAATGCTATTTATAGTTGCGCTATAGTTAACTGTTTTTAATGTTAATTTCCTATGTTTTGGCTTAGTTTTTATACAGATTTAATTCAACTCGGCCAAGGAATGCAACACAACTACTAATAAATATGGTGGTCAGCAATAAGCGAATTAAGATTTTGACAGTGACATTTGATTGACGTGTCATGTATCTAAGGCTATCGTATCTATTTATCTACCATATGACTGCGAAAAAAACAAAACATGAATTCCGAACATACGAGCCCATTAAATAAACACAATCAACTCAAATCAACACTCGACACGAACACAACGGGAAAATAGAACTGTCAAAGTCGCCAATCAAACGTCATAACCACTGTTATGGCTACCTTAAGAAAGGGCTATCTCACTTAAAAACGTTTCAAATAATTAATTATATATACTTGTATTTTTATTAAAATTAATTTAGTAGTATTTTTATGAAAATATACTATTTTTTTCCTATTTATCTATACAACGTGTAACAAAAAGGGTATATACATAACAAAGGCATGTCATCTTTACATGATATCAAACGATATTGGAAGGGTTTTTTAATCCTATCTTTTTATGTTAGGAAGTTATAAGGAAAAACACCGCCTGTGATAGGCTACTATCATACTAGTTGCACAGAGACATTGAAGCCATTTATCGGATTTTGGCAAGTAATTTGACGGGTAACGAGTAGTTATTAACGTATGTAGTGTGCTGCCACGTTTGTTATGATTTTATTTTAAGAAACATACGTAACCGAAAATTTGGTACCAATTTTATGAGTATTTTATTTTGAGTTGAAACCCTTCCGATATCGTTTGATATCATCTAAAGATGCCATGCCCTTGGTATGTATATACCCTTTTTGTTACACGTTGTATAGCGTACATAGTGGTGGCCCAAAATGAAACATCTCCTTTTAAAAGTTTGCTAACACTTACACTTCTGATTATCTTCCATGCTTTCCATCCATTCCTTCTATCTACAAATCTTGCATGTTATCAGGCGCAGGCGCCATCGCGGAAGAAAGAGATAGTATAGCGGAGCCTCTGTACGCGTTGCTAAGTGAAGTGTTCGACATGCGCGGCATGTTCCGATGGCTCAGGAAAACGTTGGTCACCTTCGTGCAGATCACGTACGGCAGGACTATTAACAGGTATGAGGGTAGAGGAAAAACATACTGAAGTACTTAAATTAGTGTGCTATTGGCGCCGAGTCCATTGCACACAAACTAAACTTTCTATTATGAAAAGTAAAGAGGATAAAATGTTAGTTTAGTCTTGTCACATTAACATATTCCATAGATAATTTAGACACTTTTTGACGCAGGAAGACCAAAAAAAAAAGTCAATTCACATTAAGCACTGACTAATTTGACAGGACTAAATTAAAATATTTATATTCTCTCCCTTAGTTTAGTTTGTAAACAAGAAAATCGGCGCCATTTTCAAATTATAAATGGTTGACGTGAAGATAAAAGTACATGGTATTTTTTACTATACCTATGCTAAGTCAATATGTCTTATTCAAGATACGTTTTAATAATAAAACTGATTGTTGCATAGTTTTTTTCTGCATCAAAAGGTGTTTCTGTTAAAAAACAGCAAGAACGAAATAACACCCTAGTAGGTAACCTGATAGAGAAACAAAATCATACAAACGCTTACACGAATCCTACTACTACAAAAATACTTATCTTTCAAAATCTGTGCAAACGAGGGAATATCCCCCGTTTGCCTACCGTAATAAGGAAGCCTTATTATGGTGGGTAAAAATAGAAACAATAGGCTATTTGACAGATTTATAATTTCTATCTTGAATTACTTGGTTGCGATTGAGAAGTTCACCAAAAGTTTTTTTATATATTAAATACGTATTTCGCAAGAAACATGCAAATAAAAATTCAAAATCCAAATAAGCCGCCGAAATGCTTTATCCAGCAAAATGGCGTCGCGCTTTGTAAGTGACGTCACAAACTTATAAACGATTTTCGGTTCCGCAGTGGTGTTCGTGTTTATTTGTCGGTCAGAAAACAAAAAAAATACCACAAATCGCTCTTATCTTTAAAAGTCTTCTAAAAACACCTGAGAACACATAGAACGACAACAAGTGTTTATGAGCGTATGACGTCATCATGACATCAGCCAATCCGGATCGTTTTATTATAAGTGGCGCGAGAAACAAAATGCCAAACATATTTTTGTGTTTTTGGATATATTAATTGTTATTATTTTCATCAAAACTCATGTAAATGGCATAAAGAACCTACATTTTTTGCATTTAAACCAAATAATCACAAAATATTCATACTGTCAAATAGCCTATACCTATTAAGTTCATATAATATATGAAGATATTATCTTCTAATATAATTTTTATTTTGCAGGCAAGTCAAAGAGACTGTATCGTGGATATTCTCCGAACAAATGTTGCATTACTACATCAGCGTAGTTCTCAAGTCATGGTGGCCGGGCGGGACCCTCTCTGAGAACACTTCCAATAGAAACTTCCAAGATAAAGGTAAGATTTGGCAGCGGGTATGTGTTGCTTGTATTATACAAGTTCAAATAAAATTTGCTGGCGAAACTTAAATAAGTTAAGAAAAAGAGAACAAAGAAATGTTTTCTAAATTTATTAATATATATGTATTTTTAGTCAAAGCTCTAGACGCGGTCGTTTACCCTATACTGTCATTAATGCTGTACCAAGCATCCGGCTTAACATCGCGTCTCGGTTCGCCGGAGTTCTTTTTTCAATATAGAAAATAACCTTTACATCTCTCATATTTGGTAAGTTTTCTACATTGGTTATGTCCTTCTTACCCTCAAATGGCGCTTGTAGGTGACCAATTAGCGGTCTAGGATAATAATGTAGCTAGAAAAGCCCTAGGGCGGTAAGTAATAAAAAAACTCTTCACTCTTTCAACAAAATCGCATATGTTCATCTAACCACCATACTGGCAAGAGACATCATGCATTGCATGACAAAAGAGGTCGCTTCGCTATTCAGTATTGTCTTCGTATGAGTATAATAGTAATTTTTAAATATCGAACGGCTAATCTCAATTACGTTCTTCAAATAATAATTTAAAAAGAAAGTTGTAAAACGGCGGGAATAGAAAAGTTTTACTTTATATTTGAAAATTGTTCTCATTTCACTACAAATTTTAACTAATAAAATGTTTTATTCTTGTAATGCCGTCTTTTTTTCTACTTACCTCACAATCGAGATGTAAAGCAGAGTAGTTAGCTCGGGTATAAGCATCAATTGCACCCTCGAATTATAGGCCTCGCTGCGCTCGCGCGCTTGAATATCTTGGACTGCAATTGCTTTGAGCTACGTTATTATTCTAGAGCGCTAATTGATCACCTACAAGCCCCATTTGGTAATAGGATAATAAGGACCTACTTACCGAATATGAATGATGTAAAGCAGATTGGTTAGATCGGGTGTAAGCATCAATTCCAACCTCAAACTATAGGCGCCTAAGTAATCTCGGGCTGCAATTGATGCCTTACAGACCTTGGCTACTAATCTACTATTTTGTTTCCATTACCTAGAGCATACGCGCACGTTAGCGCTACAACAGCTGAGCGAGAGCGTGCTGGATGCGCTGTCGTCGCTGGTGGGTGCACAGGCAGCGGCGCGGGGCGCACACAAGCTGTTCCATACGCTGCAGAACACCACGCACAACAAGCAGCTCTTCTACGTGAGTACTCACTGCAGCGCTGCAGCGGCTGAGCGAGAGCGTGTTGTGCGCGCTGTCGTCACTAATAGCATAGCTGACGACGTATGTACTACTTACTAATTGGTTAATCATAATTCCTCCTTCCTAACTTTGCGTCAAAGATATATCGGGGATAATGCCGCAATCGCCACGCTTGGCAGGCGGGTTGTCGACCACGCACCGGAAGACGAAGCGTGGGTTGGCCCCCGACAAGGTGGACCGACGAACGTTCGACGACTGAAAGTCGCAGGAAACCGCTGCACGCGGATCGATCGTCGTGGAGATCCTTGGGGGAGGCCTGTGTCCAGCAGTGGACGTCTTTCGGCTGAAATGATGATGAATTCTCCTAACTAGATTTCGATCACGTCGGCAAATCTCAACGGAGATTAAATAAGTACGCAGGAAATATGGTATTACACAGGAGCACTCTCTGTTCCATCATTCCCATTGCGCAATGGGATGCGGAATAATAAGTTATAAATTATAATGTTAGGGGCAACCGATCCCAAAATACATCGAGACGTGTTTTATATGAAACGAGCAACGACTGTGTAGGCGTGCGGTGTTCCCATCTAATACCACAAATCATTATGTAGACCAAAACACATAATCATATACCTGCAACGTTATTTTTTGTTTATGCGAAACCTGAATATAGTTTGTTCAGAATAAGCAACTGAATCGATTCCAATCAGTTTTACAACATGTTATATTTTTTCCCAAATACATTTAGAGTGAGACCGCAGAGTGGTTACCGAGTGGTTACGATAGATCCCAGCTGAAGCCAGAGGTCAACGCCCACGCTATCTAGTACGGACCTTTGACCATATTTTTGTTAGGACAACCAAGTAGAATAGCGAGCTCATAACTTGATGGTTTTTCATTACTTCTTTTTGAAATTTTATAAATAAATATATAAATTCTTTTCTTAAAAATACTGGACACGTATTCGGGTCTCGCATAAAAAAAAATTGTATATTATTACTGTTGTATAGATTCCTTTTTTCTCCTTATGCGCGACCAAACTTGACAAACCAAATATCAAAATGCACAGAATTTATCAGAGATTCTGCGTAGCATTTAGTTTTCTAGTATACATTCATGAATATCATTATTTTCTTCCAAAAAGTTACTTTATAAAAACGCCCGCTCTGAGTGTTGGCCGCACGTATATAACTGAAGTCCATAATCAGGATTTCAAGGATTGTAGCAGACATATGCCATGAGGCATTTCGATTTGGAGTAAGATGAATCACGCAAAATGTGAGACACGGAAACAACAAAGGCAGTTTGTTATTTTTAGCAGGACAGGAATCTGTCAAATGTGACCGACTTTTGCGGAACGTTTGGCAACATCACACGCGAAAAGCTCAAAGGTGATTGGACTGAATGTTTCAATATAGCACAGCACATACTCCGAAATTAAAAAAAAAATGTAATACAGTATAATTTGAGTAACAATAAGAAAAAAAAAAACTGCATATCTTCGACAACACCATTTATTTTTCCGTATTATATTTGTGTTTACGATACAAACATTATATTTTATACCGCACATGCGATTACACACAGCCTACTAATTATTCCTCGGTGGTAGACCATAATATCGGCTGCCGGCAGAAGTTACCACCCACTAGACAAAGTCTTGCCACCAAGCGATTCCTCGTGTTCCGGCATGATATCTGGTGAAGCCGTACGGAGGACGGGGCTGGGCAGTTGCGTTGCTATGCTCGCCGGTTACGAAATGTTGTTGTGTGTGGAGTTTGGTCGTGGAGGGTCTCCAGATCAATCTCCCTCTGGCGCAACATCGTTGGTCGTGTTGTTCAGTTTAACATTGCATCACCTCGCTCAACTGCCTTCTTCCTTCCTATTCACTGAGTTTTTTAAGTGAATAGACTTAAAAAACTAGCGCGCTTTACCATTAACGTTGCGTCACTGCTTACCATCAGGCGAGATTGTCAAGCACTAGTTTATAATTATTAAAAACAAACTATGGATTTATCAAAATCAATGGCAAACAGTGTTCACATAATTGACTACATTCGAAATAGAGATCAAAGTCAAACAAAAAGTTCAAATCTTAAGAAAAAATGTGCTTTTACTACAAAAGTGCATTATTCTAAGAACTAAATGCTACTCGAGTCGTTTCCCTCGTTTCGTTATTCCCCCGAGCTAATCTAATTTATCTTTGGTACCCATATACGACCGTAAGAGCGAATATATTCCGATGCCTGTGACTACCACACATGATGCTGGTCCTAAAGCATACACAGACATAGCTATAACCAATATGATCATGCCTATAATTACTATATACAATATTGGACTCATCTCTGGTAAAATCTGACTTATGACCGCTATTGCCTTTGTTGTGGGCTTCACGACACTTTCTTCCGCGGATGGGCATACTCCTGACATCGATACTCGTCCTGGACTGGAGTTCATGTATGATATTGTCTGCGAAGATATATGAACAAATTAATGTCAAACACAAGGATTGTTTTAAGAAGTTCATAAACTGTTTCTTTCATGTCAGCTTATGATTCCGGACCCTATAGTTGAGCCAAATTCGATAAAGAATAGAGGTAAACAAACCGTTGCTAGGCAACGAGTAGTTTACGTCTAAAAGACAGATGTTGACAACCTTTTCTACATTAATGATTCTCATAAAAGTAATAATCCTACTTCCTACTAATCTAAACAGTTTATGTTTAGATATTTATAATTTGCATAGAACGCTTAACCTATTTGAATGAAATATGACATACATGTAAGCTAATTTTCTAATAAGTTAGATACATTTTTTGATACATATTATAATAATATATTATAATTAGTCCATTTTTGAAAATATTACAATGCATGTGTTATGTAGTTGATTTAAAAGTAATTAAAATACGCAAAATTGTATTCACAAATGCCTCAACTTTATTCATTGGTTGAATTCCACAAAATGTGTTTTATATCTGGATTTCATCCATCTTTCTTTTTTTGTAGGGCTATCACGTAAAATTAATGTCGAATTTTTAATGGTTTTTCGAAATACCAAGTTATTATGCATGTTATTTTAGTGATTCAATTGAAATATGCTGCAATAGGGATTGTTAATAAATAGTTAGCGTGTAAAAGTCGATAATCATGTAAATAACAGGAGATTTGTAAAACGTGAGTTGTGATAACCCTAAATTGGTTTGTTTACCTGTATTCTTTATGGAGCTTGGCGGCAATATAGTTTCATATACAAGTCAAATACGCGAGAATTTTGTACATGTCTAGAACCATATTTTTGAACAATACTAGTTCCAATTAATGAGTGAAGTACTTACACTGTATGAAATAACATCTGGATTATTCACGTATAGGATCTTCTCACCAAGTAAACTTTCTGTAAAAAAAATATGATGGATAATATTGGAAGGCCACACACCGTCATCTCAGCGTTACTCCCAGTCTCATCCGAGGCTTTTTCGGTTTTGGAGTCTGGGGTCCGCTTTACCAGTCTAACTACTCATTTAGCTAAACTTCGATATTTTCCGTGAAGCGACTGCCGTCTGACCTTCACAAACCGAAGGCGATATGGAAGCATTGCAGTTTGACCAATTATTGGACTTTTGTGGGCTCTAACAACCCGTAACGACTTGCCATAAGATGTTCGTATGGCAACCGGGACCAACAGCTTAACGTGCTTACCGAGGCACGACCAGACTAGTACAAATATTCATATTCATGCATACAAATATTTGCACTGCGCGGGGATCGAACCCGCGCCTCCTTACGCCACGGGGGCTGTCTAAACAAAATATGATGAATAATATTGGAAAGACACTAAACCGTCAAAAATTTGTTTGCTTAAGGTATTACATTGCAATCCGGGATTTGAAAGACACTGATATCACATTTGGCGTTCACACTCTACAACATTCATTGCTTAATGTAAGCTCTTAAGCAATCAAATTTTTTGATGATATGAAGAGCTTATCTTAATTAAAAGAGGAATAGGAGAATTAAAAAAAAAGAGGATTATTAAAATGATTGGGATTAATAGTGTATTTCGCAACTAGATTTCAGATTTATTTTAAGTATTCTCACCACTACATCCGACTCCTATGTTGTTTAGCTCATCCAAGTCTCCCTTCCTTATCTCAACAGTGTTGTAGTCTTCACTGTATCGATACATCTCGGCTGCTAGTGTTGTCGTGAAGTCGGTAGTTTGCTTGCTTCTCATAAACCTCCGTTGTATCTCGTTGAGGAAGAGGAATGCTCTGGATCGTTGGCATAGCTGAAGATTAATAGTATTAGGTACAGTGCGTTGTATACCTACTGATCTTAAGAGGTGCTTATCCATACTAATATTATAAATGCGAAAGTAACTCTGACTGTCTGTCTGTGACGCTTTGTTTTTAAAATTTGGCACAGACAATCTCTAAACCCTGAGAAAGAACATAGGCTACCTTTTATAGAAAAATAAAATGATGTTCCCGAAGGAAATCTAAAAAGCGCGATATAACCGAATTCCACGCGGGCGAAGCCGCGGGCGGAAAGCTAGTTGTAAATAAATGAAGCCTCGCAAACTAAAAATTAATTATGTACTTATATTTGATATTTTAAGATATATTGACATATTTATGTTTTTATTTTATAGTATTTTACATCTTTAATCTATAGTAATATATAAAGCTGAAGAGTTTGTTTGTTTGGTCGAACGCGCTAATCTCAGGAACTACTGGTCCGATTTAAAAAAGTATTTTTGCGTTGGATAGCCCATTAATCAAAGTATAACATCACGCTGCGACCAATAGGAACGGAGCATAACTAACTCCACGCGAACGAAGTCGCTGGCGGCCGCTAGTTATTTGATATTTGTTTCGCATCATAATTCTGTCAATGAAAGGTTGAAAAGAGGGTGTAGAGTGAGTGATGTCATTCACCATCCTAAAAGTCCTGACGTCTGGGAGGTGAACCAGAGTAGGAGGGGGCGGCATAAAGTTCCATGTGTAATTCGAAAACCGTGCAAAATACGTTTTTTTTTTTGCTACGTTTTTAAAGTTGACATAATATTTAGTTGTAGGTAGTAGCCTCATATTCCGTTAACAACTAAAGTTTATAAATAACATTGCAAACATGACAGTTGACACGCACAAGTTTCGCTCCTGTGGGCCCATTGACAGCTGTCTTTTAGATCAACATTAGCGTACTACATCGCGAATGACAGGTGACAAGATAATTACCAATATTTGGCAAGCGTTGCCGGGAGTATCCCCAGAAATTAATTATATATTAATTATTTTGCTTTTCTTTTATCTCTTGATTTAGATTGTTTCTTGTGAGGTTAACAACACTGTAATTTGGGAATATTGTAAATTATTTTTAATAGATTAACCGTGGAGGTTCTTGTCGGCTCTTTTCCGTAAGAACTAACGAATTGGAAGCGTATACCTGACTTCTGACGTATTATGCGTGTGTGTGTGTGTGTGTGTCCATGTAGGTTTGTGTGTGTCCATGTAGGTTTGTGTGAAAAAAATATTTTGGGTTTAGGGTTACGTAGTTTGGGTACCCAAAGGCGAAAAACGGGATGGGATTACTTAAGACTCCACAATCTGTCTCTCACTAGGCTGTATCTCGTAAATCGTGACAGCTAAACAGTTGCAATTTCCACACATGATGATTTTCTATTGCCGATGTAACAAATAATAGTTAAAAATATATATATATATATATATTTTTGTAGGTATAGGTAACGGTCCCGTCTGGTACCGGGCTTAGAATAGTACCATCCCCATATCCTCCCGTGGGTGTCGTAAGAGGTGACTAAGAGAACTCTCACCAGGGAAGCGGGCAGCACCGCTTCTCCTGTGGAATATCAAACTACTGCGATCCCCAACTCGTCTGCCAAGCGTGGGGATTATGGTAAATGTAATGAAAGCCTTTGGCGAGGCCTTAGAAGAAGAAGATAGATAACGGTAGGGAAATTTCGTGTGCGAATGCATTTCGCCGGTTTTATTTTAAATTAGATTTTTACATGATGAACAAACTGAACTATAGTTAGTGTATAAAATAACTCACTATGGGAGCAATATCTTATATTTTCGAATACTTTTGTTATCAGAAGTAGATATCTATCATACTAGCAGCCGCCAGCGACTTCATTCGCGTGGAATTAATTATGCTCCGCTCCTATTGCTCGCAACGTGATGTTATATAGCCTAAAGCCTTCCTGGATTAATGGGCTATCCAACGCAAAAATAATTTTTCAAATCGGACCAGTAGTTTCTGAGATTGGCGCGCACAAACAAACAAACATACAAACAAACAAACTCTTCAGCTTTATATATTAGTATAGATTAAAAAGTTGTTACATTTATGCGGCAAACAGATTTATCAGACTTTAGAGCCCATCTGAAGCGAAACATTATACTAACGCTTAATAATGAAAATAGCCTAAAACTACATTCTTTTACATCTACATTTAGCCTGACATGTATTTCAGGAATGCCGTAAAACAATGCAATTGGCTGGAAATAGTATGTAACATGCTCCGATAGAAATATCTTGTATAAGATACTACTCCGGAAATATTTCATTCGAAAGATATAGATTATATGTGATGATAAATTACTCAAATCATATTTAGAATCACTCTTTCTACAAGAACTTTTTTGTGAGTGGGTGGGTGTTTGGTTATAAACAAAATTAATTATGTCTTGATAGTTCTGAACGGACGTAAATGTCTTTTAATCCATCTCACTCATCATAAAGTTCATTGACAGCATTTGGCTATTCGAAATAATTATATGTGTACGTCATTTAAACGTACCATGTTTTTGTTAGGGACCCCAATTCACAATGTTTAAAGAAGAAAAATGAATGTTCTCCCGTACTATTTGTTTCGGATTTCAGTGTATTTTTCAATAAATTGTGACAATGGCAATGATTGTACTTACTTTGTCTGTTATGCAGAAATATAAAAGGCCATCTTCGGCTATGTAGTGTAGTAGATAAGTTCCATGAGAATAAGTCATCTTTTTGTTGCACGGCGGTAATTTGGACAGGACTTGCTCAGCAATCTCCGTGAAGTTGCCATCACAGGACGCGAAGTTAGATACTATGTTTCTGTTTGAAGCTACTGCACTAAATACTATAGGCATTTTGATCGAATTCAAAAATTAAAAGTCTATCTCAATGTGATCACTGCACTTTAATATCTTTTCTAAAACACTCTACATTCAATAGCTTAGAAAAGTCAAGGCTTATTTTGTTCTATAAGTAACCATATAATAATTGTTCACAAATAATATCTTCATTGTAAGCCGATACACAAAAAAGCCGGCGTTAACCTCAACGATTCACAACAAGATTGGAAGCCGCATCTGATAATACTGGCATACAGTCTACACCCAGCCCAAACTGTAACGCCTCCGTATCATACGAATGCCTCGCGATCTAAAATTATTGGCGTGTCATTTTGTAGCTAAAAGCGCGTCTTCTCCGCTAAAAATGTCGCCGCTTGTAGTTGATATATGTGAATTGGCGCGACAACTGTGCGGAAGACGTGAACACCGCGTGTCGCCCGTCACACCAGCGTTTATGTGAAATTACGATCTATGGCCAAATTATATTTGAAAGAACTGTTTATCTGTTTATTCATACGTAGAAATATAGGATATGGAATTTTAGGGTTAAGGAAAATTGTTAATATGAACCTAAAGAAAATAAAGTCATATAATTAGTTAATAAAATATTTTACTTTGTTGACACCACGTTTAAATTCTTGTATCCATAAATTGAATTAGTAATTAATTAATCACCTCAGCCTATCGTAGTCTACTGTTTACTATATCCACCAAGCTTCTTCCAAAACACATCGCAAACATTCCAGTCTGCCTCAAAATCAGCAGTTAGACTGGTAAAGCGGACCACAGACTGCAAAGCTGAAAACTTCGGATGCGACTGGGCTTAACGCTGAGATGATGATGATGACTAGATTATGAAAGACTTCCAAATGAATTAGTTAACTCTCTAAGACAGATATGTTTCTTATTTTCAGGAGCTGTTCGAACTGGTACTTTTGGAGGTGTTCCCTGAACTCAAACGGTACCAATAACTCTAGGTAAGACAAGCCATGACAATAGATATAATCAAAGTATAGTTGTAATCTTACAGGGATATCCAAAGGACACTTTCTCAAGAAAATATAAGAACAAAATACTCTAAGAGACATTCCTTTTCTTTTAAATCGGTCTATACCATATTGGTTACTTTAAAATGACTGCACATATCTTTTTTAACATATATCACCTCCTTTTAAAATCTCAAAAGCCAGTTTTAAAACTTTATGGATCTGTCAATTTTGCTCTCCACGTTGTAATTTTTTGTGAAATATTATTGATTGATTTAAAAAAAAAGCAAGACCATAACGGATGCAAATTATATATTATGTTACTATATTTAAACTTTTTGGATGGTCTTACAGTAAATTATCTATTGGGTACTTGTGAAATTAATGATGTAACTTTATAAAATAAAAGGGTTTTGACTTTTTGTAATAAAAGTCGCCGGTGGTCATTAAGACGACGATGTATGACGTATTATAATGATAACTATAAGTTTAGTAGCTAGTAATATTATATTGATCTCATATTTATGTTCATATGCCTCGTTTAACATAAAGATAATTTAGTGATAAAATCTTCTTTCATGATTTTCGTATTATTCTCTTACATACAGAAAGAACATCTGATTTCGTTCTAACTTTATCGTACATATTTTTTTTTTCAATTTTATATAATTATTTAAACATATTCCAGTGACCTACATATAAAAAATATTTAGTTTTTACACGCCTAAATTGCTATGATGCAAATATGAAATTATAGTATAGTTTACCTTAAAAATAAGAAAGCTTATTGCTAATATATTAAAATTTATATAAAAAATAATTATATTTTTGTGAATGTTACTTTATTTATTAGTGTTGTGCCAAAGAATGCACGTTTGACGCGTTATGAGTTCGTTGCCTCGAACTATAAATGTTTACTTAAATAAACTTATGTCAATGTTCCAAATCTGTTAAGTTTATAAGAATTGTTTGTACCTGAATGTTGGTCGCTGAATAAAAGGTACTCTTTGTGCTATTAGCAAACAAGAAATACAACTAAACTTTTCAAGCGTCTTCGTAAAACCATGACATTACTATTTGTACTATTATTAGCTCTCAATGCCATCACCTCAATATATCAATCTGTAAATTTTGCTTAAAAAGTTTCTATTAGTTTTCGAGTTCTTTTGACATCAATAACAATACTATAAATATAAATTTTGCATTCCAAATCACGCAAAATATTAGAGTTTTCTGTCCACTTTGCTCTATCGTAGATAATAGTGTTACGCCGTATAGCTTACACACATCACTTTTACTCATCGACGAAAAAATCCGCAGTCATGGGTAGACTATAAATTATCCCAATTTAAATTATTCAAAAATATTTTTTTATAAATTGAATAGACCCCTTTTTTGAAACAAACAGTAAGGGCCCATACCCACCCTTCTCTGTATGAGAGGAGACCTGTGCCCAGCAGTGGGACGTTAAAAAGGTTGATGATGATGATGATGAAGGGCCCATACAGTCGTACCACAATAACGCCACAACCAAGGCATGAATCTTCCTCATCCATAATATGTCTTTTTTGCATTCCAACAATGTGTGGATTAAGCACACTGTGTTGTTAGATGAAGATAGCTGATGTAAACTTGCCTTTATAATGATATAATCTATAGTTATAACTTACCGATTTATCCATGGTTTTAACCTGTCTCTGTCTTTCACCAGCGTGCGTCATGCGTGGGGTTTGCTGATGCCCAATCAAGCAATTCTTGTAACCCTTATTTTAACCATTGTCTTTGTTCCAAAATATTGTTAGATAACCCTGCCAAAAACTGTTCTGTGGAAGCTAAGTAATCTTTGCCCTTATTAAAATGGCATAAGTCTTCATTAATTTTAAGGCCAACAAAAGCAGGACTGGCAAAGCAAGATTGTAGAGCTTTCTTGCACCGAATGCCCTTCCAAGAAGGGGAATCAGACTTTTAAAGGGGTACCTAATTCTTTTAATCGTTCTTTGTCAGCTTCTGGAATAATAGTTTTTTCATCAATTTTTGTACCGATATCACATAAAGAGAGTTCACAAGAAGTGTCGGATGATGTTTGATTTCCCAAAAATAATGATGTGGATGGGTTTGGATCACTACCTTGTCCTCCATGTTCCTGTATTAATTTACTGGGATTAGTCGTTAGTATTTGGGGGAGCTCAGAGAAATCAGCTTTCTTAATCTACCAACACTGGGTGTTTTTGAAAGCACATAATATAAAGCTGATAATAGTATTTTTCTACGATCATTTGGTAATTTACTTAATACATAACCATAAGTCATATCTCAATAGTACTCATTCCTGCCAAGTCGTGTTACAATGACAATTTCCACCCAGAAAAACCGTACGTCAATAAAACTTTTAAATTCTTTTTTACGGCTATGGCATCAAAAAATCAACATAATATTATTAAGCCAAAAAGCGTGCGTATTTGCGTCACGACTAAACATCGCATGTTATCAGGCTGTATGGATATGCCTTTGCCTTTCATTTGTGGGATTATAACAACAAAACATAAATAACTATTATCGCATTGCTTTATAGATCAAACATTCAAAAAGCTTTCATTGGCTCCCCACCTTTCTAGTCCTATGTTTAAGTATACATATTTACATTAATATGATAATTTCATAATCCAGTTGAGATCTGTAGATAGGTTTAAATATAATAGAGTAGTTTAGTGCTTGCATTCTTCTGTGAAACGGTTTGCTCGAAGCATTTGTTGCGAACGTAACTTTTAATATATTTTTTCTATTGTCTACCCTTTTTAGGGTTCCGTACCTCAAAAGGAAAAAAACGGAACCCTTATAGGATCACTTTGTTGTCCGTCTGTCTGTCTGTCTGTCAAGACCCTTTATCTCAAGAAGGCGTGGACGTATCAAGCTGAAATTCACATGAAATATTCAGGTCTATTGCCCCTTTAAGCTGTGAAAATATCAAACTTCTAAGCCAAGGCAATCAAAAGATACGATGATTATGTCGGTATTTTCAACAAATTTTCGACACTCGCAAAGGAATCAAAACCTACAGGATACTTCCCGTAAACTCAGAATCTTGAAATTTGGCATGAAGCATTGTCATATAATGCAAATATAGGAAAAATTGCGAAAATCACATTTTTTTAGTTATATAATATAATAAAAATATTTTAATAAAATGAAACTTACTACCTTATGTCTCTGTCTATGTGTATGACGAACGAATAAAGGTATCAAATTGAACTTTATACCAAATACCTAGGTCTACTGTCCCTTTAAGCAGTGAAAAAATCAAACTTCTAAGTTAACGCGATCAAAAGATACTGTAGTATTGTAAACCGCTACGTTTGTACGGCGGAACCCTCGGTGTGCGAGTCCGACTCGCACTTGGCCGGTTTTTTTTTACTAATCTATGAAGGAGTCTAGGAATCTGGTCTATGATTTTTGGGTTACTACTTACATGATATTGTTTTTATAACGGTTAGTTTCAACCTATACGAACAATAATACATGAAAATATTGGTCGGATTATAAAAAACATTGAAATTTGATAATCTTGACTTTTTATTACGTTTTATAGTTAAACTAGCTTAATAAATTGTGACCATGAAAGTATTCAAAAATTATAAAATATGATATTGAAAGACAAAAATATTTATAATAATAATTATTATGAATTTATTAATAAGTGAGAAGGGTAGATCTTATTAATTCGTAAGTATGCTTCATCCCAAAATTAAAATTAATGTATCGAATACGTTACCAAAAATATGTTTAGGATGGAGAAATTAAGAGTTTAAAGAGATAAGTATTATGATATCATAAATCTTAATCGTTTTCGTACTACCGCTTCTGTGGTTTGCTACCAAATAAAACAACCTAACTGTCATTTTCTAACATTTTTCCCGGGAAGTTATGAACCTACTTCATATAAGCCATTAATATTATATAAAACTAACTATTTTTAATACCTTTTTATGTGGAGAATTTTGTTTTTCTGAGGTCACTTTTCAAAAATCTTCATAGTATTGCTAAGTCGTAATGTTGCTAGCTTGTCACCTTTTGTGGCGTACCCCTTACCCGCGATGACGTCAGAGAAACAACTTTCTCGTGTAACCTGTGAACCTATTGTCTATATCTATTAAGTGTTATATTTCCTGTTGTTGACTAAGTGTAAACGACGAGCATGTATGTAACTGTACTAAAATGAAATATACTAGTACATGTATTTTATATTCTGTATTTTTATTTATCAAACATTTATTGACAGATGATACGATGTATTTTTTTTATCATTCTAAACTAGTGCTTGATCACAATCCCGCCTGGCGATAAGCAGTGATGCAATCGTTGATGGTAAAGCGCTCTAGTTTATTAAGGGCTTATTCACTCATAAAAATCTGAATGAATAGGAAGGAAGACGGCTGTTGAGCGAGATAATGCAATGTTAAACCCAACAACACGACCAACAATGCTGCGTCAGAGGGATATTGATCTGGAGTCCCTCACGCACAGACACACGTCGCCACACAACTGCTCAGACCCATCCCCCGTACGGTTTCACTAGACATCATGCCGGAACACGACAATGCGCTCGTCGCCAAGACTTTGTCAGGTGGTTGAGACTTCTGCCGGCAGCGTATGTTATGGCCTACCACCGAGTGAACCTTGCTGTTTACCTTGCCTCTAGCATCATGGATTTAGGTAAATGAAACACCAATTTTATTGGGATAATTTCTATTCGTTAAGTCAGTACAATAATAAATTTGACAACAGTTTTAACACCTCTATAAAAGGAGGCTTCAAAGGTGTAAAAGCTGTTTAATTAATTAACTATTAATTTAATTATAATTATTCCCGAATCTCGTCGAATCATATCTGTTTTAATACTGGATATTCTAATTTGGCACACGTTGCACTTTACAAATTTTAGAATACACGATAAAATTTTAGTTTCTTCATGGGCAGTAATTATTTTTCCAGTTGGATTTTATTGGTGTTTTGTTGTCCATATTACATATATGTATAACAATGACATTAAAGTAACCGACAGGATATCGTAACGTAAAATAATCTATAATAATTATATGTATATGTATACAATATTATATCCGTCACTGATTACCCACACTACACTTTCAATGCATCCGGTATCACAGCACTCACTATATTAGTTTCCCGTCCCTTACAAGCTATGTAACAAAACAATGTACATAAAATATATCTTAAAACTATAATGAACAGTAGGAATGAAGAATCTGAAATAATTCTTTCAAGCCTCTTTAATTCGTTCAAGAATTGGAATGGATATTTATCGTCTCCATGTAGACATAATTGGGATTATAAAATAGTAAAAAACGAATCGACAAAAAAGAGGATTGCAAGAGTCATTAAGAGGGTTATAGTTTAGTACACATTATATGCCGTGGTAATCTAGTAACTTGGATCAGGCCGGAATGTTTTCAAGATAACTCCTTTGTCAGCAGTTAGTAGTACCCACAAGAAATATTAAACATACTATATTTTATTATTGTTTGATTAGTATTTGACATTTTATAACAACACATACAGACATGTACTTAATAAAATAATTATATAAATATTCTATATCAAATTGAATATACACTCGTGTTTGTTACTAAAAATAGTTTTAATTAAATACATTTCACTGTTGTTTAATATCAGAAAAGGAACTTTCGTTATACATATCTTAGTTTTCAATTACCACAAAAATCTGTGTAGGTATTCGAACCGCCTTTAACAAGTTTTGCTGGAGTAGGTCGTAATGGTGTTTTAAAAGTTAGATATAATAAATCAAAGAATTATAGAACAGTACAAAGATTTGTAATTTGTTTTGCTGTGTCCGCCGACGTCCGTCCTAATTCTACCTTAGATTAAAACACCCTGTGAAATTTTAATATTTTCCAGTTAGTGGTTCTGTGTTCTTCTATCAGGTAAGTAACAGAATAAAATATAATTAGTACTAATCCGTGTAAATAGAGTGCTTTTCAAGATTCGTTAGTATCGATGTTAGATGATCAGAGAGTAAATTAAAAGCATTTAATCAATAATTAATTCTAATTAGGTACTAAATGAATTTCTCTGATATGAGACGAACATGTAACATAGGAGGCGAGCCCGCCCGTCAACCGGCGTTCATTGAACATAAAATCAGCTTCATTTCATATAACGTACAAAGTATAAATAAACTATTATTTACAATATAATTTCGGTCGGTCAACACAACTGGTAATTAAAACTAACTATTTACACTGATATTTTATTGTCACCATTATAAACGTGGTGAATTTACTCTAAAATCGGATTGTATTAGAGAGTAAAACTGGATAAATATGAATTTTCTTCTTTGATAGTACCTATAGGTGCGATGCGTCAAATACTAAGTATTTATTTTACATATTGGTAATTATAACAGCCCCAACGTAAACGAGGTCGGGATTCCATTTCACAGCAAAAAGTCCCTCGCTTAAAAAACCTTCGGTTGTGTCCTGTTACTTATAAACGTATGCTTTGACGGCATTAAATTACAATATAAATGATAACGTGGACATGATAAAGTGGACACTGTTAGAATATCGTTTATAAGCAACACGGACGTGCACATGATCCCAAACCTCGGTACATGTAACCTTACGATGTAACTAGATATAACTTTGTTCTATAGTATAAAAGTCACTATCGATCTTCCCCGTGAGCCGCAGGAAACGAGCGACAGTTGACTCGTACAAAAATAATAAATATTAATGAATTTATTATCTTTCACTTCGATATCATGCTGAGATTAGATCCTACCCGCGTTGTGTACAGCGCTCCCTTGCTGTGAAGGTCAGCACTGCCGAGGGCGGCGCGAGCCAGCAGCATGCTATCGGAGTTCTCTCACTTTACATTCACCCTTTGGGAGATGTCCAGCGATACATTATCTAGGGAATTTCCCTTTTAATTTATTACAAGTACATAGATACATATATTTACACGTTAAATGAAATCGTCCAGACCTGCTATGCATCTAAACATTTGCCTATCCCTATCAACTATAACAATAATCATATTTTATATAAATATTGTAGTAGGTATGAATAACTTCTTATTTTAGAACATTCAAAAATCATGATGACTGATCTGACGGATTAATAAATCGAACGTCCGCAATGTAGTTGACATGGAATATAGTTACTTGACACATATGTACCATCTAGTACCTATAATCTAATCTAGATATAGATACGTATTATAATCATAATCATTAAAGATAGCTCAGCTTCCAATGTAGTAGTTGTCCTACTTAGTGATCTTATGATACGTAGTCAAGGTCGATTCATAATAAGCTGTAAATTGACAAATATGTATGTGAATCATGAATGAAAATCTTAATATTGTTTTTTTTTTTTCTTGTTTTGGATAGGTGCTTTTTTGCATCATCTTCTTAACCTAATGTTGTCGTATAAGTCAATAATGTAGTTGTCTTAGATTTGTATAAATCGTTTTTGTATTTGCGTATCATTTTATTTTGCGTTCAAGTGTACAATAATCTTAGTATTTGGTAGCACTCTTTGTATTTTTTTAGTGTTAAAAAGCACATGAAGCAACAAATCGCGATACCATCGACTTGGCATCAGATGGTCACAGTTCTAGCACTCTAATGCCGGTAGCCACAGTATTTACAGCATAGGATTGTCACATGTGGAGGTCATTTCATCCAACAGCGTAATCCAATCGACAAACCTGATGGCACAAATTGATGGTATGTGAATATTGACGCACCTTACGTTATATGTCTAATTTCGTACCCTACTTAGAAACGGAGACGCGCGGATAGACGCTACTGTAGTTTTCGGTGACGATAGAATGTCTCGTAGAGTTATTTTCTAAGCATGCGTTTCAAAAATCGACTAACGTCGACATCGCACTATTCGGAACGCATGATCAGAAGACGACTGCTAAGTAGCATTCTGCTAATCGTCGTAATAGGTGGTGCTAGTACCGCGGCTCCGTGTTGTACAATGTTGAACAATCGCAGATGATATCATCTTTATTAGTTAGTCGTGTCCGCTAGTATTGTAGTCGCGGGAGTTTCGATCTAGGCGTATGAGTGTAGTGTGACGGGCTCGAAGTCGTCGTGAGTGGCGGGGCGAGGAGCTGGACGCGGCGGCGGTGGGGGCGGCGGCAGCAGGCTCGTGCCCTCTGGGATGTACACGTTGGTCACGCGTTCCTGGGAACACTCCTTTGTTATTATCATAGCTCATCAAGCTACTGCAAACTATCAAATTTATTTATTAGATTTCGACTTTATCGCTATCGGACAGCTTGACCTGCTGGCTTCCGTACCTTACAATTGCAAAACTTGCATAGTAGTGATCTTAAAATGGCAGAAGCCGTGACTGCCAGTAAGATGATAGCAAACGTCGCTTCACTTTAATTAGAAACAGAAATTATACCTAATGGTTTTGCCAATATACATACTTTTGATTTGTCGGTTAGTCAGAAAGATGCAGCTAGTTGCCCATTCCAAAGCAAGCTTACCTGATTCTTGTCATATTTAAAGATGCCCTGGAATCTATTAGTACGACGTTCGATGGGCTCGGCGCTGCCGCTGCTAGCGCCGGTGTTGCAGCTGTAGTTCGGGTTGTGGAACGATATGTGTCCACCCGAGTCACGGTAGTTCTCCTTCAGGTCACCGTCCCGATCTCGACTCATTTTCACTGAACAAATCCTCAACAAATTATCGCCAGAATTCATATATAGTGCGTACAAGCAGAAATTTAAACAAGTTGTGTAAGCAGCATGATATAGATCCATTTTTGAGTAGTATGTCTTTGGTTAGGAGGTGCTTAAGCCGTAACTTTTTCATTTAATAAATTATTAGTTTTTTGTTATACGCGTACCCACTTATCTAGTGTCTATAAGATGTTTTTAATAATCTGTAATTTATAAGTGAGGACTTGTTGTTGGCTGTCAGTCCAACTTACTGTTTCTTAATTGATTTGTTTAGCTGAAGTCCTCCATGCTTAATAAATAAATAAATAATGATGGTACAAGAAAATAATGAACATTTTTATGTGTCTTGATGTCTTAAAGACTAAAAGTTCTTAAGAAGGTAAAATACCATGAATTTGTTCAATTGAAACAACAGCTTTTCGCTTCTCGGAAAAAGCCCATTGTGTAGAATTTTTTCCACAAATAGACGCGTTTCAAAGTAAATGAGATTTAGAAAGATTACTTTATTTGGACGTAACCGAACCTAACATCAACTTACCACAAACAAATGCAATGACGACAATGCCGAGTATGATGAAGCACATGATCGCGATCATAATGATGATGGCACCGGTGCTAGTGTCTGGTACGGCAGTCGGTGGCGGCGGCAGACCATTATCTTCCTGTATATCCGTGTAGTCATAGAACGAAGGATAGTGCGCCGGCATTTTGTTGTCTATGCGAATCTTGGGCACTAGAAGAAGTAGGTACATAATGTTAAAATTTCAGTTATGTTAAAATCTTCAGCGTCATATATCCCAGAATTTTCCAAATCAGTTATTTAATTTCTGAAAACCACGATAATTTTGTAGTTTACCTGTTGAACAAGGTCTCGGATCAGGGTTATCAGGACATGCGCATATGTAGTCATGTTCCCTAAAGAAGCACAGATGAGAGCATCCGCCATTATCTTCCTTGCAAGGGTTCCAGCCGTGTTGCTTTTCAGACGACACGGCTTTGATCTCCATGGTCATCTCCAAGTCAGTCCTCAATGCTGTTACATTTTTGCCAGTTTTCTTATCCGCTCTCATTACTGCCTTTTTGTACCAATCCGTCCAGTAGATGTAATCGTTGAACTGGAAAAAGTAATACATTAGGTACAGAAAAATACAAACAGAAATTACCTTATCTCGACCTGGACGATGAATGATTCATACTACCTGTGTTATTCCAATTTGAGGATGGAATTCAAAAATGATCTGTGAATGGAGGGGTAAAATAGTATTAGCGTTTTGGTTTCCGTAAAAAACCGTTGGCTACTTTTGTAAAGTCGTAACTTTTGCTAACAAATTTAGTGGTGGGGTTAAATGTGGAATGTTAGGTAAAAAGGCGTCGTGTATTGTAGGTGATAGGAAGAGTGTACCTGTGTCATTCCGAAAGGATTCTTAGCCTCTGGGATAAGCTGGACTCGATGTTGTCCATTTAAGTCGGATGTATCGATCCTATGCCTCAAAGCATCCGTCCAGTACAGCCTCCTGTCTTTGTAGTCGATCGTTATTCCATTGGGGAAGCCGACGTCTTGGATCACGATAACTTGCCGTTCGCTACCGTCTAGGAATGCTCGCTCAATACACGGAGTTTGTCCCCAATCGCTCCAATAAAGGAATCTAAAAACATACATGAATATACATGAATTAGTTACTTGTGCTTTCAATAGGGGCCTGCTTTCAGTAAGTCTATGGTACTTTTTTTTAATTTTTGGCTACATACCCTTTAGCTGGAAACAGTGCTAGTGCCCTGGGTTCACTTAGGTTGCTAAGCAAAGTTTTCCTAGAAGATCCATCTAAACGAGCAACTTCTATGACCTACAACCAAATATTACTTGTTTATAGTAGGTGCATTATAATGTAAAGTGTTATGTTATTTCATTGTTACTATACCTTGTATTCGTTGTCAGTCCAGTAAATGTTGTTCGCGATCCAATCGACTCCCAAACCGTTAGGGATGCCCATGTTGCCTTTTATGACGTCCTTCGTTTCGCTCATATTCATCATGTTGATTGACCTGAAATTAATATATATTTTTAGTTTCTGGACCGTAGCAGTACAAAGGTTCTTTTGAATGTATAATAATTCTATATGTTTAAGCTAAAAAACCCTTCATACCTGATAACGTCCATATCGACATCAGTGTAGAACAAGAGCTTGCGCTCCCAATGAAAGTCAACAGCCACGGCATTTTGAACCTTAATGGGAAAGGCGACGTCCCATTGTTCTGGAGTATCAAACGAGATGAGTGCAATGCTGGTCTTTGTAGCAAAAAACAGGAAGCTTTCAGGGTATTTCCTACAAGTTTTAGGATTCGGGTCGCTGGCGTTGAAGAGCAAGCCAGTGGGACAGGCACACGAGTAGCCTTGAGGTGATCGAAGGCATAAGTGAGAGCATCCACCATTGTTAGTGCCGCAAGCGTTTTCTAATTCTCTTTCGCCCTGTGAAAAAAAAAACGTTAAATTGACTCTTTCTACTTTAAATCCATGAATGGACTTATGTCAAAAGTTATGTGGTGGTACACATAGCTTCACGGTGGTCAGTTTACATACCTGGACCGCGCGAATGTCCATAAGACCTTCCAAGTTCTTCCTGATAATGATGGAGTTCTTGCCATTGACCTTATCTGCCCTATGTAGTGCTTGAGTCCTCCAATCAGTCCAGTAAACGTGTTGACCCACAATAACAATACCGTATGGATATGGAACATTGCTGAGAATTGTCCGACGATCATGTCCATTGAAATCAGAACTTTCGATAGAGAGGACTTTGGCATCGTTCCAATAGAGACGACCTTCGATTTTGTCGATAGCGAGACCGTTAGGCCACTTTATGTTGTTCTCAACGATGACACGCCTAAAAAATAAGAATCGAATTAGAAATTACTTTCTGGACAAGCTCTGTTATGTTTCATTAGCAGAGAATGTGTCTTATTGTAGGTACCTGTTCTTTCCGTCCATATCTGCCCGTTCAATCTTGGCTGATGTTCCCCAGTCTGACCAGAACATGTACCCATATTCATAGTGCAGTGCAATGGCGCGAGGAGAATCTGCAAGCATAAAAATTGTTAACAAAATAAATCTCTCCAATATAATTCAGTATTAAATTAATTCGACGTTAAAAATAATATTCGATTCTCTTTTTCACTCACCTAAACCAGTCCATACAAGTACTTTTCTGTTAGTGCCATCAAGTTCTGCTACTTCAACGCTATTCCTTCCGCCGTCTGTCCAGTAAATCTGCACAATAAAACTCATGATTATGGTTGCTGGACCAAACGGAAAGCTCGTGAATATTTAAAAAATAATTGGTTTAACAAACCTTACGACCAGTAGAGTCAATAACAATTCCATCAACAGTATGTAAACCTTTTCCGATAATAGTCTCTATTTCTTTGCCGCTCCTATTAGCTCGTTGAATCTTCCGCTCACCAGTATCCGTCCAGTAGATGAGACCTAAAATGTGTATCTTTATTAGCACTACATTTCTATTAAGAGAGATTCCTCGTACTGTATATTATATTTTTTGTTTAGCCTGCTCTTCACCTCGCTCTCGCTTGTGAATAGTTGCAACAGTTTAACAGCTAGAAAGTCTAAACAGAATTCAGGTCTTTTTGATCAAATATTTAGTTTTACTGCAATTGATACAATTACCATTAATCTGCTGCAAACGTTCTATCCGACTTTCGTCAATTTCAATAAACATTCAATCACAAAATGTTAGTCCGAACACAGTTGTCCCAAACTTACTTGTTTTATGATCTACATCAACTCCGAAAGCATTCTTGAGTATGGGCAACGGCAGTGGTACGTCAATAAGATAGGGTACGTCTAGAGACACTACTCGAATGTCCACGCGGTGTGCGAATATCAAGTAGTTTACGGGGCCGCTGGCACATGTTTTGCCGTCCTTCTGTGAATGGTGATCATAGAAAATATATAAGTTGAAAAATAAGGTGAAACATAGCATTAATAAACTGCTGTATTATAAAATGTCATATATGAATTTTTCTCTTAATATAATGTAGTCTACGGGCCATAGATACTTTAAGATAGAACATATAAATAGTCAGAAGTACTTACGCCGATCTTAATTCCAATAGGACAAGCACACGATTTTCCCATAGGCTTTAACAAGCACAGATGTGAACATCCACCATTGTTCTTGCCGCATCTATTTCAAATAATTTAGTGATTAGTTCAAGAGAGCGAAAGATGTGTGCACAAAAGCTTAACGCCTAATCAATTTATAAAGTCTTGCCCTCAAAAGCTATAGAACTCAATATCTCATTCCTATTTTCGCCCCTCCTTCCTTGTTTCGTATCGTATTTCGGCCCAGAAGGTTGCAAACTTGTAATGTATCATAGCTGTTGCCTTTTGATATTTCGTAATTCGAGGAGAAGCACCAATATAGTATTGGTGCTTCTCTCTCTTTGTGATGAACCTATGTATATAAATCTTCATAATCCTTACCGATTGACTCCGAAAACTCGTTCCTTGTGGAAAACCCTCACATCCATAAGACCGGCTACGCCAGCTCCAAGCGTGCGTCTGTTCTTGCCCGTGAACTTGTTGGCTGCCTGGATGGACTGAGTATCCCAGTCCGTCCAAAACACTTCATCGCCGAAGAGATCCAGTCCGAATGGGTGGGGGAGGTGTTGACCTGTACAAAGTATTAGATGTAACTTTCGATTAAAAAAATCGTTACTTACATAACAACAAGTTAATTTAAATATTGTTTTTTATTCATTTTTGTTCTCTGCTTCCACCTGCAGTAATAATTATAATTACTAGTAATCATTAGTCTTTCTACTCTCACTCAGTCCAATTCCTAAAGTAAGGGCGGTAGCACAAGTAAAATCATGTTGCTTTTTTTTTTACATATTATAAACTAGCGCTTGACCGCAATCCTGCCTGATGGTAAGCAGTGACGCAATCGTTGATGGTAAAGCGCACTAGTTTATTAAGAGCCTATTCACTCTAGCCTTGAAGACACTCAAATTGTAGTCCGACGGAAACACCGCCGCTGGCAACTTGTTCCAGTCCCTCGATGTACGCGGTATAAAGGAGGAGGCGAAATGCTTCGTCCGGATCGTAGTGGTGTTAACAACGTAGGGGTGGAAACCAGCAGTACGACGGGTCGTCCGATGGTGGAACGGAGATGTGGGAATTAAATAATGCAATTCCCTCGCACACTTCCCAAAATGCATCCTATAGAACACCGAAAGGCTGGCTACTCTACGCCTGTGCTCTAGGCTTTGGAGACCATCTCGAGTTAGATCAGGGTCACCAATCAGCCTCTTTTAAACAAAAATAAAAAGAACATAATTTGATTTTGTTGTGCTACTAGTCTTAAAAAGGAAAGATACTTCAATTTGTTACTCCCCTGTAAAGAATAATATATTTTTATAGAATTATTTTGCAATATGTACGAAAAGCTTCCACTGCTTGGATACGGCACCTCCTCTCCTCTTGATGAGAGGGAGTGGGTTGGAATTAGAGTTGCCACGAATAGTGATTTGGCCGAATACCGAATATTCTGCAACGCTGTCGGCCGAAGCGCCGAATATTCGGTGCGAATATATTTAATATACACTAAGTACATGCTTGTCAAACGCGTAAAAATAATAATACGACAAATCGTGTCGCGCCCTGTCTCACATGCACGCGGGCGGGCGTGAGGCGTGCGGAAATTTCGTCGTTTGTTTCTATTGCGAGTAGACACGTCCCGGGACGCTTTGTCAGATCATTATAAAAAACCGGCCAAATGCGAGTCGGACTCGCACACCGAGGGTTCCGCCGTACAAACGCCCGCGTGGAGTTCGGTTATATCGCGCTGTTTAAATTCCCCTCGGGAACATCAAATTTTTCCGGGATAAAAGGTAGCCTATGTTCTTTCTCAGGGTCTATAGATTGTCTGTGCCAAACTTCATCAAAATCGGTTGAGAGGTTTAGGCGGGAAAGCGTAACAGACAGACAGAGTTATTTTCGCATTTATAATACTAGCATTGATTTAAAATTTTTCACAGTTTAGAGGCAATTAGATTTAAGAAGTGTTTGATATGAATTTCAACTTTAATATCTCTACGCGTTCATGTGAAAAAGGGTAGGTAGTAAGTTTATAATTATTAAAAAAATATTTTATGTCGTGTAAGCAAAAATAATATTTTAATATTTTATGTAACTTCAAATTTATCATTTTCACAATTTTCCTTTATCTGTCTGTACTATAATATAACGTTGCTTCGTGCCGAATTTCAAGATTCTGAGTTCACGGGAAGTACCTTGTAGGTTTTGATTCCCTAGCGTGTGACGGAAATTCGTCTAAGGTATCGGTATAAACTGCTGTATCTTTTGATCGCTTTAACTTAGAAGTTTGATTTTTTCACTGCTTAAAGGGACAATAGACCTAGGTATTTGGTGTAAATTTCAATTTGATAACTTTATTCGTTCGTGAGAAATAAGGTAGTAAGTTCCATTTTATTAAAATATGTTTATTATATTATATAACTAAAAAAATGTGATTTTCGCAATTTTTCCTATATTTGCATTATATGACAATCCTTCATGCCAAATTTCAAGATTCTGGGTTTACGGGAAGTATCCTGTAGGTTTTGATTCCTTTGCGAGTGTCGAAAATTTGTTGAAAATATCGACATATCGGCTGTATCTTTTGATTGGCTTGGCTTAGAAGTTTGATATTTTCACAGCTTAAAGGGACAATAGACCTAGGTATTTGGTGTAAATTTCAATTTGATAACTTTATTCGTTCGTGAGAAATAAGGTAGTAAGTTCCATTTTATTAAAATATGTTTAATAGATTATATAACTAAAAAAATATGATTTTCGTAATTTTTCCTATATTTGCATTATATGACAATGCTTCATGCCAATTTTCAAGATTCTGAGTTTACGGGAAGTATCCTGTAGGTTTTGATTCCTTTGCGAGTGTCGAAAATTTGTTGAAAATATCGACATATCGGCTGTATCTTTTGATTGGCTTGGCTTAGAAGTTTGATATTTTCACAGGTTAAAGGGACAATAGACCTAGGTATTTGGTGTAAATTTCAATTTGATAACTTTATTCGTTCGTGAGAAATAAGGTAGTAAGTTCCATTTTATTAAAATATGTTTATTATATTATATAACTAAAAAAATATGATTTTCGCAATTTTTCCTATATTTGCATTATATGACAATCCTTCATGCCAAATTTCAAGATTCTGGGTTTACGGGAAGTATCCTGTAGGTTTTGATTCCTTTGCGAGTGTCGAAAATTTGTTGAAAATATCGACATATCGGCTGTATCGTTTGATTGGCTTGGCTTAGAAGTTTGATATTTTCACAGGTTAAAGGGACAATAGACCTAGGTATTTGGTATAAATTTCAATTTGATAACTTCATTCGTTCGTGAGAAATAAGGTAGTAAGTTCTATTTTATTAAAATATGTTTATTATATTATATAACTAAAAAAATATGATTTTCTCAATTTTTCCTATATTTGCATTATATGACAATGCTTCATGCCAATTTTCAAGATTCTGAGTTTACGGGAAGTATCCTGTAGGTTTTGATTCCTTTGCGAGTGTCGAAAATTTATTGAAAATATCGACATAATCGTCTGTATCTTTTGATTGGCTTGGCTTAGAAGTTTGACATTTTCACAGCTTAAAGGGACAATAGACCCGAGTATTTCATGTGAATTTCAGCTTGATACGTCCACGCGTTCTTGAGATAAAGGGTCTTGACAGACAGACAGACAGACAGACAGACAGACGGACAACAAAGTGATCCTATAAGGGTTCCGTTTTTTCCTTTTGAGGTACGGAACCCTAAAAATAAAACATTACCTACGATTTTGTAGAAAAGTTCGTTTGTTAGTTATTTTTCAATGGTTTTTGTGTTAAAAATTTTGTTATTTGGTAATAAATACAAATCTGGAGTAATATGATGTCTTTTTGTCCATGGTTAATATTCGGTATTACTACCGAATTCCAAAAAAAGTGGTCGAATAGGCCGAATACCGAATAGTAGCCGAATATTCGTGGCAACTCTAGTTAGAATCCGCCATCCACGTGGACCTATTGAGGATTAGTAGCAGTCACATATCTTCTAATTTTTGATTGTAAGACATGCTGATTGTTTCACGATGATAGGTTGGTGATGAAATAAATTACACAAACTAAAGTGCTATCTTGGTTCGTTCTTACAACCTAAAATTCGTGAGTTGTGACCGTTACCTACTACTGGGCAACCACTACTCATTGATAGGAATTGCGAAAACTTCCAAAAATTTGCTCTTATAAAAAAAATGTGGTTTAGGCAACTAACTACCTACGCTGTTTACTACATACCTAAATATTTACTAAAACAATTTTATTGTTACGTACCTATTAAAATGGTCCTTCCTGTACCATCTAAATTAGCGTACTCAATGGTCTGGTTCCCTCCATCAGTCCAGTAGATGCGACTATACTTGAGGTCTAATGCCAATCCATTGGGCCAGGTCATATTACCAAATATAAGTCGTCGTCGGTTCCCTCCGTCCATGTCTGCGCGTTCAATGCAGGGGGAGGTACCCCAGTCAGACCAGTACATTACGCCACCTACGAAATTGATATCTTTTAAATTACATACTTGTGTAATTATTTTCATCTGATTTTAGTTGTTTAAGAGATACCAAACGAGATGTTTTCATTGGTAAAGCATTTAGTATACAAAAAAAAACTAGTTTATTTATTCTTCGGTGTACCTAGAAAGAATTGAATAGAATTCCAACTATCGAGTTTCCTTTATCTTTAATGGTTGCTATGGCCTTTTAAATGTTTCAAACTATTCTAAAATGTTACTAACCCTTAGGATCCACAACGATGTCCCTTGGCTTGTCAATGTTGTCCCAAGCTAGCAAGGTTCTCATGCTACCATCTACATTAGCCACTTCAATTCTATTCGTACCAGCATCAGTCCAGTAAAGCTTGTCAGTCAACCAATCGTATGCCAAACCAGCCGGCCATACTGAAAAAAAGTTTATTGTGATATTGTTTATCCACTTGAATGTCTACCGCATTGATCTTAAAAAGATATAGCTTGCGAAAAACCAACGAACAAAAATAATTATGTTTAGCATTTTAAAGTATGAATTTTGCGCAAAATACTTTTATTATAGGTTGCTAGGCTATTATGTCTATCATCATCATCAACATTTCAGCCGAAAGACGTTCACTCCTGGACACAAGCCTCCCCCAAGGATCTCCACAACGAATGGTCCAGCGCCTCCCGCATCCAGCGGTTACCCGCGACCGTCGGTCGTCGATTCACCTTGTCGGGGGCCTACCCACACTGCGTCTTCCGGTGCGTAGTCGCCACTCGAGAACCCGTCGGCCCCATTGGGCATCGATCTTACAGGCAATGTGCCTAGCCCACTGCCACTTAAGTGTTGAAATTCTTCGGGCTATGTCGGGTACTCTCGTTTTTCTGCGGATCTCCTCATATCTGATTTGTAATATGTTGCGTTTGTCAAATAAATACATACTCAAATTCGATCCCACGATGACACGTTGCTGTGATCCGTTCAAGTAGGCATGGTTGATGGTATCCTTATCTACGTCTGTCCAAAATATTGAGTTGGTGTTGTGATCCCAGTCCAAAGCCACGGCTGACTTTATCGTCTCCACTGGTATCACCTAAATGTTACCAGAACTATTAGTATACTTTGTATTAGTAACTATGTTTGCAAAGTTGTTTGAATAGATAAGCAAAGGCCATAGAGGCACTTGTTATAAAATGCTAAAATCAGCTTCTACATATAAAGTAAAATATATCTGTAATAATTCATTAATTGTCTGTTATATAAATCGGACTGTATGGATCAAGTACCTGAAATAAATGAAATTTAAATTGGAGGCTGATTTATAGATTTGTAGCATGATAACAATCAGCGAAAAACTATTTGAGTTGTTCCCGCCCTGGCGATTGTCCTCTGCCTTATCTTTCGAAGATCACAGGTGTAATGATGCTTTCATGCGCTAATAAGTAAGCTAATCAAGTTCCCAAATGTTGTTTCTTGCACGCACAATGGTACAAGTATCTACTGGTGCACTTGTAAGAAACAAACAAAAATGTTCAAAGAACACCCTAGATTGGTTTTTAGCTTACCATATCCAAAGAATCAGTTTGTTTCCTAGGATTCAGTTGTTTCAATCTAATGTCCTTCTTGCGGGCATAAAGGAGCAGCTTCTCTGGTGTTTGTTCGCATGTACGGCTGTAATAAAAAAATACATTTAAAAATATTTTTGATTTGAATTATTTGACTTTGAAGATAGCAAAGATTCTTTATTGTTTTTGTTGTTCATTTCAAAGTTCCTTCGAGGAATCACACGTGACTATAAGAACAAGCCTGATTAAATTCAAATATTCAAAATATTACATACCTATCAGAGTTCAAGTTGAATCCAACAGGGCATCGACAACTGTGATCGTTGCTATTCGGGAGACAGAAGTGAGAGCATCCTCCATTGTTGGTACCGCACCGGTTCTTGTACGATTGTATTTGCCTCAGCGGGTGGTAACTGTTGAAAGCCAACAATTTTAAGTACAGTGCTGATGTGTGAATGTTTTTAAGTGTAGGACACGCTTCATAATCTGCCATATTACAATCTAAACCACATTGTTTCCAGAGTTGTATGATGGAAATGGCGACTAGTACGGAATGATGAAAATCATTGTTATACAGATCTTACAGAAGTATCAATATTTCACACCGAAAAATAGTAAGGCTAAATAATCACATTATCAACCATGAGAGTAACTTACCTATGAATATCCATAGGAACATTCAACCCAGCATGGACAGTCTGTATCCCCATACCAGTGTTCTTGTTGACAGTAGAAATGCTCTTGGTATGCCAGTCCGTCCAGTAGATGGCGTCTTCGAACAGTGTCAGCGCAAATGGATGAGGAAGACCTTTGGTAGTAACCTGGGGCAGAGTTATGTCAAAATGAGAGGACTCATCTAAGGATTGTCAAGTATGAGATGGAATATATACTTCTTGGCTATTTGTAAGGTAACAGATGCATAGAGATGTGATGTTTGGATATAATTTGTTAGGCATAGAAGCTTGTGCTTATTATTTAAGGACGAATACACAATATAGTTTGTATATGATGTGATTTTCTCAGTTAGACCAACTGGAGAATGGTTTCTGGTTTCTAACCTAACATTGATGCACTAAAACCGAAATTCTTTGGTAGTTTTCGTTAGAACTTGTAGGCAACATACCTTCTTCCGATCTCGCCCATCAAAGGAAGATTTTTCAATGACATGGTGTTTGGCATCCGCCCAGTATATCTTGGATTCCATATAGTCGATGGTTAAACCATTAGGCCAAAAGATCTTATCGACTATAATGCTCTTTCGTCTGCTACCATCCATATCTGCGCGTTCTATCTTCGGATTGGGGCCTAGAATTTATAACATACATCAATATTTAAATCTGCAATAGAATACTCTCAAAGCCAGAACTCTTGCATATTCAATCCTACTCTTACCCCAATCAGTCCAAAAGACCAGAGCATCACCAGGATGCACTGCTATAGCCCTTGGTTTGTCCAGATCGTTAGCAGCTATGACCGCTCTCTGATTTCCCTCAAGAGTAGTCACTTCTACACGACGAGTACCAGAATCCGTCCAAAACAGTAGATCGTGTATCCAATCCACTGCCACACCACTTGGCGTTTCTAAACCCCACCTTATTACATCTATGAAAGAAACAGGCAGTGAAAACCAATGATATATTCAATAACAAATAATTAACGTGAAAAAAGACAAAAGAAATTACCAATACAAAAGACAGTCCCCCAAACAGGTTGCACTATGTTTTTGAAACTCTTTAGTTAAAATCTAGAGACCGTAGACTTATAATTATACTAATTATGATTCTCACCTGTCAAATTGTTGTTATTCATTTGAGCGACTCTGATGACTCTAAGGTTGTTTTCCGTCCAAAAGACAAGCTGTTTCTCGTAATGATAATCCAAGGCGACAGCATTATGCAGACCTTTTACAACTGGCATGTAGTTGTCTCCAGTTAGCCAAACCTGTATGAAAAATTATGAGAATTAGTTAAGTAGGTTGCATTGCTACTGATGCTGATATTATACTTGTACCATTACTTAAGATATTTTTCATCTACTATATATTTTGCTTCAGACTTACCTGTCGTATACCAACGCGGTTTGAGAACAGCAATGTAGGTGATTCTCCGGTAGGCTTGCAAGAGCGTCCATCAGGTCTCAAAACGTAACCAGTCATACAGCCGCATTTGAAACTCCCAACCGTATTTGAGCAAGTTTGAGAACAAACGGGATCTTGCTCATACATGCATTCATCGATGTCGCGGCATCTGTGGCCGTAAACAATGGAATTAATTAAATTTCAGACTTGAATTCAGGTAACTAAAAACATCGAGTAAGATAAGTAATGCATGTCACGTTATACTTACGTATGATTATTGAAGTCCAAGAGGAATCCCAGAGGGCAAGTGCAAGCCTGCTGTCCATCGTATGTTGTAATACACATTTCAGGGTCACACTTATCTTCAAAAGTACACTTTCTCTTGACTGGACATTTCTCTTCATCATCACCTTCAGGGCAGTCCTTCATGCCGTCACAAACGTGTTTCCTGTTCACACAGTTCCTGAAAGCATTGCTGATGAGGTGGTCTTGAGTTTTGCAAGTGTATTGGTCTTCTTCACAGTGCACTTCGCAGTTCATTTCGTCTTCGCCGTTCGTACAATCTCGGACTGCATCGCAGAGCCAGGTTTTCTGTACAAAAGAAAAAAGTCAAATCCTGGACATATTTAGAATAATTTAGTTTGTCGTCTTGTATCGTTGATCAAGTAGTGTGAATGAATACCCAAAGGCTAAAGGAGACATTAACCTGTAACATTTGAGTTATAATCCAGAGGGGTGATGTTACGACCCCTGCACTCAAAATCAGGGATCATAAGCAATCTATATGTGATATATATATCAGTCAAGTCATAATAATAGCGTCGTCGATCTTTAATCAGCCTAGCCCTTTACAACTATATTGGAGTTATTAGTGCTAACTCTAACCAGATGTAGCTAATAATATGACGTAGCTACAGTAGTATATAACTAGCAAAACATGGGGAATAATACTGGGTCAAGGTAGTGTATACCTTGCTTATAGGAATAAGCAAGGTATACACTACCTTGATCCAGTACACAGGTAATTGTATTGTTGTATTGTTAGTTGTGTTGTTGTAGTTGATACAGGGAATATAGGCTCAGTGTTATGCTCATAACCTGACTGCTGACTGAGTGAAGCTTACCAGAATGCATCGTCTATCAGCACAAGTAAACTCGTCATCAGTACAGTTCCGCATGGAGTTGGGTTCACAGTTGAGCTCGTCGCCGCTGTCTGCGCAATCTCTTTCGGTGTCACACCGCCATCGATCCGGAATGCATTTGCCATCGCTGCATCTGTTTCACAAGATATTATTACTCAATTATTATTTAATAAATAAATATAAATATCAATATATTAAGAGGGTACCAGATTATTTATCAATAAGATTGAAATCTGACAACAGTCACTGATGTTTTTCTAAAGCACATGTTCTATGTGTATGAAGTCCTGTACCAGGTTGACCGAAACAAGGAAAACATGTTCAGACTACTGAATGACGATGACAGAACTGAAACAATGGAACATTTATTAACATGTCTTGCTTTCAAAAGTACTATCAGATAGTACCTACTTAAAGAAGAGCAGTGCGACCACTTATGTCCGGAGGAGCTGAGAGTATACACCGACGGATCAAAAACCGACCAAGAAAAAGGCGTCGGAGTGTTCTCACAAGACCTCACCATCAACATATCCAGACCGCTAGGGATGCTCAACACGATTTATCAAGCAGAATCATCATCTTAGCGTTTATCCCTGTTGCATCCGCGGCTTTCGCGTTGGAGCCCGGGGAGTTATCAAGCAGAATGTGTGCCCACACATTCTATCATATATCTATTCATAACTCTGGCGGCCCTAGCCATAAAAGCCAGGCGAGTCGCGGACACGCATGTTCGCATACTCACTGACAGTGCTTCAGTCCTCCAATCCCTGAAGCAGGGATGCATCACATCAAGCTTAATACTTGAGTGTCACGACGCGCTGACCACCAGACCGCAACACTATAACACTACAGTGGATAAAGGGACACAGCGGTTCACTGGGTAATGACGCAGCTGACGAGCTGGCTAGAAGGGCATCCAGCACGTTGGTCAGCGGACCAGAGCCCATTGTGCCTATCCCCTTTATTCAAATACGCAGATGGCTACAAAGGTTTACCTGGAAAACGGTAAAGGTATACGCACAAGCGGAGATTTCTTGGTTCCCGTCACCGGGCTGCAGGCAGTCCAATGAGGCTATGCTATCCCTGGATGACAGGCTAACCAAACAAAAGGCTTTTGCGTCTGGATAGGAAAGGCGTACGATTGATGCCAGGGATCATCACGGACCACTGCTCGCTGAACAAGCATCTCCATAGAATAGGCCTAACCTGACTGCTGACTGAGTGAAGCTTACCAGAATGCATCGTCTATCAGCACAAGTAAACTCGTCATCAGTACAGTTCCGCATGGAGTTGGGTTCACAGTTGAGCTCGTCAAGGTATACGCACAAGCGGAGATTTCTTGGTTCCCGACACCGGGCTGCAGGCAGTCCAATGAGGCTATGCTATCCCTGGATGACAGGCTAACCAAACAAAAGGCTTTTGCGTCTGGATAGGAAAGGCGTACGATTGATGCCAGGGATCATCACGGACCACTGCTCGCTGAACAAGCATCTCCATAGAATAGGCCTAACAGACACTCTCAGACGACCTCTGTGCAGAGCCTGCATAGAGGCTGATGAAACAGTTGCGCATGTACTCTGCGAGTGTACCGGCGTAATAGGTGTTACCCAAATCAGAAGTAATACCATAGGGCACCAAGATCTTACACAGATGTCCTCAGCAGGCCAGGAGACTTAATGGGCTTCTGGAAGGAGGTGGGCTGGCAGGAATAACCGCCAAAGGCCGCCATGGCTCACGCACAACGGTCCGCTGGAGGGACTGAGTGCGGAAACTAAACCCGTAGCATAGAACATATAACATGTCTTGCATTTCCGGTAAGCAGCTCGTTACAGGGTAGGTACTTATGATGGCGTTGAACACGTAGCCGAATTTTAGGCTTCTGGACTTGTCCATGCTATCGACACACCAAGACAATTTCCTCGGACTCATGCAATTAGACCTACTGAGCAGTACCCTTTACAGGTACCCTCAACCTAAACTTACTTCAATACTTTTGTCCATATCAAACAAAAAATCTACCTGAATTCTCCAGCATTACAACTCCCCGGCAACATAGGACACGTGTCTTCGTCGGTCCAGTCCCCGCAGTCATTGTCACCATCACATTGGAAGTCCTTGCGAATGCATCGTTTGTTGTCACATTGAAACTCGTTCTCACCACACCGGATTAGGTCCACGGCTAATAAGAAAAGTTTATTATAAAACAAGTAAATCACGAGACTAAATAGCAAACTTTTACCAGAAGGATACTTATCGGTGTAAAGATAAATAATGGAAAAGTGGTCAAACAATAGAAAATATTTGGTGCCTCAATTAACTGTGTAGTCGATCAATATCTACACTAGTGAATCTGTAAGTTATATGCATGTAATTCAGGTTAGATCCTAAATTTACGAATGAGAACCATCTCACACAAAATCCTGGAGTACCAACTCCAGGAGTGAAGTAACATAATAACTGTAATTTTCAAAGCATAGAAAAGTCGAAGAGTATATAAAAACTGTATACTCACGACAATCGGCCTCGTCGGAGCTATCAGGACAGTCAGCTTCTTTATCGCAACGCCAGTGCTTCGATATGCATTCGCCAATTGCACACATAAACTGGTGTTCTCGACATCTGCGTAGAAAAAGAACAGTACAGTACCACTAAATACCATTTTGAAGACAAAACATTATTTCAATGTGCAATTTCCTCAATTTTCATATACAATCATTATATGGATTATAGTAATGTTACCAGTCGTAACTTAGATCTCTAACCATTACTACCTAAACAACTAGTATTATAGTTCAACAATATCATATTTTCATACAGTATAATAAAGGCAAAGGATATTTAAAGCATGAATCGATTGCTTTGTAGTGTTTCGAATAGCATTCTCAATAACTCATACAAACATAAAATATCAATTAAAAACATCTTATGTCTAATTTTCAGACATGCTCGTACATATCATTATGTGCCTAAGTCGTGCTACGGCGTAGGCGCGTAGCATGGTGAGCCCCGGTACGTAGCGTATAGATACATATTTATGTAGGTACCTATGCTTCACTGCGAGTCATACTTCGGGCTAGGTCGTACGCCGCGTAGCTTGAAGCTAAACCTATGTTTAGCGACAGCACCGCTTATTCAACCTCATAGGCTCGTAGTCGGAGCATTTTGTATGCATATCGTATTCGTAGTCGTTTCAAAGTTTTGGTAGTCGTTTCGTAGCGGTTGTAATCGTATGTAGCATTTGTATCTAATCCAGCGTAGCAATCGTAGCATTACCTAGTCCAGTCGTAACATTCGCATTTCTACAATCAGTAGCAAATAGGAATACCTACCTACTGAAAAAAACAGATTGCTGGATCCTTCCAGCTTTCCGCTTTTATTTCCTCAAGCTCAAATCCAAGTCCAACTATGGATAGTCAAATCATAGTCATCATATACACCCTATAAAACGCGACTCATAAAGTGGATCAATTTCTCAAAGTTCAATTATTGTTATCCAGTTTCTATATAGACTTACAACTATTCGTATCAATTGTATCATTTTATAACGATACATCTGCTAGCATACCTAATAAGCATTAAACGACATAGTTACTTCGTTGTCAACAACTAAAAAAGGGGACTCATTTTCATTCATACGTCACATTATCGTCACTAAGTTGCTGTAGGTTTACCAGTAATGTTAATCACGTCAATGATTTTGTTCTATAATGAGTCCGCCCACGGTACTGGGATATATCGCGCGAGTCTGTTCTAGGGACGCAGGGAGCGTAGGCGCGTAGTCATGGCAACCAGCTCCCGGTCCCCGCACCCCGCATCCCGCAATCACCCTCCCTGCACCCCGCCAGCCCCGACGTATTGATCTACCGACCGCTACAGCTCGTACCGCGCATTGTAAAATAAAATCCCGAAAGTCCCGCCTAAACTTTTTAAATGATTCTATGGGAATGCTCTGGACTAAGGTTTTACTCTCGATTTTTGTCTATTTCTGTTACTTAGAGTTCATAGATCTGATTTACCGTATGACAAAAAAAAAACCGAAGTAACTCAATGAATATGTAATCTCAAAGTATAAGACCTCATAATTAATCCAATAGATTATTTCTACACTTGTAACCTTTAAAACGCAAATTACTGGGTCATATCGAACAAAATATGTAGTGACAGTAATTAACTGTTAATAAGCTTTGATACATCCCGCCCCTATACTGAAAAGATAACTTCCATCGTCTTTTCGGAAATAGATGAGTGGACATTGAATAAAATACAATCAGTAAAAATAGAACACAGATACCGATGTTATACTCGCACATAATGGCGACTAAATGCAGAGTGTGTCTTAATTTACCCCAAGGGGGATAAAAATAGGACGCGGTCTATTTTCAACCCCGGGCACACATTTCGCAATCAGGCTGGCAAGCTCTATCAAGGTTTTTTTTTTATAATTTATAAACTAGCGTTTGACCTCAATCCCACCTGAGGGTAAGCACTTAAGCAGTGATGCAATCGAGAAGATATAATTTTAAAAGAAGATTGAAGATTTAAGAGCCTATTCACTCTAGCCTTGAAGACACTCAAATTGTAGTCCGACGGAAACACCGCCGCTGGCAAATTGTTCCAGTCCCTCGATGCACGCGTAAAATCTCGAATCCATAGACTTTGGTATAGGCTAATACAGTCTTTGATCCCCCAATTGAACGTGATACCATCTTTGTGTTTTTAAACCTGTCGTTTGAATAATATTATGAACTTGACATTATCAACAATTACTAAGTTCTATGCATTAGCTTTGTAGACTCTACCCGGGTGGGCTGCGAACCAATCAAGATCTATAAATATAATAAATACGTAGGAAGCACAGCCAAGTATATACATACTTCGCTAGTTATACCTACAAACATTTATATCATTGTATGTGTAGGTTAAAAGATAAACTTTCGTCTCCAGTTAACTGGATATACACAAAAAAATAAACAGGCCAATTAGGTTATAAATACACTTTGTAAGTAATTGGTTATTTTTTGTTATTTTTATGATATGAGATCTTGTTAATGAATCTGTCTGTTTTTGGTTAGAACTTATTGTCTACTAGTTCTGTAACTTACGAGTAAGTAAGAAATATTCTACGTTACGCATCAGGCTCGAGCTTCCAAATTGAGTATACGAATAACTTTTAATCATTTAAAAGAAATACTCAATTATCATGATCATCTGCTTAGCTTTATCCCAACTATGTTGTGATGTGTTTCCAGTCCAACCGTAAGCAGCAGCAGCGGCAACAGCAACCATAAGCAGTATTTTACAAATCATCATCATCATCAACCTTTTTATCATCCCACTGCTGGGCACAGGTCTCCTCTCATACAGAGAAGGATTGAGCGTAACCACCACGCTTGCTCAATGCAGGTTGGCGATTTGAGACTTAAAGTCCAGGTTTCCTCAAAATGTTTTCCTTCACCTTTTAATCAGTCATTGGTGTCCAAGATATACCTGGAATTGAGACCGCAAACTCATACTTGAGAGGCTGGTGTTTTAACCACTAGGCCACCACGACTTAATCCATACTTCCATACTAATATTATAAATGCGAAAGTAACTCTGTCTGTCTGTCTGTTACGCTTTCCCGCTTAAACCTCTCAACCGATTTTGATGAAATTTGGCACATACAATCTTCAGACCCTGAGAAAGGACATAGGCTACCTTTTATCCCGGAAAAATTTGATATTCCCGAGGGAAATCTAAAAAGCGCGATGTAACCGAACTCCACGCGGGCGGAAAGCTAGTTTTACAAATAATAGTGGATAAAAAATAAAATACCCCAACCATTTTGTTCGTTTTCATAAATTAAACATTTTATTTATGCATTATAATTAATCGTTTTCTAAGATGCGCAGTTGCGTGGCTCCCCTAAGTCACATCTTCTTTATGTAAACGCCAATGACGCAGTTAATCTGGCGGTTATACGGAGTGACGTCATTTATCAGTGGGAGATGCCATAGCCAGAGAAGTTTACTGTCGCTGTTGGTGCCGCATACTTCGTAGAGAAGTGGTAGGATTCTAATGTTAAAAGGGGTTTGATTTAAATATAAATCTAATTAGTAATTAATAGTAGTTGCCACTGAAAAACTTGACAAAAGAGAAGATTATGCAAGAACCATACCAGAATGCCAATTCTCGCTCCTAAAAAACGTTCGAATTCAAGTCACAATCTTATTTCAGTGGCAATCCATATCAAAAATGCTTGCTTAATTGAATTTTTGACATGCAATAGAGGAACAATTCCCGTATTTTTATTAAATACAAATTGATTCTATTTTCAAAAAGTCAATCAATTTGCATTTAAGCATTGCACCTCGGATTGTATTCACGTGGACGAAACAAATGAAGTACGAGTATGTACTACTACTCGTATGTAGTCTCTTGTAGTCTACCCTGCCTCCCTCTATAAGCGTAATTGCATCTACGTAATATACTGTATATCATAACATTAACCGCTTTTGTGACTACATGAATATCAAATGATAAAAATGATGAAAATGATAGAAATGTAGCCACAAAACCGGTTAAGGTAGGTTTTTCAATGAATTTATTTGCATTGATATTCCCGATGCAGTAACTTTCAATACGAAGTCATGTAATAAAATAAAATAAACTACATCAGCTCACTCTGACTAAATGTTATGTTCGGTAAAAGAGACATAATTGGTTGATAAAATAAGGACACAAATGTTATGATGTAGCTCGCAGTGTAATTAATTGACGTCCTCAATACGAATATAGTATAAACGAATATAGTTTAATTGCATTTGACTGGTTATAATTAGCCACCCGTTGGGTGGGTATATTATTATCAATGCTATTGTATATGCACATGCAGACGCATATCGACTATACAAGTTCCTAAACTACAGTAATAATTATTATGCGCAAGTTTGTAATTATCAGTCTATTCCATGCCTAAATTTAAAACTGCGTGTCACTACTTTTGATAGAGCTTACACCACCCAATGTTTCGTTTTGTGTAATAATGCAGTTTGAATTGTATGGTAGAATTTTCTGTTTAGCTTAGCACATACATCTTTGCTTACTCTGTTGGGGAGTACTGTCATAGTTATATAATTGTAATTATAGTTGTCGTCCTCCGTGGCACAGCGGTCAACACGCCTGCCTGCGACGTGGAGACCCCGGGTTCGAACTCCGGCCAGGTCGTGATGGAAAACGATCTTTTCCTGATTGGCCTGGATCTTGGATGTTTATCTATATATATATATATATATATATATATATATATATATATATTATAAATATAGTATCGTTTAGTTAGTATCCCATAACACAAGTCTCGAAGTTACTTTGGGGCTAGCTCAATCTGTGTGATTTGTCCGTATATATTTATTATTTGCTCTGACTCGTAAGCCGATCGACATGCACGACAGTTCGTGTTCCATTTCTTAGAAAGGCTGTAAGCTGTTATAATACAATTTTATATATTGTAAAAACATCAGCCAGCACTATTGAAACGATCGATACAATCGCGTTGTTTATATGGATAAAATCTTGTAAAGCTGTTAAAAATATGTCATTGTGTCGTTGCAGGCATGTTTGAACTGAAATCATTGCCATTCAAACCATTCCACACTCTGGCGTGTCGAAAATTGTCTGATTGACATTGCTACCGACTAGTAGAACTATATGTAATAAGTAGCTACTGGAAGAATGGAGGTCATCTATTTAGTTTAAACTGGCAAATGTTTTGGCTTGATCGATTTTGATTAGTTGGTTGATTTACACGGAAGCGTCTCGAATAGTTGTGCTTATGTTCACTTGACTTACTTGCCCTTGGTGCAGCTGGATTCATCGGAGTTGTCTCGGCAGTCGTTGTCGCCATCGCATACCCAGTCCTTATGGATACACAGTCCGTTGGTGCACGTAAACTGCTCGCTTGTACAGTTTATTGTACCACCTAGAGAAAAGGCACTTTAAATTGTGACTTTAAAGAAAAAATAACAACAGCTATACAGATTAGACTGGCAGGTGAAATGACAGCTTACGTTGCATACAGAACACATTGACAGGTAATAAGTTATCATACAGTTTCTGAATTTTCATAGGCTCACGATAAAACATTACTACTGGTAACTATGACGTGTCGTAAACAGCGTTGCTCATGTGTCAGATAGAGATGGGGATGATACGGGATGAATAGTGCTATCCCTTTTTCACAACACCACAATGATGGCGTTAACACGTCTTAGTACGGTCCCTGGTTACGAACTGCAAACTATAATCGCAGTTCTATATAACCCTTTAGTCTGCGGCCAGTCCAAGAAGTCTTTCCCTCAGTGACACCCTAAGCTGAGGTCGGTGCCCCACAGGGGTTCTGTCAGCCTGTAGTCGCTTGGCTTTTAATTTTTTTAGCTCTAGCTCGAGGCCTTTACTTTTTTAGGCACCCACAGGTAGCTTACAACCTCCTAGGTTGATCTGCTCCTGAAAATTGCAGTTTGATATCGCTCTCTGAATAAATGAAACGGGTGGTGTTCTACACGATCTCCTTGCTCATCAGCTCTTCTTGCTATAGGGGCGTTACGCTCAGGGATAACAAGCTAACTTACCGCAACGAGTTTCATCAGAATAGTCGCCACAGTCGTTATCTCCGTCGCAGAACCAATCTAGTTTGATACACACACTTGTGCTATGGCAGAGTGTTCTGTTCTGTTTCTCATCACATGCTGGTATGCAGTTCTTTTCGTCTTCTGCTTCGGCACACTCCACTTTACCATCGCATCGGTTTGCCATTGGTATGCAGGTACAAGATTTCTGTGAGAAAGTTGACTTATAGAATCAAGGTCAGCAGATTTATATTTTTAAATTAATATATATGTAATAATAATTCTGGGGAATTCTGGCAAGAAATGTTTAATTGGGTAGTTTTATTTCTCGACTAAAGAAGGAAGTCTATTGAATAAATATGGCATTGGCTTTTTTAAAAATTATTTTTCTACCTGACATGAGAATTGTTGATTAGCACATGGTTGGAGGCATCCACCCACTTCTTCTTCTCCTGGGCTTGTATGAGATACCGTGTGTATGTGTTTGAATGCGGGACGATCTGTGAACATCGTGATATTATTACCTTTTTGATTTAGAAATTCTTCAATTATTCATTATTTTTGGATGGTATTTCATTATATGTTAGCCGAATTAAATTTGCTTAAAGTTAAGTAGTGATTAGCGACTGTATAATCATAGTTTTTGAGTTTTAAACGTTGATTTGCTTAATCGTCGTTTTTGATGTCGTTTAATGAAACCCCAGATTATTTTGCCTCTAACTCCATTTATTGATCTTTTTAAAAATAATACATCATAATATTTATATAAAATCTATGTTAAATGAACAACCCTGTGATTAACAGACGGGAAGCTTAGGTTTACTCACAGCTACGGAACCCTAGAAAAAGATCAACTTACGGCGCCAATCTTCGACACGTGTAATTGGGTTATGGGGCCAAAAGGTCTGCGGTGGGGCCAGGCCACCGGGCCCTATCGCTGGTGGTTGGTAGACCGGCACCCGGCCCATGGAACGCAGGTCCGGGGGCTCTGCGGTTCCATTGGCCGGCCGCGCGCCCCTTAGCGCCGGCGATGTATCATCCGCTTCTACTGTTGAAAGATAAAATGCTAATTAATAATAATAATCTTTATTTATATAGAAGACAGATTGTAGTACATTTTACATTTTTTTTTACATAGTGGGTAGTTTTACATTTCTGACAATCAAGTGGGTGACGTACTGTTCTCCTTGCTAGGCTATGAAATAGCCTGTATTAAGAAGTAACAGTGCCTATCCCCTAGAGTTGGATGATAACAATTTCATTTTAAAAAACTTATCTTACGTAAAATGCTTAACAAATATTATCATTTTATCATTTTTGTATGACAGATATTGTTTGTGTGTGAGTATGTGTGTGAGTGTGCGTGTGTCGTGTATGGTGAATGCATAAGTGTATGAATGAGTAAGTGTGTGTAAGCAAGCTGCTGTGAAAGCGTGCGTGGCTGTGTAGTCCTGTGAGTGGGTTTAATTAGTGTGTGTCTATGTTTTAGGGTGTGGTACAAGTTACAAACTTGTCATACCACAATATTAAATTAAATATTTTTCTGTTTCGTCATATGTTTTATTTTGGAGGAATGTGCGGAGAGCCTTTTTACAATTATGATAGGAGAGTCTATAAATTGGATATGTTTTGTTAATTGCATTGTAAAGGTACGGACCTAAATAATAAAAAAATCTTTTAGTAAACGTGAAGCGAGTTTTTGGTGTGGTGCATATTATATCTTTTCGGCGTTTGGTAATTTCAATATACGGGGTTATTCGGTGTTGCAGTAAAATTGTTTGTAAAATAAAATGTTGCCGGACGTTGAGGACATTGCAATTTGTGTATAATTGATTAGTAGGATAGATTAGTGGACGGAAGGTAGCCACTTTTAGAATGGCCCGGTGCGCTACTTCCAATGGTTTAAGGATAGTTTTTGCAGCACCACCCCAACATGGAATACAATAAGTAATAATAGATAGGCATAAGGCAAAATATACATTACGTATGATAGTAGGGTTAGCAATGCTTCTAAGCGTTTTAAATATATATATAAGTTTACGAACTCTGCTAGTGAGGAGATTAATATGAGATTTAAATTTAAGGTACTTATCTATGATTATGCCTAGGTATTTGATTTCGTCCGTAGAAGATATGAGTGATATGAGTGTGTTAAAGATGTTTATAGTAAGGGCAACGGCCTTTGGGTCAGGGTTGCGGGTTGGTTAAACAAGAAACCGTGGCCCTGGCCGTCCCACAGGCAAGTGAAGAAACGCGGGTGGGTTTTAGTCAGTAAAAGTCTGACACGCCCTTCCGCTCCGCCCAGAGCGGGAGAAGTTATTTGATGATTTCCCATCCCAACAAAAAAAAAGGCCTTAAGGGACAGCAAAGCAAACGGGGCTGATGTTCTTGTTTAAAATGCGTCAATAGGTACCATTCCACTAGAGAATTTATTCATGTAGGTGGAGACTGTGATCTCGTTTGCTTAAAAGGTACCTTTGGATTGATACTATCAATACTTAGGTTAAGCCTAAATATAGAATCATCAATCTGCGCTGACAAATCTGTGGCAGTTCGGGTTGCATGGATCTGTACGCATACATACACGAAAAGATCATAGTTGTCAACGCTTCTAAATAACTCCGGTCGTCATAGGAGATTCAACGTTGCTCTATCAGTGACAGATAGTTGGTGGGCAAAAAAGTCCCAGGGGTGCACAGGCATTACGAATGGCGTGCCGCCATTGGATTCATGCGCGCTTGTAACAGCAACTTACACTTTGATGTTTTGCTCAACATAGATTTTGGATACATACCACATAGCCAGACGAGGGTGAAGCAGGCGTAGTAGGTAATATACACGAAGAGCGGCGCTGGCATGGTGGGGGCGTCGGCTGGCTAACCTGGCTCGCTTAGGTGACTTGGTTGGCCGCACGGCCCGTCACCCGCGACGGGGCCACCATGTCGTGCCGACACCACGCAGGTATCCTGCACCAAGAAATGAATCATGAATCGTCGCATTGTACACACAAACTGCTCGTAAAGAACGTGCTTCTTTGATATCCCATAACTCTAGGGTATAGTCTATAAGTAAAAATTATATAATCCTCGTATATCCTACAATTTGTGGTCCAAAATTGTATAGTTTCGAAGATATAGGTAAAATATTACGTGTGTAGGTTCTATATTGCATTGATAAATACGAGTCGGTAATGTTCATGCAAACCAATCATCAAAATTTATGTTTAAAGCTAATAAAATGCGACGTTGTCATCATATTTCACATAATGGTGTTTTATATTAATAGTTAGATATTAAATTGGTGTTTTGAAAGGGAGAAAATAAAGTCTTCTTTTAATATATTTATTTAATCAAAGTATGTACCATTGCTATCTACCCACTATTGCCATCTCTTAGGTAGTTCACCCTTCCACAATCCCTTTAGTAAAAAAAGCTTTCGGACGGGAATCAATAAAATCTTTGAAGGCGCTTTGGACTGCCTCATTGGAGTTAATTTTTTTCCTTTGCAAGAAGTTATCCAGATTTCAAAAAAAAAAAAATGGTAATCTGTCTGCAAGGTCCGGGAAGTACGGTGGATGTCTTAGACATTCCAATTGAAGCTCTTCTAGTGTGGTAGCCGTCTGCTTTGCAGGGTGTGCTTTAGCGTTGTCCTGAAGCAGCAGTGGCTTAGAGCGATTGACTAACCTCGGTTGTTTAGCGACTAGCTTTTACATCATTGTTCGCTATTAGACATCTGCCGTTATCGTCTAGCCAGATTTAAGAAAGCTGTAGTGAACGACTAGTCCACCAAACACTAACAAGAACTTTTTTTTTTAGTAAATTTTCGTTTGGGGGAGTCACGGGTTCGCCTTGGTTCAGCCATTGAGATAAGCATTTTCGACTATTGTGCAGGATCCACTTTTCATAACAGGTAATGATTCGATTTAAAATCCCTTCATTATTGTACCGGTGGAGTCAAATACACAAGACAGCAGTTGACGCCCGTTTTTCGGTTTGCTGCATTCAATTCATGACAATTTTTCAAGTTTTTCACTTTGCGAATCCGAATCAAGTACATTAAAACAGTTTTATCACCAACAAGGCAGTCTGCAGCCAACTGGGACGTGGGTTGCGATGGATCCGCATTCAGAATAATCTTCAATACCTACTTCATTATCAACTTGCAGGCTGAAACTTCCAGAACGAAAATGTTGGAACCAGAAACGCACTGTGTTTACTCTAGCAACACCGCCGACAAATACACCATTAATCCTTTGAACCAGTTCTGCAGCTCTGGTGTCACGATGGAACCCGTAATCCATACTAATATTGTAAATGCGTACTTTCTCTGTCTGTCTGTCTGTCTGTCCGGCTTTCACGCCAAATTTACTGAACCGATTGTAATGAAATTTGGTACACAGATAGTCTAGAGTCTGAGAAAGGACATATAACATCCCGCTACGATTAATAGGAGCAGAGCATTAACAAAAAAAGTTGAGAAAACGGGAGCCAACGCGGACGTACATATTGCTCCCATTATTTTAACAGGCGCTTATTTTTATATCAACTGACCCCTTTTTAATATTTTTTGAAAGGGGACGGACAGCGCATTCAGTTCTAAAGTTACCATTGAACTTAGCTCATGAGGAAATGTCGATGTGCAACATTAGTACAAGCAGTGAACGCGGAAGAATGTTACAGCACTGTAAGATGTTAGTTTGGGATGAATGTACGATTTCCCACAAAAGGGCAATTGAAACACTAGATCGCACAATGAGGGATATCAAAAGCAACCAAGATATCATGGAAGGGATGGTGGTGGTTACTTTTAGCTGGTCACTTTAGACAGATTCGTCCGGTGAAATAAATGCCTGTTTGAAAGCATCTGCATTATGGTTCACGTGAAAAAGTATTGTCTCACCACGAATATGCGAGTGCAACTTCACCACGATTCTCAAGCCGGGCAATATGCAGCTACTCTACTAAAAATCGGAGAAGATCGTATGCCAACTGACAGTAACGGCATGATTACACTGAGTCGTGAGTTCTGTCCAATTGTGGATAGCTCAGATGACCTTTTAATTAAATAATGTCTATCCGGATCTTTAAACAAATATGACCAACCGAGAATGGCTATGCGAAAGGGCAATTTTGGCGCCGACTTATGAAATAGTTAATAAAATAAATGAACAAATCATATTAACCCTTCAGGGAACACTGAACAAGTTACATCATACCCTATAGAATTTCTCAGCTCTAGAATTATAAGTGAGTGTTATCCCATAATTTGATACTAAAAGTTGGTGTTTCAGTCCTATTTATGAAGAATCTTGACGCTGCAAAGCTGTGTGATGGTACTCGGCTACAAATAACACATTTGGGTCACAACATTGTAAAGGTTACAATCATGGCTGGAATGGCAAAAGTTCAAAATTTCTTGATTCCTCGTTTTCCCATCATCCCGACTGATTAGCCATTTCAATTTAAAAGAGTACAGATCCCTCTTAAAGCAGCAATTCCTATAACAATTAACAAAGCCCAAGGTCAGACGCTTAAAGTTGCAAGAGTTCATTTAGAAACAACACGTTTTCTCATGGGCAACTCTATGTGGCATGCTCACGTGTATCAAATCCAGAATATCTTTATATTTTGGAAAAGACAGTAGAACATAAAAACGTTTTTTATAAAACCATAGTTACTTAAATGTGCTCATATTTTTAACCCTTATTTCCTAAGCATATTCAAAACACCAACCAACGCAAAATAATTAAAAGTATGATATTTGATGTTTCTTTCCTTTGCTAAACCTTTAAACACGGTAAAATTAATGTTGCTATATAGACCTTATATAACTTTGTAATCCTACTAATATTATAAACGGAAAAATGTGTGAGGATGTTTGAATGTTTGTTGCTCACGCAAAAACTACTGAATGAATTTTGAGGAAACCTTGCAGCAATGAAGACATTTATCTTGGCATTCCCATGGAAACGGAAAAGTCCACGCGGACGGAGTCGCGGGCAACAGCTAGTCGTAAATAAAGTGATATTTCAAGATTTCCATTTTTTAAACTGAGTGACGCAAAAAACAACCAGTAGAAGAAAAACAAATGTTTTTTTAACCGTTGCCACACTCTACGAATTACTCGTTTACCGTGGGTGCATTTATAAACATTTGAACTCCCATACACAAACAGATAGACGTGTGCCAATCGAACCCACGACAGGCAGCGCAGCAATTGATCACTCAGCCACTGACCAACTGTGTCGTCGAATTATGGTGATATATAAATTATGGTTTTCAAAACACATACGCATAATTAAATATAGCTGAATAAATTTAAAATCCCACGAGTCCACGGATAATGATCCACTGGAAGGACTATTGCGGAAACCAAATCTGTAACATAGAACATAAATAAATTCGAAATTGGAATTCAATGGCAAGCCATCACCTCCTTCTGCGAAGCAGTGATGCTGGCAAAGAAGCGCATAAGGGAGCGATAATCCTAGCGCCCTCACGCCTCTAGCCACCGCAGGAGACGCCCTGGTCAGGGGGCAACATCGAACTCCCGGCCACCGTCGGCGCGGTTTTGCGGGCGGCGAGCAGCGGGCAGTTCGCCGCCCGGTAAGGACCAGGCCCGGGTTGACGGCAAGTTGTGTTTCACGCGCGCCTCAATGAGATGTCAACACATCGTGACGGGTTCCACGAAGACCGATGCTTCCTGAGTCAGGGTTGCGGATCGGTTAAAAAAGAAACCGTGGTCCTGACGCATCGGCAAGTGAGGAAACGTGGGTGGGTTTTAGTCAGTAAAACTCTGACATGCCCTGCCGCTCCGCCCAGAGCGGGAGAGGTCATTTGATGAATTCCCATACAGAACAAAAAGGGACCTATTAATAGTGACTATGATGAAGATGATTTACCGTCGCCGATTGTAACCTGTTCCATACAGTTTTGGGGCCGTATGAAATTACTATTTCAAATTAACGGCACCTCATTTACAGTAAACCATATATTTTCCTTATCTAAAGAATCCACTAAGAACAAAATACTGTTTACTTTTACATCTTAAACAAAAATTAATATATACTGACGGACTCATAAACGGAGCATCAAAGTTCAGGATCACTTTGAAATGATTTTTTTTAATAAGTATTTTAACTTTTTAGATTAAATTATATAAATATGGAGAGACTGGCTCTTAATCTTAAAAAAAAAAACATCAAAATTTAAAAATAGAACTGCAGTAAAACATATGAATATTGCCGGAATTGTTGTGGCTAATGTCCAAAACGCACAGAGAAAAGAAGAAAAAAAAAGCCGGAAAAAGAAAATTTACTCGTATTTGCGTGATAAGTAAAGTTTTAAATTGATTCGCATTGATTTTTTATTCTTTTGTCAGCAGGGATGTATCCAAGGTATGAAAATCAAAAAAATAATTAGTCCGTCTTATAGATAATAATAAAAATTAAGACCCGTGTTTTTTATTTTTCGGAATTACCAAAAACTACTGAGATATAGCCTATTAAAGTTACGGAGTGGGGGCTAATTACGTCACGCTGTGGTATATTTTGTACCACGACGTGACGTCATGCGACATTTCAAATCAATATATCTTCCTAAGTATTTGAATGAAATAAAAAATAAAAAATACGTGTTCAATATTTGTTACCAATCTATTTGATGGACATTAAATTATTTTTTACGATACAACCCAATTGAATTATTTTACCAGCAGAACTGTTGGGTTAGTTTTTTTAACTCATTGGGAGTTTTTGAACCATACTATGGATACTTCGTCCGAACAACCGGCTCAAATTGTAGCACTGGTGCGGGAGGGCTTGGGTCAACGAACGATTGGTAGAAATTTAAATTTAAGCCAGTCTACGGTTTCTAGAATATACAGAAGGTTTATGGAGACAGGTTCTTACACAAGGAGACGTGGTACAAACAGCAGGTTACAACTTCCATGCGAAATCGTTATAGGAAGCGCATATCACCCCTTTTAGACCCGCAAATGGTGCAAAGTTGTCTGTAGCTCACAGACAAGCTCGCTTAAGATTTGCGCGTGATCACCTAAATTGGACAGAAGAGCAATGGGCCTCTGTATTATTCACGGACGAGTGTAGGACATGTTTATATAATACAGATAATCGCAGAAGAGTCTATCGTCGATGTGGGGAGCGATATGCTCAAAGTTGCATTGTTGAGCGTGTTCCTTTTGGAGGCGGTTCGTGTATGGTCTGTGGTGGCATATAGATGAACGGGCGAACAGAACTTGTGTTCAAGACATGGTTCGTCATAACGATAATAGAGGCTGCACATCGCTATATAACAGAGATCTTAGAAGGTCACGTGGTGCCTTACATGGGATTCACAGGCGAAAGTTTTACTTTAATGCAGGATAATGCGCGGCCGCACGCTGCTGCACAAGTTCGACAATATTGCGAAGAGGTTGGGATACATACTGACGACAGCACATAAAGCTACTACAATCTGTCAGATTTCCTTATTAGATTTTCAACTTTATCTCTAAAGCATTAAGTCTCAAGGTTAATTGGAAATATCTGACAGTTAGGTGTAGCTTGACCTGCTGTCGTCCGTACAATGAATTAGCCAGCAGGCAGCCCGGATCTTAATTCCATTGAGCATGTTTGGAACAATTTAAAAAGAGCTGTATATGCGAGAAATCCTGTGCCCACGACAGTGGCAGCACTAAGAACAACACTTTTAGAAGAATGTCACTATATTCAGCAAAATCTTTTAATAACCCTAATAAAATCTATGCGGAACCGATTAGAATCAGTAAAAAGGGCAGCTGGAGGTAAAAAACACCTTATTGAAACATAAATAAACCTTTGCATTAAGTTTGTGTCTATTGTTAAAACCATTTTTTTATTAAACCAATTTTCATTAAATTACTGTTTTTTTCTTCAAAAAACTCTTAAGGTCCTTTCCAGTACACAAACTCAAACTCAAGGATATGACCCTACGCTGTTTTAAGGTTCACGAACCAATCTAGAGATTTCAATTTAAACCTGTATAGAAACTTTGCATACTTGATGCATATTTAGAACTAGCGGCCGCCAGCGACTTCGTTCGCGTGGAGTTAGTTATGCTCCGCTCCCATTGATAGCAGCGTGATGTTATATAGCCTCAAGCCTTCCTGGATTAATGGGCTATCCAACGCAAAAAGAATTTTTCAAATCGGACCAGTAGTTCCCGAGATTAGCGCGAACGAACAAACAAACATACAAACAAACTCTTCAGCTTTATATATTAGTATATAGATATTTATTTCAAAGTCGTCTATTACTTTGATGCAGTTTATGAGTCCGTCAGTGTAAATTTAACCTTATGTAATTTAAGTTTTTATTTCCATACAAGCTGATACATCGAAACAAATAGGCAATTTTTTTATAAATAGTAAATTATTTTTCCTTTAAATTGATGACGATGCTATTTTATTACTGTGATTTGACTGATTGTATGGACGACAGCAGATAAAGCTACCCAAAACTGTCAAATATACCCAGTGGCGTAGCTAGCTTGGGTGGCACCCGGGGCGGAAGTTGGTGGTGTCACCCCATGGAAAGTAAAAAACTGGCAGGTATCTCTCCACAACTGTGCTGTCATCTGTAAGTATACCCAAAAATACCGGGCATCAGCAGATCGTTAATATGCAGCAAGAACAGAGTTGCAAAGAGAAAAGACCCCGGAGGGATACCGGCAATAGTCGATATGGGCTCAGATGAGCATCTGTCGACAACAACTCGGAGGGACCGTTCAGTCAGGAAGTCTTTTACCTAGCCAATCAGGTCAGGGGAAATGCTGTACGCTGGAAGCTTACTCAAAAGGCCAGCGTACCATACCTGGTCGAAGGCCTTCGAGATATCAAGGGAGACAGCAATCGCTTCCCATTTCTCTCGAGGGCCTCGCCCCACAAGTGAGTGGCATACATTAGTAGGTCCCAAGTTGACAGATTGCGGCGAAACCCTTACTGTAGGTCACTGGGGAGATCGTTACGTTCCAGGTAAGCCAAAAGGCGCGAGTTCAATACGCGCTCCATAATCTTGCAGAGTATGGAGGTTATTGAAATCGGCCGATAGTTGGTAGGATCGGCACGACTACCCTTTTTGGGCACAGGCTGCACGTTGGCAAGCTTCCAAGACTTAGGCACTACACCTGTTCTAAATGAGAGGCGATACAAGCGCATCAATACAGGAGACAACTCGGGCGCACATGCCTTAAGAACAATCGCTGGTATACCATCTGGGCCACTAACCTTATTCACGTCCAGACTACATAGTACTCTCAGAACCTCCTTGTGAATGAGGAAAATTAGGTGGAGTAGCACTGCTAGTTTCAAGACGCGAATTGTGGCAAAGATGCAAAAACCTGCTTTCTCTCTCGCCGTATGAGCCAGTGCTCCATCAGGTTTAACCAGTGGAGGCAGTGTGGGCCAACAGAAGTTCGCCTCGACCGATTTGGCAAGGGACCAGAAAGATCTGCAACCGGATGGCTGCGCAGACAGCTTATTGTCAATATGAGTAATGCGGTCGAAGCGAGCCTTCTTAAGCGACTTTTTGTAGGACTTGGCAGCACGATCAAAGGCCCTGTGGCCAGGAGCTCTGTGGTCCTGAGCTTTAACCCAGGTGAGAAATGCCATGTGCTTACGTTGTTCTAGGGTTGCCAACTATACTGTTTTGAACAGTATTATACTGTTTTTCACTAAATTATATATACTTTTTACTGTTGAACAAAAATAAAGTATAAAAAATACTGTTTTCAGCATGCAAACACATTATGTGACATACTTATACGAAATATTCAAAAACGATTTAAAAGTAAGTTGTGCGAGGAGTTCCAAAAAATATGTATGTAAAAAATTAAATAAATAAAATACTGTTCATTTTTCTAAAATACTGTTTAATATTCTTTAGAGATCTGAGTATACTTTATTCCTTAAAAAAAAAAAAATGGCAACCCTACGTTGTTCCGCTTGAATACCGTTGGCGTTGTACTATAGGCGAGCCGAGCCACTGACGGGAACATCACTGAAGGAGCCTAATAAAAAACTTCATAGCTTGACGCACCACATCGGATATAGCATCCGCACAGCTCAACGGATTGTCAGAAGAAAATCGAACCAGCTAGCAGGGATAAGACGCAAAGAAGTGGCGCATCTCATCCCAATCTGTCGATTTGTATCGCCACATTCGCCGTACACCACGTGAGTCGCAATCTAGTGTTGCGAAGGATGATACAGACTTCACCAGACAGTGGTCTAAAATTCCTAACTGTGAGGGAACTGTTACAACACATCTGTCCGGATTAAAGGTCAGCAGAAGGTCCAACAAATTGGCAGCATGACCAACTACATCAGGCACCCTAGTCGCTTGTCTTACCAGCTGGGAAAGACCCTTTGATAGCGCAAAGTTTCGCGCTTCTCAATCAGCATAGTCGATCCTCTGTGTATGGGAAAAGCCAGTCTTGGTGGCAGGCATTGAAGTCCCCCAGAGCGACGAACTGTGTGTCAGGGTGCCGGGGAAGACAGAGAATTGGACAGAAGTAGCTTCCTTCTGTGAGACCGTGATGGCCAAGAAGGAAGCCGCCGAACGGGATCGAGAGAGGGCTGACGTCGGGGAAGCAACCGCCTTGGCGTTTAATACGCCGAAATCCGCCTACTTATTGAGGTAGGTGGACCTTTGGGGTCGCGGGCACACAGAGCGGGGACTCTGCGTGCCCACTAAGTAACCCCAGGGAAGAGGGTGGCATAGTGGTTACTTGCTGCCGTGCATAGGAAGTTTAGGAGAGGCCCTCTTAGAGTCTCCCCTGGGATGTGCCTTACAGGCGTTGCGCAGGGCGGGTTCCGGAATTGGTCTTTTAAGAGGAACCGGGACCACCCCTAGGCGCAGATGGTGATCACCGGGGTGGTTTTAATGAGGTAAAAATCCCACACTACCCGACCTCATTCCTCGGGGGTCGGGTGCCTTTTGAAGGTTTCCCCCCGAAAAAAAAAAAAAAAAAAGGGTGCCGGTGCAGCACATTGTCAGCAGCCTTACTGAGGTGGTCAAATATTCGAATCGTCCTTCGTAATTGGGCCCCCAAATACCTGCGGCCGGCCAGCGGAACACTGTGTTTCGGATCTCGCTACCCTCCACGACCAAACTCAAACAACAACAATTGGCGAATTGTACACGGCACACAACGCAACAAAACTGCTTAGACCCATCCTCCATACGGCTTCACCAGACATTATCATTATCATCAGAATGAGACGAATTGCATGGCGGCAAGACTTTATCTGGTGGGTGGTAACTTCTGCCGGAAGCCGATGTTAAAATATATGATATTAGAAACATTAACATATTAACAATTTATGACAACCAAACACAACATACTTCATAATCGCGAGTATGGTCTATGGGGAATCTCCCACGACAGTGTCAGGCTCTTTTGCGGGAATCCCCGATTTATAAATAGAGCTGAGCTAGTGCCAGTGGAGGAATCGTTGGAAAAAAGAAATTGTGCTAACCATTTAGGTATTTTTAGACACTGTGTGGGTGTCACCCCAAAAAAGGTGACACCTGGGGCGGACCGCCCCCCCCCCCCCCAGCTACGCCACTGAATATACCCAATCAACCTTGAGCCATAAAGTTGAAAATCTAATAATGAAATCTGACGAATTGTAGTAGCTTGATGTGCTGTCGTCTGTACTTCGCGTTTTACCGACTATATTGTGTTTGGCTTCCATTATTATAAAATCGGTTAATGCAGTTAGTAATTGCTCTCCAATTACTAACTTCATTTACAGATTTTATAATACGGCAGTGCCTCCGCCAAGTCGAGCGGGAAGCAAACTCTGCCGTACCATCATTTAGTCGAAACATTTCGCTGCATTTTCAGGCCCCTTTTTGCGAACCTCTGGATAAGACAAGAACGCAGAAATTTTCGTCATCCAGTAAGCTATAATCATATACTTAAAATCCAAAATTTCAAGTCTGGTAGGTCATTTAGTTAGTTAGACAGTTTCATGTTTATAACACTCACTCACTCATGATCATCGAAATACAACTAGTACTTCCCATAAACTCAGAGAGCTCAAATTTGGTACAGAGTTAGGGATTAATGGCCACATAAAGGGAAAACAATAAAAATTAGGATAATCGAAGATCTGAAGTACCAAGTGACTGACCCAGATTAGAAAACAGAAGAGCCCAACCCAAAAATTAGAGATTGACCTGCCGCCTTTAAAAAAAAATATTCAACTTGGTGGGCCCCTTTATTATATGTCAAAAATTGAAGATTTTAGTATCTAATGAAGAACCCTCAGCTGGTTTCAGCTGTCTTAGAGATATGGTGATACCCTCTTCCACTAACGGTACAAAAAAAAAATCGACTGTCAGAACACATCTTATTTAATCTAGCCTATAGCATATGACTCACCTTAGAAAAAAAAACTGTATCAAATAAGAAAATCTAATAAAATAAGTCAATATATGTTTCTACAAAAAGAAGTGAAATCCCACCAAAAACTAGCCAAGTCTCGATGGAGTTACTTGTTTATCTCTAAAAAGTAATGAAAACTTGCTATAGTCATACAAAGTCTATGGTTCCTTACTGCAATTTCTTTATTATTGTAGTCAATCTTGTGTGCCTTGGCCGTTGAACATTCTTTATTCGTTAATGGGTACAAGTTAATTTTGTTTACACGTAGTGTTTTATCTTTTACAAATACCTATGTTTGTTAAGCGAGATAATAGCCCATACTGGTATTGGTAAATGGAAGCTAGAGTGTCTCGTTTTAGGCTTTTCTTGATTGTGCAACACATGCATTCAGCATTGACAATGCTGCCTTCTGCTCTCTTCCTTTTGGAGCGTCTAATCAACCACCGAACTCCTTCTCTGTATGAGAGGAGACCTGTGCCCAGCAGTGGGACGATAAAAGGTTGATGATGATGAATCAACCACCGATCCAACATAAAATAGACGTACAGAATGACTTCTATCAATGATTAGAAGTCCGTCTGTACTGGAAATAATTTTTTATACTGTTTGTTTGAGGGTTGCCTATAGTACATTAGTATTATTGAAATACGCGGGTTTATCAAGCCTACAATTGACTGATATTATTATATCAATGTTTTCCAAGTGGCAATTTTGCATCGTCAATGAGTAGCATTTCTGGCAACAGATTAGTGCAATGGTGTCATAGAGCACCTGATTTTGTACCCTTGTGTACCTTGTATTTATAATAGATAAAACACAAAATACTACGTGTAAACAAAATTGTCTTGTACTCTCTAACGAATAAAGAATGTTCAACGGTCAAGTCACACAATATTAACTACATACATATAATAATAAAGAAATCGAAGTAAGAAACCATAGACTTGGTACGACTTTCTCTAGATTTCATTACTTTTTAAAGATAAACAAGCAGCTCCATCGAGACTTGGCTAGTTTTTTACAGAATGTTTTTGGTGGGATAACGAACATTGCGCAATACTCGCGCAGAGGGCACCACAGGCACACATAGTAAATAAACCGTCATGATTTGGAAAATCTCGTACCCTTGTAATACCGAGTTGTTTAACTCGAAACGGTCTCCAACGCCTGGAGCACAGGCGTAGAGTAGCCAGCCTTTCGGTCTTCTATAGGATGCATTCTGGTGAGTGTGCAAGGGAATTGCATGATTTAATTCCCCCATCTCCGTTCCACCATCGGACGACCCATCATACGGCGACTTTCCACCCTTACGTTGTTAATACCACTACGATCCGGACGAAGCGTTTCGCTTCCTCTTTTATTCCGCGTACATCGAGGGACTGGAACAATTTGCCAGCGGCTGTGTTTCCGTCATACTACAATTTGAATGTCTTTAGGGCTAGAGTGAATAGGCTCTTAATAAACTAGCGCGCTTTACCATCAATGATCGCATCACTGCTTACCGTCAGGAGGGATTGCGGTCAAGCGCTAGTTTATAAGTTATAAAAATAAAAACTTTGAAGATATGTCAACAATTTCGTTATTTTTGTATTGTAACTGAATATTATAGCATCCTGCGGCCATTTTAAAGTGGCCAATCTAAAGAAAGTGCTTCGCTAACGTGAAGCGAGTTTGAAGGGTGAAAAAGAAGGATTTAGTGGAAAGGTAAGTATGACAATATTATTCAACGAAATAATGAATATAAATTCACTACCCTTTTTTCGTTTCAGGCTTAGATAGTCAGTAATAATAACTTTTGTCCTGTAGAAACAACGGATAAGGTACCTTACTTTCCCGCCTCGAAACTCTTATGTGTAGCTGGAATGTGACACTAAAACCTATCCACCCTACCCTTTTATACAAGATCAATGCAAAATCTATTGAAAATGCACGTCGAGTCGACAAAAATGCTGTTAGATATTGCATTTTCTATAAAACAGCATATATTTTTTTGTTTCGTGTAACCTTTCGCTGAAAGGTTTAGAACTTTGTGCTGAATTTATGGTTGCAGTATGCGGGTCATAGGAAACCCGGCCGATGCCCTACCTACCACCAAAGGAGCATCTCTCTGCAGGGTTTTGGACTTGGAAGTCTCCGTATCGTCTCCGGACACAGTTGGAAAGATTGTAAGACCGTCGTGGTAAGATGACTACTTTGACCGAACGGCAGTAGAGTGTGGCTGTTGAACTATGTCACAAACCATGCACTGCCAGCATAACATCTATTAGATATCTATACTAATATATAAAGCCGAAGAGTTTGTTTGTTTGAACGCGCTACTCTCAGGAACTATGGGTCCGATTTGAAAAATTCTTTTTCCGTTGGATAGCCCATTAATCCAGGAAGGCTTTAGGCTATATAACATCACGCTGCGACTAATAGGAGCGCAGCATACCTAACTCCACGCGAACGAAGTCGCTGGCGGCCGCTAGTTTATTATATTATTGCAAATAGAATTAGGTTATTTCTTGTGACGTTCTTTATGTATTCGTCTGAACTTTTATCGCAAAGTTTCACAATAAATAACACCAATTAGCATAACGGGGAAACGTCAGGAAACGGGGCCGAAGCTCCGAATAGTTGAGGTGTCCTCTCATCCCACGAGCATCCATCGTGGGCGACATTTCGAGAAAACGCCGAACAACAACTATAGTGCGATGTTCGATTCCCACCATTCTAACTGTACAGACACTTAGACCAACCCAACACCAAGTGATAACAATGTTAATATCAGACCAGAACAGGCAAGAGCCACTGGGCTTCAACACGACCAACACACTCGATCGAAGCCTGAGCAAAGACTGCCGGCGCTAACGGTCGCTCGGCTCTCTTAAAAAAAAAAAAAAAAACATTTATCCGAATACCGACCGATTAATCGACTTCAAAAAAATAGTAATTTACAGACAATTGATACTGATACAACACAGATAATCAAAATTAACCAGTCACGCGGCCCGGCCCCGAACGCCCGGACCCGGCTGCGAATAGTCATTATCATCAAAATCTACACACCTGGCAAGTGTTTTTTAAAGAATTCGGGTTCGAGTCCCGCACGAAACAAATATTTTTATGACCTACGAGAAGTTGTTCCGGGTCTGGCTGCTTGTGTGTGTGAGTTTATATGTTTGTAAACGCACCCACGATACAGGAGAAATTCCTAGTAATTATAGTAATAATTTTTTTTATCTTTGCCCCACACAAAGATAAAAATAAAATTGCTATCACTAATAAAATGGCAATCATACTTTAAATGTTATTAGGAAATGTAATCCGCATTTAAGTCTTCCATACAAATAATTGTTTGTATCATTTACATATAAAAAAATGTAGAACTAATAATCTTTTTCTTTGTCATATTTGGTTCTCTTTTCCCAAAATTAGTAAGACTTGTGACGTAGGTAAAGGAAATGTTCAACTTTTTTTGTTGTGCAGTGTAATTGGAGCAGTTTAAATACTTGGGGTCTGTGCTCCACGCGTCCGGCGACATTGATTGCGACGTCAGAGCACGTAGTTCGGCAGCTTGGGAAAAATAGCGTTAGGTGACAAGTGTCATTTGTGACCTCAAAATTCCGGTTAAGCTTATGGGACAGGTCTATAAGACCATTTTTAGACCTGCTCTTCTGCATGGCAGTGAGACGTGGTCTGTGCTTGAACGACACAAGCAGGAGCTGCATGTCACGGAGATGAATATGCTGCGGTGGATGTGTGGAGTTACGCGGAAAGACCGCATCAAGAACTCCCGCATCCGTGGCAGTCTTCATGTTAGTGACATAGTAGCCGGTTTTCGTACGATCACGTCTTACGAAAACCGGCTTGTTACGTGGGTAACAAATGTCTTGCCATGGCGCCTCCGCCGGGCCGGAACCAGCGAGATAGACCAAGGAAGTGCTGGCTTGAGGTTATAAGAGATGACATGCATGCCAGCAATCTCTTACAAGAGGATGCTAAAGATCGCGCGAAGTGGAGGAGAATAAGCAGGAAAGCGGACCCTGGGCTCTAACGCGAAGGCCGCGGATGCAACCGAGATTGAACGCTTTGATGATGATGATGATGATGAGTGTAATTGGAGCATAGAAACAGCATACTAGGAAGTTGTATAGTATTCCCCCTCCGGACAGTATCGCGTTCAGCATGTTATTACATATATACAGTTAGCTAAAATTGTTATCAGTACCAGCTTCTAGAACCAGCATCTACTGCTAGAAACAGCCACCAAAAGTGATAAATAGCCAAGATATCATCATCATCAACCTTTTTTATCGTCCCACTGCTGGGCACAGGTCTCCTCTCATACAGAGAAGGATTGAGCGTAATCACCACGCTTGCTCAATGCGGATTGGCGATTTAAAGTCTTAAAGTCCAGGTTTCCTCAAGATGTTTTCCTTCACCGTCAGTCATTGAGAGTCCAAGATATACTTAGAAAGTACATATAACTTTAGAAAAGTTACATTGGTACTTGCCTGAATACATTGAACCCGCGCACTCATACTCGAGAGGCTGGTGTTTTAACCACGAGCCCACCACGACTTATCAGATGTAGTTGAAGTTTAGTAAGAAACTGTTGGATGTTTTCGAATATTTGATTCTAATATCCATCGATTTTATTATTTAAGAACTATACTCGACAACCCTTGTTACTTTTCTCCGTTGGTGACTGTACACACGCAACTCCTTTTATTTCAAATCGCTAGCTAATTTGATAAATCGGCTGTCACAATGTTTGTGTGGATATGGAATCAACGGGCAATCTAAGTTGCTGCAAGGGTAACTATTACCTACCAGTTATATCAGCAGTTTCAACTATTACGGACTTATTGAATTACTTTACCGTAAAAAATAAAAAAGAGAAGGAATTAAAAAGGGAGAAAGAAGTAGATGAAGAGGAAAGTAAACTAAAAACAGGCCTGTTGAAAGAAATGTATGAGTCAACCGTTAAAATGCATAATTACGTAAGTTGTCTATCAATATATTTTGTGTTGTCTATAAGTTGTTCCCAAAATCCATACTAATATTATAAATGCGAAAGTAACTCTGTCTGTCTGTCTGTCGGTCTGTCTGTCTGTCTGTCTGTCTGTCTGTCTGTCGGTCTGTCTGTCTGTCTGTCTGTCTGCCTGTCTGTCTGTCTGTCTGTCTGTCTGTCTGTCTGTCTGTCTGTCTGTCTGTCTGTCTGTCTGTCTGTCTGTCTGTCTGTCTGTCTGTCTGTCTGTCTGTCTGTCTGTCTGTCTGTTACGCTTTCCTGCTTAAACCTCTCAACCGATTTTGATGAAATTGGCACATACAATCTTTAGACCCTGAGAAAGAACATAGGCTACCTTTTATCCCGGAAAAATTTGATGTTCCCGAGAAAAATCTAAAAGCGCGATATAACCGAACTACACGCGGGCGAAGCCGCGGGCGGAAAGCTAGTATGTTATAAAACAGCCTGTGCGATCCCTCACTAAAGCGACACAACTAACGGTGCACTTTACCTAATCTGTATTTAGAAGATTATCTCTAAATATTTTTTAAAACGTTATTAAATAATAATTGAAAACTCAACGACGAAACTTGAGGTTCTAAAATTAACCCCAATTGACAAATCAAATTTTAACTTTAAGGTTACGATATTTAAAATGAAAATTGTTTTAGGTTCTTTTGGGTCAAGGTTTTCAAATAATGAAATCAAAGCACTCAACTTGAGAGTGGCACTCCAAATTGATATCCATAGGTACGTTTTCCATTTGTTTATATTTTCATTAAATATTTTTGGAATAGACTCTGTGTCTTTTTCAGTTTTCTTTATCTGAAAACCATTTCTGAAATAATCTGTAATCCCATGGGTTTGATATTGACACTGGGGTACCCACGCATACTGTGTAGTAAGTAGCACATTTATGCGTATGAAAAGTGTTTATTCTTACCCAAAGAGAATAAGCTGTAGTAAGTATACACCATCGATCATTTATACACTAGATTCACAATCAGGGTAAAAAAATTGTTGAACTGAACAAGCGCACAACGCAGTACTTGGGTGCTTCTTTCATTTAGTACTTACTTTATAATTCTGACTTTAACGCATGCGTGTAAGGTTGAATTTGGTTTGATGTCAGACTCGGTCGTAAAAAATAATGGCTTTTTGTACTGCTTTGTGATAAGAACTTTATACACTGCACTTAAGGCTGATTTTAAATTAGTGTATATTTATTTGACTACTTCCTTCTTCTTCTTCTTCAGCCTATAGATGTCCACTGCTGGACAAAGGCCTCTCCCAAGGCTTTCCACGTTGACCGGTCTTGTGCTGCCCGCATCCATCGGCTTCCCGCGACCTTCACCAGGTCATCGGTCCATCTTGTTGGGGGCCTCCCTACGCTGTGTCTTCCAGTACCTACATGGCCGCCACCCCAGAACCCTACTGCCCCATCGGCCATCGGTTCCACGAGCAATGTGCCCTGCCCACTGCCACTTAAGTTTAGCGACTCGCAAAGCTATGTCGGTGACTTTGATTCTTCTGCGGATCTCCTCATTTCTGATTCGATCACGCAGAGAAACTCCGAGCATGGCTCTTTCCATTGCCCTTTGTGTGACTCTGCCTTCGTATGAGGCCCATTGTGAGCGACCACGTTTCAGTTCCGTAAGTCATCACTGGCAACACACACTGGTCAAAGACTTTAGTCTTGAGACACTGTGGTATCTTGGACGACGAGAAGATATAACGTAGCTTCCCAGCCTAGCTGGATTCGACGAGACACCTCTTTCTCGAAGTTGGACCTACCTAGTTGGACTGTTTGTCCCAGGTATATATACTCGTCAACAACTTCGAGTGCAGAGCAACCAACTAGAATTGGAGTGGGTGCGACATGAGAGTTCGACGTGATCTTCGTCTTATCCATGTTCATCTTTAGACCCACTTGTTGGGAAGCTCTGCTGAGGTCATTGAGCATTTTGCCTAAGTCTTCCAGGGTCTCAGGACTACTTTAGAGACTGTGTATCTAGTGTATAAGTGATCGATGGCATACACCTTTAAATCTGCAGACACTACTCGAGTGAATCTTTTTTTTTTTTCCATGACACGTTTCACGTTATAATGATATAGAAATTAACATTAATTCTATCCCTTTCATCTGATGTATCGATCTTTCGTTAGTAGGTAAGTGAAGGAAGCCAAAATCGATCGTCATCAAATCGGTTCGCTAAGGATTTTTTTAAATATTCCGTCATGTTGTGTTTAAAGTTTCACTTCAAGTGAAAGATGCTAAATTAAGAGGGAACTCTAGTGGTGCTTTCTCTATACAAACGTATTCTGCTGTTTTCTTCGTGGATAATGCTTTTGGAGTAATTTTATTTTTCAAATTTATACCGTAATTATATTATACGTGCCCCTATAATTTGATTTTCTCCGAAAACAAATTAATAATAGAAATATGACACTTCAAAATCGCGAAAAATAACCCATTTTTACCGTGATGTTCAGATGAATATTAGACAAACGTGATGAGTTTTTGACAAAAAAGAAAATAATAGAAGCATAGGTATACTTTTCCTCTAAATTTTGATATAAAAATAATTGAGATCTGTAGTGTTTTGAAAAAGCAAACAACGGATTCGAAACGTCTTTTGGTCAACGTTTTTGTAGGTAAAATCAGCCTGAGCTGCAACTATCCTTTTCGCACTTTACCGGGAGAGGTTAGAAACAGCATGACGGCAATAGTTTCTTCAAATACCTGTTTTCCAAATTTCTCGGCGCTAGAGTCCCCTCTTAAAGACTAACGTGAAAAAATAATATGTGTGCAAGAGATGCCTGCTCAAAAAAAATTTATACTTTTTAAAAGATTGTGTATTTCAGCCTTTGTTGTATTAAGCTGTGTTACCCTGACGGTATAAAATAAATCATATTATATCTATTTTTGTATAGGTCAACTCACTCTTAGATAACAAGTCACTTGTATCTATAACTAAGTGTCTACGTCCCTTATACCTATTGTATCTTCGTCTCTTCGATAACAACACAACAAAATGCTGTTTCACGGATCAACTGATATTATATACCTATTATAAGTAGAAATTTCTAAGTAAAGGGTTAATAAGGCTAAAAATAGATATAGAAGGTACTTGAGATATGTTGCTCTACTTCGCACTATAAGTAACGTTTGTAGACATAATAACAATCGCCGTGCACTTTATTACCTGTTATCTGTATTGTATAATATTGGACAGTGAAAGTATTAAGACCTCAAGAACATATTGTACTGTTCTAGTACTTTGAACGTAATCAAGGGCGCGGACATAACCGCCTCCCAAAGCATAGACCTATGTTTCACGGGTAGCTTTAAATAAAGTTTTAATCATAGCATTGTTACTCATTATATAATTATAAATTATGTTTTTATTAGTTTCGACTAATCTAGGTAACCGTAGAAAAATATTTCTGTTTTTATATGATGGCGCTGCAAGAATTGAGCCGTAGCCCATAAAGCGGCCATATTGGAAATTGTTAAGATTTTATGACACGCATGCGCGTTATAAAGCCAATGTTACTAGCTACTTGTTGATCTGGTTTTCATTCACGACGCACGAAACCGCGCATTCTACGCAGTTAGGATGTCCTGGGCTTTGTTGTTAGCTCCCTCAATGCTTAACTTTTCATTTGCCATAGTTTTATCAGACTGAGGTCCAGTTAGGATATACGCACTATGTTACTAAAGATATCACACTTGTTTCCCTAAATACCTTATGAAAACTTCTATATGCCGTTGTAGAATCTTCGAGACAGTAAAATGTAAAAAAAAGCGAGGAAACTAACGACACGTAAACCAAACTAGGTAGACTTACTAATCACTGACACTCCTAAAACATCGATGGTTGAAAAAATATCGGCATCGAAAATCATATGTAAGCTCTGTCCTTTAACTACATTAGTTCAATGTAATCTTAAGTTCTGAATCTATAATTAGGTTCAATTAAAATATTCTTGTCACAGACACTTTAATAACTAAAACGTAATCCACTCGGCAGTACGACACTCTAGCTTACAGTGGTGTATAAAGCGCTTAAGCTTAAGAGCGTAACTTGTCAATATTAATCAATCATATCATCATTATAGTTATCAATCTATAGTCACCACTTAACACAACCTTAAATTTCAGGTCTTTACAAATTCAGGAAAGCTATAGAATCAAAACGTTTTATTCAAGGCATGATATCTCTCTATTAAAGCTCTCTCGTCAAAACTTAGTTTTTCTACCGAACACGTCGTGCATAAGACACAAACATTACCACCTACCTTTACCTTGCAGTTGAACCTTCTAGAAACCTTCGCCACCACGTCTATTCTCCATTACAGTTGCAATTCATAGATATTAATGTTTTATAGTGACAATATTTAGGAAATACGTTTGAAAATTGAGCGATCAATACAGGGGAGGGGGTGAAATGCGCGAAGGTTTGTGCCCACGCCCGCCCCCGCGCCGCGCACCTCCCCCGCGCCCTCTGAGAGCTCGAAACTCAACACCTCCGACCGCCCACGGGTCTGACCATGAAACTACAGGCTACGACGTCAAATGATGAATTCCATGAAAAAGCTTTATATACATCTGATTTCATATTATAGATACACCCTTCAATGTTCTGTCCAAGGAACTGAACATCAAAGATACATGAAATAATACAAGCGTCCACATACGCAATAGCTCTGTTTCTAAAGTAGAACTTTTGGTAAAGCTTTGACTAATACCGCAGTACAAAAATCCAGTCTTATTTAATATAGGAAGCATAAATACGTCTTATGTTTCAAGTAAATATGACATTAAATAAAACCTGTGTACCTTAAAACGTATAAGGATGTGACATATCCCGAAAGAAAACCGACCGCCGTCACTAGTTATATCACAGTTCTAAACCCAGGTTCAGCACAATCACAACACAGTAACCAGAACCACTAAATTGTTTTTATTTTTGGATTTTCTTTTTGATACGCGGAGCTCGCTCCAGATGTGCTCACGACGCGCGAGTGGGATAGGTACTAGGTGATCTGGAGCCTCGTCCCCTTGCCCCCGCAGCCCGCGCTGGCGCCCCGCGCAGTCTGCGCTTCGTCGATGAATGGAGCCCGCCGCCCCTTGCTACCTTGCCTATATAAAATCTCTTTCAACGCTTCCCTACATTTGTATTGTATCGCCCACTGTGAATAAAGCTTTATAAAAATAAAGTGCTTATAAATATAGTCGGTAATTTCATCACCGACAACGTTTTTCTGCTAACCCGTTTTGGGCTTTTATCTTGGCTTAATTTACCAAGGTTAAATGCATGAAAAAGTTTTGCTCGAATCTATTTTTAAGGCTTTCATTTTTGACTCAAAACACTGTGCTCAAAGTCAACCTAATGAAATACGTTGAATTTTGTATAACTGAAGTACCTTTCAATAAATTAATTACTACAGAATGGTTTCTTCTTTTGAAAATTTTAAATCCACAATTACTCCCCATGTCTTGATAGCATGAAAAGCTAAAAGTCCAACACGATTTTCAAACCTCACATCATCAAGTATTTTTTTTTTATATATATAAACTAGTGCTTGACTACAATCCCACCTGATGGTAAGCAGTAATGCAATCGTTGATGGTAAAGCGCGCTAGTTTATTAAGCCTATTCGCTAGGAATTAACCTTACTGAATAGGAAGGAAGATGGCAGTTGAGCGAGGTGATGCAATTAAACACAACTACACGACCAAAGATGCTAGAGGGAGATTGATCTGGAGACCCTCTACGACCAAACATCCGGCACAACAACATTTGTCGCATCGTACCAGGCACACATCGCAACACAACTGCTCAGACCCGCCTTCCATACGGCTTCACCAGACATCATGCCGGAACTCGACATTTTGCTTGGCGGCAACACTTTGTCTGGTGGATGGTAACTTCTGCCGGCAGCCGATGTTATGGCCTGCCACCGAGAAAAGCAAGTAGTCACAAAAAAGCCTTTTTGCCTAATTAATGTATATGATCGTATATAAAACGTTGCATAAAATATCAGATCGAATAGCTATTCATATTCTCGATTGATATCATACCAAAATAGCGCACGACACGTGATTACATCTCATAGTGAAAATTATAAATATAGGGAAACTATTTCATTCAGTTCAAAGGATTTTAGATTTACACTTCAATAAAATTAAACATCAGGCATCTGCTGATGGAACTGAAAGGTTCTGGAGTAGGGACCGTGTACCGAAGACATGCTGGAGCTGGAGAGAGACCCGTTTCCAGCAAAAACAAGTTAAAAACGTCCACAGCTTTTGGCTGAAATGAACACAGTCTGAAAGTTTTGTTGTCATTTAAGTTCAAAAATAGGAAACCGAAATAATTTTACAAAAAAAGGACAATTTTAATAACTTTTACGTACAGTGCTAAGTTTTAGGTGATGGCCGAAGTTAAAAACTCCTATAATGATGTTACAACTATGTATATTTGTAACATCATTATAGGAGTTTAAAAAAAAAAAAACGTAATAATTATTATTATTATGTGTTGTAACACATAATAATAATAATTATTACGTTTTTTATATATTTATATAAATATTTAAAAGTGTAAAACAATATGTACATATAGAAAAATAAAGGAATAATAAAATAAATATTTTTTAAATGTTTTTTATGTAGAAATATTTATGAAAATGTAAGTTAAATAAAGGAAATTAAATAATACCTATTTATACTATACAAATATTTGTTTACTTCCGCAACCTTATAATTTTCCATACTATTAAACTTTGAATTTTTATAGCCTAACTAAGTATCTTGAAAAATATTATTAAAGAAAAATGTTTTCCTCTTCTTCTTTTTTCAAGGTAAGATTCAGCCTCAACTCTTGATCAATCGTCTCTGCTGCGGCAAAATTGTGGAATATATACCACAATTTTGCCAATAAGACGTGTAACAAATTATAAAAATTCTTTGAAAATTTTATTTCACAATAAGTGCGGATATCGCCAATGACAGTTGAAAAAGACGGTCCCTTGAACCGTCTATGCCCTCATAAAAACCTCCCTAGGTTTGAGGCAAAGTCATGATGTGACCACTATGCTGCGATATTTCAATGTTCTTTATGAATTATTTACTGAATGCACTTTTTACTACATAAAGCACGCGCTTTTATTTAGTAAACGACACTATACATAATTTTAAAAGTCCAATGAAAAATGCACGTGACACTCATCTTAGCTTTCCCGTCAAAGCTATCAAGAATTTTTTTTTCTACACTATTCATAATTTTAACCTCCCGCCAATTTTATGTGAGTTAATTGTACAGCCAGTTCTTCTTTTTGTTTAAAAAGGTTGTAATAAGTATTTCATCATGTACTAGAGTCAAAAATTCGAAGGCATGTGCACTCTCATCGAGAGTAGGCCTGGCTCCTAGCACTAGAAACGATCATTGTGATATATCGTACACGTAATGCATAAAATGTACTACTAAAGCGTTGGTTTCTTAAAAAGGGCTGAGCAGTCACATAGTCTGTCCAGTTACATTGGATTTTTTGACACCTTATCTTATGCAAAATTTTGGTCATGACAATTGTTATAAAAGCTACCGCTCTCCTAGAAATCTATAGCTTTATTCTCGGAATATATTGAATTGAGTTATACATTATGTTACGACCTCAACGCACAAACCCAACACTTACGCAAATCTAACTTCGCTTCTAAAGTCGGTTTGTCTCACAGATGCTAACCGTAGTGACATCCACACTAGGCTTTTTGAAGCTGAAGAGCTTTATGAAACAAAAACTTTTGAACTCTTGAAGTCAGATGGCGACACTGCTCAAGCACTTAGCCCTGGAGCTTTCGCTATTTGTAACGCGAAAAACAGGAAGATGGCGTTTACGAGGCGAGCTCTGTCATACGATACGGGTAGTCCGGCAGTAGTATTCAGACCGGGAGCCTAATCGGCGAACACATTTTTGCAGCAACTGAAGTCCAAACGATCCCAACTAGTCCCAATCATTTAACAAAAATGTGTTCACCGATTAGGCTGCTGCAATAATAAACAGAAGGGCAATTACGTAACACGTTATCAATTGGTTTCATTTTGACAGTTCAACAATATTCATTGCGTTATTTACATTGTCGGGTAGACAGTGAGCAGAGACATTTTTCGAACATATCGAGCAATGGACTAGCAATATGCTTCGAAATGATTCCAACTGATAGTAATAGCACAGTTTTTAGACTGTGGTAATAGTGTGTTACACGATTAGGGTGCCGGTCTGTGCTTGCTAAATTAAAAAGTCATGATTTACATTGAAAATGTATCTTAGATGTAGATAGATGCAGATAGATGCAGGTAGATATAGATAGATGCTATAAGGGAATACTCCAAAAGGGTGTTTTTTAATTTTTTTGTGGGAGCTGATTTTATTAATAGATGAAGAAGAAAGGAGAGGATTTGGAGATTGATTCGTTAAAATTGTTTAAACAGATAGAGAAGTGATTGATAGGGTTATTGTGCTTTACTTTCATTTGTATTGTGTGTTTTGAACCGACGTACCTACTCAAGATTCTCAATTTAACAAGTATATGTATATAAGTTTCTGCATATTATGAAGCATAAGCATATGTACTGTGGTACACAAAAGTAAGGCGTGGTTCACTTTTTACAGAGTAGTTTAAATGGGGACTCTTGTCATAACCTAGAAAGTCTCCTGTGGGGAGTTGAAATAGGTAAGGGTTGATAACCGGCGTGGTGCGTCCAACCTCGACGGAAAGACAACGAGAATCGAGAATAATTAAACCAAGCGTGACGGCTCGGTGAGGTCGTGCCTTGGACATGCGACAATAGAAATTGTATACATCGCTACTTCGGCACCGTTATCTCGTTCTCGTTGTGTTGTTGATGTAGCGATGGATCGGGTCTTGGGGTTTATGAAATAAAATAAATATTTTTAATAAATTGTATTTTACAACGTTATCTTAGATAAGCTATAACTTGCTATCTCCTCTAATATAAACATCAATGTTACTACCATATAATTAACCACGTAAATTCTATAATTAATTTATTTACAACGATCTCGAAAATGCCTATTTTACATTTTTTATCCTAATAGAAACAATTTGAAGATAGGAAATGACATTGATAATGCGTTGACTTATCTAAATTGACATCATAAACGTCAAATTTGTTTTTTTTTTTTAATCGTTTTGGGAATTTATCAATAATATTGTTGAAGCAAAGTTAAAACAATAAAAACAATCATTTTCGTTTTTCTTGGAGTAATAAAACGTTGGCAGTTTCATTATAATACATATAATGTGAAATTCTATTTATCTACTTAAGTACATTCAAAACTACTATTTTATTATTCGCACATCAAAACATTCGTACATGATTACTTAAAAGGAGAACTATTAAAACGATCGTAAGTGTCGCAAAATCGACACTTCCCTGGCAAAGCTGGGTTTCCCAAGAACTCGTTACATATTTGCCTTGACCTATAGTATGCCCTAAAATTTTGCTATAATATTTTCACTTCAGTTATGATGACATGATGGTTACGGTGACATTATGGTCTAAAATAAAAATTTAATTAGGTACTCTTAAGAACGTTAGTTATAAAAACGTTATTGCAGTTAAAACATTTAGAACACTATAATTTTTAATCATAATGCGCTTTGTCAAAACTAAAGCAAAAATATCAAAACTAGCTTTTGAAGGGCACTGTATCTTAATAGCTCTTTTGAAGATTTAGGTCTTATTGTAGGTCTTCTTCTTGCTAGTGTAGCGCGGCCTGTTGCCAGAGTCCATTTAGATACGACACTGAAACTACAGACGACAATGTCAAAATTTCACGTCCTTTCAACTCAGACTAAAATCTGTCGCAAATTGCTGATGTCACAATATAAAAAACTATCGACATTCAAAAACATTACCATTCATTCACTTATTTATAAACAATTAGTATTCTCACGTAAAATTCATAACTTCATATCGCATAAATTCGTTAGATTAATTACGAGTAGGGTGACAATATCTTTAAAAGATAGAACACTAGTATTTTTTTTAATTAATCGAAAATATAAAAGACCCAGTAGACGGCGTTGAAGAGTAGGAAGCAGACGGGGAAGATGACCCGGGAGTACGTGTCTATGACATTGACGTCACGGATCTTCGGCATAGACGCCTTGATGACGGTGGCGCCGCGCCGCAAAGCGTGCATCATTTTGGGCTTCCCTGTTGATCCGTCTGCAACGGAAAAGCTTATTTTAGGTAACATAGATGGATCACTGTTTATTATGTATACATTTTTATGAATTTACAGCCTCCGTGGCGTAGCGGTAGCGAACGCGGCCGCTGCGCGGTTCCGATACCCACGCAGTGCACATATTTGTATGCATGAATATGAATATTTGCACTGGTCTCGTCGTGCATCGGAAAGCACGTTAAGCCGTTGGTCCCGGTTGCCATATGAACATTTAGTAGCAGTTGTAACGTATTGTGGGAGACCTCAAAAGTCCAACAATTGATCTAACTGCAATGATTGGTGTTGTCTTCGCATCGTGGAGGTCAGACGGCAATCGCTTCACGGAAAATATCGAAGTTTAGCCAAAATCAGCAGTTAGACTGGTAAAGCGGACCCCAGACTCCAAAGCTGAACAGCTTCAGATGCGACTGGGATTAACGCTCAGATGATGATGACTTTTTTTATGAATGTAAGCAGGGACCAACTAACTTGCTGCTTTCCAAGGCATTAGGGGTCTTGGCATGTTAAGATGGTCATCCATCGACGGATCAACCGCGACTAGATTGGCTGATCGATCGACCCGTGCAATTGATATTATTTCACCACAAGCCCTGTAGAAAATTTACATAAGGGAGTCACAATGTGTTGTCTTATCGTTAAAGGTGGTGTCTTAATTTTAATATGTTGCAAAACAAATATAAAAGTAAACTATAAGTTTGTGATAAGTATTCTCCTGCTTGTCTATTCGGTTGGTAGGCCATAACATTGGCTGCCGGCAGAAGTTACCACCCACCAGACAAAGTTTTGCCGCCAAGTGATTCGTCGTGTTCCGGCGTGATGTTTGACGAAACCGTACGAAGGACGGGTTTGAGCAGTTGTGTTTCGATGCGGCAAATGTTGTTGTGTCGAGAGTTTGTTCATGGAGGGTCTCCAGATCAATTCCTCCTGGCAGCAGCATCGTTGGTCGTGTTGTTGGGTTTAACATTGCATCACCTCGCTCAACTGCACTGTCTTCCTTCATATTCACTCAGTTTTTTGAGTAAATAGGTTTAATAAACTAGCGCGCTTTAAAATCATCAACAATTGCATCTCTGCTTACTAACAGGCGGGATTGAGGACAAGTACTAGTTTATAATTATTAAAAAAAATATATATTGACAAGTTTTCCTCAATCTCATATAGCCGCTCAGTTAGCTCCCCTGTTCCTAAATAAACAATTGTCAGATCGCTCGCGCCAATTCAATGCACAGTAATTTTGCTTGTCACTTCTACAGGAAGCCATCATTTCAAACAATCTTTAACATTTGTCACGACAGATTGCATTCAAGGTTGGCGATGGATATCGTCTAGTCCTAGTGTTCCTAGAGTCTGATTACGCATACCTACGTGACTGGTTACGTTAACGATGCGAGGAGGAAAACTCCTAGCATCAAACATATCAGAACCTTTGTCTTCACAAGATAAATTTTAACCAGTCTATCTAGTATCTGTATTAATATATAAAACTGAAGAGTTTGTTTGTTTGTGTGTTTGAACGCTCTAATCTCAGGAACTACTGGTCCGATTTGAAAAATTCTTTTTTCGTTGGATAGCCCATTATGCCAGGAAGGCTTTAGTATAGATTTCTGTCGTCAATCGTATTCGTTCCCCGCGGGACCTTTTTCTCGAAAATTGTTTTTTATGGTTATTACTTGAAACGTATATCATCATCATCAACCTTTTTATCGTCCCACTGCTGGGCACAGGTCTCCTATCATACAGAGAAGGATTGAGTGTAATCACCACGCTTGCTCAATGTGGGTTGGCGATTTCAGACTTAAAAAGTCCAGGTTTCCTCAAGATGTTTTTCCTTCACCTTCAGTCAGTGGTGTTCAAGACATACTTAGAAAGTACATATAACTTTAGAAAAGTTACATTGGTACTTGCCTGACCTGGAATCGAACCCGCACACTCATACTTGAGAGGCTGATGTTTTAACCACTAGGCCATCACGACTTCTTATGTAGTTATATAACGAACGTATATACGTAAGAAGTCGTGAGAACGTATATACGAAGAGTTATTAATAGAATGCGACGGTTGTTAATGAATTATTGGCAAATCTACCAGTGAAGTTAAAGAAGAAGATTTTTTTTTAAATATTTTCTTTCTTGCAGTCTGACTCAGTGTGACGAAAATTTAAAGAAGGAATAAAGTTACATATTCTTTGAAAATACTAACTTCTGGAATTCCTAGAATGTGGCCTCGTTCTGTAGCGGAGCTGGGTGTGATCGCGTTGTAGTCGTAGGGACGGTGGGGCTCCGGTGGCGGCCGGCAGCGGCTTGGACCGCAGCCCTAGGAGCGGAGACACGCGCCCTGTGCTCGTCGCGCATTCTCGAAGTGCTATTATCTCCTCAGGGGATCGCGGGCCTGTAAAATATTAAGTCATCTATGTTATTGCGGATAATGGACTCTTTTTAGAACCTATTGCAATTACTGGGTCATATAACAAAGGTAAATCTTTAAATAATAGCCCATCTTTGGGACTACTTCAATTTCTCACGTGGTTAGCGCAGTGGTTAAGCTTGACTGCTGCGCTGCGTGTCGTGGGTTCGATTCCCGCACGAAAAAAATATGTGTGGGGCAACGTTGTTAAAAAACAAATAAAACAGTACAATAATACAGTTTATAGTCCTACTCTTGCGTTTTTTTTAATATGTACAGTCAAGACCAAAAGTCGAGTTGCAATCTCACAAAACTATGGCCAAGCAATACTAGTTGTAGTTACGACCTTCTTCTATAATAAAGTTTGATACACACTCATACACTTGTTGCCCGCTTATGATTGTTAGGTACTACTTACTAATTTCAACGTCTACAGTAAGTGTTTCAATGGCTTAACGGTTTTCGCCTTGATAGGCGTTCAAGATGGTTCGAGTTCGAATCTAATAACTTACAAAAATATTTTTTAAATGTTTATTGGTGAGTTATGAATGCTGACAACAAAAATATCTAAAAATACCGATCTGCAACTTAAAGATGATACTTTCTTTTAAGATTTTTTCTATATTAGAGTCATTATAAAAAGATGACGGTAGACTTAAAAGAATCTGAATCACTACTTCACAAAAAATATTCCGCTACCTACAATAACTATTATTAGCTACAATAACTCAAATAATATTACTTAGCTGTTGTTGGTTGGTGAACATATAGTTACCAGTTTGTGTTATTAGTTTTACTTTTTAATCAATATGCAGGCATATGCAGCAATATATCTCAAATATCATATGAAACCGGCTTTTGTGTAAGTTGTTTTTATTATTATTTATGTAAGGTGCAAACCAATCGCTTGTAGCAAGTATGTAATAAAATTGTTATTGTTTTAGAGAAATACTGTAAGCCGTTGGAGGTCAAGGTCAAGAGGTTGGAGGACGAAGGTAGCTGTCGAGACAAGTGAAACGAAACGACAATATTTACCGTTGAATAAACTTTTAAATCGTGCGAAGAAGATAGGTTGCATTTGTGGTTTAAAAATAAATTGGCGAGGCTGGTGGAGTCTTATCGAGCTAAACAAAAAAAAAAACTATTTATAACAAAGACAGTGCAGAAGTGTCCTACAGAGTGTTTTAAATATATACCAATAAATATCTTAATAACGGACTCTAAACCATCTCTAAAGTAATTTAGCTAAGTGACAGAAATATGTTCGGTTGGCTTAATGGCTAACAGATGTCGCCTTTTGCAATTTCAATACAAATTACTTTTGGTAAATTATAAAAACAATAATTTCGGAATTCGATAAGAAATAAGTTCGTTTACTTTTGAACTAAGAAAGCGCTTGAAGATTATAATCTCATGCCATCAAACTCCGAAAAAAGTCACTACAGGATGGCAGCGTTAGTACCATGCTATACACGCAAAAAAAAATATAAATGTAATAAGCACTATTATGTGTTCTAAGTATAGATTATTTTATGATTGCAATAATATTCAGGTTAAGCTTCAATCCTCTTTTCTTTAAGAAAATGAATAATTAAGCTATAACCTCTTTAATCATAATATACGTATAATATTATAATTTTCATATCTAACAACCAAAAATGTTTTTTGTATTTTTTACCATAACAATATCATAAGTTTGTCAAGGATTACTTTTATATAAAATATTACAATGCTGCCGTTTCAACGTTTGTTTCATTTGTTGGTATAAGTATATCTATACCGAATAATATATAACTTTATAATATATTGCATTATAATATGCTTATTGTTTTATTTTTATATATTTTTTATTATATTACCCCTATAGTAAACTAAAACATATAATAAAACCCTTTTTTGGGATAAATATTCAATAAATTTTCCTATTTGTTTAAATATTATTTGCAAACATTTTTACTTTAAAATACAAATCAATTATCATAATTTTAAATTATATGAAACAACAAAAAGAGTTGCCTATAATAAGGATCGAACCCACAATCGCTCGCTTTTGATAGCACCATTGTTAAGTGCGGCCGCTAACTCAACTTCAAATGAAGTAACGAAATTTTGCATTACTTTAAAGAAAGACGAAGACTGCGATAAAAAATAATGCGGTAGTGTGCGTGGCCGGTTTAGCGCAGGCGACAGTAGTCTTTAAGGTGGAAATGGACTTCTACAGCTGATAGTACAATTGTAGTTGATTTAAACTGTCTTGGGACGCCTTACTAAAAGTACCTTGTCACTTGACGGGTGGACTTGAAAATTTCAGTCGTGTACCTACTCCTTTATTTGGTTTATTGTAACTACACCAACATCTTTTACAGACCCTTGTGTCTTACCTGAACTTTTCAATTCCTTTTCTACACTGGCGCTAGTTGACAGCTGATCTCTGTTCTTTAATTTGGCTCGTTTCCTTGCGCGTGCACCCCAGTACGTGTAGTTGACAGCTGCGTACTCAAGTAGTGCCGCGAACACGAACACGAAGCACATCACTAGATATATATCGATGGCTTTGACGTAGGAGATGCGCGGTAGACTGCTGCGTACTCCCGTGCTTATCGTGGTCATCGTCAGTACCGTCGTAATTCCTGAACAGTTTCAAAGACAAAAAGCGTACGTTACCGTGTTATTCGAACATACTTGTGTTGAAATTGATGATGCATTACAAAATTCTATAGTTATTTATTTATTTTTACATTTTAAGGAAACTTACAGCTAGCATCTATACAGGCAGAAGATAATTAGTGAAAGAAGGCCAATTAAAAGTTTCCGCGGACAATATTAGGTTAGGACAAGAGACAGTTACAGGTACAGCAAAGAACAGGAAAGTGAAATCAAGAACAAGTAAGCCCTCGGAGAGTATTTAGCAACTGAAAATGTTTTAGTGATTTTCAAAGAAGTTATCACAAAGAATTTTTTTTAATTGTGAGCTGTAAGTTTTCCGAAATCAGACAAGAAAATAAAATTAATACCATACCCAACGCCACTCTAGCAGACGTAGCTTCATGATTAATCCAAAAAGAGACCCAGGACAGCATTACAATAAGTATACTGGGCAGGTAGGTCTGGAACACGAAGTAACCGATATTTCTGCGCAGTTTGAAACTGAGCGACAACCGCTGGTAGACGCCCGTCGCCAACTTCTCCTGGAATGTCCCAACTTTAGCGGTTACGTGGTTACCTTAATGCAAGTTTGGCATTGTTCCGGGATGCGTTGAGATACTAACGGTGACAACTTGTTTGAGTTTAGAGTTTGTGTAATGGTTTATTTGGTTCACTTAATTATTTTATTTAATGTTACTTAATAAAGTATATATCGGAACTTTATATGTTTGTCTTACTAAGATAGTTTCTTATAAAGTGTTAAGAGGGTTTAGAAGACCCTGGATATTTGAGAAACTTCTACTACTGGTTACAATGAGTTCTTGACACTGTTGAATTGAAATAACTCTAATGCTGATGTGCAATCATTATAACTATTTTATAAATAAAATATTGTATATTTCCACCTGTCTTAGCAAAGGTTTCTTAAAATAAAACAACAGTCATTTAAAATCTGACCTTTGGGACACTAGGCGAATGAGAAGCCTATATGTTTGATATAAAAAAGTCCTAGCTCCTTCGCGGTTCATACCTATCCAGGTTACGGTTATGTATTAGGGTTGTAGATTAGTATTATTTTTGCAGTTGACTTGGTAGCTTTTTAGAGTTTCGTAGCTAAATGGCAAAAAATGGTGTGCGTTCGCGCAGCGGAATGTTGTTGAATTTAAAGATTTTAAATATGCAGATATTTAGTGTATGATGTCGTGTAATTGTGTATGGAAAAAAAAATTTGTGCGTGCAGCCATTGTGGAGAAATTCACCAAAAACTGATTCCGCTGGGCGAACGTTGTCCTGGCGGAACTTTTTTTAATCCATTGACTTTAGAAAAAAAGAGATGTGTCCAAAAATTAGTGTGTATTTGTGTGTAATTGTGTATGTATGAATAAAATTTGTGCATGCATAGACTTCGGAGAAATTCAAGTTTCCGCTGCGCGAACGTTTGGCCATTAGCTAGTTTTCATATAAAGCGCTTATATAGAGAGCTGTAGATTTTTACATACGTTGTTTTGAATTTGTGCATATTTGTGTACAAAACAGATTTAGAAAAAATCGTAGGGCTAAAAAGAGAAAAATATAAACGTAAAACACGCTTTTTAGGTCATAGTTCTTAAAGTATGCACTTTGGGGTCTAGATTTTCACGTTTATACAAACCTTGTGTCTGCAACATATTGCCAAATATCAATGATGTTCCTTTAGTAATTAAAGAGATATAGGACAATGTACCATGACAAAATCACTGTTTACAAAGCAGTCAAATATCACGACATTCTAAAGGAATTGCATGGTAAAATGTATGCCAATAATTAGTGTATTCATTCAACTATTCATATGCAAAATTTCATGTCATTAAATTCAGTAATTAAAGAAAAACAATTAAAACACTGACGAAGCATCGAAAACTTACATAACCCGACCAAGTTCGAATAGCTATAAAAAAGTGGCCGTGCAATATATTTAGGTAACATTCCAAAATTTACAGTATAATACCGGTATTGAATTGGTATAGGTGATAACACAATTGTTTCGATGTAATATAAAGGTCATTTGTTTTTGTACACCTACTTTTTTAAATGTATTTGACTATGACAAAGTAGGTACTATTTACGTAGTTACTTTATTTAAGTATGCGCTTGAGACTTGAGATATAATCTAAATATATTAATTTAGGCAAATAAAATTCATACAGCTAATTTCTATTGAATATTTCACGGATCCGGATTCTTACTATAGACCCCTCAGGGAAATTAAATAATTACCACAAGTAAGTACTACCTACTGTTTTTAAATGTTGATTTATTTTTATATTAGGCAGACTCTCAAACCTAAACAACTGAATAGTCTACTTTATTGATCTGTGATTGTTAATCTGTAATTTTATTATTGGAACTAGAAAATATTAGGTATACTTAGAAATGTTGAGGTTATTTACTGTATTTGCTACTCATTTAAAATATTTCTTGAAAATACCTTTTTTATACAAATGTTTTAGTTTATAAGCACTTTTTTAATGTTGATCAAATATAATACGACTGAATAGTCCAGTTATCTGATGTGATTTTAATTTTTATTGAAGCTCGAAATATTATACGTATTACCCTTATAATATTCATAATAGTTTATTAAACCTATTTTAGTAAAACACATTTAAGTCTATTGCTGCCGTTGCAAGCGTTTGTTAACGTTATTATAATTAAGTACATAATTAAGCATTATATGTAATTAAAAATATTTTTGTACACGGATATTTAAATAGAGAAGTACTTGTTAATTGAAGATTTATTTTTGTCGTAGATAGTGACGTTATTATAAAAAAAACATTTTACATTCAAGAAATGCAATTGTTTTATTTTTTCCTAACGCTTGTGTACGCAACTGTGCCATTTTAATAAATACTATATTGGAAGGTTAAGAACGTTCTTAAGATATATGGCACGGCCGCTTTTTTATAGCTATCCGAACTTGGTCGGGTTATGTAGGTTTTCGATGCTTCGTCAGTATTTTAATTGTTCTTCTTTAATTACTGAATTTAATGACATGAAATTTTGCATGTGAATAGTTGAATGAATACACTAATTATTAGCATACATTTTACCATGCAATTCCTTTAGAATGTCGTGATATTTGACTGCTTTGTAAACAGTGATTTTGTCATGGTAAATTGTCCTATATCTCTTTAATTACTAAAGGAACATCATTGATATTTGGCAATATGTTGCAGACACTTACAGGGTTTGTATAAACGTGAAAATCTAGACTCCAAAGTGCATACTTTAAGAACTATGACCTAAAAAGCGTGTTTTACTTTTATATTTTTATCTTTTTAGCCCTATGATTTTTTCTAAATCTGTTTTGTACACAAATATGCACAAATTCAAAACAACGTATGTAAAAATCTACAGCTCTCTATCTGAGCGCTTTATATGAAAACTAGCTAATGGCCAAACGTTCGCGCAGCGGAAACTTGAATTTCTCCGAAGTCTATGCATGCACAAATTTTATTCATACATACACAATTACACACAAATACACACTAATTTTTGGACACATCTCTTTTTTCTAAAGTCAATGGATTAAAAAAGTTCCGCCAGGACAACGTTCGCCCAGCGGAATCAGTTTTTGGTGAATTTCTCCACAATGGCTGCACGCACAAATTTTTTTTTACCATACACAATTACACGACGTCATACACTAAATATCTGCATATTTAAAATCTTTAAATTCAACAACATTCCGTTGCGCGAACGCACACCAAAAAATGGAACCCTTATGGATTCATAAGTCTGTCTGTCTGTCCGTCCATATATCACAGGCACTTTTTGTCGAAACTTTAAGAATTATACTGTTGAAACTTGGTAAGTAGATGTATTCTGTGAAACGTATTAAAATTTTCACATAAAAATGGAAAAAATTTAAATAAATTATGGGGGTTCAAACCCATACGTGTGGGGTATCTATGCATAGGTCTGGTGTATAAGTCATAAATCGTAAACCGCAATTACCTTTCATTGAATCAACTCAAAAGTCATAAAAAACAACCAATTACAAAAACTTGTAATTATGTTAGTCCGACTCGCACTTTGCCGCTTCTGTATAAAAGTACCCTGATTCTTAAGTCCAAAGCTTAAGCTGTGACGCAAGTACTGTTCACAACTGATTTAGAAGACCGCGAATCAAACGGACGGAAAAAATAATTTCAAAATTAAATTCAGATATCGTATGTTTCAATAGGTGTTTTAGTGCGCCAAGATCTACTTTAAAATTTATCTTTATCCAGTAAAAAGTTTTATACCTTTCTATCATTAGTCTCGTGTCCAAGAATAGTGAACTGTGGCAACTCAGCATCCTCTACGCCTCTCACTGGCGTCTCCTTCCAGTACATCACCACATCTGAGACCGTGTATCCATCTGCATGGTGAAGTATATGTTAGCATACTGCCTCAGAATGGTCTGTCTTACGCGACTTATCACACCTGTCAGCAACTCTCTCAAACTTAGTATAGGTTTTTGAGTGTAAGAATACTCGAAAATAAATAACTGTAAAATTTCATACCGTTGCCTACCGTAACGCATTCAGTGCATATGCTATGGTACGCCATATACCCTGCGGTTGCCCTGCATACATGATGTAGTTAGTCCACCCAAGAAGTTACTAAGTCATGCTGACAAGTTTGATCAAGCCCAAACAGACCATTCAAACAGATTGCTACGGTATCCATAGCTGTTTTCGTAATTGCCAATGGAATCATTCAATAATTTTGCTAAAGATTAGTAATAAAACGTATTGCATTGCCAGGGAGTAGGATTCAAATGAGAAAGGAGAATTTAGCTGCGGTTTATTGTAATGCGTGTTTCACCACAGAATGTATAATGAAAATTGGCTAAAGTCTGTACAAAGCTCGAGCATGTATCTATGGGCAAAGACGAAAGAGTTATGACGAATCTCTGCAGAAAGACACGAATGTGGGGCGAAGATGTTCGGGTCGAGCACGAAGCAGCAGGCTCAGCCTGGTGATGTAGTAAAAGTGTATGAGTCACACAGCTTTCAATCTCGACGGTGCAGTTCTGGCTGTCCAGCGGGTAGTAGTGCAGGTCCATCATGCAGGCGAGCGTGGCGGTGAACCGCATGCCATATGTGATGCTGCCATCGCCGCCGAGACGCACCAGCTTGTTGCGTTCCGTCACGTCGTGAAGGAAGCTGCGGAAATTTTTATTTACTTATAAATTAATTACACATACAAAATAAAGTAAAAGCAAAAAATTATTAAGATGACATTACATTATACTTTCATAAATCCCTCTACACCACAGCACTTGACATGCCAATAAGAACTTTGTCCACTCGTCAACAAGCAGATCGTTTGGTGGGTTGGAGAAAGAAAGAGACCAAAAGAAGAAAGCGAGTTAGGTACTCCGTACTGGCGAATTAGCACGCGTGACGGTGTGACATGGGGGAGAAAGCAAACAGCCTGTATTTTCCGCAGCGGCAGTAGTTATGGACATGGTATAATTATGTCGCTCTGAATTATACATAATGGGGTTTATTCATAAATTTAATCATTTAAATTTAAGTGACGTTCAAACGGCAAAAATGTATGGGTAAACTGTCACTAATCACAAGTTAACTTTAAGCAATGTTTATGAAACGGGAAATATGACAGAGAAGACATACGGAGAAGTTTTTAAATCAGAGGTCTATGTTGCTAAGTTCTTCTTACGGTAAGTAGCTCTTCCTACGATTCGAATGTTTTAGGCCGCAGGAGTGTGGCGACATCTAGATATTACAATGTGATTTAAGCGAAATTATTCTGTAACCTAATTCAGTAACACACTATCATTTCCAGTCAGAATCATTTTGATGGATAATGCTAATCCTTCTTTATATTATGTTCGGATAACGTAAACAATGCAAATAATTGTTCTTCTCCACTTTTCTATATTAAGAAAATAAGTTCTAATTTGGTATGAAATCTGTTTCCGAGATGATTAGGTCAAGGCATCTGTGACCATCGTGGATGACGTTCGAAAAAGTCTTGACCTAGTAGGTACTAGAAACAGTGACTGCATAATTTTATGCTGATATTTTAACGAATAATGAAATTTTAAAAGTAATACAGTCCTGTATTTCTACAAGTATCTATGAGTAAATTTAAAAATTCGTAGAATTCTAACGCGTTGAAGGTTAGCGAAAATCATTCAAAAGGTACATGAAATCGATACACGTGCGGCGAAAAATCATAATATCTTGGGTCCTTACCTATTTTTGTCATTAGCGAAAAACGTATCGGGCACCCAAATCTTATCGGCGAAATCTCCCGACAGCGTCAAGACTTCGTCCGGAAGACCGAAGGCCAGCCTTTCATCCTTCCAGTATTGATTCAGATAAAGGGTTATTGTGTAATCCTGGAAGTGTTTGGGTATTCCTCTTAGAAACAGTAAACTACTACAACCCTCACGTGGTACTTTTGCATTTATTATATCGACAGCAGAAATGGCCACAAAGTACATACCTAAATAAATGAATTTTATTAGAAGGCAGAACCAATTTTTTTCCAGGAAGGTAAATTTTTGATAATAGATACATTACGGCTGTCGATTTATATCATTTTACTTTTAAGCATAATTATTATGCCATTCAAATGAGGTAATGGAAGATTACTAACTGAGAATGTGTCAGAAGAAACTAAGTAAATTCAGAACATCAATTCCCATAATTAAAAACGTTGAAAGACTAGTTGCAACCTCATATCAGCAACAGTCAATGTCAAAAATATATTCAATTTAGAGGTATTATTCAGACCGTGAAAGTTCTTAATAACGAGAATTGCTGCTCGGTGATCTTGACCTTAGAGGGTGGAAGCAAAGAACTGAAATGTGAACACACAAGGTGATTTAGCACATAAGCTGACATTCTTTTTGTCTAAGTGTGATGATAAAATGAGAGATGTATGTATAAGATAGTGGTGAGTGGGCGGTGACCTCTGCGTCGGCAGGCGGCGAGTGGCGGTAGAAAGTAAAGGCGAGCATCGATTGGGTGAGGCAGCACTCCGCCCCTCGGCCACCGGCGACACTCGATGTGTGTCAAGTGACCGCGGCCTTGCTCCCTTTTCGCAGCTATTAAAAGCTTAATGAATTACGATGGACGACCTCCTCGAGAGACAAGTCCTTGATACGACCCAAAAAACATCCTCAGCGAAACTGAAGCAGTGCAGACAAGGTCGTCGGTTGGTGAGGTGAACGTCTGCCGCAGTCAATCCTCGAGTAGATGGCGTTATCAATCAATCTGGTGACGTCAGATTACATAAGTAAAATTGTGAATATAGCTGTATGTTTGGTCATCTGATAGTTTTAATGCATGTGTGAAAACGATATGAATAAATAAAGAGTCATTTAGAGACGTGTTAGGAAATAGTGTTGGTTCTGAATAGCCTTACATTTTATCTGTTCGATCCTAAATCTTCAAAGCTAAACTTACCATATTCACTTCAGATATTGCGTCGAAACTAGCAATAGTTAGATCCATGCCAACATACAGCGGGTCTCCTGAAAAGCAATAACATTTATGCAACGAACTAGCACACTGTTGCGACGGGAACCGCTGACAAATCAATCTGGCTCGTCTTTGCCGAGCAAATTCAATATGATATGGAATATGGTCCACTACTCTTAATATCTTGCAGTTGCAGAGCGCACGTCTACTAATAACATATGTATTATACACACTATGTAGGTATATTATTATGTGCACGTTCCAAATTGCATGGCGGTTCTTATGCACGTAGCTAGGTCATGCGCAAATATGATCACGTGATCACTCTATTATAGTTAGTCCCCAGTGATCTTGCACTATCATAATGCTATAGTAATGAAATAACCTCTAATATTTATGCACTACTTTATTAGAAAAGAGAAAGTATAAGAAAAAGTATTTCAGCACCTAGATCATCATCATCATTATCTCAGCGTTAATCCCAGTCGCATCCGAAGCTTTTTTCAGCTTTGGAGTCTGGGATCTGCTTTACCAGTATAACTGCTGATTTTGGCTAAACTTCGATATTTTCGAGACGGCCGTCTGACCCCCACAACCCGAAGGCGATATCGAAGCATTGCAGTTAGACCACTTGTTGACCCGTTGAGGGCTTCAACAACCCGTAACGACTGCCATTAGATGTTCGTATGGCAACCAGGACCAACAGCTTAATGTGCTTTCCGACCAGATCAGTGCAAATATTCATATTCATGCATACAAATATTTGCACTGCGCGGGGATCGAACCCGCGCCTGATGTGAATGTGATTTCAGCACCTAGATGTCCCCGGATAACCCTTTTCTATGAGCGCCCCCAGGAATTATAATAATATCTTCTTTTCGACAGCAAATCTATACTAATATATAAAGCTGAACAGTTTGTTTGTTTGTTTGAACGTGATAATCTCTGGAACTACCTTCCCGATTTGAAAAATTATTTTTGCGTTAGATAGCCCATTAATCCAGGAAGGCTTTAGGCTATATAACATCACGCTGCGACCAGTAGGAGCGGAGCATATAAAAACATATCGAAATCTACGCGGGTGAAACCGCGCGGTGCAGCTAGTTATTAAATAAGTTGAGTCCAGTATCACAATAAAATCGAAGAACAAGCAATTTTTTAACATAAATCTATAGAATGAAGATGATCTATCAGTAGTTTTGGAATACTGGAAGTAGAAAACTTATCTATATCTGAAGACCAATTCTCGTAATTTAAAATGTTCAAAATCCAGTCTCAGCCTACTTTCGGTGACAAAAAAAAATGTCAAAAACTTGTCAAAATGTAGGGAAATTTGAAGTATTATTTGACAGATTGAGACCTCGATCACACTGTGAACTTTCTTGAAATTACGAGAATTACCCCTCTGGTTTTGACGCCCTAAACGGTATGCCCGGCTTGGCCGAGGCACCGCCTTTTTTTTTATATGTCATCTCATAGTTGACCTTGAGAGGTCGTGACTACTTAACCGGACTATCCTGTGGCTGCCTTAAATGAATTTAAAGCCTCCAGCCAGGGCAACTAAAAACTAAGCGACTACACGCTAAGGGCACTCCCTGTGGGGTACGAACCTCGGCTTAGGGCATCACTTTAGAGAACAGCAAGGAACTGGATCGAATTTTAATTTTATGCAGTTTGATGACCGCGGCGTTTCCTAGTCTTATATATATTCATATTCATTACATTAATGCTACTTCCGCTAAAAGCCTGAGAAGAAACGTCGGAAACAAACTCAGAGGTCATTGTTGGGAATTTATATTTACTGGCTCAGCTGCGGCGCGGGCTAACGTTCATCGGACAAGGGACGGGGAGGGGCCTACTACGTTGAACGCGTCGCGATAGACCTCGGCGGCGAGGTCGGTAGGTCGGTCTCTTTTTGTGTATTGTGCTGGTGGCCCTACCGAAGCACCGCCGTGTCCTCGTGACGGCGAACGGCGGCGATCTCTTGCGTCCGGCCCTGGCCCAAAAGAGAAACCGTGGCCCTGGCGCAGAGGCAAGTGAAGTAACACGGGTGGATTTAGTCAGTAAAAGTCTGACACGCCCTTCCGCACCGCCCAGAGCGGGAGAGGTCCCTTGAAGATTTCCCATCCACACCAAAAAAAAACGTCCCAATAATCTATGTGAGTAACGATCTTTATGATTATATTATTTTGGCTGTTATAGTATGTACCTACTGGCTATCATGAGTAGCGTCAATGTCATTAGGTTATTGGGTTCGGTCGTTCTTAGGTAGCATGAACTGAAAAAATATTTGAAAGAGTCAAATATTCAAATATATAGAATTGATGTCTGTATTGCTAAGGTATATTGGTTTGTTGGTTTAGGTATAAAGAAAGAAAAAAGAAAGAAACCGTTTATGTGAACCGTTATGGGAACCGTTTTCGTGTATAAGGTGTATTGGTAAGATAGGTTGCTTACCACCAAAATTGGGCCGCAGTCGTATGTCGTAGCCGTCAAGAATCCGTGTGACGGTATGCGTTACGTTCTCCAGTCGATCAATGGCGGCGCGCTGGTTCCTGGCAGAAGACAAGCAACCAATGTTAAACAAGCGCAAACATTATTATTGTCAATAGAAAAAGGCACAGTCAGTGGACTTTTTATCAAGAAATAACTCAACAGAATATTTTAATTTTGACGGCACGGTTGACAGAGGGGCCGCGTGGCGCGGGTTCGATTCCAGCATGGAACAAATATTTGTATGATCTACAAGCAGTTTTTCCGGGTATAGCTGTTTGTGTATGTGAGTTAATATATTTGTAAACGCACCCACGATAGAGGAGAAATTCCTAGTATGGAATAACGTATTCTTTCAAAAATAAACAATTTTTTTCGCAGCTAATATTCAAATCAGAGGAAGCTTTCATTAAAGAATTTAGAGTTTCTAAACAAATTATGATTACAGTATATTACTTCAAAATGTAGGTATGGTTAAACAGTTTCCAAAGGGTTATGGTGAATGGACTGCTATTTAGAGTAATGGCTTAATGTTACAAACGCTTGTTGCCATATATATTTACCTACAACTAAAACCGAAAGGTTATTTATTATGTCAGACCAAGATTGACAAAAGGTTGTCTGTAAAAGATCGCTCTTAGTGATAAGACCGCCCATTGTGTTACCCTTTGTAAAATCTTCATAATTATGTTCTGGAATTTATATGGTGTACAAACTAAAGAGTATTCTATTCTAAAAGTGAATTTCGAAAAAAAGTGCCTGTTATTCAAAGTTTTCATAATTAAAAAAAAAAGTTCCTGTTATTCAAACTTTCATCATTTTAAAAACAAACGTAATGTGAAAAGCATTTAATACAGTTTGGCGTTTGCAGTTTTATAACAACAATAATGTAAAATGATTTCATGCCCAAGAATATCAAATTTTAATCAGCGTTATCTTATTTTTGTCACAGACGACATTTGCAACGCTCTTTAATGAGTAATGACTGAAGAAACAAGGTCGTCCTTATCGACCATAATGGTTCGAAAATTTTCAAATATCACTTTCTCAGCAAATTGTAGAGGTCAGGGCTAACTTGTCGATAGTACCCAATTCCAAAAATGCAGCAGGCTTAAGTAAAGTATGTAGAAGTAGTATTCAGAATGCAGATAAGAAAACGTAGACATCAATGTTTAAAAAATCTAGCTAGTTAAAATATTAAACTAGTTTAAAACAAATATTGAACACATTGAATACAGTCTAATTGAAAACCAAAATGGAACATTTTACACATATAAGTAGGTATCTGGGCCCTAATCCCCGAAGGGATAAACATTGATGTGTTATAAACCACCTACATTTCTTTCGTAACGTTATGTATTCCTATGTAATGGAGGGGAGATACAAGTTTCTTGAATATCAGCTATCACCTTGAGTACAAGATATACATAAAACTAGTTGAAACACATGACATTCATGTCGTGGTGGCCTAGTGGTTAAAACACCAGCCTCTCAAGTATGAGTGCGCGGGTTCGATTCCAGGTCAGGCAAGTACCAATGTAACTTTTCTAAAGTTATATGTACTTTCTAAGTATTTCTTGGACACCAATGACTGAAGGTGAAGGAAAACATCTTGAGGAAACCTGGACTTTAAGTCTGAAATCGCCAACCCGCATTGAGCAAGCGTGGTGATTACGCTCAATCCTTCTCTGTATGAGAGGAGACCTGTGCCCAGCAGTGGGACGATTCAAAGGTTGATGGTGTGGTGGTGTGGTGTGGTGAATTGAAACACGATGTTTTGAAAGCAAAATGTCGTGATTTTATTTATTTGTTTATCATATAATCGCTCAATAAATTACTCAGTCTTTTGTCGTCATCTATGTACGAGTATGTTTGTATAAAATACTGACATTCAATTTCATTCGGCTAACATATGTACATAGTTGGGAAAACGTTAGGTAGATAATGATGACGTAATCGTTCAATTCGAATTTCAAATCGTTACCTCAAGAATAAGTGACTGCAAACCAATTTTCAACCTTTGCAGTCTACAAATATTTTGGTTAAACAAAACACACTTAGGTATTCCTAAAATGATGTATAAACCTCGGGGATTACCATAATATCACCTCAAATACAAAAACATAATTTTCTTTTTGGTCAATTTTAATTTACATATAGAACCATACTTGGGTCTTACGATCTTCCAAATATTTACATTGCTTAAACATTTGCCTATCTGCATGAAATTACGGACACTAAAGCAATCTAAATGAGATTTGTGAGAGGGATTTAAACTGAATTGGTATTTAGAGCGGGATCTGACGAACCCGGCATTAAATTTATTCTATGGAAATACTAAAGATCTGTTTTTAGTTTTGTTGAACCAAAACTAGTATATGGTATAGTTAGTTGCGTAGGAAAGAATATGGTGACTGTTCGTAGCGAAATGTTTTTTGCGAAGTAACTAAAGAGATACTTAACTTTTTCAAAGGTCCATTATTATGTTTATTTTTAAATGACTAAGTAATACAAAGGAGTGATACCGACTTATTTTAATCCCCGACCAATTCCTGATGATGATTATGTGCCTGTTGAATTTACCTATAAGTAAGAGTACATGCTTTTGCTACAAAAACTCATAAACCCACTGTTTTTTTTAAAGAAAATTTAATTTTGCAACCATCCAAAGTAAATATGAGCGGTCGTGCACGAACGATGCGGCCGACGGCTGCGGTATGCCTTTGTTCCAGTAATTTCCTAGTTTGTGGCTTTTCTATTATGATGTTAATTTAAAACATGTTTGTGGCAGCGTTTATGATACTTTCACAACTTTCAGCCGCTTTTCATATCCATAGGCTTAGATACTAGATAATAATGACACATAATATTTATTATTTTTAATATTTCTAGATTAAGTTACGATAATTTGTGAAGTTCTTCTAATAAATATATGCTGATTAATATTTACTTATTTGCATTACAAAATATACTTTTGGAACTTCATAAAAGTTTGTTTCGTCATTCAAACTAAGTTTTATTATCACATAGTACTCACTGTGTAACGGCAAACGGTAGAACTTGTAGCAACAGTAGAAAACAAAAGTTCGCGTGCAGCCAGCGCGTCGTGCGGGGCGCGCTCATCGCGCGGCGGGGACGCGGGCACGCGAGCCACGCGCATCGCGCACTCACCGCACTTGCCCGGCACGCGCCGCCTTCACACTCATACACCTTACTACCCACATACTTCCCTTAAACTAAGCATTGTTGATTAAAACAATGTTTTGTAAAGTAGCGAGGTATCGCGATCGCGATCTACGACGTGTTGGTGTGGCGTGAGGCCGCGGCGGCAGCGGCGTACGGAGTGGCGTCGCGCGTGCGCTACCCGCCGCGACTACATACTCGCCATTGGCGCGAATTACTTCACAACTTGGAGTTTTTTGCTACAAACTATTCTAACATAAAAGTATAAAAAATGTACCTATAATTGTTGTCTTCTAGTTATTGTCTCCCTCCAACTTGTTGTCGGAACCCTCGTTTCAGTGCAGCCATTTTCACTTCGTTCGTGCATGTGTGTCTTTGATAGTCTCTGTTAGTGAATTATAAAGTTTTTTTTTTAATTACTATAAACTAGTGCTTGACTGCAATCCCGCCTGATGGTAAGCAGTGATGCAATCGTTGATGGTAAAGCGCACTAGTTTATTAAGCCTATTCACTTAAAAACAACTTAGGAATAGGAAGGATGACGGCAGTTGAGCGATGTGATGCAATGTTAAACCTAAGACCAACACGACCAAACGATGCTGCGCTAGAGGGAGATTGATCTGGAGACCCTCCACGACCAAACTCTCCACATTGCCTCCACATATTCGTATTGGAAATCCTTCGTTTCAGCTTTGCACTCATATTAGGTGGTCTTTGTACTGCTGTTACACCGTACTTGCGTAACACACTCATCATCATCATCTCTGCGTTAATCCCAGTCGCATCCGAAGCTTTTTGAGCTTTGGAGTCTGGGGTCCGCTTTACCAGCCCTACTGCTGATTTTGGCTAAACTTCGATATTTTCCGTGAATCGACTGCCGTCTGACCTTCACAACCCGAAGGTGATATCGAAGCATTGCAGCTAGACCGATTGTTGGACTTTTGAGAGCTCCAACAACCCGTGACGACTGCCACTAGATGTTCGTATGGCAACCGGGACCAACAGCTTAACATGCTTTCCGAGGCACGACCAGACCAGTACAAATATTCATATAATAATAATAATAATAATAAGCCTTTTTATTTCTTGTTTTACAATTGATAGTAATAATATTACATGAAACACAATTTATATTTCTAAGTATTAGTAATGTTAGTAATATATGTAGGTTTATAATATGTTAGTAGTGTTATTAATCACAAGAACCCCGGTTTGGGTAAAGGCCTCCTCCAAAGAACACATATTCAAATATTCATATACATGCATACAAATATTTGCACTGTGCGGGGATCGAAACCGCGCCTCCTTGCGCAACGGGTGCGTTCGCTACCGCTACCCACGGAGGCTGTCAAGAAGGAAGAATAAGTTAGTTAGTAACTCTTCTTAACTCATGTAAGCAGAAATCTAACTCCTCATGTTTTCTTTTTATATGATCTACCTCTTATTTTCTAACTTTACGAATTATTGCAACAAACGGAACAAAATAAATAAGGAATTATTTTTCTGTCCCATTACTTCCAATAAAGTAAAAGAGACACAAAAAGTTTATATACTTACTGCGTGAGATTTGAACTCACTACTAATCGATTCACGTATTTATCTGAACACGTCTAACCGCTAGCTCATCTTGATTCTTATCAGAACGTTGAAATCATAAACTACAATCAGATGTTGACGACAATAATACATGTGTATATTTCCTTGAAACTAGAACATCGTAACTCTAATTCCAAGCTATAGCTTCGTGATATTAACTATGGACTTTTGATCGACACTACACAGAATTCAAACATTGAACTTTGTTTACGAGTAGATTAGTAGCCTAGGGCTGTAAGGCATCAATTGCAGCCCGGGATATATTAGCGAATATTAGCGCCTATAGTTCGAGGGTGCAATTGATGCTTACACCCGAGCTAACTACTCCGCTTTACATCTCGATTATGAGGTAAGTAGAAAAAAACCGGCATTACAAAAATAATCTCTCTTTAGAACTTTCAGGGAATATATTGTTAATTTCTGCTTCAGCTTCCATTTTCATTGCATCGAGAGTGCAGCTTATATCATCATCACTTGCAGAACTCATGTTTTTTCTTAATTAAAAACTAATTATAAAAAAAAACAAAAACAAACAATATTGAAAGTAAAAGTTTTCTATTCCCGCCTTTTTTCATCTTTTTGTTTTAATTATTTTTTCAAGAACGAAATTGAGCTTCGCCGTTCGATATTTAAAATTGATGACTATTATACTCATAAGAACACAAGGCTGAATAGCGAAGCGACCTCTTTTGTCATTGGGCTGAATCATGCATGATGTCTATTACCAGTATGATGGTTAGATGTTCGCGAACTTTTTGAAAGAGTGGAGAGATTTTTTTAAATTTCTTACCGCCCTACGGCTTTTCTAGCTACATTATTACCCTAGAGCGTTAATTGGTCACCTACAAGCCCCATTTGGGGATAATAAAGACCTACTTACCGAATATGAGAGATGTAAAATATATTTATTACGGTTATAGTATTTATTACAGCAGAGTAAGTCGTGGTGGCCTAATGGTTAAAACACCAGCCTCTCAAGTATGAGTGTACGGGTTCGATTCCAGGTCAGGCTAGTACCAATGCAAATTTGCTAAGTTATATGTGCTTTCTAAGTATACCTCGGACACCAATGGCTGATTACAAGTTGAAGGAAAACATTTTGAGGAAACCTGGATTTTAAGTCTAAAATCGCCAACCCGCATTCAGCAAGCGTGATGATTACGCTCATTCCTTCTCCGTATGAGAGGAGACCTGTGCCCAGCGTTGGGACGATAAAAAGGTTGATGATGATGATTTTATTACAAACTCAACACATTCGACGATTTCTGAAACACATCTACATACATATAACTTCTGCAGTAGTATACACAGTAATATTGTCACGCGTGCTTACCTAGAGACAAGGAAACACGCGCACATGTAGCTACAGCTGATGCAGAAAGTGGCACACGGCGTCAGCAGCGCAGGTTGTATGCAGGAAGTTATTTGGCGAGGCCGGCCCGCCCGCGTCCGCTTGCAGATAGATTACACGAGACACGTTGCCACCCGCGTACGATAAACACTTTGACGTTCATTGTACGTCACCTCTGTTAGGATCATGTTCGTAATGGTATTTCAGATTAGAATATGTGCCTAGGAATTTTGGCGGGAAAGATATGCTGAGTGTCACGTTCATTTTTCATTGGACTTTTAAATTATTTATAGTGTTGTTTACTAAATAAAAGTGCATGATTTATGTAGTAAAAAGTGCGTTCGGTAAATCTATACTAATATTATAAATCGGAAAGTGAGTTTGTTTGTTTGTTCCGCTTTCACGCTGTAACTACTGAACCGATTGCTTTGAAATTTTGTAGACGTAAAGATAGATGTCCGGATTAAATAATAGGGTACATTTTGTCCCGGAAACATTAGATATTCCCGAGGGAAATCTAAAAAGCGCGATATAGCCGAATACCATGCGGGCGAAGCCACGGGTGGAAAGCTAGTAATTCATAAAGAACATTGAGATATCGCAGCATAATAGCCTTATCATGACTTTGTCTCAAACCTCCCTCGTACACGGTTCACGCGGCCGTCTTTTCCGACATGAATGAAAATTCATTAAGTGACATTGGCTAAATGCACAAACCATGCGAAGCCAAAGAAGAAAGAAAGAAATAAATATTTCCTAATAATCCCAACACGAGACATTGGCTAAATGCATAAACCGTGCGAAGCCAAACAAAAAAAAAATACATATGTGCCTAAAGAACATGTGGCGAATGAAATCATTTCCTACTTGGAAATGATTTAGTTTCATTGTTAAGTTTTAAATGTCAAGGCTGAAAAGGAATATGGTAGTTTCATTATGAGATGCGTAAAACTAATTCGACTGGACAAAATAAATCGATTTTGAACACAATCTTTATCTACAAACTCCCAAAAAAAAAACAAATAATAATTACATCTCATCCTTTCCACGAATATATCCGACATAAATGATTGATCAAAACAACTTAGCAACCACATTCCATTCTCGCGAGCGCTTATGAAGCAAATACATATTAAAATATCGAGTATTTTTCATATCATGTCATTGCTAAAGGTATTCGTGTTCCAATCTCGTTTGATCTCATCTTTTTTCAGTCCAATAAGTACACGAATAAGGGATATCATGGATTACGTATGTAGACGGTATTTACCGAGATGTTTTTAATGTCGGTAATCTTATAGCTCTACAGGCCGTGTGCTCGATTGGATTTCCTTTCGGCAAAAATGACGGACTTCTATACAAACATTATACCTTTAGGGGACGAATATTTCCAAAAAGTTTTCCTAGCTACATTCGCTTATGTTCATACAAGCTTTCCGGCCGCGGCTTCGCCCGTGTGGAATTCGTTTATATCGCGCTTTTTAGATGTCCCTCGGTAATATCACATTTTTCAATAAAAGGTAGCCTATGTCCTTTCTCAGGGTCTAAAGATAGTTTGTGTCAAATTTCATCAAAATCGGTTGAGAGGTTTAAGCGGGAAAGCCTAACAGACAGACAGACAGAGTTACTTTCGCATTTATAATATTAGTATGGATTTCTGTATCTGCGTGTGGGCATTGTCTGTCAAAGAAAAAGTAGACAACAAATATGTAAGTGTTGCAATATCAATTTAAGTGATTGCGAAGTATTATTAACTCTTTGTTTCAGTATTGTAGTTTCCAAAGAGGTAATTATGATGATGACTGTTGTACCTAATGAGAACCGACTTCTACAGAGTCCGCGCGCAATTAAAAGGAGTGCTACGAGAGTAAAGAACTTGCTACGAAGTGCTACGATCGCCGAAAATGTTCTACGTCTGCTAGCCAAGCACTAATTTTCATTGGGCATCGTAATAATAATGAGTGCTACAGCTTTTCCTTAGCAAAACATACGTGGATATCTTATGGTACTTTTATTAAATAGGACCCGGCTTCTATAAAGTCCGGTCGCAATTAATAGGAGTGCTACGCTGTTGCTACGAAGCGCTACGAGTGCCAAAAATGTTTTACAACTGCAAATCTTCATTGGCCACTTAATAGAAACGATTCATAAGTGCTTTAATTATTACTGCCAGCTGTAATTTGCAAAATGAAGCAATTAACAGAAGTATTTTATCACCTGCACTGTAATTATGGACTGCCTTACAGTTTAATATTACTGCTAGCTGTGCCCGAAACTTTGTTACGTGTATATTGGATGGATTTCTTTTTTGCGGAACCCGAAAATCTGAAAGTAGCTTAAGTTATTTTTTATTACATCAGCTATTTGTTAGTGTAGATAATCCCATCAATATCGGTGTAGCCCCTTCGGAGATTGGCCGGAGCACACAGACACATAAAAAATTTAAAAATACTTTTTTTGTGTTTAGTACCGTATCATATGAATTTATTATTATGACATTATATACTGACGCTTCAATTTTATTTATTTCTACAGTCGATCGATTCAGTAAAAATGTCAGTGTGAAAAGTTAGGTGAAGTGAGGTGTTTTTTTTTTGGCGCTCTGGACGGAGCGGAATGGCATGTCAGATTTTTACTGACAAAAACCCACCCATGTTTCTTCACTTGCCTGTGCGCTGGAGCCACGGTTTCTTTTTTAAACAACCCACAACCCTGACTCAGGAGGCATCGCTCTTCGTGGACCCGTCACGATGTGCTGACATCTCTGCCTCACGCGCTCCGCCTCCTCCCTTGCCAGCATCACTGCTTCGCAGAAGGAGTTGACGGCGTGCCATGCACTTTCGCTCCGGACCATGGCCTGAACCAGGGACCGCCGCGAGAGATCGCCGCCGATCGCCGCTGCGAGGACACGGCGGTGCTCTACCCAAGCCGGGCAGACCTCCACCGTGTCCTCAGGGCGATCAACACAATGGTGACTTGGCGCTTTAGTTGGAATGACAGTTCACTTATATTTTCACAGTAAGTTGGTTACATAATCGCACTTCACGTCGGTACAAGAGTTTGTTGGTTTTTACCATTAGGTTCACGTTAGGTATAAAGAAACACCTGAACCATGTATCTCCAAAAACTCACGCACGTGACCTCTAAGATACCAGCAGCACCTTCAATTTATGAGGATTGAAAAATGTTTGAATGTAGTGGTTTGTTGAGCCGCGCGATCCGACGACGTAATGATGGTGATTTAACAAGGACGTGCCCCACACACCCACACTCGCACACCACTACTACTAGTTCTCGATAAATAATTAAAATCCTCGTTATAATGCTTATGTCGAGTTGAACGTTAAATTGTCATTGTCATAATTTTTAAGGGTCCTAAAGCCGATAGTAAGGTCAAAATTAAAGCCACGATGGAGTTTGCAATTATTTTTTTTTATCTTTTTCATGGTTTTTTAGCATACTACAATATCAGGTGACAACTTTATGAGAGCTCCTAAAAACTTATGCAATGTAGTATAAGTGGTTCTGAATTAAAAAAGGGTATTAAATTCACACTTTCTATTAATCTTTGCCTTTGGTAATCTATACTAATCTATACTGATGTATAAAACTGAAGAGTTTGTATGTTTGTTTGACCGCGCTAATCTCAGGAACTACGGGTCCGATTTGAATAAATCTTTTTGCTTTGGATAGCTCATTAAAGGCTTTAGGCTATATAATATCATGATGCGTCCAATCCAACCAACTAACTCCACGTGAACGAAGTCGCTGACGACCGCTAGTAAACTTATATGAATCGTTTATTACCAAAGGTCGCTTTCCAATTAACGTATATAGTATCTGCAATGTAATTGATTCAATTTCAATTAAGCGTCCATTCCGAGGTGTCCTTATGTTCCAATGTTATTGGAAATTATCCCTGTCATTCTACTTCGATATTTCGTAGTAGCTTAGTTGGTCTCTCGGCACACATTACACTTTGAGATGTGCTGGGTTTGTTTCAAATCGCCGCCACTTCGACCCACCGTGTATTATTTTTGAGGTCACGCGTCTATAGCTGTCGTTCCAAACATTTGCTGTTACCTCTGAAGCCTGAGGTTCTAGCCTCATAAATATATTCGTGCGAAAAACTATCGAGTGCGAATTAATGAAAATTTGTAGAGGAGAATTCACAATAAACATTATAGCTTCTTGAATTTACTACAGTTTTTTATATGCTTTTTATTAGCTTTGTATGTTTGCTTGCTTGCTTGTTTGCTTGCTTGCTTGTTTGCTTGCTTGCTTGTTTGTTTGTCCGTCTCTAACTCTTTGGACTACGAATGAGCGGCTCATTACTGTAAAATGTCCCACCGTTTTCAATACGTTCGTACGTTCGTTTTTTTTTAAAGAATATCGAACTAAAAAGTTGAAAATAAATATAGTTTAAAAAACTAAAAAACATGCTTTTAAAAAATATCAAACTAAAAAGTTAAAAATAATTTTTAAAAAAGCGTGAGGCGCTTAATATACAAAAAAATATGGCACAAAGCGCCTTACGCTTTTTTTTTAAAATTATTTTTAACTTTTTAGTTTGATATTTTTCAAAAGCATATTTTTTAAGTTTTTTAAACTATATTTTTACAAGTAGGTATATATATTTAAATAGTATTTTGTGAGGTATACTTTAGCCACACGGGAATAATGCATTCAAAATATTGCTATTGTAGTGAAAGCCCCCTCGTAGCATTCGCGTAGCACGTCGTAGCACGACTGCTACGGTGCGGATAGACTACGTAATTCTTATTAAAGGAGATGTTTCAGAAATGTATGGAACCTGGGCCAGCACATTGTACACTTAATGCTATAGTTAACTGTTTTTTTATGTTAATTTTCTATATTTTGGCTTAGTTTTTATACAGATTCTATTTAACTCGGCCAAGGAGTGCAACACAACTACCAATAAATATGGTGGTCTGCAATAAGAGAAATAAGATTTTGACAGTGACATTTGATTGACGTGTCATGTATCTAAGGCTATCGTATTTATATTATCTACCATATGACTGCGAAAAAAACAAAGTATGAATTCCGAATATACAGCCCATTAAATAAACACAATCAACTCAAATCAACACTCGACACGAACAAAACGGGAAAATAGAACTGTCAAAGTCGCCAATCAAACGTCATAACCACTGTCATGACTACCTTAATAAAGGGTTATCTCACTAAAAAACATTTCAAATAATTAATTATATATAATTGTATTTTTATTCAAATTAATTTAGTAGTATTTTTATTATTTTTTTTTTCTTTTTATCTATATAGCGTACATAGTGGTGGCCCAAAATGAAACATCTCCTTTGAGTTTTAACTTGTTGAATTTGAATATGTTTTTCAGCTCGACATGGCATTATTCATTTTGGCATACTTTATACGGATTGACTCTAAGGCCGGTTATATGATTAAATTCAACTAATTGTTAAAAATAATAAGTAAAAATTTGTGTTTTCATCAATTCTTAGAGTCGCCTTCCAGACTGACTGAGGTGGCTGTGGATTGAAACTGAATACCAGTATTTACATGGCGACTGCGTATCTGGCCTCCATAGCCCTGTTAATGCATAATACGATACCCCTTGGTAGGACCGGTTATCAGACTTTTGGGGTAATGATGATCCATAAAGACTATCAACGATCCATAATTAACGGCCGTGGTCGTGCTTTTCGAGTCACGGAAATGTTTTGATATGTAAATATGGTCCACGAACCATCGGCTGCCGGCAAAAGTTACCAAGCGCCGCCAAGCGATTCGTCGTGTTCCGGTATGATGTTTGGTGAGGCCGTACTTAGGACGGGTCTGAACATTTGGGTTGCGATGTATGCCGCCGGGCGCCACGAGGCGCCTAGTGTTTTTGTGTCGGGAGTTTGGTCGTGGAGGGTCTCCAGATTAATCTCCCTCTGGCGCAGCATCGATGATCGTATTGTTGGGTTTAACATTGCATCACCTCGCTCAACTGCTGTCTTTCCTCCTATTCACTAAGTTTTTTAAGTGAATAGGCTTAATAAACTAGCGCGCTTTACCATCAACGATAGCATCACTGCTTATCATCAGGCGGGATAGCAGTCTAGCACTAGTTTATGATTATTAAAAAAAAAGAACCAACCGTGCTAAGCTTAGCTTATCCTGAGCGATCGATCCGTGTGGATGTTTTTATTTAGCCAAAAACATATCCATTATTATAGCATACCTATGTACATATTTAGGTATATTATTTACCAAAACTGTCTGTCTGTGTATCTTTCTTTTGTTTTAGTAACAGTATTTTAGAATAATATAACTGCCTCGCTCTAAAGTATGAAAAAAGATAAAAGAAAATTAATTATGAATACATTCGAACAGACGCAATGTAATAAAAATTCAGATTCAATCAATCTTCACAATTGAAATGAAATTGGATCTTCGTTTAATTGAACTGTACCTACATTGTTTTTGTTTTACGACATTCCTAGTTTAAATAGAGTAAATATTTATTTCCTGTTAAAAGTATTTAAATATAGTTTAACTTTGTTAATAGATATGTTAAAACCATTTGTCCATTTTACGGCAGGTTTCACTTTACCAGAACATTTTAATTTCCTATAATTAAAAATTCAATATGGCACACATCCAAATAAAATCACAAAGAAAAATTGAGCCACACTGTCTGAACTCGATTTTTCAACATATTCGATTCCACAGCTCATACCAAGCAGAGGCTTTTCTTAATGGCAATGCATCGCTCAGCGGATTGAGAAATCCTATTAGGTGGAGGCGCCTAAAGTGAAGCTACCTCGCAGACCAGCGCCATAGCAATCAGCTAGAGCCTTAGGGATCGGCCCATTTGGACGCCATTGTTCTGGAGACAAGAACGTTTTGCATTTTAGATATCTGACCATCAATGTTATTGAGTTATTGGTGAAACAATGGGTTACCTATATGTTACATTTAGTTGTGGTTTGGAATTGGACAATTAATTTGGTATCTTCTGATTAAATAATCTAGAAACAACGAGTAGGATTAGTTTTCAATAATAGGGATGTATCCAAGGTATGAAAATCAAAAAATAATTAGTCCGTTTTATGATATGATAATGAAAAAAATTAAGACCCGTATTTTTTATTTTGTCGAAATTACCAAAAACTACTGAAATATAGTGTATTAAAGTTACGGAGTGGGGGCTATTTACGTCACGCAGTGGTATATTTTGTACCACGGCGTGACGTCATGCGACTTTTCAAATCAATATATCTTCCTAAGTATTTGATTGAAAGAAAAAATAAATAATACGTGTTCAGTATCTGATGGACATAAATTATTTTTTAGGATACAAACCAATTGAATTAGGCGATGGGTTTTATATAAAAAAGGATAAAATATTATGATCTCTCTTCATTAAACTAAAGGTATATAAACAAATACTACAAGTTACAATAAAAGTAAAACTACTCTCTCTTACTCTGGTTAAAAAAAAACTTTTTGTTTGTCTCTGTTTGCTAATATTGTCTTACATGTATAGTTCAAAATTAGTAAGCATAGAACATTTGCTCTGAGTATGTTGTTTACAAATATCGAGAATAAACTTCTTACCACAAACCAACCAATCACCAAATAACAAATTCCCAAAAATCAAAAGTTATTTCGCGTTGTTTAGGCTCCTGTTCGGTATGTACGAGCACGCATGCGCGCAGGCGCCAGGCGGCTGTTGCGACCGCGGGTTGACGGCGCGAGAACCACCAACAAACGCTGCCGCTCTGCATCCCACGCCGTGCGCGCAAACACATACGCGTATAAACATATGCAAGAAAAATAAACCGTGCTAAAAGATTAAATATTCTACAAGTATGCTGACCACCTATCTCGTTCTAACTGTCTGGTGAGTGTCCTTACAATTTACTTAAAAGTTTATTTTAAATTATTTTTGTGTTTTGTTTACCTTTTTCTGCGACATGTAATTGATGTACTATTGATATTTATTGACATATACATATTTACATTATTAGTTATTAATGTATTTGTATATTTGTGTATAATGCGGTTGACAATGAAGTGATAAATTTTCAGTAATTAGAGTAAAATATATCAGTAGATAGATATTTGGTAAAGTTTCTTATTCCGCGTAATGAATGCAGAAGATTCAGATTGTCTTTTTTTAACGAACAACCCTCGTCAAAGGTCGCGTTAAGCACGTTCGTTTTCACATTCATTGAACTAAAATACTTCTTTCTGTGTTGTTTATTGTAATAGTGAATAGCAGAAGTGAACAGCTAATTACCTACATAGCAACTAAAATGGAATTAATATGTATATTATTGGAAAGCACACATATTCATGCTTTAGCGTTATAGCGATTATTTTGAGAGTGAAAGCAACTTTAACTAAGGAAATAAACACCTTTAGGACCTCTGTCAAAGTGAGGGATGATGTTGCTGCTGTCATTTTTATATATTAGTGTAGTTTGTGATTTTCCCATAAATACCTTTTCTTTCTTTAGTTTCTTTACTATTATACATTTCTTTTGTTTTTCCATAAAATTCCATACTTATGCAAATTTAATAAAAAAACGAGACCTAATTTTTTTTCTCGGTGGTAGGCCATAACATCGGCCAAGCGATTTGTCGTGTTCCGGCATGATGTCTGGGGAAGCCGTACGGAGGACGGGTCTGAGCAGTTGTGTTACGATGTGTGCCGGGTACGATGCGCCAAATGTTGTTGTGTCGGGAGTTTGGTCGTGGAGAGTCTCCAGATCAATCTCCCTCTAGCGCAGCATCGTTTGGTCGTGTTGGTCTTGGGTTTAACATTGCATCACCTCGCTCAACTGCCGTCATCCTTCTATTCCTAGTTTTTTAAGTGAATAGGCTTAATAAACTAGTGCGATTTACCATCAACGATTGCATCACTGCTTACCATCAGGCGGGATTGCAGTCAAGCACTTGTTTATAATTATTAAAAAAAAAATACGTGACCTAATACTCAAACACCTCAAATATAACAGATTATTATTTTAGTGATGTCAACTTAAAACAATTTAATAAGAACCGAATAAAAAGTTCCAATATCTAGCCGCGAACCACACTATGTTAGAAGCTATGTATTTGAAAGCTGCTTGTCTTCGAGCCGATCCGCTCGGGCTCAGGTATGCTTTACTGAGTGACGGCTAAACTTTTAATTGCTTCTTGGTAACAATTAACGACCTATCTTGTCGCTTGAACAAAAGGATTTATTAACTACTAGCTGTACCCCGCTGTTTCACCCGTTTAGGATTCATTCTCGTGGGAATATCGGAAATAAAAAGTATCCTATATATTATTATTATTACTAGTATGTATTAGGACCGAGACAAAAAAATTTTTTTTTTTATTTTTTTTTTATTTTTTTTTTTTTTTTTTTGAACTCAACGCATCCAGATCTATATGATTATCTATAGTGGTGAGGGTTTTGAGCAACTTCGGGCACATACATACATACAGACAGACATACAAACATACGCACTTTATATTAATGGATTATTACTATAACTTGGGCACTTAAAGAAAAGATCTGTAAATGGCGTCCGCGCGCATGCGTTCTCGCTCACTCTCTATCGCTGTCTATACTCACACAGTGAAGTAAGAGCTGCAAAAAAATAACAATCAGTCAGGATTCGCTTTCCAAGCTACTTTGACGCACTCCGAGTTATCGTTACTTTCGTTCCACTAAAGTCTCTGTTATTTTGTTGATATTATTGTTTTTGTTGAGTTTAATTGTTATTTGTTTGCGTTACGTTTGATTGTTATTTATTTTTGTTAAGTTTTTAGTACTAACGTTGACATTTTATTATTTTATCATTTGGTTTGTGATTGAACAATGGCTTCACGAAAACGTGGAAAGATTCTACACAGTGATGCGCGTGAAATTGTTTACAACGTGATAAAATACTTTGAAGAAGAGAAGAACTTGGAGCGCTACCATCCGCTCAAGTACAGCGCTGCACGCGCAGCGATGGCGACTAATTTATCGATGTCTACTATATCGAAAATTAAGAGAGAAGGTAATTACCAATAAACTATCAGTTTGTGCTTAGCTCTGTTCTGTCTATAATATGTTTTTTCAGTTAAATTTACCATCTATATCATGTGACATTTTTTTTTTTTTTTTCGCTGTTATTAGTAACAAAGTTAAGTTAACTTCTATAAAGTGTTAAGTTCTTTGAAGTTAACTTCCATACTAAAACATACTATTAAACTGATACTAAAAGTATCCAAGAAACTCTGATAGCATGCTTATTGTCATCAAAACTTAAATAAACTTAGGATAACGCAAACAAAAATCGACCTTTCATCATATTGATAGCCTGGGCGACTCAGTACCCAAGGTGCATTATCATAGTAATTTATTCTTCTAACCTAATAATCTCTGGACTCTATAGTACCCACGAAGAGCTAATGACTTCACGCTATAAAAGAGCGTCCAGCATATTTTAGCATGTTTCAGTTCATAAAAACCCTAATTAAAATAAAGCCATCATATTACTATTCTATTATAATATTTTACTATTATTTCAGGTAAACTTGCAAAACAAACCAACACTAAAATCCGTACGCCGAGTAAGGGTAGAAAAGGCAAAAACAATACGCGTGTCCCCATGGATAACTTCAGTATATGTGCCATTAGAAATATTGTGGCCTCAATATATGACGTTCGAAAGGAGGTACCTACGCTGAACAAGATTATGGCATCAGCAAAAGCTGATTTAAACTATACAGGCTCCAAAACGACGTTAAGAAAGATTTTAAAAGAAAAGCTCGGATTTCGATTTAAAAAATGTCGCCAGAACCGAATGGTGCTCATAGAGCGCGATAATATAAAAGCCTGGCGAGTGAAATATTTACGCCGCCTCCGACAAAATGATGCCATGGGTGCGGAAAAAAAGAAAGTTGTATACATGGATGAGTCGTGGATCCATGCTCATTATACTGTCAGCAAGTGCTGGCAGTCATCAACCAACGAAGGCATTCGAAAAAATGATAGTCCTGGACAAAGGTGGGTGATGGTTCATGCCGGCTCAGAGGATGGGTTTGTGGAGGGTGCAGGATTATTATTCAAAGCAAAATCAAAAAAAGGCGACTACCATGACGAGATGGATGGTAATAACTTTACAAAATATTTGAACGAAAAACTTATACCAAATCTGCCTCAAAACTCCATTCTCGTCATGGATAATGCATCTTACCACAGCATGCAGTTGGATAAAGCGCCAACGACTGCAACCCGCAAAGCGGATATAAAGAAATGGATGCACGAGCACGGTGTGGCATTCGAAGAAGACTGGACTAAAGCAGAGCTGCTCGTGCATCTAAAACAACATCGCCCCGAAAAAAAGTATGTGGTAGACGAACTTCTACGTGAGCATGGCCATGAAGTTCTCAGACTCCCTCCTTACAACTGCGACCTGAACCCCATAGAACATGTTTTGAATTTAATAAAACAACGGGTCGCAGATAAAAATGTGGAGCAACACGAAAATAAAATTGAGGACTTGACAAAAGAGGCCATAGCTTCAATTACACAAGACGAATGGAAGAAACAAATAAATCACATAAAGAAAGTCGAAGAAGCATACTGGAATCGCGATGTAGGCAGGGAGAGTGAACTAGAGGATTTCATTATCAGTGTGGGCATGAATAGCGACACCGAAGATGAAAGTGACGAATGTGACGACCAAGACTGTGAAAGTGACCAGTCCATGGATGATTATAACGAATTGATGGAGGGGATTGAACCAATAATGGGTTCAGATGATCCAGATATTGCCGGGCCAAGCGGTTTATAAAACCTTTTTCTCAGATATTTTATTAGGTATTTTTATAATTAATAAAAACAAATTTTAAAATCCAGTATTTTATGTACCTTTGCTCCTTACTTAGTAATATTATTTTTACTATTATTGGCTAAATGAATAATTTAATATTAGTAATATAATTATATAATATTTGACAAACTATATTACAATTATATAATAGAATATTAGCTAAAAAAATAATTAACTGTATAACAACACACTCAAGAAAGTGATTTAATTTAGTTTCGTTTCGTGAGTAACTGTATAGTTGGTGGAGGTATAATTATGTAAACAATCACAGTAGTCGAATGAAAATAACTAGCTACAAAAATATCTCTTTTTATTCGACCAAGTAACTGGTTATGTTACGTTTCTTGAAAAAGGCGTAACGACCCATAGAACCAAACTTGTTTTGTAAACCGTACCATAAGTAGCCGCCGCCATTTTCAGATCTTTTCTTTAACTGCGCGAGTTATAGTATGTATTATTTCCGGTTATTAACCATCTGTATATCAAATTTCATCGAATTCTGTTGAGCAGTTTTTGCGTGAAAGAGTAACAAATAGATAGTTTAATAGGTAATATTGATAAAGCTTGACTCAATGTCAATGACAACATATATGTAACTAGCGGCCGCCCGCGCCTTCGTTCGCGTGCAGTTAGTTATTTGATAATTTTATCTTAACTGCAGCATACATTTTAAGTTTTGTTATGCTCCGCTCCTATTGGTCGTGGCGTGATGTTATATAGCCTAAAGCCTTCCAGGATTAATAGGCTATCCAACGCAAAAAGAGTTTTTCAAATCGGTCCCGGCGTTCATGAGATTAGCGCGTTCAAACAAACAAACTCTGCAGCTTTATTGTATATTAGTGTAGATATGTGCAGCCGTTGTTCCTGGTTTGATACTTACAGGAACAGTGCGACTAAATACGGCGTCAAAATACGACCTAAACATATATTTATTCATATTTCACTATCGGTGACTCTCAAACCAGGAACAACGGCGTAACACACTAAGAGTGGAATGGCTTCCATTTCGACAGTTCATTGCGTTATTTATATTGGAGTTGAAGAATTTTCGAACATATGAATGCAGCAATGGATATTATTCATTTAAAGGTTTATGAAGAAATGGATCACCATTGTTTCATATGCCTTTAAATGGTTTAGATTATGATTAGTAGCATGTATGTTACGCAATTAGGGTGCCGGTTATGCATCAATTTATCCATCAGTTAAGCTCCTCGTTATTCAGAGGTGACAAAACTGGCAATGAGAACTTAGTAGTTATATTTATCAATAGATCTAGGATGCATTTTGGGGAGTGTGCGAGGGAATTGCATGATTTAATTCCCCCATCTCCGTTCCACCATCGGACGACCCGTCGTACGGCTGGTTTCCACCCTTACGTTGTTAACACCAATACGATCCGGAAGAAGCGTTTCGCTTCCTCCTTTATACCGTGTACATCGAGGGACTGGAACAATTTGCCAGCGGTGGTGTTTCCGTCGGACTACAATTTGAGTGTCTTCAAGGCTAGAGTGAATAGGCTCTTAATAAACTAGTGCGCTTTACCACCAACGATTGCGTCACTGCTTACCAACAGGCAGGATTGCGGTCAAGCGCTAGTTTATAATATATATATAAAAGATCTTTATAAAAACAGATTTGTTAAGCTATGATTATCTTGAATAGAAACTCTTTAAACAACACTTTTATTCAAATTACATCTTTCACCAATGCGATCTGTTAATACGTGATATAAAAATTTAAGTAATCTAATTTAAGACAGTTGCTACGAGAATTTAAACGTTGGAGCGTTTCATTTCGAAGTATGTCAGTGATGTGCATATAGTGTAGAGTATTTCATTTCGAAGTATGTCAGTGATGTGCATATAGTGTAGAGTATTTCATTTCAGAGTATGTCAGTGATGTGCATATAGTGTAGAGTACTTACTTCATTTCGAAGTATGTCAGTGATGTGTATATAGTGTAGAGTATTTCATTTCGAAGTATGTCAGTGATGTGCATATAGTGTAGAGTATTTCATTTCAGAGTATGTCAGTGATGTGCATATAGTGTAGAGTACTTACTTCATTTCGAAGTATGTCAGTGATGTGCATATAGTGTAGAGTATTTCATTTCGAAGTATGTCAGTGATGTGCATATAGTGTAGAGTATTTCATTTCGAAGTATGTCAGTGATGTGCATATAGTGTAGAGTATTTCATTTCGAAGTATGTCAGTGTTGTGCATATAGTGTAGAGTATTTCATTTCAGAGTATGTCAGTGATGTGCATATAGTGTAGAGTATTTCATTTCGAAGTATGTCAGTGATGTGCATATAGTGTAGAGTATTTCATTTCGAAGTATGTTAGTGATGTGCATATAGTGTAGAGTATTTCATTTCGAAGTATGTCAGTGATGTGCATATAGTGTAGAGTATTTCATTTCGAAGTATGTCAGTGATGTGCATATAGTGTAGAGTATTTCATTTCGAAGTATGTCAGTGATGTGCATATAGTGTAGAGTATTTCATTTCGAAGTATGTCAGTGATGTGCATATAGTGTAGAGTATTTCATTTCGAAGTATGTTAGTGATGTGCATATAGTGTAGAGTATTTCATTTCGAAATATGTCAGTGTTGTGCATATAGTGTAGAGTATTTCATTTCGAAGTATGTCAGTGATGTGCATATAGTGTAGAGTATTTCATTTCGAAGTATGTCAGTGATGTGCATATAGTGTAGAGTATTTCATTTCGAAGTATGTCAGTGATGTGCATATAGTGTAGAGTATTTCATTTCGAAGTATGTCAGTGATGTGCATATAGTGTAGAGTATTTCATTTCGAAGTATGTTAGTGATGTGCATATAGTGTAGAGTATTTCATTTCGAAGTATGTTAGTGATGTGCATATAGTGTAGAGTATTTCATTTCGAAGTATGTCAGTGATGTGCATATAGTGTAGAGTAAAGTCACAGGAAGGTTAACATAGTCAATGGCGCCGATTCTGTTGCTCACAAACTAAGCTAATTTTAAGTTATTTGTATCTTTTTTTCCAATTCGTTAAGAAAAGGATAGAAGATAAAATGTCAGCTTAGACCTGTCAAATTAGTGCGCTCCTGACGTAAACTGGCGTATTTTTAGTCGCCATGTTTATAATCGCGTCTAAACTGTCTATGGAGTATCTTAATTTGACAGGATTAAATTAAAATGTTATCTTCTATCTTTTTCTTAACGAAATGGTAAGAAAGAGATGCACATAACTTAAAATTAGTTTATTTTTTAACAGAATCGGCGCCAGTTTTAACCATTGCTTTTACAGGATAGGTAGTGGCCTAAACAGTTTTCCGATATTGAAACTGGAGCGTTTCAATTCTCTTCTAAATTTGTATGGTTCAACTAATTTAAATAAGAGGCAGTGGTATCATTCTTTCGTAGATTTTTTGAGATTCATCTTTAGTTCGTACGCGAGAACTAAGTTGTAAATTGTACGAATAAAAGAAAAAACATTTTACAAAAAAATAGAAACCGACTTCAAAAAAACACTTAAAAGAAAAAAATAAAATTACTTTTGTCATGGCTCTAGAAGTCAGTGGGTTTTATTTAGTAAGTTTTTATTTCGTGCTTTTCAGTGTCTTACCCGAAATTCGATAATTACATTTTTCAACTCATAACAATAGTGGCAGCCATAACCCATCTTAGAATAAGTTCTCATCAATACGAAAAAAATCCCTATATCAAACACTACTGGACCAATTTTGATGAAACTTATAGTATTCCCTAAGTTGAACAATACATAGTACAACAAAAAAAAGAAATACTTAAATCGGACTTGTAGTTCCGGAAACATCTGCGCACAAACATAAGAACATACATACATAGGTACATACACTTGAAATTTGGCTTACATACATACGGGTCGAATTATATATACCCTCCTTTTTTTGAAGTCTGTTAAAAATATTCCTTAGAACAACTCTAAGGAATACTCGTACTACTTAATCGCTAGGTAAAAGTAAGAGGAAGCCATAACTCAGCAAAATAAAAATGTATGTTTTTATCATTCGCCCCATCTTGCTTACCTATTGGCATGACAGCTGGGTTTCTAATAAATATGTAAATGAATTATTGAAATACAAAGTTATTTATACATTGATCAATATAAATTATTTTGGTTGTTTGTTATACGAGGGAAATTCTATTGTTGTTCATCTAAAAGTAAAAAGGTATAAAAGAGAATTTGTAAATTTTCGCTTGAGAAAACATTTGAGGCTTTTTGGTTATCTTAACTCCGTTAAAAATGTATACAAAGTTATGAGGTTATCACATAAATTTAAACCTTGTATTTTGCATTACGTGTTTTTAACAAACACTATTAAAATAATTACTAAGAATTACAATTAAATTCTAGCCTACATTTTAAAACTTTTTGTGAATATATGGTGATGATGATGTTCCGGACCGATTTCGGCCACGGTGACCACCTCAACTCCTAGCCGATGATTTCGCGCTCATGCAATATATATTATATTGTTGACGACACGATTTACGCAGTGGCTAAGCGATCGACCGCTGCGCTGCGTGTCGGAGGTTCGATCCCCGTACGGAGCAAATATTTGTATCTACAATTAGTTGTTCCGGGTCTGGCTGTTTGTGTATGTGACTGTTTGTAAACACCTACGATACAGGAGGAATTCGTAGTGCGAAGCAACGATTTTTTTTTTAAAGAAAAAGATATTTTGTATCACTATCACAAAGTTTGTATTGATTCGAGTGCCATCGCCCTGCGCGTGCCTACTGCCTTATAATCAAGGGTGGTTTATTTTGTGTGAATTTATACGCTATTTTCTTTTTTTTACTGTTTTCTATCTATACTAATATATAAAGCTGAAGATTTTGTTTGTTTGAACGCGCTAATCTCAGGAACTACTGGTCCGATTTCAAAAAAAAATTTTACGTTGGATAGCTCATTAATCCAGGAAGGCTTTAGGCTAACAATATAGCATTAGGATAAAACATTACGCTGCGACCAATAGGAGCGGAACATATAAAAAATACATATCGAAATTCGAAACCTACGCGGGTGAAACCGCGAGGCGCAGCTAGTTTTTAATAAAATTGCATATTTTAACAGACTAATAACCTGTACTATAATGTGTTAAATTATTCGCCCCTCTAATAATAGTACTATCATAGACGGATATTACAAATACTTTTACATGGCTTAAGCCCTTCGAGCTGTTTGCTTTTAACTTTAACTTTTAAAGGCTAAATTATTGTTAAACTATTCCAACAACGGCATTGGAATGCTTTTGGAAATGTGTCTATCCTTCCATAGGAGGGCTGTACATATATATTTATGTAACAATACATGAAATTACTATTCTCTGAAGGAGTTTACGGGATTAAGAAGAAGCAGATATATATTATAACTAGGTTTCCGCCCACGGCTTCGCCCGCGTGGAGTTCGATTATATCGCGCTTTTTAGATTTCCTTCGGGAATATAATTTTTTCCGGGATAAAAACCATACCCTATTATTTAATTCGGACTTCTAACTTTACGTCTGCAAAATTTCAAATAATAATAATACTTTATTTGCAAGAATGTAGGTTTACAAAAATAGTATGCTCTTCATAAAATAAAAGTGGACCCATTTACATTCTACCAATAGTTGTGGTGTGCAAATATTTAAATTTATATAATTACAATTTCAAACTCATTACATTATAATATATTAGTCATTAATATCAATTTATAAAATGTCAGATTGTATATTTTATTAATTGAAATGTCCACGATTTTCATTATAATGTCAAAATAAAAATAATACTATTAAGTCAATTGATGTCAAATTAGAATAAATAAAATATAATAATAACCAAATTCACTTTCTTTCAACATAAGTAAAAAATTCATTAACTGTGTAAAACTGTTTTTCTTTTAGCCACTGTATCAATTTCTTTTTAAATATAAGCAAAGGTAGTTCTTTAAAAGTGTTTGGTAATTTATTATAAACCTTAATAGCCATGACATAGGAATTTCTTTTATACAAATCAAGCTTGCATTGTGGCAAGCAGAGCCTATGTCTGTCTCTAGAGGCAACATTCCTTTTGGTTACATCTCTATCTTTATATATATAATTCTGCTGTACGTGTGTATGTCATTGAACTCCTCCTAAACGGCTTGACCGATTCTAATGAATTTTTCTGTATGCGTTTGAGTGGCGACCTGGATCGTTTAGATTCACAAATCAACCCGGCAGATGGCGCTAATCGCTTGAAGAAGCATGTGATCTCGGAAACGGCCCTAACGATTTCGCTGAAAATTAATATGTGGTGGTTTTCGGGGACAAAAAATCGATCTAGCTCAGTCTTATGTCTGGGGAAGCGCATATTTTCGAGTTTTATCTTTCGCAATATTTCACGCATAATATGGGCGCTAATTTCGCGCGGCTTGCCATAGCGGCTGTAGCGTAGTCTATATTGGTATGGTCTACTCGCGACGGCTGGTGTTCCTCGGTTCAAACCCGGTCAATCACAAGTTTTTTTTTTCTTTTTAGACAAGTTTATAGTTTTTTTTAATTTTTTTAGTTACTTAAAAATATAATTGTACATAAGAACTAAAAGGCGAAAAAATAAAAAAGATTTTTTTAATTTAATTAAATTTGTACTTATGAACTAAAAGAGAAAAAAATAAATAGAAATAAATAATTATTTAAGATTTTTTATTTTACTTAAAGAGAGAAACAAGAGCTCTAGGGGTAAAGAGAGGTATGATATCTTTGTTACAAATGTAGATGACAATGCTTTCCATGGGTTTCTTCTTTCCATCCTAAATCTGCTGTACGTGTGTACGTCACTGAATTCCTCCTAGGCAGGTCCGATTTGAATGAAGTCTATGTATTTAAATGAAAGTCGTGTTAGTTACTATATTTATAACTCAAGAACCGCTTAACCAGTATGGCTCAAAATTGGTAGGAAGGTAGATAAGAACTGGGAGAAGGACATATCACATAGGATACTTTTTATCCCGTTCCCGCGGTTCCTGTCGTTCCCGTGTGACGTGACATAAGACATGGTTTAACAAAACGCAACTGACATGGAATAACAAAACAACTCAGTCAAAATATAAGTTAGCGGTTCATTTGTTAAAAATGGTACAAACACACTCCTACACTACTCAGCATATTAAAAAAAAGTCTTACCGGTTGAATGTTGATGCATTTATTTAAAGCAAGGAATATAAATGCTCTCTGCCGGTTTAATTTTTTTAATAAAAGCCCCAAAGCAAACTTCAACTTCAAAATTTCTAATATTGTATTGCTGTGCCATTTACCACTTCACTACATACTATAAAACAAAGTTACTTTCTCTTTCCCTATGTTCCTTTGTATGATTAAATCTTTAAAACTGCGAAACAGATTTTGATGAGGTTTCTTTTAATAGATAGAGTAATTAAAAAGAAACGTTTATATGTATAATAACATCCATTAAATTGTGGAGAAACACTATCCCTCGCCCACATGTGGGAGTGATGAGAGGAGGCATAACTCTGTTGCCGCGAAAAATCGCAGTACAGCGGACAGAGCTCCGGCGGGGTCTCATGGCGACATGGAAAGTGTGATTGTCGCAATCCAGCACTGAGCACGCCGCAATAGCGGCGGTAAGTCCTCTCTTTGAGGAGTAGCTAGAGAGGCGCCACGGCGTCCTCACCTTCCGACTGACGTAGGTCCTCACCGGACACGGCTGGTTCGGGAGGTTCCTGTTCCGTATAAGGCGGGAGGAAACGCCAGGGTGACCACTGTGTGCATCGCCCTGAGGACACGGTGGAGCATAAGGTGGAGGTCTGCCCGGCTTGGATAGAGCACAGCCGTGTTCTCGTGGCGGCGATCGGCGGCGATCTCTCGCGTCCGACCCTGGTCCGGGCCATAGTCCGGAGCAAGAGTGCATGGCAAGCTTTCACCTCCTTCTGTGAAGCAGTGATGCTGGCAAAGGAGGAGGCGGAGCGGGTGAGGGAGCGGAAATCCCACTACACTCACGGCTCAAACCGCCGCAGGAAGCGCCCTGGTCGGGAGGCAACATTGGACTCCCAATCGCCGTAGGCGCGGGCTTGCGGGCAGCGAGGGATAGGCAGCTCGCCTCCTTGTAAGAACCAGGCCCGGGTTGACGGCCCATTGTGTTTCACACGTGCCTCAAAGAGATGTCAGCACACCTTGACGGTGTCCACGAGGACTGGTCCACAGGGTTACGGGTTGATTAAAAAAGAAACCATGGCACTGGCCGTTGCACAGGCAAGTGAAGGAACACGGGTGGGTTTTAGTCAATAAAAGTCTGACACGCCCTTCCGCTCCGCCCAGAGCGGGAGAGGTCACTTGATGATTTCCCATCCACAAAAAAAAAAAAACTGAAGAAGAGCAAGAAATTGCACTTGAAGGCGCAGCCTTAGTATGGCTCGACTTCGTGCTTCTCACTCACCAGAGCAAAGGGAGGCAGCCCGTGAAATGGTTCGGTTGGCAATGCGAAATCGTCGAGCAAACCTCAGAGATCAAGCGCTAGATAATTTACGAAACACAAGAAGAAATTAATCAAATACTGATTTGAATCGGGCAGCGTTTCAATACGCATATAAGATAGCGCAATGGCGTTCGCATTGGGCCAATGGATGTTGTTTGCGAGTATTGTAGCACATTAAAGATTTCCGGAGAATCGTCAGGATTGTGCTCCCAAATAAAGAATCATTGAATAATAATATTCATTTATTTAAAATTATCCTAATTTAAGAAGTAGTCATGTGATATTGCCTTTAAGGCGGAACGAAGTTCGCCGGGTCAGCTAGTGCTTAATAAAATTTTCAGGATGTTGTCGTACTAGTAGGCACAATTCTTTAATATACATACATGCTAAAGGTAATATATTGTACTTTTTAAACAGAGGCTTACAGCTATCCATGTACTCCGCTCTACAGATAGCACGCACGCATTTTTTTGTACTACAAACACTTTATTGATATCCACCGAGTTACCCCACAACAAGAGACCGTAGGACAGAACGGAGGAAACGTACCCGTGATAAGCACATAGAGCCGCTTCAGTTGAGACCGTGTCTCTTAACCGTCTTACAGCCAGTTTCTTCATCAAAAGTAATAGCTAAAGTAACGTCATAAAGTAAAAGTAACGGTCAAATCGTTTCTTCACAATTTTAACTGATGGTTTTACTGTAACTTTTGCCTTTAACTTTTACTGCTCATTGAGCGGCAGTAAAAGCTAAAGTCACAGTAATTTTGACAAAGTTGTAGTTTAAATAGGTGTTTAGTTTAGTATTAAAATGTTATGATGAACTTCATCCTGTGAAAGTTTAAGTTCATCAGACGATGAAGTTAACGTTAGTTATTTAACGCGTAGACGTAAAAAGTTTAATATTCTCAAAGATCATTTTTTATGGGACGAAGCTGATTTTCTGTTCCAATACAGAATTTCAAAGGAAACAGTTACATACCTCAGCCTATTATTACAAGATAAATTGACGCCAACCACTGCAAAGTAAGTTTATTTTTCAGTTTGCATTTAACACAATTACCAATAGGTACTTATAGAATCAACTATATTCTTACCAACCTATTCTAAGAACGAACCAACCTATTTTTGGTACAAAAGTCGTAAAGTCGTCATTTTAATAAAATAAATGCATTTTTTTCCAAAGTTATTGTTTTATTTACATAATAACACATTATTGTACAATAATCAAGTGAAATACCAGACATTTCTATACATATTTTGCATCTGCAAGCTGAACAAAAACACTGCTCAGGTAGTCAACCTTTTTAAAGAATATAATGGCAATTCATTTTTGGCATTACTTGACAGTGGATATTACGTGTTGTCATAAGCAAAAAAGGGTCCCCACGTTTTTTTGGGGTAATTACGATGTTTGTCTTGTGGTAACCCTATTGACTTTTAGTTTAGCTGTTACTTTGATGAAGAAACACATTTGCTGTAATATCAGTAATAGTCAAGTAAAAGTTAATACTTTTACTGATACTTTTAGTTGTTGATGAAGAAACTGGCTGTTAGTGCATAGATGAATCTGTCCAATTTGTCACAAACATAGGCGACATGCTTTTTCCAGTCGCAATTTTGATCCAACTGTATGCCCAGAAACGCCGCACTTTGTACTTGTTCTATAGTAGTGTCGTTATATTTGATATTCAAATTTAATGGGTTTCTCCTATATGTTTGAAAATGGATCATTTTTGTTTTGTCCATATTTATATGTAGGTTGTTGGAATTCAACCAGTGTATTACATTTTTGATGGCTTCATTTATTTCATACTCGTAGGTGTCGACTCTTTCACATTTCACGACAAGAGTCGTGTCATCAGCAAATAAAATCACCGAGTGGCGAGTGATGTTTGGGAGGTCATTAATGTATAGAAGAAATAAAAAAGGTCCCAATACACTTCCCTGCGGCACTCCGAAATTATTTTGCTGGTATTCGCTTCTATATGCTACTTTTTGCCATTACTAATTCTGGAGATTTCTATACATTGATGTCGGTTTTTCAAATAGTTTCTTATCCAGTCGTTCGCTTTTCCTCTTATTCCGTATTTCTCTAACTTATGTAAAAGCAATTTGTGATCGACAAAATCGAACGCCTTACTCATATCTAGGAGGATTGCCGCTACCGGTGAACCATCGTTTATCGCGTGGGTGACATTCTTTATTAAATTAAAACAAGCCAAAGACGTTGTCCTGTTTGTCCTAAAACCAAATTGTTCGTCCTTAAGTACATGATGACTAATCGCAAAGTCTTGGAGCCTTCTCAACATGATTTTCTCCAAGATTTTTGACATAATCGGTATCAGAGTTACTGGCCTGTAGTTCCTCATGTCAGATGTGTTACCCTTCTTAAAAAGTGGCTTAACCACCGATTTTTTTTAAATGTCCGGGAATGCACCTTCCAAAAAAGATAAATTTATTAAATAACTTAAGGGTTGACAAATGCACGAAGCTGCCAGTTTGATAACTTTTGTCGTTATGTCATCCAGTCCTACTGCACTTGTATTTTTAAGACTTTGTATTATTCTAAATACTTCCGTAGCATCAGTAGGCTTAAGAAATATTGTGTGGTCATTATTAATATGAATAGTCTTGTTTATCTCGTCAATATCGTATTTAAAATTTGAATTATTAGTCGATTGTATGTAAAATTGATTAAACATGTCACTTATTTCCTTAGGGTCTATAATTGTCCGTTTATCTATGGTTATTTCGTCAATTTCTGTTACAGCACTTAAATCATTGATATTTTCATTAACCACTGTCCATGTGGCTTTACATTTATTTTTGTTATTGACAATATACTTCTTACTTTGCAGCTGTCTAGATTTATATATACACTTTTTGAGAATGTCACTATATGATTTATATTTTTTGTTTAGTTTTTGTCTCTTAGATTTATTGTGTTGTTGACTTAGATAAAGTATTCGTTTTTTTTACGCACGATTTCTTTATGCCTTTTGTCAACCATTTATAGTTTTCTTTATAAGATGACCTCTTTTTTGAAAATATTGGAAAGCATAATTCAAAAAATAGTTTAACAATACCATGAAACTCCCGGAACGCTTCCTGAAAACCATGCTCTTCGTATACACTTGAAAAAGTGAGAGATGATATGCAACTATAGAACTTATCCATGTTTTCCTGACTAAAATCTCTGACCTCTTCGTACCAAGAGCATGTTCCGTACTTTTTATTAATCCTTAACGAAAGCGTCTGTCCCGTTTCATGATCGGACAATGCAAGATGATGCACTTCTGGTTTAACTTGCTTGACGTTGCTTGCTATCTGATCTAGGCACGCCATCTGTCTTGTGGGAGTTTTAATATGTAATTCCAAGTTGAAATTTTTCAAAAGGCTCTTCAGACTTTCACAGCATTTCTTTGGCTTTAATATGTCCAAGTTCCAATCCCCGCATAAGACAATTTTTTTATGCTTTCTCGTCAATCTTATTAGTAACTGTTCTAAATTACCGAGAAACATTTGAGGATTACTATTTGGCGTTCTATATAAACAAATAATAATAATGTTATTTATTTCTACGCCACAAAATTCGAAAATAAAATTACATGACAAGTCATTAATGTCACAAATTTTTTTATATCTCATATTATTTTGAAGCAGTATACACACCCCTCCTCGTTTATAGTCACGTGAGTATGATGCAACTAATTGGTACCCAGGAATTTTTAAAAGCATCTCTGTACCTTTTTTAATAAAAGTTTCAGTCAGACACACTATGTTTATCTTTAGCCCTTGTTGCGATAGTTCGTGGATTGCAAAAGTTAATTCTTCTGATTTGTTTATAGCGCCAGCAATGTTCTGGTGAAATATTCTAAAGTTAAAATCCGAATTAGAGACGAAAACATTTCTGTGTTGGTAAACACAATTTTTTTTCGGATCGCATAGTTATACACGGTGCAACTATTTTAAAATAATAGGGAATGGTTCCCTTTTTGTGGTTGTCGGCGCTTATCATTACCTGGTTACTCAAAGAGGCGGTATTAGGATTAATATTTTGGCCACTGTCGTTTGAATGAGCTTTCTTATTACATTGAAAGTAAAATGGAATAGTGCCTTTCTTAGGAATAGTTGTTTTGCCTTCTGTTTTAGCCTTTGCTGTATTAATTAATAACTTAATATTTTTAAAACATAAAAATGTTTTGTCATAATAATTCGAGTCAATGCTAAAGTTAATTTTTTTACATACCTCTGACAAGTAGGTCTTCTTGTACTGGAAATTACCTTTTATATTCACAAATGAACAATTTTTAAAGTGGCTGGTTATGAATTTTAAGTTATTATTTAACAAACTACAATTCAAATATTTATTTTGCAAAACATTAAATATAAGTATGTTTAGTTTCTGAATTTTTTTTAGCAACGATCCTAATTCTAATAGTATTTTATTTGGGTTGGTATCATTTTCCCCTACACATATAATTAAATAATTATCATCCAAATCTTCCAGTTTGTAAATAGACTTGAGAATCTCTTCTGTGGTGGCGTATGGTTTTGTACTGGAAAAAATATGATAATTCTTGTACTTAGTATTCATTCTAGACTGTATAAGTTGTGTTGCCAATCCTGTAAATTGTTGACCTCCAACTATATAATTGAGAATTAGATTTGCTTTTGTCACTTTTAGTCGGTACTTTATTATTGTTTCTCATGTTCTCTGCATGGTTATTTATCAAAGCGCCATCTAGCGGATTCTGATCGAACTTCTTCAAGCCCATGTTATTATTGTGGAGCGACCCACTCATCATCATTCGACCTTCAGCGCCATCTGTTACACTTTCTTCGCATAATTTGGTCTCTGGTTCGATCAAACTCGTATCAAGGTTCTTTTTGTGTAATAGATCTAGATTATATACCTTACTAACCCTTTTTTTATAATTTGAGTATTTTGTGATACTATTTATTGGTTCACTACACAGGTGTTTTAATTTTATTATGAGATTTTGTTGTTCTTCTGTTTGTTTCTTTAAAGTGCCGTTTTCCATGATCAAGTTATCTATTTCATTGTTAGCGGCAAGTAACTGCATTCTCAGCTGACTGATTTCTTCATTTAGTCTTTCAACCTCCTCGCAGCTTAAGCTAGTAGACATTTGCGGTAAACTTTGTGAAAGAAAATCAGAATTTGTTGATTCGAATGACGAATTTAGTGAGTTAGGTGTTGCTTTCTTTCTACGTAAAGTTACATTTTCAACATCCATATTTATAAGACTTCTCTGTTTGTATAATTAACATAAACAAAACAAAAAAAAAAAAAATATATTTTGCCTTCCTTTATTTATTTAATTTTTTGTTTTTCTTGTACCCACCTCAAAACACTTAATAGTTATTTTCTTCTAAACACCAGGCTCACTGATTTAGTTGGAATTATGGTTTTATTTTTGTTTGCTGGACATAATGAAATGGATTGTTTAAGTGTTGCACCTATACTAATTTGTTAAAGAAGTCGTCTTGACGCTGGTTCGTCTTAATGTTCTGGGTGGTGCGCCAAGATCTTGTTTGGAACATTTAACACTGAATAACACTTTCACTAGTACTTTGCAGCTTTAGGAGCAATATTATGAGTTTATAGTTTATAAGTAGTAAGTAATTAATTTTTTATTTAACAAAATATAACGGAGCCGATCTTAATGTGTCGGTAGTTTTTTTTTTTCAAAGCAATTGGTTCAGTAGTTACGGCGTGAAAGCGGAACAAACAAACAAACTCACTTTCCGATTTATAATCTTAGTAAGCATATACCATTTTGCTTAACTCTGATCTATACTGCTAACAAAAAACTAAAGAATTCGTTTGTATGAACGCGATAATCTCTGGGACTGCAGGTCGGATTTGAAAAAATATGTTTGTATTTGATAGCCCAACTCTTGAGAATCACTCATCACAATTACCCCACATCACGCTGGGGCCATCGGGAGCCCAAGAAAAAGCAAGAAAGAACGCTAACAGCGGCTGACGGCGCAGGCAAATTAAAAAAAAAAACTTAGAAGATTTACTCAGCACGCAGCACTAACACAGTCTATTGTGACGACTAAAGAAAAACCGGACAAGAGCGTGTTGGGCCACACTCATTATAGGCCTACGTAGTTTTCTTTCACAATAAGTATCCCCACTTAGCAGTTAATATGATTAAAAATAATTGTTAAAAAATGGGCTCACTTAGCAGTTAAATCCGGACGAAGCGCTTCGCTTCTTCTTTTATACCGCGTACATCGAGGGACTAGTACAATTTGCCGGCGGCGGTGTTTCCGTCACACTACAATTTGAGTGTCTTCAAGGCTAGAGTGAATAGGCTCTTAATAAACTAGCGCGCTTTACCGTCAACGATCGCATCACTGCTTACCATCAGGCGGGATTGCGGTCAAGCGTTAGTTTATAATTTATATAAAAAAAAAAATGTTAAATAATGGGCTATTTGTAACATTTAGTTGACATACCAAGTACGGAAACCTAAAAACAGGGCCACAAAGGACGATGAAAACTAAAGAAAGAGTTATAGATCCCTATTATTCTATAGCTCATCCCTTCTGACGTCATCAACTCGAAAAATCTTAACAGCGCGAAATATTGTGTACTCCATGTATTACTTTTGGTGCGGTTATTTCCGTTACTTCAGTACACCCCAATTCATTTTTAAATATCACACATCATCATCATCATCATCAACCTTTTTATCGTCCCACTGCTGGGCACAGGTCTCCTCTCATACAGAGAAGGATATATCACACGTTAGAGTGCAAATAAATCAAATACAATGATAAAACTTTTTTTTTTACTTTTTACCACAATATACAGAGTGGTGCTGACAATACGACAATAAATTAAACATCGTGTGCCTCAACACATTCTCAGTCTACCCATAAAAAAATCATATAAATATGTCGATTAGTTTAGTCACAGGAAATTATTTTTCATTTTCACATTTTCTACATCATGTACATGTTGATAAGGAAGCGCTTACAGGTTGATGACCGCCGCATCTAGCGGTACTAAACTTTAATAATAATGGCGCCAAAAAGAAAGTCGATACAGGACCGCGCTGTCGCCACATCGCGCTGTCATTGAACTATAGTACATTACGATATTAGTGCGTAATGATGGTTATAACATGCGAGGCGGAATTTCAGCCCGAGCCGAAGGCGAGGGTGTAATTGAGCCGAGCATGTTATAACCAATACGCACGTATACCGTACGACGTTTTTTAACACACTTGCGAGGAAACAGAAAAAAAAGTATTTTATATTTTGTTCATTTTAAATAAACTCAATCTGTGAATGCACACTGTTGCTTTCCCGCCATTAGTATTATTATTTGCCATTTCAAATATGGAACAGCACGCAACGCGAGTCGTGCGGCGGCGATCAGTTCCATATTTACTTGAAATGGAAAATAATGCTGTTATGGAATTTGTATGGATTATAACTTAACTATTTGCTTTAATAACACACGCGTTTGTTATGGCCCGCTTTTAAAACCGGTGGAATTACATCAGCTTTACGAGCAAGGGTGTTAAAAATATTTTAAAGGATGTTCTATTCCGTTCGCAATTTTATGCGATTTAGTTTGAAATTTTCATTTTTTTTATTTTTGGCACTAGTTTTTTTTTCTATGTTTTAGGAGTATTCCTATGAACCAGCATTGTTCGTGTTTTTATTTATTGTCGTATTGTCGGCACCACTCTGTATGTATATACAGAGTCCTCAACACAATCAAACAACACTCAAAACAAAAGAGAGTGGCACAATATGTATATATTATGCCAACTTTCAGCTTTCTAGTGCTAACAGTCACTGAGATTATCCGCGGACAGACAGACTTGGCGAAACTATAAGGTTCCTAGTTGACTCCGGAACCCGAATAAAATAGGTATTATTGTACACCGATCTTTAAATTCACCACATTACTGTTAGGACGTGAGGGCCTTTACAATTTAAAGGTTTCAAAAATATCAAAACATACAATAGAGGCAATACCCAGGCGTGATCAAACTACTTTATAAGAACAGTAAATAAAGTACCAACACTACTATATTAACTTAGGGACAGAAATTAGGTAAAAACTATGTTTTTATGCATAGTTTTTACATTTAACCCCAAATTTTGAAATTCCAAAGAAGCAGCACCAATATTCCTGAATATCTCTTCGTTAAAAACCTTTTGTGATTTTGTGCAAACAAATAGAAATAGAAGGTTTGAAAGTGTTTGCAGATTTATTATCTGCTAAACTACCGGCAGATTTTGATTTCCCGTTCGTTGTATTTATTTATTTGTTAGCAGTCAGCAGTTCGTTGCTCACCGTTTATTTTGTTTATTCAAGCGTTTTATCCTATTGGATATAGCCTCGACATTATAGTTATATCTTTGCAACACTGTTTTTTTGTATTCAAAGCGTTATTTGCCAATGCTTAACATAATGTTAACCCGAAACCGTCGTATTTTATAAGTATTTCTACTTTTGAAATGGTTCAAGACGCCTATTGTCTCATTAAGATGGTAAACTTTACATTTAGAATAAATTAATAAACGTGATAAAGTTATTTAACTCTTCCTCCACAGTGCTACATTATAGAACCATTGAAGACGTAGTACCGATCAGTCATCATTAAAATATAATTACATTGTACAAACAAATAGCATTAGATTTAAAACAAGTCTAAAAGTAAATTCAAGAGTAAAATGATACCATTTCAAATAAAGGATACCCTCGGGGACTCGACCCTGCAACTGGATAACATCCTTTAATCGTGAAAATTATGTATGAAAGCACTTATTACATAAATAATGTATTACCAGAATTAAACCTCAAGAACTCTGTGACCGCACATATTAGAAACTGATTTAAACCTTTCACAGCCAAATTAATGATATCATTGTTTCGGAGATTCGTGTATTACATTTAAAGTAAACTTCTTGCTACTTACCTACTAATAAAACTGGATTTACTAAAAATCATTAAGCTGTATTTGAAGAATTTAACATACTATGTACAAATCTTAGTATATGCTTTTATACAAAATTGTAGCTTCCAGCTCGGGGTAAAAAAAAAAGCTATAAATAGACCAGGAGCTAGAAATAGATCAAAATATACTCATGGACATGCCTTAGAGATGAGAATTGTGGCACTCCGAAAGAAAGAGAGGAAACAAAGTTTCTTCTCTCTATCTTTATCTCTCTCAAAATCATCAATCATCTATGAGGAAAGAGATAGTGCAAGACCGAAAGCATAGGTCATCTTTCTCACTCTTTTTAAACCAAAAAAATACTTCAGATTATACGCGGACGGCATGTCCATTAGTATACATATGTCTATGAGGAGAATATTGTGGACACAGATAATGCATGGATTACAGAACTGGTCGATTGTTTAAATGCGGTAAAAAAAAACTGTTAGTTACGAAATTATGTCGGTCACAACTGTGGTCATCCATCGGAAGTCATCTATCAACATGCATCAACGTTTGACCGATATTAAGCTGGCCTTACTGTTGTACGTAAACAACGATGTCGAACATTCTACCGTCTTCCGCGCCAAGTTTTATAAATGATTCTTGATTTGCACGAAAAAAGCCTCGATGTAATTAGCAAACATCATTTCTGCATTTAGAATACTTTCTTTTCGTTAATTTTTTTTAACTGTCAGCGTGCCTGAAGTTATTAATAACAGATTTCAATTTAGTCTTTCCAATCGAATATTTTATTTTATTTCGTCGGGGGTTTAGTGGTCGAAAACTCTATTGCGGATCACGAGATCTGGGGTTCAAATCCGGGTCGGTCTGAATGTCATTCAGTTTTACCATCTAGAATTTATTAATAAATGCCAAGAGTCTGGATTTCCACTGGAGGTTACCATAATGTAATGGACCTGCCATTACATTATGGTCACCTCCTGTTAGATGAGACTTAAACGTAACTATCGAAATGTGATATTACTACAATAGACATTATTTTTGAAAATGCTTTAGTTGAATAGTTTCACGTGTATTTTCAAGTTTAGAATAAACACTGATAGTATAACATTTTAGTAATATGTAGTAACTTTTAGCTCGAACACTCAATCTCCGGCATACATCATACATAACTTTTTAAAGCGATATACATCGTGTTCAGGACGATATGTAGGTATACAAACATCTATTACTAGATGTTCAGACCATGGAAATAACTATTTATTTTATAGATATGTTGATGAATGTTGAATATTGATAATAAAGTTAGTAAAATAAAAATATATTTTTTAACTAGCTTTCCGCCCGCGGCTTCGCCCGCGTAGAGTTCGGTTATATCACGCTCTTTATATTTCCCTCGGGAACATCAAATTTTTCCGGGATAAAAGGTAGCCTATGTTCTTCCTCAGGCACTAAAGATTGTCTGTAACAAATTTCATCAAAATCGGTTGAGAGGTTTAAGCGGGAAACCGTAACAGACAGACAGACAGACAGAGTTACTTTCGCATTACGCATTTATAATATTAGTATGGATTTTCAAACATACTAACTTGTATCTACATACCTTGCTTTACATATATCGGGTATATGCATGACTCTTTAACCGAAGCATTTAATAGATAAGCGGCAAAATAGGCCAAACTAAGACCCTTTCTTCCTGCATAGCTCAATTAAATTTAATTAAATGAATTGCGGCCACGTACCGGAAGTTTTCAGGAAATCATGGTCGTCATGGAAAGCCTTGGGGGAGGTCTTTGTCCAGCTGTGGGTCTCTATAGGCTGAAAAGAAGGAAAATAAGAAATGAAATTAAAAATATCTTTGTAACGAGGTTTTTTTAAGTACTACATCCTGCGGTTGATTTGATTTGAAGAAGCTATAGAAGCAAGTCGTGGTGTCCTTGGGGATTCGATTTCAGGTCAGGCAAGTACCAATGTAACTTTTCTAAGTTATATGTACTTTCTAAGTATATCTATCGACACCAATGACTGTTTAAAAGGTGAAGGAAAACATCTTGAGGAAACGCTTGCTCAAGCCGTCTCTGTATGAGAAGAGACCTGTGCCCAACAGTGGGACGATAAAAAGGTTGATGATGATAGAAGCATTTGCAAAAGTTTGTGGATAACATGAAAAACACGGTGTATAAAGTGTCTCTCACTTTATGTTTATGTCTAGCGTTAAGATGTAAATACATTGTGATTCACGTTACGTTCAATCTTCAGCACTTTAAAAATATTTTTACGAGCACTTTTACAAACTTTTAAAGTGAATGTGTGTAATGTCCTGAAAACTGCGATATCGTGTATCATCCGTCACGTACTCAATATTGACAGTTCAATTATTATTCAGACAGTAAGTAACGCGTTCAAGTCATGGAAAAGTTTATTTCCGGGATTTTTGACAGGAAGCTAAGATGAGTGTCACGCGCATTTTTCATTGGTCTTTTAAAATTATTTATAGTGTCGTTTACTAAATAAAAGTGCGTGATTTATGTAGTAAATAGTGCATTCAGTAAATAATGCATAAAGAACATTGAAATATCGCAGCATAGTGGCCACATAATGGCTTAGCATCAAATCTCCTCTTAGTGGGCACACGCAGCCGTTTTTTCAACTGTCATTGGCGATATCCGCCATTATTGTGAAATATTTTTTTAAAGAATTTCTATAATTCGTTACACGTGTTATTGGCAAAATTGTGGTATCTAACCACAGGGGCCATTGAAGAGTTGAAGTAGTATTCACTCTAGAGAAAATAAAGAAAAAAGTTTATTTCCGAAAAACTGGAGAATATTAACGACCTTCCATCAGCATGAGCATCCAGCATCCATTGACGTGCACATTGCTACCTTGGATTCAATAAATAATTTCCAACCTCCGTGCGTTGGTATCAAAAACAATTTGCTGTTTCATAGAATACTGCAATACCTAAGCGGTCAATAATTAGTCATTTTATTTAACCTTTTTTGTATGTACATATATAAACAGACAAGAAAAAACAGAACAGACGAAAAATGCATAATTGACGTTTATTTCATAAGAAATCTCTTCCAACATACCTGCAGTAAAACAATAAATATAGAGATGTATTGTAGACAGCGTGTGAAAAAGTAAAGAACACAACAAAAGAATATAAATTTAAATTATGAGAATATACTAACGTACATACAAAATAAATACATACGTCTAAAATCATCAAAGATAGTGCCTGTATCTGGCACCCCTATAACGCAACCCAAACACTAATGCTGGAAAAGGTACAGAAAATTTTCCTTAGATACCTCTTCCAGAGGTTATACCATTTTTTTCCCTATAAGTACCCCACCTACTATCTCTTAGGGACGTTGGGATTTAACTCTTTGGAAGTGAGAAGAGGCTTTGACCAGCTTACCGTAGCTTGTAAGACATTACGGGGACGTATAGACTGCCCAGAGCTCCTTGGTCTTTTCTGCCGACTATTTGTGCCTGACAAATATGTCGGCCATTGTCAAAGGCGCAGGCACAATCTTTTTGCCAACTCCCCGCAAAAACGGTAGCCAGAGCTGAATCCCCGGTCTGTCGTACCCTAAAAGTGCTGATGCCCTTCTGATGGCCAACCCTGAATGTGATGTGTTTGCGGATGAATGGAATAAACTTATGCGTGTATGTTTGGTCTTCTGTGAAAGAAAGTATGCGAGAGAGTCCACTATTCCATGTTAGTTTTAGTGGTAGTTTTTAAGTTAATTAATGTATTTGTTTGTCTCTATGTTAGTTAATGTAATTGGTTTTGTACCGTTTTAGCTAACTATAAATAAATAAATAAAATAAAATAAAAAAAATCATAACTATATATTATTTATAAAGGGCTTTTTTGTCCGTACGTCATAACTTCCTTCATAAATGAGACATAATTTTCAAGCTTTTCTGGACTACTATGTCGGGAAAATACTTATACAAATTACTCAAATTTCAGTGGTTTTTCGAAAATGTACGATTGAACAGAATGTGCGAATAGTGTGCACGGGTTACCTAGTATATTACTAAAACAACAAAAATTATATAAAGATTGATTTATTTATTTTAATTGCTGGTAAAAAATTTATTGCGTGGTATTTTCATGATTTTTGTCTTCTTGTGTCCTACTACTACTATCTTATACATAATGAACGCAAGCTGTTAGACACTTCAATTAGAGGAATTTTAAGACTAAAATAACATCTGTAATTTCATTTAATGGAATAAAACCATATAAGTATGTATTTATTTTATAAAATTGTTGTTTTGACTTTAATAAAGTCGGTAAATAAAAAGGAAATTCGATCGTACATTTAAGAAGTCTGAGTATTTTATTCATTGCTCTAAGCTATGGCTTAAATACCCTTGGAATGGAAAATCACATTAACTTGTAATAAGGTGGTAGACTTATTTTATTTTGTATCTAAATAATAGTTTTTCGGGGAACACATACATACACATTACATTATAAGCATATAAATGATGGAAGAAATTGATTTAGAGGGCGATTCTGAACAAATTACTTTCAGTTTCGGCGTTTATTCTATTACGCCGTGTAATCGCGTGCACTGCGTGTTTTATGCAATAAAAATTTGAGTGTTAATTATTTTCAGCGAGAAAATAATTTGTAAGTTTAAGCTTACATGTTGCCGGGTCGCTATATCTGCCAACGGCTTCGTATAAACCTAGGAGGAGTCTTTACATCCGTCCTACATAGACTGCGTTCACACTTGCTGTACGTCTATATATCTATACCCCGGGTCGCACGACCGGCTATTATGCTAGGCGTCTGTTTAATGATACAAACCCCCCCTAATCCGTTTACTTGCCGTTAGCGAAGCAATTTAGTAACGATGCTCCTTAATCCTCAGCCCTGAGGGAACATAATTGCATAATAATCTTGACGCTTACTATAATAGCAGATTTTAGACAATCCTATTTTAAGATTCAACGTATGATTACTTGACTATAACCACTGTAAATACCCGAGAGTTTGGAAATCATTATTTGGAGCCTGGCATACCTTATTTTTTCTCTCGGGGTGGAAAATCCTCATGGATGTCCACCGCGACGGGGTCTGTCAGACTCTTACTGACTAAAAATCACCTCGGTGTTCCATTTCACACCTACGCCGGGGGTTGCGAGAATGAACATTGTTTCCGCAACCCCCGACTGATACCGGCCCGCCACTGTGGGCTTCCTCGAGTTTGGAGTAAGATGTTTGACTCTACCCATGACGTCTAAGAGGAGCGCGCGTCTCGAGGATGTCTGTCGCCCTCCCAAACAAACATCAGGACCCATTTAGGGGGGCTGGAAGAGGCCATTATCAGCCATCAGCCGACGCCCGGTGCGTTTGCTGCGGGCCGGGTGAGGAGCCTGGTATACCTAATGTAACGGCATTTAATAATAATAATAAGTTTATTTACCAAAAATAGTTACAGAAATGTACATGTTGATGCTTTCTGGAAGGGTCACTGCATTCTCCTATCAACCCCAGGGTCTCAAAGCAGGGAAAACAAACATGCAAAGCACTAACCTGGATCCAACAGGACAGGAAAAGAGGAATCACCAACGACGGGGCACACGCCGGCCGGTCAGCTATCTTCTTTATGTGGACTTGATGCTGCTTGTTCACTGCCTACACTCGTCAAGCACAGACACACCACCAATATGGAAACTGAGGGTTTATTTGGCCAGTGAAGCCCTTAGAAAGTCAGATATTCGAAATTATTTAGAATAGACGCGGCGTTGTATGCGCTGAGGCCGCCATACTTTTTTCTTTCTTTTTTTTCTCTTGGCACTCTTGAGAGAGGCGCCACCAGCACGAGTTAAGAGAAGCCCGCGCTTATTTAAATCGTCGTTGACGCAACAAGGATGGAAAATGGAAATGCATGGATAAATTATTAGGATAGTTAATGCTTACACATTTCCCCCCACCTGAAATCCACAAGGGTTTCAAGAAGAATGCGAGAAATTAAGAGTGAAATCAGCAATAGCTGGACTGTGAGCTACTGCCGAAAAAATGCATAAAAATCTAGTTAATAAGTGTAGATAATATGGAGACTTATTTTAAATAACCTAAAGACAGTGTGTACTTATACTCTAGTTAGGTATATAAAAGGAAAATAAACTAATTAATTGGTAAGGGACAAACCTTTACCACCGGCCTACGAAACGTCTTTCCGTTAGCAGTTTGGAGAGTAACGACTCTAACTACCTGGTCTGAACCTGCATGCACTTGCACGATACGAGCCATTTTCCAAAACATCGGCGGAGTATTAGGTTCGTTAACTATAACTATGTCATTGACTTTGATATTTGGTTCAGGCAAGAACCATTTGCTCTTTTGTTGCAATGTGTGAAGATAATCGCGTTGCCATACGCGCCAAAAGCTTTGAGTAATTTTCCGAAGCATCATCCAACGAGATCGAGGACACGAATTATCACTTATCGGTTCTTCGGGCAAGGCTACTAAAGGACCTCCCGTTAGAAAATGTCCTGGAGTTAGAACGTCAGACTCTGAAGGATCCGTAGATAGAGTACAGAGTGGACGGGAATTTAATACAGCTTCTATTTTAGCTAATATGGTAAAAAATTCTTCTAGAGTAAGAACTTGAGCTCCAACTACTCGCTTCAAATGATACTTTGTTGATTTTATACCACTTTCAAATATTCCGCCGAAATGCGGTGCTCCAGCTGGATTGAATTTCCAGGTAATGTGGCGATTCGCTAAACCATTTGAAATTTCTGGATAATGCTGATGAAGCAGATTCGCAACCTCATTTAAATATTTATTCGCGCCTACGAAATTTGTCCCACAGTCTGTTACTATTGTATGGCATATGCCACGACGAGAGACAAAGCGGTCTAAAGCGGCAAGAAATGCTTCAGCACTCAATTCTGTTACGGCTTCTAAGTGTACAGCCTTTGAGCTTAGGCACACAAATAAACATAAATAAGCTTTGTAAGTTTTTGCGCCACGACGGCGACTCTCTTTAATGATAAAGGGACCCCCCAGATCTATTCCCGTGGTACTAAAGCAGCGAGCTGGTTGAATCCTGGCTGCAGGTAGCTTGCCCATCATTGGTTGACAAGCAACTGGATTCACTTTAAAACATTTGACACATTTGGATAACACGGTCCGTATCAGGAGCCTTAATCCGGTTATCCAAAATTTTCTTTGAATAAAAGATTGTAAAGAGCGAGGGCCACAATGCAAATATTTTATATGGAAATATTCGACTATCTTTCGAGAGATAGGACATTGTTTAAGTAACAAGAAAGGGTGTAACGCAGATGGCGACAGTTGAGCCTCATCGATGCGTCCACCTACTCGCAAAATACCATCATCGTCTAGGAAAGGTGACAGCTTTTGAATAGATTTTACACAAGGTTCATTTTTACGCACCCGGTCAACTTCCGAAGTCATGTAATTATCTTGACTGAATTTAACCAGCACTTTCATTGCTTTTTCAAGCTCAGCACTACTAAGAGGAGAGAGATTTCGGTCTTGCCTGGCCGTTTTAGAGTTAGAAACAAAACGATTACACCATGCTACCATTCTTTGAATTTTTGTAAATGAAGAATGTTTAGAAATTAAGTTCAAAAGTGGATTCTCATCATCCGTAACAAGAAGACTTCTACTTTCTATTGATTTAAGTTCAGGCAAGTTCTCCTTCGGAAGTAATACCTGCCTTTTAGGCCATTGCTCAGGTGATTCTTTCAGCCAAGAAGGCCCTGTCCACCAAAGCGGGTGATCTAGAATCTCTGGACATGATACTCCGCGGCTACAACAGTCGGCGGGGTTATCATTTGTTGATACATAGTACCAGCGATCTCGACTAATTAAATCAGTTGTCTGAACCGCACGATTGGCTACATACATTTTTAGTAAATGAGGGTCAGTGTTAAGCCAAGACAAGGTAGTGCTGCTGTCTGAATAAGCTCGAATGGAATCGATGGAAATTTTATCTTTAAGTAAATTATACATGTGTGATAGAACTTTTGCTAGAAGCACAGCTGCGCTTAGCTCAAGTCGATTCACCGTTGTTGGTTTTAAGGGGGCAACTCTAGATTTCCCTATTAACAAACTGGTCGTGGTTACATTACCGGGTTCATTGGTAACTACACAAATATAAACACAACAACCATAACCTTTCAAAGATCCATCACAAAAGCCAACTAAATGTACTTGAATAGGATTCGAAGGTATGATTAAACGCGGGAGAGTAATATTTTGTAAATCGGACAGATTTGCAGCTATTAAATGCCATTGTTTGACTAAATTTTGGGGAATAGTTTCATCCCATGATAAATTTAAACGCCATAGATCTTGTAGCAAAGATTTAGCGGCAAAAACGACAGGACAAATCCATCCAAGACTGTCAAAAATGCGAGCTACCAATGAGAGTATGGACCGTTTTGTGAATTTCCATTCGAACGAGTCAGCAAACGTATAAGAAAAGGTATCGTTAACAGGATTCCAACGAACGCCCAATATTTTGACAAACTCACTTCCCGATTCATCAAAAGATTTGGAAGTTTGACAGAATTCTTGAGGGATATCTGTCAGAAGACGAGGATCATTAGAGGTCCATTTCCGTAGTTCAAACTGAGCCTTTGATAGTAACGATATAATATCGTTTTTTAATGCAATAGTTTCTTCGAGAGAAGATCCGTCAGAGGTGATATCGTCCATAAATGTCTCCTCTCGGATAACCTGTGCTGCACGACTAGAATACTCAGCACCGTGGTCTTCAGCAAGTTGATGAAGTGTTCGAATGGCTAAGTAAGGAGAACTACTAACTCCGTACGTAACGGTATTGAGTTCGTATTCCTTTAAAACCTCAGTTGGGTCATTACGCCAAAGAACGTGTTGATAACATCTTTCTTGCGGTCTTATCAATATTTGTCTATACATGCGACGAATATCCGCAGTAAAAACAACTTTGTGAATTCTGAATTTTGTGAACGATGTCTACTTGAAGTTTTGGACCCACATGAACAATATTATTTAGTGACAGGTCACTCGAAGTCCGACTACTAGCATCGAAGACCACTCGTAATCGTGTCGTGGTACTCTCAGGTCGGATTACACAATGGTGGGGAATTATATAACAGTCAGTAGACGAGGACTGCACTGGCTGCATATGTCCGAGATCCTCGTACTGTTGCATAAATTCTTTGTATTCAGTTTTTAACTCATTTTGACTAGCAAGTCTTTTTTCCAAATTTAGAAAACGATTAAACGCTTGTTTATATGATTCTCCTAAGGCTGGAGCATCATCTTTAAGCATAATTGGTACAACATAACGCCCATCGGAGGTGCGATACGTGCCTTCTTTATATTTTTGTTCGCATATTTCATCCTCGGGACCGGAAATTTTACATTTCGGCGGCTCCTCGGACTCCCAAAACCGTTGAACGATCTCGTCGAGCGCACTAGAAGACGCGACGAGGAGCGTAACGGGTGTAGCCGGAGTTTTAGCTACCACGTTTTGAAGAAACTGACCACTTATCACCCAGCCGAATACACTAGAGAGTGCGCATGGAAAGCCCGGGCCTGGACTGAAACGTGAGCCAGTATATATCTGGTCAAAACAGTCTACTCCTAACAACAGATCGATCGGACCGGATTTATCAAAGTCCTGGTCGGCGAGATCCAGATGTGTAAACTTATCCTTGACGATTGTCGGCAACGACACCGAAGGAATCAGGGATGTGATTTTAGGTAGAACCACTAATTGAATATCAAACTGAGGAGTGTCACTCAATCGAGGTATTATTGAACCGAAGGTGTGACCTTTAATGCTACACACATAATTTTGACCGATGCCACTTACATTTAATTTACATTTCTTGATATGTAAACGTAATTGTCGCGCACAGCTACTTGTAACAAATGAATCCATCGAGCCACTGTCAATAATTGTACGGACATACTGCCACGAACCATCCGATCGCTTCAAACGAACTACTGCTGTACCAAGAATTTTTGTGCTAATAGGTTGATTTGAAATGTTTGACTGGGTAGCACCAGTTAGAGTAGTGTTCATATCGGGATGCTGGGATGAATCCAGTTCACTAGTATGAGACAGTAAACTCTTATGCTCTTCATGTAACAAAGTATTATGCTTTGCATTACAAATGAAACATGTTGACTTAGATTTACAATCGGTAACAGTGTGACCCGGCCTTAAGCAGTTTTGACATAATTTTAAATCTTTAACTAATTGTTGTCGCTGTGTCATATTCATAGAATGCAATTTACTACAACGGTAGATTGAATGATTTTCATTACAACACACACAAACAATCTGACTAACTTTATTATTATTGTTGGAAGAAATTAGAGATGATTTTGGTTGACGCGATAAATAATCTTTATTTGTATTAGGCCGATTTTGTTTGCTTGTAGAATTTGATGATGGAATATTAACTGGTTGGCTAACTTCTAATACTTTTATGTAATTTTGTAAATAAGTAATGAAGTTATTAAATTTCGGAATTTCTTCCGTGTTTTGTAATTCAAACCTTTTTTTTGTTTCTGTATCTAAAGGCCTAGACGCAATGTAAAATAAAATAAATTCGCATAAATCATCAATACACAAACCGCGCAAGGCATTAACGCATTCATAAAGTGTGTTAGATAACTCAGATAAGTTAGACAAAGATGGTTTTTGTATGGGATTAATTTTAATTATTTTTTCTAAATAAGCTGTTGCAAGAATACGCTTGTTGTCATATCTGTCCAGTAAAGTTGCAAAAACCACTGAATAATTTGCCGATGTCACAGGCACGCCCTTCGCTAATGTCAGTGCATAACCAGATAAACATGACAGCAAATAGTGAAATTTCTCAGTGTCGGATAATGAACTATTATTATGAACAAGTGCTGTATAACTATCTTTAAATGTTTGCCACTTTTCTATATTACCATCAAACTTTGGCATTTCCAGCTTAGGCAACTTCACTTGCGAACGCACGTGACCTTGACCTAATTCCGAGTGACAGCCGCTGCCTGCGCTCGCATCGAGAGAATCCGCAAACTCAATAACATAGTAATACAACTCATCGAATGACAGTAACACTTTATGATCGATAACAAACGAAGGGTTAAGCTTTAATTGCAACTGGTTAACATCATCGTTGCATTCCAAAAATCTATTACGAATCTCGTCAATCTTTTTGTACCTAGCTCGAAAAGCTGCAAATTTAGTTTTAGTTTCTTTAACTGTTCTGGCTAAATCGTAAAGTATCTGCATACTTTTAAACTCATATTCCCGCCTTTTAATAGCGGTTATTAATTCCGCTTCGCTCATAGTTCACTTGGTATACGATATCCGCACGCTCAAAAGGATAAAAGTTATAAAAGTAGGTAAAACGGAAAAAGCGTAAGCCGGTAGGTAGGCAGCAATGCACGCGCGAACGTATTGACTGACGTAACGACGTAACGTAAACGTAGCAACTCCCTTTCGATACGCATGAGTCATACAAAATTACGCAAATGAAATACAAGCACACACGTCTTAAAGTTATTTGTTAGAATATAAGTTTTGACTTTGCGGTAGTTCAAAGCTAATCCGTCTCCCGCCGGAGACAAGTACTACGAGTGTAGGTACCTCGGTACTAAATTCGAGAAACTTCGAACTCACGTTTTTAAAAGTAATTTATGCAATTTGTTATTGAATACAAAAAAATGCAGCTTATTACAAGGGAATTAACGAGGTATGAATGTACGATTGAATAGTCAATCGGTCTCAAATAGGAAACAATAACTAGGTATCATGGAATGACCTAGGTTTTATTTAGACACTTAGAACTTGAAAGGCACATTGAAATTGCCTTAAGTAGGTAAGTATACAAACAAATTATAATTGGGATTACGTATTTAACGTAATAACGAGAATGGAAAGATTTAATTTCCGATAGTAGGTATTTTTGAAATAACTACGCGAGGAAGATTCCTCACAGGAGGCACCATAATTAATGTTGATGCTTTCTGGAAGGGTCACTGCATTCTCCTATCAACCCCAGGGTCTCAAAGCAGGGAAAACAAACATGCAAAGCACTAACCTGGATCCAACAGGACAGGAAAAGAGGAATCACCAACGACGGGGCACACGCCGGCCGGTCAGCTATCTTCTTTATGTGGACTTGATGCTGCTTGTTCACTGCCTACACTCGTCAAGCACAGACACACCACCAATATGGAAACTGAGGGTTTATTTGGCCAGTGAAGCCCTTAGAAAGTCAGATATTCGAAATTATTTAGAATAGACGCGGCGTTGTATGCGCTGAGGCCGCCATACTTCTTTTCCGTTTCTTTTTCTTGGCACTCTTGAGAGAGGCGCCACCAGCACGAGTTAAGAGAAGCCCGCGCTTATTTAAATCGTCGTTGACGCAACAAGGATGGAAAATGGAAATGCATGGATAAATTATTAGGATAGTTAATGCTTACACAGTACACAAGTAGATACAACTAATGGGTAGACTTATTCTAGGCATTACAATGTGTTGCAAAAAATTCTGTACATAATTATAGTAACCCTGCATCTTAAACTAGGCTAACCTGTATTTTAAGAGACACTATCTAGCTCTTAATGAGCTAGATACTCTCTCTTAAAATACAATACATATACAAATTCATCATTTTTATACAACAGTGGACAGCGTCGATCTACCGTTCAAACTTGACAGCAGTAATAGTTATGCGTGTACGAGTAAAATGTGGAAGGGATGTGTCGTGGTGTGGTGTGATGTGGTATATGCTTGTTATGAGTTTGTGTGCGTGATATAGGAGTGAGTGTGTATGGATGAATGTATGAATATGTTTGTAAGTGTGCTTTTTCATTTAGGCGAGGTAAGTGAGTAAAAACTCCGTGTATGTGTAGTCTTTCTGCAGTAGCCACTCTGTTACAGTTTGTTCTAATGTGTGTGAGTGATTTAGTTAACATCCTAAGATCTTGTTATTAAGATGTTTGAAATAATCAGTCGGAAAGTCTAAAGTAATCAATTATCAATGGAACAAGATCCGACAAGACATAAGCAAAGTAAAAAAATATGAATGTCACGTGATCAATCACATCGACCTGTGCTACTAATTCTTCGTTTTCGCTTAAAATTATTTTAGATTTATTTTCTTTTGCTCGGCTCTTAAAAGTTCTAGCGTTATGTTAGAGCCTACAGCCATCCATTTCTTTTAAAAAATGATACGGACGACAGCAGGTCAAGCTACCCGAACTGTGAAATATTTCTAATCAACCTTGAGCCTTAATGTTTTCGAAAATCTATTAAAAAAAAACCTGACAGATTGTAGTAGCTTGGTGTGCTGTCTGTACTACCAAATGCAAAAATACTTTTTCAAATTCGAAAGGTTGAAGAGAAGCGTGTAAACATACAAAAAATCTCTTCAACTAATAAATCAAAGGAGTTTTTTGTGAGTTTATGTTTGCAACTTAAATCGACACATGATAATTATTGCTGCCAAATTATTGCATATGTCATACATTGCTCGTTTTTTAATGTCGAACAACCCCTCCCGCTTCCCGCACCGGTTCGTTCCCCCATCGGACACAATACTCGTGATAGATTGGGAAATAACATTACCCAAACGTACAGGAACACATCCTTCTACAAGTTATGTAGGTATATCAACGTCGGTTCGTGATTTATCATTACGTAATTTGTTATTTCATTACATGTTGTTGATTGCTGTGCTGTCAGAAGCTATGTTTATAAGAAAATTTGGAATCTGGGTCCTGAAGTGATAACTTTTCTACTTGTTACACAATTTTCATGTTTTGTTTGTATAGTTAAAATAGTTTAAGCCAGATGTCCAAGGATACATGTAGGTAACAAGCAGAGCTACGTTTGTATTGGAAACTGAGTCAATACAAGCTTTACAGTTGCACAGAGGTATGTAGGTACCTACAGGTCTTGTATACGAACGTCGCCACGGGATAAGCCTTGTCCCGGAATCCTCCTTGCGACACTCGGGAATACTGGCTTAAAAATTAATTAAGTGGAAATCCTAACAGATTTGCTTTTAATTATATTTTTTTCTAAATCTTTCGATAATGTTAATTAGTGGCCTTCTGTGGAAGGTATCATTTTAATTCCGCATTGTAATATAATTAAACATTTAAAAACTATGTTACCATAAGAAAAAACTCAGGAATTGCAAAAATTAAAGAGAATATATTTTAAGGTTATCAGAAAATACAAGAACATTAATTTAGCCGTCAATTTATTTACATAAAAGACTTACTATGTAAATATATACAAAAACAAAACGATATTTAGGCGCCGAAATACTCGTCTCCAAAAAGAGATGGATTGGAATCTCAAATGATCCAAACAATCTTCAGTTCTAAACTAAGAACAAATAAGATTGAATGTCACAAAAATGTCAAAAAAAACTATTTTTTCGTTCTGTACTTTAAAATACCTGTATACTTTTACTACATCACTTTTATATGGTAAAAGAAAACTTAGTCCGAATCCCACTTCTTAGTTTTTATTTATTGTAGCTGAAGTTTTGCGTTCTAGACATAACCCAATATGTTAGAATAAACTTATAAACATTGTTGCTACCTAATATATTTGGCGAAAGTCAAACATAATGTAATAATGACAAAATATGTCACGGGTCTAAGTCAAATAAAAGTTCAGAAATGTTTTTAAATTGAGTCCACTCCACAGCATAATCAGTCTACAATGTTGGGACACAGGTCTCGTCTCGGTGAGAGGCCTGGCACTGTCAGTCATAATGGGTTTCATTTTGACTGTTCAACAACATTCATTGCCTCATTTACGTTGTTGAGCAGACACATTTTTATGAACATATGGAGCAATGGATTAAGCATATGCTTCAAAAATTTGTGGTAATAATATGTTACGCAATTAGGGTGCAGGTCTCGTTTCGGTGAGAGGGAGTGAGCCATAATCCGCCACGCGGGCCCAGTACTGGTTGGTAGATGCATACATTTTCGTTTTATTTTTTTTTTAAGAATATTTTTTAAATTGAGTCCACTCCACAGCATAATCAGTCTACAATGTTGGGACACAGGTCTCGTCTCGGTGAGAGGCCCGGCATTGTCAGTCATAATGGGTTTCATTTTGACTGTTCAACAACATTCATTGCCTCATTTACGTTGTGATGAAATAGTTTATTCGGGTTTTAATCTACGATAACTCGTAAATCGAGAAATGCCTATAAATCTTTACTCCAAGAACAATAGTACAAATAAAAACTTACTTTATCGCTGACGCTTGCGCTTCTAGCGCTGCATACGGACAAAGCGCTAGCTACCTTTCTACAGCAACGCATTAGCAGAGAATATCGTATCCCAACGTGCTTATCGTGACCAACGATGCGTGTAGAAAGGTCCATTCATGTTCCAACTTACATATTTAAGAGCCTTGAGATTTTCGAGAGCCCTTTCGATTCCTGCCTATTATCGGCTATGACGAAAGGAAATCTTTAGACGACTTATATATAGCATGTTAAATAAACACCGCTGGACACCGGTCGTTTCTACTGAGATCTTTGAGACAAGGTCATTTGGGCCCTTTGTGGAGTTTTTTTTTTATTTTTAGTATAAAACCCGCCACACGTTATCCAACCCACTGCAACTCCTGAAAGCCAGAATCAACAGAGGAGACCGCCAGAAAAACGCCGAGCAATGAAACTCGACGAGTCCCGGAGAAAAGATTCAACTAGCTTGGGTCCCGCAACGAAATTAATCAGAAAAGAATAGCGGAGAAGTAAGAAAAAGATATTTTTTCCATAATAAGCAGGAGACAGAACAGAACTAGGCCAATCGGCACAAAGGGACATTATTAAAATTGGGAGAAGCCCAGATTGCCAAGCACCACGGAATAAAATTTGATTATGTTAATGGGTTAAGGATAGTCCCTAACCATAATTTTCTGTGTCAGTCTATGCTTGAACAACCCTCCCAATGTTTCTACATCCAGATCTTCATAGAACTATTGAGACTATAAACGCGAATATCAAAATATTAGTTTTACGTAAGAGTCACCGCTTAAGTAATCTATCAAATCCATGCTTCATAGAATGCATTAAGCCCTCAAGCCAAACCTTCAGTGACACAAGACGTAGTACAACATATGCCAACGACAAGATAATCTACTAGAAATATGCTCCTCTTATCCTCGCAAAGGTAACGTGTCATGCCGAGGTTGCGATGTTTCTCACAAGGGCACGCCGACTTGACGCAAACTTGACAGACTGCCAACTATCGACCGATGAGATGATGTTAGTCAATGTCAACAAGCACTCCAAACGATTCATTATCACTTAGCAGACTTTAACTGGTTAGCCGTTAATTTAAACCTATGTGTTTTGCCTCTTCATCTATTTCTGATCTTCAAAGAGACTTCAGTGTGTTTTGAGGATATGCATGCCCCTTTTGTGAAGTCACTCAACCGTAGTTGGTGTGGATTACCTATCAATTGAGGGTTTATGGAACTTTCGCAATGTTCAAGTAAGAACGTATTTTCCCAAATCCGGGATCATAAAACAGGATGAAATGCATTACTTTTTGTTCTGAACCAAAAGAGTTTGAACTTAGCGGCTAGACATTCATCAACTGCGTAACGTTTTCACAACTATGTTTTTAGCGCTAAGACCTCCCATTGTGTCACCCTTTGTAAAATCTTCATATTTTTGTTCTGTAATTTACATGGTATATATAATAAAGAATCGAATTCTATTCTATGTTGGGGCTTCCAATCTAACCGCTGCATGCTGCTGAATAGCAGTAATTCAGTTGTTATGACTGTCTATCTGATCTGCACAACTTATTTATTGCGTAATCGCAGAACAAGTCTGATTATCAATCAGACTTTCGGTTTTCTGAGGACCCGTAACGACAGTTAAATTATATCCTGAAATGATTTTAATTGGGCTTAGGCATAGGACATAGGTTACTATGTCCTATGCCTAAGCCCAATGGCTTAACGGGCTCTCCGAGGCATGGAGTGGACTTGGTATTTAAAGATGGTCATCCATCCAGCTTAACCTGATTGGTCCAATCATGCAGATGTTATTTGTTAGCCACAAGTCCCTTATTTCGCCGAGTAGATGAGTCGCCGAGTCTTCAAAAGTCTCCAAGTCCTTAAAACAGTAGTAGTAATAGTATTTCGTAAATACCTACCACCGTTCAACCAGCAAGTAGTAAATAAAAGTTTCCACTATTCGTTAAAATAAATCCAAATGCAAATTCGACACCAGAAACGTTGAGTCGAGACAACTGATCTACATCCAACAGCATTTAGTATAATTCTAAGACTTTAAAATCTCTTTTAAATCCGATCGCGATGGCGCTCTAACGAGGGAAAGCTTGTTGAGCTGCTCTAGAAAAACTCCCGCATGAGTTAACACCTCACGGCTCGGCCAGAATGCACCACACCGCTTATTTAAAAAAGGAAATGAATCTAACACCACCCCCCACCTAACCCCAACTGAATTTTACATACTTTTCCTACAACCTTTGTGAAGAAAATAAAGTTTACCATAATATTGTGTAAGATGAAGAGAGTTTTGAAATGTGTTTAGATTTTAGCGTCATCTTTTAGTGTTTCTGTTGATCATACTCTCTGCAGTTGAAAAGTTTGTATTTAGTGGACAATCAGTGAAAATTGTTTTTGCTAGCGGCCGGTACTATATTTTGAAACTAAATAGGTCATTCTCATGTTCATATTCGCGTTCATTCTCTATAGTTTACCAAATCATAGACCGATCACATATTCTGGAAAAAAAAACTGTAAATAGAACTGGAGAAGCGATCAGTCAAACGTTACGCGACAACAACCAACTTGTAAATTATCTAGCTATGAGCGATGGCCTTTACATCTTCCTCTAAACATGAAAATATGGCAGATGCCCTTCATCTATCTTAATAGTGGACAGTGTGTCAAGGTTCGAGATGCCTTTCAACACAACTTTTGTACATACGATGTTCGCCACATAATAGCACGTTTGTATTTGCTGTGGTCGTGGTGGCCTAGTGGTTGAAACACCAGCCTCTCAAGTATGAGTGCGCGGGTTCGATTCCAGGTCAGGCAAGTACCAATGTAACTTTTCTAAAGTTATATGTACTTTCTAAGTATATCTTGGACACCAATGACTGAAGGTGAAGGAAAACATCTTGAGGAAACCTGGACTTTGAAATCGCCAACCCGCATTGAGCAAGCGTGGTGATTACGCTCAATCCTTCCTTGATGATGATTTGCTGATACGAAAGGCATAGGTGTACCTATTTCATGTCTTATGTGTGTTGTGGGGTCGAGGCTTTTGCTATCAATGGGTCTCATATGTACTTAGATTCCAGGATGCGACTGAAAATTTCTGGATAGAAAAACTCAATGACACTTTCCCGTACCCCAGTATTTTTGTTGTTATTCAGCATACGTGCGGCTACTAGACTTGCAGGCTAGCCTTTACTAAATATTCTGGTATTATTTTCGTGGTACTCAATCCGGCAATGGTAAAGTATATAGGTGCCGATACACTAGATAAAACCGCGTTTGGCTTAAATATTGTGAGCAGAAAATTTATTAAACCGCAAAATTTTATGGCAGGTTGCCATATTATAGAATATACAACCAACAGTAAGAGTTAATTACAACAAAAAGCTTTAAAAATTATAAAAGTATGTTTATAACGAAGTGTATTTCTCGGCATAAAAATCTGCGTTTCGTTAGTATCCAATCAAGCTATTTGAGCAAAATATTTGAGGTGCAAGCAATCACATAATGGCAAATTATTCATTAATTTTAAGTGCAGCAGTCGATTAAATAGAACTTGAACAATGGAATAGATATTTGTACCTACAAGACGCCACAAACAAACAACGTGTCATGCTGACGTCACACGAATTCTACATCTCGCAAGAAGAGTTTACCACCATACAACTTCCTAAAAATCAAAATCGTTATATATATATATAACGATTTTGATTTTATATACTATAGTCCATGGTGCCTCACATTCACAAACTTGAAAAGTGCTTTTACATTATACAATACTATTGCAAAATAATGGTAGCAAAATATTGTGCACAACGTTGAAATAAACAAATAAAATTTAAAAGGAATATTTAAAAACAGAAAAAAGGGGGAATGGCATCTCTTCCAAACCTACAAAATTGTCTGTGGCTGTGGAGCAGGACTGGCATTTATCCAAGCATTTTTATCAAGGATATAATCTTCCAGTTTATAATATGCTTGCTTACACAGCGTGCGTTTAATGCATGTTTTAAATTTGGGCTCATTGAGCTGTTGAATGTCTAGCGGTACTTTATTATAAAATTTTACACAGTACCCCATAAAAGAACTATTTACTGTAGCTAGTCTGAACCGAGGTTGATCTAATTTTGTTTCTATTCCTAGTATTAAAATTGTGCCTGTCACTTATCTTCTAAAAAAGATAACATCGGGCAAGTGCCTGCCAGACACCAGGCGTCGTGTTTCGGTAACTGGTGTCACGTAGCTGGCCATGAAATCGGCGGTACACAACACCTTTCGGCCAGAACTCTTCTTTGAGGAACTTCTCGAGATGATGTGTCGGAACACGCACCACGAACGACTTGAAATTCGTGTTGTGACGTGCCTCAAACTCTTGACTCTCAAAGTCCAGTTGGTCTTGACGCGCAGATACCCCACGATCTCCTCAATCTTCGTGGAGTGGTGCAGTCAGGACAGTTATAGCGTACCCATCTTGCCAGAGAATCCTCCCTTTTCTTTGGAGGATGAGTGAACTTTACTCCCTGTTCCTTTGTTGTTGTACCTGTGGAGGCAATCCTCCACATATTCGTATTGGAAATCCTTCGTTTCAGCTTTGCACTCATATTAGTTGGTCTTTGTACTGCTGTTACACCGTACTTGCGTAACACACTCATCATCATCATCTCCGATTTAATCCCAGTCGCATCCGAAGCTTTTTGAGCTTTGGAGTCTAGGGTCCGCTTTACCAGCCATACTGCTGATTTTGGCTAAACTTCAATATTTTCCGTGAAGCGACTGCCGTCTGACCTCCACAACCCGAAGGCGATATCGAAGCATTGCAGCTAGACCGATTGTTGGACTTTTGAGGGCTCCAACAACCCTTAACGACTGCTATTAGATGTTCGTATGGCAACCGGGACCAACGGCTTAACGTGCTTTCCTAGGCACGAATAGACCGGTGCAAATATTCATATTCATGCACACAAATATTTGTACTGCGCGGGGATCGAACCCGCGCCTCCTTGCGCAACGGCTGCGTTCACTACCGCACGGAAGCTTTCTTGCATAACACACTATCAAAACCATATCATTATCTGAATAGTTTTTAAGGAAATTTGATGTTAATATTCATTGCTTCATGAATTCGAAAAATTTGTCTGTTCAACAAAGTAAATATCGCAATGATTGCTGTTGAACTGTCAAAATGAAAACTATTCTTAAGTATTTTAGTGTGTTACGCAATTACCCCCTGGTAGTAAGAACTCGTCTCCGGAAGCGACTAAACACCACATTAGTTATAAGGTAATTAATTATTTGATACAATAAAATCATAAAAATCTTGCACATTAAAATAAAGGTCACGACTATTATATTAATTTTCATTAAGCAGACGAAAAAAAATATTTTTCCTCAGGCAGAGACGAGTTTTCAGCCTATTTGCAATTCAACCCTTATAATTTGATAAAATTGGTGTCTCGAGAACATAATTCGTTTAGAGATTTTCTTCAGAGCGATTGCGTCTTAAATGTATAAGGACATAATTTAATATCTCTTGAAATTATTGGAGTCATATACTACGTGTTTAATTAATAGGCTCACAAATTATCCATAGACTACGGCTTTTATACCTACAAAAGTATTTATTTAATTGAAAAGGTAAAAGTTATCGTTAAGCTTTCCCCAACTGAACAAGGATATGGAAATTAAAAATGGCATATTTTTAACAAAAGTGCTCGTCTATCGTCTATCTTTCATGATATACACATGGTGGTAATCGGCTAGGATGAACAGTGTGATATTCCTGCAGTCTAAAATACAATTTATTTTATGGACCAATACTGTTCCACATGTGTGCACCTTGTTTTATATTTGGGACCGAGCGAAACACTCCGCTCCTGAAGGAATTTACCCTTTTCTTCACTAAAAACAAATAACTACGAGGACCAGTCTACTCTACCTGCCGCAAAAACAGTATAAAATTCTAATAATATTTACCAACGATGACTGCAGACGTTCCGAGAATATTCGTTATAGGAAGATATTCCTTTCTATAAATAGAATTTATTGATGTCTTTAAAATTATAACCAGGATTTTTTTTATCAGATACCAGACTCCTTTTTGGACATTTGTACCCATGTAATTAGTAAGTACTATGCAATTTTATCTTTTTATCAATGTAAAAGTCTAGGTATTGACATTGTCAAAATAACCTACAAAAACAATTCAACCTACCTTGCCGTACCTTATAGTAATATAGCCTATATCTATGAGCCGCAGGCAGGAAATGAAATTATATAAAAACAAGAATTTTGTAAAATAGATTGAAGATGTAGGCAATAACTAATTGGAGCCATAATATGAAGGAAAAAAACTTAGAACGTTTCGGAAACGGTCTGTTATTCCAGAGGGCGTACACCAGTAGGTATGAACAGCATTCTGAAAGATTTACTCACACAATACCACCGTACGATTGAATACTGTGAATACCGTCTAGCTTCAGCCATCAAATTTTTCACGTCGGCTATAGAATCCAACCTTTCAATAGCCGGAAATTGCTTGCTGCTGCTTGGATACCTAATAAGTCAAATGTACTTTGAAAACTACAACGCGTTCCTCATAGCTAGTATGCTTATACTATCAGGGCAGTTCCTAATCACGTTATCATCCGAAGCATACGCAGCTATTGCAGACTTGCCTCAGACAATTTCACCGAATTTTGGTATGAGTCGCTTTTCCGTTAATGCAAATAATCTCACGATCATCGAAGAATACCAGGTTCTGTACGACGCTTCAATAATAACACAATGACGTAGAAAGTCTTATTCAAATGTTGGTAGACTCTGTTCAAATTTATATTTCATATATTGGACATATGTTGATGACTGTAGGATATGTACTGGAACAGGTCGATTATTTCCCAGCTCCTCTGCCGAGCGCCTTAGTGCTTCTGGGTAACTTACTGATACTGATGACCTCGGGTACATTCGTACGCGGCCGTGAAAGCCAGGCCGCTGTAAATATCATATTTTTTATTTGCAATGTACTTGTATTTCTTTATGATTTACTCGTCGCTAATGATATGTATTATGACGAGGCAATTTATGACAGTGACTGATAGTTTACTAACTGTTAATGAACATAATTAAAAAAATTACCTTCAAAAAAGTGTTTTTATTAACATTTCGTGAATAAATTGTTGAGGCAAAAATGGTTGGTTTTCCGTTTTTGGATGTTGGTGAAATTGAGGGGCAGGGTTCAGCGTAGAACAAATTGTAAAGTAATAAATAATCCTCTTGCAACGGGTAATTAATGAAAAAGGGTCTAGGCATTATAACAGAATTTTAATTGGTTACGTGATAATGTTGGCATAAGAAAATTAAAATTCTTGCTCGGGGCTGACTAAGCAAACTGCCAACAGCGAAGTTTGTCTCTTATAGTAGACTTAGGTAATAAGTATTATGAAACTAAAACAAAAATTAAACTAAGTATTTAATTGCACGAATATTTTAACTGATGACGGACATTCGTTATTCTTTGCTCAAAAACTTAATTTTTCAAATAAATTATACTTTTTTAAATTGTACGAAAAGAGGAGTAATAATTTATTTATATATAATGTAATTCAGTTCTTTAATATTAATTTCAATTACTAATTAATTATTTATTTAATAAAAAGTTTACATGTACTTATATTCAGTCAAGACTAGCAAAACCATACAGTTTATAGTACCTACTTAAAAATAAACTAAGACTAAAATACTGTTTATAACAGTTGCAAGTAATGATGATTCGGAATTTGAGTGTTAAATAAAGACCCACCCAAACTAGGTTTAATCAAATCTGTGTTCAAGGCAAAATGTCATTACTCAGACAGAACATTCATACTCATGTACACTGAATATCTGCCATTAGGCCAAGCGATGTAAGGCTTTAAGTGAAGCTTATCGCAAATGTATGAAGGCTTCAGTATCGCTTTGTGCCGAACGAGCGATTTCGAAACAAGCCCCTAACAGACCCATTCACACCTAGATCCCGATGGAATAACCACTTATGTTGGCTACTGAATAGAGACGTATAGAAAATAACCAATAATAAATCTTATGATATGGAAATAAGTATTTTACTATGGGTTGGTTGAAAAGAGAAATAAAATAATCTTTATTGTATATAAATAATAAGTCTTGAGAGTTATATGAGGGAATAGGAGTCAGTTCTTTTGCAATTTAAAAACGTGTACATACGTATATTTATTTATATTGAAATAAGTAAGTAGGACGCTCCGCAACAAAAGTCAGCACAACAAGCTACTACAATCTGTAAGATTTTATTATTCGACTTTCAACTTTATCGCCAAAGTATTAGAGTTCAAGGTTGATTGGGAATATTTGTTTTGGGTAGCTTGACCTGCTGTCGTCCTTACTTATTGATAATTTATAATAGAAGCTAAAAGTTAAAGGAAAGAGAGAAAGAATTATAATACTGTTCGAAAATCTAAACCGAACGTGACGTTTAATTTAATCAAACATTTAATTTAGTTTCATTTAATTTAATGTTTAATATTTAATTTAAAGTAACATTTTATTTAAAATGTCACTTTCGGTTTGCGATTTTAATAAAATAATTTGCTCAGTAATTAATACATAATATTTCGAAAACAAAAGTTTTAATCGACTTTCGTTGCTAACTGCATATTGTTCGTAGTTACTTCATGAGTTTAGTTCCCAGCATTACCTACAACAGCCTTTTCATATATATATTCCTACAAAGCTTTAACTCAAAATCTAAAGTAACTTTCCTTCACAAAAACATATCTAAACATCATAGAAATGGCAGATATTAATCAAAGGGCGAAGTTCACTACAATATCCGAAGTGCGATCGCGTATTCGCGTCCTGAGTTGTCAATTTGGCACATTTTGTACCGCGCTGAGTGCCCTTCATCCTTCGAGTGTCCTTGTAGCCCCCAATGACGCCTCGCAACCACTTTTTATCGCTGCAGCAAAGAAAAAATAATTATTGAAGGTCATTTGATATGAAGCAGGTCGTTATTATATTGAAGCTAAACATTTTATGTTTTGTAGGTTATTTTGATACATACTTTTGATGTTGCTATATTACTAAGCTTTTGTCTTTTAAAACACAGTATTTCTTTCATGACATAGTGGTGTTCCGTCATTAATATCCATTTAATTAAACTCATAAATTCATTCACCGACATGCTACACAATTACGAAATTATATAACAAAGGTGCGAGCTAATAAAGTAATTATTAATCTTCATATGCTTAAGGATTAAAGTAAGGGATGAAGTTAGTCAGGCTTATGAAATATTTCGTTATATTAATATGGTATGGTATATAACTTTTTTCATCCATGTATAAGGTTTTCTTTTTTTTTAATAACTATAAACTAGTGCTTGTCTGCAATCCCGCTTGGTGGTAAGCAGTGATGCAATCATTGATGGTAAAGCGCGCTAGTTTGATAAGCCTATTCACTTAAAAAAACTTAATGAATAGGAAGGAAAACGGCAGATGATCGAGGTGATGCAATGTTAAATCCAACGATGCTCCGGTAGATGGAGATTGATCTGGAGACTCCCAGACAAACACCCGACAGAACAATATTTGGCGCATTTTTGTACCAAACGAGAGCTTACTGTCCTAATAGACCACAAGAAGTAAATCCATGACTGTCTCTAACTTTTCTTAACTAGAACAAAAAAAGCTATGGAACATTAGGCATAATAGAGCAACTGCGAAAATTTGTGGTATTGTATTACCAGCTACTCATACTCCTAAACAGGTACCTACTGGAACTGCAAGAAAAACTACACAAAATACAGTTAGAAAAGAAAGACGTGTGGAGTTTTCTGTGCTCCCGTCCTAATGACAGTTTTTTCCCGTATTTTTGTATTAGCCCCGGGGCGGCCGCCATCGCTGTCTCCTAACTCGATGTTACAGAGCATGAGTAGACACTACCTAAGTTTTAACTCGATATATTTTGATTATAGAACTAGCTGTGAACTTGATGCAGAAGCTTTTGGAGTTATTAATGCATAAGATTTAAAAATCAGAATAGAACGTTCTTGCGTCATTTGGTGATCGAACTAAAAATAAAATTTTGATTAATAGTTAGGTACTGATGATGGTTGAAATTAAAACAAAATACTTAATCAAGGTTTCCTGTTAGACTGAAAGCTAATCTGGATATGGTTGGTAAAAAAAGCTAGGCCGCTGATGTTTTAAGCGTTTTGTAAGCCATTTTAAACTTATTACAAGATTACTCTCAAGAATTCAGAAATCGGTGCCACAAAGCCACTTTCCTCTATTAACGAAATCCTAGACGTATGTAGGAGGTATAGCAACTTAGTAGTGCAGGTACTTGTGAGAGCTTATAGGTATGTTTTTCAATCAATCGCGAGTATCGAGCCATCTACATTGATAAGACGCTCTTCCTTTGACGCGTTCTCCTTTGAGGTGAACACGCGAATCCGACAACACTGATAAATGTATTCAAAGGGTTAGCGCCAATTTGAACTATAGGTATATACAGCACGCGTAAATAGACTTGTTGTAGGTATGTAATAATTATTCATTAAAAATTTTCCGTCGGTAAAATTGTATGGCGTTGAAAAAACAGCCCTAAGAGTCACAATAGTGCGTCACACCCAACAAACATTTCAATAATGCTGCCAGCTATACCAAACTAAGAAGGAATTATCATTAATGCCACCAGCAGTGGAACGGAAAACGCAGCGCGGCGGTGGCTATATTACCGGTCCTTTCAAAGTGCCTCACTGCCACACAGTCGACCTGACGGCTTAAATGAGCAAAGAAAATTAGAAAACCACTCCCTCCACGTAATACCTACTTGGATACCTAGTTACTTGGTTCTCTAAAACTTTTACAAACTGACAAAAGTGAAAAGTACTTAAATCTCTTTGTTAATCTTGATAGTGTTTTGCGTCGTCTTTGTGAATTCCAGTTTACTTTGAGTCTTAGGTTTAAAGACAGAGCACCTTCATAATACAACATGTAATGTAATTAACGCATACCCTTAAACACCCCAATAAGAATATTTTATTAAGAATATTTATAAGAATGTTGTAATAATCTATCTTTATATATATAATTCTGCTGTACGTGTGTATCTCATTGAACTCCTCCTAAACGGCTTGACCAATTTAAATGATTGTTTCTATATGCGTTTGAGTGGCGCCCTGGGTGGTTTAGATTCACAAATCAGCCCGGCAGATAGCGCTGATTGCTTGAAAAAGCGTGTGATCTCGGAAATGTTGTTTCGACTTTTTCTACATTTTTGTGCTACCCTGGTACCTTGCATCTCTACACACTAGGTACAATAAAAGTTCTTTATGTAATTATTATGGTTTAATGATGAATGAGCTTCATTGTTTCGGCTTCTCCTACACTTTTGTGCTATCCTGGTACCTTGCAGCTCCACAAAGCAGGCAAATCAATCTTCCATGTATTATCTATAATTATTATACAACATTATTTTTTAAGAAAGGCTGAACCGATTTTGTTGAAAATTGGTAGGGGACGGTAGCTAAGAACTGGAAGAAGGACATAGGATACTTTTTATCCCGTTCCCGTCGTTCCCGTGGGAATAAATGAGCTTCATTGTTTTGACTTCTCCTACAGTTTTGTGCTACCCTGGTACCTTGCACTTCCACAAACTAGGCACAATAAAGGTTCTTTCATGTAATTATTATGGTTTCATGATGAACGAACTTCATTGTTTCGGCTTCTCCTACACTATTGTGCTACCCTGGTACCTTGCACCTCCACAAAGTAGAGAAAATTATTTTTTTTCTATGTACTATTGTGATTTAACGATGAAATGTTACAAGCCGATTACAAGGTGAAGAAAAACATCTTAAGGAAACCTACCTGGATTTTAAGTCTGAAATCACCAACCCGCATTGAGCAAGTGTGGTGATTACGCTCAATCCTGCTCCTTATGAGAGGAGAGCTTTGCCCAGACGATAAAAAAGGTTCATGATGATGATGATGAGCTTCATTGTTTCGACTTCTCCTACACTTTTGTGCTACCCTAATTATTCTAATTTGAAAAATAAAAAATAAGATCATGTGATATTGCCTTTAAGGCGGAACTAAGTTATATGGTGCACATGACTACTTTTTAAATTAGGATAATTTTAAATAAATAAATATTATTATTTAATGATTCTTTATTTGGGAGCACAATCCTGGTAGCACAATTGGGTGCTACAATACTCGCAAACAACATCCATTGGCCCAATGCGAACGTCATTGCGCTATATTATATGCGTATTGAAACGCTGCCCGATTCAAATCAGTGTTTGATGAATTTCTTCTTGTGCTTCGTAAATTATCTAGCGCTTGTTCTCTGAGGTTTGCTCGACGATTTTGCATTGCCAACCGAGCCGTTTCACGGGCTGCCTCCCTTTGCTCTGGTGAGTGAGAAGCACGAAGTCGAGCCATACTAAGGCTGCGCTCTTAGAGTGCAATTTCTTGCTCTTCTTCAGTTCTTTTTTTTTTTTGTTTTAGATGGGAAATCATCAAATGACCTCTCCCGCTCTGGGCGGAGCGGAAGGGCGTGTCAGACTTTTATTGACTAAAACCCACCTGTGTTCCTTCACTTGCCTATGCAACGGCCAGTGCCATGGTTTCTATTTAACCAACCCGCAACCCTGTGGACCAGTCCTCGTGGACCCCGTCAAGGTGGGCTGACATCTCTTCGAGGCGCGTGTGAAACACAACGCGCCGTCAACCCGGGCCTGGTTCTTACCAGGAGGATAGCTGCCTATCACTCGCCGCCCGCAAGCCCGCACCTACGGTGGTCGGGAGTCCGATGTTGCCTCCTGATTAGGGCGCTTCCTGCGGCGGTTTGAGGCGTGAGGGTAGTGGGATTTCCGCTCCCTCACGCGCTTCGCCTCCTCCTTTGCCAGCATCACTGCTTCACAGAAGGAGGTGAAAGCTTGCCATGCACTCTTGCTCCGGACTATGGCCCGGACCAGGGTCGGACGCGAGAGATCGCCGCCGATCGCCGCCACGAGGACACGGCTGTGCTCTATCCAAGCCGGGCAGACCTCCACCATTTGCTCCACCGTGTCCTCAGGGCGATGCACACAGTGGTCACCCTGGCGTATCCTCCCGCCTTATAAGGACACAGGAACCTCCCGAAACAGCCGTGTTCGGTGAGGACCTACGTCAGTCGGAAGGTGAGGACGCCGTGGCGCCTCTCTAGGTACTCCTCAAAGAGAGGACTTAATGCCGCTATTGCGGCGTGCTCAGTGCTGGATTGCGACAATAACACTTTCCATGTCGCCATGAGATCCCGCCGGAGCTCTGTCCGCTGTACTGCAATTTTTCGCGGCAACGGAGTTATGCCTCCTCTCGTCACTCCCACATGTGGGCGAGGGATAGTGTTTCTCCACAATTTAATGGATGTTATTATACATATAAACGTTTCTTTTTAATTACTCTATCTATTAAAAGAAACCTCATCAAAATCTGTTTCGCAGTTTTAAAGATTTAATCATACAAAGGGACATAGGGAAAGAGAAAGTAACTTTGTTTTATAGTATGTAGTAAAGTGGTAAATGGCACAGCAATACAATATTAGAAATTTTGCAGTTGAAGTTTGCTTTGGCGCTTTAATTAAAAAAATTAAACCGGCAGAGTGTATTTATATTCCTTGCTTTCAATTAATGCATCAACATTAAACCGGTAAGACTTTTTTTTTAATATGCTGAGTAATGCAGCAGTGTGTTTGTACCATTTTTAACAAATGAACCGCTAACTTATATTTTGACTGAGTTGTTTTGTTATTCCATGTCAGTTTCGTTTTGTTATACCATGTCTTATGTCACGTCACACGGGAACGACGGGAACAACGTGAACGGGATAAAAAGTATCCTATGTAATATGTCCTTCTCCCAGTTCTTATCTACCTCCCTAACAATTTTGAGCCATACTGGTTAAGCGGTTCTTGAGTTATAAATAGAGTAACTAACACGACTTACATAGACATAGACATAGACTTCATTCATATCGGACCAGCCCTTTAGGAGGAATTCAGTCACGTACACACGTACAGCAAATTTAGGAATATACCCATGGAAAGCATTGTCATCTACATTTGTAACAAAGATATCATACCTCTCTCTACCCCTAGGGCTCTTGTTTCAGTCTCTTTAAGTTAAATAAAAAGTTTTAAATATTTATTTATTTCTATTTATTTTTTTTGCTTTTAGTTCATAAGTACAATTTTCGTTAAATAAAAAAAAATAGTGGTTTTTATATTTTCCCCTTTTAGTTCTTATGTATAATTTTCTTTTTAAGTAACTACAAAAATTAAAAAAAAAACTATAAACTTAAAAAAAAACTATAAACTTAAAAAAAAAACTTGTGATTGCCCGGGTTTGAACCGAGGAACACCAGCCATCGCGAGTGGACCATACCACTATCTACTACGCCACAGCGGCTATGTTAAGCCGCGCGAAATTAGCGCCCATATTATGCGTGAAATATTGCGAAAGAGAAAACTCGAAAACATGCGCTTCCCCAGACATGAGACTTAGCTAGATCGATTTCACGTCCCCGAAAACCCCCACATATTAAATTTCAGCGAAATCGTTAGGGTCGTTTCCAAGATCACATGCTTCTTCAAGCGATCAACGCCATGTGCCGGGCTGATTTGTGAATCAAAACCATCCAGGTGGCCACTCAAACGCATACAGAAAAATTCATTAAAATCGATCAAGCCGTTTAGGAGGAGTTCAATGACATACACACGTACAGCAGAATTATATATATAAAGATATATAAAGCTGAAGAGTTTGCTTGTTTGTTTGTTTGTTTGAACGTGCTAATCTCAGGAACTACTGGTCTGATGAAAATTCGTTTTGCGTTGGATAGCCCGTTAATCCAGGAAGGCTTTAGGCTATATAACATTACGCTCCGACCAATAGCAGCAGAGCATATAAAAAAAAACATATCGAAGCCTACGCGGGTGAAACCGCGGTGCGCAGCTGGTAATAAATACACTGGTCTGGTCGTGCCTCGGGAAGCACTTTAAGCCGTTGGTCCCGGCTGCCATACGAACATCTAATGGCAGTAGTTACGGGTTGTTGGAGCCCTCAAAAGTCCAACAATTGGAAGTTTAGCCAACACAGGGTCCACTTTACCAGTCTAACTGCTGATTAATCGCATCCGAAGCTTTTTCAGCTTTGGGGTCTGAACTCCAAAGCTAAAAAACGGATGCGACTGGGATTATCGCTGAGATGATGATGATGATGACTAAGCTTCAGAAAATATAGTCAAAAAGAAAAGAGGCCGATTTCACAAAAAAAAATGATACCTTTCGATTTTAATAAGTAAAATAATTTTTAATCAATTATCACTTACTCATATAGAAATAATACACTCTTAGTCACAATACAAATACAACACTGAATCATATATTCATAGAAGTTGTCATAAATATTACTAATTCAACAAATTAAATAGAAAGCCATACATACTGCGAAAACAATAATAAACAGATTTACAATTTCAATTTAGTCGCATCAGCCCACCATATGCCGCTTACAACAGTAGGAGATGATGGAGCAATCAATTCATCCCGAAGTGCGGCCAATATGCTGTTTGCATTTTGATAGTTAGGTAGGTACTGAGGTTTGAGACATAGAAAAGATGCAATCGCAAAATAAAAACATCTATTAATTCATATAATAATATTAACATCCACAACTTCAAATCCTCAGCGAACTTTTCAAAAGTCCGGCTTAAAATAAAACGTCGAATAAATTAGAAAGATGTCAAAGCCCCTCGAAATAGATTTATTATATATTTAAGTCGAATTTGACTTTATAACTTTGGCCATCCATCAATCAGATAATTCAGAGTAGAAGGTATGATTGGAAAGAAATTGGAAAGATATAGACCTTAATTTAAAGAATTTTACAAGCATAACAGTTTTGCTTCAAAATATGTACAACTTGTTGAGGTTTCATATACGAAGTCTGGCTGTAAAAAGTGTATTTTTATATATTTGAAATATGAAGCAAAACGTGTCAAGTTGTTGACAAGGAAAATTAATCTGTCTATTATTCTGTGGCTCTTTTGTAATGTGTTATGTCTATCTACGTAATTATATCTATTAATATCTTAACTACTTGTGTTTCCTTCTAACGCGAATTACACTGTGCACTCTATCTCGGCTCATAACCCCGAGACAACTTGCATTTACGTACTAAACATGACACATCTTCTATATATATACAAAATCACAACGTAGTTAAAACGACTACATTCATCTTTTTGAAAAAGGAATTAATCCAGCTAGGAAAAAGGGCGGCCCATATCTACCAGTGGGTTAATCTGAGCTGAAATAATGATAATGAATTGCCACGAGGTGTGGGAACGAGTCTGATGCCCAAAAGATAGTTTTTAGTTATTTTTTCGGTCTGTAAGTTACGTTCTGGATTGGCACAAAAACGGCGCCTAAATGGATTTAGTTGAAAGCACACTATCATATAGTTTATAACCTGGTTTAACAGATATACTGGGGTATTTTCGGTGAAGCCACGGGCGAAAGCTAGTTTAATTGTGATTTTGATAATGATGATTTTGAAGACTTATAAAAATAATTATTACGATAATATTAAATAACATAAAAAGAGGTTTCGGGGGCATTAAAAATTCTCAAACCAAAAAAAAAACACTTTAATGTTGGGGAAACGGTGTTCGAGTACAATCTTTTATAAATCAACATTTTCTTTTTTATTAGGGTTCCGTAGTCAATTACGAACACTTATAGTTTTGCCAAGTGTGTTTGTCTATCCATCACTGAGATTTATCTCAGTGAAATAAGCTGAAATTTGGTACTTTCAACTTTATAAAAATTTTCTAGCACAATTATTTTGAACTTGATGGCTTGGGCAGTTTTCTAAACTAGTTTCTTCTACTTTCTGAACTAATTTTGTAATTTTACCATATATATAACATTATAAATGCGAAAGTATCTCTGTCTGTCTGTCTGTCAGGCTTTCACGTCAAAACTACTGAACCTATTGTAATGAAATTTGGTACACAGATAGTCTAGAGTCTGAGAAAGGAGGATCAATAGGAGCAGAGCAGTAACAAAAAATGTTTCGAAAACGGGGGCAAACGCGGACGTATATATTGCTCCCATTATTTTAACAGGCGCTTATTGTATATCAACACGCGGACGGAGTCGCAGGCAACAGCTAGTTTTACCATAAATACAAATATATTTGCATATTTGCAATACAAATATATTTTATTGTCCTGAACGTATATTCTTTTAAATAAAAAAAAATATTATTAAAATCTGTTCATGCAATACAAAATTAACACCGCAAATCCAGCAACAACAAATTAGTAATCCACATTTCCGAGAAATGGCGCTTTACTTTGGGTTACTTTATACTTTTAAGATTTTTCCTAAGTTGATGGAGTAGAAACGAGTATAATTGGAATACTCTTTCTTTACTTTATCATCGCCCTATGTGAGCCCGTTTTTAGAATTCCGTATATGTCAAGTCAATGTAACAAATAGCCAATTTTTATAACTCTTAAGTGGGACACTTATTGTAACGTACGGAAGATACGGAACCCCACACTGAGCGTGGCCTGACACACTCTTAGCCGGTTTTTACGTGTATATTTGATAGATGGATATTGATTCATTATTTTTCTTGGTGCCAGTTTAAATACATAGAAAGTTCGTACTAATATTCCATATTGAATCGAATCCTAAATATGGAATGGAGGCTATATTGCTATTGGAACTAGCAATCAAATCAGAGCACCAGAAGGAGCAATCATTGCATGTGAGGCAATTAGAGCCACATATATCCCGCTGACTAGGTCACTGCTATAGACAGCTATTGATTGCTTCGAACATGAGAAATATTTGGTGCTAGTTGGTAATTTGTTTATAAACGAAAATGCGCATGCTGAGCGAGATGGCAAATAAGATTATGAGACGTCTTACTCTTGCATTTAACTAGTAGATCTCTATATGAAATGTATTTGCTATTGCACACAAACGTTTTTCTGTGTCAATAAAGTTATCTTTATTTTTTATGCCACCAGATTGCTTCGATTAGTACAAGTTAGCATAGTACCTACTCTTAGCATAAACAAGGGTACGAAAAGAAAACCTGAAATAAAAATTTGAGAACAACAATATCACTTTTTATGCACAGCTGACCTGAACTTCATAACTTTTCAGAATCAATAGGTACAAAATGTATGAGGAAATTAATTTTGTTCCTCTTTTTGTTTTCATGAAAATTTTCCGTGTTTTTAGAGTTATTCTACTATTCGGGATGGAAACAGATGCAATGAGGCAGAAATAAAAAAAAACCAGTACAGCAGTTATTTAGTTATAAACGGTGTAATTAACCTGACCTTTTTTATAAATTAATGCTTATCTAAAACTGAAACATTAAACAAACTTTCGAAACGAAACTACAGATCCTTCGATAATGACAAATATCAGCAGTATATTGATTACATTGTTTCTGTAAAACCGTGAAAAGTTGAAATCTAAGATGAAATGAGCTTAGAGTGAGTGGTCAATGGTGTCAATTCTTATTTTTTTTTAAGTTCTGGGTGGGAAATCTTCAAATGACCTCTCCCGTTCTGGGCGGAGCGGAAGGGCATGTCAGACTATAACTGACTAAAACCCACACGTGTTTCTTCACTTGCCTGTACGCCAGGGGCACGGTTTCTTTTTTAACCAAGCCGTAACCCTGACTCAGGAGGAATCGGTCTTCGTGAACCTCGTCACGATGTGCTGACATTTCTTTGTGGCGCGAGTGAAACGAAACGCGCCGTCGGCCCGGGCATGGTCCTTACACGGCGGCGATTTGCCCACTGCTTCCACAATACCTACACAATAAAATTATAAATATTTAAGTAGTTTATTATAATTAATTGTAATAATGTTAATCGTGTAATATAAAAATAAATTTTAACCAAACTGCTATAAATTCAAATTCAATAAATTTATTTCGGATTAAAAAAACATCCATATAGTGTTAGTACAAATAAAGCTTAGCCTAATGTTAGTAAACGACGACTTCCAGCCTCCCGAACAAGCAGGCTTCCGAAAAGGCTTTAGCACCATAGACCACATTCATACGCTGCGGCAAGTTATACAGAAGTCCGAGGAGTATAACAAACCACTATGCTTGGCGTTTGTGGACTATGAGAAGGCCTTCGATTCGATTGAGACTTGGGCGGTGCTACAGTCTCTCCAGCGGTGCCAAATTGACCATCGATACATTGAGGTGATAAAGTGTTTGTACAAAAACGCCACCATGTCAGTCCGTCTCCAGGATCAGGACTCGAAACCGATCCAACTGCAGCGTGGAGTGAGACAAGGAGATGTCATATCTCCTAAATTGTTCACTGCTGCGTTGGAAGATGTCTTCAAGCTCCTGGACTGGAAAGGACTTGGCATCAACATCAACGGCGAATACATCACTAATCTCCGTTTCGCAGATGATATCGTGGTCATGGCTGAGACCCTGGAAGACTTGGGCAAAATGCTCAATGACCTCAGCAGAGCTTCCCAACAAGTGGGTCTAAAAATGAACATGGATAAGACGAAGATCATGTCGAACTCTCATGTCGCACCCACTCCAATTGTAGTTGGTTGCTCTGCACTCGAAGTTGTTGACGAGTATGTTTACCTGGGACAAACAGTCCAACTAGGTAGGTCCAACTTCGAGAAAGAGGTGTCTCGGCGAATCCAGCTCGGTTGGGCAGCGTTCGGGAAGCTACGCTACATCTTCTCGTCGTCCAAGATACCACAGTTTCTCAAGACTAAAGTCTTTGACCAGTGTGTGTTGCCAGTGATGAATTACGGAACTGAAACGTGGTCGCTCACAATGGGCCTCATACGAAGGCACAGAGTCACACAAAGGGCAATGGAAAGAGCTATGCTAGGAGTTTCTCTGCGTGATCGAATCAGAAATGAGGAGATCCGCAGAAGAACCAAAGTCATTCATCACATTGCTCGTAGGACCGATGGCCGATGGGGCAGTAAGGTTCTGGAGTGGCGGCCACGTACTGGGAGACGCAGCGTAGGGAGGCCCCCAACAAGGTGGACCGATGACCTGGTGAAGGTCGCGGGAAGCCGATGGATGCGGGCAGCACAAGACCGGTCAGCGTGGAGAGCCTTGGGGGAGGCCTTTGTCCAGCAGTGGACGTCTATAGGCTGAAGAAGAAGAAGAATGTTAGTAAAGAATTAACTAAAGTATGTCTAGACTCTTATCCACCTACGTAAGAGGGGCGAGTCCCACCGATCCAAAAACACATTCAGGATGCCATTGGAGGAGGAGCGCAAGCACGCCATCATGGAAGCACAACGTTTCCGCATGATCGCGGCGAACCCGTCGACTCTCACCTCCGCGAACATCCCTGACGCGCTACATCGCCACGGCAACCCCAAGAGCACCCTGAATGCGTTATTATACTGTATGCGCAGGTCGCTGTATGCCCGCTGGGTATACGTGGCCCACAGGCTGCACGTGTAAAATGACTGGCAGAAGGTCTTAAAAAGCGTTATCTTAACAGTCTTAGAACAGCGTACAAACCTGCGGGCCAGCATGTTGCAACGGACAGCCAGCGACCTGCGCTCCCTATCAATATCCACATTATCCTTTAAGTCGTCAGTGACCCAGTGACCCAAATACTTGAACTTTGCAACCCGCCCTAAAGGAGACCCAGAGAGAGAGATTTCAGGCAGCTGTTCATAGGTCATAGTACCTGATTTAAAGACCAACCACTTACTCTTATCGGTGTTGTATTTGAGTCCATGAGTCACTGCATAACTTTCACATATTTCAAGGAGTTTTCTTAAAACAAAATACTAAATACTTCTATAAAATATAAATATCATAAAATTATAAAATACTGTTCGTTAATGATACCATTTTAATTATTACTTTTTTTCCTCAACAAGAGCGCCTTCATCCTCTCTCCTATAACAAAAATTAAACTTTGCTGTGCCCGACGGGGTCCATAATTGATTCTATACGAACCATTATGTAACATTATGGAATGCAATAAAGTATTGAGTATTGCTTGCCGCCCGCAAGCCTGGACCTACGGTAGCCAGGAGTTCAATGTTGTCTCCTGACCAGGGCGTCTCCTGCGGCGGCTAGAGGCGTGAGGGCGCTGGGATTCCGCTCCCCCACGCGCTCCGCCTCCTCCTTTGCCAGCATCACTGCTTCGCAAAAGGAGGTGACGGCCTGCCATGCACTCTCACTCCGGACCATGACCGGACGCAAGATAACGCCGCCGATCGCCGCCACGAGGACCCGGCGGTGCTCTACCCAAGCTGGGCAGAGCTCCAGCGTGTCCTCAGGGATAGTGTCAATCCCTTAGTGGTAGTTAGATATGATAGCTCAGTCCAGGCTCCCTTTATTATTTATTAATTTCTTAACCAAGTGTACAGTATATTAAGATAAGAGCCATGCCCCGCAAAACCGTTTTCACGGTTTGTCTGTGGGAACAGAACAAACAGTGTATCAACAATAATTAAGCGCGGACATTTAAATTATAAATAAATAAATATATACGGACAAATCGCACAGATTGAGCTAGCCCCAAAGTAAGTTCGAGACTTGTGTTATGGGACACTAACTCAACGATACTATATTTATAATAGATAAATATATAGATAAACATCCAAGACCCAGGCCAATCAAGAAAAGATCGTTTTCCATCATGACCCGGCCGGGGATTGAACCCGGGGCCTCCACGTCGCAGGCAGGCGAGTTGACCGCTGCGCCAAGGAGGAAGTTACTATCTAGCAAAGAAGTTACAATATTAACAAATATTAGATCTTATAGAATCACCTATAGACTACTGAGTTAGAATATTTTAAGTGATCTGGCAAATTTTCCTTTTGTTTTCTGACCTCTTATGTCAGCAGGCAATTGGTTGAGCCAGTATGCCTTAAACAAAGTTGTCACAGTGAGATGGTTAGAGAATCGCAATGCAGGTGTATAAGTTGATATTCATGACGCTTAGGGAACCCTTATTATCATAAAGTGAAACAAAAAACAGCGATCTGGGCAAGATGCCAAGATATCGTTCTTAAAAAATCCGTTTTCCATAGTAAATGGCGTCGAGTGAAGAGTCTCGGCCCCGTGTTACTTAATATTCAAGCAATTAAACCACGACTTTGGATATCTGAAAATTGTGAAAAAGGAAAATTTTAAGTTATCTTTTTCTTTAAAAAAATTCTCACTGCGGTTATTTGTTTATCGATCAGCAGTTTATCGTAACGCAATTAGAAGCGCAAACAAATTCAAGTCGCATTAGTACAATAATAGCATTAGATCGTGATTTTATTGAAAATGACGATATTTTCGAGACAGTCTTTGCCCAAATATTATAATTATTTTCTCATTTATCTACTCCAGAAAATTTCTTGAGATTTGACATAATTATTCGCAGTTCTAGTATTTCCTTTACTTTGACTAATTATTTTAACAGTGCTTCACAACACGCAGAAACACAATAATTTTCTTAACGCTTATAACTGTCCTATAAAATTAAAACTCATTTTTAATCTCTGTGTACAGCATTTTCCAAGTTGACGCGAAAGGAGCAATCTACTTGACGACTAAAAATGGAACGTTTCCAATATCGCTGACATCCCTGAAGTCTCCAGACGACGCTACATCGCAACACACTCCAAGCATTTTGTCTGCGACCGCGAAAAATCTTTCCCACAATACCTCCGAGACGCACGACTACTGGGACACCTCGGAAATGTTGCTCTCCAATTATATAAACGGCTCTTATAATGAAGTTAATGCCTTTACCTTGAAACAAAACGCTAAGAGAAGCATCAATGATGCAGTGTCGAAGAACATAACGTCGGTTTTGGAAAATTTGTTGAAGAATTACGAGAATTCACAGCTGCCTACACATGGGAAAGGTATGACTCGATGAATAAGATATACATAGAACCGCTGTAGAAATAAAAACTTTTTTACAAAAAAACAACCGACTTCCAAAAACCACTACAAAGTGAAAAATAACTAATTTCGGAAGTCGGTGTCTTTGGTTTTGTAAATTCTTTTTTGACACCGACTTCCGAAATTAGTTATTTTTCACTTTGTAGTGGTTTTTGGAAGTCGATTGTTTTTTTGTAAAAAAGTTTTTATTTTACACTTTTTGGTTGTTAAAAGTACTATGTATTCAGTTGCATCCGGTCAGACTGGAAGTTGACGCAAATATAGTTGGGAAACGACGCAATTTTGTTTATTTTAATTTTTATCCGTAAGTATTCCCTCAACTGCCTATGGTCTTCATCATCAAATTTACTGCAGACCATTATTTTAACCTAATGGGTGCAAAGGTCTCATCATTAAAATACAAGGTAGTTACTGTAAATCGTTTAGGAGTTCCCTGAACTGACCTTTGTCATCATCATCAGCTCCCTAATGACAGTCACCACCCATCCAGGTGTAAGGTTCTTGTCAATACAAATTATTCAAACACAAACACAAGGTAGCTGCTGTGAATTGTTGAGGAGTTCCATCGACTGTCTCCCGGCTCCATCATCAGATCTACTCCAGACGTTTATTTAATTGTAGTGCTTTAAAATACTTAATGGAAATGCTAAGAAATGCACTAGTCGCCCCTGCAATTTTTGAAAGTTTCCCTTTTTTTTCTCTGGTCTTCCACCATCAAACCCTGATATCCTTATCATGGGACCACCTTGGGAACGTCTTCTTTCCAACAGAAAAAGAATTATTAAAATCGGTTCATAAACGATAACGTTATGCGCGAACAAACATAAAAAAGCATATATACTGTCGAATTGAGTAACCTCCTCCTTTTTGAAGTCGGTTAAAAACAGTGACTGGTGGATCATAACATTTCCTTTTATAAACAAACCGTTAATCAAACTAAGTATTAAGTTATGTATGGCATGCTTAAGTCAACCTTTATCTTTGTGTACTAGAATTATATATCTCTTTATATTGCGTCAAAATATATTTATTCGATGTATTTCAGGATACCCTACGGTCGTACAAACTAATATACTTATACGAAGCATGGGACCCGTTTCTGAACTTGATATGGTGAGTATACGTGTAAAATATAATGTAACACAAACTTAGTAAATTAGTACAAAAGTTACAAACTTAGTAAATTATTATTCGTAGCAAAAGTCACAAAAGATTCTGCTACGAATTGGCTACGAATTTGCTACGAGTCCGCTACGGATTATTCTGACGTAGATAAATGTATTTCGTTTTATTATTATCCCATAAACAAATGTATAGTTACTTATGTATTGGGAAAACATAGGCATTGAATATTGATATTAGTTACACATGCATGTCAAACTATTATGCACCACTTAACTATTCATGTGCGTATGTATTCAGTTTATCAATACACATAAATAATATTATTAAATATTAGAACATATTAGATAAAAAAAAAAAATATAAAAATTAATGTTATTATGTTGCCGTCCCTTTATTCCAATTTATTTGAGCTCGGCGCAACGTCTTTTACTTCCATACTTCTCTATTAGACATCATCTCCTTCGCCTCCCCTTCTTAACCATTCACACATTCCATCCATCGTTTCTTTGGTCTTCCCCTACTCTTATAGCCATTGACATTCATACTCTAAGGTCTCCTTACAACATTTTCCCCATTTCTCCTCAACACAAGCCAATACCATAACAACCGATTTCCACTCAACTTCTCAGTTACCGTTGGCAATTTCAGACTTCCTTTGATGTTGGAACTAACTTTACTATTAAAACTATATGTACACATGAATGTAATAAATACATTTGATTTGGTTCATTCTAATAAAACATAATTGTAGTTACCCACTTATTATAGGTATAAAAGGAAAAACATGTTCATAAACTCTGCTGAATACAGATTCAGCAGAGCTTATGAACATTTTTTTTCCTTTAAAGTCACAAGTGTTAATTTTCTTGATCAAAAGAAGATTGAAACTAAACTTTCAATTTAAACCATTAGTTATATTAAAATGTACGTGTGACACAGCCTCTGTGAGGTAGCGGTAGCGAACGCGGTCGTTGCGCAAGGAGGCGCGGGTTCGATCCCCGCACAGTGCAAATATTTGTATGCATAAATATGAATATTTGCACTGGTCTGGTCGTGCCTCGGAAAGCACGTTAAGCCGTTGGTCCCGGTTGCCATACGAACATCTAGTGGCAGTCGTAACGGGTTGTTGGAGCCCTCAAAAGTCTAACAATTGGTCTAACTGCAATGCTTAGATATCGCCTTCGGGTTATGGAGGTCAGACGGCAGTCGCTTCACGGAAAATATCGAAGTTTAGCCAAAATCAGCAGTTAGACTGGTAAAGCGGACCCTATACTCCAAAGCTGAAAAGCTGCGGATGGGAATGAGATTAACGCTGAGATGATGATGAGTTATATTAAAATGTACCTATAACTAAATATTATTTTAGTTATACCGTCTAATTAATGAAACCAGTGAGATTGAACTAACGGCTCACTGATTCACGTATCCATTTGCACGCGCCTAATCGCTAACTACCATCACTTGTTGACGACAATGATATGTACCTACATGTGTATATTTCCTTGAAACTAGAAAGACGTAAGTCGAATTAAATCTCAAGCTATTGCTTTGGGTGACTATGGACTTTTAGTCGACACTGTAAAAACAAAAATACTATAGTAAAAAATGCATCTACCCATGTTTAAACGTGGTTTAAAGTTTTGCTACCAAACTACTCTTGAACAAACAATTGTAACAAAATATTTTCTATACCAGGATTATTCAATGGACTGCTACTTCAGGCAGTATTGGCGTGACACCCGGCTGTCGTTCCTCGGTCCCATCCGCTCGCTGTCACTTTCTATCAAGATGCTCGAAAGGATTTGGCGGCCAGACACCTATTTCTATAACGGAAAACACTCCTATGTTCACACTATAACTGTCCCAAATAAGTTGCTCAGGATTAGTCAGCATGGAGACATATTGTACTCGATGAGGTAAGCTAGCATTATAGTTTTCCCTGTCCAAAACAGTGAAGATGAATCAATTCACGACCAATTTAATCGAATCTAGTTATCAAGTCAATGAATTTAGTTTTAACAAATGAACAACTAAAGGTTGGATTCGTAACCCCTTACTGTGGCATGGCTGAGTTGGAGGAGTATGTTAACAGACGTTTTAGTTTTCTATTTAATTGATTTAGAGATCTGCAAAACCATGAATTCGTCGATCTATGGCATCAAACTTTTCGTCCACAAATACGAGTATACCAATTAACGTTTGAGAATAATTAATTTCGTACCCTTTACATAACCAAAGCGTCCGACATTTTTAATTGGCAAAGTGAAAAATATTCCCTGATCCGATTACTCTGTGGAGTTTTCATTGAACGTTAAATCCGGTGGGTGCTCTTGTTTTTTTAAAAATAAACGCCATTGAGATATTGTCATGATTTATCAAGATTATTTTGCACTATCTTGTGGTCGTAGTTTCAATTGGAAAAACTACAAAATATCCCACGTTTATTACTTTCATAAAACAACAGTAGCCGCTCAAACTGGTTATGGTTTGGTGAATTTTTAATTTTAGTGCAATCGATTTTACGATTTTATGTGTGTGCGTGTGTGTTATGTATATGTAGGTAAAAAAGACTTTTCTCACAAAAAAAAAAATATTTGTATAGTTTTCTTACGCAATGACCAATATTGGCTCGTTTTCGATATCTACATGAAAGATGGCCATGTAGGTTTATTTATAGGCCACTTCCTACAAAGAAGATCCTAGACAACGACTTTATTCGAGCGTTATAAATGACCTACATATTTTAAGGGCAAGCCGTGAATAATCTATACAAAACTGAATGGTTAAGTTCGTCTAATTTTCCTCGGAGAATATGCAACCGTCCACGCGTTAATCGGTTTAGTCCGGACGAAATTCGGCAGCAGAATTGCTTCGTTGAACGCGACACACAGGCTCTGAGGATCCTTTTAGTTAATCTAATTCCTTAGTTCAGCCTGCCGGACGTTTTCAGCTATTTACTGTTCTACTTTTCAAATAGGACGTGAACTGTTTCTAGCTAAAATCTAGACTCATTTTTGTACTTGTGCCTCAATCGGTTTCGTAAATCCTTAATTACACTATTTTGAAGCTTTCATCCATTTTATCAACATAGCTTTTTCGTTATACGGGGCCATATTAAATTAGCTACTGAAATTCTGCAGATAATGGGATATGCTTATCAAATTATTATAATGTTATCATTGAACAAAATCTGTCCGGTGTGCTGTTCAAAATCGTGTTCAAAAGTGGATTACAAACAAACAAACAGATGTAGCTTATAAAAACATGTAAAAAAGATTTTTTTTTTAGGTTTTTGTGGGGGCCATAGACCGCAGAAAACTTATAATTAGTGACCTACTTGAAATATCAGATTTTTTTAACTTCTCAGACGTGTTGGGATAGTCATCTCAATACAATAAAACAGATTTACTAAACTCATGCTTCAAATAATAAAGGTTTTTAACCCCAAAAAAATCTTGAAGCTTTTTTAATTTTTGTTTTACCCCGTTTTAGATATTGATTTAGTTTGAACCTTGCATAGGTAAAGGTGATTTGAAGACAGGTTTTATGACTGTTTCCAGATTAACCATCAAAGCAAAATGCCCTATGGAACTCCGCAATTTTCCTATGGACCGACAGTCGTGTCCACTTATTCTAGGCAGCTGTAAGTATTATATAAGCTATCATATTAAAAACAAAAGAAATATTTTCATTCTTTAAAAAAAAACACATGGTAAAACTATTCATGACGACTTACAGCTCTCTACTTCTAGTTTAAACTGTAACCCAAAACTTCTATATGTTTCTTTTTTTAGATGCATACTCGAACCAACAACTGGTTTACCAGTGGCAAAACTCTCAAAGCGTAAACTTTGTCCCCGGCATGACCCTCTCACAGTTCGACCTCATCAGTTTCCCTTACAGAAACTTCACGTTTACTCGACGAGAAGGTAAGAAATACTTATCAAACTATAGACATAGGTACTTGTAACATCCATATTATGTAGGTACATGATAATATATGCCAGGTCATGCATCACTTTTATGAAGTTCTTGCTTTGTTTATTACTTGTTCGTACTAAATAGGAACATTATTTAGTTATTTCCGCTTGGCTGCACGGATTAAGTATCTACAAAGAACTTCTATTCATTTAGGAAGAAAGTTTGTCCGACGCAAACAAGAGTAACCTCCCTTATTACGCACCCTATACAAATAGAAACGTATTTGTACACGCGAGCCATCATATTCTCGTTGGATTATATCACCATATTGAGGAAAAGTATGAGAGGTTTCGACATTATCTCTTTTTTATTAATTTGTAATAAGGAAACTTGAAATTGTGCTGACGTTATGAATATTGGAGGTATCGAAAGGAAGCTCTCGATCCGGCGTCGTCTCTCGCCTCTTATAACAGAGCTTTCATCTCCACTAATCGCGCCAGGCGCACCTCCCACGACCCGGCACTTTATCCGCTTACCGCTTAATATGATTCCGCGCACATGGATTTGGGTAGGTATGGAAAATAGCTAAACTTGTATATTTATTCACGCCAAATTGGCAAACTCATTAAAGCCGTTATACAGGTCACACAGAATTAATTAAGTATTGTTTTGTGAACATGTCCATGAATCATCAGCATTGACAGCCCGACTTCTGCCACTGCTGGGTATAGGAAATATATTTTTTTGTACCATTCTCGGAGAATGGCACAAAACATTAAGTAAGGTGAAAATGTTGATCGTGGATATAGGAGAATGATTCTCCTATACCCACGATCAACAATTTCGCCACATATATTACACCGACACCTCGTTTTTCTTGGATGCCATTCGGCCACAGCCTTAACTAATCCACATGTCATTATCTGCCTGTTTGTAAATACCGATAAGTAAATAAATTACAAAGAGACTCCTTCATCTACGGGGAAACTCACTCAGCCGTAAATGAGTTTATCGTCTCTTATTTACCGAAAATTTCACTCAACACGTCGCGTTTTTATGTTATCTTAAATTGCCATACAAAATAGACCTCAAGTGCTTCTTTTGTAAATATGATTTGCTTTTTTCGTCCCGAAGGCAAATACAAAATAATGTCAAACGAATTGTACCGCCTCGCACCAATGACACGAATCGGCTTTTACGCGCCGAAGAATTTACATGCGCACAAATAGCGTCAGATGTGTAAAGATATAAACGGTCGTTGCATTTTAGTGTTCAATATGTTACCACTTATCTAACAAGTATGTATCCCAACTATTTTAAGTAAAAACTATTCCATTCAGTTTCATCTATTTATTTTCTACAACTTTTAAAAATCTTTTTAGGCGAATTCTCAGTGCTGCAGGTATCATTCAATCTTCAGCGACATACGGGCTATTTCCTCATACAAGTGTACGTGCCGTGCATACTCATCGTGGTCCTTTCCTGGGTGTCATTTTGGATTCATCGCGAGGTAACATGTAAACAGGTTACATTTTATTCAGGGGCCATACGATCCTAAATATTCGCTTTGCACTTTGCAGGCCACTTCGGACCGAGTCGGGCTTGGGATAACGACAGTGCTGACTTTGTCAACTATAAGTTTGGATTCACGCACTGATCTGCCCAAAGTGAGATACGCAACTGCTCTGGACTGGTTTTTATTGATGAGTTTTTTCTACTGCATTGCAACACTCTTGGAATTTGCTGGCGTGCATTATTTTACTAAGGCAAGTATGGAAGGGATTGAGGTTTGGGTAGCAGAACTGTAACGCCATTCACTGACTTGAAATTGTGGATTGTTTCAGGTTGGTTCAGGTGAGATTGTAATCGATGATGCAGAATGGGAAGAGCTGATAGAAGAAGTAGGCGGTGACGCTTTTGCCGCTCGGCAACTAGCGGTGCGCCGGCGCAGCTCAGCTCGATCTACTACGAACTTTGTAAGTAGGCTACCCTTTTGTTGCCTTATATGGCTAGCATTTCTACGACTCATCGAAAAATGAAATTTTATTTATTTCTGTCAGGTAGATACAATAGTTAATTATAGACAGGACCACAGTTCGATTGCACACATTTCTGGGTATAGGCCTCACTTTATTTCCTTGTTTTTGCACCTACGATACACATGCAGCCCTAGGCAATCTATCTATACAATAGGTATGTAGGTAAAGAAAAACCCGTCCAAACGATAAGGATAGTAAAGTTTAGGTAATCACATAACCAAATAAAATTTGAAAATAATAATTTGAGAATTTGTAATTTGTTATCATCATCATAATAACAATACTAATGAATTTTGAAATAATCATTTTTGTCCGCGAAATAACTCCAACTTCCTTGGTATATATTTGGTATTTTTTTAAAAGTGACAACATATCTTTCTACGGTATTATTGGGAGGTACCTTGTATGAATGAATGTGAAATACTGGCGGCATTTTGTTTGACCGAGTGCCCTGCCCCTCGTCGCCCGCGCATTTATTGCCATGTAAGTTACCTCATTTTGCGAAATAATATTTTTAAGTATAGCCAGGCTTTGTAGTCATGAGTAAAATCAGTTATCGATACCTAACAATACCCTCACGGATCGGACAGGGTTTTCTTTACATATTGTAAGGTGGGTGGACCATGGAAGGCCACGCTCCTTTGAAGGCCAACTATTAAAATATCGTAGTTATTGACATTTAAATACATATTCCTGATACTAGACACTAAAATCCTACAAATTAAATGCCACAAACGTGGCGGCGTGTCGATTGTGTCACTATTGTGGCAGTGTGATCCAACGTTTCGTAGGCTTCGGTCGTCGACGTTATAATTGTTATTCGCGCGCACAACAAACCGTAAACTAGTCAATAGCCTCTTATTATTTCGTATTTTTTTATTGAGAGTTGTAATGTTAGTACATGTGTATGGTACTAAAGAAAAAAAGCATAGCTTTGCCTCAATTTACATTAAAATATTGGTAGTGTTCCTAGGAAAGCCGGTGGTTCCTTATAAGGCCAATCAAAAATTGGACGGTTGGCCTTGCTATGGTACAAGGAACCATAAGGAACATTCATAAATCCTGAACAAATGAACACTTACTTTTTGGTTATAAATAATGAGAAATTGTTTTATTTATTTATTTATTTATTTATTCTTTCGCACACATGACATGTACATGGGCGGACTTAATGCCTTAGGCATTCTCTACCAGTCAACCCCAGGTGGTGAAGAGATAAGATGGCAGGTGCTTCAGCTTGAAAGAAAATATTCGAGAAAAAAAAGCCCCTATAATTATTAAAAAAACTATTATAGCAGTTTGTAGATTCTATTATTTATTATTATTTAGGACAAAGTTATAATCATAATTATCAATTTTGGCCTTACAAAGAATGGACCCATAAGAAGGCCATTTTTGAATAAAAAAAAAGATTGTATTTTCATAATAAAACCATGGCAAGTTATTTAAGGCCAATATAATACTCATTACTAATATTTTTAAATAATTTATATTAATAGATTCTTAGTTATAGAATGGTGTTCAAGTATTGTTCGTAGAGTTTTTTATAGATGATAAAAATATATTGAGCATTTAATGCTTCGCTTAAATAATAGAGCTTATTATGTAGTTTTAGTAAAAGCGAATATATTTAATGTTACAACTCTATTTTTAAGTTTAACGACAGATGTATAATATTGGCCTTGTTTGGAGCCGTGTTCCATGCAAAGCCATTTGGAAGAGCTTTACAAAACTTGAATTTAATAAATGTTGTTTAGAGTTAGGTAAAAAAAAAAACCCCGTGCCCCGTGTGGTACCGGGCCTAGAATTGTACCAACCCATATCCTCCCGTGGGTGTCGTAAGAGGCGACTAAGGGAAATCACCAGGAAAGCGGGCAGCAGCGCTTCTCCTGTGTAATATCAAATCACTGCGATCCCCAACCCGCCTGCCAAGCGTGGGGATTATGGCAAACCCCCCCCAATGATGCACACGATACAGCCCAGGCCCCTAGTCCCCGGCAGCTCCACTATTCCAGTCTACGGTAGCGGACTCGGTTACGGCGGAGCAAGGGGTGCTAAGAATCTCCGGCAGAGGTCCGGCTACCATCACAAACGACGACCTTTGGCCCTGGCAACATTTAACACGCGCACACTACGGACCGATGAGAAGATTGTCGAACTGGAGGAAGAACTGAGCCGGTTGCGCTGGGACATTGTGGGGTTATCTGAAGTCCGAAGAGAGGGAGAGGACTCGATAATCCTGAAGTCTGGCAACCTGCTCTATTTCCGGGAAGGCGACCAGCTGTCCCAGGGTGGTGTCGGGTTTATTGTCCACAAGTCCCTCGTGAACAACGTGGTTAAAGTCGGGAGCCTTTCGACACGGGTGGCGTACCTTGTACTGAAAATAACAAAACGATATTCGTTAAAGGTTATACAGGTCTACGCCCCGTCGTCTAAACACTCTGAAGATGAGGTGGAGGCCATGTATGAGGACGTCAGTAGAGCCATACATTCCTCCAAAACCCACTACACCGTTGTCATGGGGGACTTTAACGCAAAACTGGGCATGCGAGAGGCGGACGAGACGAAAGTGGGGCAATTTGGAGTTGGAAATCGGAATCTTTTTTTTTTTTTTTTATAAATTATAAACCAGCGCTTGACCGCAATCCTGCCTGATGGTAAGCAGTGACGCAATCGTTGATGGTAAAGCGCACTAGTTTATTAAGAGCCTATTCACTCTAGCCTTGAAGACACTCAAATTGTAGTCCGACGGAAACACCGCCGCGGGCAAATTGTTCCAGTCCCTCGATGTACGCGGTATAAAGGAGGAGGCGAAGCGCTTCGTCCGGATCGTAATGGTGTTAACAACGTAAGGGTGGAAACCAGCCGTACGACGGGTCGTCCGCTGGTGGAACGGAGATGGGGGAATTAAATCATGCAATTCCCTCGCACACTCCCCGAAATGCATCCTATAGAACACCGAAAGGCTGGCTACTCTACGCCTGTGCTCTAGGCTTTGGAGACCAACTCGAGTTAGATCAGGGTCACCAATCAGCCTCTTTGCACGTCTCTCCACTGAATCCAAAGTGGCCAGGTGACACTTGGCAGCACCAGCCCAAATGTGGCTGCAGTACTCCACACACGAACGGACCTGTGCTTTGTATAACATTAGAAGCTGCCCAGGTGTGAAGTACTGCCGGACCTTTGCGATAACGCCAAGTTTCCTGGCAGCCACCCTGGCCTTGGACTCAATGAACCGCCCAAAGTTAAGGTTCGAGGAAATCTCAACTCCCAAGAGCTGAAGGCGGTCGGAACACTCCAAGGACACATTCCGAAAAGTAGGGGCCAAGGTGAACGGGCTCCTTTTGGCGGTGAAAAGACACGCCTGTGTTTTGGCGGCATTGAATGCTACAAGATTGGCATTGCCCCATTCGGAGACTGCCTGCAGTGCAACACTCGTTCGCTCAACCATGGCCTCTCTTTCGGACCGGATTGATTCCCTACTAGCCCGAGCATCCGGCAGGTATCTCTCTACAACTGTGCTGTCATCTGCATACCCATAGATACCGGGCATCAGCAGATCGTTAATATGCAGCAGAAACAGAGTTGCAGAGAGAACAGACCCCTGAGGAACACCGGCATTAGTTGACATGGGCTCAGAAGAGCATCCGTCGACAACAACTCGGAGGGACCGTTCAGTCAGGAAGTCTTTTACTCAGCCAGTCAGGCTAGGGGAAATGCCGTACGCTGGAAGCTTACTCAAAAGGCCAGCGTGCCAAACCCGGTCGAAGGCCTTCGAGACATCAAGGGAGACAGCAATCGCTTCCCCATTCTTCTCGAGGGCCTCGCCCCACAAGTGAGTGGCATACACTAGTAGGTCCCCAGTTGACCGATTGCGGCGAAACCCGTACTGTCGGTCACTGAGGAGATCGTTACCTTCCAGGTATGCCAAGAGGCGCGAGTTCAATACACGCTCCATAATTTTGCAAAGTATGGAGGTGATCGAAATCGGCCGATAGTTGGCAGGATCGGCACGACTACCCTTCTTGGGCACAGGCTGCACGTTAGCAAGCTTCCAGGACTTGGGCACTATACCAGTCCTAAATGAGAGGCGATACAAGCGCGTCAATACAGGAGACAACTCGGGCGCACATACTTTAAGAACAATCGCTGGTATACCATCCGGACCACTAGCCTTATTCACGTCCAGACGACACAGTACTCTCAGAACCTCTTTGTTTCTAATGCGAACCTCAGGCATTGAAGCTCCGCAATGAGGTAAATTAGGTGGAGTAGCACTGCCAGTATCAAGACGCGAATTATGGGCAAAGAGAGATGCAAAGAGACCTGCTTTCTCTCTCGCCGTATGAGCCAGTGTTCCATCAGGCCTAACCAGCGGAGGCAGTGAGGGCCGACAGAAGTTCGCCTCAACCGATTTGGCAAGGGACCAAAAAGATCTACCCGGATGGCTGCGCAGATAACTTGTTGCCAATATGGGTAATGCGGTCGAAGCGAGCCTTCTTGAGCGCCTTCTTGTAGGACTTGGCAGCACGGTTAAAGGCTCTCCTCTTTGAGCTTAGATCCGGAGCTCCGCGGTCACGAGCGTCAACCCAGGCGAGAAATGCCGTGCTTTCGCTGTTCAGCTTGGACACAATCGGCATTGAACCATGGGCGAGCCGAGCCACCGACGGGCACGTCATTGAATGGGATAAAATACTCCATAGCTTGACGCACCACATCGGTTATAACGTCCGCACAGCTCGAAGGATTGTCAGAAGAGAAGCAGACCTGCTGCCAAGGATAAGACGCAAAGAAGTGGCGCATCTCATCCCAATCCGCTGACCTGTATCGCCACATTCGCCGTTCACCACGAGAGTCGTGATACGTTACAGACTTCACCAGACAGTGGTCTGAAGTTCCCAACGGTGAGGAAACCGTTACAACACATCTGTCCGGATCAGTGGTCAGCAGAAGGTCCAAACAGTTGGCAGTATGCCCAACTACATCAGGCACCCTAGTCGCTTGCTCTACCAGCTGGGAAAGGCCCATAGAAAGCGCGAAGTTTCGCGCTTCTCTCCCAGCGTGGTCGGTCCTCTGGTATGGGAAGAGCCAGTCCTGGTGGCAGGCGTTGAAGTCCCCCAGAGCGACGAACTGAGCGTCAGGGTGCCGATGCAGCGCATTGTCAGCAGCCTCACTGAGGTGGTCAAATAAACGAGTTGTCTCCTGATCACCGCTGTGCGATCGGTAGACACAGGTGTAAACAATTTTGTCCACACCAGTGTCAACCAACAGCCATAGGGACGAGAAGTGAGGGTCTTCGAGGTGACGGAGGCGCCGGCAACAGATGTCATTGCGGACATACACACAGACCCCGGCACGCTGCAGGAAATGATGCTCCAAAGAGTATCCCGGGTAGCCGAGGTACGCCGCGTCAGTCGGACATCTGATCTGGGTCTCCGTCAAGAAAAGTAGGTGTGGCTTTTTAGTCTCAAGGTGGTGATGTACTGCAATGAGATTGGAGTGCAGACCTCGAACATTTGAGAGGTGCACTTGGAATGAGAGGACGTGCGCCCGCTGTACACATCTACTTTTCTTTATTAACCTTTTCATAAAAAAAAAAATGAGTGAATAGGAAGGAAGACGGCAGTTGAGTGAGGTGATGCAATGATAAACCCAACAATGCGACCAACGATGCTGGGCCAGAGGGAGATTGTTCTGGAGACTGCGGGGACGCCCGAACCCCCCCAGGGATCGCCATCGGGTCCTCTCGTCCGGTCGCCAACCGGCACGATGGGGCCACCCTGGGATTTTTCGCAGTTGGCGGGGCAGCCTTTCGTATGTGGCTGGCACACTACTTGGGCCCCCAACTACCTGCGGTCGGCCAGCGGAGAACCGTGCTTCGGATCCCGCTACCCTCCACGAACAAACTCCCGACACAACACCAACTGGCGCATCGCACCCGGCACACATCGCAACACAACTGCTCAGACCCGACCTCCGAACGGCTTCACCAGACATCATGCCGGAACACGACGAATCGCTTGGCGGCATGTCTTTGTCTGGTGGGTGGTAACTTATGCCGGCGGTTGATGTTGTGACCTACCACCGAGAAATCCCAGAGGTCAGATGCTAATGGATTTCATGGAAAGGGAAGGACTCTTTGCGATGAATTCTTTTTTCAGGAAACCATTGCACCGCAAGTGGACCTGGCTCAGCCCCGATGGTCAGACCAAAAACGAGATAGACTTCATAATGTCAACGAGAAGGCAAGTGTTCAACGATGTCTCCGTGATCCATGCGGTAAAAACCGGGAGTGATCACCGTATTGTTAGAGGCATCTTGAACCTCAACATTAGGCTCGAACGCTCTCGACTTATGAAGTCTACGCTCCGTCTAGCGTCAACACAACTCCAAAACCCCGAGAGCTTTCAGATCGAACTACAAAACCGCTTCGAATGCCTCGGTGAATGCGTAGATGTGGACGACTACAACAACAGGTTTGTGGAAACTCTCCAAACGGAAGGGTCTAAGTTCTACAAAACCCTCCGTTCAAAAAGACAGAAGAAGATCTCCGGTCCCACCCGCCGGCTAATGGAAGAAAGACGGGAGGTGATCTTAAAATCCCCTGATGACGCTTCGCGCATCAGATGCCTTAACAGACAGATCTCAAAGTCTCTGACTTGCGATATACGCCAATTTAATACAAATTGTATTAAAGAGGCTATCGAGCGGAACAAAGGCTCCAAAGTGTTCGCACGAGAATTGTCTGTTGGACAGAGTCTACTTGCGAAGCTGAAGACTGGGGATGGTAGGATCGTCACTTCCAAGCCCGAGCTTTTGGGTGAGATCGAGAAATTCTACGGAGAGTTATACACATCAACACACGCACCTGTTGTAAGCCTGGCTAATGATCCTAGAGCCAGACTAACCCGACACTACACCGACGATATCCCGGACGTCAGCCTGTACGAGATTGGTATGGCCCTGAAACAGCTCAAGAACGATAAGGCGGCTGGAGATGATGGAATTACGGCTGAGCTTCTGAAAGCGGGTGGCAAACCGGTTCTTAAAGCGCTTCAGAAGCTATTTAATTCCGTCATTCTTAAAGGCGAAACGCCTAAGGCGTGGCACAGGAGCGTGGTGGTTTTGTTTTTCAAAAAAGGTGACAATACCCTCCTGAAAAACTACAGACCGATATCCCTCCTGAGCCATGTCTACAAGCTGTTTTCTAGGGTCATCACGAATCGTCTCGCTCGCAGGTTTGACGACTTCCAGCCTCCCGAACAAGCAGGCTTCCGAAAAGGCTTTAGCACCATAGACCACATTCATACGCTGCGGCAAGTTATACAGAAGTCCGAGGAGTATAACAAACCACTATGCTTGGCGTTTGTGGACTATGAGAAGGCCTTCGATTCGATTGAGACTTGGGCGGTGCTACAGTCTCTCCAGCGGTGCCAAATTGACCATCGATACATTGAGGTGATAAAGTGTTTGTACAAAAACGCCACCATGTCAGTCCGTCTCCAGGATCAGGACTCGAAACCGATCCAACTGCAGCGTGGAGTGAGACAAGGAGATGTCATATCTCCTAAATTGTTCACTGCTGCGTTGGAAGATGTCTTCAAGCTCCTGGACTGGAAAGGACTTGGCATCAACATCAACGGCGAGTACATCACTAATCTCCGTTTCGCAGATGATATCGTGGTCATGGCTGAGACCCTGGAAGACTTGGGCAAAATGCTCAATGACCTCAGCAGAGCTTCCCAACAAGTGGGTCTAAAAATGAACATGGATCAGACGAAGATCATGTCGAACTCTCATGTCGCACCCACTCCAATTGTAGTTGGTTGCTCTGCACTCGAAGTTGTTGACGAGTATATATACCTGGGACAGAAAGTCCAACTAGGTAGGTCCAACTTCGAGAAAGAGGTGTCTCGGCGAATCCAGCTCGGTTGGGCAGCGTTCGGGAAGCTACGCTACATCTTCTCGTCGTCCAAGATACCACAGTGTCTCAAGACGAAAGTCTTTGACCAGTGTGTGTTGCCAGTGATGACTTACGGAACTGAAACGTGGTCGCTCACAATGGGCCTCATACGAAGGCTCAGAGTCACACAAAGGGCAATGGAAAGAGCTATGCTAGGAGTTTCTCTGCGTGATCGAATCAGAAATGAGGAGATCCGCAGAAGAACCAAAGTCACCGACATAGCTCTGCGAGTCGCTAAACTCAAGTGGCAGTGGGCAGGGCACATTGCTCGTAGAACCGATGGCCGATGGGGCAGCAAGGTTCTGGAGTGGCGGCCACGTACTGGAAGACGCAGCGTAGGGAGACCCCCAACAAGGTGGACCGATGACCTGGTGAAGGCCGCGGGAAGCCGATGGATGCGGGCAGCACAAGACCGGTCATCGTGGAAAGCCTTGGGGGAGGCCTTTGTCCAGCAGTGGACATCTATAGGCTGAGGAAGAAGAAGGTAAAAAAAACATATTTTATACGGTGGACAATAAAACAAAGTATTACTTAATGATTTGTTTCCTTCATTTATCCAATAAATAAACGAATTAAAAGTATTTTTTCGTTAGAGTGGCCATCCATGGTCCACCCACCTTATATACCCACTGCACAGTAAACAGTGCTTGCACTTTACCCAAAGCAAAAAATGCTCATTCCAGAGCTTCACTCTACCCGCTCAAAGCAACAACGGGGAGAGCGAAGGTCCAGCAGAGCCGACAGCCGTTCGACTGACCATGGAACGTACCACCCAGACTGAGAGGAGAGTGCCCCGCTGGCGCCAGCTCCTCTACTGTCTCGCTGGCGATGACCGTTACAGAAGGCAGAGGCAGGTAGAAGCTGGTAATTAGATTCAATTATTATAATATTTCGCAAATATTATGGAAATTCTACTCTCGAGTCTTCCCCTTAGATAGAAGTTGCTAGCCAACTTACCTACCTTTTTTTTTGCGTGTGGAAATGCTTTTACGCACCATACCCGCCGCTAGCTAGGCGACGGACGTGTGTGGGACTCGCCCAGCCGAAGCCGGGAATACCAACTAAAACCACTCCGTTCCCCTCGGGCCCTGCGTTGAGAGTGTAACGGGATCTGACCGAAGGCATTGTCCCCGTGTCACTCCCAGGGCTTTTAGCCTATTAGGCCGGTTTCCGCGCCAAGGGAGGATTACCCGGGGATACCGAGGTAATCCTCAGACGTGGTGACCAGTGCAATGCGCCTGCGGGGGCTACCCACACACGCTGGTCACACTCCGGGGCTAAAGGAGACGGGGGTTCGTCCCCCGCCTTCTTCGCCCCGGCCGTCTACGCCGGAGGGGAGAGGCAAGAGCATCCTCTTACCGCTCCCTCCTTCTGCAACAGGACGGTCTCGCAGAAGGAGGCGGCAGCCTCCCATGCACTCTCGCTTTCAACCATGGCTCTAACCATGGTTGCCAGGGAGAAACCAACTTACCTACCTATGAATTCTTAATAATTCACTGAAACGCCACAAAACTTTGCATTCATTCATTGCAACTAAACGATTTCTATTTCAACAGGTATGCGTGGCCACATCAACAGCGTGTCTCACATCGATAGGGCTGCACGTGTCATGTTCCCTGCGTCCTTCGCTCTGCTCAACTTGTTCTACTGGATGGTTTACGCGTTCTCCAATGACGACTTTGCATGGAGCGATAATCCAATGAATACGCTGTCTCATTAGAGATTTCTGGGAAGTGCGTCAAGGGAACCTGCGAAATAAAATTTTCATGGTATTTTGTGAACTTAACAAATATGTATTTTCATAATTATAGTCATTCATATCATCATTAGGTACAATTATTCTCTTAGCTTAAACTTCAAATTACCACCTTATTGGATACATCTATTCTCTATACTAATAAATAAAGCTAGTTTGTTTGAACGCGCTAATCTCAGATACTACTGTTCCGAATTGAAAAATTATTTTTGCGATGGATAGCCCACTAATCCAGGAAGACTATAGGCTATATACCATTACGCTGCGACCAATAGGAGCGGGTGAAACCGTGGGGCGCAACTAGTATTTTGTAAAAACAATCATAATCAAGATGGCCAATGCTACTTAGACATTTTTTGTTTTATTATAATTACTAGCGGCCGCCAGCGACTCCGTTCGCGTGGAGTTAGTTATGCTCGGCTCCTATTGGTCGCAGCGTGATGTTATATAGGCTAAAGCCTTCCCGGATTAATGGGCTATCCAACGCAAAAGTAATTTTTCATATCGGACCAGTGGTTCTCGAGATTATCGCGTTCAAACAAAACAAACAAACAAACTCTCCAGCTTTATATATTAGTATAGATGAACCCAAGCACATATTTGTTAAAGCACTAATATTTTTATTAATATACATCGTAACGTAATATTGACCTACATATTACAAAAAACCGTAAGAATTTTTTTATTTTTCGGGCTATCCTGGTGCTTTCATCTAGCCTGATTTACACGATACGATTTAATTGCCTATGGCATACCTATCATACGTTGAAGCAACTTAATTAAAGTAGACCCTTCTAAATAGTGTTTAGACGATGCAAGTCATTCGTTGCTTCAATTTAATAGTGCGATACTGGCAGGAAACTCATATCGTGTGTATGAGGCCTTATAGTTTATTTAAATAAATAAATAATTTGTGTTTCTAGAAAATGTTCTGTACGTACAGACGACAGCACATCAAGCTACTACAATCTGTCAGATTTCTTTATTAGATTTTCAACTTTATCTTCATAGCATTAAGGCTGAAGGTTGAGTGGGAATATTTAACAGTTTCGGGTAGCATGATCTGCCGTCGTCCGTACTATATTTAAATTAATAGTGTACCTAGTTTATAAAACTAGGGTATATTAGGGTGCTAAAATATATCTAATTGCATAGATGTCCTCATATCGACTGGTCCCAAGAACAAAGTCCTATGTTTAATATTGTCTAGTAGCAGTGCGAAGCAATAAAGTACGCGGACCTCATGAAAAAAAAAAAAATAGAAAATTATGATGGAATATATTTTCTTTTGCCATAAATTTCAATTATTTTTGTAACTTAATAGATTCGCGTAACTTAATTGGTTCGCACTGCAACTAGACAATATTGAAGATACCTACGACTTTGTTCTTGGGACCCGTCGATATTTACCTATTATTTCAATAAGATATTTAACGTTTGCTGTTAAATGTATCGTAATTACTTATTTATAAACTTTCTTGTTATTCAGTAACTAATGGTATATACTGGAAATGTGTTAGATGTCATATTATTGAAATGATAATCAAGGTCCAAATGGCCGTCAGGAACTAGTGCGGCAGTTTCTGATTCCAACAAAACTTTAAAAAGATTCAAGAGGGCTGTGGTGCTTGAAACGATAATCCTTTAGGTATGCAAACTTTGTGGACGACAGCTAGATAAATACATTGACCGTCACGACACCTTTTAAACGTACATCTCTCTACTGTTAACATATTGACCGTCACGACACCATTTAAACGTACTTCCTTAAACCGTTCGTCCTTCCGTAAACGTTTATAAATGGCAGTTTCCGCCATATTTATAAACAGCTATTATGAGACACATACATACACACACATTAAGGTGATACATTAAGGTGTATAAAATTATGTCCGGTATTCGGTATTGGTAACCGAATTGGTCGTACCGAGGGGGGGCAGGTATGTCCATACCCCGCAGACATGTACGAACTCCACTGATTACTAAACAAAGTATAAATGAGGACTCATCTCTAACTTTTAAAGAAACCACGCAGTAGACACTGTTAAAATGTACGAAATAATTGCCAAAAAACCGTGTCCGAATATACCGCACCAAGATAACTCACTCAAAAAATTTGACTTGCCCCATCCTCCAAGCCGCACTTGCCCCCAAGGCCAGAAGCTGTGTACGCCCATGGTGACTAGAACTCAGAAGAGTAACTCTTTTCACAAGCTTTATATTAGCTTGGTTTGCTCCTACATGTTTTCGGATTTCGTATTGTCATCCATTTTCCAAGCACCGCTCCTTGGTGTAGCCCTCATCTGCACACTTGGTGAATAAATGAACAGAAACTTCGGTACAAAAATCAAATTATGACTTATAGTTGAGCCAAATTCGATAAAGAATAGAGGTAAACAAACCGTTGCTAGACAACAAGTAGTTTACGCCTAAAAGACAGATGTGATCCTCTCAACCTTTTCTACATAGATGATTTTCATAAAAGTAATAATCCTACTTCATACTAATGTAAACAGTTTATTTATGTTTACATATTTATGATTTGCATAGAACGCTTAACAGATTTGAATGAAATATGACACACATGTAAGCTAATTCCCTAATAGGTTAAATTTTTTGATACATATAGTCTATATTTGAAAGTATTACAATGCATGTGTTATGTAGTTGATTTGAAGTTATTAAAATACGCAAAATTGTATTGATAAATGCCTCAACTTTATTCATTGGTTGATTTCCACAAAATGTGTTTAATACCTGGATTTCATCCATCTTTCTTTTTTTGTAGGGCTATCACGTAAAATTATTAATATCGACTTTTTAATGGTTTTTCGAAATACCAAGTTATTATGCATGTTATTTTAGTGATTCTATTGAAATATGCTGCAATAGGAATTGTTATTAAATAGCTAGCATGTAAAAGTCGATAATCATGTAAATAACAGGAGATTTGTAAAACGTGCGTTGTGATAACCCTAAACTGGTTTGTTTACCTTTATTCTTCATGGAACTAGGCGATGGTATAGATCTTTTTTTTTAGCTACTGTTGTTGTTGAAACGAGTTTCTACAATCCATTGTCCCCGGTTCCCTTGTTCACATACTAAACTAATATTAAGTTCAATGCATCTTTTTTTTTTCTCTCTCTATTTCTATTCCATTACGAAAAGGACAGAAGATAAAATGTCAGTTTAGACCCGTCATATTAATCGCTTCTGACGTAAATTGGCGTATTTTTAGCCGCCATGTTTATAATCGCGTCTAAACTGTCTATGGAGTATCTTAATTTGACAGGATTAAGCTAAAATGGTATCTTCTATCCTTTTCTTAATGAAACAGAAAGCAAAAGCTGCACTTAACTTAAAATTAGTTTAGTTTGTAAACAAGATAATCGTCGCCATTGACTACTTGAAATAGTACTCAATACTAATACTTTATTGCATTCCATAATGTTACATAATAGTTCGTATATTAAAGAATCAATTATGGACCCTGTCGGGCAAAGCAAAGTGAGTAATGAGCTTTGTTTTTTATTGATAACAATATATGTATGTCGGAGGTAGAATTAAAAAGAAATGAATGTAATTCACGTGTTTTATTATAGTCAAAAACTAAAGCCATTATAGGTAGGTATAGTGAATTTTCTTGAAGTCGGATCTGTTGAACACTTTGATCTTACAAATAATCAATATAATGCTTTTACATTTTTTATTACAAAATATAGAAGTTCACGAAGTATAAAACATTCCGTCTTGCCTGTAGACATATTATAATTTTACGGAGGAAAACCGTACATTTTCAGTGCTAAAGGAAACTTTTCAGTTGTTAATTATGTGTAGTAGGAAAAATTGCCAAAACGAAAGTAAAGCAACAATTCTATTAAACAACCAATAAAGACAATCATTAAAATATAAAAACCAATAGTCTATCAAGTATTAAATTTTTTTAGTGCTTTTTTTTTTCTCCGTTTTTGGTGAAAAAAATGGTAACTTTATTGAATCCTGAGTTACTAAAAACTCGTAACTAAATTTAATTTCGCACTGCCTCGTTGACGGTCACAAATTGTCATTCATTCAGTAGGATAATGGCGTAACACACTATCAGTAACAATGGCTTTGATTTTGACAGGTCAACAACATTCATTGCGTTATTTACGTTTTTGAGCAAATGCATTTTCGAACATATGGAAGCAATGGATTGACAATTTGCTTCAAAATGATTCCAACTGATAGTAATAATGTCTTACGCAATTTGGTTGTTGGTCATTACGTTACATTAATCACCTATCTAAATTCAAATAAATAAATAACTAAAATAGCGCACAAAGACCGACTCGGAACGTTTAAACTTGGTGCAACTGTAAATATAGTTTTTGTGCAAAACGTCATCTATTATCTATAGAAGTAGTCACTGAAGGAGAAACCGTCAGTATAGCCTGCGAAATTTATACTTTCTAAACCTGATACTGGCCCACAAATTGCAAAAACGCATAAAAATTGAATTTCGCAGGCAACCCCAATACTTCTCCCTAAATTTCAAAAGCATGTATTCAAAGTACCTTCCTATCACAAATGTAATCAGTGTTTATAAATAAATCTTTGAGCAATATTGTGCTACAATGTCGATATTTCTACGCCATTTCGTCAGTCAATTCGTCAACGAGGCACATAACCCTAACCGCATACATCCTGAGTTTCAGCGGTCGCCTGAAACCACAAACTGTCTAATGACACATTGAAAACGTACATCTGACTTTCCGCCAAATTACACGCCATGAAAAGTGAGTGTACAAATAATGGAATTTCCCAATCAGATGACCGCAAAAATAACTATGTTTGCAGAAAGTATTAGAGTAACTAATGCCAAAGATTCCTCTCTGCGATACATTGCGATTGGTTCAGCTCGCCACCTCGATATCACCTGCATATAACATAAATGTACATGTATATAGACACGCACATAGTAGGCACTGAGATGAACCTTCAAGCTGCCGGCGGTGTATCACAGCGCGGCATCCTACAAGTGTGCGTGCGTCTCTTAACCTTTTGAACGCCAATGTCGGCTATACTCAACAAGCGCAAGCGTGCTCTGTGCGCCACGGTCGTCTATACTCGACAGAAAAAACCAAAAATCGTGAAAGATTTATTATTATAAAGTTAATTTTAACACAAGAAGAGGGAACTCTAGTGGTGTTTTCTCTATACAAACGTATTCCGCTGTTTTCTTCGTGGATAATGCTTTTAGAGCAAATTTTTACCGTCATGTTCAGATGACTATTAGACAAACGTGATAAGTTTTTGACAAAAAAGAAAATAATAGAAGCACAGGTATACTTTTTCTCTAAATTTTGAAAAAGAAAACAGCGGAGTACGAAACGTCTTTTGGTCAACGTTATTGTCGGTAAAATCAGACTGAGCTGCAACTGTCCTTTTCTCACTTTACTGGGAAAGATTGGAAGCAGTGCGACGGCAATAGTTTCTTCAAATACCTATCTATTTTCCAAATTCCTCGGCACTAGAGTCCCCTCTTAATGGTTATTTTTTGTGCTAGAAGTGTTGACAAAAAATGTAATAATAATGGTTATCGTATGTACCTATTTCTATCGATTTTCTGGCTTGGCGTACAGCGCACGGAGATGCCGTTTTGGCGTGGCGTTCAAAAGGTTAACATGTATTTCTGACAACATCGTGGTAGCAAACTGAACCGCGATCGCGAGGTATCGGAGCGAGCCGGCTTCAACATACAATATGTAAAGAAAACCCTGTCCGATCCGTGAAGGTATCGTTAGGTATCGATAACTGATTCTATTAATGCCGACAAAGACGGACTAAAGTTTAAAAAAAGTCCCCCTAAAAAAATAAACATTATTTTGCAAAAAGAGAAAACTTAATACATGTGCGGTAGAACACCCTTTCGCGGGCGACGGGGAGCAGGGCACGCGACGCGTGGTCGAATCGCATAAGCGTACCGTCAAAATGGTGTTGTCACTTTTTTTTTAATTATCAAATTTCGGGGAAGTTGGAATTAATTCGCGGGAAAAAAGATTATTTTAAAATTCATTAGTATTGTCACTATGATGATTATGTAAAATTGCATATTTTATTTGGTCATGTATATACCTAACATTTATTATCCTTATGGCTCGGACAGGGTTTTCCTTACATATTGTATAATTCCCCTAAGTTCCGGCTACACTAATAAGATCTATCGGCGGCACAGATAATATGTGGCTAGGTTACAATACATACAATTTTTCAAGACACCTGCATATGCCAGCAGATTAAAAGACACAGATAAATAATATTTGGAGGATGTAACCTAACATCCTTAGTATAGAGAGAACAATCGATGTTAAATATTTATTTATATGTATAATATCTGTCTAAGTATACATAATTATATAACACTTCTCTAACAAATATCACAAATACATAACTTTATCATAATCGTCGTCGTTATATTGAAAATGTATTCAAGAAGAGGTAAATTTTGAAGAGAGCTATTTAGGCTAACTACTATTCCTGTTGGTCCAACATTCTGTAAATATACTAATTCACTTCGTTGCAAAACTGCCAACCTTTTAGTACGCCATTTTAGTAGAAAATAGACATTTTGAAGGCATATAGTTTAAATACATAGTGGAATGTATAGTTTTTTTATAAGGCTTTCATCATAAGAATGAAAATTACCTACTACTTCAACATTACATGGCAAATATTGAATTGTGTAAAGTCATTAATACATACTTTAGAATATATTGCGTGGACATTATCAAGTTATTAGGAAAATAGTTCACTAATAATTCTATATGCACCGCAAATGTTATATTAAATTAATCGATCAACTATGGATTCGCGCTTAACGTACTTCATGTAATGAGCAAACAGTATGTAGGTCCCGTAAGTACTAATTTATATACAAGATGAAATAGGATGGCGAGTTAATAGTACATATTTAGATAAACTAATTCATTAACACCGGAGCGACGCACGTGCTAATTTTAACTCTACTGAATGTATCGTCGTCGCTCGGCCATTCGAACTGCATTTTTCCGTCAGCATACTGAAAACATTACGAACAGACGCAGCACATCAAGCTACTACAATCTGTAAGATATCTGTATTAGATTTTCAACTTTTATCTATAAAACATTAAGGCTCAAGGTCGATTGGGAATATTTGGCAGTTTCGGGTAGCTTGACCGGCTGTCGTCCGTAAAATATGGTCGATGAATCATGGCGGGTTTGAACATCGATTCTCAGATCTGTCGCGCAAGTTCTCTCACTCACACTCGCCTCGTGTATCCTGTAACCATTTGGTTCCTAAAAATGTTATTGCGCAACCTTCTGTACGAAGTTCAGAGCCGCCATGATTTGTCGGCCATACTTTATCTAGTACTAGTACTTTATTTAGCGGCTTTCTTTAGTCTACCATTATAATCTGGGAAATAGATTACTGCTTATAGTAATCATGAGAATTATAGTGATTACGCATAATCTATCTGACTATCTTTTGTTGATTATCTGAATCTACAAAACGCACTAAGTGCTCAGATTTACAATTTTCTTACCACAAAAGTGCTATCTTATATCTGCTGAGTAATATACTATTAACTTTGATTTATGTATTGCGACTAAACTTAACTCCTACGGAACCAGATCTATAAAATTGACAAAATTGTTCAACGGTAAGCGATGCGCTACTACTTACATACACAATATTAACTTGTCTACTCACTACAAAGTATTAGTACCATTTACTTAAATCTACTCACATCAATTCAATTACAATTATATAAATATAAAATTTTATTTACTAGCCCAAGTGGGTTAATATTCACTTTTATATACAAATATATAAATTTATTTTCCGTAATATAAAGAAGGTAAATTTGATTATAGAAGTCATATAAATGGCAATGATCCAATTTTTAAAATAAAAACAGCTGCCGCCAATAAAAATAAATGCTTTTTTCCCAATCAAGCAACATACGTCAGCACTATACACATCTATAAACTAATACATCATAAAAACTGGACCATTCCCATTGAATTTAGAAGACTAGAACACTGGTCACAGATATTTCGGTATAGGCAAGGAGATTTTAATAGATTTCGATCACTCATCCAAATTAAATATCCACACTCACATCCTGTCACATCACATAAGCTAAAGTAACACTAAATTAATAGCCTGTGCAACCCTGAGTATTATCTCAAGCTCTTACATTTCACTTTCAATGGACTGCACACAATAAATAAGAATTTCATATATTCACATCTCCAATATAAATAATTAAATCACAGATTCTATATTTCATTATGAATATTTTTATCTACGTATCTTTTCTACCTAAGACGAGATAAACGTTCATATTATCTTTGCCTTTAACGTACACGCTGCCTCGCGGCTCGAACTCGTACCGAGCCGACAGCACCGGGATGCAGGCCTCGCCCACCTGGATCCTCTTTGGCACACCCGTCGAGTCCATCCGAGACGCTATGTTCACAGCGTCCCCCCAGATGTCGTAGAACAACTTCGTGGTTCCGATGACACCCGCGGTAACATCGCCGAAGTTATACCCGATCCTAAGAATAAAGTCGAATTCGAGCAAGTCCTCGTTGAAGTTATCCACAACTTTCTGCATCTCCAGCGCGAACTCCATCAGCTGGTAGAGGTGGTCGTGCGTGCCGCGCGACGCGTGCCGCAGGTCGGGGTTCAGTCCGCTGGCCGCCATGAAGGTGCTGCCGATAGTCTTAATCTTCTCCACGTGTTGGAACTCTGGCTTCTCCAGTAGCTCATCAAAGTCTGCTATCAGCTCGTTAAGCACCCGCAAGTATTCCTTTCCTTTTAAATACGACTCGTCGTACATTTCATTAAAGTTTACTATACTAGCAAATATAATAGCGACATCTTTGTGGTTTTCTGAATATTTAGCCGTATTCTTGAGCTGGTCGGCGACATGTCGAGGTATTATATTGTGTAACAACCAATCGGCCTGATTCCTCATGTTCTGTACTCTCTGTTTGTCGCGGTTGGCCACAACGTTACTGTAGAAACTCAATCGGTAACTTATTTCGAACTCTCTGTTCAAGAACCACACCAGCATCAATAACAATGCAACATCCAAATAAAGCTCAGTCAAATGTAGCTTGTGTTGGTGCCTATCAAAGCCTATAGTGCCGTTTTCGAAGTCCTCCCAGTCAAACATCGAACTATTGACGAGGCTGTAGTCGGATGTATTCTCAGCAAACATTTGTGGGTTTTGCCTAAAATTAATATGAGTAGCATCTTGCAGCAATTGAGTATTAGCTTCGTGACAACCTAACACGGCAAAAAATAGGAACAAACCAGCATAAAGCGTCACTAGAGTATTTTTCACAAGCCAGTTCATCTGAGTGAAGTTGCAGAAGTGCACTACACTTATACACAGCAAGTACACGTAGAACGACTGTTCACCTTTCAGAATTGTCATTGTGGTATTTTGGCAGGAAAAGTTGAGGAGCACGGCGAATATCGGCAAACTGATGAGCAACCCGCCTGATAAATGCCACGGAAACCAGTTCGACAGCTTCTTGAATATTCTTACTGACCTAGATATGGACTCTGTGACTGCTTCGTGATTCGTCTTCCACTTTAGATAATGTCTATAGGAACAGAGTGCCATGGCTACAATTTCTATGAACATGAAAAAGATGAACCACCCTATGGAAGATCTCCAATCACCATATAATATGAATATCGAAGCTGTGACCGCTAGGAAAATGATGGCCGAGACTAGAATGTCTAAAGCAGTGTTGAACCTCGAAGTAGTCAGCGTGGGCGGGAAGTCTTCGCAATCATCACTTCTGTGGGCTTTGTCTCTGTAGTGTTTTTCAATTTCGGAGGATTTGAAGAAGAGTGTGAATCTATTGAGGGGTGGTTGTACGAAGTAGTTGATGCCTGATCGCGCGTTGTCTTGTACGCAGCGGATGAGTTGGAGGTCAGATTGTTTGCGAAGCTTCTGGAGGGACTGGACTTGTTCGTCGTTGAGCGGAGGTGGTAGACGGGTTCGAGAGTGCTCATTGAGTGAGGTCTGACTGGACGTGTAGTATCCCGACACGCGGTGTTGCATCATATCGGGGTGTGACGTCGCTATATGGTTCAAGGCGTAGATCTGTAAATATAAACATATAAACTAAAGTTTTAAGAGTGGATGGAGACCTACATTATTATTACACACTAGCAACTAATTAGTGATGTGTATATGTGAAATAGCTTGGAGATAAGTAATCTATCCTCGGTCGGTTCTTCAATTGTGGAGGTAATTCCCCAGTTCCGACGAAGTCATGCATAATGTGCGCTAGGCGTATACGTCACTGAAAATGCATATGTGTAAGTAGTACACATGCCAAAAGAGCAACCCGCGATTTATCCGGGAGGTGACCTTCGACATATGCGTGAGTGTCTACTAGCATGCTTTTGTTTTATTCACAAGAGGTGACACCGAGGTTACGAGGCAAACCGCAACCGTAAGGTATCGCAGTGAAGCATCTTCGACATATTGTAATAACCTTACATGTATTGGAGGTTTGCGTCCCTTATTTGCCAGCGGCGGTGTTTCCGTCGGACTACAATTTGAGTGTCTTCAAGGCTAGAGTGAATAGGCTCTTAATAAACTAGTGCGCTTTACCATCAATCGTTGATGGTAAAGCGCACTAGTTTATTAAGACGTGTCACTGCTTACCATCAGGCAGGATTGCGGTCAAGCGCTGGTTTATATTTTATAATAAAAAAAAAAAAAAAAGCGGGTTATTACTGACAAATACATCCAGCGCGCATTGATGCAACCTTCAAGTGCAAGTGAAGTGCATTATAAATAAAGCTATGACAATGGCCTCAATTCCCTTATTCGCAAAGTAAATTAAATTTAAGTTCAGTGCATCGTTTTCTTTTGAATTCGCGAATTCTAAATTCGAATTTTGAATTTATGTCCGGCGCTAATTTGACAGGATTAAAATAATAGGAATTTTGGCGGGAAAGTCAAGCCGAGTGTCACGCTCATTTTTTCATTTTTTTATTGGACTTTTAATAGTAGTTTATGATACTGCTACATAATGACGGGTATTAAGCACGAGTGTGAGTTTAAAAAACGAGCGAAGCGAGTTTTTTAATAGTATCACACGAGTGTGTAATACCTAATTAATTATGTACAGTTTCATACACTACTTTATCTAATCTCAGTGCGTCTAAAGCCAACGCAACACAATTCCATTTATTCAGTTTCATAATTGTAATATACAAAATGTTAACACTTATGCACCCTGCATCACAGCGCATGCGCCAAAGCGCGCGCAGCCACAGATAAAAAATGAAATAGTACTGTCTACATTGATATAATATTAAACAGATATGATATTTTGTACGCTTCAAGTTCAATGCGCTAGTGACTTATCTACCTTAGTTTAATATTATATCAATGGCTGTCTATGGTTTGTACCGTAATGAAAAAAAAATTCATTATAACATTATTTTGTTAGAAAAATAATGTTAATTGCCTTTCGATATACTATTGGTAAAGTACGTCAATATAAACTCCTTTTTGGTTTTATATTTTTAATTTTTTGATATGAGAGTAGATAAAATCATTTAGTGTTGTTTACTAAATAAAAGCGCGTGATTTATATAGTAAAAAGTGCATTCAGTAAATAATTCATAAAGAACAGTGAAATATCGCAGCATAGTGGCCTCATCATGACTTTGTCTCAAACCTCCCTCGTAAGACGGCTCACGCGGCCGTCTTATTCGACATGAATAATTCATTGGCTAAATGCACAAACCGTGGGAAGCCAAAAAAGAAAGAAAAAATATTGTGTTCTGTCTTTTTCTTAACGAAATAGAAAGAAAAAGGTGCACTGAACTTAAATTTAATTTAGTTTGTGAACAATGGAATCGGGGTCATTGTCATATTGACGCACAGGAAAGTTGAAAGCGTAAGTTAAATGACATAATAGCTTACTCATGTTACCTACATGGTATTAACAATATTAACGCAATTTGCATTTTAGGTTTTGGCGGGAAGCTAAGATGAGTGCCACGCTCATTTTTCATTGGGCCGTTAAATTATTTATAGTGTCGTTTACTTAATAAAAACGCGTGATTTATGTAGTAAAAAGTGCATTAAGTGAATAATTCATAAAGAACAATGAAATATTGTAGCATAGTGGCCACATCATGGCTTTGCACCAAAACTTCCTCCGTGTTAGGTTTGCGCGGCCGTCTTTTTCGACATGAATAATTCATTACGTGACATTGGCTAAATGCACAAACCGTGCAAAGCCATAAGAGAAAGAAAGAAGAACTTTTGAAGATTTTTATTTTACTTGAAATTGGCACAAAGTCATAACTAGTGCCACACTACAAAAAAAAACAATATTTACGTTGCATATCGTACAGGTAGTTGTCACTGGATTTCCCTATTACATAGTCACGTCATACAACTGGAATCCCTAATTGTCATTCGAAAGTGTTTTATACCATTGGGTATAAAATTAGAATGATTCGCGCGTTATCGTAGAATGCAACAAATATACCGAAGTATATTTAACCATTAAATCCATACTAATATTATAAATGCGAAAGTATCTCTGTCTGTCTGTCTGTCTGGCTTTCACGCCAAAACTACTGAACCGATTGTAATGAAATTTGGTACATAGATAGTCTAGAGTCTGAGAAAGGACATAGTCTATAACATCCCGCTATGACCAATAGGAGCAGAGCAGTAACAAAAAATGATGCGAAAACTGGAGAAAACGCGGAAGTACTACATATTGCTCTCAATATTTTAACAGGCGCTTACTTAATATCAACTGAGCAATAAATAATTCAACATGTTGCCAGTGGCCGAGGTGGTTTGTTCTTTTTAGATGCTCTAGGAGGTACACGCAAAACCTATGTTTTAAAATTATTATTAGCTCAAATCTGGAAAGATAAAGGTGCTGTTGCAGTTGCTTCTTTGGGAATAGCTGCTACATTACCTAGCGGGGGACGAACAGCGCACTGAGTTCTAAAGTTACCACTGAACTTAGCTCATGAAGAAATCCCGGTATGCAACATTAGTAAAAGCAGTGAGCGCGAAAAAATGAAACACCAGTGTAATTTGGTGTGATTACTAGGGGTACGCCGGTAGATGAAATAAATGCCTGTTTGAAAGCATCTGCATTATGGGTTCACGTGAAAAAGTATTGTCGCAATGAATATGCGACTACAACTTCACCACGATTCTCAAGCCGGGCAATATGCAGCTACTCTTCTATAAATCGGAGAAGATCGTATGCCAACCAACAGGGGCGGTATGATTACACTGAGTCACGAGTTCTGTCAAATTGTCGATAGCTCCGATGACCTATAAAATAATGTCTATCCGGATCTTCAAACAAATATGGCCAAATGAGAATGACTATGCGAAAGGGCAATTTTGGCGCAGACTAATGAAATCCATACTAATATTATAAATGCGAAAGTAACTCTGTCTGTCTGTCTGTCTGTTACGCTTTCCCGCCTAAACCTCTCAACCGGTTTTGATGAAATTTGGCACAGACAATCTTTGGACCCTGAGAAAAAACATAGGCTACCTGTTATCCCGGAAAAATTTGATATTCCCGAGGGAAATCTAAAAAGCGCGATATAACCGAAATTTACGCGGGCGAAGCCGCGGGCGGAAAGCTAGTGGTTAATAAAATAAATGAACAAATCATGTTAAATGTTCAGGGAAATGTTGTCGAATACCTCTAGTGGACAATATTATGGACACTGAACAAGTTACATCATACACTATAGAATTTTAACTCTTTAGAATTATCAGGAGTGCCATCCCATAAGTTGATACTAAAAGTTGGTGTTCCTGTCCTATTAATAAGGAATCTTGACTCTCCAACGCAGTGTAATTGTACTCGGCTACAAATAACACATTTGGGTCACAACATTGTAAAGTCTACAATCATGACTGGAATGGAATAAGGACAAAATGTCTTGATACCCCGTATTCCTATCATCCCGACTCATTTGCCATTTCAATTTAAAAGAGTGCAGTTCCCTCTGAAAGCAGCATTTGCTATAACAATTAACAAAGCCCAAGGTCTGACGCTTAAAGTTGCACGAGTTCATTTAGAAAGGACATGTTTTTCTCATGGGCAACTCATGTGGCATGCTCACGTGTAGTATCAAATCCAGAAAATCTTTGTTTTGGCAAAAGATAGCAAAACATAAAACGTTGTTTATAAAACCGCACTAACTTAAATGTGCTCATATTTTATCAAGCATAATACTTTTTAACCCTTATTTTCATAATATACTAAGCATATCCACAACACCAATCAACGCAAAATAATTAAAAGTATGATATTTGATGTTTTTCTTTTCTTTGCTAACCTTTAAACCCGGTAAAATTAAATCCTACTAATATTATAAACGCGAAAATGTGTGAGGATGTTTGTTTGTTGCTCACGAAAAAACTACTGAATAGATTTTGAGGAAACCTTGCAGAAATTTAGGCATTTATCTTGGCATTCCCACGGAAGCGGGAACCACCGCGCGCTGTAAACTAAAATCCACGCAGATGTAGTCGCAGTCAACAGCTAGTATTGCTATATTTCATTGCCTGTGTAATATCGAACAATGTGTACAGTCACGGCCACCATTGTGACAGCATTTGAAAACTTTTAAGGGTTATTTTGCGTGAAATAACAATGAAATAAGACAAATTTCAAAACCCAAGGAGTTCGAAACAACTTTGTTCGATTTGCTCGCTTTTCTCGTTACTTTTGAGGGCTCGTAACAACCCGTTTCGACTGCCTTTAGATGTTCGTATGGCAACCGGGACCAACGGCTTAACGTGCTTTCCGAGGCACGACCAGACCAGTACAAATATTCATATTCATGCATACAAATATTTGCACTGCGCTGGGATTGAACCCGCGTCGCCTTATGCAGCGGCCGCGTTTGCTTTCGTACAGCTACGCCACGCAGGCTGTCAGGCAAGGTATAAGTATATGTAATTATACACGATAGGAAAACTTATTTATACAAAGCACAGACGAGGGTGGCATTATATAGATTTTCCAAGCATCATTACTAATCTTATAAATGCAAAAATGTGGGAGGATGTATGTATGGATGTGCTTTTCTTTTTTTAAAAAAAACGTTGCCCCACACTAGAAACTTCTCCTGTATCGTTAGTGCGTTTACAAACATACAAACTCACATACACAAACATCCAGACCCGGAACAACTACCTGTAGGTCATACAAATATTTGTTCCGTGCGGGAATCGAACCAGCGCACAGTGTGAGATTTCGGCAATCTAGGGGAACTTTATTCATTGAAGAAAATAAAATGGCATTTAGCCGATTCTAATTGATATTTTAATCAGGATAAACGTTTAAATAAACAATAAGAGGTTTTAAACGTTTCGCATGTTGTTTATTGTTTTAAAAAACCTTGTTCTTAGTACGTACATACATACTTTTGATAAGTGTTGCCGTCAAATATAAAAAGACATTTATTCTCTTGGCTTCTAATGCAGCCAAGTAAACTCACAGAAAACTTTAAAGAATTAACCAAACGTTTTTTTTTTTTTGTTTCAAAAAATAAAAACTGGTGACGAAAAACGTATTATTCATCTGTATCAATATTCCTGTTGCTATTAGAGTGAACAGATTTTACAACAGGCTCCATTAACATTTCTAAAACTTCTGGCAATATCTTTGAATGTTTAGTTCTGGGACTAGCATGAAGACTAGTGACATAAGGGTCAGATGTAATTAACAATCGATGAACAACGTCAGTGTTGGTAAGAATCCTGGATGATTTTCTGGTAAACAGTTCCCTATATTTTCGGTTGTCCTTATTTCTGGCCTCTTGGGCCTCCTCTGATAACTGGCCTATAGGTAAAATGTTTGCGTCTATGATTTCTTTTCCGTGAAACAGTATCTTGTGGACACTTACAGGCATGTAATACCAAGCATAATGGCTTAGGTACAATTCTAAAGTACATCGAAGATATTCACCAAATTTGTGTGCATCGATCGGAAAACTACTGATAATTTTGACACTTTATCGAGTGACGCATTTCGAGCTTTCTATATTTTGGTGCCCCTTGTAGGAGAAGAAACACAAAGTTCCTTTACGATCGCAGCCGAGTCGCATTTTCTTGCCTTGCGTAATTAGAGCTCAACAGCCTTCGACAGTTCTTCAGGGTTTGTCGATTCGACAAGCCCTTTGATTTTCCTAGTCTGGACTTTCGAAGAGCACTCTTCAAACGCCTTTTTAGGTCTACCGCTTGTATTTTGTTTTACTGAAGGATCGGGCGCAAAGTCGAAGGAGCCGTGCTCTTCCAACCACGCTGCGTTGTCAGTTAAAAATCTCTTTCGGTGGCGATTAGCTTTGTCCCATTTAACCTGTATACTATGCACACATTTCCGTATTTTGGCCTTTGTATTAGAAGACATCTGTCTGACTCCTGTTTGTTCCATTATGAAGTTTGAAACAACCTCCAACTTGTTTGAATGAGGTTGGTCCCACACATCAAATAATGCTCGCCATGTAAACATGTGTGCCATTTTCTGAAAAAATACGATTTAACGTAATCGCGCAAACATGCGCAAGTTTTTTTTAATATTCTGGCTAGTATAATAAATAAGCTACAGGTAGAATCAAGTTTTAGGGTGGAACACTTTGGAACACATAATTAAAACCCTTTTTAAAAACCAAAACCTACTTTTTATCAATAAAGACAACACCATTTTTTTAAACAACTGTTTTCTATCTAATTATTTAGCAAATATTTAAAATAAAATGCAGGATCTTACCTGTAGATATGGGCAATATTGTAGAAAAACAGCACTGACCACTTAGCCGAGACACAGCGACACAGCAATCGTATAAACATGCCCTAAGCTGGACGGCTGTCGCGGGGATCCGAGCGCGTGCTTGCCTATACATGTTTTAAGATCCATTATACCCATACTGCGGTTGACTAAAGTGCAAGTAAGCCACGTTTCCTTTCGACTGGGATATTTAGCTGCTTGAATACCAGGGTTAGTGAAAAAAATCACAAAGTTGGAAAATCTAATAAAATTCCCCTAGATTGCCGAAATCTCACACTGTGCAGCGACACGCAGTGCAGCAGTCAATAACTTAACCACTGCGCTAACCGTGCAGTCCATGTTTGTTACTCCTACACGCAAAAACTACTGAACGAGTCTTTGAAAAAAAATTGCCACACATGGTTTACAATCAAGAATGCATATGTTTTGCATGTAAAGCGCACTACACACCAGAGCCGGCGGCACAGCCCGCCGACACAACTGGAAGAAGCATGTCGGCAATATTCGCCCACGCGTGTTGCCCGCCGACAGCACGGCGGCTAGCGTAGGTAGTAGTAACAGTAAGTAGGTAGCATTTTAGCTGTAGTGACCTGCTAGTATTCTAACTGCCAATTAAGTTTCTGATGTCGAGCCGTCGACATGCCGACGGCTAAGTTTTACGACTTGCAATGATTGAAGCCGCTAACCTAGCATGCCGGCAAAATGTTGCCGACTTATGCCGCCGGGCCGACGGCTTTGGTGTGTAGAGCGCCTCACATATACAGTATAAACTGGCAATATAAACTAAAAGCAGATTTCGACTATACTTATACTTTATAACATTATTAGGTAGATATAATTAACGAACTTTCCTTAAGATAACAAACGGTAAAGCCGATAGCAACTTTATTTTCGTCCCATTCCTGACACATAGAAATGTAACATTTGTGGTGTTTGTACGTTCATGACGTCAGCGGCACCCGCTAGGACAACGTGATTTGTAACCCGACTCCTAGTCAATGGAAATGTGTATTCGACCGCATTTCATGTTTGAAACGAAACAAAAACCACACAATAAACAAAATTAATTAAAAGTTCAGTGCGTTTTTTTCCTTTTTATTTCATAAAAACCGGCCAAATGCGAGTCGGATTCGCACACCGAGGGTTCCGCTGTACAAACGTAGCGGTTTACAATTTATGACGTACTAGCTTTCCGCCAGCGGCTTCGCCCGCGTGGAGTTAGGTTATATCGCGCTGTTTAAATTCCCCTCGGGAACATCAAATTTTTCCGGGATAAAAGGTAGCCTATGTTCTTTCTCAGGGTCTAAAGATTGTCTGTGCCAAACTTCATCAAAATCGGTTGAGAGGTTTAGGCGGGAAAGCGTAACAGACAGACAGAATTATTTTCGCATTTATAATACTAGCATTGATTTAGATTTTTTCACAGTTTAGAGGCAATTAGATTTAAGAAGTGTTTGATATGAATTTCAACTTTAATATCTCTACGCGTACATGTGAAAAAGGGTAGGTAGTAAGTTTATAATTATTAAAAAAATATTTTATGTCATGTAAGCAAAAATAATATTTTATGTAACTTCAAATTTATCATTTTCACAATTTTTCCGTTATCTGTCTGTACTATAATATAACGTTGCTTCGTGCCGAATTTCAAGATTCTGAGTTCACGGGAAGTACCTTGTAGGCAAAGAGATTTAAGATATATAGAGATGTGTCAAAATGGCATAGAAAAACTGTGATCCCATGGCTCAGTTCCGCCATCTAGTACAATATAGCAAAATTAGATCGACAATTGGAGACATCAAATAGTAAAAATGAAATAAGTTTATATAAAATATATTCAGCTATTGCCCGGTAGGTGGCCAGTGTGGTCTATGTTGCCAGATCCGATTTAATACCCTAGTATAGTTCAAATCGGGTAAATGAATATTGAAAAGTAAATAAATTAAGTGAAACTTGTCTTGTACAAACAAAAACTGTTTTAGAATTTTATTCGCTACTATTCATTTACCGTGACACCGTCTATTGGCATTTTAGATGTTTTATGCTTACGAATTATTATAACGTTCAGTTTATTGCGATTTTTGAGTGTAATAGACCTTTTAGGCCATAAAGCGCATTTTGTTTTGCAATTTTCGTTTGCATTTCGTTTTTAGCAAAATTATTCTTTTTACACGTTTGTTTGCAAATATTTTTAAATGGCAATGCAAAAAACTGTGGTAGGGTTTGTATCATTTCGATATAAAGTTATCGATAATATTCAAAGAAGTTACTACGACGATGTTTTTTCGCATTATGATAGCTTGAAACAAAAAATTAGGAAGCAGAATAATTATGGGTAATTTCAAGTTCACAAGTTTCTTATTTATATAATTCTTTTAATATAATAGGCGTTAAAGTTTAAAATTGCCGATTAGTACTGAAAATGTAAATAATTGCTTATTTTTTAATTTTTAAATAATTCATTTATAATCAATATATAGGAAGGTCGTTTATGCCTTTGTGATAGAACTCTGAGGATCTAGACTGCACAAACTGTGTGAAAGCAGAACTGCCTCCTGGGAAGAAAACTTCTTGTCACGTAGATAATTGTCCAAATCACGACAAAAATGGTAGTCTGCTGGAGCAAGACCTTTCCAAGATTCGTACGCCATTATCTTTAAAAACGGCAAAAAAATCACGGTTATTGTATGGGAGCCCGCCTTCAGTATTTATTTTATTTTAATTATTTATTTGTAATTTGAATATTAATAAGCTTAATAAAATAATAAAATCAAGACGCTTAAAATGTTCACAGAATATTTGGTTATACCAAATATTCTGTGAACATTTTAAGCGTCTATCTGTTTCCGTTATTAATATGGAGCAAAAAACGGCAAAAATTCACGTTTGTTGTATGGGAGCCCCCTTAAATATTTTATTATTTTTATTCTTAGTACTTGTTGTTATAGCGGCAACAGAAATACTAACACAATCTCTGGAAATTACAACTATCTCGCTATTACGGTTTATGAGATACAGCCTGGTGACAGACGGACAGACGAACAGAGAAGTCTCATGAATAGGGTTCGTTTTACATTTTAGGTACGGAATCCTCAAAATCACAAAGTAGCTCGCAATCATTGTACTACATATACGTACCTACATATTTTATGAATATATTTCATTATAAATAAGTTATGTAATCTATGTACTTATCCACTTAACCGTAAATTTTATTCCAATTTTTACGGTTAAGTAGAAAAGTACTGAAATTAATAACTTACTATTTCATTTCTAATACAAGGTACCGATTCTTTTTTTTTTTAAATTGATCGACAAGTCTTTCCAAAGTAGATAACTTCTCTTTTAAAATGCATTGAGCATAATTTCGACGAATGAGACGGAAGCCAATTTTCTTCTCTACGGTCTATCTGGACAAATCGTATCCACTTTTTCCCTACGACATTATTTTTATTCGGAAACCAAAAATAACAAAAACCTAGATAAATGAATAGTAATTGTTCATTCCATTTTGTTTATTAATATGATATGATTATGTTTAAATAGAGTTAATAATAAATAAACTTGAAATATAGTAATATTTTAAGTTTATTTAGCTATATTTTAAATGTCAATAAAATACAACAAAATGTATTCATCTTAATAAGTATTATCGATAACTAAATCGATAAACAACATTACTACATCTCTACAAGAAAATAGTAAAACTACACAACAATAGAGGGCGCTTATTACAATAATGGAAAATTTTCTAGAACTAAGATTTTTTTTAAATTTGAATTGCAGACGAAATATAAATAATTCATAGAAAAACATTCCGAAGTTAGGTCCAGTCGTACTTAAAGGGACAATAGACCTAGGTATTTGGTATAAATTTCAATTTGATACCTTTATTAGTTCGTGAGAAATAAGGTAGTAAGTTTCATTTTATTAAAATATGTTTATTATATTATATAACTAAAAAAATGTGATTTTCGCAATTTTTCCTATATTTGCATTATATGTCAATCCTTCAGGCCAAATTTCAAGATTCTGAGTTTACGGGAAGTATCCTGTAGGTTTTGATTCCTTTGCGAGTGTCGAAAATTTGTTGAAAATATCGACATAACGGCTGTATCTTTTGATTGGCTTGGCTTAGAAGTTTGATATTTTCACAGCTTAAAGGGACAATAGACCTAGGTATTTGGTATAAATTCCAATTTGATAACTTTATTCGATCGTGAGAAATAAGGTAGTAAGTTCCATTTTATTAAAATATGTTTATTATATTATATAACTGAAAAAATGTGATTTTCGCAATTTTTCCTATATTTGCATTATATGACAATCCTTCATGCCAAATTTCAAGATTCTGAGTTTACGGGAAGTATCCTGTAGGTTTTGATTCCTTTGCGAGTGTCGAAAATTTGTTGAAAATATCGACATATCGGCTGTATCTTTTGATTGGCTTGGCTTAGAAGTTTGATATTTTCACAGCTTAAAGGGACAATAGACCTAGGTATTTGGTATAAATTTCAATTTGATAACTTTATTCGTTCGTGAGAAATAAGGTAGTAAGTTCCATTTTATTAAAATATGTTTATTATATTATATAACTAAAAAAATGTGATTTTCGCAATTTTTCCTATATTTGCATTATATGACAATGCTTCATGCCAATTTTCAAGATTCTGAGTTTACGGGAAGTATCCTGTAGGTTTTGATTCCTTTGCGAGTGTCGAAAATTTGTTGAAAATATCGACATAATCGGGTGTATCTTTTGATTGGCTTGGCTTAGAAGTTTGATATTTTCACAGCTTAAAGGGACAATAGACCCGAGTATTTCATGTGAATTTCAGCTTGATACGTCCACGCGTTCTTGAGATAAAGGGTGGTGACAGACAGACAGACAGACAGACAGACAGACAGACGGACAACAAAGTGATCCTATAAGGGTTCCGTTTTTTCCTTTTGAGGTACGGAACCCTAAAAAGGAAAAAACGAGAAAAATTTATGTAGCCCTGTCAAATTAACATAATCCATAGACGTTTTAGACGTCAGTAATTAAAAACATGGCGGCTAAAAATACGTCAATGGCCCTGAATTCCTTGTTCAAAAACTAAACTAAATTTAAGTTTTTTTGTGTCTAAATTTGAATTTTTCTCTGTGGTAGGCCATAACATCGGCTACCGGCAGAAGTTACCACCCACCAGACAAAGTCTTGCCGCCAAGCGATTCGTCATGTTTCGGTATGATGTCTGGTGAAGCCGTACGGAGGACGGGTCTGAGCAGTTGTGTTGCGATGTGTGCCGGGTACGATGCGCCAAATGTTGTTGTGTCGGGAGTTTGGTCGTGGAGAGTCTCCAGATCGATCTCCCTCTAGCGCATCTTCGTTTGGTCGTGTTGGTCTTGGGTTTAACATTGCATCACCTCGCTCAACTGCCGTCATCCTTCCTATTCCTTAGTTTTTTAAGTGAATAGGCTTAATAAACTAGTGCGCTTTACCATCAACGATTGCATCACTGCTTACCATCCGGCGGGATTGCAATCAAGCACTATACCAACCATCGCCTAGCTCCATAAAGAATAGAGGTAAACAAACCAATTTAGGGTTAACACAACTCACGTTTTACAAATCTCCTGTTATTTACATGATTATCGACTTTTACATACTAACTATTTATTAAAAATTCCTGTTGCAGCATATTTCAATCGAATAACTAAAATAGCATGCATAATAACTTGTTATTTCGAAAAACCATTAAAAAGTCGACATTAATTTTACGTGATAGCCCTACAAAAAAAGAAAGATGGATGAAATCCAGGTATTAAACACATTTTGAGGAATTCAAGCAATGAATAAAGTTGAGGCATTTGCCAATACAATTTTGCGTATTTTAATTACTTTCAAATCAACTACATAACACATGCATTGTAATACTTTCAAGTATGGACTAATTATAATTATATGTATCAAAAACTGTAGCCTATTAGGGAATTAGCTTACATGTGTGTCATATTTCATTCAAATCGGTTAAGCGTTCTATGTAAATGATAAATATCTAAACATAAATGAACTGTTTAGATTAGTAGAAAGTAGGATTATTACTTTTATGAAAATCATCTGTATAGAAAAGGTTGTTAACGTCAGTCTTTTAGGCGTAAACTACTCGTTGCCTAGCAACGGTTTGTTTACCTCTATTCTTTATCGAATTTGGCTCAACTATAGTTTATAATTATTAAAAAAAAAAAAGTTCATTGCATCTTTTTCTTTCTATTTCATTAGGAAACGGACAGAAGATAAATATTACTTAAGTCCTGTCAAATTAGTCGCCTACTGACGTAATTTGATGTAAGTATATTTAGTCGCAATACTTTTAATCACATATAACCTGTCTATGAAGCATTTTAGTGAGACAGGACTAGACTAAACATTAGTTTATTTATTTATTCTTTCGCACATTATACATATGTACAGAGGCGGACTTAATGCCTTAGGCATTCTCTACCAGTCAACCACAGGTGGTGAAGAGATAAGATGGTAGGTGCTCTAGATTGAAAGAAAATTGTAAAGAAAAAAAAAGTCCTTAAAATTATTTAAAAATACTTAAATAAGCTAAATATACATACATACTATCACCAAAATATATACTTATAATATATACATAAAAAACTAAAATTTGGGAGAGGGGTGTAGTAATAACTCTACGCTAGTTGTTGCGAAAATAACTCTGCAATTTCCGCTTAAATGCAAACCGACTGGCGGCCATCCTGATATCAAGAGGAAGCGCATTCCACAAAAGAATGGATTGAATGTGAAATGAAGAATGAACAAAGTCAGACGTATGTGAAAGACAGAGTAAGAGGAGATTGTTAGAAGAACGTAGATTCTTAGGTCCGTATTACAGAATGTCACTCAAACTCAAGCTCTACTTAAGTCTCGTTTCAAGCCTTTTGATTGGATGAAACTAGTTTTAAGTAATGCTTAAGCAGAGATCAATGCTTGAGTTTCCTTCTGGAATACGCACCTTAGAGTCTTCTGTTTTTAAGGAAAACTAAAGAAAAAGAAAGACTGAACTTAAATTTAGTTCGGTTCGTGAAGTAGGGAATCGACGCCTTGCCAGACTCTTTGTAATAAATAAAAATGGAAATCCCGTCCGCCAATTTGTTTTTTTTTTTTTTTTTCGATATTGCGGGTACATGTGAACGCTGTATAAATCGATAGCTGGCGTCAATGCAAATACAAACATCATAAGACCAAACACCGTAAAGGGACACGATTGGAGGATAGTAACGTTCAAAATACTTAGTTTTTTTTTTATTAAACTTATTTGGGGTTTGTTGGTATGTTCTCTGTCATCATCATCATCATCTCAGCGTTAATCCCAGTCGCATCCGCAGCCTTTTCAACTTTGGAATCTGGGGTCCGCTTTACCATTCTAACTGCTGAGTTTGGCTAAACTTCGATATTTTCCGTGAAGGGACTGCCGTCTGACCTCCACAACCCGAAGGCGATATCTAAGCATTGCAGTTAGACCAGTTGTTAGACTTTTGAGGGCTCCAACAACCCGTAACGACTGCCACTAGATGTTCGTATGGCAACAGGTACCAACGGCTTAACGTGCTTTCCGAGGCACGACCAGACCAGTGCAAATATTCATATCCATGCATACAAATATTTGCACTGTGCGGGGATCGAACCCGCGCCTCCTTGCGCAACGGCCGCGTTCGCTACCGCTACGCCACGGAGGCTGTCAAATGTTCGTATGTTCTCTGTATGCATTGTCAATTATCGATTTAAATAGGATAAAAACGTGGAACTCATTGAATATTACAAAAAAAAGTCGCGGTAGCATAAAAAATCCTCAAATGCCTTTATATCCACCAAGTTTTCATACCAACAGAACAAAAATAACATGGCCATGTAGATTTAAACCCTAATGACTGTACATAAAGCTGAAAGCTGGTACAAATTGCGATGGAATGTATGATCGATGATATGACGGTCATGCTTTATTAACAGCTCTACGGGCATATGTTTATAATTTATTAAAAGTATTTTTACGAAGCGCTACATCTCGTGCTAAATCTCCGCGATTTAACTCAAATCTTCGTCAAGTTTATTTATGAAGATACTTACATGCATTATACATACATGCGGGATTCATTTAGCGTGTTTTACTTACGTTATAAGTAAAAATAGGAACATCAAAGTTGACCTGTTGCTGTATGCTGGAGCGTCGGCTTGTGCTTCTGATGCCGGAGTCTTTGCGGCTGTTCACTGAGGGACAGAGGCTGATAGCATCATCAGGAGGTCGGCACACCGAGGTCTGTGGCGAAGGAAGGGGTAAGTTCAGTCTTCGGTCCTTCGGACGGATCAATTCGTCCTGCGTGGTGATCGTCGAACTGCGAGCGCGACATACTGGCACCTACAATGTTAGAAAAAACAACATTTTAACAATATTTATCAGAAAATAGGTTGTATATTTGTTAAGTCTTCGTTACAAGTTAACACGTGTTAAATGTATGTGTACACAAGTTTTCTTGCTTATTTTGTATGGGTGATAAATACTTCGCACACGTTACGAAGAACGCAATCATACTATTCAAAACTACTAGGTAGAATGGCCGATCAAGTTCTTGTCTATATATCCATACTAATCCATACTAATATTATAAATGCGAAAGTAACTCTGTCTGTCTGTCTGTCTGTTACGCTTTCCCGCTTAAACCTCTCAACCGATTTTGATCAAATTTGGCACAGACAATCTTTAGACCCTGAGAAAGAACATAGGCTACCTTTTATCCCAGAAAAATTTGATATTCCCGAGGGAAATCTAAACAGCGCGATATAACCGAACTCCAGGCGGGCGAAGCCACGGGCGGAAAGCTAGTATTGTATAAAGTAGGAAAAGTGATACTGGCATATTTATGTCTAGGTAATCTTAAGAAAATAATTTGCTTAGTGCGGGATTTAGTTTGGAGTTTTCCACGGCCCTAGGTCACGAGAAAACTAATTTAAATGATAAACATGTAAATACTGAAAGTTACATGTCCGTACCTACTTGTGTAGCACACGACGACTTAGTTATTTTAAACATCGACTGGTCAGCACATCATTATTATAATGGAAATAAATAATTATTACAATATGTTCACTCCAATCCTAAATGCAAATGAGTATAATTTATTAGACGACCAGCGAATAATAAGTCAATAATTATTACAAACGAGGAGCGCAAACGCCAGTATCTGTTCCGCTCACGACTCACATTGCTCCAGAGTCAAGGGCGAGGTTATAAAGTTTATATTTCGTAACAAAAACTTTTGATAATCTCCCAAAGATATAATAAACCCGAGAGATAAGATGCTGTAAAAACAAACATCATGATAGTTCAAATATAATTCTATTAATATTTTGTATAGTGGAGCTAAACGCATTTTATACGCGGCCTTGGTATACAGATCATCCTCAAACGTCTCTTATCAAAATTAGTATTATGAAAGTGTATTGACTTGGACATGTACGTTAGCAACATTAACCAAGATCCGTGACTGAAAACAAAGCACTCAAGTGTGACACATCACTACTTTTTACTAAATCTCGGCGACTATTTGTGCCAAATACTTTAACATTTTTAAAATGGCTAACAATTTTAAGACATGCGGTTTCCTTGTGAGTGAAAGATAATATCACGCTTGGTTTCGCGAAGGATTAGGCAGAGGTGCACCTACTGCACACCCACATTTCGCCTGGAATATTTATGTTCTATTCAATGAAGGGCGAGCAGCAGCAAAGCCAACACACATGATACTTTTATATATACAGCGCACCAGGTTAATTGGGATCTCAAGGGACCAAGACATATGTACCAATTATTGAGGGTTTCCAAGGTTTGACAGCCTCCGTGGCGTAGCAGTAGCGAACGCGGCCGCTGCGCAAGGTGGCGCGGGTTCGATCCCCGCACAGTGCAAGTATTTGTATGCATTAATATGAATATTTGCACTGGTCTGGTCGTGCCTCGGAAAGCACGTTAAGCCGTTGGTCCCGGTTGCCATACTAACATCTAGTGGCAGTCGTTACAGGTTGTTGGAGCCCTCAACAGTCCAACAATTGGTCTAACTGCAATGCTTCGATGTCGCCTTCGGGTTGTGGAGGTCAGACGGCTGTCGCTTCACAGAAAATGTTGAAGTTTAGCCATATCAGCAGTTGGACTGGTAAAGCGGACCCCAGACTCCAAAAGCTGAAAAGGCTTCGGATGCGACTGGGATTAACGCTGGGATGATGATGATGATGATGATTGAGGGTTTTCAATAATGCAGTTTTCCAATTGAGCAGGTTTGCAATTATACCGAGTTGTTTCATTTACGGAGCCCCCAGCTTACAATTTTCTCGCAGATTTTAATAATTGTTCACAGGGTCGACTTTGGTATACTATTCTCTCTACACAGTTCATCACGCGACTTTCCAGAATCATAATCAGATAGAAGTTTTAATTTTTCAGATACTGACAACGTTTTATATTTACGTTTAGACATTTTATACACTTGTATTCCCTTGTTTTTAGGTCAAAATCTGAGATAGTACTGACAAACAAAGCATGCGCGAAAGACGACGCGAAATGTATGTAAACATATATATTAAAACCTGGTTAATTTGTCTCACTTATACAGGTACAAAATGCCTAAGGCATTAAGTCCGCCATAGTGCAAGTTTGTGCATTAAGTTTAAATAAATAAATAAGCTACAGAGTGTATTATAGAGGTAAACATCAAAAAGTCCTCTTCTTCTTCAGCCTATAGATGTCCACTGCTGAACAAAGACCTCCCCGAAGGCTTTCCACGATGACCGGTCTTGTGCTGCCCGCATCCATCGGCTTCCCGCGCCCTTCACCAGGTCATCGGTCCACCTTGTTGGGGGCTTCCCTACGCTGCGTCTTCCAGTACGTGGCCGCCACTCCAGAACCTTACCTCAAGTCTTAGAATTTTTGAATTCTAAGACTTTTTTTATGTTTACCTCATCTCATTTAACCAAAAAGTCCCATTAACAGAAGTAATTTAATGAAAAAGGAACCTCATTGTAAATCTCAACATTATCTAAGTTTTTCACTTATCCAGGTCCGTCTTAACCAGGTTTCACTACATAAATAACGTATATTTACCTCTATATTATTAGATCTTCCATATTGAGAACGATAGCTGCTACTTCTGGCGAAAGGCGACATATTACTCCTGGACTGGCTCAAGTAGGATCGTATGTCGATGATCTCCCTCTCGAAGGACGCCATGTCATGGCTGCGTGGTGGGATATTCAGCTTAATGGCACTCTGAGCCGGCCTACTCTTATTGTCTTGAGATTCTATCACAATAGGCACTTGCTGGTAACCGTTGCTGGACTGCATCCCAGATACCGCATCCCCTCTCTCCAAGAAATGAATAGACTTATCAGTCATCGCTTGCTTCTTCATCTCATGAAGAGGGGTATCTGAATGTTTCCGTAAAAATCTAGGCACTTTCCAATTTTTCAACTTCGTAGTGTATTTGCCGTAGCTACCTAGAATAATCTTGTTTGTTATTTATTAGAATACATGAAACATCTATTACATACTGAACTACACGTTTTGTAGTTAAGTATATTCATGCACAACATTGTAACAGAGTATCTATTGTTTCCGAGCGTAACGCAAAATGATTTTTAATCTAGAAAATATACTTTGTTTAGGTACTCAAAAGTCGATGCCAAAGTCAAAGTAATAGAAACCTAAATACCAAGAGATTTCGTTGTCAGACATCATAAAGATACAATAAATGATAATCGCAGTACTGAAACCAATTGAGTTTTCAGGGATATCTTTTTTGTTATTTCTAGAGATTAATGTTCGAATCGCTCGGCAACATTAACATTATTCTTGTTTATTCGCTATTTCTGTTGTAACGAAAACAGGAGAAATCTATAGTGACTTTAATTGCTTGACTACAAAATCGAATTTTACTACATGTTTACAGTTTGCTCGATATTTATACTGGCAATGCTGATACGAAAAGCGTATCATCAATTAATTCAGAGCATGCAAATGAAGTATGACAGTATGAGTTCTGACTAAAGGCTCCCGCTGACAGAACAATTTCCATGAAGTTTTAATAGAAATTGTTCTATTATAACCGCGTCGCATTGTCGCGTCGAGACTGTCTACGCCGACGGAGCCATTAATGTTTTTTTTATACATTTAGGAAGATACCGAACAAAATGATTACACAAATCATCCCACTCATGTCATGATCTGAACGACAAAGAGCATCACCTCTACGTAATGAAGTCATTCTATATCTTATCAGCTTGTGTCTTACACTTGAGATAAATAATAATAAAATTTCTTCTGTTCAATTCATAACATTATACTGGATCCAAGTAAAAATACTAACATATATAAAATTAGTTAACATTAATTGTTAGCACAACTGGTAACTTTAAACTGTTGAGTTACAAAATGTTGATACAATCACAAGCAAAAACGTGCAATACGCGTAACAGTCATTTTATTTAGCCAAAATATACCAAATAAGCGACATAACTCTCTGTGACCTTTAAATCCGCCCAATTAACTGGCATTGCAACCTATAATATAGCTTTAGATAAATGGGAACAAAAAAAAACTCACCTACAGAAGTGGGACTCTTCGACGAGCTGTCATTAGCATCAGGGAATCCCTTGCTCTTTTCGTCCAGCTCTGTGTCTGAATCCAATATACTGGGCAATGAACTGGCTTTGGTTCGGAAATAAAATGCACTTGGGGAGAGGAAATTTCTGGAATCTTTTCTATGTCCTAATCTGTCGTCGCCTCTAGGTGATAACGGGAGTGGAGAGTGATTGCATGAGAGGACGGATTGAGGAGATGCTGCAGGAGATATAATTAGGCGTAAGTTGATAGGATTGGAGGGAGTCAGGCAGTTGTCATTGTTATAAGGGGAGTACAGCTGACGGCCTTCGATAAAATAGGTTTTATGACCTAAACAAACAGAATTGCTTTTAGAATGTGTCCACAATACAAATGTTCGTGCAATCGTAAATCTATTTATAAATTCACTCACCAAACACGTCATCGCCCTCTTCTAAGATATAGGAACCTCCAAGAAATTTTGCAGTCTCTTCTGATATGTGGACGCGACCTGGCTTCCCAGTGGACTCCATTTTGTTGGCGAAGCTGACGTCATTACTCCAGACGTCAAATTTGAACCGGCGGGTGCCCACAATACCGCACAGAACAGTACCGGTGTGAACCCCAACTCTCATATTTATTCCTTCCCCGCGCACTCTATCGAATTCCTTTATAGCGTCTATCATTCCTGAAATTTTTTATCATGAATAAGTATGGCATTCGTACACCATAAGTGAAAAATCTTGAGGCTGAATTTAACACGGATCACATTTTGATCTTAGCTTTTGTTCTAGTGCGCGATCCGTAGAAAATTTATCTGCCTAGAAAGTTTGCCGGCTTTGGTATAAGATTAGTCCTCCTCTTAAAATTATTATTACAAGGCTCGATTAAGCCACGACAAGGGCACAATTTTGCTAGTTTTACCTATCTGATCTTCTTGACAGTGGCTTTAAAAACCGCAACTACCATGATGGTTGCCGGTTTACGGATACGGACTAGCACGTAGGTATCGGATGAACCTTCTTGTTCAGTTCACACTAGGATCTGCTTTACACTAAATACTAACAACACAAGTAAACCCGTACCGACACCTAATCCACGACTCACCGTTGTGCGCTGGTAGAAGCGCCTTCTGGCTGCCCTACTAGCTAAGCATCTATCGCAAATAAACATAAAAGAGAAAATAAAGAAAATACATTTATTTATAAAAGAATCAGCACAGCTATAATTATAGCTGTGCTGTGCTGTGCTATGGATTATAATCCATTTATAACAAAGCTATCAAAATACCTTACAAAAGCGTACCAGGCTGGCTGTAAGAGTAAGGACACAACGATAACAGCAAGCGAAATTCCTGTTGGAACGGTCGGTAAGCTCAAACACACAGCAGATTCACAGAAGACTGGGAGTGATATAAAGAAACCATTCAAACAAAAAGCAAATTAGAGGAAGGACAGCAAGAAATTCTGCGAGTTCATAGAAACCAACAATGAAGCCGCAAGGGTTGGGAAGATCCTATTAACCGATCAGGACCGAACCCCTTGTGTGCTGAAAAACCCGACGACACATAGACAATAACGGACCAGGGAACCAGCAAGGTCCGAAACTCACTTCCCGGACTGTAAACTCTTAGATGACAGGGATCTGGGAAGCTAAACCGGATTGGTTCCCAACAGAATAATGTAATAATGGCCACAGATTAATACAATAGACCAGTTGAAAATGGATCAACTATCAATACCTTCCAGCCATAAAGTCCGCGGAAATGGATGGCATCTTCCCACCCATACTACAATGGTGATTTGAGCACATGACATCATGTCTACTAATGTCTCAGGCACAAACCACTAGCCTAGCGTGAAATGAAAGTTATTTTCATACCCAAACCTGGCAAATCAGAATATACACAACCCAAGACGTTCAGGTCCATAAGTTTCACATCCTTTCTATTAAAAGCCCTAGAGAGAGGTTGTAACCAGTACATTCGCGACGGGCCTCTCCAGGCAAAAACACTCCACAAATAGCATACGTATTCCACAGTACAATCAACAGAATCTGCGCTGCACATTGCCGTATCTAAGGTTGAATGCGCTGTGGATCACAAATGCTTAGCACTGGCCGTCTTCATCAACATTGAGGGCGTTAAAACAACATTCACAAGCACCTGGACGGCCTTGAACAGGCACAACATAGACCTGTCCCCGAGAGACGGGATCACCAATATGCTCACACAAAGAGTCCTACAAGTGATCATAAACGAAAACACAAGCACCACCACGGTGAAAGGATACCCGCAAAAAGGCATCCTATCGCCCATGCTGTAGAACCTGGTCATTAACAGCCTAATAAAAACCCCAAATCATAATTATACCAAGTGTTATACCAATGAATTGAATCCATAATAATAAATGACACTCATGAAAATGTCCTGTGCAACAAGGCAGTATATCATAGTGGCAATACAAGCGCATGCTTAGAAAAAACTGGGGGATCGGCCTTGGGGTTGCACCCCCAGTTTTTTCTAAGGTCACACACTGGCCTTATACCACAGTCATGCAAGTCTGGTGGCCCAGGCCAAACCTAAGCACAGCTCAAAAAGACCTCGAAACTGCAGCGGTTTGCTTTTGTGACAATTACCAGTCATATGAGAACTACACCCACCGCCAGCCTATACTTGCACCGCCTCCTTCGCCTCATCGTGTGGGAGGAGACATCCCTGGCTGCTTTCAGGTTCCGATTATCAGGCACTCTGAGTACGCGCATAAGAGAAGACGCGGTCAAACGGCAACCATGATAAAAGTACCCTGCGACAAAGCCCTGAAGCAACACCGCTTCCAAATGCACTATAAGATAATACTCGAAGAGGAGTGGTACGACTATTCAGGCCCGAAGGAGCTGAGAGTTTACGCTGTTAGATCAAAGACTGACCGTATCAAACCGCAACACAGTAACACTGCAATGGATAAATGACACGCTGACCAGAAATCTATCGTGTCCATCTCCTTCAATAAACTTTGCAGATGATTACAGAAGCAGATCATACGCAAGGAGAGAATTTGCGGTTCTCATCATCGGGGTGCAGACAACCCAATGAAGCCACGCCATCCTTGGATGAAAGGCTAACCAAACGACTGTGCGCCTGAACTGGGAGGCTTGCTGCTATTGACGGGGTCCATCACAGGTCATTACTCTCTAAATAAACACTACTACATAGTAGGCATAATGGACTACCTCCCGAGCAGGGCTTGCATAGAGCCTGATGAGACTGTTCCGCACATGCTGTTCGAGTGCACAGTCGTCACCTAAATTAAGTCAGAAACCCTTGGGACACACACTACACAGATATTCTCAAGACCACGAGCCTTAACAAACATTTGGAAGGAAGCTGCTGGTTGGAATAACTAGCACTGGCCACCATGTCCCATGCACAATGTTTCACTAAAACGACTACATGCGGAAACCAAACCGAAAACATACAAGATAGATAGTGGCTTCATATTTAGTTCTGTTTAAAATTTCACTTACCCAGTCCCATTTCTACACAACATGTAGCATGATCCGGTCTGGGCTCAGGGCAGCCAGATACACAATAATAACAATCACCCAATGTAGAAATTTTCTCACATCCATGATTTTGACATAACTCATCAAACTTCTCAAAGAGGTCATTTAATATATTAACTAATTCTTCAGCACCCTTGTTACTTGACATCTTGGTAAACCCGACAATATCAGCAAATAGTATACTGACATTATCCATTGAGCTCATGTTAAAAGGCCTGAACAAGGACTTGATGTCAGACGTGCCAGGATTTGAGTGTCTCGGTTTGAGTGGATTATGTGGCTTTAAACTAGCTTCTGTGTCAAGTACTTGCTCCTCCAACAACCAGCTAGCCACTTTGGGTGGCATCACAGAATGTATCATTTTTTCTTTGAGCTGCTTCTCCATTTCCAGTTGCTTTCTTACTAACAGGCTCTGCCCTACTTTCATAAATGTGCCACGCATTCTCACAAAGGTCATTAGGTATATATGTACGCCAATTATATGAACACAGAGCTGAAGTAAAATTCTCACAAACATTCCAGGGCATTGCCATTCTTGCTCTGACAAATGTAACACAATATTCAGTACCTCAAACACTATTGAATATAAAATTCCAATAATAACACAAGCATACAGTGGTAATGGGGTTAGTGTGTATATAATCAGCAATATTTCAATGCACATGGTGAAGTGTCCTGACTGACTGATATCAGCAGCCTGTGAAAATGCTGTGTCTAACCGTGTGGTGAGTGTCACCAGTGACAGGCTGAGGGTACACAGAGCGAGTGCCATGACCAGGGAGAGCTTGAAAGTGTACACTTTATATATATTTGTGAATGTTACAAATAGCATAACAGATGTAATCAATAGGACCCCAGCAAATATAGAACACAAAAATGGCCATTTTACTGTTATGCCATTCAAACCAAGGGCCACAAAGTAGACAAACCATGTTATAGAAAATATCAAAATGTATAAAAGTGCAAATCTGAAAAAAGAAAATAAAAAACATTAAATATATTTAATTAATGATAAAGTTGTGACAACAGGCAATTTATCACTTTACTGACATTCATGCATAAATGTTACATTTATAAGCAGATTATTTCTTTGAGAGTACTTACCTAAATCTTAGTCTTATTTGTCTAAAGGAACTACTTCTGTATTGGCCTTCTAGTATCTCTGAATCAAACCGTGGGTTCCACCAGATTCCTGTAGCAGCCCTCTCAAAAGCGATTGGTATGGTGAGTCCACAACAGTTGGTGGTGGGATTATTGCGTGCCAGGTAAGCTTGCACATGTGGAGCCATTCTGATCTGAGCGTCTTCCCCTTCAGAGCAGTCCACATCATGTTTGCTATCAAACTGTTGCGACCCATCACTGCAGCTGACACACCCAGTTGGAGCATTCATTTTTTAATAAAATATTTCATGTTATCCATTGTTAAATCACAGCAATAACAGCTCTGGCCATATTTGGAATCTATTTAGGAAAATAAGCTATTGTAATTATTAAAAAAAAAAAAACCATTTAATTATCTTTTCTATTTCAAAAGTAAGTTATTTTCACATTTAATTTTTTGTATATATTTATATTCCTATCTGTTAACAAGATTCAAAGAAGGTAGAACATTGTCCTTGAACAAATAAACCAAATGAGTCAACTGTTCACTATAGGCCAACATTTCAAAATGAAAATAAAGATTAAAGACTATACAGAAAGAGACAAGAAAAAAACAATATTTTAGATATAATAATTACAGGATTTATAAGTCTACAGAAATTTATGGATAAAATTTAGACATTAATTTATTTCATTTTGAGGAAAATGTACCTATGTTAGGCATTAACCAAGACACACTTGAAGAGACTTGGTACATATTATGTATATGGGAATCTATTGAATGAGCATAATATTACTAACTGTATAACTGATCATACTGAGCTACTGAAATCAACATTAGTTTTAGAATAGATTCAAGTGATCATGTTGTACAAAGATGGTATAATAGAGAGAATCAATTTAATTTACACAAGTATTCACAGAAACAGTCAGCTTGTAGATTACCTCCTTATTTTTAACCTAGACATGTAATATTTTATCTAGTGACTAAATTATTGATATTTAAATGACATACATCTACATATTTCATAGATACTTCCTTTATATTGAATTGGTAAGAACCAATTCAATTTAAAGAAGAACTAACAATGTAGGCATTTAAAAATTTAATTGATTGCCTACAAGATAACACAGTTGATATACCATTAGAAGATGTAATAATTATTTCATACAAAACAGATAATGCATTTTTTTATCAGAACAAAACCAGTGATGCAAAGTGAAGGCTTGAATTAAAATTAGGAGCACAAGTTACTGAAGTACAACCCTTAGAATTACTTCATTAGAGCCATCTATTAAAGATCAATATTTACGTTTTTTTATGTTCCTATAAAATTATCGCAGAGACTAAGCAATATTTTTAGTTAAAAAAGAGTTTTTTTACTTACCAAATCATTCTCACTTGAAATTCTTGACGTTTAATAACCAAGGTTACTACAGACCAATTCTATATAAAATGATATCCGATTTTTCAAATAATAACCCGCTCACTTTTCTTTCATGAAAAACTAGTTTAACATAATTTATCACAAGAACAAAAATGAAGAGTAAAAAAATCACAAAAAGACAATCCAATCCCCACAATACTACGTTCTAGAGATGTTCATGACATGAAATTTCCAAACTATCGTAAAACTCATCTGAAGTAAATGGATGACAGATTTCCATATTTAATTATACGCTTAGTCGATTTTGTAGCGAAAAATATCAACTTAATAATAATGATGAATTATTTTTTCTTTTTAAGGTAATACATTTTATCATTGCATCAGTCCATAAAAACCCTTTTTCAAGAAAAGAGCGTACTTTTCAATTTTTATGGTTTTTTTGGAAGTCGCTGTGTCTTTTTTTTTTTTGGAAAAAAAAGTCTTTTTTTACACTTTTTGGTTGTGAAAAGTACTGTTGCTGCATTCGGTCAGACTGAACGCTGACGCCAACATAGTAGCTACCAAAGAGTATATTAATAATAGAGTAAGTAGCTACAAGGAAAAGGCCTGCAAGCAAACAACATAATTTTACTTACTTTAATTTTGATCTGTTATTTTGGTTTAAAAACCAAACTACTGAACCCTATCCTATGCGGCCGAAATAAAAGTACGAGCATTGCCGGAGATGACGCGATTCAACTTCTTCTTAGTACTCTCTTGCCAGAGTGGTCGTGGTCACCATTTTGAAGCACGATGAGTGATGATTTTAGTTATGCGACGCCATTCAACACGCACTGCGGCCTTCCGGGTGGTACATTCACGAACTAAGCAATTAGTATCATCGTAATAGTGATCTGATCTGCCACGTGGTCTAGTGCCCTCAACCTTTCTCTGTACCACGAGACGTTCAATGGAGTCACTACCGAGACGAGAAACATGGCCGACGAAGGTCAACTTAAATTCAGTCCCTTGATTTTAACTGATTTTATTGCCTAGGTATGACGAGTAGGTAGTGGTTGTCTTAGGTAAAACTTTAATGCTGTAAATTGTTGAGGAATTCCCACGACTCTCTGTGTCATCAGATCTACTAGAGACGTTCATTTCAAACCATAATGGGCCCCTTTACATATAAATAAGACGGTGGATCGATCTAGAACGGTATCCTGGAAAATAAAATGGGTTCAGAATATTCCATGCGATTCCAGAAGGTTTCAGTTCCATCAGACTCTAGAATGTTCCAAAAGATTCCATCGTAGTCTAGAAAGTTCAAGATGGTTCCGCAAAGTTCCAATCGAGTCTGAAACGTTCTCGCCAGTATTTTTATTTCAGTTACCACAACCATAAATAGAACTTTAATGCCGCTAGCCCGCTACGTTTAAATTACTGTAACTGCATTTTAGTGTTTGGTTTTCATTGACATTAAACAACGTTATTTTTTGATTATGCGAAACCCGAAACACAATATGTCAAGTATCTTTATGTAAAGAATCTCATCATCATCTTAGCGTTTGTCCCGGTTGCATCCGCGGCTTTCGCGTTGGAGCCCGGGGTCCGCTTTCCTGCACATTCCTCAATTTTGCGCGATCTTTAGCATCATGTGCTAAGAGACTGTTGGCAAGCATGTCATCTCTTACAAAGTCAAGCCAGCATTTCTTTGGTCTACCCCGCTTGTTCCGGTCCGGCGGAGGCGCCATGGCAAGACATTTGTTACCCACGTAACATGCCCTTTGCGTTAAGTAAACAGTCTATGTACAATTTAAAATCTACACTAATATATAAAGAGTTTGTTTGTTTGTTTTGAACCTGCTAATCTCAAGAAGTACGGGTGCGATTTGAAAAATTATTATTGCGTTAGATAGCCCATTTATCCGGGCAGGCTTTAGGCTATATAACATCACGCTGTGACCAATAGGGGCGAAGCATATTAAAAAATCCTCCAAATCACAGTCATCACTCAGATCCTCAGAGACCCAGTGACCCAGATATTTGAATTTAGACACTCTATTTAAGGTGAAAGTGGTTTTGCTCTTTTTCTAAAGAGAGGATAAGTTTTAGGTCCACGAGGGTTCAAATAAAGCCAAGTAATGAAAAAGAAGCACAACGGAATTATTAACATTTAATACGAATGGAGATATGTGTCCACCTTGTATCGTGTTTCCATACATTAGACTACCAAGAGCTGTAGGTGGCTGTAGTGAACAGTAGGTATGCCTCAAGAATGGTGCTTAGGCTGGTCGGCGATAGATTGGATGAGAGGAGATGTATTCTTTCAATACATCGCCAACGTCTTTCAGAAAAAGGGTTGTGGAAAATAACATCAAAACCCAGTATTTTTGCTAGTAGGCCATGGACATAAATCGCATGTCCTTAAAGTTAAGTAAGACGTGTAAACAAATGGAAATTATTTTGTATGCCCTTCCGCCCAACACCATCCATATTTTACAGCCAGCTGACGTTAGCGCAATTGCACCGGTAAAATAATATTGGAAATCTACAGTCCGCGCATTCCTATCAAAACCAGAGAATTCTGCTGTAGCAAACACAAACTTAGGCAAATTGTAAAATGATGTATTGGAACATCCTGTCCCATCAGCTCACTCAAAGTTCTCGGTAAGATCTATGAGAGGCTTATATATAAGCGTCTCAGAGCCTACGCCGAGAACAAGGGCCTTATCCCATTAGAACAATTCGAGTTCCGTACCCAACACTCCTGTCCGCAACAGATCCTACGCATCACTGAACATATTCACGCAGGGTTCCTGCGTGGTATGTACACAGGCGTAGTTTACTTCGATATAGCGAAGGCGTTTGACAAAGTCTGGCACAACGGCCTAATCTATAACTTATAAGCTGTACCAACTCGGTGTGCCTGATCGTCTCGTCCTCATCTTACGGGACTTTCTGTCAAACCGCACCTTTCGCTATAAAATCGAAGGAGCGCTCTCCTCCCCCCGCCCCATCCATGCAGGTGTTCCCCAGGGCTCTGTACTAGCCCCACTCATTTTTACGCTTTTCACTAGCGATATCCCGAAAAGCAGTAAGGCTCAACTCGCTCTGTTCGCAGACGACACAGCCATCTACTGCTCGGGACGCAGTCCAGACTGGATTCGCCTCCATCTCCAATTCGCGGTCAACAAGCTCGCTGACTGGTTTATGAAATGGAGGATTGAAGTCAACCTCCTAAAAAGCCATGCGGTACTCGAATCTACAGGAAACCGCGGGTCAGTGTCACCCTTCCACGACCCATCACCTTGGACGGCAAGCCGATCCCTTGGGAGAAGCAAGCCAAGTACCTAGGTGTGATTCTCGATCAAAACCTCAACTTCTCAGAGCACATTGAGACGGTCCGCGCTCGCGAAGCCTTCGCTCTAGGTCGACTCCACCCCGTCCTCAACCCGCGTAGCAAGCTATCGCTCAGGTGCAAAATGCGGTCGTACAAAGCTTGCATACGCCCGATTATGACCTACGCTTGTCCAGTTTTCGCACATGCCAAGCCACGTCATATCCATAGGATGCAGGTAGTCCAAAACCGATTCCTCCGTAAAGCCACAAACGCCCCTTGGTTCGTTCGAAATGAGATCCTCCATCTTGATCTCAAAATCCCCACTATCCAGCAGTTCATGAAACGCCTTTCCAAGCGTTTCTTTGACACTGCTGCCAAGCACCGCAATCCTCTTATAGCAGCGGCTGCCAATTACACTCCCTCCACCATCTCCCGACTTCGCCGCCCTCGGCATGCCCTCACAGACCCCGATGACCCCATTACCCTCCTCCAAGAGGCCAATAGGGTCACCAGCACTTTACACAAAAACAGACCGACCTACCGACCTCGCCGCCAAGGTCCATCGCGACGCGCTCCTCGTAGTAATCCCCTCCCCCGTCCCTTGTCCGATGAAGGCCAGCCCGCGCCGCAGCTGGGCCAGTAATATCATAATGTCCCAACAATGACCTCTGAGTTTGTTTCGGCGTTTCTTCTCAGAGCTAGTACTAGGAAACGCCGTGGTCATCAAACCATTAAGAATACATTCGATCCAGCCGTCCCTTGTTGTCCTCTCTAGCGACGCCCTAAGCCGAGGTTCGTACCCCACAGGGGGTGCCCTTAGTGCGTAGTCGCCCAATTTTAATTTAGTTTTAAGTGCGCCCCTGGCTGGAGGCTTTAATTTTAATTAAGGCATCCACAGAAAAGTCCGGTTAAGTAGTTACGGCCTCTAATGGCCACCTACGAGATGCCATATCAAAAAAAAAAAAAGGAATACCTGTAATGCCCGACAACATCAAAAATGGGTTTAGGCGATGTGGTCTTTATCCATTCGATGATTTTGACCCATGTTGACTTTTAATATTTATATTCTTAAATCTTAAATAAAGGAATTGTTAAAATACAATTTATCTTTACAAATTCTTAAAAATAAAATCGCTATATTCTTTTTCTGAGTGAGAGGAAGCTAAATGATCCACGGGTGGACGCATAGTGGGTGAAACGCCTAATTCAGAAGTTTATCTATTTAAAAATAAAAACGAGGTGTTTGAAACAAAACTGAAAGTTTTGCTTCAAACACCTCATTTTTAGTGGTGCTGACAATACGACAATACATGAAAACACGAACAATGCTGGTTCATAAGAATAATCCTGAAACATAGAAACGAAACCTAGCATCAAAAATAAAAAAATGAAAATTTCAAACTACATCGCATAAAGTTGCAAACGGAATAGACTCTACACATCCTTTAAAAATATTGGTTCACTGACCTCCGATCGGCGACAGCGCGATCCTGTGTCGATTTGCTTTTTTCGCGCCATCATTATTAAATTTTGGTACCGCAGGATGCGGCGGTCATTGACCTGTAAGCGCTTCCATAGCAACATGTACATCACGTAGAAAATGTTAAAAATGAAAAATAATTTCCTGTGGACATATTTATATGATTTTTAAAGGGTAGACTGAGAATGTGTTGAGGTACACGATGTTTAATTTACTGTCGTATTGTCAGCACCACTCTGTAAAATGAACTTGACCACATTATATACTTTTTGTCATAGAAATTAGTGCTGAGATATTTTTATTATCGCTGTCAATCTTGCTAACTGCACTAAATGGACGCGAACAGACGAAATGACCCTATGCAGATGTCACATTAAAATATCTCAGTACGACAAGGATACGACTTTGTGCAATTTGGCGCTTTTTTTACTGTATAATGTTTGTGACGCCGCCGTCTACGCCGATTTTTGCGCCATGTTCATTGTTGGCTAAAGATAAAAAAAACGGGCGGAGATAAACCAAGAGCATTAAGAGAAAAAGAACACTATTAAAAACACATGTAATAAAAATGATTTTAAATTTTTATTAATGTAAAATATTTTACAAAAATATTATTATCTTCATAATGCATTATAAGTAATGTAAATTAAAACGCTATGAAATTAATCACTAATATTTAGTAAAAATAAAAAAATCATCCATCTTTGATTTCTAAATTAGTATATCAAGGATACCTACATTAAGGAATTGACAATACTAATGAAAAATATCAGATAAAGCTGTACTATTTCTATGCAAAAATCAGTAAAGAGAAATATAGAATTTAGGTAAAATGTGAACTCATTTAAGACTGTATAAACTTAATAATATATTTATTTGGTAAATACAATGAAGCAGTAACAACATACATCCATTATACTTTATTATACATTAAGATCAACAATGGTATTTATAAAATATTAATTTAAATTATCACAATAACGTTCTACTAAATAACAAGACAAATTCACTTGAAAGGAATTCCATAATACTAAAGAAACTTGTTCAATTTGATTTTATTATAATATTAATGTAAGGCACGGTTCAAGCACCATCATTATAATTTATTGTCAACTTCACATCAAATCCATTTTTCACATTTTATCAAAATATTAGTTGAAAACAACCTTACCTGAAAAATGTAAATAGCTATGCTAGGTATATAATAAATAACATGATTTAATTAACATAACGAATCTAAATTATTGCCAAAAATTACAAAGATCACAACTTCAAGAAAAGTTGTTCTCTTAAAAATATGTAGTATAAACCCACTGACCGATTAAATGTTTATCACATTATAAATATTTAATATCTGTGCAATATCGATGTAATATCATTAAGTAGGAATTCACAAAATTAATTACGAATTACTTTCAGAATAATATCTAATCATTGTACATGCCATCAAGCAAAAAATCCATTCTTTTATAATGCCTGTTCTTCCAAGCTTCTTGTCCTCTTCGTAAGGCCATGTACCCAAGAACTGCAAACATAGGAACTAACAAAATTGATATAACAAGAGGCATTATCATCCCGGGATGGCTGTTAGCTTTCTTTGTATAAGCTTTTAGATCTTTGTTTGGTGACTGGATTTGATCTGACACCAAGGTTCCTGGTGAAGACTTGACTGTCATATTTGCAAGAGTATCATAGGATAATATTAAGGGCTTCTTGTGTATTTCAGTTTTATTCATATCTTTCACACCACTTGATAGTTTGTTCAACAAGGAACTGTTCAACTTGGATTCATTTGACTTATTTCTATAATCAGTTATATTTGTTACTATTTTGGGCACAACCTTGGGATTTTCATTAATTGTTGATACATTATTTTGTTGTTTCACGTTATCGTCTTCGATATAAACAACTCCTTTTCGTGCAACAACAGGTTTTACTTTGTTTTTTACCAATTCACTGTCGATACTTGTAAGTTTATCTTTGGGTAAAGCCAAAACCGATGTCCCTGGTAATAGAGCACCGCCTTCGCTTAGCAATGTTACTTTCGTTTCGTTTGTCTGATTTACCTTGTGAGGTACAGCAGCTACAGATTCAGATAAAGTTTTGTTTGTTATATCCGGTTTACTGACTGTCGTGTTATTGCTGTTAATAAACGGAATAAACAAAACATGACACAATAAAAGATAAAATATCATCTTGTATAAAACGAAAACTACCGAAAATTAAAATTTTTGGAAAATAAAACCCATACACAAGTCACAAAAACATTATTCTATCTAAATTACCAAATTGGCAAAATAATAATGACGTTCACGGTTCATGACATTGTCAGATGTGACGTGGGGTGAACGTGGGAAAAAAGTATTTTAGGGAAGAGGCTTACTAACACAAAGATTAGTCGATCATTATCATCTTTCTACGAGAGTCTGTTGTTAAGTTGACATTTGACAGCTGCGACTTTCAAATGACACAAATTAATTTTGGGAACGAATACATAATTGTTAATATAAATAATACCAACGAATTGCGTATTGCGTCAAATTAGATACAAATAATGAAGTTTTATGTGTTTGGTTGTGAAGTGTGAACTACTACCAATATGAGGACTCGTAGTAATTCAGGGGTGCGTTTGGATTATTATCAGCGGGTAGTGCATAAGTTAATTTTAGATCACCAGCAGCCTGTGACTGGATTGTTTCCCGCAAGCCCACATAATGACCACGCATGGATTAGAGACAACTTGTACTGCATATTGGCAGTATGGGGCCTCTCCATGGCGTTTAAGAAAATTGCAGACCAAGATGAGGATCGTGCCAAAACATACGAATTAGAACAAAGTTGCGTTAAGCTGATGAGAGGTAATTATTGATAGGAATTGTGATTTTGCACTCAGAAACCAGCCGAATCAAGTCTATGGCTGTAGTTTAGTATGGCTTGAGTAATAGTTTACATGAGCATGTATAAACTTTAGTTTCTGTTTTCTTAGGTCTGCTCATGGCGATGATGCAACAGAAAGATAAAGTAGAGAAGTTTAAGAGCACTCAGCACCCATTGGACTCCCTCCATGCTAAGTACTCCTCCACCACTGGCCGTTCTGTGGTAAAAGACACAGAATGGGGACATCTCCAGATTGATGCTATTTCTCTGTATCTCCTCATTTTGGCACAGATGACAGCATCCGGTCTGCAGATTGTATTTTCTTTAGATGAAGTTTCTTTTATCCAGAATTTAGTATTTTACATTGAATCAGCTTATTGCACCCCTGATTATGGCATTTGGGAAAGGGGTGACAAGACCAATCATGGCCTGCCGGAGCTAAATGCTAGCTCTATTGGTATGGCCAAAGCTGCTCTAGAAGCTATGAATGAATTGGACCTGTTTGGCGCTCGTGGTGGTCCTTCTAGTGTAATCCATGTTTTGGCTGACGAAGCTCAAAAATGTCAAGCCGTACTTCAATCTATGCTACCAAGAGAATCAAACAGTAAGGAGTTAGATTCTGGCCTACTTTCTATTATAAGCTACCCAGCTTTTGCGGTAGATGATCCACAGTTAATCGCTATAACCAGAGACACTATTGTTACTAAAATGCAAGGAAAATTTGGATGTAAACGATTTTTAAGGGATGGTCATAAAACACCCAGAGAGGATCCCAACAGGCTATACTATGAGCCTTGGGAGCTGAGAATGTTTGAGAACATTGAATGTGAGTGGCCTCTATTCTTCTGCTATCTGATATTGGATTACTGCTTCAAGGGTGATAAGAACAATGTTGCAGAGTATACACAAATGTTGGAAAAAATAATGTTGAGGAAAGATGATGGGATCAAGTTAGTTCCTGAGCTGTATGCAGTGCCAGCAGACAAGGCTGATTTGGAACAGCAAAATCCAGGCAGCCAAGAACGCATCCCACTTGGCAGATGCCCTTTCATATGGGCTCAATCATTGTACATACTTGGAAAGTTATTACAGGAGGTAAATCTTATAGCTCTCCTCTGGCAGTTATACTTACCCTTATTCATTGTTGTTTTCTTATTTAAATAATAATAATAGGATTTAATATAGGTAGCAGAGTCGTAACATAAATATGCAGCATAGAAGGGTAAAAACCGTTGACACTAAAACCATAAGTAGTTAGCTTAATTATAAAAATGTGTATCTGAATTGATAAATAAATAAACGTCTTTTCTTTCAAAAATTTTTAAAAGTCTCTGTCTGAGACCGGCCGTAAACTCATAGATACAATGCGCCCGAGGTACGTATGCAAAGGGCGCTGACCTGTTGCACTGGCCGTCCGTTCTAACTTCTACCTACGTAAGTTTTAACTAACTAAATTCCAATAAAAACACAATACACATAACCTGTGATGTAACTTTCCCTTCAAACTTTACCTGGCTTTGGTATTTAAAAGTTAATCACATTTTTATCTACAGTTTCATTAAAAATTACTTGTTAAATTTACATCGATTGAATAATGTACACTTACATTGACCTTAAAAGACGATGAAAAACGATGGTGGTAACTGTTTTGCCGTATTCGATGTTCGTGCCGTGTGTGATTTACCCGGCTCCCGTAATATTCATTATGAACATAGTACAAAAATACGTAAATTCTTCGGGCCTCGTTCAGGTTATCGCCAGCCACGGCGTAGAGCCGAACCATTTCGGTCCACTGTAGTTTTGTGTACGCCAAAATATTACACTACATAATACACATACATACACGACACACCTAAGACACACTTGCACGACAAATGAGCAGTGGCGGGCAGACTTCGGACTTCGCGTCGCGAGCGTTGCGCTGCGAGCAAGCGAACGTCCTTTCCATGCCGTGGCTGCGCCGAACTGAGGGGAGAGGGTCGCGCGCGCAGCTTGCGTGCCGGTCGTTTACCCTAGCGTTCACGAAACTTATGATCTGCTAGCGGCTAGAGTGAAAATAAGTTCGTGGAAAAATGGACATTTTACTAAAGTTTTCTTTTTTCATTGAATTTACGTTCTGAAAGTGAAACCAAACCACTGATGTCATGAGTACCGGTGTTTACACTAACAGCCTGTATTCTAAAGACATTTAAAAAAAAAAAACACTACATTTAAATAATACTTTGTTTTATTTTTAGGGATTCCTAGCTGTTGGTGAACTGGATCCTCTTAATAGAAGACTATGTTCAGAGAAAAAACCAGATGTGGTTGTACAGATTGTGATACTTGCTGAAACTAATGAAATTAGGGATAAATTGTTGGAGTATGACTTGAATGTGCAGACCATTAGTGAAGTGGCCCCTATTGAAGTTCAACCAGCTAGGGTGCTCAGCCATTTATACACATATTTAGGTTAGTGATTGAACTCAACAGATTACATGATGTAAAGAAATGAACAACACTACCAATTATTATATTATATTATATAATAATTATTATATTATTGAACTACCAATTGAAAGTATTAAAACCTCTTTAATTTATCTCAACAGACATGTTATTAGACTTTAATTCTATTGTAAAAAGTTTAAATTTGTTTAAAATCCATGGTTACTCAATTATGCTAATTATATTCGTAAAGCAGATAGAACTATTATCATTTACTTAATATAAAATTTCAGGTAGAAACAAGAAACTGGGCTTGTCTGGTAGAAAGTCGCGTGATGTAGGTATCCTGAGCACCAGCAAGCTGTATTCTTTAAATGACCGCATATTTGCCTTCACACCACAGGTACCTACCATTATTTAATGTATTGATTGAGATTCATATATCCATTAAAATTAAGATTTAAACAATTACATGCTGAAGATGCCTCACTGCAACTCTCCAACTCCAATGTGACATTTGATTACTACAGAATGCATTAACTGAGGAATACAATACCCCTTGGTAAGACTAGATGTCATATCAGTAAATCAGTAATGACTGTCAAAGATCCATGAATTCCGGGACCTTCACCTTAACGTGTTTATCGATATACAGAGGCTCGGTTTGAAATGGTCACCTAGCCAAAGAAAGATCAACAGCGGCAAGCATAGCTTAATCTAATATATCGAACTGTACGCCTGTTAGTACCTCACCTCGTTGTCATTTTCATATAAAACAAATGCATGCTGAGAGACACGCCCCTATATGACGAAGGATACCTCATTGCGATACATCACGAGTTGCTTGGGGGTTTTACCACAAATTCTCCATGCTCTGGTATGCGTATACGTGTCTATTAGCATGCATTTGTTTTACGTGGAAGTGATATCGAGGCAGCGAGCTGAACAGCGATCGCTAGTTATCACAGTGAGGCTTCTTTGGTATATAATTATTACCCTTAGGGTTCCTGCACACGTTGCCGTCACCGCGCCGACGCAGCGCAATTACACTGTAGCATACGAGTCGCGCGAAGTCCGCCACCGCGCCGCCTACCCCTCGAAACCTCTGTTTGTTTCATTCCATTACCGGCCGCACGTATGCGGCCGGTAATGGAATTAAACAAACCTATAGTAAGAAATATATCTAGTAGTGTAGTGTAGTGTAGGAAGTATATCTGCTAAGGAAAGATTGGTTGTTAAGTTTACGAACTTAACAACCAATCTTTCCTTAGCAGATATACTTGCTCGCATATTTGTATTTGTATGTTGCAGTTTCTTCTTTAATAAATCTAATAATTTATCAAATGTCTTGTAATTCATTCGAAAATAATGACAAAACTTGGCCTCCTCTTTTCGGAGATCTTCGTATCGTGTGCCGACATGTGCCGAGTGCTTAGGATGAACCCACAACTTTCTAACTCTACGGTCTTTTTTTGCCATTTTCTAAACATATAGCAGAAGATAGCAAGAAGCAAGCACAAATTTATTTCTTTCGTTATTTTAGACATGATTGCGTCACATATGATCTTGCGAACACGTTCGTACGCGGCCGGCAATGGAATGAATCAAACAGACAGGGAGGGGAAACCGCGCGGTGGCGGGCTTTGCGCGACTCTTATCTACAGTGTAATTTCGCGGCGTCGGCACAACGACGGCGCGGTGACGGCATCGTGTGCAGGAATCCTTACAGTATTTCATATCAATGTTAAAAAAAAATTAATTTTCTTTTTTATCAAAGAAAGTAGCATATCATAACTTATTTTGTTTGTTTAATTTATTCGCTAGTATTCTGATATGAAACGTTTCTACATCGCCTCTGACTACGATCTAATGGTTGACACCCTCAAAGCTGAAATTAATTTCTTGAAGTCCTCTTGGCAAAACCTCCTTGGTCGACCACTTGTGGTCTTGACCCTAAATCAAATGCACTTAGGTATTGTTTTATTTCTTTATTATTTTGTAAAGTTTGCTTGCTGGTGTAGCCCATCCATGTTTAGAACGTTTCACAATTAACATTTACAGGTGTTTAAGTGTTAATTATACACCGTGGAATTATAATTTACTTACAACGACAATCCACTTCATCTATCCAATGACTACATGTATTAAAAAGATGGATAATTAAAAAAATAGTAAATATTTGAGCTAGGACATTAGACATTTCTTTCGCGAATAAAAACAAATATCTCGTCGACACAATCGTGAACACAACACTACGCGGCTATAGTGACGCTCGATCTGCCCAGTGGTTTCGAAAACGGGTCTTCGATGCCCGCTCCGCTACCGCGCCGCCGCCGCCACCGCCCCGCTGCACGCAAGTTTCGAGGCAGAGGCCTTAAACCATGTCTTGCGTTATAATATTTTCATAACAAGATATTTTATTTTTTTAATTGTTCAAAACTTTTTTTTTCCTAAATAATATTTAGCAAGTAGTCTTTGGATATTGAAAATTCGATAAATGAAGTGGGCTGTTGATGTAAGACGACGAAAATTCCATGGTGTATATTGTTGGTCTTGGTTTAAGAATCTAATTTTACATGTGTTTTGGAATATGTAAGTAATATATGTAAATCTAATTTTACTATTAGTGGAGTATTTGTAGACTTTTTCATAGCCATGATTCATTTTCTGCACAGTGTACAAATGAATTATATTATACATGTTTATTATCATTAAAATTGGCCATTTGTCAAGCCATGTTATCATTAAAAAATCTCAGAATTTTTTGACATACGTGGGACACTCAGAAAGTTTTGCGATAATAAAAAAAATCTATAGGTACATATATTTTTATTATATCTTTTCAAAGTACTCTTCACCAGCCTCTACACAAAGTTTCATACGTCTGAACCAGTTTTCGAAACACTTTTTCCAGTTCGCCGCAGACACCTCGTTTACAGCCTGCTCGAACGCTGACAGCGCATCATCCGGCGACGAAAATTGTATCCCTTTGAGTTTGAGCTGATCTTTTATATTTGGGAATAGAAGAAGTCATACGGTGTTAGGTCACGGCTGTAAGGAGGGTGACCCAGGAGTTTGACAGTTGTACTGTCCAGGAAGTTCCTCGTTTTGATTGCGATGTGAGCGGGCGCATTGTCGTGGTGAAGCTGTAACCCGCGGAGCCTTGTCTTTGGTCACTTGTTGCTCACAATAGAGAAAATTTCTGTCAAGCATTTGGTGGAATACCATTCAGCGTTAATGCTTCTTTGGTTTCTTAAAGGAATTGACACCAAGTAGCCAGTCAAACTGAAAAAGCTCGCGACAAAATCTTACCCCCGCTTCTAGATCACTTCACTTTGGGAGGCGTTGGTTCGTTTTGAAACACCCAAACCTAACCGATTAATCCAAGATTCATCACCTGTAACGATATTGTAAACACGCCGAGACAAGCCTGCTTCAAATTTGTCTATCATATCATGGCACTATTCCACCCGTGCCTACTTCTGAGCATCGGTGAGATTGTGCGCTATCCAGCGTGAAACTATCCTCCACAACCGAAGATGCACGTGTAGAATCTCGTGAAGGCTTCCTGATCTAATCTGCAGCTTATGCTGAATTTCTTGGTATGTAATTCGTTTATTGTCTGGGATCAAACTTTTCACTGCAAGCACGTTTTCTTCTGTAACAGCCGTCAAAGAGCGACTTCTTCTTTCTTCATCCCCCAAAGTTAGTCGACCGCGCTTAAATTCATTATACCACCGATAGACGTTTGTCATGGAAGGGTTTTCATCCATGAATGCCATTTGAAGTCTATCGTACGATACGTCTGATTTCAGGCGACATTTGAAATCGTAAAAAATCATAGCGCGATAATGGTCTCTACGCAAATCCATTTTTCAAAGAGACGATCATTTTAATTAGCTCGCAAAAAATGTGGAGGGCAGTTTTGAGTTTGGAACGTAGGTACCTATTGTTATTTATAAATAATCATATTTTTTTAAATAAATTATAACTGGCCAGTTACTCATACATAAAAACTTTTTGTCGCAATACTTTCTGAGTGACCTGGTATATAGATATTAAGTCAAAAAATTCTGAGATTTTTAAACGTATATTAAACGATTATTAAGTGGGTGATAGACGTACGAACTTAAAGTACGCGGTTTTTAAGATCGTGAACTTGCTCGGCTCACCGTCGGTGACACACGTGAAGCTTGCTCATACTATAACGTGATGTCGTTGAGAGAAGAAGCTTTGTATTATTTGGGAATTAAGTCATGCTACATTTTAAAAACTAAGATAAAAGACGAAATCGATTAGTGTGGGTAAAGCACTGCAATACGAAAAGAGAGTTTTTATCGCATGTGAATTTAGTAAGAGCATGGGCGTACCGAGGGGGGCAGCTGCGCCCCTGGAAATCTCGCAGTACTTGTATGAACTCCCCTGATTATTAAACAAAGTATGATGATAATGAGGACTTTTAAATAACCCACGCAGTAGACACTGACAAAATGTGCGGTGTAATTGCCAAAAAAGCAGGTCCGACTTTAGCGCACAATTACTCACTCAAAAAATTTGACTTGCCCCCCCACCCCTAGGGCGGATTTGCCCACCCCTAGGCCTGATTTGCCCACCCCTATTCCTGACCCCCCCCAGGTCAGAAGCTGTGTACGCCCATGAGTAAGTGAGTTACGTGAAGAGAAGGAAGATTTCCATAATTATTTCAGAATGCCATCTGAAACTTTTGCGGCTCCCGGCTCGCAACGCTGCCACACACGTACGAGCCGAGACGAGCTACGAGTAAGATTTCAAACAGGTTGGATCGCCGGCGACCTTGCTCGGCAATTTTAAAGTACGCGTTTTTATGGTGACACACAGGCGAAAAAGGTCGTCGAGCCACAAGTCCGCGTACTTACTCGCACGTCTATCACCCACTTTAGAAAGCGATTGTTCTCCTGATAATCGTAAATGACTAAAATATGATCCCTCTTGGGTGTAGCTAGGTTAAAACTCTCCCAAATTTTAACTACAATAACAATGTTTCCTGTACTTGCATTTTATTAGCGTTTTTTTTTCGCGCACTGTATTTTCTATTTTCAGAGCCGAAATTTGAAAATCCAACAGTGTATTCAATTGAAGCACTGAGATGCGTTCTCAACATCGAGAAATTAAAAAATCCAGTGCGCGATAAAATCCTGCTGCCATATTTTTAAGCCTGTACGATTGAGGGCTTACTTCAATGCATCCTTTGTAACCAGAACTGCTGTTCTGTCTTGACTTCCTACTTTTTGGTTCTCTTTACCCTAGCTAGACCCACGTTCCACACCCCCATATTAAACAATAACCTCGCATGGGTGTGGTGTGTCTTAGAACTTCGACTATGAAGAATACTACATGTCGCGTGACCCGGCGCTGCTCGCGAGCACGTTTATGGCTAACGTCGCGTTCCTTGGCATGAGCTGGAAACAAATGCTTGGCCGACCGACGATTACGCTGCTCGCTACGCAGTATTTGTTAGGTAAAGGATTGTTATTGTCTGTCTCTGGAAAGGTTTTCTTTCTTGTAATTTGAGTGTGTGCTGGTGTATAGTGAGATATAGCCTAACCAATCTAACCGATATAAAAGTCAACTAAACTTATAGATACAAAGAAATTTTTGGAATTCCAAAAAAAAATTGGAAGATGACAAAATTACAATGAATGGCGCTGTCATCTGATTTAGTCTTATCCATTGTTTTGCCAATTAGTCAATATATTATTTTTTACCTACTTGGCAGCAAAAACGAATTCACCATACATCACTTACACACAAACATCTTTTTAAATAGTTAAGACACCCGTAAAATGTTCTTTTGTTTTTCATTAGCGTAGCCGTGGTGAAGATTAGTCTTTTCTGCAAATGCTTACATCACACAAGTATAATATTGGTATTGCTTATGGAGAGGGTCGGGAGGCCAGTTTATTATTTAAATTGTTTATATGTGTACGCACTAAAAGACAATGGTTCACGGGTTGTGCTGTCTTGATATCTGACTAATACAATTACCAATAAACATTGCTAACAAATTCCATCTCTCACAATCACGCTTTCTGAGCTTTCCAAGCTATAAAGCTTCCTTTTTCCCTTTTATTACTACAATTTTCTCTGTTTACCGTTTATATATTTCAGATCAGGGCAAGATCCCAATGGCGATGATAACGACGATGAAGAAGCTTAAGTCCGGTTATATTAATGGTACAAGAGTAACTCTTGGCAACCTTGGAGATTTTTTGAGCACATCCGCCATTACCAACCTGAGTTTCCTTGGCAGTCAAGAAGATGGGTATCCTGATAGTAAGCTTTTCTTATGTATTTACGATTTTATTCGGGAACGAAAAAGGGTCGACATTTACCCCGTTATTCATAAACGTTACTTAAAGTTAAGTAGTGATTATTGACTGGTTAACCATACATTTTTGAAGTTTAAACGTTACTTAACTGTATTCACGTTTAGCACACGATGTTACCCAATACTTTTTTTTTTGTTTGTGTTGGGAAATCATCAAATGACCTCTCCCGCTCTGGGTGGAGCGGAAGGGCGTGTCAGACTTTTACTGCCCAAAACCCACCCGTGTTTCTTCACTTGCCTCTGCGCCAGGGCCACGGTTTCTTTTTTAACCCACCCGCAACCCTGACCCAGGCGGCATCGGTCTTCGTGGACCCCATCAATGTTACCCAATCTTAAATACATATTTCTTGCAAATTATTAAAACCTATGGGGCTTACGGGTGAAACATAAAAGGTGAAATCAAAAGTACCTACAACCTATAGCTTTTGTTCATAGATTCAGAATTTCAGACACAGAAACGAAAAAATAACACATGGAATAATTACACTTGAAATGAAATATATTAGAACTAATTGTCTGTATGTCAATATTTTACGAATTTTAATTCTGAATAGAATATCTATTTATATATTATTATTTAATCTAATATCCTCATATTTCAGAACTGAATCCGGAAGTACAAAGCTACTTAGAAGACCACTTACTAAAGTCGTTTAGTAACAAGCTCAGCCTTCTGCCGCGTCCGGCGGTCGCACGCAATGCCCGTGCGTTGCGCCGACGCATGTCAGTTCGCGGCGCTATCAAGAAGACGAGGTCTATTAATGTTGACTGTACGTATTCATCTCCAAGGCTTATTACAATTTAAAATCAACTTTGTCTCTATTGTTATAAAGTCAAAAATTAACTGCACCCACGCTTCTTGGTTTTCACGTAGATGTGTAAAACTTAATTCTTATTTTAATAAAAATAATATTTATTTTTGCTTTGCTCATCAAAATAGTGTGTTGTACGGACGACAGCAGGTCAAGCTACCCGGAACTGTCAGATATTTCCAATCAACCTTGAGCCTTAACCTTTTGAACGCCAATCACTTCTATACAAGTTCGAGATTTTCGTGCCCTCAGCGCCACTACTCGATTAGAAGTAATCACAGTATAAAATAAATTTACGACTTTTACAAGACCTTTTATTTTGTTTTTACGGACCTTTTCCCTGTTATCAGCCATATTTTTTAACTTTTTCACACATAATAAGTTCTTTTTTGTTTTATTTTCAATAGAAACAAAAATGCCAGAAATATTTTAATGCCCCCAGCGCCAATTACTTGATATCAAGTAAGCCAGTGATGGGACACGATGAAGACCTCGCTATATTTCATTTCGTCGAAATGATCATAAATACTATTATTGCAAGAAAATTACGTAAATACATAATATTTTATAAATATTGTACACTATAAACTAGGTTTTATTCACCTTAATCAAGAATTAATAGGTTTTCTAATCAATGTCGATAGTGAAACCCCGTTTGATAAACCCATCCCTACAAAGTTAGTTAATTGTCAGTCCGCACGCGCCACCGACTTGTATAGTAGTAAATCTGTGACGTCATAAGCGGACGGGTTTCAAGGTCATAGTGACTTTGTACATTTTAGTGTAGTGCAATGTTTACATCTTGAGTTGGTGCATATGTTCTTATAAAAAAAATTGTGATTGTGAATATGACGAATTATTGCGAGTTGTTCTAGTCTGAATCAGAATTTTGAAATAGTTCGTCGTCTTGCCATTCCGTTAAGTCGTCAACTTCCGTTTCAGAAATTTTCTATGAGTTTCTACAAACCAGAAAAATAATTGCGAGTATTTTGCGACACCATTAAAAAAAGGTCTATAACATCTGTGTGAAACAGACACTTACCCTCCAATTTATTTTATTTTTTTAAACGTAGAAAACCACGTATTTAGCTTCTATTAATTTTATTTGTTAAGGCGCTGTGCTCAGTAAAAATAGGCTTCTTAAAACAATTTTTTAGCCAAATGTATACATTTCAGAGCAGCCAAAAATTTATATGTTAATCTTGATTATATGTAGCAGGAAACCATTGTTTTCAAAACACGTTTTAATTTAATTTTCTCGATAGAAAAAAATCCTAAAATAACCCCTAAAATTGAATTTATAACAGTTGTAACTGTATTATTAATCATCAAATCTTGATAAAATTGAGAAGAGCGATGTAAAATATAATAGTAAATGAAACCATTGTTTTTGTTTATCGATTTAACTAAGATATTCTAAAATAAATAATGTATTTAATGATAAATAACGTGAACGAAACGTACTCGATCGCGGCGTCCATTGCCTTCTCTTTCACTTCTATGCTTAGCGACAGTGACCGCTGAGGCGCGGTGCTTGTCGGACCTATGTCACTTTTTGCTTTACCCCGCACAGAAAATAATTATATTTACGTGTCTGTTTGTTGATGAATAATCATATTTCGGTTTTGCCCGGGTTCAAACCCCAGGTTTACATTATATGCTTTTTGTAGATTTTAATTGAAATAAATGCTTTTTAATTTACTGTTGTATTTTTGCCGATATTTTATTTAATTTTTTTCTGTAATTATTCTTTTTACTTTTTCGCGGCAAATTTTTCTTCACCTGTATGTGTTCGGGTTCAAACCCCAGCTTTACGTTGTATGCTTTTTGTTGGATTTCTTATTTGCAATTGTTTTTTTTTTTTAATTATTATTAATTTATCCGATTTTCTGTATTTTTTGTAGTAATTGTTCCATCTTTTTAAATATATTCTTTTTGTAACAATTATAATGCAAACTAATATTTAAAATCAATTCGTTATAATTTTCTTTCTACAAATTTCTAGAAATTAATAATAAATAATAATAATAAGCCTTTATTTAACCATGAATTTCTTAGTTCATAATATAATTTAACAAAAGAAAAACAATAAAAATAACAGTTAATTTGATAATAGTTCAAAACAGTAAATTTAGATTTCATTTTGTTGCATTATTCATGGCCCCTTTCAGTATAGGCCTCCTCCAAGTGCCTCCATCTATTTCACTCGTACAAACCCGATTTCGATAAGAGTTGCAGTTTTGAAGAAAAAATCTTTTATTTTTTTAAATATCCGAAAATGCATTTTTTTTAATAGTTACTCTAAACAGCTGTTTGTAAATAGTAATTTCTAGAAATGATATATTTCTAACAGTTTCATGAAAAAAGGACATAACACAAAAAATTTAAGCAGAACGGACAAAGCGCATTATAAAAATAAAAAAGAAAACAAAAAAAAATAATAAAAAATGAAAATATGTATAAAATACACATTGTCGAAAATCGCAAGGTAAAGTAAACGGATGTTGGGATTCGAACCTGGTGCTCGTCTATTGCGAACCGGGACTGTGACGAACAGAGCCAGCCATGCTCGCGGTTGGGTTGTGAAATTAGGCTTCTAAATGTAGATGGAATAGAGAATGGTTGGTATAGATTTAATAGAACGGAACGTGCGTATTTCTGTAATTATTCTTTCTTTTTACTTTTTCGCGGCAAATTTTTCTTCACCTGTATGTGTTCGGGTTCAAACCCCAGCTTTACGTTGTATGCTTTTTGTTGGATTTCTTATTTGCAATTGTTTTTTTTTTTTTAATTATTATTAATAGGCTATTTGACAGATTTATAATTTTTATCTTGAATTACTTGGTTGCGGTTAAGAAGTTCACCCAAAGTATTTTTTTCAATTTTAAATACGTATTTCGTAAGAAATATGCAAATAAAAATTCAAAATTCAAATAAGCCGCGAAAACGATATAATCAGCAATATGGCGTTGCGCCTGGTAAGTGACGTCACAAGCGGTTTTCGGTTCTCAGTGGTGTTTGTTTTTAATTATTATTTGCTGTTGTTATCTAATAAAATGGTTTACAAGTGGTGTACTGTACTGGGTTGTACAAATAAATCGATAAAAACCCCCGAAAAACAGTTTATAAGTTTGCCGAAAACAAGCGTATGACGTCATCGCGACATTAGCCAATCCGGATCGTTTCACAATGTGTGGCGCGAGAAACAAAAAGCCAAACATATTTTTGTGTTTTGGATATAATAATTGTTATTATTTTTTATTAAAACTCTTGTAAATGATATTAAGAACCCTCATTTTATGCAATTAAAGCAAAAAATCACAAATAATTGAATACTGTCAAATAGCCTATTTAGCCGATTTTCTGTATTTTTTGTAGTAATTGTTCCATCTTTTTAAATATATTCTTTTTGTAACAATTATAATGCAAACTAATATTTAAAATCAATTCGTTATAATTTTCTTTCTACAAATTTCTAGAAATTAATAATAAATAATAATAATAAGCCTTTATTTAACCATGAATTTCTTAGTTCATAATATAATTTAACAAAAGAAAAACAATAAAAATAACAGTTAATTTGATAATAGTTCAAAACAGTAAATTTAGATTTCATTTTGTTGCATTATTCATGGCCCCTTTCAGTATAGGCCTCCTCCAAGTGCCTCCATCTATTTCACTCGTACAAACCCGATTTCGATAAGAGTTGCAGTTTTGAAGAAAAAGTCTTTTATTTTTTTAAATATCCGAAAATGCATTTTTTTTAACAGTTACTCTAAACAGCTGTTTATAAATAGTAATTTCCAGAAATGATATATTTCTAACAGTTTCATGAAAAAAGGACATAACACAAAAAAAATAAGCAGAACGGACAAAGCGCATTATAAAAATAAAAAAGAAAACAAAAAAAATAAATAATAAAAAATGAAAATATGTATAAAATATACATTTTCGAAAATCGCAAGGTAAAGTAAACGGATGTTGGGATTTGAACCTGGTGCTCGTCTAATGCGAACCGGGACTGTGACGAACAGAGCCAGCCATGTTCGCGGTTGGGTTGTGAAATTAGGCTTCTAAATGTAAATGGAATAGAGAATGGTTGGTATAGATTTCATAGAATGTGCGTATTTCTCGATGCACGACGCCTCACGCATCGCTGTACTCGCGCGGAGCGCCCCGCGGCCCGTAGTGGGCGGGGCTAGTCGTGTCCCACTTCGTCTGCTTCACCCCCTCAAATACCTAAAAGTTTACTATTCACAGCGTCTTAAGTTGTAAGTAAACGAAATAAATTATGCAGGAATCGGTTGAGTTTATACACGCGTAACTCGACCACAGTGAATATAAAAATAAATACAATAGAAATCTAGACATCCTTATAACAGAAAGGATTTTGACGTGCCTCGAGCGCCAACTACTTGATATGAAGTAAAAGGATTACATTTGGAGACAAATAGGGATTTGCCTTTTAGAACACACGTCTAATAAATTTAAAATTCTTTTCTTTATTATGGGGAATATATCCAGGTTTTCATATTGATTTTTTTTACAAAATAAAATAAAATATGAAATTACGGTTACAGTTTTTATTTAGCCTCGTAAATTGGTGAAGAAACATTATTTTAAATGTATAATATTATTTGTCGATAGGACAATAATCCCATCCCTACGTTTTACTATAGATACGTTATACATTTGTAGTGTGGCGCAGGAGGACACATCGCGTATTATATAGATGGGCGTTCAAAAGGTTAATGCTTTAGAGATAAAGTTGAAAATCTAAAAAGGAAATCTGACAGATTGTAGTAGATTGATGTGCTGTCGTCTGTGCTTGCATCAAGTCTCTACACTTTTTAAGACCAGTCAATACAACAAAATATTGGATTATTGACGTTGCTAAAGAACTTATTGTGAATTTGAGACATATTACAATTAAAATTAATTTTTAATCCAAGTTTTACTCTGCAGCCGAAACACTGGGTATGGAAGGAGAGTCAGTAGGTCGTTCGTTGGAACGTAAGCCGTCCTGGCTCGATGTAGACCCTGCTACCTACGGCCGTAGCCCGTCGCCTGAAGACGCTAAGCGAAAGGCTATTACTAAGTAAGTCATTTTTTTTAATAATTATAAACTAGCGCTTCACTGCAATCCCGCCTGATGGTAAGCAGTGATGCAATCGTTGATGGTAAAGCGCGCTAGTTTATTAAGCCTATTCACTTAAAAAAACCTTAGTGAATAGGAAGGAAGACGGCAGTTGAGCGAGGTGGTGCAATATTAGACCCAATAACACGACCAACGATGCTGCGTCAGAGGGAGATTGATGTGGAGACCTTCCACGACCAAACTCCCGGCACAACAACATTTGACGCATCGTACCCGGCACACATCACAACACAACTGCTCAGACCCGTCTTCCGTACGACTTCACCAGACATCATGCCGGAACACGACGAATCGCTTGGCGGCAAGGCTTTGTCTGGTGGGTGGTAACTTCTGCCGGCAGCCGATGTTATGGCCGATGGTATGGTGTTGGTAATGTTGTGATATGACTGTACAACAAATACGCATCGTTTTCACTATCAAGAAGACGAGGTCTATTAATGTTGACTGTACGTATTCATCTCCAAGGCTTATTACAATTTATAATCAACTTTGTCTTTATTGTTATAAAGTCAAAAATTAACTGCACTCATGCTTCTTGGTTTTCACGTAGATGTGTAAAACTTAATTCTTATTTTAATAAAAATAATATTTATTTTTGCTTTCCTCATCAAAATAGTGTGTTGTACAGACGACAGCAGGTCAAGCTACCCTGAACTGTCAGATATTCCCAATCAACCTTGAGCCTTAATGCTTTAGAGATAAAGTTGAAAATCTAAAAAGGAAATCTGACAGATTGTAGTAGATTGATGTGCTGTCGTCTGTGCTTGCTTTTCACTGTTGATGCTTAGCAAGCTTTATCGGCACTTCTTCACATCATACTCTTATTTATAATTTTCCTCTCACAGATCAACCCGACCAACCTAGGAGGTTGTCGGGTGTTAAACCGGGCTGATTGTAGGTGCCCCAATAAGTGAAGGGCTCCAGTCGGGGCTTAACAACAAAATTAAGCGACTATACGCTACTAGGGTAAGCCTTAGTAGAGTCTAGTCGCTTAATTTAATTCTAAGGGATTAAAGCGTTTGATCGCAGGGACGAGCAGGCTATGTCGGATTACTTCCTACACATATAAAATACTTCCCTTTCTTTTCGTACCTCTGTGTTTCACAAATATTCTTTGCTATTCTTCTTATTCTTTTCTGCTTTTCGCCAAGATTTACGATATTAACTGATGACAAAACCCAAATTATCTCTATATAGTTAATTGATATTTGTTTATTCGGTTTGTTTTATAAGTATTTCAACATATCCTCACAAGTGCACATATTATGGTCACATTCTATAATTCTGGACATAGTAATGTTCATTATTTGTAATGTTTTAGAGGAACATCCACTACAACTTTATTGGGCAACACTCCTACCATTGAAGTGACGAGGGGAAAGGCGCCTTCACCACCTGAGGGTAAGCACGTTTCCTTTGGACTTTACAATAGCGTATAATGATAACGTCTTCTTTCTTAAACTCCTTTACTGCCATTTTAGTCCAGGTGAAATGAATACTTGCTGCATTGTTCACTTTTTTGGGATGGTCAAAAATGTTAAAATGCTGTCACGTGACCTGATCGAAAATAAGCTATTTGACAGTATGAATTTTGTGTGATTATTTGCTTTTAATTCATAAAATGAGGGTTCTTTATGTCATTTACATGATTTTTAATAAAAATAATAACAATGAATATATCCAAAAACACAAAAATATGTTTGACTTTTTGTATCTCGCGCCACATATTGTGAAACGATCCGGATTCGCTAATCTCACGATGACGTCATACGCGCATCAGCACTTGTTGTTGTTTTTTGTGTCCTCAGGTAGTTTTATCGATGTATTTGTACAACTCGGTACAGTACCCCACTTGTAAACATATTTTATTAAATAAACAACACCAAATAACAGATAAATACAAACACCAATGCGGAACCGAAAATCGTTTATATGCTTGTGACATCATTTACAAGGCGCGACGCCATATTGCTGAATAAAGCGTTTCGGTGGCTTATTTGAATTTTTATTTGCATGTTTTTTTTTACGAAATACTTATTTAAAATTAAAAAAAATACTTTCGGTGAACTTCTTAACCGTAACCAAGTAATTCAAGATAGAAATTATAAATCTGTCAAATAGCCTATTCGTTACACGGAGGGAAAGCATACTGCCGGCGCGCCAGATAGGAAGTAATATACCCGCTCTTTCTAGCGAGCGGCGAAAATGTATGCCTGCTACGCCCATCCACGGATGGTGCTGCTGATAGGTCTACAAACTGTATGATACTTGAAAAATTCGTGATTTTTTTCTTTATACGAAACCTGAATTTAGAATAAGCAACTGAACCGATTCCAATAATTTTTACATCATGTTATATTTTTACCCAAATATATTTAAAAAATGTTGCAGTGTGGTTACCAAACGCACCACACATTTCACAGCGGATCATAGTGTCCTAGGCCCCGGATTTTCCTGAATTGTTTAATAATTATAATTGTCAAACTGAGTCATTTTCAGCAATAATAAACAAGAACCTAGCGGGCATCGTCCGCAACCGAACGTCCTCCGAGTCAAGCTCGGTGTACGCTGAACAGGAGACTGACGAACTAATCGCCATGTTGAGGGAGACAGAGAGTCTGGACGAGCAGGGAGACATTCTGCAGTACCTCGTCGACACTCAAGGACTTGACTTTAACACAGGTAAACTTAAATTTGTAAGTGAGTGGGTGAGGATAAAAAGGGAAGAGTATGTGGATGCTATTACTAAATGCATACGTCTGTCGTTCGGCATGTCCTAAATCTAAAATCGTCTAAGACAAACTCATCTGGCGTGCGATTACAACCTACTCCCTTTCAAAGGGAGGAGGCATAGTATAAAGAGGGACAGAGTAGGCTATCTTCATACAAAAGGACCGCGCGCGGTTTGTTTCGCGCGTCACGTGTTCTTGTTAAAAAAAATGCATGGATCGTCACGAGGATTGCGAACAACTTAAGTCGTATAAGTATGCTAATCAGCAAGTTTGCAATTTAAGTGCAGAATCTAGGTATCTTCACTACAAAAATTATTCTAGAAACCAAATTTTATTAATGGTTCCACCTGACGACTTTGTAGAAAATATTATTAAGAGGATGGAGCAGATTTTCAAAAAAGTATTTAAAAATGATCACATAAACTGCAAAGTTGGTATGTCTATTTATGAACAAATAACAGATTTATATTTTTCAAATTATATTTCTAAAAGTTATTTATAAGGATACGGATATATTACACATTAAAGTTTAATAACAAGGCGTTTCGTAATAGTCGAAACCGAAGAAAGTATTTTTCTGTAGCTAATTTGTAATTTTGTATTAATTGTGTGATTCAATAGATATTATGTTTGTATTATTTATATTTGTATTAATTAAAAATAAAAATAAATATGGTTCTTTATGTGTACAAAACTAAAAATAAAAATTACTAAAAAAAAACTGACTAGTATATGTAAACTAAATACTAAGCAAATAATTTGAACATAAGCTCTTAGTCTATGAATATTTGTTAGCGGTTTGGGCGACAACCGTAACCGACGAAGCGCGGACAGTCGTGAACTCTAAGACAGTAGGCAATTAAATCGCGGATTGGGTCGGAGATAACCTACTTCCCCTCTTTATTCTATGGAGGAGGCCTGATTCCCAGCAGTGGAAACAATATATATAGGCTGATAATGGCCCCGATTCCATTGTTCATAATTTAAACTAAATTTAAGTTCAGTGCACCATTTTCTTTTTATTTCATTAAGAAAAGGACAGAAATTAAAATATTAGTTTAGACCTGTCAAACTAGTCAGCGCCTGGACCGGACGCCATGTCTAAACTGTCTACGGAATATCTTAATTTGACAGAACTAAATTAATATTTTTACTACAAACTTAGCTCTTTACATATGGCGACTTCAATTATCTTCTATAAAACTGTTGAAAAGTGTATGTAATCATGATTTTCTATAGGAATGCAAGAAAACGGCAAAATGGTCACAGTAAAAGACGTACTAAAAGTGCTATACGAGAAGGCATGCACCCAAAAACTATGGGGCCTCGTTCGTCACACTGCCGGCATGCTCGGCAAAAGAGTAGAAGACCTCGCTAAGGCGGTCACAGACTTGCTGGTCCGACAGAAACAGATCACAGTGGGTATGCCGCCTAATAATGAGCATACGATCACTGCACCGCTGCCGGAGAATGAACTGAGGCAGTTGATTCACCAGGTATTTTTTTTTTTTTTATATAATTATACCCTAGTACTTCACCGCCATCCCGCCCGATTGTAAGCAGTGATGCAATCGTTGATGGTAAAGTGTGCTAGTTTATTAAGCCTATTTTCACAAACAAAAAAAAAAACTGAGTGAATAGGAAGGAAGACGGCAGTTGAGCAAGGTGATGCAATGTTGAACCCAACAACACAACTAACGATGCTGCGCCAGAGAGAGATTGATCTGGAGACCCTCCACGACCAAACTTCCGACACAACAACATTTGGCGCACCACACCCGCCACACATCGTAACACAACTGCTCAGACTCGTCTTCCGTACTTTGCTGTTGTGTTGTCATGTGGAGGTTTTATGGGGACTGCTTCACCTTGGGTACTAAATATATTTGTATCGCTGAGACGGGCGACGACAGTTGTTTAATTTAATTAGATTCAAACCGAACACCACCTTAATTGCCTAACATACTATTACTATCAATTGGGATCATTTTGAAGCATAATTATTGTTAATCCATTGCTCCCAACGTTCGAAAAATGTGTTTGCAAGGTAAATAACGCAATGAATACTATTGAACTGTTAACCCATAGCTGATGATAGTGAGTTACGCAATCACCCTGCAGATTGATCTGTCCATTTACGTTTTAATGTATATTCATGTTAGACTAGTGGCATTTTCGATTTATGTTATAAAAAAGCGAATTCGAGCTGTTCTGTACGAATACCTTCAGTTCTTTAATCATACCATAACTGTAATATTCACGTAATATATTCTTAAAATTTGTTGCATGCAGTCATTTCGCCATGAAAATCACGGAAATGAACAAAAAAAGGTAATAAAAACTGTTAATATAAAAATGAATTCATGAAACATCGTAACTCTTCTGCACCGATATTTTTAATTATTACTTCACGGAATTATAATTCAGCATTTCATTGGTTGCATGCTGTATGTTTATTAATGTTAGTATTTTTACGGGCTAGGGGTTTTAAAATGCTGGTTAAAGGTAACGAAGTTTATTGGCAACGAAAGTATAGTCGATAGTAAGCAATGCCAAGTAGAACGTAGCTGATGTCGCACCGAAGTCTACTCCTATATCCACGCAGTCCGTGTAGTTCACACACACAACAACACTACAGAAGTCACCCGATGTAGTTAGTCCTCACAAGTTCTCGCTGTAGATATTTTCGATTATCGCTTCGTGCTTATCGCTGGTTTCGCTTCGATAGTCAAATGCAGGCTGACTCCGCTGAGTCGTAAATTGAGGCTGGGGAGTGTGTTGCTCCACTTCTCCTTTCCACCGATAGCACTCAGAACTGGAGAAGGAAGGGCGTTTTGAGGGACTGTCTTATGTAATTTTGATGTTCGAAAAGTGCTGACTCTCAGCCAAATTTCAATGAATGACTTTTGATCTTGATGATATCTTGCCAAGAAACATATTTTTCGGAAATTGATCTCTCGTACCAAAGCCAAAATTCAATTATTATATACACTTACATTGTGATGGATAACATTGTGAGAAAATCATCATGTTTAACCAAAATTTCGAAGACAGAAAACATGAGATCCACTAACTCGCACACTAAAGACAATTTTTCCTAAAACAGTGAATCATTATTATTGGATAAACAAATGAGATTCTATTTTAGAATTTTCGTATACCACTGCCAAACTGCCAGCTACATCAAGTGATTTTTTTCGTGGAATGACATCCCTTTTGTATTCAATTAGGACAGAAACTAAAAACGAACGAACGATTCGATTTTTCTGTTGAGAAGTGTACTTGTGCACTATAGTATCTCTTGAGCCGAAAGCTATTAAGCTAAGCTCCGTTGAGATTACACGCCATGGCCGATATTATTCGGTTAGGGGTATGTTATATTACGTAAGGACGACAGCAGGTCAAGCTACCCCAAACTGTCATATATTTCCAATCAACCTTGAGCCTTAATGCTTTATGGATAAAGTTGAACATCTAATAAGGAAATCTGACAGATTGTAGTGGCTTAGCTTTTGTTTTTGGTGTAGGTGTACCAAAAATTTGTTTACAACAGCGCGTACCTAATGTAATACTCGCAACAAATTATGCATATAGGTGCATGCAACGGTATATGAGTTATGAGTATATTTCAACATTATTTTCCTGAAGAAGAAAAAAAATGGATTCGATAGTGTGCTCAAGTACAGAAATAGACCACACACACATAGACCCGTTTTACTCAGGTTCTTGGACTAATGCTATAGGTATTACATACGTGTTTTGTTGTGCACAGGCGTATGGCGACGACGAGAGTACAGCCATGTTGACTCAGGAGCTGTTGGTCTACCTCGCCATGTTCATTCGTACTGAGCCTCAACTCTTCCTCGAGATGCTGCGGCTGCGCGTCGGACTTATCATACAGGTATATTTAAAACTGTTGTGCGATTTGCTTTGCGTAAATTATTTCTTCGACTGGTCGCGATGCGCGGTCGAGTACGGTCGCGATTGCGCTGCTCTGTACGAATATTACATTCACGAATTGCGTGGCTTTAGCCGCTGCCCGGTTACCGCTATGAGTTAACAAACTCCCATAGCCAATGAAGTACTGGCATTCATAAAACATGCCATCGACTACTAGACGAAATCAGCATCTTGCAGATCTGCAATTCATCTTTTAAGGAGTATGAGATTAGCAGTGCCAAGTTGCTGCTGTTCACGACGCTCGGCAAAGTTAGCCAGATGCCGTCTCGTCGAAGGGATGGTACAGAGAAGAGTTTCCAGGACATCGTGACGTTGTTGAAGGAGACCGACCCGGACGACGTGCCTGAATTCGTGACGAAGGATTTGCACAAGCTGTCTCCCGTCACCTTCGACCACGTAGACGTCTCCAGACTGCTGACGGACATTATTTTCTGGAAGCAAAGCCAGGTCGAGGTGCAGCATCAGTTGGAGGTGTCCAACAACACCATTAGCGATCTATGGGCAGCAGTAGTGTTATTGCGCAATGCAATATTTGCAAGTAGGTCACCTACCGAAGCCGCAAATGTGAACACGAGTCGCGGGGCTCAAAACGCCTCCATCTGCAGTTTCGAGACGGCCGTCCCTGCGTCGCCACAGGTGAAAACGATGACTTGTGTAGTTTGGCGACCCCCAACGAGCCTACGCAGCAATTGTAGAAGTCAGTAGTTAAGTCGTTCGTTATGCGTGTTCCGACACATCATCTCGAAAAATTGCTCAAAGAAGATCTCTAGCCGAAAGGTGTTGTATACCGAAGATTCGTGGCCAGCTACGTGACACCGGTCAGCGAAACACGATGCTGACACTAAAGGGCGTGCACAGAGTTTTTTGTGGAGGATATGCATACATACACTACCCAAATCTCTGTGCTTACGCACGAAAAGTTAAAAAATATTTAACTTTCTTTTTATAGTTAGTAAAAAATATTTTACTATCTGTAAATTAAATCAACGCGCCTATCGTTTTTTAAATAACTCTGTAAAAATTAAATATTTATAAGATCGTTTTAAAATCGGCAAAAGTTCTTTTTCAATGGAAATATAGACAAATCTGTGAGTCTGCTTTGGCCCTGTGTGTTTCATAAATATGCGTGATGAAATTTTGCTAATTTGTAAACTTTAGGAAAATTATTACAATATAAAGTACTAGCTTTCCGCCCGCGGCTTCGCCCCCGTGGAGTTCGGTTATATCCCGCTTTATAAATTTCCCTCGGGAACATCGAAATTTCCGGGATAAAAGGTAGCCTATGTTCTTTCTCAGGGTCTAAAGATTGTCTGTGCCAAATTTCATCAAAATCGGTTGAGAGGTTTAAGCGGGAAAGCGTGACAGACAGACAGACAGACCGACAGACAGACAGAGTTACTTTCGCATTTATAATATTAGTATGGATAATAGTGTTACGAATGGACCTTATGTCGATGGCATAAGGTTCAATATCGCGTGACATGCAGTGTGTCACTTTTAAGTCCTATTCCTCCAGATCTAGACATTTTCTAGGTACAATAATAAAACGCATTACTAGACTTAGGACGGCCTATCGAATGGTACAGGTCTCAACAGTTTTGTCAACAAAGTGTCGACATCGAAATTTCTAGAAACCCGTTTCCGGGAATTACCGTAGGTACTTCCGAGTGACCTCGAAGTTATGTGCTATTGTTATTACGCCTAGAGGATTCTGGAATGTTCGATCAGCTGGCCTATATAAGCGCCGCGACACCGACGCAGAGTCAGTCTACACTCGACTAGCGATACGAAAACAGCGATAGTTAAGAAGCGATCTTTGAGAATATCTACTGCGACAACTGTAACGAGAACTGCGAGTACTACGTGAAGTAACATCTATACTGTTATTGTGTGTTTACAACACGGACTTCGTGGACGTAAGGGAAGACTTCGGTACGACATCAGCTACGTTCTACTTGTCATTGCCTACAATCGACTGTACCTTCGTTGCTAATAAACTTCGTAACCCTTAACCGGCGTTTAAGTACCCCTAGCCCGTAACAATAGTATTGAAATTCGTAACAGTAGGTTGAAGAACTTAAGGTCTTTAAGTTTTTATAACGACGAATTGTCAATACCGCGTTTTAAAATAATATACCTACACGAGAAACAAAACAATTTATTTGTGTGTACACACTACACAGCCTGCTAACCACATATAATTATCATAATACTTTTTTATTAAAACAACCTTTCTTTTGAGTTAAACCAAAATCTGTAAAATATGTGAACATTAAATTCCGCTTAAAACAACCATTATAGGTACATATTTATGTTTTCAAATACACCAATAACGAAACAACATTAAGCTGACAAAATAAAGAGGTATTTGAACGAACAACAATCATGCTATATTTGTGAACTTCTTAAATTGGTCGCTTTATTAGAAGCTGTACTTATTCGACCTTAGAAACCCAATGAAATTACACGCCCACGTACGCAAAGTTTTCGCACACAACCAAATAATTTGTGACCGTGATTCTTAAACGGTTTTTTTGCAAGCAACCTTATACTATCATATTCACAATAAAATTATCTTCATTTTGGTATATAATTCATTAGGTAAGCAGCAAATTACAGTTTATTAGTACTGACTTACCTGTTTATACCTGGCAACTCAATAGTATTGAACATAAAAAGATAGGCTACCGAACGTTTTCATATTCTTTAGGATGTATTCTTTCGATTAGTAAGTAATTTTTTTGGTAAGCGAATTAGCAAATAATAAAAAAAAATAGGAGCAGATTTTTAATTAATCATAACCTTGAACAAAATTTTTTAAGCAACCTATTAACGATACTTTTCTTTACATATAATATATTACTTCTCAATCGGTAAGCCGATCGGTGAAGGACGCCTCTAGTTCGGATCCTGTACTATTACGCCGCTACGCGAAGTGGCGCGGGCGTCGCGACGAAGCCGAATTGCGCGGCCCGCATTGTAATGTGTGTTAGTAGTTTGCACTAGCCCCAATAGATGGCAGTGTTATCAAACTGATTAACAAAGTCTTTCAGTTTTAAGTTTGTAGTATATAAATTATTTTACTGTAGCTGTATTATTTATGTCTATTTATGTATATCTGTATGTATGTTACTGTAGCAGCGCCACCGCCCAGACTCACTGGGGAATCTCCGTAGACAGTTCCAACTCATTGGAACCTCAGCTGGCTTGGCAAGCATCGCAACATACAAGACTCAGCCCACTATCGACCTTCGGTCTCCGGAGGGGAGTGATGTAGCGGTACCTACAAACCCCACGTGCGAACAACGCGTCATACCAATTCTACATCTCGCAAGCAGAGTTTACCGCGCTACTATCATGGATACAACTTCCCAACATCAGCCGTTGGGCAAGTGCTCACCAAACAAAACACCTGTCTGGTCGGAGGATGAGTTCCCTCATCCTCCATAGAAATGGGAGGATTTCTACTACTATCGATACGTACTCCCAGTTCCTCTTGCCTCCATAAGCAGTATGAAGTGAAGGGGTTCAAAAAGTGCTGATTCTCAGTCTAATTTGAATAAATGACTCTTGATTTTGATTGGTGTTTAGTAACTTGTTTTTTTTTTCTATACTCTGTGTTCTATGTAAAAGTGATTAAATACTTTTTATACAGGTCATGGCTACGGAGTTATCACGAACACTGTCATGCGATGGCGAAGAAGCGTCCGAACATTTGCTCAACTTATCACCCTTTGAGATGAAGAATCTGCTGCACCATATTCTCAGCGGAAAGGAGTTTGCTATCAATAGCGGTAAATATTATTTTTTCATATATTTATACGTATAATAGTATGTTTCAGTAATGAGGTCGACATTTAGCTTGAATTTGTATTCTAGAAATAAAAGAAAGAAGGAATAAAATATGTCTCTAGTTATATGTATGCAATGTAACATTTACAGCTTGAGTATTAAAGGTGTATTTCAATATTAATTGGGGGTTTATGAGTCACATTTACAGTTTTTATTTAAAAAAAAAAAAAAAAACGATTTTTTGTGTACAGTCAAGACCAAAAGTCGAGTTACAATCTCACAAAACTATGGCCAAGCAATACTAGTTGTAGTTACGACCTTCTTCTATAATAAAGTTTGATACACACTTATACAACTTGCTGCCCGCTTATGATTGTTAGGTACTACTTACTAATTTCAACGCTCACAGTAAGTGTTTAAATAGCCTAGAGGTTCTCGTCTTGATTGGCGTTCAAGGTGGTTCGAGTTCAAATCTAATAACTTACAAAATATTTTTGAAATGTTTATTGGTGAGTTATGAATGCTGACAACAAAAATATGTAAAAATACCGATCCGCAACTTAACGATGATACTTTATTTTAAGATTTTTTCTATATTAGAGTCATTATAAAAAGATGACGGTAGATTTGAAACAAACTGAACAAAAAATATTCCACTACCTACAATAACTATTATTAACTACAATAACTCAAATAATATTACTTAGCTGTTGTTGGTTGGTGAACATATAGTTACGAGTTCGTGTTATTAGTTTTACTTTTTTAATCAATATGAAACCGGCTTTTGTGTAAGTTGTTTTTATTATTATTTGGGTAAGGTGCAAACCACCTCTTGTTGAAAGTGTGTAATAAATTTGTTATTGTTTTAGAGAAGTACTGTAAGCCAAAGTCAAGAGGTTGGAGGATGAAGGTGGCTTATGTGTCGAGACAAGTGGAACGAAACAACAATATTTACCGTTGAATAAACCTTTGAATCTAGCGAAGAAGAGAGGTTGCATTTGTGGTTTAAAAATAAACTGGCGATACTGGTGGAGACTTATCGAGCTAAACAAAAAAAAAAACAATTTATAACAATCACAGTGCAGGAGTGTCCTACAAAGTGTTTTAAATATATGTCATTATATATCGTAATAACGGACTCTAAACCAACTCGTAAAGTAATTTAGCTAAGTGACAGTAATATGTTCGGTTGGCTTAATGGCTAACAGAAGTCGCCTTTTGCAATTTCAATACAAATTACTTTTGGTAAATTATAAAAACAATAATTTCGGAATTCGATAAGAAATAAGTTCGTTTACTTTTGAACTAAGAAAGCGCTTGAAGATTATAATCTCATGCCTTCAAACTCCGAAAAAAGGCACTGCAGGATGGCATGCTATACACGCAAAAAAATTGTAAATATAATAAGCACTGTTTTGTGTTCTAAGTATAGATTATTTTATGTTTGTAATAATATTCAGGTTAAGCTTCAATCCTCTTTTCTTTAAGAAAATGAATAATTAAGCTATAACCTCTTTAATGATAACATGTAATACTATAACTTTCATATCTAAAAACCAAAAATGTTTTTTATATTTTTTACCATAATAATATCATAAGTTTGTCAAGGATTACTTTTATATAAAATATTACAATGCTGCCATTTCAACGTTTGTTTCATTTATTAGTATAAGTATATCTATACCGAATAATATATAACTTTATAATATATTGCATTATATTATTTATTATATTACATCTATAGTAAACTAAAACATATAATAAAAACCTATTTTGGTATAAATATTCAGTAAATTTTCCTATTCGTTTAAATATTATTTGCAAACATTTTTATTTTAAAATACAAATCAGTTATCATAATTTTAAATTATATGAAACAACAAAAAGATTTGCCGTTAGTAAGGATCGAACCCACAATCGCTCGCTTATGATAGACCATTGTTAAGTGCGGCCGCTAACTTAACTTGAAATGAAGTAACGAAATTTTGCATTACTTTAAAGAAAGATGAAGACTGCGATAATAAAAATAATGCGTTAGTCTGCGTGGCCGGTTTAGCGCAGGCGACAGTAGTCTTTAAGGTGGGAATGGACTTCTACAGCTGATTGTACTATTTCTGTTATACAAAAAATATGTCCATAGTAAAAGATCATCATCCGACCACTATCAATCTTTAATAAACTATACCTATGCCCATAAGATCCTGCATATCAAGCTGAAATAAATGGTATGGTTAAACATATAACGTGGAGGTACAGCGTCAAATTAAATTTGCTAGTAAAACTCCGTGACTAGTATTGCTATACATATAATTAAAATAAAACAATTAAAAAAATGTCTCGTAGTCTTAATTTCATATACCTATGTAGCGGTATCTACAAACGCCACATACAAACAACGTGTCATACTGACGTCATACGAATTCTACATCTCGCAAGTAGAGTTTACCGTACAACTAGCATACATACAACTTCCCAACATCAACCGTTGGACAAGTGCCAGCCAGACTCAACACCTGTCTGGTCGGAGGTTCACTTTTCTATGGAAGATGAGTGGACTTTACACCCTTTTCCTCATGCCTCCAACCCTACAACTACTTATACTTGGGCCAAATCCGATAAAGAGTAGAGGTAAACAAACCGTTGCTAGGCAACGGATAGTTTACGCCTAAAAGACAGATGTTAACAACCTTTTCTACATAGACGATATAATAATCCTACTTCCTACTAATGTAAACAGTTTATTTAAGTTTAGATATTTTTGATTTGCATAGAACGCTTACCGATTTGAATGAAATATGACACACATGTAAGCTAATTTCCTAATAAGTTATTTTTTTAATACCTACATATAATTATATATTATACTTAGTCCATACTTGAAAGTAATTAAAATACGCAAAATTGTATTGTCAAATGCCTCAACTTTATTCATTGGTTGAATTCCACAAAATGTGTTTAATACCTGGATTTAATCCATCTTTCTTTTTTTGTAGAGCTATCACGTAAAATTAATGTCGACTTTCTAATATTTTTTCGAACTACCAAGTTATTATGCATGTTATTTTAGTTATTCTATTGAAATATGCTGCAATACGAATTGTTAATAGATAGTTAGTATGTAAAAGTCGATAATCATAAATAAATAAATAATGATGCAATCGCTGATGATAAAGCGACCTAATTTATTAAGAGCCTATTCCCTCTAGCCTTGAAGACACCTAAATTGTAGTCCAACGGAAACACCGCCGCTGGCAAATTGTTCAAATCCCTCGATGTACGCGGTATGGTATAAAGAAGAAAAAACTTTGTCTTTATGTTGTCGCCATATCATGAAATATGGATACCTAAAGCTACTGCGGAGTTTCGCCAACTAAATTAATTTGACTGTATTTTAGGCGCTATTAATATTAATAAGTATCTGAACAAATGTTTCCTTTTTTCAGCAAACCCAAAGGGAAAATTCAATAAGAATAAAGGCGAGTGGTTCTGTGTCAGCCGACTTTTGCTGTGTTCATGTCTGTTTGCACCCCGCTACAAAGTTGTAGCCTTGTGTATACGTCTCTTAACTCACGATCTATCCAAAATGTGCGACTGTACTGGTCACACATAATGTGGTGACAACAATATATGAAAACATTGGCAATACAAATGCATGTATTAGTATTTACATAACTATCAAATAATTTCTTGAATCATAATTAAGAGAGTGATTTTTCCAAACTAAATAGTATTGATTTGCCAATCTCTGATTTCTATAGTGACTAAAGCATTAGATTATTTGATTGAATTTTCGAATGCCGACCTTGGGGGGGGTCCTTATTATCGTATTGTCCACTTTGAATAATAATGCTGTGTCCGAAGTTTTACATCAATACTCGTCTAAAGGTGAACGATTTCTAAGAGTATTCCTGTTTCTCAACCGACCGTATTGCTAAGGCCGCAAAGACAATAGTCCGTTGACACATAACGGTCTTTATTCTGTTAACAATACGGTATAAATTCGTTTGTGTAATGGGCGTGCACACCTATATATCTGAAACGCAGTACAACAAAACCAAAGCGACTACGACTGCGCAAATCTCATTTCAGGCGGTTAAAGTCTTAAGGTTGAAATTTAAGAAAAAAATACTCTTGGGTACGTCTGAGACTGGATTTATTATGTTTTTTACCTATACCCTCATATGAAAACCTGTCGCTGTAAATAATATTTTATTTATTACAACACTGATCTATAAGATAAACAAGTGCTATTGAGTTCATATTATCAGTGATTAAGTGAAGACATTTGGGATTTTCGCCATTTTGGCGCTGACTGCAATGTAAACGTAGTAGAATTACTAATGGCGAGTTTTACAAAATCCGCATACGTATAGGTACTCCCATGACTCATGATAAAAGTGTTGGAAATATCTCGTAATAAACCAAAGTCTTTCCACAATTTAGACCTAAATCGTCAGAGACGGCCATTTCCTGAAAATTATTACTTACTGAGACGGCGTTGAGTTTGCAAAATCCGGAATCTTAGAAATCGGATTTTCTGTATACTCTTGTCCGATAAAAACCCGGATAATCCGGATTATTCGAACTTTTGTGTGTTTTAAGTTAATTTGACAAAATTGAAATAAATCCCTCAGTCGCTTTGAATCGGCACAAAAACAACTACCATTTCTTATAGTATTTTCACCCGCGTAGTAGTAGTAATAGTCGTAGTACAATTAAAAATACATAAAAACCTATTCTCAGGCCTAATGAATGTATATACGAAATTTCATTAAAATCGGTTCAGCCATTTTGGAGGAGTTCGAGGAGAAACCTTGTGATAGGAGAATTTTATATATGTAATAGATTGAGTCCAGAGTACTTGTATAATATTTGTATAACATTGAATTACAACCATTACTTACATTCATTTATGTTTGTGTCCCAATTAACTGCTAAACCCTACTGTCTTATGTTTGAAAAGCCAATGTTGCTCTGTTATGAAATGTTCCATTTTGTTTTCAGTTGGTCGCGGTAACTTCTCCATAGTGAGCAACAAGTCCAATAGATATGGAAAGAAGTCGCAGATTGTATTGGAAGAAAAAGCTTTACAAGGCAGTATTGATGACCGTAAGTATCATCCAACATTTTTTACTTATTCAAGGTAGGGTAAATTTTAACACATTCGGTGGCACATACGGCCATAACCATCATAATAATAAAACGACATGTCTCGTTAACCGCGCTTCCACTGGAAATTATTAATAAGTTTAAATGTAGGAAATAAAGTTAAGTCTCTCAATTTTCATAATTATCTTTTGTTTCTTTTTGATTAAATCTATACTTCTATACTAATATACAAAGCTGAAGAGTTTGTATGTTTGAACGCGCTAATATCAGAAACTACTGGTCCGATTTGAAAAATTCTGTGCGTTGGATAGCCTATCAATCCAGGAAGGCTTTAGGCTATATAACACCACGCTCCGACCAATACGAGCGGATTATATAAAAAACAACAAAACCTACGCGGGTGAAACCGCAGGGCGCAGCTAGTATCTGTATAAAATCTCGGTGTAGCGCTGCAACATTTATGTCGCATATTAATATATATAATGTCGCAGCATCACTGTGCTATTGGCCTCGTACAGGCCTTTGTTTTATTAACCTTTTGAACGCCCATCTATATAATACGCGATGAGTCCTCCTGCGCCACACTACAAATGTATAACGTATCTATAGTAAAACGTAGGGATGGGATTAGTGTCCTATCGACAAATAATATTATACATTTAAAATAATGTTTATTCACCAATTTACGAAGCTAAATAAAAACTGTAATCGTAATTTCATGTTTTATTTTATTTCATAAAAAAAAACAATATGAAAACCTGGATATATTCCCCATAATAAAGAAAAGAATTTTAAATTTATTAGACGTGTGTTCTACAAGGCACATCCCTATTTGTCTCCAAATGTAATCCTTCTACTTCATATCAAGTAGTTGGCGCTCGAGGCACGTCAAAATCCTTTCTGTTCTAGGGATGTCTAGATTTCTATGGTATATATTTTATATTCACTGTGGTCGAGTTACACGTGCATAAACTCAACCGATTCCTGCATAATTTATTTCGTTTACTTACAACAAATACAATTAATAGAAGCTAAATACGTGATTTTCTACGTTTTAAAAAATAAAATAAAATGGAGGGTAAGTGTCTGTTTTACACAAGACCTTTTTTTTAATGGTATCGCTAAATACTCGCAATTATTTTTTCTGGTTTGTAGAAACAAATAGAAAACTGAAGAAAATTCCTGAAACGGAAGTTGACGACTTAACGGAATGTCAAGACGACGAACTATTTCAAAATTCTGATTCAGACTTGAACAACTCGCAATAATTCGTTATATTCACAGTCACAATTTTTTTTAGAAGGACACGTGCGCCAACTCAAGATGTAAACATTGCACTTCACTAAAATGCACAAAGTCACTATGACCTTGAAACCCGTCCGCTTATGACGTCACATATTTCCTTCTATACACGTCGGTGGCGTGTACGGACCGACAACTAACTAACTTTGTAGGGATGGGTTTTTCAAACGGGGTTTCACTATCGACAATGATTAGAAAACCTATTAATTCTTGATTAAGTTGAATAAAACCTAGTTTAAAGTGTACAATATTTACAAAATATTATATATTTACGTCATTTTCTTGCAATAATAGTATTTATGATCATTTCGACGAGATGAAATATAGCGAGGTCTTCGTCGTGTCCCATCACTGGCTTACTTGATATCAAGTAATTGGCGCTGGAGGCATTAAAATATTTTCTGGCGTTTTTGTTTCTATTGAAAATTAAACAAATAAGAACTTATTATGCGTGAAAAAGTTAAAAATATGGTTGATAACAGGGCAAATTTCCATAAAAACAAAATAAAAGGTCTTGTAAAAGTCGTAAATTTATTTTATACTGTGATTACTTCTAATCAAGTAGTGGCGCTGAGGGCACGAAAATCTCGAACTTGTATAGAAGTGATTGGCGTTCAAAAGGTTAAAATGTCTTTTCATATTTCTATTATTACATCATCTTACTGTATTCTTTCTGTTAGAGTCCAACTAAATACGTTTTAATTTTTCATGTAAATGATTGCCATATTTCAAACCTCTTGTACATTATAATCAAACTGAGTCTTCTGTTTATTTAGCACCTACAACGGAGCCGGATCGGCAGGGCCAGTGGTTGCGTCGACGACGACTCGATGGAGCTCTCAATCGTGTGCCAAGAGACTTTTATCCTCGCGTATGGGGAGTGTTGGAAAGGGTATGCGTTATCCATTTCCGTATTAATGAACCAAATGATTCTCTATTAAATTGAGAAATTTTTCAAACTAAACTAAACAAATTGTACGCTTGCATGTCGCACCCTTAGTGCGAGACCGTCACTTTTGCGAAAATGCAATTTGCAGGAGAAATATTTAAAACTTTGAGATCGAACGTGATTTGCGCCAAAACCAAAATGACACTCACGCCATTTTGCGGAAAGTATGTGTACTATGAAAGTACCGTTATGCGACTTAGTTAGCTATCAGCCGCCGGCATAAGTTACCACCCACCAGACAAAGTCTTGCCGCCAAGCGATTCGTCGTGTTCCGGCATGATGTCTGGTGAAGCCGTACGGAAGACGGGTCTGAGCAGTTGGGTTGCGATGTGACCGGGTACGATGTGCCTAATGTTGTTGTGTCGGGAGTTCGGTCGTGGAGGGTCTCCAGATCATCCTCTGGCGCAACATCGTTGGTCGTGTTGTTGGGTTAAACATTGCATCACCTCGCTCAACTGCCGTCTTCCTTCCTATTCACTCAGTTTTTTGAGTGAATAGGCTTAATAAGCTAGTGCGCTTTACCATCAACGATTGCATCACTGCTTACCATCAGGCGGGATTGCAGTCAAGCACTAGTTTATAATTATTAAAAAAAAGTTAAGGGATGCTTCAGGACACTTCATCAACAACCTTTTTATCGTCGTTCTGCTGGGCACAAGTCTCCTCTCATACAGAGAAGGATTTAGCGTAATCACCACGCTTGCTCAATGCGGGTTGGCGATTTCAGACTTAAAGTCCAGGTTTCCTCAAGATGTTTTCCTTCACCTTGTATTTAGTCATTGGTGTCCAAGATATACTTAGAAAGTACATAGGTATAACTTAGAAAAGTTGCATTGTTACTTGTCTGACCTGGAATCGAACCAGCACACTCATAGTTGAGAGGCTGGTAGTTTTGTAAAATTGGTTTTCACCACTAGGCCACCACGACAATCAGGACACTTATTACGCATTAAAATATTTTTTTAAATTTTTGCAAAAGTGACGCTCTCGCATCGAGTGTGCGATATGATGCCCGAAGCTGGAAGAAACATATTATGTAGTCTCATGAAGACTCTGGAGTGCTACTGTAAAATTCTCAACGGGAGAACCTAATCACCAGCACCTTATAATAGGCATAAATTAATAGAAATTCGAAACGCAGATTGTATACCTTGTGGTTACCCGAAATTTTACTGTGACTTTTTTCTTGAATCAATAAGTAATTGGTATTATTTCATTCCAGTGCCAAGGTCTTATAATACAAGGTAAAATCCTACTGCCGAACCTTACCCAAGAGATGACATCAGGAGAACTAAAATTTGCGCTCGCAGTGGAAACAGTACTGAACTCCATCCCACAGCCGGAGTATCGACAGCTGGTGGTCGAAGCTCTTATGGTGCTGACCCTTGTAGTGGAATATAAGGCTGTGGCACATCTGGGTGGGACGATTGAAGTAGAGAGCCTGGTTCACAGGGCTAACCAAATATTTTTGGACGATCAGGTGAGGACTTTTGACTCTCTCCTTGCGGACTACATTACTATTGACGCCGATTTACTTGTTCAAAAACCAAACTAAATTTAAATTAATGCATCTTTTTCAAAGAAAACGACAGAAGATAAATATTAATTTACTATTGTCAAATTTGTCAGCGACTGATGGGCATTGACGTGTCTACGTTAGCTCGAACTTAGGAATATTGTAGCGGAGTTTTTTTTTTTTAAGGCTGACTGCTACCGCGGTCACTGCCAAAACACTAATTTTATATTCTGTTTTCTGGCTGTCAACCTGTCAAAAATGCGCAACGTATTTTGATGAGCTGGTCGCCGTCTTTTAGAGTATTTACTCCAAAATGTGTATAATATATTAATTAGATATGACTGCACGGTTAGCGCAGTCGTTAAGCTATTGACTGCTGCACTGCGTGTCGCCGGTTCGATACCCGCAGGCCGCGCGGAACAAATATTTGTATAACTTACAAGTAGTTGTTCCGGGTCTGGCTGTTTGTGTTTGAAAAAATCCTAGTGTGGGGCAACATATTAAATATCAGAAACTCGTGAAAAGCAGGAGTGCGTCGCTGTACCGTAGAATTAGGGTGACCCGGTACCCCGGAAAGGCAGATGTCGAACGCTTAGGTGGTTTTTTAGGCGGTAAGAGTCCGGCACACTCCACCGCGTCCCCGAGCGGAGGATAGCCCATGAAGATTTTTCCACCCTAGAAAAAAAAGGGTGCGTCGCTAGGTATTATTAAAATAAGGCTTTATTGTTGACAGATGCATTGTAACGGCGATGCTACACTGTGCTGCGCTAAGAACGCCCCGCGCGGCGGCACCAGCACGCTCGTTTGCGGCGGCGCGGCCGGCGTGTGCCAGCACCTGTACGACAGCGCGCCCAGCGGCTCATACGGCACTATGACGTACCTCGCACGCGCTGTGGCCGGTCTTCTAGCCGATACCATGCCGCTGGACTCGCCTATAGAATGCACCATCACTTAGAACATGGAACGCCAGATCAGCAGATGGAGTACCATGTCTATCTAGCTAGTACGAGGGTCTTAAGTACTCGTAAGGATGTTTTTGGCGACTCTAGATCTGATTGAAGCGCTATGTTTAATAAATTAGTAAGGGTAGAAAAATTATCGAAAATAGGAATGAAGCCCGAATGCGCGTTAGTAGAGGCATTTTCCTGCTAGAGATGAGGCTTTGCGAGGAAGTAGAGTAGGTCTCTCAGCTTGCCATGTTTATTTATAGCTTATTAGGAAAACCGGTAGCGGCTAATGAATATATCCTAATATTTTCCTCTAATGCTAACTATCCAAAATCAAAAACCATTTTTTATGGGCATTTATGAAACGTCAGAGGCTCAAACTCGAAACTAGTTTATTGCGAAAATGGGTTATTCAGAAATTCAGATAATTAACATCGATACATAAAATACTTTGGCATATCCATAATCCGCCTGAAGGCATCCAATTTTGATTGCCGTTTGTCTCTACTTAGTCTTAGTCGTACACAATTCCAATTACTCGTTTACTATGGAGAAAGAAACTATTGCGCTAAAACTACATGGTTAAACATTTAAAAAAAAATTGTCAAACACCAATCCCTTTAGCATAGTGAATTATTTACTCTCGATGATTTAATATATTCTGCACACTAATTACGTAACACACAATTACCAGTTGGAATAATTTTGAAGCTTATTGCACAACAACTTAATTAACGCAATGAATATTGTTGAACTGACAAAACGGAACCCATTGCTACTCATGTGTTACGCAATTATGCAAATGGCAAATTAAACAAAAATTTAAAAAGCGCAATTATGCTTTTCAAATTGTGTCAATATTATCTTCTACAGCTATGCACACACCCGAGTCGAGACGGTCGTTAAAGACAACGATTATGCACATACACTTGCAACAAAATTCAAAGTCAAAAAATACGTAATGTTGACACTACAGACTTGTTTTATTGTTTCGTCTCGACAGAAAAACACGTGTTATTGGTGTTTTGTCTAATAATATCCTTAATTAAACGTGTAGCATAGGTTGTGGCATTTTGCCATTTTTTTTATCAATAATGCATCGCATTGTCTGGCACTCTTGATAAGTGTATTTAAACAAGAAACCCCTGTTTTATAAGCCAAAACAGTGACAAAAATAAACTATATTCTCAACAAAACTGGAATATTTTTTGTAATACTTCATTTTTTGACAAAACATGATAACACTTGTGACAATATTTTTACTTTTCATTTATCGTGTTATCTACAACTATGCAACAGATTTTATATATAAATATATTAAATCTATAATAAAATGTTGATTATTTTCCGATATTAAAATTATTTGAACTGCATCTGGTTTGAAATTCATTTTAAATCCAAGAAAGAAGTTTTCCGCGCAAGACTGCTCAATATGGGTTCCTGGATTCGATTTTCAGGTCGGGCAGTGTTGTTGAGTTCTTTTTATTGATTAGGCAATTCTCAGTACCAGCACGGAGTTGACGGTGTGAAAGTGTGAGGCCCTCCGTATCTCAGAAAGCCACCACAGCCAAACCACTACTAAAGTTTTGTAAAGGGGTTATTTTTAGATAGATAATGTTATTTAGGATGCTGTGAAATTATAATAAAAAAGCTCGTTTAGATATTGATCCTGGGTCTGATCTCCGGACGTGCCTAATTGACGACCTGTCGTACGGCGAGTTTCCACCCTTACGTTGTTAACACCATCACGATCCAGACGAAGCGTTTCGCCTACTCTTTTATACCGCATACATCGAGGGACTGGAACAATTTGCCAGCGGCAGTGTTTCCGTCCGACTACAATTTGAGTGTCTTCACGGCTAGATTGAATAGGCTTTTAATAAACTAGCGCGCTTTACCATCAACGATTGCGTCACTGCTTACCAACAGGCGACATTGCGGTCAAGTGCTAGCCTATAATTTATAAAAAAAAAATTGCAGCCCCTTCGGTCTATGACTGAGCAGCGAGGGAGTGCACGTCTGCGGACATAGCTGGTTCTTGTGCACTTTATCCCACGGCTAAGGTTGATCGCCGTTGAGATTGGCCACCATGGCCGAATTAGGGTAAGAGGAGAATCATTGGAGTATTGTAATTTCTAATCATAGAATTAGTTGCAGAAATTGTGACACCGATTCCATTATCCAAAAATATTGAGTAAGCTTAAATTTAGTTTAGTTTGTAACTAAACTAAATTTAAGCTTGCTCAATATTTTTCATTACGTGAAGGATAGAAGACAAACATAGTTAATAAACCCATCCATCACTTATACACTAGATTCACAATCAGCGTAAAAAAAATGGTTGAACTGAACAAGCGCACAACGCAGCACTTGGTTGCTTCTTTCATTTAGTACTCACTTTGTAATTCTGACTTTAATGCACGCGTGTAATGTTGAATTTGGTTTGATGTCAGACTCGGTCGTAAAAAATAATGGCTTTTTGTACTGGTTTGTGATAAGAACTTTAAACACTGCACTTAAGGCTGATTTTAAATTAATGTATATTTTTGACTACTTTAGACTGCTCAATACTTGTCGCCATTTTTTATAAGAGTTTTGTTCGAGACTATGTATCTAGTGTATAAGTGATCGATGGTTAAACCTGTCAAACTAAAATACTCCAGATAGAAGAAGTGACTAAAAAGTGAACAAATTAATCGGCGCCAGTAGTACCCGACGTAAATTGACGTATTTTTAATCGCGTCTGTTTTGTCTATGGAGTATCTTAATTTGATAAGAATAATATGTGTTATAGTCGTTGTGGCCTAGTGGTTAAAACACCAGCCTCTCAAGTATGAGTGTGCAGGTTCGATTCCAGGTCAGGCAAGTAAAAATGTAACTACACCAATGACTGATTAAAAAAAAGTGAAGGAAAACATCTTGAGGAAACCTGGACTAAGTCTGAAATAGCCAACCTGCATTGAGCAAGCGGGGTGATTACGCTCAATCCTTCTCTGTATGAGAGGAGACCTGTGCCCAGCAGTGGTACAATAAAAAGGTTGATGATGATGATGAATATGTTACCTTCTGTGCTTTTATTAAATGAAAAAAATGCACTGTACTTAAAAACTTGGCGCAAGTTCAGTGCATATTGCCCTTGTTCACAAGCAAGGGCATCGGCGCCGCGAGAAGGATTATCTAGTTACAAGTGTGTTTATAACATGGAGCACAAATATTTTATTACTTATAAAAACTACATTTCATTTGTAACACCTATTTATTCTAAACAATAGACTACCTCTGGCATAAAATATCTACTTGAAATGTTACACTCTGCAAAAAAACTCAATAATTTTAACTATCGTGACAAGAAATAATAATCTATACAAGACTAAGCTTCATCTTTTTTACCAAAGGGATTCATCTTTGATAGCCATGAGGTTGTGTTCCTGAAAAGAAAAAAAAATGAATCATGAGAGCATACTTAAACAGATTTGTGGAAACGAATATTGCATCTTTCTTTTGTTTATCATAATTATTATGGTAATGACTTAAGATACAATGGACAGATAATTACATTTATATTTGAGTTAGGAATTTGAGATAATTTTCAAGCAATATAACAATAAACTGAATGTTATATTTAACAAAATTCAACTTTTTTTTTTGTAGTGTGGCACTAGTTATGGCTTTGTGCCAATTTAGAGTAAAATGATAATCTGCAAAATTTCTTCTTTCTTTCTCTTATGGCTTCGAACGGTTTGTGCATTTAGCCAATGTCACGAAAGGAATTATTCATGTCGAAAAAGACGGCCGCGCGAACCGAACACTAGGAGAAAGATTTGGTAAAAAGCCATGATGTTGCCACTATTCTACAATATTTCACTGTTCTTTATGAATTATTCACTGAATGCACTGTTTACTACATAAATCACGCGTTTTTATTTAGTAAACGACACTATAAATAATTTAAAAGTCCAATGAAAAATGAGCGTGGCACTCATCTTTGCTTCCCGCCAAAAACCCCAAAATTCGACTTCCATTGCAACCAAAATAACTGATTAACATGTTGACTGCCAGGCAACAGATACAATAAAAAATCTAATGTTGGCAGACACTGGTGAATGCGGTGACAGTTATTGGACTTTGATGGTAATGGAATTTTCTGAGATAATGAACACTGGTAAAGTGTTTGAATAGTCATTAAATTGTGTTGACAAACAAATGACTGAGTGATATGATACAAGTTATATGATTATAATGACTGAACGGACATATGAATACAAAAATAAATCACCAGTAGAATGATGATTGTTTTTGTGTTGATATGTACCCTTATCCCAATTTATTTGGGGTCGAACGAGGTCTATTAGACGTCTTCTCGGTAGTCACACACTTTCTAATCATATCATCCATTCATACATTTCATCCATTGTTTCATTGGTCTTTCCCTACTCTTATGGATATCGACATTCAAAACTCGCGACATTTTACTTTCCTCATTTCTCCACAACACATGCCTATACCATGACAACCGATTTGCACACAACTTTTCAGCTACCAGTGCCACTTTCAGATTTCTTCTTATGTCCTCTTGCGTAACACAACACCTAATTGCGTAACACACTATCAGTGGCAATGGGTTTCATTTTGACAGTTCAACAACATTCTGCAGGGTTATAATTGCGTAACACACTATCAGTGGCAATGGGTTTCATTTTGACAGTTCAACAACATTCTGTAGGGTTATAATTGCGTAACACACTATCAGTGGCAATGGGTTTCATTTTGACAGTTCAACAACATTCTGCAGGGTAATTGCGTAACACACTATCAGTGGCAATGGGTTTCATTAGGCTAAGCTTTATTTGTATTAACACTATATGAATGTTTTTTAATCCGAAATAAAATTTTTGAATTTGAATTAACATTCACTGCGTCATTTACATTGTTGAGCAGACATATTTTTGAACAAATGGAGCAATGGATTAGCAATAAGCTTTGAAATGATTCCAACTGATAGTATGTTACGCAATTAGGGTGCTGATCTATACGAGAATAAAGGTTTTATATTTTATATACCTATCTTCCCTATAAGCTTAACCGAAATGTGACAATCGCAGATTATTCCCGTGACCTGCCGCCATTTCATACACCCAGTTTATTCTTTGCTTAATCGTCCAATCTACTTCGCAATCGCTTAGGACAAGAAATGAGAAAAACAAACATCATAAACTAGCCTGCTTTACCATCAACGATTGCATCCCTGCTATCATCAGGCAGGATTGTCAAGCAGTAATTTATAATTATAAAACCGCTATAGCTCCAGAAGGGGAGAGACCGCCGAAATCGTAGAACACATCCAAGCTTCTATTGCCACAACAAGATCAACAAACAGTAGCACCAGGGTGCCTCATTCTGGATGTCCAACGTACGAGAATTCATAATCAACAGGAGACGACTTAAGCTGACCCCTGGTGTAAGCCTATAGCCCCACTGAACTCGTAAAGCCAGCAGCCCACAGAACGTAACTACAAGATTGACTGTAGATAGCACAAATTAACTGTACATACTTTCCGAGCAAACCTTTCTCTTCCAAGACAAATACAGTACATCACAAGATACTCTATCATACTTTTTTCCAGATCAAATACAGTATATACATTGTTCCTCGACCTGGAATAACCAAACTGGTTTAGGGTAATCCCACTCTCCTCGATCAATCTTTTTTTTTTTAATATGTCGTTAACCTAAACTAAATGCTTGTGGCAAACTACTGTCAATCATGTATGGTACACAGGCTGTTAAATGACTTTTTAAGGAGGAGATGATGATATGAATCTTTAAAATCAAAATTAGACTGTAAGCAGGTACACAACACTTGTGTCAAACATAAAAAAATGTTGTGTTTACCTGTAATTGATTGTGTAGTAATATAAAAAACAAATACCAAACACTGCTGTCACACATGTTGGTAGACCTTAAATAAATAAATACATAAAAATAATGAATTTGTTTCAAATTAACTTTAGAAATCTTCTTCATGAACCTGATAATATCATCATCAGTTGCCCACCCTAATCGGCCCCCTAATCGGCGAACGCATTTTTGTTAAATGATTGCAGGTTTTTTGGAATTGCCACAGGATTCCTACCTTACCTACCATTTTATTTTTTCAGTGTTCAGTTCTTACCATGTCTTATCTTTAGCTCTTATCTTTTGTTTTATAGTATTTGTAGTACACATTAACTTGCAAAATTTTAATACAGGCATCATGAACATTGTTATGTTGTTTCATTAAATTTAATCCATTCTTTCTCATTCTGATTGAAAGAGTCTGCATTTGATTTACGGAATGAAATTAAGTACTTACGATATTTCATCTGGTGATGTTTTAGTTGACTCAATTCCTGCAGCTTTCAATTTTTCTACCAAGTTCTTTCTGTACATATTTTTTAAAGGAACAGGTTTATTGGCCGCCTCTTTCTGCCTAGCTAGCTTGCATAGTGCCTCATACCATGTGAGGCCATACCATTCTATTTCTTCAGGAGTATACTGGAAACCGCAAAATATAAAATCAACAAACAATTGCAGACATTTCTTGTGCAGTTTATTACACAGAATCCTTGGATGATAATATCAGGAGATTATTTATCAAGTGGAGGAATCCACATACCAATCTAAGAATCAATAATGAAGAGTAGAGTTATCCAACCCACAGATTTCAATAACAATCTAAATAGCTCTGGAATATTATTGATCATTGGTGTAACAAAATTAAGTCATTTATTATATTAGGTATACATTTATTTTTATAAATCTGGTCATGCCTCAGAAAGCACGTTAAGCCGTTGGTCCCGGTTGCCATACGAACACCTAGTGGCAGTCGTTACGGGTTGTTGGAGCCCTCAAAAATCCAACAATTGGTCTAACTGCAATGCTTCGATGTCGCCTTCGGGTTGTATAGGTCAGACGGCAGTCGCTTCACGGAAAATGTCGAAGTTTAGCCATATCAGCAGTTGGACTGGTAAAGCGGACCCCAGACTCCAAAGCTGAAAAGGTTTCGGATGCGACTGGGATTAACGCTGGGATGATGACATTTATTTTTATAAACTTTATCGTACACCACAAAAATACATTCAACACTACAAAATATATAATGGGCGGACATTTTGCCAATGCAATTTCTTCCAGGCAACCTTAGGATAGACAGATTTGCCTGGACATAAAATGATATTGTCTTTGGTACAAATATTATGTATACAATACACTTTAATACATATATATCTAAAAATATACATACATAAATCTTATTTATATTAAAAATGCAAAAGTTAGTGAGAATGTATGGAAGTTATTACGCTTTCATACAGAATGGGTTTGGAAGAAATTTAGCATGCAGATGGTTTTACTTGAAGGACTTTTTAGATTAATATTCCCACAGAATAGAAACTTACGCAGATGAAGCCGCAGGGCACAACTAGGACTAATTATAGAAGCAACCAAATCGAAAAGACTATAGATTTGCAGTTAGAAAATCAAGATCACAACACATAATGTTCCTATTATTTATTATGTTTGCTGTTATTCAGCCAAATCTGTGCTACAAAGTAGCATAAAGTTCATAGAATGTTTATTCTGACTAGTATTATCTTACTACACTAGCATTAAGTCTCACAATAGGACTTACTGATGATAAATAAGTTTTGTACTCCTCATACACTTCTTTCTGTTTCTGTGGATCATATGCATAACGTGGACACCCATTCATCAATTCAATTAGTAATTGTTTTTTCAACTTTAATGCCAACATGGACACTAAGTCACATGCAGGTGTCTTCAGTAAATAGTGGTCAAAACCATAATGATCATTGATCAAACTTATTGTACGGTCAGTCACCGTTACCGACAGATGGGTGTTCAGCACCTCAGATTTCACAACAGTCCTCTTCAATACTGGTACCCAATAATGAGGTACCCTACGTCGCCGCGGATCACGTTTTTGGAAACCTGAAAATGGTTAATCTCCATTAATGTGTGACATAACCTATGCATTTTTATTTACATACAAAATTAAATAGGCCCTACCTTTAACTACAGCCTCGCCACCCCATATTCCTTCATTGATTTCCGCCGGGTATTTCAATGGGATAGGGATATTCTGTACTGGCAAAATTTCCCCAGTTAGGTCGTCGCGTTTCCATTTTCCTTCCTGAGGTATGTAGTGAACGGCAGCAGGCTTCAACACTTTCCATTCGCGCCAGAATTTCTTATATGCGACAGGTAATTCAGAGGCAATGCCAATATCAAACCTACTCCGTTTCTTAAAAGTTTTCGATAGATGACGAGCTGTAGCCTGAAATAATATACGCGTCAATTTGCAACAAGGTAATCTTTACAAGGTAATCATAGAATGATGAAATATGTCTTATTGGACGTAAGATTCAAGCTTTACCTGAATTTTTGATGCCATTGAAATAATTTGGGATTAGAATCATAAAACTATGAAAATGTAACTAAAAAACAAAATTTCACGTAAGGCCAATATTCTTTTACAAATTTATGAAATTGACAGCGCAGAACTGTAATTTGACAAAGATGACATTGACATTTGGTATTGGCAAATGAAACGGAAGGCCACAGAACACACTCCTAGCGGAAGACTATTTGCTTGTGGTCTAAGGCTACTGGCTACCTGTCCAAGTGTCCACGGAACGCGGCTGTATAGCCGAGATACAGAGAAATAACTTCAAACTCATTTATTGCTAAAATCGGTAATTCAGATAATTAACATCGATACATAAGTAATATAGTGAGGCATCTACATTTAACGCGGATTTGGAGCGGAGATTTATGCTCTCCTAGTGATTGTTATTTCTCCGTTTTAGCGCAGAATAGCCTCACTTTGCTTCAATTTACAGGCAGCATAACCCTGTTTGGTTGAAGCTGAGTGATACTGATGATCGCAAAGTACATTTTTTTATAGGTTAATGACACTGCAGCAAAAAAAAACTCAAAGAATAGTGGCGCCAATTCTCTTGTTTACAAACTAAACTAACTTTAAGTTAAGTGCGTCTTTTTCTTTCTATTTCATTAACAAAAGGTAATATAGTAAATAACATTTTAGTTTAATCCTGTCAAATTAAGATACTTCATAGACAGTTTAGACGCGGCCAATGATGCCGCTTATGCATAACTAGTACTCCTACGTTAAGGGATACGGGGGACATCATACTTTCAGAGTGAAACTGGTACTTTGTGAGTGAAACCAGTGTAGTGTAGCTAGTCTATGATAATAAAGCTGTATGGCTATATTAAACTTATTTATGAAATGTAGTTTCTACGTTGCCCATTATGTACAGACAACATCAAGCTAATGCAATCTGTCAGATTTTTTATTAGATTTTTAACTTTATTATTATGGAATTAAGGTTCAAGGCTAATTGTGAATATTTGACAGTTTCAGGTAGCTTGACCTGCTGCCGTCCGTACCCCACAGCCTGTACCTGTGTATTATATTATAAAGGATTGTGTTTCGTAGTGAAACCCCATTCTGTTGCAAGAGAAAGCAGGTAAAATCTCATTTTGTGAGAATATCGCGAGAAGAAAACTGTTTGTTTTCCTGTCATGTGGGATGTTGTCATTTATACGTCAGTGGTCATCTGTCATCCATAACTTCACTTTTTGTAGTAGTACCCCTGCTGACGTGGATAAAAAATATAATGGCAAGATATATTGGCAATTAGTGCTCAGTGGTGGTGGCTAAATATTTTGATAATTAGTTATTTTTAATATTCCATTTATTTTGTTGTAATAATATCTATAAAGTGTATTGAGTAATAATTGTGTACCGCGAACTACGTCTATTATTCATGTTGGCAGACAGCAATAAGCTATGTCGGACAATAAAAACAATAATCCTCCCGAAAGGGAACAGCTTGATGCTGCCGACAGCCATATAGCATCACCTAGCGAAGTGTCTAGTGTCGCAGGAAGTGTTACAACTTCTAAGGTAAATACTGCTTTAAGATTCAAATGAGTACGAATTTAAAATAATATTTGCGTAGCACGAGCAATGCAAGGACATTGGTGTTTCGATATAGTATTGACTTTTAGAATAATAGCTACGTAATTCAACCAGTCGTATGTATTCGCATTTATTTTTGTTGCACTTTTAAAAACGTCGAAGTATTTAAAGTAACCTAAAAATTAGACTTTCTTACATAAACATACATCAAAATACTGTATCAATTCACATCAGCTGGCAATAAAAACATCAGCCATATTGTGCATAATTATTCAAACAAGTCTGGTTTTAAGCAAGTTTACAATAATGTATATTATACATATATACCTAAACTAATGTTTATAAACAATTATAGACATCTCAGCGCATATCTTCTGAAAGGCAAATCAAGTTTGAGCGTGCTCAGAAGTGTCTTGAAAATGCAGCACTTGTGTCTAAGAGGATTAAAGAACACCGCAAAGCAACTGCAGAGCTGTTAGGAAGACCTTTTGGTAAGTTTATTTATTTTATAATAAAAATAGTATGTTTAAAAACTGTTTTTATTTAGCTGTGAACTTGATAGCTCATGTTTGGATGGTGATGATACAATAGTCATGCCCTTCATACCCTGATTCATGAGCCTGGGGATAGACGGACAGTGGAGGTCTTATTAATATGATATAACCATTTCACTGCATAATATTTTTAATGAATCAAAGAAAAACTTAAAATGTTTATGGTTTATACTTTTAGCAATTGAGTATAGAAAGCAAAACATTACACATTGAGTGATTTATTTGAGTGATCTTATTGATTTATGATCATTGAGTGAGTTACCTGCATGTGTTCTAAATATAACCAATGGAAATACTGAATTATTAAGCAATCAAAACAAGGAGGCTGCTCTTGTAATAGTTAGTGCTTATTCCACATTAATGTTTATTCTGATTCAGGCAGTTGACATTACATTGAAAATTCAATTACATAGATTGAAAATGTTGTAAAGGCACCAAGCTACTACTCTGTTTGTGTTGTGGCTTTGAGCTCAGGCAGGTGTATTACATTGTGTAACTTATTTTATCACTATTGTTCTCAAAACAGTCAATGAAAACATTGTGAGAAAACTGGAATGCCTTAAGACAAAAAAATCAAGATAATTTTGTATCTACCAACCCAGACTTGTGTCCCAGCAGTGGTAACATGACTGAATAATATGCTAATTAGTTTTTATCTTTATCAGAAGACGATGATGTGTGCGACACAGCTTCTGAAATGGCATCCACCATGAGTGAGAGAACTGGCTACTCCGCTGCAACCGATACATCAACCACCATGTCTGTCCAGGATGCTTTGAACAGTAAGAACAAAAATGTTTTAATATAACGATAATAACCATTTATTTCAGGTTACAATGACCTATGGACATACAATACAACATTATTTTTTGTTTATGCGAAACCTGAATATAGTTTGTTCAGAACAAGAAACTGAACCGATTCCAACCATTTCTACACCATGTTAAATTTTGCACCAAATACATTTAGAAATTGTTGCAGAGTGGTTACCGAGCGGTTACGAAAGATCATAGTACTTGCGCGCGCGCCACAGCTGACGCCAAAGGTCAACGCACCGCGCTCGCCCGCCGAACCGGAGCTATGACCATATTTTTGTTGGGACAACAAAGTAGAATAGCCAGCACGTAACTTTCTTGTATTTCATGATATCTTTTTGAAATTTTGTACATAGATTCTTTACTTAAAAATACTGGACATCTGTTTCCGGTTTCGCATAAACAAAAAATAACTTTGTATATAGAGGGCTTATAGAAATTTACATTACTAATAAAATGTGTCTACATATTGATATAAAGTACACACCCTAATGCAAAGGTTTCCCAATTTTTTTTTGCCAAGGAACCCTAATTGATTACACTTTTCCTAGCGGAACCCTACTTTGAAAAATGGAAATTTAAATGAAAAACAAAGTTTTTATGCAATTATTTTTATACATTTACTGTGAATATATAAGTAGGTACTATCAGCTGTAGAAGTCCATTTCCACCTTAAAGACTACTGTCGCCTGCGCTAAACCGGCCACGCACACTACCGCATTATTTTTTTATCGCAGTCTTCGTCTTTCTTTAAAGTAATGCAAAATTTCGTTACTTCATTTGAAGTTGAGTTAGCGGCCGCACTTAACAATGGTGCTATCAAAAGCGAGCGGTTGTGGGTTCGATCCTTATTATAGGCAACTCTTTTTGTTGTTTCATATAATTTAAAATTATGATAATTGATTTGTATTTTAAAGTAAAAATGTTTGCATATAATATTTAAACAAATAGGAAAATTTATTGAATATTTATCCCAAAAATGGGTTTTATTATATGTTTTAGTTTACTATAGGGGTAATATAATAAAAAATATATAAAAATAAAACAATAAGCATATTATAATGCAATATATCATAAAGTTATATATTATTCGGTATAGATATACTTATACTAACAAATGAAACAAACGTTGACACGGCAGCATTGTAATATTTTATATAAAAGTAATCCTTGACAAACTTATGATATTGTTATGGTAAAAAATACAAAAAACATTTTTGGTTGTTAGATATGAAAATTATAATATTATACGTATATTATGATTAAAGAGGTTATAGCTTAATTATTCATTTTCTTAAAGAAAAGAGGATTGAAGCTTAACCTGAATATTATTGCAATCATAAAATAATCTATACTTAGAACACATAATAGTGCTTATTACATTTATAATTTTTTTGCGTGTATAGCATGGTACTAATGCTGCCATCTTGTAGTGACTTTTTTCGGAGTTTGATGGCATGAGATTATAATCTTCAAGCGCTTTCTTAGTTCAAAAGTAAACGAACTTATTTCTTATCGAATTCCGAAATTATTGTTTTTATAATTTACCAAAAGTAATTTGTATTGAAATTGCAAAAGGCGACATCTGTTAGCCATTAAGCCAACCGAACATATTACTGTCACTTAGCTAAATTACTTTAGAGATGGTTTAGAGTCCGTTATTTAGATATTTATTGGTATATATTTAAAACACTCTGTAGGACACTTCTGCACTGTTTTTGTTATAAATAGTTTTTTTTTGTTTAGCTCGATAAGACTCCACCAGCCTGGCCAATTTATTTTTAAACCACAAATGCAACCTATCTTCTTCGCACGATTTAAAAGTTTATTCAACGGTAAATATTGTCGTTTCGTTTCACTTGTCTCGACAGCTACCTTCGTCCTCCAACCTCTTGACCTTGACCTCCAACAAGCGATTAGTTTGCACCTTAACACAAATAATAATAAAAACAACTTACACAAAAGCCGGTTTCATATGATATTTGAGATATATTGCTGCATATGCCTGCATATTGATTAAAAAAGTAAAACTAATAACTGGTAACTATATGTTCACCAACCAACAACAGCTAAGTAATATTATTTGAGTTATTGTAGCTAATAATAGTTATTGTAGGTAGCGGAATATTTTTTGTGAAGTAGTGATTCAGATTCTTTTAAGTCTACCGTCATCTTTTTATAATGACTCTAATATAGAAAAAATCTTAAAAGAAAGTATCATCTTTAAGTTGCAGATCGGTATTTTTAGATATTTTTGTTGTCAGCATTCATAACTCACCAATAAACATTTAAAAAATATTTTTGCAAGTTATTAGATTTGAACTCGAACCACCTTGAACGCCTATCAAGGCGAAAACCGTTAGGCCATTGAAACCCTTACTGTAGACGTTGAAATTAGTAAGTAGTACCTAACAATCATAAGCGGGCAGCAAGTGTATGAGTGTGTATCAAACTTTATTATAGAAGAAGGTCGTAACTACAACTAGTATTGCTTGGCCATAGTTTTGTGAGATTGCAACTCGACTTTTGGTCTTGACTGTACATAAAGTAATGAAACATACAAAAAAATTCATTCATCACATTAAATTCATAAAAAGTAAAAACACGTTTGTGAATTTAATGTGACGAATGCATTTTTTTTACGTATTTCTTAAAAATGTCCGACAGTTGAACGCGAAGATCTGGAGCTGCATCCAGTCTATTACTGTACTTGCTTTTCATCATCAGCATCATTTCATATGACATAGGCCTCCCCCAAGGTTCTCCACGACGACCGGTCCTGCGCCTCCCGCATCCAGCGATTTCCCGCGATCTTCACTAGGTCGTCGGTCCACCTTGTCGGGGGCCTACCCACGCTACGTCTTCCGGTGCGTGGTCGACACTCGAGAACCCGTCGGCCCCATCGGGCATCGGTCCTACGTGCGCCTCCCGCATCCAGCGGTTTCCCGCGATCTTCACCAGGTCGTCGGTCCACCTTGTCGGGGGCCTACCCACGCTACGTCTTCCGGTGCGTGGTCGACACTCGAGAACCCGTCGGCCCCATCGGGCATCGGTCCTACGGGCAATGTGTCCAGCCCACTGCCACTTTAATGTTGCAATTCTTCGAGCTATGTCGGTTACTCTCGTTCTTCTACATACTTGCTTTTGGTGTAAGCATATGTGGAAAAACCAATCTCGCATCGGTAAGTCGTCACAAACGGTAACAGTAGTGTGATGGCTCTATTAACAATTACTGGGTACTTATTCATCTTTGAGTCCAATCCAAAAGGCATTTAAATCAAGAGTTCCTTATTCGAAATTTTGTTTTAGCGTTGATGAAAATTTAAAATCAATCAAATTCTCATACTCTGACACCGATAGCATCGCAGGTTTGGTGTGATTTGCAAACGGATTCTGCACCTAGTCTATGTCCTGCAACTGCTCCGGAAAATACACATGCAAATATTTTGTAAGGCTTGTCAAATGCTCCTGTATATTATTTTCCACGTCTGAAGATACCCGCAGCTCATTTTCTTATAGAAAATCATTTAATATTGTGAAACATTCGTAATTATGTTTTTCAACACATTCAGTCCAGAACGCAAGCTTGTTTTTCAGTGAAGACATTTTATTATTTACTGTAAATTTTGTTGTAGCTCGTCCCTGTAATGCTTTGCAGATTACGTTAAGCTTATCGATTATTGATATATTCGATAACCTTAACGTAACGTAAATGTGGTTACCAATGCTTATCATGCAGCAGTTCAACAAGCTTATAAACGTGTGCAGAAACAGGTTGTTTGGTAAAGAATATCTTAAACTCGTCGCGCAATTCAAACAGCCTTAATAGAACGGAAGAGTTCTATTAAGGCTGTTTGAATGTCTTGAAAGCCATCTTACTTCCGTGTGAAGAAGAAGTGATTGGTGCTGACTTCCTATATACTCACACACTTTTTTAAAAAGCTGCTGCTGCTTTTAAAAGACTGCTACTACATTTAGGTGCAACCTCCTTGATTCTCGTTATAGTGCCTTTTATTTTGCCAACCATAGCTGCCGCTCCATCACTACACACGTCAGTACATTTGTTCTAATCAATATGGTGCTTAGTCATGTAACTATCGATAACTTTAAAAATTTTTTCTCCGGTTGTAAGTATTGGTTTCTAAAGGAGTACAAAGAAACAAATCCTCTTCAATAGATCCTCCAAAGGGATATCTCACAAAAACAAGCAGTATTGATAATCCAGTGACATTGTAATTTCATCCAGTTGCATTGCAAACATCTCGCTGGCCTTCAATCTACTAATTAATTCATCTTGAATCTGTTCAGAAATCTTATGAATTCGATCAGAAATGACATTATTTGACCACTGAACTGCTGACACTTTCTTTTCTGCTTTAAACTCGATCAGGTTGCGTCATTAACTAACAGAGTTTCTATGGCCACGTTCCAGCTCCATCATCAGACCCTGGTTACCACATAGTGTCAAAGTATTTGTCAAGACGAATCTAACGAACTCAAACTCGACCAGGTTGCGTCGTTTACTCACGGAGGAGTTCCTATGGCCACCTTCCAGCTCCATCATCAGACCCAAGTTACCACATAGTGTCAAGACGAATCAAACGAACCCAAACTCGACCGGGTTGTTTCGTTTACTCACGGAGTTCCTATGGCCACCTTCCAACTCCATCATCAGGCCAGCTCCATGTCATAATAATATTGCATTGACTTTATTATGTATAACTTTCTTACCGAAACTTATCGCGCGGGGTGGGGAGGGCTGTGCGCGCTGTACTACTTTGCCCGCACGCCCTGCCCCTCCCTTGTGCGTAAACAAGTCAGTGCGCGCGAACAACGTCGGTCACGAAACACGTGGGATAATATTTTTTACGGAACCCTTGCGGCCTTTCCACGGAACCCTAGGGTTCCGCGGACCACCTTTCGGGAACCGCTCCGCCTAATGGCATATAAACACATAATTATAACATATAGATCACCATCAAACATTCTCAGGCTGTTAGAATTTAATCCTGTTTGCTGCTCTATAGTTTGTAAAAAACCCAGGGTTTCATGATATATCAGTAGGTATTTATCATTATTGTATATATATAAATTGATATTTACGGTCAAAACTAGAGAAGACTCAAAGAGAACCCGAACGGCACTTGAAAAAAAATACAAATTGAAAAAGCTTTCCCGAGCTGGAAATTTAATAATAAGTTTGTGGAATTCGTCAAATAACATGCAATAGTTACAAGTTACATTTGTATTGAAATTGAAACCTTGTATCCATAACATAGATTTTGTTAGTAGGTTACTTTAATCAAGTACTATAGAAAACCTATGACTTTAATGAAAGGTATTCCTATATATTTATTAATTTTCAGCTAACAGAATGAAAACCGCAACTTCTTTGAGATATGTTATACTTCAAATATGATATTTATTTAACAATAAAGATATAGATATTTAACAATAAAGAGTAACAATTATTTAAACTGTAATAGTATTTTCGTAAATATTAATTGTTAAGTAATAATATTTTCTTAAATTAAAAAAAACCTCTTTTTTTTTAGTTCCAGGTATTAGTGAGAGTTTAGCAAACACCTTAAAACAGAAAGAACTACTCATGGAAAGGATAAAACAATATAAGGAAATTAGTAAAAAACCCATGACAAAACCAAAAACAATAAGGAGGGTATCTACTGCTGATACAAAGATAGAAGTGAAAAAGGTATGTACAAAATACATAATTATCTTTATCTACACTCATATCAAAAAATTAAAAATATAAAACCAAAAAGGAGTTTATATTGACGTACTTTACCAATAGTATATCGAAAGGAAATTAAAAAATTAAATTATAACATTATTTCTCTAAGAAAATAATGTTATAATAATTTTTTTTTTAGATAATTCACTAGCGCATTGAACTTGAAGCATACAAAATATCATATCTGTTTAATGTTATATCAATGTAGACAGTACTATTTCATTTTTTATCTGTGGCTGCGCGCGCTTTGGCGCATGCGCTGTGATGCAGGGTGCAGAATTGTTAACATTTTGCATATTACAATTATGAAACTGAATAAATGGAATTATGTTGCGTTGGCGTTAGACTCACTGAGATTAGATAAAGTAGTGTATGAAACTGTACATAATTAGGTATTACACACTCGGGTGATACTATTAAAAAACTCGCTTCGCTCGTTTTTTAAACTCACACTCGTGCTTAATACCCCTCATTATGTATCAGTATCATAAACTACTATTATGATACTTTAATTAATAAATACCTGTACCTATAACAAACTCGATAAAGCATAGAGGTAAACAAACCAATTTAGGGTTATCACAACTCACGTTTAACAAATCTCCTGTTATTTACATGATTATCGACTTTTTCATGCTAACTATTTATTGACAATTCCTATTGCAGCGTATTTGAATAGAATCATTAAAATAACACGCATAATAACTTGGTATTTCGAAAAACCATTAAAAAGTCGACATTAATTTTACGTGGTAGCCCTACAAAAAAAGAAAGATGGATGAAATCCAGGTATTAAACACATTTTGTGAAATTCAACCAATGAATAAAGTTGAGGCATTTGTGAATACAATTTTGCGTATTTTGATTACTTTCAAATCAACTGCATAACACATGCATTGTAATATTTTCAAGTATGGACTAAGTATCAAAAAATGTAACCTATTAGGAAATTAGCTTTCATGTGTGTCATATTTCATTTAAATTGGTTAAGCGTTCCATGCAAATCATAAATAAACTGTTTAGATTAGTAGGAAGTAGGATTATTACTTTTATGAAAATCATCTATGTAGAAAAGGTTGTTAACATCTGTATTTTCGGCGTAAACTACTCGTTGCCTAGCAACGGTTTGTTTACCTCTATTCTTTATCGAATTTGTCTATAGTATAAGTATGTATATCTTCTATGAATGTAGTATCAACAATGAAAATGTTGAATTTGCCCTTTCCCTAAGTCCGCTAGAATATGTATTATAGAAATCTAAGTGTTTCATTAAATTAATGTCTAGATAAAATAATTTACATAATAAACGCTTTACCTTCCAACTTCTTGATATTTCTGGTAGTCGGACATTAATTTGATAACATCCAACAATGTCTATACCAAAGTTATACATACATAAACTCCAATTAATGTATTTGATTATTTATCATTTACATAAAACCTCCAAGCAACTTGCCAGCGATTTCCCTACTATATATATATATATATATGTATATTGGGGTTGGCGTCCTGTCTAGTGGCTGCAAATGATTTCCAGAACCTATGTGGAGCAACTGCTTATCTGACTGCCACAACCCACTTGCTATGTCCATATAGCCCTCGATTTGACTTGTTTATCAGACTATTGTTAATCTGACTGTGTAGCAGTGGCGAAGAGTCCATACCAGCCGATTCCCACCGGGTTACCTTTCAAAAATCAGTTCCATATTCATACAAAAGTATTTACATTCTATTTCATTAACAAAGTATTATTAATTAAATGCCTGCGCGATTTACAATAGCAATAGTAATTCTTAGCAATACCCTAAGTATCACATTTCATTTTATAGTCGTAAATTAATCAGCGCTTCAATTTTTCGTACCTAAATTACATTGAAGGTAACTCGACGAATTACAGCTTATCTCGGCCAACGTTTTACTATGAGGCGAAAAGAGACAGAGCGTGTCAGACCATCTCTTTCTAATGCTCGCTAACCGTTCGTAAAATTTAAGGAAAGATAGGCTAATGGCAACCGGCTTGCAGTTCTCTCCTCTCCTCTATTAGAAAGAGACAAAGAAACCACTCAAACCACGGCACGGGAGAAAGGAAACACGACAAAATTAAAAAGAATTAGCGTTATAATGAAATCCTTCGCAAGTCATATTCTTTTTATTTTGGCATATTTTCGTGTTCCATTTCGTTTGGTTGAAAATAAATTATTTTTAGTATGTGACATGTGTTGCAATATCACTGGTGCGTGATAAATTCGTTTGTTATATTTTAATATTTGTGTTATTTAAACTGTGACTGATTCTGTAAGGTAATTTAATCGCAGATTTGGTTAAATACTGTGGATTTTGTTTGTTATTATGGCTTTAATTCATATAGAGTGCTGCTCAACAGACTACCTGCTTACAAAAGAAACTTCATTTTCAAAACTAAGTTATGCATACAAGAAGCATGTTATACAGTTAGGTAGAGCACTCCCACACATGATTATTGATTGCAAAAGGCGAGATGGATTTTTTAAACATTTTCACGCGTCGTTATATGATAAATATACATGGATGACAGGCAGTTGCAAACTGAACAAAATGTTCTGTCATCCGTGTTTGTTATTTTCTGATTCGAAATCTGTTTGGAGCAGTATGGGTTTTACGGATATTAATAATTTGTCTAACTCAGCCAAAAAACACATTTCATTCTTATCTGAAGACCTCCTCCAAGATATCCTGCAGTAGGTAAGTGTTTAAGTGTTTATTTTTTTGGACCGGCTTCCCTTTGTCAAAATTTCACCCTTCGCCACTGCTGTGTAGCATAACTTTTTATTCCATAAAATCAACAAAGTGACCTCGGCAAGCATAGCCTTGGATCGACCCATGTGGCTATTATAACTTAGCCACAAGTCCACGTATTTACATAATACCTCCATAATTACTTCAATGTTTCTTTTAAATTCAGACAACAGATAACAGTGATGTTACTCAACTTATAAATACAATTAAAGAGAAAGAAAATTCATTGAGTGTGATGCAAGTAAAAATGAAAGCAATGGAAACAACTATTCTAGATCTACAGGAGAAGATTACTGAAAAGGATCAAATTATTGAAGCAAAAAATATGGCAACTTCACTCATGTCAGATAGCTTAAGCAAAAAAGGTGAGTCTTTGATTAATGGATGATGTGAGGATCACATTTTCTCTTTTGTTGTTTTTTTACCCTATAACTAGTGTTTGCAAATAGTGCCAAAAGTTTAGGCACTATTACAGAAGTGACGAAGACTATATAACAGGGTTCGAAAATATCCGATATTTATAATAAATATCAAAATATCGGATATTTATGATATATATCCGATATATATCCAAAATCGGATATATATCCGGTATTTATATCCATTTCTTAAGACTGTCATTTTATTATCTTATTACTACCTATACCTACCATTTCCACAGGTACATGACAGTTTATTATTATGAATTGATTACAATATAAAAACAACATATTTTTACTTTTTATTTAACAAAATAAACATAAAATCTTATACTTAGTTCACAAAAATCAACTAAAAATAACCATCTTTTTCTGAGAAAACAAAGTCTATAAATATTAGGGAAACAAAATTAAAATATCTTAAAAATCCCAATATTTGTACTTGTCGAGTTATAATCAAATAACAAATTAGTCTTTTTCTAGTCAGCTAGAACTGTCAAATCGCCTGTTGACATTCCTAAAGGATTAACACTACATTTCACTTTTAAGGAGTAGATATGTTTGCAGATGATAGAATTGAAAATTATTTTGGCTCTTTTACGTTGCACTATTATTATTGATTGCAGTACCTACTCGGTAAATTCGAAGTGTTACGGTCAGAAGACAGAAAAAACGACGAATATGCCAGCAGCGCGTCGGTAAAAGTACTTAAATGCAACATACCATAAATTTTGATATATATCACAAAAAATGGTTTGATATATATCAGATATATATCGGATATATATCAGATATATATCGGATATATATCATGATATATATCAATTGATATATATCCTTAGAACCCTGCTATATAACTTGATACCAGTGCCATATGTTCTCTGTATTGCGTGACAAGCAAAGGAATAATCCCTTCTAAAAACTCTTGAAGCGTGGCTATATTTCCAACGATTTTACGGATTTTTTCAGTTCTCTCATTTTATTATGCTTTCATTAAAATTATTTGTTCGATTATTTCTATTATTAGACATCGTCCTTATTCTATTGATTAGTTTAACCCAATATACAGTCTGCATTGTAATCTTATTATGTGTTTTAGAAAAAGATTCTTTGATTCTTCTTGAAGACACCAGGCAACAAATGACGAAAATGCAGGAGAATTTTATCGCTATGGAAACAGAATGGAGAGAAGAAAAGCAAAATTTATTAAAAGAAATGGGAATAAAAGAAGAAAAAATCCAAAACTTAGAAGAGGCCAATACTATTTTAGAAACATCTAGATTTGAAATCAGTGTTGCTCACTCGAAACTAGTTGAAGAGTTAGAAGCTAAGAATCAAGAGATATTTAGATTACAAAAGAAGATTGAAGAAATATCTCAAATACCTATTGATGAGCCATCTCCAAAAGAAAAAGATGACATAGAAGAAGAGAAGGGTTCTCTGGAAATAGCTGGAATGGTAGAGTTAACTAAGAAAATTGAATTACTGGAGCAATTGAACTGTCAGATTAGGCAAACAAATAAGGAACTAGAACATAAACTAGCTACTGTTAATACAGAACCCAAAATTCCTGGCAGCAGTGCTGCTGGTAAAAAGGGTAGCCCTCTCCCTACTCGCAAGGGCGGCAGAAATACAGCAGCCAAAACAAAATCGCCTTGGAGTCAACTCTCTTCCGAATCATTGCCACAAGAAACTGATAAAAAGGCAGTTAAGAGTGAAATCACGAGATTAGAAATGTTAGTTCAATCCCTAAACAAAGATATCTTGGAAAAGGAATATGAAATATCTCAAAAAGATGCATTCATAACTGAACTCAAATCTATGCCTGTAGTAGAACGAAAACAGTCTGTGGAAAAGGTAGATATTGGTATTTGTACTGACATATCAGAAGATGATAAGCAAAAAGTACAGATACATGAAGATCATAAAAAACAAGAATCCACTCTTGAATCAAAATCGATTGATGAAGAAAATACATCGCTTGATAGAAAAGAACTTGAAGAAAAGTTGAAAGCTGCAGAAAACCAAATAGCTACCCTCAACAATGACATCGACGCGGCTAACAAAAACATGATCAAAGTAAAGTCTAACAATAAATTGAAATTAAAACAGTTGCAAAAGACTATCGATAACTTTAGCAAAATATCTGATGCTAATGCTCAGATAGTGAAACTGAATGAAGAACTACATCAACTTTCTCAGAAAGTCGCCGAATTAGAAGAGGAAAAGGGAAATCTGCAATTACATCTTGTTGATTACGATAGTGGCAGGCGTAAGTATCATTCAGTTCAAATACAAGTTTAAAATTAATATTATTTCTTGTATAATATTTCATTATGTTCTGTATATCATTTACAGTGACAGATTCAGACATTTACAAGAAGATGGTAGAAATGGAAAATTTAGCAGATACAAGACTCAAGGTGATCAGTGTTTTGGAAACACAAAAATTCGATCTAGTTCAAGGTAATTTTTTAAAGTTTAATCTATTTTTGAAAATAGATTTATTTAGAGAAATTCAACTACCTTCTTTTCTTGTTACAGAACTACATGTCTTGCAACAGAAAAATCTCGAGATGGAAGATAAATTGGCAGATATATCTCAACTTCAAAATGAGCATGTTTGTACGGAAATGAAGTCTGTCCAATTGGAAGAACAGATAGATGAGTTATCTGCAGCTAAAAAAGAATTAGAACTTGTAATAGAAAACTTGAAATTAGATAAAGAATATCTAAACGGTACTATCAAAATACTTCATGAAGAAAAAGAAGAGATGACGCATAAATTGGAAAGTTACATTCAAGAGAACATGGAACTAACTGATAAACTGGAAAAGCTGAGTGCTGAAAAAGTGAGTTCCGCTGAATCAATTGAAATTGTCGAATCTTTGACAACACAGGAAAAGCTTGAACTGGAAGAATACAACAAGGGTATTAGTGAAGATAAAAGTGACGACCATCATAGGGAAAACATAGAATCCCAAAATGATAAAAATATAGACAGTTTAATTGAACAAAGGGAAGAATTAAACACAAAAATCGAGTTATTTACGCAAGAAAGACAAGAAGTTATGGAAAAGATGACCAAAATTGGAACAGAAAATGAATCATTATTAGTAAAAATAACTGAGTTGACTGATCAATGCTCTGTTTTGCAAAACAGTATAGACATGCTTAATAATGAAAAGCATAAACTACAAGATCTAAACCAAGATCTTACGCGTCAAATCGAAGACCTGAAGCGTGAAAGAATTGAAATTATGAAAGAAACCGCTGATGCTGCTGTTAAGTCAGCTACTGATGATGTAACTGATGGAGTGCCAGTCGAAACACATCACGACGACAAGTCAGCTGGCGATAAAGGAAATAAAGGGATTAAGACAGTAAAACAACTCACAAAAGAAATACTCAAGCTGAAAAATACGATCAAAGAAAGAGAAGACGAGATTGCCGATTGTCAGATGAAAATACTGTCCATGGAAGAGCAACAGCAGAAACAAAATGAACTTATGCAAACAAATGCATCTTACGAAAATAAGATAAAATCTCTAACAAATGAAAACCATCATTTGAAGCAACAATTAGAAGATACAAAGAAAGATAAAGAATCTGAACATCAATTAATCCAATTCAAACAATCAAATGAAGTATTGCAGCAAGAATTGCAGAAAGTGCATCAAGAATATGCCAATACTGTGACTTCTCGCGAAGCTAAAATAACTGAACTAGAAGGTGTCTTACTAGAATACGAGAAACAGATGTTTAACTACGGCAATAGCTTACAACAAAAGGATAAGGAAATGGCTGAGTACATCAATCAAATCACTAAGCTAAATGATGTTTCACAAAAGCTTAAATCTACTATAGAATTACTTGAGGAGGAAAAAGCGAGAGATCAGAATGCAGAACTTGTGAAAACTCTAAACAAACAAATCTCAGCCTACCAGAAAAAGTTAATAGATAATGAGGACAAAATAAAAATCTTAGAAGAAGAGAAGATGCAACTGCATCACCTTAAAGGTGAACTGGTAAATAAAAATACAACAATCGAATCAGAATTGAAAAAGTTGAAAGAAGCATTCACTGAGAAGCAAAGTCTTATAAAAGAATTGCAAGCGCAACAACAAAAGCATTCAGAAGAAATGTCGGCCATTATGCTTCAAACTAAAGAACGAGATGAAGAAATTCACGAAATTAAGTTACAACTTCGAAAAGAATCTATAGAAAACGAAAAACTTCGGAATAGCATAACAGAGAAAGAAAAACATGTAGATGAATTGACGCAACAGATAGAGGAAACCAAGGAGAAACTTAAAAAATTGTCTTCGGAAAAAAGTAACTCATCTGAACAATTTGTGGCTTTGGAGACCAAAAACAAAGAATTGATGGAAAAATTGAAGAAGTTTGCTATAACTATAAAAAAGAAGTCCTCAATGTATAGTGAACTTGAAACACAATATGAGGAAAGTCAGAAACAGCTATGTGCTAAAAATGAACTACTAGACCAGTTCTTGATACAAGTAGAGACACTCCCAGCTTTGCAAGAGAAGCTGAAACATGCCGAAGAAGAGATCAACCGATTACAGTATCAAAAAATATCTCTGGAACAGCAGAAATCTTCAGATATGAACCAGCTACAAGCAGAAATCAAATCTTTGCAGGAGAGACTTGTGTCGTCCACTCAAGAAATATCTCACCTAAATGATTCTGTGAATGTATTACACAAAGACTTACACTTCGCACGTGAAGAAAATATGCATTACAAGGCACAGATCGATGGTTTAAATAATAAATTAGTGGAGCATGAAATAGAGCAGAGAAATAATAGTAATTTAACTACAAAACTAGGAAGCTTAGAAGTTGACATTAATCAGAAACAAATGCAAATTGTTGAGTTGTTAAACAAAGTAGAACATTATGAACAACAACACACACAAGTGCAATTTGGTTACGACGCTAAAGTCCAAGAAAGAGATTTGTACATTGAAAACTTGGAAACCGAAATAAGCAAATACAAAAACCGTATCTGTCGTCTCGAAGAAACCATTTCTGTCATGGAAGATAGAAGACATTCGCTGGAAAGAAAAGCTGATCAATTAGGAAGTCAACTTCAAGAAAAACAAAAGGCTTACACGGAATATACGAGTCAAGAAGATGAATTAGTTGGTCGATTAGCTGTTCTTATGGACCATGACAGAGTTCTTGAGAAACAGCTTTATGAAATTGAGAATGAGAATAAAGAATTACAATTTAAAGTCCAACATTTGAGTGAGGATAATCAAAAATTAAGAAAAGCTCTTTCTGAAATACAGGAGCACTATAGTGTAGTACTTGACAAAGCTAATAAGTTGGATATTGTAGAGTCAGAAGTAACGAAGTATCAAACTCAGCTTCGTGATCTTGAAGCAAACCTAAAAAGAATAACACATGATCATCAATCTTTAATCATGCAAAAGAAACAGGAAATCGAGGAACTTGAATCTGAATTCAATACTCAAATTGAAGACGCTATTAAAGAGAAGAAAGTACTAAGTGAAAAGTATGAGAAAGTGAGTGAATATGTGTCTCAATTAGAGGCTAAACTACAGGAATATAAAACTAATGTTGAAAATTTGAATATTGATATAGAAGAACTTCATAAAATTAACCAAGTACTAGAAGAAAAATACTCTAAGAAAGATGAAACCACAACTCCAGATTATACAGAACAATATATAGCTGAGATAAATAAACTAAATGCTGTTGTTAACAGTAAGAACCAAGAAAATGTTGAGCTGAATAATAAGCTACAAATCCAACATTCAAACAATATTTCAGTATCGTCAAATATGGAGATTCAAATATCAGAATTGAATGCAAAATTATCTCAATCTGCCTCTGCAATAGAACAATTAAATACAGAAATTGATTCTTTAAAAGAAACCAATAAACAATTGCAAACCCAAATATCTCAAAAAGATGTACAAATTAAAGAGTTGCAAGAGAATCAAAAACTGACATTCGAAATGAGTATACCTAAAACCGAAGGTATGATTATATCATCTACTATTGAACAATTGAGTAGTGATACAAAGAACATTGATATGACGGCTCTTGAATCACAAATACTTGGTGGAGTAGAAGAGCCTTTAATTGAAAGTAAACACGTCACTAAAAAAGTTTCAGAAAACATACAAAAGCAGCCCGCAGGTAAAATGGGTATTGAAGAACCAATTATTGTAGCAAAAAAAGCTTATGATTGCTACAAGAAAGATGGAGAGGACAGTGAAACCCCAGAGGCAGATCCCTTTAATTCAGACGAAGGTTGGGGTTTAGGTGAGTGCGAAGAAGTTGGTGACGTAACACCTGGGTTTTCACATTTACAAGACCAAATAAATCAACTGAAAAAAGATAATGATGCCTTGAAAGCAGAACTCGAAGTTAGCAACAATAAACTACAAAAAGCTTTGAAAAAATTAAAAGAACTGAAGACTAATAATGTCTTGCTCGCTAATGAACTTAAAGTAGCCAAGCAAATGTCTCAGACCTCCTTCTTCGACAATGCTATGGAAGATGAATTACGACTTAATGTTCAAGAGTTAGAAAAGAAAATTGAAGAACTCAACACAGAGATTATTAAAGAAAAGCGAGACAAAGATTCCTTGAGAAAACAAAACGAAATGTTCCAAAACGCTAATGATAGATTAACTGAAATGAAAGACAAATTAGAGAACGAAATAGAATTATGGAAGTTCAAATTCAAAAACGCCAATGACAAACTATCGACAATGCAATGGGAAGGTGATGCGAAGGATTCACCACCACAACATCGAGAATCTTCTATACCAAATGTTGATGAAAATAAATTCAAAGAAGAACTTATGAAAATTGAGAAAGAGAATGATGAATTACAATCGATAGTGGATCAATTAAATTCTCAAAACAATGAATATCAGATACATCAAACATCGCTTAGAAATGAAATCAGCAATCTTAATAATCAATTGCAGAATCACCAAAAAGAGATTCAAAACTGTGAAATGCTTAAAAATCAACTTGACGCGTTGCATAAAACAAATAGCGAACTCGTTAAAACTAATGAATTATCAACAGAAAAGTTAAAAAATATTGAAATCCAATATAAAGACATGTCGAAAGCCTACGATAAATTAAATACTATTTATGAAGAATTTAAAACAGATTATAAAAATGAAAAAACTACCTTAGTAGAGAGATGTTCAAACTTACAAGGGGAAATATTAAAATTGACTCAATTGGATTCTGAGTCTAAGATCCAAATATCTTCTTTACTTTCTGAACTAGAAAATGTAAAACTAAAATTAAATTGGCATGAAGAACAACAGAATTTGAATAATTCACAAAGTGTTGACAGTTTAGCTCTGGCTGAAAAATGCAGTGCTATGGAGCAGCATTGTGTACAATTGAAGCAAGCATTGGAAGGTGCAAATACAAAAATATTGCAATTAGAATCAGAAAATCAAGATGTGAAATCTAAATTACTTTGGCATGAAGAACAACAGAGCTTAAATACATTAAAAAGTGAACACAATTCGGCTTTAGCAGAAAAAATGAGTGCTATGGAGCAGCATTGTGTACAATTGAAGCAAGCATTGGAAGATGCAAACGCAAAAATATTGCAATTAGAATCAGAAAATCAAGATGTGAAATCTAAATTGCTTTGGCATGAAGAACAACAGAGCTTAGATAAATTACAAAGTGAAGACAATTCGGCTCTAGCAGAAAAAATGAGTGCTATGGAGCAGCATTGTGTACAATTAAAACAAAGCTTGGAAGATGCAAATGAAAAAATACTGCATTTAGAATCTGAAAATCAAGATGTAAAATCAAAATTACTTTGTCATGTAGGACAACAGGGCTTGGATAAATCTCAAAGTGTTGAAGGTTTAGCTCATGCTGAAAAATGTAGTGCCATGGAGCAGGATTGTGTACAATTGAAACAAGGATTGAGTAAAGCACACGAAAAAATATTGCAATTAGAATCTGAAAATCAAAAATTAGTAGAAAAGTCCATGGAATATCAGGAACAAATAAATGATTTGACCAAGAAAATCGAAAACTTGAATGGTGAAAATGATAATTTATTATCGACTGTTGCCGAATTACGTTCTTCGGTGTCGAGCGCCGTTGATCAACGTGGCTTTGAAATAGCGGAATTGTGGAAGCAGCATCTGGCCCAAAGGGAAGCTGATTTCCAGAAGATAGAATTCGATTTGAGAACGCAATTAAGTGCTTCTGAAGCTAAATATGAACAGTTACTTGAAAATGTACAGTCTTCCAATCAAGAAGAAACTAGTAAGTTGATTGTAATTGAGCAAGTTACTTCATTACAAAACAAACTAGAAGACAAAGAAGAGCATGTTCGTAACTTGCAAACAAAATACGCGGAAGTCATGAATCAGTTAGATATGTTACGTTCGGAAATGGAAGATGAAAAAGTTGCCCATGAAAATAAATTATTAGAACAGCAAGAAGAATATGAGAAAATGATTCAAGACGTTACTGTAAGCAATCATAAACATAAGGAATCATATGAAGAAATTTTCAAGAATATGCAAAATGAGTTAATTGTATTCAAAACTAATAATGATGAATTAAATTCTGTTATTGGAGATTTACATGTTAAAATAAAAGACGCTGAAGAGAAAGTTGCAAAAGTCACTAATCAACTTCGAATGAAAGAGAGTGAAATATATCAAAAGACTCATGACTACACCTTGACATTAACGCAAAGGAACGAAGAATTTGAGAATGTAAGGAAGCAGTTAATTGAATATGAAAAAAGAATAGAAGAATTAAACTACGAAAAAGAATCAGAATTAGCTGTCCTTAAGTTAAAGATGCATGATCACGACACTCTTCACGAGCAAATAAAGAATAAAGCAGAAGCAGAAAAGGAAAAGTTATTAGAAGAATTAAACGCCAAGATAATTGAATGTACAAATCTTAATAAACAAATAGTTGACTTAAATAAGGAATTAGAAAGTCATTCAACGAAGACTGCGGAAATGCAAGCAGCATTAGAAAACCAAGAGATTGAAATAGTTGGACTAAATGACGAGATAACGAATTTACAGAATCTGATGCGATCATCCAGCGCTAAGATACAAAAACACGTTTCGTTCGCGTCTGATACTAAACCTGGTGCTGAAGGAGAACAGACTGAAAGTGTTATGAATAAGGACTTATTGGATGCTGTACCCAGAGCTGAGCTAGACTTGGCATTATACATGTTGCATCAGAGAGATGTTCGTTGCGAGGAACTCACTATGGAGCTCGGTAATTTGTTGGAAGAGAGAGATACGTTACAATTGCGCTTGTCAGACTGTTTACGTTTGAATGAAGATATGAAGAATAAGTTCAAAATGGCAGGCTTTGACGAGTCAATGAACTCTAGCCAAGAAACGATATCAGAACTGCCGAGTTTTACAACAGAGAAAGAGTTCGTGGACATCCATCGCGGACAAACGTCGCGAAGCAGTAGTATCAGTGAACCTGAAGGAGAAAAGCCGAAGTTGCAGGCCAAGTGAGTATAGACTTAATTTAATGAAAACGGATGATGATTTTGGTCATCTTCTTGCAGTTAATATTAGTTGCCTTTTTTACAACTAAATCTTCCTAAAGAATTATTTTAATCAAATCACAATGGTAAACATTGCAGTGGTAAAAAACTACACATAGTTTGCTCCTTCGCAGTTTTGAATCCCAAACAAATGACAATACAACTGACTTTTATAAACTAGTGCGCTTTACGTAATAAACTAGTGCGCTTTACCATCAACGATTTCGTCACTGATTACCATCAGGCGGGATTGCGGTCAAGCGCTAGTTTATAATTTATAAAAAAAAAAGAGTTATCTTAGTGTCGTCTTGTGACATGGCAATGGGTCTTCACTGGCTATTATTGCGTCTGAAGTCGTCACGACACGACTCAACACAGTGCTTTTCTTGACGCAGGTTGACGGAGCTGCGCACGGTTCGTCACAGTCGCGACGTGCGGCTGCGACAGGAGAGCGAACAGCGACAACTGGACTTGCGGCTGCTGCAGCGAGACGTCGCCAACCTGCCGCCCGAAGCCCGCGATCAGCTCGCGCAAGCTCATCACACACTCTGTGAGTTATCTTTGTCTATACAATATTATATTCAAGTAGCTTTTCGTCTGTCTATGTCAGGCTGGGCCAGTTATCGAGTCATTTCTTCCGGTTAATACTGTAGAAATCTCACCGTGATTATGTAGGTGAAGTGACCTTATGCGACCTGATACCAGGGGTTAACATGATCGACAGCTCACACCAACAAAATTTTGCTATTCTATAAAAAATTGACTAAGTAAATAAGTAGTAATAATGTTAATTTGAAAAAGTTGCACAGAGATCAACAGTAAAGTACCTATCTTTAAAGATTGGATATTACTAGACCATACTTGCTTATGGTTTGAACCAATATTCTCGTGTTTGTATTGCTCCCATGCTTGGGCGGTATTATATATTACGAGCTGCGCCCCGCAGATTATCACTTTTTTCGCTTCAAATTAAATTAACTTCCAAGATTTAATCGCTGTTAGTCCCGGAAGGTTATTTTTACTTTTTCGATAAGTCTTAATTCATTTAACGTTTTTTTTTTAGATTTTACGGCATAAACCTACGGGAAGGTCATGGTTGCCTTTGAACTATGCCTAATACCCGTTAACAAGATTCCCTTGGACAAGTTACTATTAACACTTTGTTTTGTTTCCAGCTCGAGATTCCCAGAGCACGTCAACTGTGCTACTAAACTGGCTCCGAGGGAAAAGTACGCCAAAAGTAGTCCACATGTGAGTCGTGCATTTATTGTTTAGGTTATATGAATAGTCAGGTTAAAACCAGCCGTCCGCGAATTCGTTGACGAATTTAAGTAGGAAACACACAGACATTTCCCTGTGGGTAAGAGACTAGCCACCCCTGTTGAAAATAGTCCTCTCAGCTTTTACTTGCATTTATCAAAAGAGCCACCACTTTGCACATCACAATTTTCAAATGTTTCGCTAAACATTTAGTTGTAAATTGTGCCTTTAGAAACTTGCCAAAGAAATAAAAAAAAAAATACCAGATCTATATTTTTCTTTCAACAATATCTTCACACTATATCTCTTCCTTCTGTAACCTAGTACAATAACTTAGATAGTTACCTTTAAATTAATGGTCTGGTATACGAGAATTGATAAAAACGATTCTTATGTCCGTCCGAAAATGACCTGTAACTTACAATCATAAATCAAATTAATACATTGATGGAATCTATATGAAGGCATACCGGACATAAGAAAATATTGGCAAGTACGAACGAACGACGAAAATACTTAATTAACCGTATAGTTTAAAGCATTCCATCATCAACCTTACCTATTTTATGTATTTATGTCTTACCTCAACAGTTTCGTTGTAGACAAATTAATACAGGGTGTATCTGACATCGTAACGCAAACTTCGTGAAAAGGCTAGACCGCATGCCACTAATAAAATTATGATAGTCATGTCGTTAATGAATGGTTACAGAATACACAGTGTTTAAAATAAAGTGTCGGCTCGGCTTTTGAACGTTGCAAGCGTGCCGCCGTGCGAGTTTGTAGGTATGACGTTGATTCCTGATGTGAACTCTTTTAAATCAGCTGATAAGATCGTTTTTCGGGTTTTGTTTTCATTGCGCTTTTTTATGTAATTAGCGAATTATTTAATTTTTACTTTAAAATCTTATTGGGTTATAAAAGTATAGCAATTGTGAATGGTCTGAAGTAAAAAAAAAACTACATTTATTTTTTTTAAATCATGAAAAAGCCGACGAAAAATTCCACCACTGGGGGATTCAGAATCATGTACTGGATCCATGGTACTCGTTTGTGCGTCGATGTCAGATACACCCTTTATATTTCATCATTAGTGATGCTAGACGCGAAAAATTGTTCCACTAAAATATTTTATTTATTAATTTTATGTTTTCTCTTTTTGTTATATTATTATTATTGATTTTAATTAAAAACTAGGATGACTTTGATGCCCACAGTTGATATCATTTTCCAAAGGATTAAATCGTGCCTTTTCATTCATAGGTCATATTGTAAATGTTATTGTTGTTCACGTTTACTGTTCACTTGTAACATGTATTATTAAAATTCGAAACCTGTATAATTTATGTATATAATCAACGGATTCTATGTGAATAAGAATCCTTGTATATTGAATTTGTAAATTTGTTTCTTGATTAAACAGAGTTAATTTGATATTTTGTTTCTTTTGAATCCTTCTGTCTTGTACGTACTAAGGAATGAACACGGATATCGACAACTTCGTTCACCTGATTAATGAGAGGATCCTTCATCACTCCTGCTACATTATTTTTATCCTACTAGCGCCGCACACTTGTAGTAATCAAGTGTTTAAACTAGTGATTTGCCGGATATCCGTATCCGCGGATATCTGAGGCAGAAGAATGATCCGTATCCGTTACTTTTTGGCGGATCTTTTACGGATTTATTCACTTTATTAATTTTAAAATCATAGAAAAAAATCTTTAAGGCGAAAGGTAACGCGCACTGGCGATGCCAATTGCCGAGATTCTGACGGTTCACAATTATTTAAATTAGATCCGGTATAGTAGCTAACAATTTTAAGCAATAGGCTATTTGACAGTATTCAATTATTTGTGATTTTTTGCTTTAATTGCATAAAATGAGGGTTCTTTATATCATTTACAAGAGTTTTAATAAAAAATAATAACAATTATTATATCCAAAATACAAAAATATGTTTGGCTTTTTGTTTCTCGCGCCACACATTGTGAAACGATCCGGATTGGCTAATGTCGCGATGACGTCATACGCGCATCATCGCTTGTTTTCGGCAAACTTATAAACTGTTTTTCGGGGGTTTTTATCGATTTATTTGTACAACCCAGTACAGCACCCCACTTGTAAACCATTTTATTAGATAACACCAGCAAATAATAACTAAAAACAAACACCACTGAGAACCGAAAACCGGTTGTGACGTCACTTACCAGGCGCAACGCCATATTGCTGATTATATCGTTTTCGCGGCTTATTTGAATTTTGAATTTTTATTTGCATATTTCTTACGAAATACGTATTTAAAATTAAAAAAAATACTTTGGGTGAACTTCTTAACCGCAACCAAGTAATTCAAGATAAAAATTATAAATCTGTCAAATAGCCTATTGTTGTCGCCAGTGCGCTTTACTCTTCGCCAAGAAAAGAAAGACCCGGCGCGCAATGCAAGTCGAAACATGTCAGATGTTAACTCAACTCAATGTCGCGCACTGACAGTTGACACCGATTGTGTAAGAAAGTGAAGGTCCGTATCCGCAGATTTACATTTTTGACCATCTGGCACATCACTAGTTTAAACACGCTGTGTATGTGGCGGTGAAGACGAAATGTCAGCATAATAACACACAGTTGACTTTGCCATTATCTTGGATGGCGTCGAAAGCTTCTGCGTGTACTTAAGTAATATGTATTCACAGCGTTTTGGTACACGTGGTAACCACAAGACACGCATCACTACGTGTACAAAAATATACTACTTTGTTATGTAGACAATTCAGTCTTCTTTCCATTGGTATAAGCTATACAACATGACTTACATCATGCTATAAATATTATAAGGCACTTTTCAAGGATGAATGAATAGGTTAATCATTTTCTAGAGAAACATAAATACATACGGACAAATCACACAGATTGAGCTAGCCCCAAAGTAAGTTCGAAACTTGTGTTATGGGATACTAACTCAACGATACTATATTTATAATAGATACATATATAGATAAACATCCAAGACCCAAGTCAATCAGGAAAAGATCGTTTTCCATCATGACCTGGCTGGGGATCGAACCCGGGGCCTCCACGTCACAGGCAGGCGTGTTGACCGCTGCGCCACGGAGGGCGAGAAAACTCTTTATTGAAGTGCTAGTTCGGTACTCTTGTATTCGAGTAACACGGTAGCTGTAAATAGGGTTATTTTTTGTGAAATGAGAACATAGTTGTATATTTTGAATTTTTTATTACTTTTTCTTTAGATATTTACACTCTCAACAACTTAATTACTACTGTAATCGAATATGTCACTTAAATATAGTAAATCACAATATAAAATCAAAGTAATGCAAATGTTTTTGTCATAATTACTTTTAGAATTTTGGTCCTTATAATATTATTAAAGTATATTCATATAAATCGCTCAAAGCTCCCTTCTATTTGAGCTGAGTAGCTCTAAAGCATTTTATCCTCTGTTATAAATTGTATTATAGGAAAATACAATTTTCCTTAACATTTTAATAATCTAAGTTAAACATACAAAATTTCTTACACTATTTCGAAAAAGCCAGTCCAAAAGCCAAATAGCATATAATAAGACTAACTTCGTAATGCGTATGTTTTCCCACATAATTTTATATACAAGCTAATATATTAAGCATATATTTCTATTAGGCAGTATGTTCATGTCTGACACTGTATTTATTATTGAGATACCTAACCATTAGGTATGAAAATAGTCCACAACAGAATTTGTGCACATGTATATATATTTTTGCAATGAACATTTGAAGGTTGTGCGTAGTCTCTGGGATACTAAATGTAAATGTTCTTTAATAAAAAATACTTGTTTAGTAGTGTAACTTATGGCACCACATGCTTACAGCATATCTATGTAATATATTTACATGTTAATCTAAAATATGTACAATCAACACCAGATCCTAATTAGTTAAACTTCTATTCTGTACGAACAATCAGGCGTATGTGATATAACAAGAAGTATGAAAACTATAAAAATATAAACGCAATATCTTCTTAAACGTATTTTTTCGAGACACTTCAACATTCTGCCCGTTTCACCCATGGAAGACATTGGAGTGATTTCTTGTTCACTTTATATGTACCTAACTATAAAAAACAAACTTAATGTGCACGTAATTATCAGAGTGCAAATAACTAACTTAAACTATAATTAATATAAACTAATTTACTTTTTAACCAGCACTCACTGTTTACTTCTGCCTTCGCCACCCGTACTTAAATAATTAACACATACGTATAATAACTAAATATGAAGATATTGTATCACAATTTTTAATTAAAGTTACGAGCGCTTCGATAATTAATTAGTCTATTCGAAACATTAAGTACAAATAGTGGAACTTGATGACTATTGCATGTATGTTTAGTTCAGATGGTTCTACATAGGAACGATCGCGTGGTTTAACAACTAAAAGCTAACCTAAACATCTTAACATGGATCACATTGTTTTTTTGATTTTCGTTTATTATAATCCGAAATGGTCTCGCATAGTACTTCTAAGTTAACATATTATGACTGGAAGTGACTATGATACGATATAATTTATAACACTTACTTATCACAATATTCTATAAACTAATATGTAAGGAACAAAGGTAATAAAATCAATTTGCTTACATACACAAGGTTTAAAGTGCAATATCAAAACAAAAATATACAGCCCCTTGCCTACATTATTACCTATATTATTTGCAGTTACACGGCTCATTTTATACATAGTTCTGACTCCGTTGTGTGTTATAAATATAATATGTAAATCAACGTAATATTAGTTTTTACAATACACAAGCGTAATTTATTGCCTTCCCCCGATACAATAATACACAAGTCAGATGTCATTAGTTATTCCTGCAAGAATTTTGCAAATCGAAAGGTGCATATTGATGAACAATAAAATGTTCTTAGAAGTTCAAATTAGTATTTGAATCAAATTGATTGGAAGTGAGTAAAAGTTTAAGGTATTGTACCATGTCTTAGTTTTATGAACAGTGATTAAATCAGCTGAAAAGTACGTCCTACTAACATACATTATATACTTGCATAAAACTACTATATTTTAATTACAAAATAATTGAAGGATTGAGTCAGTTCATGTCATAAAATAAGAAAAAATGTGAAGCTAACTTTGGTCCCATACAAACATGTAACAAGGTAATGACTATTATTTTGTAACAGCTATACTATTGGCAAACTATTACAGATTTATAAGAGCTCTCGGCAGGTGAAATTGAAGCTTAAATTATTAAGAGGTAGATTGTAATTTCGAGAACCATATAAACTAGAACTGAAAGTTTTATCTAAAGTAAACTCGTTCAATGCAAAACAGTTTTAGTGAACGCACAGACTAGAGGCAAATTACAGTAGCACGCAGGGCTTACACTTATTTATTATGTATGCGCAAGTTACGATTAGTAAGATACGTACAAATTACCTACGTTAGAGACATATGATTGTCAGTCTTGGGTTCAGTCCTTGATCACGGGCATCTCGAACTTGTTAGTTTAAAGTATTTTCGTACTAATGCACCGTAATTAAAGCAATCGTCGCGCCGGCGGCAGTAGACGTCGGCCGACGTCAGGTGGTTCAGAAGTGCACGTCGCGCACGTCGGTGGGCGTGGCGGCGTTACTGTGCGCCTTGTCCTGTGTCGGCGGCGGCGTCCAGCCCGCGGCCTCGCGCGTGGTCCCGTTTGGGACAGTCCCGCTGCGCTCCTCGATCATGTTCTGCACCATCTCCTCGATCTGCTCAAGGCAAGTCTGGAGGCAGTCCTGTAACAGGAGTTGAGCGTCAGTACAAAAAGCAATAGGTACATTTATTAGACGTAATATTCAATTTACAATTCTAATGCGTAATCCAGTAGTTTCTAAACATAGACTTAATAAATACGGTAGTAAATAACTGATAGAAACTTACCAAATCGATGCGCGTGAGTTCGTGCAGGCGCGCCAGATGGCCGTCGAGGCCGAGTCCGCGCAGCGCCGCCGCGATGCTGCACGAAGCCAGCGTGCTCGCAGAGTACAACGTAAACTCATAATCTGCAACAAATAAATAACACTCCGTAAATATACAGTAAACTATTCATCAATTCACCAAGCTTAATTGTTACATCAATTAAAATTTCTGTTATTTCAGCGCTCTGATTATTTAATTAAAACGTTGTTTATTAAAACCGCAATAGGATCTGGTACAGTACAGCGGCTAATTTAAAATAAATTTTCCTACAGGGCTTCCTCAATACATTCACAACTGAATGATAAAGTCGGAGGTACATAATGTGTAGCGCAATAGCTTTTCATATAGGCGATGTCCGTAGACGGTGCGAATACGGCGATCGTCGGCGTAGAGGCTAGAGGAGTGGGGCATATCCGGTAAAAGAAATGTTCCTTTCTCTCTCTCGCAGGTTGTCAGTCTCCTGCGGAGAGTGCAGCCTCAAAGGAGCCGGCACTCGCCCTCGCGGCCGCATTCCACAGGCTCGCTCCTTCGCCTCACTTGAATATTTCTCACGGGTTTACTTTGGCAAAACCATTATACCAACATACATCATATATGTGCACATATGTAAGTTGATATTGAACGAACACTGGTTGTACTTCGTATGGAATACCTACACGAACTACAATATCAGACAGGAAAAAGACACAAATTGTAATAATCAACATGAAAACCGATAAATTAAAAGTTACAAGTATAATAGGTTTAGTTTTAGTTTTTCATGGACTCTTCATTATATGTATTACCATTACGTTTTCTACACAAGAACTGTAGATAACATAGCAAGGGTGATATTTTATTCAGTAGCTTATGGCACCTATATCGAACAATGTCGTACCCGTTAATGGCGATCTAATTAATTTTCTACCTAATGTACTTTGGTTTCCTCGTCATAATCGTTAATTTACACAATCAATTGTATCTTTTGCTGTATAGTAACTTTCCAATGACTTCTTTGTTTTTAAACTATGCAGATGCTAATGAAGCAAATTATCTTTCCCATTTAATTATCGTAGCAAAAACTTGAACATTTGTTCTTAAAAAAAAATCAAGACTTAATGTGTATGTATACCTACACCATCTACATGCTATATGTATATTTCAATTTTATCAATATATAGTTATTGAGTTCACCACCATAGCTGCTTGCTTCACTTGATAATACCTATAGCAGGAAAATAATCTGACCTTGCCGACTTATGTAGGTACTAATCCATCTTCAGCTTTAATTCGATAGTTATATTAATAGTAAGCTTTTTCTGACGGTCGAAGGGAATTTTAAAATGTGTTCCCACGCTATACAAGATTGAGATAGGAACCCCAGTTTGGAACCACAAATGCCCACTAACTGGAAGACGCAGACAATACGAGTGAAGCCTACAGGGGCCCTTCATTCATCATTAAGTAGACTCTATTATACCAACCAATGTATGGATATCGAACACTCTTTCAGCTCATTTAAAAGATTTATTTTCATTTTTTTTAATTTGCATGTCGGCGTACCCGAGATAAAGGGAACGGGCAGAGGGAATGAATAAAAAGAGAGAGATGAAACAACGAAAGCGGCCGCTCACTCGGGGTATTTGCATAATCTGATGTTAATCAAACAGCGCAGTACCCGGTACGCGTCAGAGGCGAGCGCTGGCGACTTGCGACAAGCAGCCCCTTTGTCACGAGCGCATCAAGATCAACAGGCACCCTGATAGCGGGTGTGATGACTCCACACTACCTAGACGTCCTAGGTACGGCGCTGCTCGTACAGGACACACACGTAGCGGAAGTGAGGCAGTCCTTATTAGTTGTCACGCGTCTGCTACGTCACGAGCTAATATCACTAATGCACACTTTCTAGAGGAAGTGACGCAGAAACGGTCCCACCGCACTTTGGTGTGTATGTAAATTAATAAAATTGCCTCCTCGTAGACAGCCCGTGGCCAAGTAAGGACGATCTATGCACGGTGATACTTCCGTTTCTCGATGCTGTATCGCTTTAAAAGTTCGTTGCTCGAAAAGTGACGTTAATTATACCTATAATAAATTGACAGCCGAATGCTTAATCGTGAGCTGTTAAAACTTGTTTTCACCATGAGGTGCAATGTTATATCTATAGACAATTTAACCTGGCGATTAACGACGACGACAGTGACATAATGATCATTGTTTGTCCTTGAAAATGAAGTAAATTTAACCTGGCGATTAACGACGACGACAGTGACATAATGATCATTGTTTGTCCTTGAAAATGAAGTACATGTAATGGGTATCGTCGGCAGTCGGTACAGGTACCTCGACTAGTAGCACGCGCAATAGTCGATTCACGAGGTGAACGATCCCACAAGGTCGGACTACTCGTAGGTACCTTTTCGTTTGGAAGTGGACTGAAATGACTCAAAATTTTTACATAATCGACAACTATTCGCAGACACTGGCGTGTTCATTAATTGTTGAAAAACAATTAAAATGCAATGCCATAACGCTCAAAAAGGCTGTGACGCCTAGTCTAGTAGTATTTACTTGAATATTTAATCGATTTATCTATAATAATCGGGCATAGCTAGTGTGGAGACACTACACGCGGCATTCATTGCCCACCGGAACAAATAACGCGCGGCCCCCGCGACAACGTCGGCGACGATTGCTATCCGATGTGAAGCGCTCACTTGTGAAAGAAAACGTCGACGCTGATAAGATACCTGTCGCACGCAATGTAAGCTGGCGTCACACCTCGCATAGAACGCAACTAACTTCCTATTTCTCGGCATTTCTGTACACAGACATGCAAAATATAACCCTGAACGAGGAGACAAAAGTTTTAAAATAAAACTAGTATGTATAAGTTATCATCATCATCGGAAAAGGCCGACGAGAGTTATCAGCATTAAAATAACCCATTACAAATTTAATATCCCGACGAGTTATGTTTCAAGAGTAAATTGTGCCATTCAAATAATGATACATAATGCGGGCTCGCTCGATACCTCGAAACGTCAAGTCTACGGGATCTCGCCGCTGGAGGCTGGAGGGTAGTACTAGTATTCTGTAATCGGTGGCAGTACACACTACGCAACGTTACACATACGTTTTTTATATAGAAATAAACTGGTGTATTATTCACAATCCATCAAGGATAATGAGCCTTTTGTAGTTCTCATTTTATGGTGACATGAGTAAGTAGTTTCAGATCATCAATATTTCATAATATGTAATGTTGAGCACTCGATCGACTGCATTACCGGAGAAGATTTCATTCGCCTAGGACTCACAAGTGAGATGATATCCGAGAAGCAAGTAAAATAAAAGAGCTGGAGCGTGAACTTCTTGAACAAAAAACAATACGACAGCGGCGGCGAACAACAAAAACCGTTGCACAAAAACATATGATCCCATGAGGGTAGCGGGGGGTGGCGGCTGCGCGGGGGACGGAGTCTCGAGGCGTGCTGGAATGCGCTCAGGCGAGCGGCGTGGGAGGCGCCGGCGCGGCCGCAGCCAGGACACACACAGGCCGCCCTCGCCCTCGCGCCCTCGCCGCGCATAGCCCTCACTGTAAACAAACCTATTCACATCTCGCTACGCTCTCTGCTAGCCGCCGGCGAACGATAACCATCTTCTCCACTAATAAATTGACCTACACCAAGAACACCATAACCTAACCATTCTTAGTAATAAATAGGGATTAGATATCCAATTACCCAATAAACAAGTTTATGCTATGCATTCTTGCTTTTGTTAAGTTATAAATAGTTATATACTTAGTCTACGAATTCAAACGTGCACAGCACGCTGTACCCAATGTGGGTACCATTAATCTGTATACTGCATGTTCTTTTTATTCCAAATATTAATTCTGCACTCAACTAAACTTTTGTTCATTCATCTTAGTTTTCTTTGTATTACCTCCGCAGCATAGCAAATAGGCATAATATGTAAATTATGTAGAGCTGTGATAAAAATTGTAAATAGTTGAAATACCAAATGTAAGGGAATTAATCATAATTAATCATATACACATCACTATGGGATATTCTTCGGTTGTGTAAACTTGGGGAAGAAAAATGAATAGAAAGCTGTTTTAATGAAAGTAGAGTGTTCTAAAGTGAAGGTTCACTGACATGTGTCTATAGACCAACGCGGCCCGCAGCGCAAGACGACATTGTCGTGACATGACGTGGTATCTAGATGCTAATTACCCTCTGCCATTGCAAACAAAACGTTACATTCTCATTCAATACAAGTGTACTATCTATGGAAGACATGTCACTGCTACAACCTGACATTGTAAATTAAGTACACACAACCACCCACAATAACCATTTTTACATGAACCTGTCTGAGGCTTTTATCTTAAGTAGCAATTTTTAATAAGGAGGATTAAGTGACCCTTCTGTTGTTAGTGCAGAATTGTTTTGACGGTCGAGTATCAGCTGACATCATCTCTATAGTTATATTTGGGCGCAGGAAGTGTAAGGAATGCGTACCTCTGGCAGCGAGCGAGATGAAAGTCTGTGCATGCCTGTGCACCATCTCTGTGTTGACGAGACCTCGCAGCGGTAGCCGCGAAAGCAGCAGCTGCAGAAAGTCGTGCGCTGTCACTCCCGCCACGTCCCATTTTAACTTCGACAGCACCAGTAGCTCCCAACTCTGTTGACAATGAAATAGCACATTCATGAAATGCTTTATAAATAGACGATTTATCGGTATCATAACACCAGAAAGGTCAATATCGGTGCGCTTGGATAATAAAATAGCATTCCTGTCGCCACATCCGCTGCTATAATCACTAACTCGACGAGTTTTGCTCGACTTCCCGGAACGGAGCGTAGGTAGTCCCCAGTGCTGTGTTGTGCAATCAAATGAACAATGTAACAGTTTTAGTTCATGTTTTGTTTAGTCTCATTCGGAAACAAAATTATTTACGTGCCAACCATCAGTCATTGCATTGGCAAATTTAACATAGGTACATTATACATATGCCGTGTCTTTAGCAAGATTTGAACTAAAAGGCTGTTGTTCACTTTTGTATTTTAGTAAAAGTTCTGAGTGTACCTACATATATACCTAATAATGTTCACATCGTTAGAGAGATGACGTAAGTGTCATTCTGCCTTGATAACGTAATAATATTAGTGCCTACCTATGTATATGGAGTCCCAAAAATAGAGCTAGCTCTTCTTGAATTCAAACAAATGGCATATCAAAGATGACAAACCTGTTCAACTTTATCAAGTCGTTATCTTTCGAGAACCAAGCTACAGTTGACCTAGATTGAAAACAACTTTGTCATATCAAACTTGACGTATGAAGTTTAAAAAAATCATGCTAAATCTATATGAATCTAGTAACGGGGCAGAATATCCCTCATATTTGGACGGCCGTTTCATGAATAAATTGATTATTTTGTGTACGTACAGACTCGTGCATGTACGCGTTGCATGTCCGTTGACAGATAATACTCGATGTTTACTTAACTCAATCGGCGGGGTCGACCGCGGCGGCACGGCTCTTACAACTCACTCGACCGACTATGTTTCTCATTGCGATGAGCTTAGAGTCGGCATTGGGTCAGCAAGGGAAAGCAGTTAGGGCAAATAGATTCTCCGCGTATCATGTTTATGAATGAATGAAGTATCGTCACTGGAAGTCGAATTAAGTCTGTACTGTGTATGTGTGAGTGTGCAACACGATGTTACAATGACGCTATCAGATTTAATAAATAAGTATTAATAGGAACATTTGCCAATGAAGAACAATATTTATAACGCGTTGACACAGAAGCTAAAAAGAGTAGGTGAGTAAAAGCGGCTAGCAACGCCAGTATGCGGGTCGACCGCGAAATGAAAATATTCGCTCTATCGTTTAACTTGCGACTGGTTAAAAGCTCTTCGAAAACAATGCATTCATAAAAACTTCACCGCAAATGTAGATGGAGGAGACGGATACACGAATCCAGTGGATTGGATGTTATTTAAAAAATAATATTTTTATAGGTGTCTACATATGTTCTGAGCCCCTATCAGCTGATCTCGTACATTAGCTGAGCGATTCGTATGTGTACCGGTGTGGGGTGTGTGAACACACAAACACATCTGTGCAGTCGGTCCACCCGAGACGGATGGAATGCAGCTCGTAAAGTTGCAAGCGAGTGTTCATTAGAGTGGCGGAGGCCGGGTGCGGCGGCCGCAGCAGTTATCGAACCACGTTACAGCCAATAAAGCGAGCTATGCAAACAGCCCTCGTTGCCCGCAACACACTCGCTGAATTCCACACTCGGTTCCCATGCTTTATCCAATTTCATCGAACGGTGTGACTGCGCCGCTATTAGAATCAAACAATGAGCTCGGTGTCGCGTGGCCACTAAGCTCATGAGACTAAACAACTTCGGAATTTTCCAGATACGGATGGGAACATGGCTGTATTGGAATATTTATGGGCTATGAACTCACGTCAGCTGCTTTGAGACTTGTAGGTTTAGAGCCTATGACTAGACTAGACTATAGGCTTGAGATATTAGTACTATGTATACCTAATTGGAGACAGTCATCGATGAAAACCTCGAGAGTGCAGTATTGAATACAAAATTTGCTGTGACCGTACAAAACGTGTTAAGCATGTACGATATCGCAATTCTTACGTAAGACATTATAACCATCAGCGCATTCCTGTAAAATGATTATATTGACAGTTAATAAATAAGTCCCGGCGAATGTGCAAAGCGGTAAGGTGGTAATGTGTAGCACTTTATATAATATTAAGATAGTTTAATAAGCTCTTAAAAATAGGTTATAAAACCGGTTATGTTGTATCTTTAACAAGACTGGTGTTTACGTGGATGGTCTGGTGACGGCCCGAGGCAGTACAATGGGCACGACTCGGTTGATCGGCTCCCAGGCCGCGGTCTACATTGCGATACTCCTAACCACAATTTTTTTTTCTTTCCTTGCGAGCATAGGACGTCTGGTTCAACAAGTACCCATTGGAATTTGATTACCGTTGAAGGTACCTTTTAGTGGTGAATTGTAAAATAATAGTAATTGTTGGTCAAACTATAGTCTATACAAATTGAAATATTGGAGCAAGTAGACGAGACATTTCCAGTACAATATGCTAGGAAGTAAGCGACTTATGGGCGTGATGCTATTAAGCGAGTGACACAATTTTCTAACGAGGCGACATCGGCGACGCGACTGCGCGCTGCACCTTCACTCGTGTGCACTCAGGTTATCTGCGCACGCGCTCGTTAACACAATTTCTGTTCTAGTGCTGGTGTTGTCATAGTCATACTACACATGCAGTTAGTTATCAGAGTGACTGATCGTTTTGTGATCAAAACACGAAGGAGTCCGCGGACTGAGGCTAAAAGGAACACAGTGAACCCGATCGGCAGGTCTCATGGTGTTTTCGAGCCGAGAGGAATGCGACAGGTTCTCTGACTTTTCAATAGTTGGGCAAATCAACTTTTTGGTCGCTAGGGACACGAGTTGCTTTACTAACCGTAACCTATTCTGCTTGAGGAACAGCATTTTAACACATAAAGAAAAGACTTGATAGAAAGTTCGTTGTTAGATCTTAGAATATCTAGGGTCCGACATTAGATGATACTAAAAAGAGTTTTAGCAAAGCATGGTTCTTAAAAGTTATAACTTTTAAGACATCCATATCTACAACTAGGAACGACATGTTACATTATTATATTAGTTACCAGTTACAATTTATTAATACAAAAATTATCAGATTGTTATGATATAACGAAACAGTTAACGTGTATGACTGCAAAAATCGTTCTACCAATACCTAGTAAAAATTATATACTTGCACATAATAATGTTTAGGACGTATGTAAGTATAGCTACATGGTAGGCAGTACTCAAGTAGTCGTTTTGTTCTGTCGCATTAGTTCTTAGTTTGCGGGGAAGTTGCATTTGCACCGGAAACAAGCAGCGCCCGCGCCGTGAGATCGGCAAACAACGCGTGTTCGTGCTAATATGCTCATTCCTCATATTCTAAACAATCATTTCCTCTAAGAGATTATAGCATTCCAATATTATTAATAGAACTTGGACAATAAATTTTAACCAAACCATTAAGTATATGTATAAATACCATAAAAGCATAAATGTTATTTAAGTATATTTTATATAAGTATTTATAATGTTCTTTAATGATACTATGTATTTGAATTCCATATTATATTTTTTTCCACTTAACAAGAGCGCCTTCATCCTCTCTCCTATTAAAAATAAACTTACTTTGCTGTGCCCGACAGGGTCCATAATTGATTCGATATTTTAATATACCAATAATTATGTACTCATTATGAAATGCAATCAATTATTGAGTATTAAGTATTGAAAGTTAGTCAGTTATAGGGTACCCCTAATAGCTAGGAAATTCCTTTACTAAAACCCGTACGATCTACACCACAATCAATATAAAATTCATGGTATCGAACTTGATTATGCTTCATTAAAGTTAAATTTTAACCGTAAACGCAATATTGAATAGTCTTTTGACAAACTGGCACCGCGCTCGTAAACTTATACTTCAATTATAATAAACGTTTACAGTGGGAGTGTGGATGTGAGAACGCGCAGGTTTTATGAGCGGCGCGGACGCGGCGAGGGCGCTCGATACCGAGAGCCCCGCATTACAGCCGCTCGGATGCCGTGCTCTTTTTGCTCCAGGTTTGCTCCAGCGCCGCCGCGCCGGCCAACCGGCAACAACCTCAACAATCAAATCTAACCGATTGTTCACTCACACTCCGCGACGACACACGTCGTCAACACACAGTTCTCCACACTCTACAGATCTCTCCGACATTAACAATCGTACAGTAGAAAAACCTCCACAGGTTAATACACTAGCCTCCTTCCCGTAGACATAGATTTAGATAAAAACTTAATTAAGTGGCGCAGACTTCTATTAGACACACTTGGATGAGTGGTTAGAAGATGAGCATTGAGCATATTTTAGTACATTACGTATGTATTATGTGCAGGTACCGTTATTCCGATAATATGCGAAAGATTCCAAAGAATTGATAAGCCGATCATTATAATGGACCGCAATCGGTCGTTTTTTTTCTTTATCGACGCCAAAATTATCACAAAAATGTTTCTGGTTGATTAAATTGAAGCGTCTACGATATTTCGTAGCAGGTCTACGAAAGTGCTACGAAGCCGATTTTACTTGCGATACAGAGATTTGCTTGAATAAAGTTCCAAAATGAGAAATTATCTGTACAAATGTATTCCAAAAATAATTATTTTCAATTGACATTTTTGAGTCAGATATTGAATTTAAAGGTTTACATGCGATAAGAGATTTGCTTGAATAAAGTTGCAAAATGAGAAATTATTTACAACGTTAAACCATGTCTTTGACATTTTTGGGTCAGATATTGAATTTAAAGGTAGGTCGTGCAAGTGTAGTGTACGTAATTATCAATTACTTTTATGTTTATTGAGAATTGTATTGGTTAAATATCGTAAGTATCTGGAACATTTAATGATATATTTAACTGGTATTGGTAGTCATGAACGGCATGACTCAGTGAATTAACATAACGCGTATATTGCAGATGAACATTTGCGGAGACCCACTCACGACTGACGTGTAAAAAATTCAATCGTGAAAAATTAAAAATACCTAGTCAATTTGGATGTGCGATCCATTTACGAGCGTGGTGTCGATCCGACGAGCTTCGTGAGATGAGATTAGGTGAGCGGTCGCGACTTGCGGTGCGTGAGAAAAAATAAGCCGCGTGCTTCGTCTGTAATTGGTCTGATTGAAACGCGAGCCTCGTTCGGCGGTTCTTCCGAGAAGTCCGTCGGCTCGTTAGGGGACACTGTCCGAGGGCAGCCCTCTCCCAGACCGCGGCTGCTCGACCCGGCGCATTCCACGACCACCGCTCGCCATACGCACTTACGGTATGCCGTATAATTGCAATCATTTCGTATGGACGTGTTCCAACGCCCTAATTCAGGGCAAGCGTTGCTACTTGTTATAGAACAATATGTTAAATACTTGCTACGAATAAATCAATACCCAATTGTGAAATTGGCGTTACTAAATACTGGCACAAACTACAAGTGCAGAGCTCGGAATGCACTTGCAGCGCGGGCAGAACGAGTTGTGTATATTATGACGCGCGAAAATGTGGTATGCACTTATTATCTACGGGACGAGCGGCGACGGACGGGGCCCCGACGGGTGGCCGCGCCGCGCCCGAAATGCAGCGCACAGCCACGTAATACGTAATATTAAATGCAAATACCTACTATACTACACATGAAATAATAACGCTCCGCTTCGATTCCAACCGATCTGCCCCACGTCAGGCGCGAAGCTTTACTGTTCGTAACGGTACTGAATTATTGAACTAGATAAGCCAATAAACCTAAATGCCAATGCCCTTTATTAAGATTAGGAAAGTTGTCCATGTGAGTATGGTATTGCTAGATCTACTAGACACTGTACTGCAATACAATGAGTAATGGGTCGCTGAGAAAATGGTACAGAGTGTCAGTGTCGGTACTACGACAGCTGGACAATTAGAACCATAATACCTATTTGTATCGTAACTTTATCCAACTTGATAACTTTTTAAAATCGCAGTTCTGTACGCAAAACTATGATTAGTTGTAACTAAATAAGTATCAAGTTAAATTCAAGTGTTAGAACCTCTACTTAGTAACGAACCTGTTACATAATACATAACGTAATCATTCTGTAAACACGGATGAACGGTTTGTATTTTGCGGTTTGCTGACTATTATTTTATAGAATAAGTGCCAATGTAACGATAAAAGCAAAACAAGGAAAAATATATAATTAAGTTTAGTTAATCAATACACCCGACACCAGTAAGAAACAAAAGCATGGGAACACGAATCGAACTTGACCTTTTTATTTATTTTGAACTCCGACTATTTATAAGAAGCTAGTTATTTATATCTGTAGTGTTTCGTTCAGTCACTGAAATACCATAAGAATGTTGTATTTTTAACTCTATTGGTCAGATACGCAGAGAATACATAGCTAATGTAATTCACATAGCCGACATGACAAAAAATAGGTACGTGATAAGGTCATCAAAAATCACCAAGGCGGATTAGAGCCTACGGTGGTTCATTCCATTAATATAATTGATGTTCCAACATAAAACTGGAATTCCAATCTCTCACGGATGTTCAGAGCGCGAATGATTTAGAAATCAGCGGAGTGAACGACACGAAAGCACCTAGAAGAGCTAACTGCAAAATTGTGCGACGCGTGCGCGATGCAAAAACTCAGCCACACGAAACTGCATGATTAATGATATCAGCTGTTTCCCGAGACGAAGAAAGTTAATTAAATCTTCATATTACTTCATATGGCAGTGCGCGGAACGCCGGACGCATACTCAGTGCTGTTGATGTTACTCGTATCAGCGGAACGCAAGGAACAGATTGATTGAACCGTCAATGACATGGCAGGCGGCACGATGTATTATCATGCGGTGCCGTGATAGCAGCTCACACCTATAGGATTAGAGGATAAACTTATAATAAATACTTACGCATAGGTCGGCGAGCGTGATACTGTTGGCGGTGTAGAAAACTAGGAGTTCGGCGGGCAGAGCCCGCGCGCCAGGCTCGCGCAGTTTAGACGCCAGCAGAAGACAAGCCGTGCCCAGCAGCTGTACTTGGCTCTTGCTGACGGCGCACGTGCTCATGAACCGATCCAAGTACGAGATCGCTAGAGGGAACACCTCCTCCTGGCACCCTTGGTCTTCACATACCTGTTAAATAAAACGACTATTAATATACTAAGAACGGAGTCAAACGGACCAACTAATATGTTTCTTAGAAGCTATGTGCTGGTACCGCACCCAGGCCATTGCTTAGTTTATCATCCGGCATTCCCGATAACCCATATATAAAATGGAAATACACACTTATTGCGATAAATACAGCGCGCGTTACTTTCCTGCAACAGTTAGGTACGTTCCTTATCAACTTTAATGGTTCTTGAACGTATTGGACTAGGGCCGGAACTGTTCGTTTTTGAACTAATAATGGCAAACATTCTACACAACTACTTAATTTAGGGATACAGGTATTACATTAGGCTTCTTGACATTATTGGTAATTTTGTGTCAATGAGATCTGGAAACATTTGATTTTGGAAGCCTAATAAGCAACTCTGGACCATGCGTAACAATAATAGGTAGTTTAATCACTAGGAACACAAAAGTGGTATTTCCTTATTCAGTATTTATAATTAAAACTTCGCAATACTCATACAATTGTTGAACAGAAACTTTACATATACTTGGTTCTGGCTATAGTTATTATGAAGGGTCGAAGTAAAATCAAATCATTTCCATAGGTGTAGGTACCGTAAAATGGAAAGCAGGGAAAAGCGAAAGGGGACAGATCAAAGTAGTCATAAAGTAAGTAGGTACCTACTTAGATTGTTATGAGAGACGGGAGGTTGCAGATTGTTCCCGGCATACTTTCGCACGGTAACGCGACTCGCGAACCGGCATGGATCCAATCGTATCAGCGGCACCGTGAAAACTTGTACCTACGATAACGTACCTATAAGCCGCTTCATACCCCGCTTAGACTCTAACGCTCTAGCTCGCTCATAGGTAATTAACTGTCTCAACCGACTATGTCCTGATTCTTATGAGCTATTTATATCACTATTCTACGTACATTGTACGAGTGCACGAAAAAAGCCCAATAAGGGACAACTCTAAGAACCGAACAGCAGAATGAGATAAATAATTATGTGTTTATGTAAGCACTGTCTTTACATTTGGTAATTGTCGAAGCATAACGAGCGTGGATTTAATGAATGGCCCAGGTGGCTATAAAGCAAAGCGAGAATCGTAAGACCTATTACTGGTTATTTTAGAAATAAGATACCTATAAAGTCGATTTCGCCGGTTTGTGGCCATCCTACGTCGTTTTAACAAACATCGACTTAGGTAGGTACCTATATTATAACAGAATACATCTACAGCGGAATAAAAACGCGATCGAGCGATCGTTATGAAGATAGTGGGAATTACAAAATGTAATAATACGGATTCCGTGAACAATCCTTGGATCGTTATAATAATGCTTTTTGGGTGAGTTTGACGATTAAACATAAAAGTTAATGCGAGCACGTTGGAGATGTCATTGACCCGGCTGACTGTGAGGATCGTTTCGGTCTGCTTGTGCTGAAACGTCGGTATGCGACTAGTTAAGTGCAAGCACGAGTTGAGCCGAGGTAGCGACTGCGCCTGCTGCCATGCGCCGTGCGCGCATGTGCGAGGTGCCGGCCGTACGTCGTGCGTGACGTCAGCCGCCGGCCGGCTCCACGTGGCGACAGACACACTCCTCGATCATCTCAGCACTACTTATATAGTCAACTCTGTCTACAATAATATCTCCTGCGACTACTAATAGTCTACTATACTATAGGATAATAACGACATCCGCAACTTAAGCGAGTAAACTTTACTACCTACTACTACTAGTTATATCCTACTAACTGAATAAGCAAAGACCATAATAAATTACACGTCATGTAGGCCACTGAATACGAACAATGACGTTGGTGTGCGCGCTAGTAATTATTTATATGTACATATACAAGCAAAGATAAGTGCGCCAGCGGAGCGTCAGCTGTGTGCGTGTCAAAATCAGCTGATTATTCAAATAGAACGAACGGAGTCGCATCGGTCGGCGACCGCGCCCGCCCGCGCTGCCCACCGCCGGGGCCCCTCGCACTCACCGCACTGCGCACGCTACCTACTACTTACTCAGCTAAGTACCTACAAGTTTCATGCTTACAACTTGCACCAACAAACTAATCTTCAATATTAACAATCACTGATCATGTTCTCGATATATTCACGACGAGTAAATGTAGACAGTTATTGTTATTCTTATAAGATTCTAACATGTATAACGAAACAGTGATCAGCTGTTCGTGTAAACAAAGTCGTAAACGTCCAGCTTAGAAATAGCTGCGTAATCGCTTGAAGTATTTCATGAACACCATCCTGCAACAACACAAATGCAACACTCTTCCACTACTCTAACATGAAGGTACTGTCTCCGAGGAGTCACAGAAGCGACGTGAGGGAGGTGAGGGGGCCCGTCAGCAGGCAGTGGCTAGAGCATACGAGGGCCACTGGTGCCGCCGGCGACGGCAGGGCAGTACCTACACGTGGCCGGAAAACGAGACAAAATGGCGATCGTTCGGGTTGCGATGGAGCGGTGTGGGTGCGGCATGCGCGCGGGTGCGCTCACCTCTAGCATCCACTCGGCGACCAGGCGGCGCATGTGCGGCGTGACCTCGAGCTGCACGGTACCGAAGTAGTTGGCGGTGACGGCGTAGCGCTCCTCAGTCCGCAGCAGGTTGTCGAGCACGCGGCGGCGCAGCAGCACCGGGTCGGGAGCGGCGGCGCGGTGCGAGCGCGGTGCCGGCGCGCGCGCGCTGTCGCTGCTCTCGGGGCTCACCCGCTCCGCACACAGCAGCTCCATGGTACACCGCACTGCGGCTTATTTACAGCTCGTGTCGCGGCCGGTGTCGTCGTATTGTGACAGCTGATCGTGCGCGAGCGGCCGGCGTGGAGCGATGCGCGGTGTGTTGCGACCACAGCGAGTGCGTGAGTCGCAGTGAGCAGCCGGTAAGCGCCTCGCCGCCGAACATATGATCGGAGCGGCGCGGGGGCAGCTCGCGGGAGGGGCGGGGCCCGTGAGGCCCGCACGCAGGTTTCTCCTATTCGACGTTCAAATAATAATACATAACATGTTTTCTTGCTCGCTCACGCTCTGAAGTGCTTCTCTCACTCGATCTCGATTCTTGCTTCTCATTCTACTAGGTACTTACGTATCTACTTACTTACAATACATATAAGATGAATTCCGCGGATTGAACACCTACGAATAGGTACTTACCTAATAGCATAGTAAAATAAGTAGATACCTACTAACCCCTTCTGAAAATTTTCAGAAGACATACTTATCTACTTAGGTGCAAATTGTGTTGTTTATTTCGTATCATTTAACAGTATGCACTTGACTTGTGCAGCAATGTAATCACAGCATAACATCGGTGGCCGGAGAGGCGGCCGGCGCAGGAGCCGGCGGCCAGTGAACTTTTCACATCGCCTAGGTTAGGGCGGCCTACAGTCTGTCACCGGCTCACCACACCGTGCAGTGTATTAAGTTCAGCTAGCGTAGCGTAGCTAACTTATAGTTATAGGTTCATTAAATTTCAAAATAGAAATGTCCAAAATACAACCTGTCGATAAGAATGATTAACTTACTTACCTTTAATAAAAACTCCTAATTTGTTTGTAACTAAGTAGGTTTATGTACATGTACATTAAGCATACGACAGCAGATCAAGCTACTACAATTTGTCAGATTTTTTCTGACTTCCAAGTTGTACCTAACCGTCGTGAAAATACCGTTACATGGTTATCATATATAATTTTTACATCTTAGGTAACTTATGTTCATACATATATTACTAGCTGCGTACCGCGATTTCACCCGCGTAGGTTTCGAACTTTCGATATTTTTATTTTAATATGCTCGCTCCTTTTGGTCGCAGCGTGATGTTATATAGCCTAAAGCCTTCTTGGATTAGTGGGCTATCCAACGCTAACGCAAAAAGAATTTTTCAAATCGGACCAGTAGTTTCTGAGTTTAGCGCGTTCAAACAAACAAACTCTTCAGCTTTTTATATTAGTAATACTTAGTTAATAGATTATAAATAAATTAAATTGTTTGATTTTATTGTCAACATAATCATAGTATTCATAGTGCAGCCCTATGATAAGAATAAGACTTCCTATGTGTTGCTAACATGTATAATCAAATCATCATTTATTTCGAGTAACACTGACTCATATACAATTAATACACACATAGTTACATTACACATACAACACTGAATCTATATCTATACTAATATATAAAGCTGAAGAGTTTGTTTGTTTGTTTGTGCGCGCTAATCTCAGGAACTACTGGTCCGATTTGAAAAATTCTTTTTGCGTTGGATAGCCTATTAATCCAGGAAGGCTTTAGGCTATATAACATCCCGCTATGACCAATAGGAGCAGAGCAGTAACAAAAAATGTTGCGAAAACGGGAGCTAACGCAGCCGTATATATTGCCAATAGGAGCTGAGCATGACTAATTCCACGCGAACGAAGTCGCTGGCGGCCGCTAGTCTAAAAATACAACACATTAAAAAAAAAATACAACTTTTTCAAAATATAAGTATGTATTATACATTTAAAGGTATGAATGAAAGTAGCAATATCCGTCAAAATCTGATCAGACTCAGATTGAATTGCGAAGAACGAATGTATCGTGAAAGTGCTTGAAAACTGTTCCTTCAATAACAATACAAAGTTCCGATCGCCTTCAGCATTTGGGAGTTGAGATTTCCTCGAACCTAAACTTTGGGCGGTTCATTGGGTCCAAAGCCAAGGTGGCTGCCAGGAAACTTGGCGTTATCGCAAAGGTCCGGCGGCACTTCACACCAAGGCAGCTTCTAATGTTGTACAAAGCACAAGTCCGCTCGTTTGTGGAGTACTGCAGCCACATTTGGGCTGATGCTGCAAAATGTCACCTAGCTACCAAGTCCGTTCGTTTGTGGAGTACTGCAGCCACATTTAGGCTGGCGCTGCAAAATGTCACCTGACTACTTTGGTATCAGTGCAGAGAAGTGCGATGAGGATGATTAGCGACCCAGATTTAACTAAGAACAGTCTCCAAAGCCTGGAGTACAGGCGCAGAGTAGCCAGCCTTTCGGTGTTCTATAGGGAATTGCATGATTTAATTCCCCCATCTCCGTTCCTCCATCGGACGACCCATCGTACAGCGACTTTCCACCCTTACGTTGTTAACACCACTACGATCCGGACGTTTGCCTTTTCTTTTATACCCAGCGTTTTGCCTCTTCTTTTATACCGCGTACATCGAGGGACTGAATTAATTTGCCAGCGGCGGTGTTTCCGTCGGACTACAATTTAACCCTCTTATTCATAGTCTTCAAGGTTAGAGTGAATAGGCTCTTAATAAACTAGTGCGCTTTACAATCAACGATTGCTTCACTGTTTACCATCAGGCGGGATTGCGGTCAAGCACAAGTTTATAATTTACTAGCTTTCCGCCCGCGGCTTCGCCCGCGTGGAATTCGGTTATATCTTTTTTTTTTTTTTTTAAATATTATAAACCAGCGCTTGACCGCAATCCTGCCTGATGGTAAGCAGTGACGCAATCGTTGATGGTAAAGCGCACTAGTTTATTAAGAGCCTATTCACTCTAGCCTTGAAGACACTCAAATTGTAGTCCGACGGAAACACCGCCGCGGGCAAATTGTTCCAGTCCCTCGATGTACGCGGTATAAAGGAGGAGGCGAAACGCTTCGTCCGGATCGTACTGGTGTTAACAACGTAAGGGTGGAAACCAGCCGTACGACGGGTCGTCCGCTGGTGGAACGGAGATGGGGGAATTAAATCATGCAATTCCCTCGCACACTCCCCGAAATGCATCCTATAGAACACCGAAAGGCTGGCTACTCTACGCCTGTGCTCTAGGCTTTGGAGACCAACTCGAGTTAGATCAGGGTCACCAATCAGCCTCTTTGCACGTCTCTCCACTGAATCCAAAGTGGCCAGGTGACACTTGGCATATCGCGCTTTTTATTTTCCCTCGGATTTCCCTCGGGAACATCAATTTTTTTTTTTCAATAAAAGGTAGCCTATGTCCTTTCTCAGGGTCTAAGCATTGTCTGTGCCAAATTTCATCAAAATCGGTTGAGAGGTTTAAGCGGGAAAGCGTAACAGACAGGCAGAGTTACTTTCACATTTATAATATTAGTATGTATTAACAAAAACAAAAGCTCTTGCTTGCGGCTTCGTCTGCCATCCAAGATAAAAAGCAGCCTATTTCCAGATCATGGTCTATATACCCATTTGGCATTCAAGTCCGTCTAGCCGTTTTAATTTCTACCCAACTTACTTTTTTTTTGTTCATAAGAACCTTCTCCTGACAATAAATGAATAAAAAAAAATTAGGTACCTAGCGAAATTGTTCCATATCTTAACTTGCGATGCATGATCAAGGGAAATAGAGATTCATTTTTGTATCATCATCATCATCATCATCATCATCATCATCAACCTTTTGTTTTCTCGTCCCACTGCTGGGCACAGGTCTCCTCTCATACAGAGAAGGATTGAGCGTAATCACCACGCTTGCTCAATGCGGGTCCAGTTAAAGTCCAGGTTTCCTCCAGATGTTTTCCTTCACCTTTTAATCAGTCATTGGTGTCCAAGATATAACTTAGAAAAGTTACATTGGTACTTGCCTGACCTGGAATCGAACCCGCACACTCATACTTGAGAGGCTGATGTTTTAAGCACTAGGCCACCACGAGCATTTTTGTATAGAATATGTCAACAACCATTTGGATGCGATGTGTCTTTTATCTGTTCTGTGGAAGTGTCCGTGCTTGGGGGAAGCATCTCCAACAGTACCAATATCTTCGGGTCGAAATGATGAAGATATCATCTTCTATATTGTACCTACTGCATAAACTTTAGGTGAGATCGGCGAGGATTATTTGCAGTTGGGCTTACTGACAATGCGATGTGATATTCTATGCGATGCTCTATTTCATCTACTTATATATTTATTTATTCATTAAAATTATTTATAGCATTAGCTTAAAAGAGTAAGATGTAACCGGGGTCGTCGGATACAGTTGAAGGTTACTAAGATGGATGAAGAAAACTGATGGATGTAAGTATCCGAATTAAATTAAAGATAAATACTGTTCGTTTTCTATTAATTAATTAAATTATATTTTACTAGCTTTCCGTCCGCGGCTTGGCGTTGAGTTCGGTTATATTGCTCTTTTTAGATTTCCCTCGGGAATATAAATTTTTTCCGGGATAAAAAGATTCTATTATTCCTATTATTTCCCGATCCTATTATTTAATCCGGTCTTCTAACTTTACGCCTGCAAAATTTCAAAGCAATCGGTTCAGTATAGTTACGGCGTGAAAGCGGAATAAACAAACTCACTTTCCCATCCATTCATACTAATCCATACTAATATTATAAATGCGAAAGTAACTCTGTCTGTCTGTCTGTCTGTCTGTCTGTTACGCTTTCCCGCTTAAACCTCTCAACCGATTTTGATGAAATTTGGCACAGACAATCTTTGGACCCTGAGAAAGAACATAGGCTACCTTTTATCCCGGAAAAATATGATTTTCCCGAGGGAAATCTAAAAAGCACGATATAACCGAACTCCACGCGGGCGAAGCCGCGGGCGGAAAGCTAGTACTTAATATTATAAATGCGAAAGTAACTCTGTCTGTCTGTCTGTTACGCTTTCCCGCTTAAACTTCTCAAACGATTTTGATGAAATTTGGCACAGACAATCTTTAGAACCTGAGAAAAAACATAGGCTACCTTTTATCCCGGAAAAAATTGATGTTCCCGAGGGAAATCTAAAAAGCGCGATATAACCGAACTCCACGCGGGCGGAGCCGCGAGAGGAAATCTAGTTTATAATATTAGTAAGATAATCTATACTTTTTTAATTAATTTTTTTTTTTCGAAAAAGTCTAAGTATCGGTTTCTTACTAAATTTCATCTATATCCGATGACTCTGATTACCACTGATCGGGACAGATATGTTGTAACAGTTTCCTCACCATTAGGAACTTAAGATCACTGACTTGTAAAACTCTTCTCTCCACCTGACTGCAACGTCCACGCGATGAACGGCGAATGTGGCCATACAAGTCAGCATATTAGGATAAGGTGCGTCACTTCTTTGCGTCTTATCGAAGTCTTAAGTGGGATTGGTTATCAAAAACCGTATTTCGCGTGTTTCAACTATTTTCGCGTAACTTAATCGACCAAAAAACTGTAACTTCAGTCACAGTCTTATGACATAACTAACCAATAAATGTAACTGAAAAATAGTGATTTCTATGTTCTCATATCTCCTTCTACATACATAAAATCAAGAATTATTAACATAAAGAGCTAAAGAGCTCCCTCGAAATAATCCAGCGAGAGTTACAGTATTTTGGATTGACACGCCAGATCACCTGTAACCACAGAAATCGTAATATGACTTGTTATTACTATTTCTGTGCATGTAACATATTTTCTTTTTCCTCTGAATTATACCTAGGTAGGAATATTTGATTTGATACATATTTTTTTAAATAATTTTAAACTAGGTACGTAGTGATGCAACCACTGATAGTAAAGCGCGCTATTTTATTAAGCCTATTTACTTACTTAAAAATCTTAGTACCTAAATAGGAAGGAAGACGGTAGTTGAACGAGGTGATGCAATGTTAAACCCAACAACACGACCAATGATGCTGCGCCAGAGGGAGATTGATCTGGAGACCCTCCACGATCAAACTCCCGACACAACAGCATTTGGCGCATTGTACCCGGCTTCACCAGACATCATGCCGGAACACGACGAATCGCTTGGCGGCAAGACTTTTTCAGGTGGGTCCACTTCTGCCGGCAGCCGATATTATGGCATAAGGACCACCGAGCACATATGATTGAAATACCATTCTTCGAAGTCAAAATTAGGTAGGAATACGACCCTGACGTCTAAGCATGAAATCCGTAGTTTCGGCCGAAATTACGGAAGATTCTTACTCTGCGTCCCATTCAGACTTAAGATTAGTGTACAAGTACCTACTACATAATAATTTTGTAGTTTTTCCTACTTATTCTGTACCCATATTGTGTACATTTGTAGACCATTATCAGTTATCAACAGTTCATGGAACTGTTGCTAGACAGAATTTGGGGAAGTCCCCCAATTCCTGCGCATTCCCACCTACTACAAGTACACCCGCACACAATTTAGCGATAATAATATACCTACGTAACTTGGCGGATGTTACAAGAATAATAAATATTTATGTAAAGGGATTATTTATATCAAAACAAGTAATTTAAAAGCACAGAAAGACAGAATCTAGATATTACCAACTTAACAAAAATTTGATGTTTGCAAGAACCCGAAGATAATTTGTTTTCATTCATGTAATATTAATAGGTTAGTAAGAAGTATTCGACACGCGATTAGGTAAACTGCAGTATGGCTGTATTCAGAATATTTTGATTATATACGTAGACCATCAATAAGAACACTTAACATTGTTTAAATAAAAGACTTGAAGTTATTTCAGCACGCAGCTTTTGACTAATATATTGCATTTCATGTCTTTTTTTAATTATTATTCTTTATTATTTGGATTGTGCATTTTATTTGTGCGAAATAAACAATTTGCTTTTCTTTTTTTATCAGCATTAACAGCCTATCGTGGCCTGTTGTGGTGGCCTAGTGGTTAAAACACCAACCTTTCAAGTATGAGTGTGCGGGTGTAACTTTTCTAAAGTTATATAATATATACTTGCTAAATATATCTTGGACAGCTATGACCGATTACAAGGTGAAGGAAAACATCTTGAAGAAACCTGGACTTTAAAGAGTCTGAAATCGCCGGGCAAGCGTTGTGATTACGCTCAATCCTTCTCTGTATGAGAGGTGACATGTGCCCAGCAGTGGGACGATAAAAGGATTGAATAAATAAAATAAAATAACAACCTATAGTCGTCCAAGTCTGCTGGATATAAGCCTCTCCTGTTGTACGCCATTCAACTTTATTTTTAGTCACTCTCATCCAGCGACTACCAGCCATCCTACGAATATAGTTACTCCACCTAGCCTAAGAGCGTCCCACCTTGGCGTTTCACCAATTCCCGGTCTCTTCTCAAGAAATCATCTACCCCAACGGTTTTCGGTTCTACGGCTAATATAGCCGGCCCATTGCCACTTCAGTTTCCTTATTATGTGAACCATGTTGACAAATTTAATTCTCGGCCGTAGTTAGATAAACTTTAACAATTAAATTCGACTTTCCGTAACTTTAACCCCCTTATTCATAAACGCTGCTTAAAGTTAACTAGTGATTATTTTATTTTTATTTATTTATTTGGACTTCTAACAGAGAAAACACCTTAAATGCTAGAAAATAACAGGATATGGCCTTGTGCTTCTCCACTTATAAGAAGTCACAGCATGCAAATAATAATATAACAGTAAGAACACAAATTGTTGACGTTGTATCAAATTAAATTAACAACAATGTTATATAAAATTAGGTTTTAAGGCAATGTCATATTAATTAAATTTTAAGACAATGTTACATTTAACTAAATTTTAAGACAGTGACAACAAAATTATATTAGATAATGGAATTACAAAAATACAAAATTATATTAAATTAAAATTAATTGTTTGACAATAAATTAAACATTAAATATTTAAAGTTCATACAAATCTTACTGCGGTTCCTGCGCATGTCTACATATTATGTCTTTGAAGTTTTCAAAAATTAGAGATTTGCGATTATTTAAACATACATTTTAGACGTTTGCATGGAACTTAACTTTAATCATAATGATGAATAAACCCCATAAACACTGTGGTGTTTATTCATAATGATAGATGAGTAAAGTTAAGTTACGTTAAAAGGTCCAAAATCTATGATTAAAAATCGTTAATCACTCCTTAACTTTAAGCAGCGTTTATGAATAAGGGGGCATATCTGCTAAGGAAGTGGGAACATATATGACAGCCTCCGTGGCGTAGCGGTAGCGAACGCGGCCGTTGCGAAAGGAGGCGCGGGTTCCCCGCACAGTGCAAATATTTGTATGCATGAATATGAATATTTGCACTGGTCTGGTCGTACCTCGGAAAGCACGTTAAGCCGTTGGTCCCGGTTGCCATATGAACACCTAGTGGCAGTCATTATGGGTTGGTTGGAGCCCTCAAAAGTCTAACAATTGGTCTAACTGCAATGCTTAGATATCGCCTTCGGGTTGTGAAGGTCAGACAGCAGTCGCTTCACGGCAGTTAGGACTGGTAAAGCGGACCCCAGACTCCAATGCTGAAAGGCTACGGATGCGACTGGGATTAACGCTGATATGATAATGATGATGATCTGCTAAGGAAATGGGAACATGCTTCATAATAAATTCTCCTTTCGTGGGAGATCAAATAAAATTAGCAGGTAGGAATATAGCTCTTCTTCTTTTAGGAACGTAACAAGTACATATATTACAATAGTGATTATTTTGTTAATTATTTCTGGTTGGATTACTACTTTCGCCACATTATTAATAATTGAAACGCCTCGTAAAACTTTAAAAAGTCGTAAAACTCAGTTAAATACGGTATTTCAACATTACGCTTTTATTAAGACTTTATCATCACTACATAGTATAAAACAAAGTCCCTTTCTCTTTCCGTATCATGTCCATAGGTATGATTAAATCTATGTATAATACTCCGCAACGGATTTTGATACAGTTTTTTTAAAATAGATAGGGTGAGGTTTTTATGTGTATTTATCCATTAAATAATGGAGAAATGCTATTATTTTTAAGGTTTCTAATAGATGTCGTAATGTTATTACATTTTTTCCGCGTTTGCAGTGAAACGCAGGCTGAACGAGATTTATCAAAATAATGTACACATTGAAAAGGTCTACAGAAAAGTCCGCGATGGTATATGTCTATCTTTTATGGATATCCCAAAATAACATTTTTTTGTCATTTACTTTTTACGACAACATTGTCTAATTTTCGAAGCAATTTTAACCAATGCAGCATTAATCCTTATCCAATTAAATATCTTAAATACATTGTTGATTTAATATAGATCTATATCGCTCTTTGTAGCATATGATTTAAATGAATATTTTCGAAGATATTACAGATTTAAAAAATTGCGGGGCGTCGCGTTTGCGGGGTTACCGACCGGCCGGGGCGGAAAGCGGAGGGCCGCTATATTTTTTATACAACGTTCACAGTTTTTCTGTAGTGTATTTAGTATCAGCATTGCACCCGTGCGAAACCGGGGCTGGTTGCTAGTTTTAAATAAAATAGATAGGCAGACATTTTATACAGAGACTAGGGTAAGTATTTATAAAAGAGCGTTTTAAGTTTTGTTCAAATGATTTTAGGTTTCGAACCCCAAAATTGATAGATATACTACAAAATATTTAATCAATTTTGCCAGACGGCTTTTTTTTTTAACTGTAGGTACTAAGTTAACATACACCGGTTAACTTCATTGTTCAAGTATGAAAGCAAAAAAGTTGTGTGCGCTTACGCAACGCACAGGTATGTAGATGAAAACTTACAAGTGACCTGGATTCCTGCATAAAGCGTGGAAATGGAGCGGAAAATGCGTACATATCAGTCGTCAGATTGTATTCGCATTATCATGGAAGGAATGTAAATAAGAAAAATATATTTTTCTACGGCACAGAAGTTTCTTCCGGCATCAAATTTTAAACCTTAGATTTTAGATAATCTGAAATTAAAAGAGATCGGAATATATCTGAAATTTACCAGTCACTGGTTTTTTGCCGGTATGGCTTACTGCAGCCACGTTTTAAACTTTTCTTAAGTAGGTACCTAAATAGAATTCAATTTAAGCAATGAGGTTTTAGTCTACGAATGTTAATGTCTTGTTTGTGTTATTCGCCTTAGCCGTCAACGTCCATTTCTCGGAGAACGTGTTTATAATATCTGGCAGCTAATTACTGAATAACGTAGTGATCGATTGTCGATTTGTTCTCATTGTTGTTGAATGTCAACGGCCATATAAAATCACTTGCTTATGGCAATAGCAGCGGGTCGATCAACTCCTTCGCGGGTTTTTTGCTTATTCAAATCCGAGGTGCACGCAGGCGCAGGGCTTGGTGCACAGGAAGTGCGCTATAACCGCGCGTCATTAATCACCGACTAGCCGGCTTCCTTCACTCCGCTTGGCCAATATGAGGGCGACACTTTTAATGTTTCGCGTATTTTTAATTTTTATTGCGTACGCCTCGCGGTAATTTCTTTCTGTGGTCGACACTCAACAGCTTCAGCACTAAGATAACTCGCTCGTAAAAAGTTACTCAACTTTTTTGAAATGTGTCAATTGTAACGATTTACTTTACAATCTGGAAGGGAGACACCATCAGTGGGCAGCAACTCTTCTAGAAATTTGACCGGATACGCGCTTAGTTTCCTTACTTGTATTGAAATGAGCTTGAGCGCAAACAATGAACAGAATTCCAAAACATGGCAATAATATGGAATGCTTAGTGCGAGTGGGACATCACTCTTTCTTGGAACCACGACACTGCGTAATGGAACGCGGTAAAATGGAATGCACCCGGCACCGTTGATCGGTCGAAACGAACACTCTTTACTAAAAGTAATAAGTTATTAGAGAATATCTTTTTCAAATCACACGTACAAAATGATAAGGATATCATTATTTACTTGCATTGATCAATTAATCTGTTATTATATCGCATACATTTAATTTCACGGTGTAAGCTCGAAGATAAGTTGTCTCTGTACGAAGCTGTCATAAAATAAATGTTCGGTTGGGAGTTATAATATAAACTAGCTTTCCGCCCGCGGCTTCACCCGCGTGAAGTTCGGTTATATCGCGCTTTTTGGGTTTCCCTAGGGAATATCAAATTTTTCAGGAATAAATGGTAGCCTATGTCCTTTCTCAGGGTCTAAAGATTGTCTGTGCCAAATTTCATCAAAATCGGTTGAGAAAGCGCGAGAAAGCGTAACAGACAGACAGAGACAGACATACAGACAGACAGAGTTACTTTCGCATTTATAATATTAGTATGGATAATTATACATATAAACTTTATTTTATATTAATTGATTTCCTATCTATGGTTGAGGACTTCGTTATAACCATGACTGACGAAGAAAGACGTTGATCTTGATTGTTAATCAACATTTCTAAACGCTTTGTTTTTTTTTAAATAATTATAAACTAGAGCTTGACTCCAATCCTGATGGCAAGCAGTGATGCAATAGTTGATGGTAAAGCGCGCTAGTTTATTAAACCTATTCACTTAAAAAAGGAAGACGGCAGTTGAGTAAGGTGATGCAATGTTAAAACCAACAACACGACCAACGATGCTGCACCAGAGGGAGATTGATCTTGAGACCCTCCAGGACCAAACTCCCGACACAACAACATTTGGCACATCGTATCCGAACATATCGCAACACAACTGCTCAGACCCGTCCTCCGTACGGCTTCACCAGACATCATGCCGGAACACGACGAATCGCTTTTCGGCAAGACTTTGTCTGATGGGTGGTATTTGTTGCCGCCAGCCGATATTAAGGCCTACCACCGAGTAGTTTGTTTTCCTAATAACATCATATTCCAATTAAGGAAAAACACAAATATTAAATCTGTTTGTTGTTGAGTTTGTGTGTTTGAATCTGATCACTGATCTCTAAGCTGATCAACATAGCCTTTAGAGAATAAAATAGAATGACCTAAAATACTTACTTAACCCGCATTACCAGCTTTTAGGCTTCCACCACTTTGTCTTTGTGAAATTTCTTCTAACCCTGACCCCATTTGCTTGGCTACTAAGGACCGATAGCGATAGGCTATCGCTAGGGACCTTAGAAGTGATGGATACCTAGAAGCTAGTAATGAATATGTATTTAAGTAAGTGTTTATCCCCACTAAGCTTCCTCAAGTTCAACAGCCAGTCAACACAAAAGCACTAGGCGCTTATAGTATAACAGTTATTAAAATATCAATCAGCCTTACCACAACCATTATTTGTTTAGATTTTATTATAATTAAATTCTCGAAACAGATCAGTTATTATAAGTAGGTATAATTAACGAATATATACCACTAGTCTGTATGAGTTAAAGTTTTGAAACTACACCTATCCAAGTAAATACTAGCCTAGTTGATAAGGATAGCATAAATAATAAAAAAGGCCTTGCCTGTTGATTAGAGAAAGAGAAATTTGAATTTGAGAAATAATTTTTTGACGTTGTTCGAAAGCTGCGGAGGAAGATCTAGGCGTTATTGCAATACAGAACTTAATGTTATCTAACGGATTTCCTTCAAGATTCATAATCATTAATTTCATTGCTTTTAACAAAACCTCGTGTATTATTAGCACATATATGTAGCTGAGATCAGCTCTCAGCTTGAGTTCAAAAACTCTGAAGAACTTGTTGAATTTGACTTCGGCTTTGATTAAGGTGTTAGGTAATAGCAAATGTGATACAGTTGGTATTAGATTTACCCAGTGTTATTACCTACTTAGCCATCTTAATATCTCTTTACTATTTACCTGTATATGTTGACAGTCAAACAAGTGAAGTCACTTATTTTGAGAGGCCTGAACTAAGAAGGCCAAACATTAAAATACAATAAAATTGAGTAATAAAGTCCCTCATAATAAGTGAGATGAAAGTTTGGGAACTTGGAAGCGTGGAAGCACTTTCTGGAGGAATCATTTCCGTCGCGTCGTTCCGCTCAGATGTTCACGCTCACGGTAGAGGAGCACGGACCTCAAAATCACAATAAAACACGTCTGTACCCACAGTGTTTTTCTCAGTAGGTAACAGTTTGACAAGTACGCCCAAGTTTTTTTGGTAACCAGTCACAATAAAAGTTCCGTCATTGGCTTTAGAAATCTTGTTTTCCTGAAGTTTTTACATTGTGCGCGGGAGTCTCGTGATTTGGATTCATTCTGTATCCGATCTAATGGTTTGCTTAGAGACGGGTTTTTTGTATTGTACTAAATTGACTATTTTATACTAGCAGTTTTTAGAACTTTTAAAACCGCTTTGGAAAAAAAAGAGTGGAAATACGTACATACATACTTAAGTTACTAAATTACTTTAGGATTTTTAGCAGTCTGAACTTATATAGATATCAAAGCTAAAAGTCGCTTGGTACCTATTTCGTAGCCAACATGGCCGTTGTTCAGAAAAAGTACTTCAAACAAATATGCATACAAAACTAACGCGTTGATTGTACACATTAACGTTTTTATTCCATTAGCATATACCTACCTACCATTATCAATAAAGTAGATTAGATAACCACAACGCTACGAAACCTAAAAAAGCTAAAAGGCTACGGGTAGAAACGTAACGTGCAATTTTAACATGTCCAGAGGCCAGAAATCAACACGCTTGATTTGTTGTTTGTTCCAATTTATTGATCAAAGGCCCGAAACGTTGTGACAGGTTTTGCGGCACGCAAACCACCGCTTGTATTGACGTTTGAAAGATAAAATTTACTAAGCGACATAGGGCTAAATTCACAGGGGAACGGTTGTAGAATGATTACAAGAATTAATATGATATACTGAAAATTTAACCTTTAAACAGTTCTCCTTTAAAGTCAATCCAAACGTCGCTTTGTCATTAAAATGCCTTTGCTTATTTTAAAATATCTCACCGCCAAGAATTATCCAAAGATTAATAACTCCGAATAATAAACAACTTACGCCATAATACGTTTCCGTGGATCTCAATGTTCTGCTTGGGCTAGTACAGTCGGCTACATAGACCGCAAGACACTCGATCAAAGCGTAGCGACTATTTTATTTTCCCATCGGAAACTGTGGGTCCACTACGAAAGTAAAACTTAACAGCTTTTTTTAGACGTTATGGTCTTAGATACTTTTTGTATAAAGATCGTTACTTTAATTACATATAATTAATTAATCAAGAAACAACTTGTAAACGTTTTCTTTGGCTTCCCAGCCAATTAAATTTTGGCAATCGCATCGAATTTTTTTGTGAAGAAATCTTTTGTGATTATGTAGATCATCCATTTATCTTTCAGTTTTTTATTTCAGCACAGGACATACTCGTTTATAGTCTGCAAAACCGCCTTTGTTCTTTACTTCCGGGTGAAAATGGACTTATATTCGCAATTGTAGTACCTAGATAGGTTCTGTAATGGGTCTCCATTAGTGGGCCTCTTTGGAAACGTTTCTTCACGGCTGTTGGTAGGGCAGTCATGGCCGAATTGTAAAAAAGCGACTAGAGACAGCGGCGTGCGTTGACCTGGTAATGTTTACTGTCCTTGATCGGCGCGGACGGCGGCGTCCGGAGTGACGTCACCGCGGAGGTGCTGATGGGTTTCAGCTACGACTACGAGTCGAGCGAGTGGTTCCACTGCGCGAGGCACCGCACGCAACGCCGCGGCCGCGGTGCTGTCCTCTTCAAACTGCTCGCTGTCTTCAATCTCTCGCAGCAATTCTAAGTATATTTAACCACCTAATTTAAAAGTCAATTAAATCAATATTTACTGCCGACATAAGCGTTGCCTATACGTTTTAGGAACGTACACTCCTTTTTTTTCGAAATATGCTTAAATAAAATAAAATAAATGCTAATAATAGGAGTTCGGCGAGGTTGTTGACCTCTGAATAGTGGAGCGTAGCTAGTGAACAATTCCATGAAATACCTAAATCATTATTTTGTTATGGAAAATCACCTAACTGAAGTGAATTTATCGTAAATTATTTTAATCTAACACTCCCATTTGATTTAGTCCATTTATTTTGAATGATTATATTATCTAGGTCATGCATTGTTGGCTGTTAAAATAATAGGTACCTAATTCTCTTAATTAGGTTCTTAAACGACGCCTTTTGGTTTTGAAAATGTACTTTATATAAAGTTAAGGATGATGTAAGTCTTCTAAAACTTTTCGTCTATGAATTATATAAACTACCTACTTTAGAAAATTTAAAACACTAATTACCTATGTACTACTATATCTTAGAAGCTACGTACTACGTAAGCTACGGTAGACGGCAGGCACTGAGGCAGTATCCCAGGCGCAGGGGCCATCAGTGACTTAGTAGCATGATGTCATGCTCGTCCTTAACAAATGACAGCCATTCATTGGCGTGAGTTGTCGTTATGTTACTAAACTTGCGAGCAATTTAATCTCGACATATATCTGTGCTCGGTTCTTGGAATGCTTCATTTAGGTAATTCTTAATCTTAGCGATCTGTGCCGAAACTACGGAAAATGAAACAAACATGAGAAAAATTGTTGAAGTTACAAGTATTAAATGTTGTGTCCTTTTTAGAAAATCATCTTATTATCAACACAGTCAAAGAAGAGATCCAAAGTTAAATCTTTTTACAATATTTTAATAAATAACTTATGTAAGTAGGTAGCTGTAAGGTAGACCGAGATAGCTTAGTTCTGAATTTACAATACTGACATTACGGGGTATTGTTATCGCTAACTAATTAACTATTAATTTATTAAAATATTATGTGAACTATCCGACCGATTAGGTACATAATAAAGTTCTTTGTTCGGACGTGGCCGGGTGAGCTAACGGGAGAGTAACGTCCTATGGGAGGTACGTTATGGTATGGCGCAGGTAAGGCACTGGACACTGGTACATCCACATAGTTGCGGCCAGATCACGGTGGATCACACACTTTTTGCCGGGCGGCCGGCGGCGAAGGTCGACCGAGGCGAGCCACGAGCGATCTAGCATTCCAACCGCTATGAATGAATAGTCGCTCGACTGGTCGGGTGGCGCATACTAAGTAACTTCAGATTAATTTGACAACAAACATTTAAGTTGGCAAAAACCGGAATGGTTACCGGCAAGGTAACCGCCCCGTGGGAACCGCAGACGAGCCCAAACGTTTGTCTCCGATAATTGTCCGATTAATAAGTACCATACCGTACCTGCCCATTTAACGTTCCGTTTATTTCTTGCTTTTCATAGCGTGATGTGAGGCCAATTGCCTTACGATTTTCTGACACGACAACGTATTCGAACACGCAATATGGCCGCTTTACAAGGATGTGTCTTGACATGTACCTTTCCACTGTAGCATATAAAAATACTTTGGAAGTAAGTGACATTTGGTAGAGTGGAATAGTTTTAATTTAGGTACAGCAACAATATTTTGTCGCTCAATTACTGAAGCAGTACTACTGTTAGTCCACTGATTACCGAACGGACGTAATACAGCCATGAACCGTGGTACCTTTCTTCATTCCTTAAATATGTTGGTATAAATACTATTGAAGGCCACGTTGCTTCTTCAAAGTGATCTAACAACTACACACATCAAAAGTGTCTAGGGATCAACATATATTTTTGCAATAACTTTTCTCCTGATTGATATTAATTAAAATTTTCTTTAAGGATTCATCAAATAAAGTGTTTTCGTTTGTCACAGTAACGATAAACCAAGTCACCTTTGCTTTAATAAAGAAATTTGCCATTTTCCTAATAAAGGGATATTTGACATTTGAACCACTAACACAAAAGTTCGAAAAAAAGACTGAAATAACAGTTTTCTCTAAAATTTTATTGGGTAACTTAAACAATTAATAATCCGTGTTTCTACCGCGAACACTAACAACACAAGAACATCGGTTTGGCATACTCAAAATGAGTTCATCCAAATCACGCTGTGGAATGGCCGCCCATGTTCGTTGCAACAACAAAAAAAGGTCTTCTTGCGACTGGATACCCTCCATATTCGGCAGAGCTCTTCTCTGTAGCATATCCCATGCATGCTCAATCGGGTTCAAGTCTGGCGACTGAGCAGGCCAGGGCAGGACATTGATGTTAGCTGCGGCGAGAGTCTGTCTTACAACTCTTGCGGTGTGCGGTCGTGCATTATCATGCATTAACTGAAATAAGGGACCGATTTGCACTTGTAGAGGAACGATGACGTCTGATACAATCGTTTCAGCATAAATTTGAGCGTTGAGGTTGCCTCTGATCCAAATCAACTCAGTTCTTCCGCCGATCCAAATACCCGCCCATACCATGATGGTTCCACCACTATAAGGATGGACTTCCTGGCAGGATTTTAATCGCTGTTGGCGTCCAGGGGTTCTCCAGTGTCGTATACGTCTTGTATCCGGTCTCATACCAAAACGAGACTCATCAGAAAAGCACACGAAACGCCATTGTTCTTCTGCCCAATTTCTGTGTTCAAGAGCCCATTGATATCGAATCCTACGATTGTGCATTGCTATAGGTGGTACCCGTAGCGGTCTTCGGGAATGAAGGTTCACTTCATGCAAGCGGTTTCTGACTGTTTGGTCGCTAATTAAGTTCCCTGAAGAGTGATGAAGCCTCACGGTTAACATCATGGCGGTTATTGTTGGAGCTCTTCGAGTTAAGATTTGAATGTATCGGTCTTGTCTCCGTGTGGTGCAGCAATACCGTCCTCCATGGCGCTCAGCCACGGTACCAGTGCTTCGGTAACGTGTCCAAAGTCGACTGATAACACTCTGACTTGTATTCAGAGCTAAAGCCACAGTACGTTGCCGGGAACCAGCTTCTATCATTCCCACGGCTCTGAGCATTTCTTCCCTGCTTAAATGACGTCGCCGCTCCATAATAACGTTGGTTTTAATCAGTAGTAGGGAAACAGTAGCACTAATAATGTCTTCAATGCGTTGTATGTTTTTATAGGGAAAATATTGACAGCTGATTTTCATCTTTTACTCGAATTTGATTCACAGTTCCTGATTCAAATTATGAAATGCACCAAAAAGGATCCATATAAATTTATAAAATCATAAATTTATTACAAAGCCACATCTCAATCTCAAGAAATCCGCATAAAAATGCTTGATCCCTAGACACTTTTGATGTGTGTAGTCTAGAGTTATTGTTGTATTAGGTATAACACTAAAATTTGGGAATTCATCCGTTAGTGCGGCACCGGGCCGGACGACTGCATTGACGCCCGCCCACGTCCCTCTCATATTACTGATGAGTTTTATTGCCAGTCCTGAATAATTGATGCGGCCAAAAGAGGATTTCCTTAACCATAGAAATACTAGGCTTTTCCGCCAGTTAAGATAAAAGGATTTGATACAAATGGTTGCTAATGTCAGAGAATAGATAATTGTTGACAGGCATGTATCGATAAGGCGTTTTAAACCAAAAAAATGTTGGGAGGAAGAGGTTAAACCTCGTGTAACTAGGTTACAGGAGAAGACAAGAATTTAAAACCATAAGGTCGTTGTTATGACGATGGTGATCGAAATGGATAAAGTTACTTAATAATAATAATAATAAATAAATTTTAAATAAATATCTGCATATTAAAATAAAACCGTTAGTGTCTAGGAGAATTTGTTATTCCTATGCAAACTATTAAAAAAAAGTATAATAATTTATTTATGGCTAGATTGGAAACGATATTCATGCATAGGTTGTCATATTTTATTTCGAAATATTGTATAGGGTCGGCTTCTACATAGATTAACTAGATGAAGATGGATGGTGGTTACCTAGATATTTTAAGAGACTTCGAAATATTGGATGATGACTAGGATTTTCCCTAAGCGCTCCTAGGACCAGGTCACTGATTTCACCGAAGAATCTAAGTCCTACTTTCTTAAAACAGTCTATATTTTGTAGATTAAGTACTCTTGGTAAGAACTAAATAGAATCAGCTCTACGCAATACATAAAATACATTAATCTATACGAACACACTTGTAATTCTCAAGTTACCAAATGCTTATCTATCGGTCATCTCAATATATTTAAATCATGGTCGGATACCGGAAGCGAATGGTTATAAACTTGTAAATTCCCCATGTAATATTAATACCTAGAGCCTTGATGACTATGGTGATTATGTCACGGCCCCATGAAGTATTCCTAAGCCGTAGCGCCGCAAAAATGTGACAGGACCTTGACAGTTTGTGTCTTCATGGCTACAGGGAGATATATATCAATCCAGGAACTACTGCTGCAAATAGCCTACGCTGGAAGAATTTTAATAGGTTATTTCCACGAAACTCCCACAATAATTCTTCTTTAGCCTATAGAGGCCCACTGCTGGACAAAGGCCTCCCCCAAAGTTTTCCACGATGACCGGTCTTGTGCTGCCCGCATCCATCGGCTTCCCGCGACCTTCACCAAGGGGTCTCCCTACGCTCCGGTACGTGGTCGCCACTCCGGAACCTTACTGCCCCATCGGCCATCGGTTCTACGAGCAATGCGCCCTGCCCATTGCCACTTATTTTAGCGACTCGAAGAGCTATGTCAGTGACTTTGGTTCTACTGCGGATCTCCTCATTTCTCACTGTCGCTCACAATAGGCCTCATACGAAGGCTCAGAGTCACACAAAGGGCAATGGAAAGAGCTATGCTCGGAGTTTCTCTGCGTGATCGAATCAGAAATGAGGAGATCCGCAGAAGAACCAAAGTCACCACACTAATTAATCTCTCTTAATAAGGTTTGTAATCTTTTGATTAATAGGCTTAATACATTCGTCTGCTCAACCAAGTACTCTTCAATAAGGCAATGAAAAAATAGAAGAAAGGAAGAATAGGCTACAATAATTTTCGACTAAGTCGTATTAAGCTCAGTTAAAAACCTGTTACCGGGGCTTGGTAACCATTGCAATGGGTACAATAGGCATGATGACAGGGTTAAAAAATAGTGATTCTAATTAGTCCGTCTTTTAGATAAGCATAAAATAATGGACACGTATTTTTTTGTTTTGACAAAATAATAAGAATTGAATGAGATATAACGCATTTAAGTTCAGGAGTGGGAGCTTATGACGTCACGTTTGAGTCAAATTTGTACCCAGAAGTGACGTCACACAACATTTTGACGTGCTTCGTTGTTATTTGTTTCTGGGAGAAAAAAAAAAATGTGTCCAATATTTTTGGCTAATCTAAAAGACGGACTAATTACTTTTTTTTAGTCACCATGCCTATTGCTAAATATGTTTCTTGTTGGACTCTTTAAAATCCTTTATCAATTCCAAGCGCTTATCATAATTGTTATTGTGTATCTACACAATAACAATTATGATAAGCACTTAATCTACTTTTTCTATAAGCTAGACTAAGTTACTATTGTAATTGGGAGGGGACCACTGCCACCACACTACCTGTCGTTACATTGAATACAACCTGTCGTATTCACACAGTCGTTATTATAACGTTGTAGACGGCGCTGACGTCACTCGCCGTTGGCCGTTAGGGCAGGTTCCAAGTTTGAAACCCGCATAACGTCTGCTCGCTCGGTAAAAGCTTTCAACTCTCTGGTCAGATGTGAGCTGCATTTGGATTTATTTTACTTGAAAGAAGACGTGCATGTTTTTCGTTGTAAGGAGGTTAGAGCTTTGATTGATAAGTAAAATACGTAAGTTAAGTTACCCCAAATTTGATGTCCCTATGATGCAGTATTTAAAACATAGTTTTCCATAGATTTCCACACAAAATACAAACACGTATAATTATTATAAGCACAGGTAAAATTACGTTTTCATGTTCTATATCGTCACACACACACTACCCTTAGACTTCGGCCATTAAAATACACTCCGAACATTCTAGTCGGATACATTAAACAATTGCATTACGGCGACAGTATTTTTAATAATCAATACAGATAACGCTTAAAATTCTCATTTATTCACACCTGTATTTTGATTAGATATCATTTCAAATATTTATTATACCGCACTATCTACCATTTAGGTACTACGTTGAGTCGCACCTTTTTCATTGCAATTGCATACTGGGTTTAATTCCATTTGTCGTTAGGTTTCCTTGTTGATATGAAAAGGTGATAAATACATTGAAGCTGACATGAATACGCGAAATTTTCAAGTAGGTGCAGCCTGAAATAATTGATAGGCGCCGCCGACTTGGCGGGGACTCGGCACTAGTACCTAACCGTTCAGACTTAAGTATTTCTATTTCACATAGACGTTAATGTACCGTTATTTGGGTTTTAAGTTTATTTGTGGACAAACTAGTATTGATATGCCTACTTAAGTATAATGACTCCTTGAAAGTTGTAGTAATGAACATTCAAGTAAAATTTTACATTAAACGACAACCAAAAGCGACTCACAATTCTTGTTTAAAGAATTTGGCATTTTAGCTTCACAAAACAACGGATTACAAAAGGATCATCTATACTAATATATAAAGCTGAAGAGTTTGTTTGTTTGTTTGAACGTGCTAATCTCAGGAACTACTGGTTCGATTTGAAAAGTTATTTCTGCGTTGGATAGTCTATTAATCCAGGAAGGCTTTAGGCTATATAACACCACGCTGCGACCAATAGGAGCGGAGCATAACTAACTTCACGCGAACGAAGTCGCTGGCGGCCGCTAGTTAGGTATAATCATAAAATATCCAAAAAAAAGTTATCCGTCTAGGTATTTCCACATTCTTAGCAATTAAACCGGAAATCTTGAAGCGTCGTTACGGGACTTCTACCACACTATCAGTAGTACCTAATGGGTTTCATTTTGATAGTGCAACAACATTCATTACGTTGTTCAACTGACACATTTTTAGAACATATGGAGCAATAGATCAGCAATATGCTTCAATATGATTGAAATTGATAGTAATACCGAGCTTTTGCATAGTTCTGGTTATCAGGCTCTTTATATCACTGATTACTACCGTCCCAATCATTAGAAAGAATGGCTCTAATACTTTTAAAACGGAGGAGTGCTGCAAGGCCACAAAAATGTTTTTATTCATATACATTATACATTTTTGCCTTTATATGGAGCTCCCTGTCGTTGGAATTTACCAGTTTCTACACAGATTTACTAGTAGAGGTACCTACTTGTAATGTTTTGATAGTCAAAGAAAATCAAAAGAGAAAGAGGTAGTAATCTGGTATGTTCTTTCATTAGATTTGCTCCTAAGATTACTGATCTACAGTACCAATTTGCCAAGCAAGTCAGTTATCATCTCCCGCTGTAATGTTAGTGGTGCTGGCGAATAGTAAAATTAAAGCTTCCAACAGCTTTGTTAAACGATGGTTTAGTGTGGATTTAGTTTTGCAATTTTAAACTAAAGGTTAAAATGTTTGACATTTGGCTTTCTGGGCTATAACTGTTACAAGCCGTTAATATGATAACTACATGGCCGCATCAAACAAATATTTGCATTGGTGGCCTACAGATTATTTGATGACAGTAAGTAGCCATGACATAAGAGTAATCATTTGGCATTTTACAAAAACGACTGTCTAGTTGCCTTTAATAAATCGGCGAATGAGATATGAAATATTTTCGCCTCTCTTACGTTTAGCACACGAGTTTTTTTTTATTAATTACTAGCTTTCCGCCCGCGTGGAATTCGGTTATACCGCGCTTTTTAGATTTCTCTCGGGAACATCAAATTTTTCCGGGATAAAAGGTAGCCTATGTTTTTTCTCAGGGTTTAAAGATTGTCTGTGCCAAATTTCATCAAAATCGGTTGAGAGGTGTAAGCGGGAAAGCGTAACAGACAGACAGACAGACAGACAGAGTTACTTTCGCATTTATAATATTAGTATGGATGGATAACCTAGTGCTTGACCGCAATCCCTTCCGATGGCAAGCAGTGATGCAATCGTTGATGGTAAAGCGCACTAGTTTATTATTCACTGATAAAAGCTGAGTGAATAGGAAGGAAGACGGCAGTTGAGCGCGGTGATGCAATGTTAAACCCAACAACACGACCAACAACGCTACGCCAGAGAGATATTGTTCAGGAGACCGCCCACGACCAAACTCCCGACACCACAACACTACAGCACAACTACTCAGACCCTTCCTCCATACGGCTTCAGAGAAAGCGACGAGTTTACAATTTTGTTACAATGATATCAAGTATCCAACGCATTAATTCATGTAATTAGTTATATTAATTACATCTCCGATAACGCAGCATGTAATAGTCGAACGAAACTATTTTAGATTATCTGAGTTATGGCAACTGGCAAGCACATGCCTAAATGTTGAACATGTGACGAGGTTCAATGTATGCGGTGATGTGTAATAAAAAGCTCACTTTTTATACCAAAACGTGTTATAAAGAGTCCATATGTTACGAACAAGAGAACATTTACGCAGGATGATTGCCATACAAACTGCTTGCCCCCGCGGTGCGGCCCTGAACCCGCAGGATTGCGTTTATCTGGCCGCTGGTATCGAGGCCCACGGTTTCGGCAGATGCTTGCCAAAACACCGCTGATAAGTTTATGGAAGTAGGTACAACGTTGCTCGTTATGTAAACCGCTATACAATGTATATGTGCTACCTAATCTGAATAGCAAACGGGTGTGCCTCTGTGTCGCATTCATGTTTCGTTTGCGCTTGCGGATATAAGTATTTTTATGTCTTCCAAGAAGCATGACAGCCCCTTTTGTCAAATACTACGATATCTGAATTAGATATGGAGGGAACTACCTCTCTTTCGTCTTCTCTTCAACATAGGACTAAAAGCAAAGGGGATCAAATTTTTCTGCACTTTTTAAAACAATGAACATGTATTCTTTAAGACGTATAATGGGATATAGAGTCGGATTTCAGGAGAAATTCGGCATTTTATTCCAGATTAGTCGCCCCGCACCCATCAAACCAGTTCCAATCGGTTCGTTGAATAATAAAAATGGCCTCTATTTTGGGAACGCGGCGCCTTATCGGGCCTCTCTCAAGTTCGCTTCATAGAGAGCGCCGACCCTCGGCCGTCTGGATACCAAGTACATAAGCGGCTACGTGAGTTTCACTTCCTTACCAAATCTAATTAAAATAATGGTCACGGAAACGGAATTATGAGATTTGAAAAATGAACATGATCTTTGTCAATTTGCGAGTTTATGTTGGCATAAACTTGCAGTTAAGGGACACAACCTTTGGGTTGTGTTATTTCAGGATCTTGGCCTGAAGAAAGCTGAACATAAGGATGACGATGGCTATGGAACATAACTTAGTGGTTAAAACTCAGGTTTTCTTATAATTTCTGAACGATTTCATTGAATATCTGGATACGAGATTTGTGAAAATAATGTGACGTTTGATTGACCTAAGTGCTGTTTACTTTTGAAAGCTCAGAATCAACGTCTGGATGCTTTGTTCTTTACCGCTAAGTGGTTTGATACGTTCGATAAAATACAAATAAAAATTTGGCATTAATGAAACACATATTTGAAGTTTTATTATTCTTGGGTTCATGCTCTACGCGCACCGTCTGCGCACAACAAGATAATACTTGGTTTTGCTTGTTTATTTGTACTGGTGATATGTATAACATGAGTCCTTGTTGTGTCGGACTATATTATATAGTTTGAATAATTTTTGATTCCAATTCAGCATTATATTGAAAATTGAAAGTAAGAGAGTAGATTTGATAACGTATAATCGTTATGTAGGAACTGGGAGCCCTAAAGCATGTCATTTGGTGAAGGACGCAGCGGGCGGCGAAGTCGGCCGAGAGGAGCCGAATAGCCTCGTGGCAATGACTCGCGGGCCTTGAGGCATGGTAGACAATCGCGGGCCCCACGGTCTCGTCCCGTGGGTACCTACTCGCCTCTCGTCAACGAAGATGTAATAACGACGTGAATAGCGTCAGCTTACGAAATCCGGTTTATCTAATCGAGAAAAGCTGGGTCACATTACTTACTGTGTTTTACGCAGATACACAGATTTATGAATGTCGGTTATTTGCCAGAATGCCAATCGATTGATTTCTCGTCAGATTTTGGCGTTAGTTTCGTGACGAACATTTCGTCACTCTTCAATTTACGGTGTACTTAGTAAGTGGGCGTGGCGTACTGGGTATGTGTAGAGGTCCCTCGACACCTTGTAACATCCCTAACTTGTAGGCAGACATGTTGATATGAAATGATAACGACAGCTGGTACTCTTAAGTATGTTACAAAACTTGTTTATACGTTGGTATACAAAAATCTCATGTCCTTGACGCTACAATACGAATATATCTCAAACTCAAACATACATATACACAGAAAGTACGGACGTCAGCAGGTCAAGCTACCCAAAACTGTCAAAAAATCCCAATCAACTTTTGAACCTTAATATTTTATAGATAAAGTTGAAAATCTTACACAGAAATCTGACAGATTTCTGTGTTGATGTTTGATGTGCTGTGGTCTATACATCAAGAATTATCATCACCATATATTATCATAATAATTCTGTATTAACGAATTCCGCATTAATACGACAACATGACTCATATTCATTCACAAAATTATGAACCTATGTTTTATGAAAGATCTTCTCGTTTACGCAGTAATGTCAAGTGTCATTAAAATTAAATTAACTTCTGCGGTTATGAGATGAAAGGAAAGTCGATTAAATGAGATTTGTCGCTATTACAGTGGCAACATTGCCAACAAACAGCATATTGTAATGTATCGGCAAAATTCAACACTGGAATACGGCGAATGCTTATCAAAGCTGGCAATGTCGGTCAAATACTCCACCGAGCATTATAGGGGCGTTATCGTGAGCATAAATTCGTACTTATGTGAGCTAAACATATACATTCTAATTATTCAACCATGTGGTATTTAAAACATAAGTAGGTATATTGTTTAAGCTCGACTCAAACAACGGAGCCGATTTGAATCTACATGCATGGGCTTATGGGCTGCTCTAAAAATATCTATGATTTTATTAAGCTATGGAATTTGGATCGTCTGCCATGTTTTACTCAACCCATAGTAGTCTCTTTGATGGGCAAACCCTCCTTGAAATGAGTCTTGATTGTCATCTCATGATAATGTTTTAACTTAAAAGTTAAAACGATAACTTTCCTTCGCGCAGGGGGTTCACTTAACATAAACCATCCGCCCCAATATTGTGAGTTCGACTCGGTCGGCCTTGCCCTTCTCAGAAGAACCACACAAAAACATAGTTTACTGATGTTTCAGATCAATAAAATTTTAGAATGAAGCGGTAGACGAATATAACAAGGAATTACTAAGAAATTGTGTAAGTTCTCAATGTCATCATATAAAAACAATGCGTCTATAACTTGGGAAATATACTGATGCTGCCAGCCGTGGCATTTTCATATGAAGTGTGGTAAATTACATTAAATATCGCTAGCTATTTGCAGTGGAATGTAAATGTTGCTGTATTTGGGTGTGTTTTCATATGCTTTGTGAGCGATACCTCGCAAAAAATTAAGTCTCCATAAGACAATTCGTGCAAGGTAATAATTAAGAGCGATTAATTGTTGTTTCTCCTTAAACATACTGCGAACTGGACTACGTGGAGTAGCTGAATGTCTGAGAATGTACTTCGCAGTATTGTGAGCTTCGATTTATGATATTGATTTGGTTGACGTGTTTCTCAAAGGTGATATTGCGAGAGAAAATACCGTGGTAAATTGTTGAGATAACCTCACGCTGGTGTGATGTGGACATATTAAAGTTCACACGTTACAAGCACACGATCATCGTGTACACGTACTGTGAGATAAACGGGATCTTGTAAATTCAATAGGAGGAAGAGGGGCAAAAGAAGTTTAATTAAAATATGGCTTGCGCAGTTAATCAATAATGCCGTCCAGTAACACCAATCCACCCGTCAATCTATAAGCGGGGGTCATTCAATTAAAAAGTACAAGTAATTTTTATTTCTCATTGTTAATGAATCTAATCTACAAATATGAATGATGATGTCATCATCATAATATACCATCTATAACCCAAAACCTCGTAAAATATCGAGCAAACCTCCGTTTAAGCTGATAACACTTCGTATATTACCGGGACTGATTGTAACATCATCGGAGATCGTTATCAGTTTTATAGGATCTGTGTTCATCATACAGACAGTCGCGAGCCCTAGGTTTATTGACCTAAGATTAGGAGTTAGGCGAGGAGTGTTTCCTGTGGGGTTAAGAGAGCGGGCGCCATGCGTGCTCCCGCTGCCGCCCGGTTCGCACGCCCCTGCAATGAGTTTTAATTGAGTTTGACCGCAGGAAGTAACGGTTACGGTCTTCGCATAGGGTGACATATCTGGACGACCAATATAGTATGAGCGAATGAACCAAATGTTTTATTTCAAGTTCATTCCACTTTGTTCAGTCTAGGCTTTGTTACCTCTTGCCTTTTGTAATGCGTAGATTTATCCGAGTTGAATGTATTCTGACGAAACAGTAAATTGATTCAAAAGGTCGTTTTTGTTTAGTTCCATCTTATTATGTTTATTTTTTGCTGACATTGAATAGTTTTTTTTTTCTGAATAATAAAAGATGACAAGTAATCAGTGTAGTGCGTACTTTGCGTCGCTTGTCGATGGCTAAATAAAATATAAACCAACGCAGATAGACAGATTTAGCCGAATTAAATACCTACCCGTTGTTAACATTAAAATTAAACTCAGTCGGTGTTTTTTGCTGCACGATACCTACTGTTTCTTATTTTATTGTGTATCTGAGTGTTAAAATAAAAAGTGTAAAAGTGTAGGTCTGCCGAGTCACGGTCCGTTCTTGTGCGGCGTTGTGGTCACCGCAGCGCGGGCGCGGACGTCAGGCGTGCGCCCGCGCCGCTTCTGTCACCGCCAACAAATTGCTTTGTTTATGACGTCTTATTGAAATGTGCCTAATACAAACTGCACGAGGTGGACGTCTCTGATCTAGACCGGACCTTCCTTTGAACACACGTTTCACAAGAGACCTTGTAACAGTTGCGCGCACGACACGTTTAAAGCAAAAGATTTATTTGAAATTCATTATTTTACAGAATAGCTATGGCTTGTGGATGGTTACTGTCTTTTATTTTTATGTTTTAGACGACAGACCAAGTTATGCTAGCAAATAGCAAGGAAGACTATCTCTGAGTGAATTTTACAACATTGGGGGGTAAAGGCACAGTAGACAGACAGACCAGTAGATTATTTAAGGCCGCCCGCCGAGTTATTTGCCTACTCTTGCGTTGATGCCCAGGGTTTTCTATTTAGCTTTATGTCCCATTTAGCTAAAACTAAAAGTGGTGGTAACCTTAATTAAGCGTTAGTCGTTCACATTTTACTATAATTTTATTGAGTTAATATCATGATTAAGACGCCATATTTGTATCAATTAATAATTAGTAATTTGCAGTAGTAGGTAATTATTGTGAAATTGCCCGTATACAAATACAAATACAAACACGTACAAATACGTTTACCTAAACGATATTTCGTAGTCAATCCTCTGTTTTATAAGAAAACTAGGCTTCTTAAAATAAACTTTAGCTCTAAACATAGTATTCAGGAAGTAAATTTGGGAATACATTTATATGGAATAATACGACTCGGGTACGCTCTTAATAAAGCAAAGAAACTGTGAAATAAACAATACTAATATTTTCTAATAAGATATAAGTATAAATAGGTACTATATTTCTGGTTCAGTAGGAATGATGAAGAATGATAAGTCCGGGTTTGCGAAATCGTTATAGAGGCACCCGAAAACACTACAATATTTTTTTCCCCTTTTTGTAGTCATGATACTCGTAATAATTAATATTATGGTAAGTGGCCGACGAGAGTTGACAAACGCGAGCGGTCATGTAATTTACGCGCGTGCTCACAGTCACACGGCACAGCCCGTACTGCCCCCATGTTATGCCATCTTATATTATGCCAGCGTGTGCGTGAAATCGCGTACCGACACGGCGCACGGCGCGCACGCAAACATTCAAACCGAGAGCGGCTCGTTTGTATGAAGATGTTTTACTGTTTGTTTACTGTGGTAAAGGCGAGCTTACTGCACATGTACTTACACTTTTACAGATTGTACGTACCTCGTACAATATTACCTTGATTACTCATCAATTTATATCTATACTCTATACTTAATATATAAAGCTGAAGAGTTTGTTTGTTTGAACGCGCTAATCTCAAGAACTACTGGTCCGATTTGAAAAATTATTGTTTCGTTAGATAGCCCATTAATCCAGGAAGGCTTTATCCAACATCAATTTACAATAACATCACGCTGCGACCAATACAAGCGGAGCATATAAAAAAAACATGTCTAAACCTACGCGGGTGAAACCGCGAGGCGCAGCTAGTGTAACTATAAACTCCGTGAGGTGGTTACTAAATGTATTGGATACTAACTAATTAAATACCTACCTACTTTAAATAGTTTCTGAATTTTTAATTAAATGGTGTTGATAAAATAATTCAGATAGAGCTTGGTACCTACTAAACCACGATTAGATATGAATTTTTCATGATAATATTTACAAATGCATTGATCGTAACTCTTTTTACACTTCAACTCCAGTAAGCCAGAATCGACACGGCGAAGACACACAGTAATGCCTTGTGACTTGAGACTATCAATTTATCCGTGTATCTTTTTCCGAAATATTTTGGAGTCAGCTTCCATTCTTACCGGAAACAGGTGAATACCAATATCTCATATGCATAGGCTCACTATTTGACCTCCATATACCAGTCACTGCCTCCGTGGCGTAGCGGTAGCGACCGCGGCCGCTGCGCCAGGAGGCGCGTGTTCGATCCCCGCGCAGTGCAAATATTTGTATGCATGAATATGAATTGGTCGTGCCTCGGAAAGAACGTTAAGCCGTTGGTCCCGGTTGGCATACGAACATCTAGTGGCAGTCGTTACTGGTTGTTGGAGCCCTCAAAAGTCCAACAATTGGTCTAACTGCAATGCTTCGATATCGCCTTCGGGTTGTGGAGGTCAGACGGCACTCGCTTCACGGAAAATATTGAAGTTGAGCCAAAAGCAGCAGTTAGACTGGTAAAGCGGACCCCAGACTCCAAAGTTGAAAAGCTTCAGATGCGACTGGGATTAACGCTAAGATGATGATGATGATTCCAGTCACTGGGTAACCCGATGCCCTTTAATAAGACTTTTGGGCTTCTGACTACCAGTTAAAGCTGTCAAAAACCTATGAACAACAGCCGGCCAACGGCAAAGTGCTAATGAAATGCGTACATAAATTATTTTCAACCACATAGAAAAGAGCAGTGGAGGAGTACAAAATCGTAGCCGTAACAAAAGAAGTAGGAGGCAGTAAAGCGGATGGGTATAACTTGTATCAGCCTAGTTGCCTAGTATTACGGACTTGACTATTATGTAGAAAAGGACCTTCTACCAGTTTTTTTTTAGTTTGGTGTATATTATGTATTCAAAACGGTGAAGGAAACATCGTGAGAAAACCGGCATGTCCTAGAGCCAAAACTTCGAAACATGTGAAAACCCACACTGGGCCAGCGTGGTAGATTACGGCCCACCCCCTTTCACCGAGAGGCGGCCTGTGTCCAAACAGTACATACTGATTATGTATGTTACACTAGCTGCCGCCAGCGACTTCGTTCGCGTCGAGTTAGATATGCTCCGCTCCCATTGGTCGCAGCGTGATGTTATATAGCCTAAAGCCTTCCTGGATTATTGGACTATCCAACGCAAAAAGAATTTTACAAATCGGACCAGTAGTACCCGAGATTAGCGCGCAGAAACAAACAAACAAACTCTTCAGCTTTATATATTTGTATGTTACATGAAGCGACTGCCTATCAAACCCAGTTACTGCAATGGGTAACAAGATTCCCCTGAAAAGGATAACATCTTTATATGTACTAATAATACTTATCTTCTTGTCTGTGTGTCTATTTGAACGCATTAATATCTGGAACTACTAGTCAGCTTTGAAAACTATTTGATATCCGAATTCTTGAGGAACGAGAAAACGAACTAATATCGACAGCTATAATTGAAAATTAAAGTTGTTGGCTACACTAACTGCAATTATTTGGAACTTGTATCTCTAGAGCTGACTCTAGAGATCCATACTAATATTATAAATGCGAAAGTAATCCTGCCTGTCTGTGTGTTACGCTTTCCCGCTTAAACCTCTCAACCTATTTTGATGAAATTTGGTACAGATAATTTTTAGACCCTGAGAAAGGACATAGGCTACCTTTTATTGAAAAAAAAAAAATTGATATTCCCGAGGGAAATCTAAAAAGCGCGATATAACCGAATTCCACGCAGGCGAAGCCGCGGTCGGAAAGCTAGTAATATATAGAAAACGTACGGATCTTAATACCATAACATGTTGTACTTTTTAACGTTGTCGCGCATTGGGAAACCTTGGTCTTAGAAATAGATAATGGAAAGGTAGCGTGCCCAGAAGCTTTTGGTCTCTTTGCCCCCAACAATAAAAAGTAAAACTAAGTCAGGACTATAGATATATAGTAAAATATCAAAGCTGAAGGGCTGGTGTGCTTGTTCGAACGTTCGAACGAGTTTCTGGAAATACCAGTCAGATAAAACCTTTTTCATTTGATAGCCCAATTCTTGAGGAAGGCTGTAGGTTACTTAACATCATGCTGGAACCCTCACGAACCAATACCTAGATCCAAAAAAAGTCGGAAACAACGCCGAGTGAAAAAAAGAAGCACGGGCAGGCGATGGGTTGCGATGGCGATAGTTAGTAGATAATTAATGTAAGTCTAAAATCGCCAACCCATCTTGAACAAGCGTGGTGCTTCCTCTGTATGAGAATAGGCCTTTGCTATTCACTAGGACAATAATAGGCTAGTTTTACATCTGTCGACCCTGTCACCAAGCCAAGAGTAATGAACATAATCATAAAAATTGCTAGTCTTCAGACCTATAGGACAATGAACCATAGTCAGATGGCGCCCAGAAGTAAGCACGCCCACCTCTGGCAAGTATAAACATCTTGTAATAACTAATACTGAGTATTTTAACATGTTGTAGTAACTTGGTGGATTGTCGCCAGGGGACCTCTTTTGGGTGTATATTATTAAACCATACCGCCTGGAATTGGAGCGCTTTGTATGACTGTAAAAACATATGTAACATACCACAGAGATTTTCTGATATCTATGTAACAAACCAAAAACATAACATGTAGCTTGTTTCCTTAGAGGGTTAAGCAGAGGTGTAGCGATGTTGTGTGTTTTTGTGTATGTGTTCACCCACATTGACAGTTATGACTACCATAACTCGGGTGATAGAAGTTAATCCTATTGCCATCAATCGGGGATAAGGCAGAATCCGGGCTGTTACCAAGAAATAATAGATGGAAAACTGAATAATGCTTTGTCCGATTTAGGAACCGAAACTAGCACCTCGTGCTCATCAGCAGCAAGTATATAGATCTACGCCCGCACGACCAGATTTGTGTAGATATAACTGTAATATTTTAACCATTGCAAGTGATTAACTTGCACTGGGTCTGGGTCATATAAATTAACATATTTTCTATGTTATTAATACTACTACCTACTCTTTACGGTTATCTATGCACAGTCAATGAATCAACCGCTCATCTATTGTGTCACATGCACTACGAATATCACTCTTACTACCACGACATAAAACTGCTAAAAGGTCTTAAATCAAGAAATTGTGTCAAGATTACGTGTAGGTAACAGTAAAATCTAAGGTTTCCCACAATGACCAAACTTCATCATGGTTAAAGTATGCAGTAAGTACAGATAGTTTCCAAGTCTGTATATTGGTAAAAAATGTGGATCATCATCATCATCATCAACCTTTTTATCGTCCCACTGCTGGGCACAAGTCTCCTTTCATACAGAGAAGGATGACTCAAGCATGAGTGTGCAGGTTCGACTCCAGGTCAGGCAAGTACCAATGCAACTTTTCTAAGTTGTATGTACTTTCTAAGTATATCTTGGACACCAATGACTGATTAAAAGGTGAAGGAAAACATCTTGAGCAAACCTGGACTTTCAGTGTGAAATCGCCAACCCGCATTGAGCAAGCGTGGTAATTACCACGCATCCATATTTTTGAGCGTAATTACGCTCAAAAATATGGATGCCATGAAATTATTATTTGATTGTATAAAATTATCTGGAAGTGTTATGGGTACACCTCCCTACTACCTACATGCAAGGCCTAAGACGTAACCTTCAGAATATAGACATTATCAATGGTTGTGTCCAAAAATAGAAATAGCTTTCCGTTCTTGCGGCGTTATTTAATAGTAATTATCTGAGTGTAATTTAGTGTAAATAGCCGAGACTGATATGTTTGATAGCGGTGTGATTTCGGCGCGCGCTGTTCGAGCGCGGGGGCCCGCGGCAACCGCCAGTGCGCCGGCTCCGAGTCGTGACAGCCGTTTGTTAAACTAATGGCGCACAAAAAGAAAACCGCACTCCATTCTTCTATTAACTCTGTCCAAGTGTGCGACTGTTGAGTCGAGCAATTTGCACGCGCGAATAGAAATTGTCTAAGTATGTATGTATTTCTATTGTACCACTCGTTATTTCCGCTTTAAATAAGCGTTGTCATTCTTGTGATCACTTGATTGTTAGTCGGTCTTGACAAGCTCCACGCTCATTATTATCCGACTCTATAGCTAAATAGACGCCCCCTATTCATAGATTAATTGGTGTTAAATGTTTATAGAGCCACTTTGTTTCATGATGAAGAAATTAGCGAAGATGGCGCCATGTGCTACGTCGCGGGGGTCCAGGGATCCGCACATGTAGCCCACGCGACACATCGCTCGAAAAATGGAGCCGCGATAAAAAGCAGGCGATGTCAGCGGCTCGGCGGGCGTGAGAACGACGACACGTGGCCTCAGCCAGGCGCTCATTCATGCATTTGATTCATAAATTGTATGCGTGTTTTAAGGACACACACACGACAGCTCTACACCGAAGCGCGAGACTGGATAAAGTCAAGAGTTAAGTCCCAGAAACATAAAGAACTGAAAACCAAAAAACGTAATAACAATGGGAGTGAGCGTTTATGGTTGTTTGTGTGGGGAATGCATTCGTTCGCGGGCGATCAGCGGCAGCAGCCGCGGCGCCCCGGTCACCATAAATCAGGGCCGATTGAGGTCGAGCCGGACGCGAGTTATTTTTAAAATTGCGTGCACAATATTATGTGTTTAGGTGGAATATGATAATTGCGTCGGCGAGAGAGGCGCCGTAAGCCGACACCGACGATGGGATTACAGAGCGCACGCCGCGACCGCCGGCCTCGGCAGGCTTCGGGGCCGCCCGGTCGCCTGCCTCGAGCAGCCCCCAGGCCAGACCGCTCGACTCGCATCAACACGCCTCGTTACATGCAATACTACACATATCAAACTAATAAATAATTTAACAACATTATTTACCTTTGGAACCTGATCTCAACATTCCAAGTCATTGGGTGCTTGTAAATCAAAGATCTGAATCGGTGGGTTCTAAGAAAGCCCAGGAATTTTTGGACGTGACAAATTTCGTATAGATCTTATTTGTGATGCAATTAGAAATAATAGCTTCAGGATACGCTTGCCACTCAGATGTTATGTAACTTACTATCCAGGAATTCGTAGTGTCATAATCTGTATATTATTATTCATCGATATTGGTTTAGAGTTAGACGATATTTTATTATACACTGACTGTGCCACGCCCGCACCCGCGTTTTTTTTTATATGCCCCGCTGCTGTTGGTCGCAGCGTGATTTTATATAGCCTAAAGCCTTCCTGGATTAATGGGCTATCCAACGCATTTTTTTTTTTTAAATGGGACCTGTAGTTCCTGATATTAGCGCGTTCAAACAAACAAATAAACTCTTCAGCTTTATATATTAGTATAGATATGATAGTTGTGTTTAGAGTTTCCAAAGCACCAGGGTAAAACGGGACTAGATTACTAAGACGTTCTGGGTCTGTACAAACAGACCCAGAACGTCTCATGAACCGTGATACTTAGACAGTTATAATTTTCACAGATGATATAGGTATTGCTGTAGCCGCTTTGACATTAGATACTAAAAACTTATTTTTTGTATAGAAAAAAGCTTCACCGCTGATAATTAGGTACAAAGGAATCTTACCGAATAATCATAACAAAGCTATTATAACGACTATGAATAATGGTCCGCTATTACAAATTAACATAATATTTTTTGTCGCCTCCTTTGGTGGTGGCCGCGGACAGGTACAAGCTATGAGGGTGCAGAATTCTTTGAATGGGCATTCTAGTTGACCAGCCGGTTAACGACTGTGAGTCGTAGTAACGTTGAAATAAGCCTCAAAGCATTTTGAACCGACATAATCTTATTTAGGAAGAATATCTATCTACATATGTTGGGAGTATTGGAATTTGAAACTTGAGTTTGAAATGTCAAGGTATGATTTAAGACGTAGCGAGCGAGGTGCGAAGGTCGACTAAGCTACTATCAATCAGCAAGGCGCCATTGAGGGTTAGTCGAGGCTCGTGAGAAACCGTAAACACTTACCCACTTTTATTATCTGATAGAGATTTTTTTCGCTCAGCAGCAGGTCCAGTCAATTAATGGATTGCGCCGTTATTTGGTTTATTTTTGATACCGACGCTGCTTAGCATTAGGAGAGACTAATTTATCTGGAAGGGTTTGACAGGTAAGGCATTACCGCGATGCAGATCGCCCTCACAGCATCATCGGCCAGAATTAACGTCTTATCTTTGATTTTATAATAAATGGAACGCATAATCCTTCTTGCGTGCCTTGTAATTGTGTGCGGCCCTTTTGATAGGCACATTGTTAACGAGGTGCCTCGTAATGAGAACGCCGAGGAAGCAGTTCACTTCAGTTTACGTGGAATACGTGCTTCCCCGAAGAATTGAATTGTTCGCTTTTATCGATTTGTAGAGCTGTGAGGTTCTAAGCGTTTTAGAATTGAAGACAAATATTTGTCGGGGTTGTGGTCTGGGCGGTCTGTCGACGCACATGTGCGCATAAAAAACTGTGTGATGTGTGCAGTGTGTTCGGTGCTGTGTGTTGACAGTGCGCATAGCTGCGACAAACCGCTGCGCCCGCGCCGCCGCCGGCGACCACCCTCCCCGAAGAATCCCTCGTTATCATTTGAATAACTTTAACTATCCAACGCGGCATAAAATACGTGAAACAAGAGCCTGAAATGTACAAATGTTTTAATAATCAATCCTATAACAGTATTCAACATTATGTATTCTAAAGGCATGTAAATATTCTCGGGATTTGCGAGTCGATGCGTGGGCATTGTTTAATGAAATAACTAAAGTTATTATTATTGGAATGTTTAGGATCCTCAACCGGTTCTGATTTGATGTAAAAGTTTCAAATCTTGTCACATCACATAGGGCGATGATTGTAGATCTTGAGAGAGAGGAGGCTTATCTAAAGGAAGTCTTCTATTTGAATAAATATTTATTTTGGTAGGAAAATGTCTCGGTGTGGGGCAATCGTAATGGCGTATAAATTCCTTGATTAGATACCGTCCTTGGGAACTACTAACAAAATGAATTCCACCGCAATTTTCCGGGGTCGATTTGACATTGTTAGCATTGAGTTTTATTTGCTACATTAGATAAGTACCTTATAATACTTATATTATTTTTAGTATATTTTATATTATAGGAAGTGTCGAAGAAATTTAAATCATAATTAATATATTTTCCCGATAGGATTGTGTCGATGCGTGGTAACTATTTATGATCGGTAAAGGGCGTTATTTTTAGTTTCTTGAACATATAATGCCGAGACTTTGATGTTTATTTTTATCTAGCCATCTTGGACGCTCCCTTTCTTGGCACATTGCCTATAATAACTTGAATTGAATTCATTACTATAGTCTAGTGGTTAAAATGGTTGATTCGCGCGAATTTTCTCGCCCGAAACGGTCGAATTGTAATTTTTAATTAATATTTTAAAGTTAGGTAAGAATTAGACGTTTTACAATAGTTCATTAGGTAATAAGTGTATCACTTTGTATCACTTATGTGCGAGTTACTTATTGTAAAACCAACTAAAACTTCAAATAGCCTAATAATACCTATTCTGTTGTTATCGACTTGCTCACAAATAAACTTTTTAAAAAATAATGGCTTTTATTTCATACTAATCGTTCGCCCGTTTCGGGTGAGTTAATTTGTGCGAATCGGCTCATTAGCCGTAAAAAAACATGAAAGAACCCAATGACTATTATTAAATTAGGTATCGTCTGTTGTCTATCGATGGCGGTACACAAACACACTAATACTGTTTACCTAATGAGATCTGTCGGCTTCACGCGATCCATTCTCACGACCCAACATGGAGAAAAAAAAGAAATTCCCAAAATTTTAACGCAATAGATACATTGTCTCTACATAAACAACTGTTAAATTTCACCGAAAAAACATTCGGCTGCGGCAGTATGGAGAAGGATTACTGTTCTAATCCATCTCCACACTGTTGCAGCCGAGTTGAAACCTCAGAGCGCTGAATGCAAACTCTACAGAGTTTGTTATAGCCCAGGATAGAAGCATTTTATTATTTCAACAAAGTAAGCTATAATGTAATTACCTTTTTTATCATTATAAACCAGTGCTTTAACGCAATCCCGCCTGATGGTAAGCAGTGATGCAATCATGATCATCATCAACCTTTTTATCGTCCCACTGCTGGGCTCAGGTCTCCTCTCATACAGGCGATTTCAGACTTCAAGTCCAGGTTTCGTCAAGATATTTTCGGTCACCTTCAGTCATTGGTGTCCAAGACATACCTACTTAGAACTAAATTTAGATGCAATAGTTGCTGGTATAGCCTAGTTTATTAAGAATCTGTTAACTTTAGCCTTGAAGATACTTAAATTGTAGTCAGACGGTAACACTGAAAAATTGTTCCAGTCCTTCGCGACGTATGCGGTATAAAAGACAAGGCCAAACGCTTCATCCAGATCGGACCTAATGAAATCTTCTGCGAGAACTTATCTAAAAAAGTGAATTTTAAATAGTAAAAACGCCTCTTCACAACCAAGTCCTTTTAAAAACGAATGGTAATTTCTATAAAATGGTCTAATTAATTTACATATTTTTACAAACGAGTTTGTAAAGAACTTTTTGTACGGACGACAGCAGGTCAAGCTACCGGAAACTGTCAAATATTTTCAAATGACCTTGAGACTTAATGCTTTAGACATAAAGTTGAAAATCTAATATAGATTGTGTCACCCTTTGTAAAATCTTTATATTTATGTTCTGTAATCCATATGATAAAGAGTATTCTATTGTATAGAAATTTGACTGATTAATGTGCTGTCGTCTGTATCATCATGCACTCTAATTGTGTAACAAACTATCAAACATTATCTGACCATATTCACTTTGATGGATATTTCTAACTCTATGCTAGATATTTTCGAAAAAAAAACCGTTACAACGATGTAAATAACGCAATTAAAGTTATTTACTATTTACTACTACTTCATGACCCTGCTAATAGTTATCCAACGATAGTATTATCATTAATCCTTCTAGCCGTAACGTAAAAGTGAATATTAATTAGTATGAACAGAACACAAGTGGTCTCCACAGCATTGCCGCCGCCATTATCTGTGGAATGCTCATTCGTCGACGGGCACCACACTTTACGCCTTCCCTCAAAATTGATTGCTTATTCTCCTTTTGGCTGCCTTTTAACAACTATAGGGCCAAATTGTTATGTAACTTATTAATTAACCTCTAGTCCGATTGATGGGAATACTACAACACATACTTTCAAATGGTTAATTGGAGATTGACATTTTGCTTGGCGATGACCTGAATTGTACGATGTTAGAGCACTTGAATGAGTCAGTGACTGAGACAATTAAATTGATACAGTATGCCGCCTCATAATTTCATATCATCAAATTGATAACTGTTTTATTATTAGTTTTAAGAATTTTACGCCTCTTATTTATCACTAGCAGTGCCCCGTGGTTTCACTTAAAATTATTCTATGTGTTATTCTGACGTGTAAGCTATACTGTAGATTTAACAAAATCCGTTTTGAAGTCTTTGCGGCAAAGAGTAACAAGCATATATCAATACATTTTTTTCTGCACGGTTAGCGCAATGGCAAAGCTATTGAGCTGCGCTTGCACTGCGTGTCGCGGGTTCGATTCCCGCACGGATAAAATAATTGTATGATCTACAAGTAGTTGTTCCGGGTCTGGATGTTTGTGTATGTGAGTTTATATGTTTGTAAACGCACCCACGATACAGGAGAAATTCCTAGCGGGCGACGTTTTCTTTAAAAAAAAAAAAAACGATACAAACTTACATTTATAATGTTACTAGGATTAGAACTTGCACAAATATATTTCCTTCTCACGCATTTAATACATACATTCGACAGTCATTTATATACAATATGTAAAGAAAACCCTGTCCGACCCATAAGGACAATAAAGGTTAGGTAAACACATGACCAAATATAATATAACATTTTACGTAATCATCATAATAACAATACCAATGAATTTTAAAATAATCTTTTTTTCCCGCGAATTAATTCCAACTTCCCCGAAATTTGGTAATTTTTAAAAAAGTGACAATACCATTTTGACGGTACGCTTATGCGATTCGACGATGCGTCGCGTGCCCTGCCCCCCGTCGCCCGCGGAAGGGTGTCCTACCGCACATGTATTAAGTTACCTTTTTTTGCAAAATAATATTTATTATTTTAGGGGGATTTTTTTAAAATTTAGTCCGGCTTTGTAGGCATTAGTAGAATCAGTTATCGATTCCTAACAATACCTTCACGGATCGGACAGGGTTTTCTTTACATATTGTATACATACATAAGCCCCGATTCTCTTGTTCATCAACTAAATTAAATTTAAGTTCAATGCATCTTGTTTTTTCTATTGCAATAAGAAAAGGACAGAAGATAAAATGTTAGTTTAGACCTGTCAAATTAGTCCGCTCCTGAGGTAAATTGGCGTATGTTTGGTCGCCATGTTTATAATAGCGCCCAAACTGTCTATGGAGTATCTTAATTAGGGTTGTAATGGAGGCTTGTTAGCGGAGGCGGAGGCGGATGCGAAGGCGACGAGTCTCACCTCCGCGGATGCGGAGGTTAACGGAGGCGGAGGCGGAGGTGAAAATACATATAGAAATGAAATTTATGGTTAATTAAAACAAAATTTTTATTTTATATACGTACATTAATAGTAGTATACTTGGTAAAACAAATATTACCTCTTATAATGAAAATTAAGGAGAAAAAAATTGTGTTTGCCGCATTCTCGCCTCGCACTAGTTGATTCATTTCGCACTCAAACGCGGCCGGACGGTTGTCGAGCGTCGTAGCTTGCGCATTATCCATACTAATATTATAAATGCGAAAGTAACTCTGTCTGTCTCTCGGTCTGTCTGTCTGTCTTTCTGTCTGTTACGCTTTCCCGCTTAAACCTCTCAACCGATTTTGATGAAATTTGGCACAGACAATCTTTAGACCTTGAGAAAGAACATAGGCTACCTTTTATCCCGGAAAAATTTGATGTTCCCGAGGGAAATCTAAAAAGCGCGATATAACCGAACTCCACGCGGGCGAAGCCGCGGGCGGAAAGCGTATTTATTTTATAAATACGTAAATAAACCTCCGTTATAACGCGTAAGGCGGAGCCGGAAGCGAAGATACGATTTCTTGCGGAACTTCCGCAGTAACGGAAGCGGAGGCGAAGCTCCGTTACAACCCTAATCTTAATTTGACAGGATTATACTAAAATATTACCTTCTATCCTTTTCTTAATAAAATAGAAAGAAAAATATGCACTTTACTTAAAAATATTTGAGTTTGTGAGCAAGAGATTCGGCGCCAATATCATTTTTTTTTTTTACATATTATAAACCAGCGCTTGACCGCAATCCTGCCTGATGGTAAGCAGTGACGCAATCGTTGATGGTAAAGCGCACTAGTTTATTAAGAGCCTATTCACTCTAGCCTTGAAGACACTCAAATTGTAGTCCGACGGAAACACCGCCGCTGGCAAATTGTTCCAGTCCCTCGATGTACGCGGTATAAAGGAAGAGGCGAAAAGCTTCGTCCGGATCGTAGTGGTGTTAACAACAATCATCCCATAATGTTGCCACTGTTGGGGCACAGGCCTCCTCTCGGTGAGAGGAGGTCATTTATACTAATACTAGCGGCCGCCAGCGACTTCGTTCGCGTAGAATTAGTCATTGCTCCTATTGGCAATATGTACGGCTGCGTTAGCTCCCGTTTTCGCAACATTTTTTGTTACTGCTCTGCTCCTATTGGTCATAGCGGGATGTTATACAGCCTAAAGCCTTCCTGGATTAATAGGCTATCCAACGCTAAAAGAATTTTTCAAATCGGACCAGTAGTTCCTGAGATTAGCGCGCACAAACAAACAAACAAACTCTTCAGCTTTATATATTAGTATATTATTAATGTAAAAGTATGTGTCTGTTTGTTTGTCAGCCTTTCACAGCAAAACGGAGCGACGAATTGACGTGTTTTTTTAAAGGAATGGAGAGTGACGTAGGTTACTTTTTGTCTCTTCCTATTTTCCCTAAAATGGGGGGTGGAAGTTTGTATGTAGCAATCTGCAATTTTCAAAGCAGAAAGTTAGAAATTGGTATGTGGACTATTAATTTGTGACTAACGAAAAATCATGCATTTTTTTTTTTTGGGAATAGGCCGCGAACTTATTAAAAAAGGGGGTGAAATTTTTTATGGGACTTTTCGCAGTTTTCAATGTAGGAAGCTAAAATCGGAACAAACTGTTACTAATTTAGAAAAATACCTGTCTTATTTTTTATGGAAATCTTCCCCCAGCCCTTAAAATACATAGGTGATGGATATTAGGGAAAGAAGAACCTTGGTACCCTGAATAAGCTAGTGTGGTTATACTTACAATAAATTACATTTTGGTTACTAACAAAAGCTAATTAGTAAAAACCGATATTTTGTGTAGGACGGAATTTAAAGAACAAAATTCCCCTTTTTCTAATTTACTAGCGGCCGCCAGCGACTTCGTTCGCATGGAGTAAGTTATGCTCCACTCCTATTACTCGCAGGGTGATGTTATATAGCCTAAAGCGTTCCTGGATTAATAGGCTATCCAACGCAAAAAGAATTTTTCAAATCGGACCATTAGTTCCTGAGATTAGTGCGTTCAAACAAAGAAACAAATTCTTCAGCTTTATATATTAGTATAGACTAGCAGCGCCCCACGGTTTCGCTCGCGTAAGTTTCGATCCTGTGGGAATATCTGAACTAAAAGTATTTCGCGATTTGAAGCAAATCCGTTTAGTACTTATCTACCTAGTTTTTGGTGTAAGAGAGGAACAAACATCCACCATCCATTTATAATAATTTAAGGAATTAAGGATAAGTTTTAGTACGATAGTGTAGTATAGATAGTAAATTAGTAATAATAATCATCATCCCTTTATCGTCCCACTGGTGGGCACAGGTCTACTCTCATACAGAGAAGGAATGAGCGTAATAATGCTGTGTCTATTATACTTGTATATGCCAACTCTAATTCAATTATATTTATTTGCACAGAAAGTGTATACAAAATAAAGATGTTTACATAATGTCAGACCCTTACACTATCTATCTTAAATTAGGCATGCAAATTTTGTATAGTTACCTACATTAAGATAAATCATTAAATTATTACATTATACAATATGTAAAGAATCATCTAAGACGGGACGGGAAGAGAATTTGATCATTACCAAAATTTTATAGGTTGACTTTAGTTTATTGTTAAGATATTAATATTGGTTTGTTTAATTAATGGTAAAAAATTTAAACAGGTTTTAATCTGCCGAAAACTGGCAGTGTTGCCGTAATCTGCATCTGCGATATCGTGCTGGGACAAGACAAAGTGGGTACAATTTCGCTCGCCAACACTGTGAGTAATGCGGCAAAAATGTCGCCGCCTTGTAATTAGCACTAAGCTCCCAAGACTACACAAATAGAGTTGTTTTCACGCTTCTCGTTACTTGTGACATCATAGGGGCAATGTACTGAATCAAAAGTGGACACCGGCCCCGGGTGAACAGGCGCGCTGTGCCGTGAAGCACAGCCTCCCAGACTCCCAGACCGAGCAGCCACCGCAATTATGTGTTCTGAGGGAGAAATTACGTGAAACGTGTCGGCCGATGCAGTGTTTATCCAACGAGTATTAACGTCATTATAAGAGCCGTGAAAGTGGCTAACCAGAGGATGCGTTCGTTTAACACAACGACTTTGTGCTGGCAGGCCCCACTTTCTCAGATCAAACATCCTTCACCATGTGCGTGGATATGAGCGATGTTTATTTATTTACTAACGCAGTGGTTCACAATAACGGAACAACTAAGATCAATAAATAAATCCATTCCTTGTAATTCTCACAGTTGGGTCGCGTCGCCTGTGCTGAACCTCATTCCATTGAGCACGCGTCACGCTCGCGCCCGCGCTGCGCTACATAAGCGCGTCTCTTTCGCCGGCTTTGTGTGGAACCGCCCTCGACACACACTTCTGAGAATCGGGCTCGTGGCATTTTTTAAAACGCATAATAATTTGATCGGGAAATATTTATGGAAGGGGTGGCCGGACGCGGACTAGTCCGACGAGTCAATTATCAGGCACTCGCACCAGTGCCGGCCGCCTGAAAGCCGCGCAATGGGTGGCTAGACTGAGGTTAACCGATGTTAACTTAAAATTTATGACGTAGATAGACGAAGGGTGGAATTTCACATGATTTCATTCTCTTTTTTTGTTAATGCTCTATATCATTATTATCGTTTATAAATAAAGTTTTTATACATCCGACAGTGAGAATGTTTTTTGTGCTAACCCTAGACAGGTCAGGTACCTACCATAATTCGATTCCCTACTTAGAAAGTGAAACTTAAAGTTTTTAAACAAAAGGCTACACAATGTTGTATGTAAATGTAATGTAAAACTTCTGTATTATCACCACAAGACCCCTAGGAATTATTATCTTAGATATAAAGGCCCCCAGGGCATTGTTAAATCTCAGATATTTATCAGTAACTTTGTATCAACGCAGTACGAATCGATTCGTAGCACTAGTGCTACGAACATTTTGCTACGAAATTCGTAGCAGTTTGGTAGTACAATTTTCGTAGGCAATACGACATTGCTATTGTCTCTTAGTACATATTACAAATTCCATAACTGAGCATATTAATTCACTATTGACTTGAGTGAGATGAATATCATGGATTAAAGGATTTAACAATCATATATAATTGTGTTATTAACACTATAGATAACGGAAGGGAGATTATTTGGCCCTAAACTTATCAACCCCTAAAAACGGATGAGTGTACCGTAGTAACCTAAAGTTAGTTTTACAAAAATGTTTAGAGTATTAATTAATGTGTTGTCTGTATAAGAAATTGATTTTGAATTTTGTGGGTGTCAAAATTATGGACGGATCCGAACGCATAATGACCGCTAAGTGCTATTTCGGGGGAAACGAGGGAGGTGCAGACAAACTCAAGACCACCGGTGTTTGCCACAAAATAACCTGCAGTATATAAGCCGCCAGTTATGCGAGCGGTTTCGCCTAGGGTATAAAGAAAAAGATATGACCAGACAATACATAGTGTTGATGCCTCAAATAAACAAGCTTCAAAGTGCTGCCAATGCTGACGGCAAGGGAACGAAGATAACCAACTGTGAAAGACTACTGTAAAGATAAGATAGTCATTGTTTACCTAAAACCACCAAATTCTAAACAATAAGTACTAGGTACGAGATCTAAATGTCTTTAAATAAATATCTTTTTGTACCCGACGTAAGCCACAGAGGTGTCAGTAAAAACTTGCAAAGAAATTAAAAAGGGTGCAACAATAAAACAATGGTCGCTGTACATATTATCATGCGCACATTATAATCGTTTCTGCTAATTTGTCGCGGAGGCGGGGCGAGGAGACGTTTCCGCTGCATATGCAAGACAATGCTGAATGGACCCATTAATAGCACAAATGAATGAACGCGTACACACATGTGCCCAACTGCAACCCGCTACCCCACGGCTCGGCCGGCCACATGGCGCACTACATTGTCTTTAGCAAAGGACATTACGTCCCATTCAAGAATTTGTGACTTGTGACGGACTTCGAGGTAACCTCGTTTATTGCGCCGAAATATTTCCCCGAAATGCGTCGTTTCCTTCCGTTGTTTTTGTGCTTTGATTGTTTTTTTAACACTGTTATATTTTTAGCATGTGTGACTGTGTAAGTTGATACACATGCAACTTCTTTTGAAAAAAATTATAACAACAATGAAAATAAAGGACTGGATTTTGCAGCGGACCCCGGGCTCCAACGCGAAAGCCGCGGATGCAACCGGGATAAACGCTGAGATGATGATGATGATGATTTTGCATGTTAGTATTCAGTAAGAGTGCAATAGTAAACTATAGCTTTCAGCACTTAACTTCTGAAGAGAACTTATTTTAGTCCAGTTAAAGTCCAGGTTTCCTCAAGATGTTTTCATCTTGAGGAAACCTGGACTTTTAAGTCTGAAATCGCCAACCCGCATTGAGCAAGCGTGGTGATTACGCTCAATCCTTCTCTTTATGAGAGGAGAACTGTGCCTAGCAGTGGGACGGTAAAAAAAAGGTTGTTGTTGATGATGATGATGAAACTAATATTATAGTTTAGTAGGATAAACAATATCATAGTGAACTTTACGCGAAATACTGAAAGAGGCTTCCTAAAAATCGATCTATTTTTAATAAATACTTTGAGACAGGCAAGATTGACATCCAACAACAGCTTCAGTGGAGTAAAATAAGTTCTCTTGAGAAGTTAAGTGCTGAAAGCTATAGTTTACTATTGCACTCTTACTGAATACTAACATGCAAAATCCAGTCCTTTATTTTCATTGTTGTTATAATTTTTTTCAAAAGAAGTTGCATGTGTATCTTAAATAGATAAACAATATCATGGCGCTTACTGAAAGTAGGTATCGAATCAAACAATTCATTCTGTAGGACGATTAAACAGACACTTAAAGACTTAAGACACAAATTAAGTCTATATCTTAAAGTGTCTTTCGGGTATTAATAACAAAACATATGTAATCATTACCTATGTATAATCATTATCTAATCGTGGTGGCCTAGTGGTTAAAACACCAGCCTCTCAAGTATGAGTGTGCGGGTTCGATTCCAGATAAGGCATGTACCAATGTAATTTTTCTAAGTTATATGTACTTTCTAAATATATCTTGGGCATCAATGACTTATTAAAAGGTGAAAGAAAACATCTTGAGGAAACCTGGACTTTAAGTCTGAAATCGCCAACCCGCATTAAGCAAGGGTGGTGAGTACGCTCAATCCTTCGCTTTATGAGAGGAGACCTGTGCCCTGCAGTGGGACGACAAAAAGGTTGATGATGATGATATCATAGAGAGTGGATCACAAAAGGTATTTGTAAACACAAAAAACTCTTTGGCTACTAAGCATTTAAGACGTGTATCGACGTTTTGCTTTAGGATTATTGTTCTGTTCGCTAGTAACGCTCCCTGTGCTTTCATTTCTCGCCAAGTGCGGACGGTACCTGCACAACAATGGACAGGTACCATCTTTTGACAATTCATCAGCTGACTTACGGACAGTTATATTTTTGTTGGCACTACGACTTGCTGGCGCCAGCATCCCGGCCTATTGTCTCAGATATCTTTTCTTCTGGACCAAACATGGCGGTCAATTGTTAAATGTACTTCCAGGGATGCATTCTCAGCTTCGAGTAATTCTCATTCTTATATACCGTGAATTGGGAATTCCGCACGTTTTGTGTCGCTGGCGCTTCATTTAACTTGATTTCATGGGTTTGTGTTTGAAAATGCAGTCTTTTATTTGTAGTTCTAACACTCTTCACGGGTGGACTGACTTTACAAAGTAATTTATTATTTTCCTACGCTTGATTTTAGGGAGGTTTCCTGGGTAAAACAAATGATTCTATTTAGTCCTTCATTCAGATTATAGAAAAATATTGGATACGTATGTTTTGTTTTGTCAAATCTATAAAAATTGACAAATTTAAAAAGCATCAAAGATCAGGAGCGGGAGCTGGTGACGTCACTCGTTGCTAAAAAGTGTAGCAAGGAGTGACGTCACACGAGTTTTCAACGCACTGTATCGTCCTCATTTTTTGTTTATATGAAAAAAGAAAAAATATGTGTCTAGTTTTTTTTTGTAAATCTGACTGACGGACTAATTAGTTTTTTTTAGTCAACTAGCCTATTCACATTGTGTTTGCACGTATTGCGTATTGAGTTTATCAATGCATCGGTGGCCGGATATTAACCGTCGCGCCGACTTCTCGGCTCTTATCTAAGTACGCTGAATTCACTCTATTAATATTAAATAATGTCAATATTTTGTGTAGCAGCTAATAATTGGCGAACGTTCGTCAGCATGCGAGACCCGCATCGTTAGGGTTGGTACGTAATGACTTAATTGGGTTATAAATAAGGTCAATGTAATGATCGGTGGTGATATTTTTATGCCAGCAAATAGTGGTCACGTGTCGAAAATTCGCTACAATTGGCTCGTCGGGCGGCATGTACCACCCTCATCAACAGAATGGAGCCTGGAATGACGTGATTATTATGTTACATATCTGTAACACAAAGCTGTTTAATTTTATAGGGGTGAAACTACCACGTGAACAGTTAACTCGGCAATATTGAATTACGGTTTTCGGAAACATCGGGTCTATTTCCATTGTAGTCGTATAATCGATAAGCGAAGTCATTGGAATATGTTAGCGACCAAATGGCGCCCCTTCCTTGAAGGGCCGCATAAACTAAACGGCTATGCGCAATTCAGATTGCCGTATCGTGGGAACATCGCGGCGTATTGACAGTGATACGTGAAACTGACAAATATATGGCGGGCAGAGCCTCCTCGAAAGCAACCATCGTCTGCATTCAATATTATGTATTAACATTGATTACGCCGGATATTCATATCATTATCGACAAAATAAGTTGTCAACGTATGAGCGTTACACATCACCTAGTTCCCATGGTCGCAGTGTTACTTTTCCCATGTAGTTATCACTGGGCCGTCACTCCATAGGTCAGTGTTTCGATAAACAAGTGAACTCTATGCATTATGTGCGTGCATCACGTTATGATATTGAGCTAATATGGCAATGGCATGACGTAACCATCGGGGCCAGAGATGTGTCATCGCGCAACACATTATGGCGAACATTTTATCATTTGAACAGTTTCGTAAGTGTCCTCGTATGTGATACATTATTTTCTTTATCAACAAACGATTAAATACTTACCAACACAGAGAATTGAGTCCATCTTTCATTTACACAATATGTAGATTAGGGTTGTAAAATGTAAAAATCTGTCATAAATATTTACATCACACGAAGTCATGCTAAAATATCAGACAAATGCTCTGCAACTAATAGAAAACAACCGCAAGAGGACCCTGGTGGTTGATGCGTGCAGGCGCAGGCATGCCTACAAACACGTAACAAAATAAAACGTTGGAGACGGCATTCCCGACAAGTGGCGCGTAGTATTACCTACATGTATATTTGTGTTATAAATTTTATGGTACACGTACGACAACTGTTTGCATAGTCACATGGAATTTTGTGAGCTGAACGTCATTTGTGCTCTATTTGAGATATCCTAAATACATACATTATAAAGTCATCCCGACACTTTCTCTTTTACATGGAGCAAAAGTTATTATCAAACTGACATGTTTCTTTTTGATCTTACAGAACCGTATCTACAAGATGTTGTTGTTTATGTTAAATTGAATAATCCCTAAAGTTAAAGTCTGGGACTAATACGTCCGTAAAAATACACTGACACTGCAGGGGGTCCCTGTGGGGATCATTTTTCATAGAATTTGTCGAAGTTACATGTACGTGCGAGTTGACTGATCCCCTGTATGTTCAATAAGCAATACGTAGCAGTTACACAGAAAAGTACTTTATTAACTAACTAGCTTTCCGCCCGCGGCTTCGCCCGCGTGGAGTTCGGTTATATCGCGCTTTTTAGATTTCCCTCGGGAATATCAAATGTTTTCCGGTATAAAAGGTAGCCTATGTTCTTTCTCAGGGTCTAAAGATTGTCTGTGCCAAATTTCATCAAAATCGGTTGAGAGGTTTAAGCGGGAAAGCGTAACAGACAGACAGACAGATAGCCAGACAGACAGACAGACCGACAGACAGACAGACAGTTACTTTCGCATTTATAATATTAGTATGGATTATCTAAATATGAAAGTAGGTAGGAACATAGTTATTATCTGTTCTTAATAATATCGTGAACATCATGTAATACTGTTCTAATTTGCAAACGCAAATTATTATTTATCTTATTTGAATTAGAACCGAATGCCTTCTTACCTAAAAAAATATCAATTCTATCTTAAATATGCAAATTGGCGCTGATTCTGTTGTTCACAAACTAAACAAATTTTAAGTTGAGTGCATCCTTTTCCTTCCATTTTATTAAGAAAAGGACAGAAGATAAAATGTCAGTTTAGACCTGTCAAATAAATGCGCTCCTGACGTAAACTGGCGTATTTTTAGTCGCCATGTTTATAAACTGTCTATGGAGTATCTTAATTTGACAGGTTTAAATTAAAATATTATCTTCTATCCTTTTCTTAACGAAACAGAAAGAAAAAGATGAACATAACTTTAAATTAGTTTCGTTTGTGATCAACAGAATCGGCGCCATTGTATTACTTAATTTGACAAACAAAATAATCTGTACTGGCACTCGAAGTAAACACCCACAAGTCTTTTTACAAAAGTATGTCTCTTGAAAAGGCGTAAATATTGAAGTAGTGCTAAATGGACACTTACATGATGTAAATTGGTTGCATTTACTTTTACGCCCAATGAATTGTGGGCTATTGAGGTAAAGAAACCACCCCACTGGACAATTTGAGCGTGGGAGCATTCGCGGTGGTATTCACTAATGGTAGCCCCAAATCATCATATTACTTTTGTATGATTGTCCACAATTTTTTGCACTTTATACGACAATAAGATTACCCGTGCCGCACAACGGCGACGTCAATACAATCTTTGCACTTTTTGTCGTCGATAAGACATTTTTGGGATGTATTTATTGCCAGCAAATGATAGTTTTTATATGTCCTCGTAGCAATTATAGAAGTCAGTCATCGTTTTAGTATATCTAATGCTTGAAATCGGTTTCTTATATCCGCAGACTGAAGTAGATCATTGCTCTGTGCTGAGTCGGCTTACATCAGTGAACAAGAAAAGCTTTCAGCCAAGGTGGCGTGCTAAACAAAGTTATATGGCGTATTTTACGAGTAATAGAGCGTTACGTTTAAAGAAGAGTGATGGAGGGTAGTATGGGGCGGGAGCGGCGTCGAGGCGGCGCCCTGGGCGAGCCGAGGGTGCAGGCAGCAGGCCTGGAATGCGAGTTCGCCAACTATCACACGCCCAACATGAGTTGGATCTTTTTTAAAAGGGCACAATTCCTGGAAGCGTTTCTCGAGCGGCCGGAGGCTGGCGCTCATCGGCCATTGTGGCGCGGCCGGCTAGTTTTGATCTTATTGTTAATGGGACGCCAAGTTTTTTTCAACCGTGTTCGGAAAAAAGGTATCATACGATCCCAGCGGAAACGTTACGGACCCTTGTGAAGTAAAATGGATATGTTCTACGAAGGAGGTGTTATTTTAATCGTAGGTCGGCTTTGTTGTTCAGGAATGTAGATGGCCTGTCATAATTTTAATGGGCAGTTTCTCAGACATTCTATGAACCTGATGGTGCACACGTCCTGAATATTCATCAGGATTCTATACTGCGGCGGATCTCATACATTGGAATGTAATCATAAGTAACTATCTCATTTATAATTTTAGAGTAATAACACGTAGTGAATTGACTATAAAAATATTAAAAAAATTGATTTGTCTAAGTACACACCATAACCCACACATTTATAGATGCTTTTAAATCTTTCTCTAGCTTTATACGTGTCTGCTTAATAGGGAGCATCTAAAAAAGTGAAATAATGCGGAGTACACATGCGGGCCTGAATGTTTACCTTCGTTTATTTATCATGGGTCTCCATTACTCTCATCAATAAACTGCCTTTTCGTCTTGTGTGCAGCAAAACAATAATGAATGCGCGGAACCAACGCTCCGTGCAACAGGTGAGGGCCACACACGATGTGCTCTGTAATGACATAATTGCTGTACCCTGATATAGTAAATATTTTAAGAGTCGCGGATGCACGTTTTATATAAAACTGGATGCATCCTGAGGTTTCACCCGTGCAAACCATGATTCCATGCGAACATCGAGATAAAAGTATGCTGTGACCCAATCCAGGCCATGATCTACTTATGTGCCAAATTTCATCCACATTCGTTCAGCCATTTGAGCGTGAAAGCGTAACAAACAAACATAAAAAAATAAACATTTTCTCTATGTATTTATGGATTATATTATCAGAAATATATTGTAGAACTCTTTTCAGTGTCACTAACTACTCTCGAACAACAACTCCAGTTGAGTAAATTGAAATTGTTGGAATTTAATTAACGAATGCACTTTGTTCGTATGTTATCGAAAAACGGCGCTCAGCTATCTCCTTTATGTTTAAAAGCAACCTCACTATCACATATGACACATTTAATTGAAATCATTTTATTTATTTTGTTATAATTCCTCGTTGTAGTAGTCAAAAAACACTGATAAAAACTTCTTGTGCCTTTTTAATGCCGCACAAGACGTCAAATTGTGCCAGTTGGATTGCAGGGAAGGTTTACTGAAACAATCGAGTGCACAGTCAATCTATCCTCATGAGAACACAGACTGACTGCATTCCAACTTAGAAATGCAGTAAGAATGCGGTTTGAAAGCTTTTGGTATTCAATTGACAACTGCTTTAGAGTTTTACAGCAACTGTAAGACACCATGGAGCCACTGTCCTAACTAGCAATCTAGATGCTGAAGGACGAACTTTCTTTTACTAAATCCGGGAAGCAGAAATCAGCTAATCAGCAACAGTTTATGAGAAACAAAACAATATACGGTAGGACATAACATCGGCTGCCGACAGAAGTTAGCCGTGGTGGTGAAACCATACGGAGGACGGGTATGAGCAGTTGTGTTGCGATGTGTGCCAGGTACGATGCTCCAAATGTTGATGTGTCGGGAGTTTGGTCGTGGAGGGTTTCCAGATCAATCTCAATCTGGCGCAGCATAGCTGGTCGTGTTGTTAGGTTAAACATTGCATCACCTCGCTCAACTGCCGTCTTCCTTCATACTGGTTAAGATTTTTAAGTGAATAGGCTTAGTAAACTTGTGCGCTTTACCATCAACGATTGCATCACTGCTTACGATCAGGCGGGATTGCGGTCGAGCACTAGTTTATAATTATAAAAAAAACGTCCTAAGTAAGCAACAAAGAGAAGAACTATTTCTGAACTTTATAATACTTAAATTAGGTAGCTTGTTTTCGATTGCATAAGGAGCAGTAACAAGTAGATGGGAGCTACGATACCATAGACAAACAAGTCTTCAGATACAACCTTCTTCTATTTTGTAAGTGAGTTGGGGTACAAAAATATTCAATTGCTATTGCAGCCTGGCTTGCTACAAAGTACAAAACTCGAAATATTAGTCATAGAATTACAGAGAACACTTAAATATATGTATCCAACATCTGGCGTGTACGTTAATTAGAGCGGTACCAGTACTGTTCTGATACAGCTCCAAGATAGTCCTACTTACACCGTTACTACAAAGATGGGTGATGATTAGCGAAATGAAACGTTTAGGTGCATTTGTTTGAACCTAACGAGACGACATTGCAACTGTGAACATTGGGAAGTATCATCCCTAAACCGAGATAGAAAATGAATACACATAAAAATTGGAATTATCAGTTGTGTTTAAGTGACCGACTGACCTTCGAGATTCGTCATTCATCTAGAAATAAAGAAATGTAAGTGTGTGTTGGCATGCAGTGGATAAAATTTGAGTCTCCCTTAGTATACCGGTTTCAAAGTTGCTCGGAAGATTTGAATGCCTCGAAATTCATAAAACGAATTCTTAACGTTTGTCTTCAATCGAAACCTATATCTTCTGCATATGCGTGTTTTGGTATTCAACGGACAATGGGCAGAAATGTGAAAGATAAGAAGCGATTTTACACAAGAAAATCAATATAATAAAGTGATGATTTATCAATACAAATGTATACAATAATGTCGCATGTTTTTTTGGAATAGTTCAGAGCCAACACTTCCCGTCTCGCTCGCAGGCAAAGCATAATGAGCGGTTGTTAAAATTATGAATGGAACATCTTCCGAGAACCGTGCTAGTGTGCAAGAGTAAGCCGTTCGTTCTACACTGCGCGCACGCACACATACCGGCGTAATTCTTATCGCGGCGGCATGTGTGAAAGCCTGCTCGGATGTACTATCTGATGCTTATTTAATTTTTATTCTGGAATATTCCCTCTCTTACTTGTGTACCTGTGTACCTTTTCTCATATGCACAAAAGCAATCATACCATATGATTCAGCAAAATCATTGTTTCTCCAGCGTTGACCGGAACGATACCCTCGGCGTTTAACTGCTGGTCAAGTGTCTTAAGATGTGAATGTTAAAATTAATTCTACGCATTTAAATATCTCTTTAATAAATTATAGTGGCTTGAAAAAAGACACGTAGGTTGAGCTTGAGTTAGTTTGCCTGGAAAACATGATCATGTAGATAACAGCAAATATTAACAAAATAGATCCTCATATTATAATCGTATAAGAAGGATTATGTTGTCAAAACGCGCTAGTGTGCGTTTATATGAAGGAATTTTAAGGTCCAATTACAAGCCGCCTTCCATTAACAACTTTATTTATAGTGGGATGAATAACTTGCGGCTTTTTAATCAATCATGTGGGGGTACTAAGTGGCATCCGGTGTGCAGGACAATTGTCCAATAACCGCTGATCACTACGGTATAGTATATATGTAAGTATGCTCACGATTTCAGTTAAGGTTTAAACAAAATAATACGCGCAGACGCACACCGCCGCGCACTTGACCCAGCAAATGGAATGCTGCTCCGACTAGCCCTCACAATAAGAAAATAAAAAAGGGTTTTGAAGGCGAAATTAGTTAGAAAACGTCGATCATTTATTAATCGTTTAAATGACATTCGATAACTTTCTCATGTCTCCAAGGTTGGTTTAAATATTTGTGGTGAAATATTATTGAACGAGTCTAAAATATGATAATGATAAAATATGTGTCGGTCGCGCAGGGAGGTCTAACCGCTAACGTAAGGAAAAGCTTTGTTTGTTACGATAGTTGGATTTGTTATTTTATTATAACGACCCTTATTTTCAAGATTTCTGAGCTACAAATACGAGGGTAAATAAAGCCGGCAGAGGACAACAGAACCTATAAAGGAATGAGGTATAACTTGGATAAGAAGCCAGACTAGGACTGAATGGCTTTTGGCTTTTATTAAGTTGCTTTTTAAAGAACTGGAAAATTAGATTCACCTTCTTGGTTGGAGGTGAAGCCAGATTGGATACCAGATTGGCAGGTAGCTTTCTCCAAGACAAAAGGAGCTTGCATTACCAAAGAGTTACTTTTAACTAAATTATTAAATCGAGATTAACACCTATGTATGGTACAAGTTGCGCTTATGAAAACTGCAGATTCTCCAAGTTTTACATGACAAGTTTTCGGTCTAATTTAAACCTAAATCTTGAAAAAACTAGAGGGCATCAAAAAATTCATCCGCATCGCTGTCAACAGGAACCTAAATCTTTAAATTTTTTAATCGCATGTCATTTTAATATTCCACGACATTATTAATTGGCTTACTAATACAATAGACAATATTTTAATCAATAATTGTATTATTCTGATGCACAATATCAATGTTTTTAATAAACAATTAGAAAATTTTATTGAATCGAATCACGTGTTTTTTTTTTTTTACGGACAAATCACACAGTTTGAGCCAGCCCCAAAGTAAGTTCGAGACTTGTATTATGGGATACTAACTCAACGATACTATATTTATAATAGATACATATATAGATAAACATCCAAGACCCAGGCCAATCAGGAAAAGATTGTTTTCCATCATGACCTGACCGGGGATCGAACCCGGGGCCTCCACGTCGCAGGCAGGCATGTTGACCGCTGCGCCACGGAGGACGTCGAATTAAGTGTGTTTTGAATTAAGTGTGTATCCCTTTTTTTTGTTCTGGGTGGGAAATCATCAAATGACCTCTCCTGCTCTGGGCGACGTAACTGACTAAACCCACCCGTGTTCCTTCACTTGCCTGTCCGCCAGGGCCGCGGTTTCTATGTTAATCAACCCGCAACCCTGGCCCAGGAGGCATCGGTCCTCGTGGAACCCGTCACGATGTGCTGACATCTCTTTAAGACGCGCGTGAAACAACGCGCCGTCGACCCGGGCCTGATCCTTACCGGGCGGCGAGCTGCCCATTGCTCGTCGTCCGCAAGCCCGTACCCTTATCCCTTACATGTCAATGGTAAAATAATACGCAGTTGATAGTTTCTTAGATCGCATAAAATTGCAACCGGAATAGAACATCCTTTAAAATATTGGTTCAATGACCTCCGATCAACGGGCGACAGCGCGTTCCTGGAATTCCATTCTGTCTTGCATTACCTACAGCACGGTTACCGAAGCAATTACAATATAATTTATATGTAAGTACACCAGGCAGAGATAGCATGAATCCAAAGAAAAGAAAAGCAAGATATATGCTAAAAGTTTTTATAGTTTAAGTGCAGTTAACGACACAAACATTCCTAGAATGGATTACGATCGGTTAAGAGGACCAGAGTCGCAAATAGGAAATCTGTTCAATGAGATAAAGAAGCATATAATCAGTTCCACGTACTTAGATAGTGAAATCCACCCCATTAAGGGCCCGAGTGGGCAAAGGCGGCCGACCACCGCGCCGCTACCGTCGCCTGCACAACTCACCCAAAAAACACCCCAAGACGTAGACGTAACATAATATTTCCCAAGCAGCCTTTTATTTATTAGCCGAAGCACGCCGTGCGGGCGCCGCGACAACTCTACTTCCCAGAACGGAACATCGACGTGTCGGCACAAAGCCGTTACACATATATGAAAAAACAATATTTATGTCGATAAAAAAATTGGGATACGACGCGTATCTGAACGCCGTGAGATATGCAGTTTTTGTTTAGACCCGATTTGCAGGAATCCGCAGGTACCGCATAGCGTGGAGAAAATTATTAATTTGTTAAATGATGGTCCAATGGGCGTGGTCAATGCCTGTTAACGCTAGTTAGCAAGCTCATATTAGACGCACTTATCTTTTTTTGCTTTTACAATTAATAATGATCATGCTGTGATATCAGTTGATATACTATAATGGTAGGTACAATTACGTACTTCAACATATACAGAACAACAAATGCTACAGAAAAAGGCTTCAATGCTTCGATGAGATATGCAGTATTACGTGGGAGCGATCTTTTATTACTGATCACGAATCGAAGTCCGATTCTGTTAGATCATGGAATGCTCATAGAAAAGATTTCAATGGAATTTTCTATCGACGATATTTATATATCCATTCCGTAGATCGTATATATTCGGTCCGCAAAAATAAATTACTTATAAGGATATTGTGAGTCCATAAGTTATGCGTCTATGGGATAACAAATACCGACTTTCTTATTATCTGGACATAAGTGTTGTAGTGATTATATGAACCGGAATTAATTCTTGCCTGGCTTAGCGAATACATAAAGCGTTTTCAAGAAAAAGGGCTAAAACTGAACAAATGAATTTAGTCCATCAGTGATACTGATGAGTTGAAAACAAAAAGGAACCATCATCATCATCATCTCAGCGTTTATCCCGGTTGCAACCGCGGCTTTCGCGTTGGAGCCCGGGGTCCGCTTTCCTGGACATTCTCCTCCATTTCGCACGATCTTTAGCATCCTGTAGTATGAGCTTGTTGGCACGCATGTCATCTCTTACAACGTCAAGCCAGCACTTCTTTGGTCTACCCCGCTTGTTCCGGCCCGGCGGAGGCGCCATGGCAAGACATTTGTTACCCACGTAACCTGCCCGTTTGCGTAAGACGTGGCCGTACCAGCGTAGGCGACCCTCCTGCAGTTTGTCTGCAATGTCACGGACACGAAGGCTGCCCCGGATGCGGGAGTTCCTGATGCGGTCTTTCCGCGTAACTCCACACATCCACCGCAGCATATTCATCTCCGTGACACGCAGCTCCTGCTTGTGTCGCTCAAGCACAGGCCACGCCTCACTGCCATACAGGAGAACAGGAATGAATGTGAAATGAAATGGAATGAAAACAAAAAGGAACATTCTATCTATTTGAAAGTTTCCCATGTAATTGACTTCATGAATGTGTTATACCTACGCATGCCATTTAAAACGTTTATCGCCAATGAAAGCCACTTGTTAAACTGGTTTCATAAATAACAATAAAAAGCGTCATCTTTTGACTATGCACTGCGTTACATTTTTGTGGACTATTTATATCCATGATGATGGTATACGCATTCAAATTGGAATATATACGAATCATTATTTTGGTACTGTGGATGGAGATCCTGTTGTATCAAAAACTTTTGGAATGTATTTTGTGCCGTATTTTACGTCACCTTATTCAAGGACGTTGGAGAGTCCTTTGTATTCTAGAATTCCTTTGTCTTTGACCCTTTAGGGCTGATTCGACGAAAGTTAGATATCTTTTATTGGTAAAATTAAATTCACGTCTAATACATAGTTTTAGTATGTAAAAACTCTAAAAACCATGTCAAAAACACAAAATGTATTCTCAGGTCAAGTCTTAATCTGACGTGTATCCTAAGTTAAACTATTACCCCCCTTATACAAACATGGATTTTATTTAGATCAGGTTTAAACCACTTCAATGGTTATTGAATTACGCTCGTAACTATTATAGAAATGCAGTTTTTTTATACAAAAACTAGCTGGGCCACCCGCATAAATAGTATTGACATAAAAAGTAGATAAAAACCTATTCCTATGCCTAGCGAATGTATATACGAAATTTCATGAGAATCGGTTAAGCCGATTCGGAGGAGTATGGGAACGAAAACTGTGACACGAGAATTTTACCTAAATAAAGCATTGACTTAACCTAAATAAAGTTCGAAATACAAATACTGAATCAAAGGTTAAGTCTGCAACTAGACTAGATTTCGTTTTGTAATAAGTAGTTATTGATTAATAAAAACTTACAAATGTTACTGAAATACGATTATAAAACTGAAAACGTGCATTTGACAATGTTAGCCAATTTTTCAAATACACGGTGATTTTTTTTTTATTATTTTATTTTGTTTGAACGTTATCTAAGACTATAAAGTCTATAACTTACAAAATAAATAATACCTTCATCTGTAAACATCTCAATTGAACATCAAGCGACGTTAACTGCCGAGATTGTTACATGTCACTATTAGACGTGGCGTGTTTGGGGGAGGCCTTTGACCAAACGTTTTTGGCTAAAATCATGATGACGACTAATGGAGCGTCCATTTGGGACATGGTACCTCCATGTCCAGGGACATGGAGGTAACCACCACTTACTAGCTAGTACCCACTTATTAGCACCATTAAGCTTGTTTTGCTCACAAAATACTAAAATCTGGGAACTTTGCCTGTAGTCAAATTCTCCTTAAATAGTTGACTGACTTGGGTTGATTTTACTGTTAGCTCTAACCAACTCAGAGGTAGACCTTTTAGGGGTAACTAGGGGCAGTGTTATTTAATTATTATAACATAAAGATGAAATAAAATGTTTGTTTAATAGTAGGTAAGTAGATCTTTTATGACAGTTATAAACTTCAATGTTTTAAAAACTAGCGTCGGTATTTCCTAGCAGACATATGATAAGGCTTCTTGAGTTATGATATATACCAGTAACGTTTTTTTTGGAAAAGAAATCATCAAATGACCTCTCCCGCTCTGGGCAGATCGGAAGGGTGTGTCAGACTTTTACTGACTAAAGCCCACCCGTATTCCGTCCCGTCCCGCTCTAGTTTGGATGCCAAACGTCGGAAGTGCAAAATTCTAAGGTATATATGTCTCTGAGTTCATTAGTTCTTCTGTTTTATCGTAGACCAAATGTTATCTCTCGGATATTTGCAACTTCTACTTGATTTCAATTGAGCCTGCAATGATCTACTAAAAAAAAAAAAGAAGTCGGTGATTTTACAATGTATTTTCATTCACCAAGTAGATAAATTGATAACAGCCCAGAAATTCAACGATAATAATTAATCCAACATTCAAGTTACTTAAGACTTGTTCCATTTAGTTTTTGGTGCCATTATGTTCTTAATGAAAGTGATTAGGTACTTACATAATCGGCTAAATTCCTTGATAAAATCATCATTATCCTATAACACCTACGCTGTTTCCAATCTTCGTGCATCAAATGCATTGAACGGCCTTTTTCCAATCAATTAATTCCAAACCCAGGTACCAAATATAAAAAAAGGATGTAGATACAGAATGATCAAAAAGTATACTTTTATTCCTCTCGTGGCTGATATAATGTCGAGGATCGATATGGATTCTGGTACAACAAATGTCTAGATTTTTATGCGTTTATATGAAAATATTTTTCTGTAAATCAGAATCATAATCTGACGGTCAATTTCCGTATGTAATTAAAAACGTTCAAAATGTAATCGCAATGTCATCTCAGCGACAATCAATGTCAAAAATGTCGGGAAATTACAGTAACATTTTTAACAATTAATAGTAACATTTTTAACAGTTTGAAGGTATTTTGACTAATTGAGACTGAGGTTAGACTGTGAACAAGACTCTAGAATTGGCCCTCTGATCAACATTCATATTACATTTTGCCATAATATGAATCACTCGAATAAAACAATGAAGTTATTAGATAATGGGGAACTTTTTAAACCTAATCGTTATCATTTATTAATATCAGCTGATGAAATCGGCTTTCTTTAAATACGGCTAGATAAAAGACTCGATTATAGTTCCTAGTGAGGGGCAAAGTTTTTATTTTTAAGAAAAACTAAAAATAAGTGGTCAATTTGAAACGGTATAATAGGACAGATTGTTTTAAATTAAGAATAATATTTATCAAACAGTGCAAAAAGCTTATCATATAGCACACTCATAAATGTTTTAAAATAACTTCTGAACAAAGACGGCACAATTACGGAAGTGTGGTCACGACTATGTAATTTTATACTAGCGCCACACATTGTCCGAGGCCTCCTTTGAATTTACATGATTTGTTCGAACATGTCTAATTTTCACGTCATCTTCCCCAAACCGTACAATTAAATTCCGAACCATCCTGTATACAACTAGACCGTCAAATCAAAATAAGAAAGCGCCACGTAAACTGGCCGAATGGCTGCACTTGACACCGTAATAAATAGAACGCACGGTAACAAAGGGCGGCATCAGAGGTGTTTCGCTGCGCCGACGCCGACCTTAAGCGGTACCTAAGCCGATTGTCATCCACCTAGCAGTAATCTGTTTTTGTAACATTGCCGAATCACTATTCTGTATAATAAGATTTTTTACTTCTCCGGTTTTTGAAATGTCATCTTTTGATACATACTGTTTTTATCGAACCATAATTTTAATCTTTTCAGGTTTACACGTAGCAGGGGCAGTAAGGTATCAGGATGCATTTATACCAATTAAAATTCGTAAACACAAAAGTAATAAATCGGGCTAATTCCTGATAGAACTGCTGGACGTCACCGAGCGTGGACTTGTACCAAATAAAAAAAAAATGTTCTCCCCCTGCTATTGTTAAAACAAAATGAAATAAAAAAAGATACTTATAATAAAAATGAAATTACGACCCCGCCTTAAACTGCTATTTTTTTTATAAAAGGGTCCTTGTTTCGAATGACCAGAATTCTTTCAAAAGGATACTGTTACTCTGGCCAGAGTAGCAACCAAGTCTAGTTACACTTTCATCTCAGCGTCAAAAAGTTGTCAAATATTTAGAGAAATTAGATATACTTTTTATAGATTAAGACAGATCAGACTGTGAACGTGCTCAAATTACGAGAATATTCCTACAGGCTTTTTCTAACTGCACTTGGCTCTGAACAAAAAGCAAGACTGTTTAATCGATCCAACTATTCTTCTTCAGCCTATAGAGGTCCACTGCTGGACAAAGGCCTCTCCCAAGCCTTTTTTTTTAATAATTATAAACTAGTGCTTGACTGCAATCCTGCCTGATGGTAGGATATTTAATTTTGCTTAAAACATGGTATACAAGGTGTTCTAAAAAAAAAAAAAAAATTGGTCGAACATGTTATGCTTAGTGCTTAAAGCATGCAAAGTTATTTATATATTTACAGGTCATTCAAATAATAATATGTCACATTCAAATTCCATTTAAAAAGTCATTGATATTATAAAAAATATTATGATTGAGCCATTATAATAATCGTTTATTTTCAGACAAAACAAAAGTCCATAATAAAAAATAATTAATTAATAGAATGTGCACATCATTAGACATTACAAAAAGGGCTTATCAAACCCCCGAATATGAAGTTCAGTGAACCTCTTCAGAAGAACAGTGTCAGTTCTCTCTCCTATCCATTTAAGGGCACCGTTACGACTCCCCCGAACCCGCCTTACAACCGACGCCACTTTCTTCCTCATCAATGCGTGAAAGCCGTCAACGCTCGCGTCGGCAAACATGCCAGATGCACTACAATATCGAGGGAGGCGGAACAGTGACCTGAAAATGTTGTTATAAAGGACACGCAAGGCGCTATAGGTCCTCTGTGTAAAGCTGGCCCACAAGCCACAGGCGTAAAACGCCTGACAATACGCTTTGAACAGCGTAATTTTGACAGGCGCCGTACACCTAGCGAACCTATGTGCCAGCATATTACCACGAACCGACAGCGCCCTGCGCTCCCTCTCAATATCCTCCTCGTCACTAACATTTTCTGTCATCACGTGTCCTAAATATTTAAATCTTGTAACTCGACCTAGAGGCATTCCATTGAGCAAAAGTGGTGTGAAAGAGGATGGTTCGACGTTAAAGGTATTACTTTTGCATTTAAATAGCATGTACTCACTCTTACTCACATTATACTCCAGGCCGTGCTCAAGTGCATAGGTTTCACATAATCTTAACAGCTTTCTAAGACCACCAATTGAGGGGCTCAGCAGCACCATATCGTCTGCATAACTAAGATTATTCACACAAATATTATCAATGTGGCAGCCGACATGTGTACTGCTAAGCTCCTCAACTAACTGGTTTATATATATATTAAACAATCGAGGAGAAGTCAGACCCCCCTGCCTAACACCGCACTCTAAAGAGTATTCATCAGAATATACATTACCCCACTTTACAGCATTTCGTTGGCTGCTGTACCAGAAACTCAACATATCAATTAGATCACCCGGCACACCTAAGTTTCTTAGCTTTGCCCAAAGCTTATTATAAGACACACGATCAAAAGCCCTGGACAAATCCAAGAAACAGGCATACACAGGTGTCTTGCGCTTTACATAATAGTTAACTGTTTCCTTTAGACATAGTATTGCACCCTCTGCAGACAATCCTTCCCTAAAACCAAACTGCGTGTCCCCTAGCGAAGTATATTTAGCAAGTTGTTTATCCAATAATCCATCAAGTACCTTTGCTATTATGGTTGCCAAAGATATTGGTCTATAGTTATTTCTACTTGAGGTGTCGGCTGTTTTATTTTTAACTATAGGGACCACAATAGTTCTCATCAGGTCAGGCGGTAGGTAGGAGTGCCGGATACAGAGCGTAAAAAACATAGCCAGTACTCTGCATAAATGAACGCCCGCATGCCGAAGGTGCTCAATACTGAGTAAATCATGCCCAGGCGATTTCCCTCGTTTCATACTTTCTATAACACTGGAAACCTCTTTACTTGAAAAACCTATGGGGTGAGTGACCGCCTGGGGTTCAGATTCCAGCACCCACGGCAATAAGGAACTCACCTGAAAATGCTGATTAAATGAGCAATTTCCTTGGGGTCATCGCTACCCTCAATGCTGACAGGTAGCTTCACATTACCATTTAGTTGTTTGGTACCCTTCCAAAACTTCTGAAAACTTTTATCAGAGTGCTGTGTGGCAAGGATATCCATTCTTATTTGCTCCTGATTATTTTGACAATATCTGAGTCGCGATTTAAAAATTCTGCCACTCATACACATTTGCTCAAATATAGATCCACTTTCAGGTTTCCCTGCACACATGACACAAATACCATAGATAGTCTAATCTAGCCTGTTTGTGCACTTCCTTTACATGTTTATTCCAACCATATACACATTTGACATTACCTGGTTTTCTAATATTTTTATAGCTTAATATAGATGCCTGACATAATGAACTGATAATATCATTGTACATACAATCAATTATATCTCTATGCCGAATATTTATATAATTTAATTTTAAATAATTTACAATTTAATGTTTTAAACATACTAGGTAGTTTGTTATACAACCGCACACACATAGCCAGGGCGTTTTTATTATATTTCGCTGATCTAGGCGGCTCATCCAGCACAAGTCTATATTGGTCACGCCGACTTCGAGAGCTTATTTAAATAATTCTTTGTGTTTTTGAACAAACATGCATACTTCGTAAATATATAACGAAGGTAGTGGTAGCAAACCAAGCTCCTTGAATATAGGTTGACATGATTCGTCAGATGGAATTTCACATAGAGCTCGTAAACATTATTTTTTGGGCCACAAATGCTCTATTGCAGTCCGTACTGTTTCCCCACATAATCAATCCATATCGTAGTGTGGACTCAACGTATGCGCGGTATAACATCACAGCCGTTTAAGTAAGCAGTGATGCAATCAGTACTTCCTATTCACTCAGAAAAATTGAGAGAATAGGAAGGAAGACGGCAGTTGAGCGAGGTGATGCAATGTTTAACCCAACAACACGATTAACGATGCTATGCCAGAGGATTGATCTGGAGACCCTCCACGACCAAACTCCCGACACAATAACATTTGGCGCATCGTACCCGGCACACATCGCAACACAACTGCTCAGACCCCGGTCCACCGTACGGCTTCACCAGACATCGTGCCGGAACACGACGAATCGCTTGGCGGCTCTCCACAATGACCGATGTTGTGCTGCCCGCATCCATCACTACGAAGCGTTTTGCCTCGTTGTTTCGTGGTGTTATCGTCTGACCACAATTTAAATGTCTTCAAGGCTAGAATAATACCCTCATGCCGGAGGGTCTAAGCGGGGGCCGTGCGGTCCATGGGCCTTTACGGGGCACCGGTGTGGGCGCGGTCGCTAAGGAAGCGACCAGCCCGATGTCTTACCAGAGGGTCATGGCCGTTCGGCTGGTCTGGGGATACCGCACGGTCTCCGTTGGGGCGGCCTCCTTGCCGGATTGCCGCCATGGGATCTGGAGGCCAAAGCCCTCGCCCAAACGTGGGAGTGGCGAGAGGAGGCGAAACGCCCTGGCATAACTCCGCTGCCGCGAGAAATCGTGGTACTGCAGACAGAGCTCCGGCAGGATTTCATGGCGACATGGAGAGTGCGATTATCGCAATCCAGCGCTGGGCACGCCATGATAGCGGCGATAAGTACCCTCTTTGAGGAGTGGCTAGCGAGGAGCCACGGCGCACTCATCTTCCGCCTGACGCAGGTCCTCACCAGACACGGCTGTTTCGGGAGGTTCCTGTTCCGTATAAGGCGGGAGGAAACGCCAGGGTGTCACCACTGTGTGGATCGCCCTGAGGACACGGTGGAAGTCTGCCCGGCGTGGATAGAGCACCGCCGTGTCCTCGTCCGACCCTTGTCCAGGCGTGATCCGGAGCGAGAGTGCGTGGCAGCCCGCCACCTCCTTCTGCGATGCAGTGATACTGGCAAAGGAGAAGGCGGAGTGCGTGAGTGAGCGGGAATCCCAGCGCCCTCACGCCTCTAGCCGCCTCAGGAGACGCCCTGGTCGGGAGACAACATCGAACTCCCCGCCACAGTAGGCGCGGACTTGCGGGCGGCGAGCTGCCCATCGCTCGCCGCCCGATAAGGACCAGGCCCGGGTCGACAGCACACCGTGACGGAGTCCACAAGGACCGATGCCTCCTGGGCCAGGGTTATGGGTTGGTTAAAAAAGAAACCGTAGCCATGGCGCACAGGCAAGTGAAGGAACACGGGTGGGTTTTAGTCAGTAAAAATCTGACACGCCCTTCCGCTCCACCCAGATCGGAGTCACTTGATGATATTCCAACCAAAACAAAAGAAAAAAGGCTAGAATGAAGAGGCTCTTAATAAACTACATCAGGCGGGATTGCGGTCAAGCACTAGTTTATAATTATATATACCTATAAAAAAATTGTACAATAATTCGTAATCCATCAGCAGTATATTTAAATTTGGGGTATATCAAAAGGGTACATATAAAAAAAATGTGCAATAATTTGTAATCCATCAGCAGTATATTTAAATTTCGGGTTTATCAAAAGGGCACATATAAAAAAAAAATGTGCAATAATTTGTAATCCATCAGCAGTATATTTAAATTTGGGGTATATCAAAAGGGCACATATAAAAAAAAATGTGCAATAATTTGTAATCCATCAGCAGTATATTTAAATTTGAGGTATATTAAAAGGGCACATATGAAAAAAAACGTGCAATAATTTGTAATCCATATGCAGTATATTTAAATTTGGGGTTTCTCAAAAGGGCACATATAAAAAAAAATGTGCAATAATTTGTAATCCATCAGCAGTATATTTAAATTTGGGGTTTATCAAAAGGGCACATATAATCAGCCTATAATGTTCCCACTCCTGTAACACAGGCTTTCTCTCGGGGAGGGGGAGTGGGCCGTAATCTACCACGCAGACCCAGTGCGGGTTGATAGATGTTGTGTTCGAAGTTTTTGTCTCTAGGACATGTCGGTTTCCCCACGACGTTTTCCTTCACCGTTTTGAGAGCAAAACAGCATATTCATTATAATTCATTACATATTATAAAACAAAGTCACTTTTACTTTCCCTATGTCGCTTTGTATGATTCAATCTTTAAAACTACGCAACGGATTTTGATAGTTTTTTTTTAATAAATAGAGTGATTCAAGAGGATGGTTTGTGTGTATATAACATGCATAATATATAAGAGGAACACTGATAATTTTTGAGGTTTCTAACACATGTCGCAATATAAACCAATTTTTTTGAGCTTACATTGCAAACGCTGGCTGATGTAGACCTTAAAAATACCTACAAAAAAGTCCGCGACACCATATATGTACCTACTATAGTTTCTTCATTATGACTACTTTTTTATGTTTGAAAAGTTAATTAAAAAGCCAGTCGAAATCAAAACCACACATTTGTTCCTAATTATTAATCCTTATCCAAATAAATTACGTCATATCAAAGGTAATTTTAATAGCAGCAGATCTATTTTTGAATTATTGCAATTGGTTGTTCCATTCAGGAGATATCACAATTTAGTCAAAACTAAACACCAGAAAAAATCCGCGTGCCGCTCGCGCCCCTGCCCGGCCCGCCGCCTGCTACTCGAGTGTTTCTCTGCCTAAACCGCGGAGTGAGTGGGCCGGAGCGGGGGACTATTATTTCGAATAAACTTGCTACTCCGATAAGCTTTCATTCTGTTTGAAGGTGGTGGAACTGGCTATCCATGGACAATAAGGTCGTTGTATCTTGCAGAGTCAGATATTGGCTGATGGGCGGCACAGTAGACATTATTTTTATTGAAGGGCCACCGTTTCGTGAGGAAGGGTTAGGTACCTATATCATTTGTCCACGTGCGAAGCTGGGGCGGGTCGCTAGTTTTACATACAGGTTAATAGGCAGATTTGAATTAAAAACTGAAAACATTTCAATCCTATATTTAAATGACACCTCAATTACATTTTGTTTATTGCGAATCACTGTCGCTACCGGAGTAGTCCGCTAGTAAGGCAAGCCCAGCAGTAGCTGTAGCAGTTTTTTTACTATCACCACCTTCGCTACTACTCCTATTAGCTACGTCAGTACTTACAGTAGTGGTCGAAACTTTATCATTTTCAGTATCTTTCTTACTCTTCACTAGGTTACACAGTGGGCGCTTCCTTGATAGAGCTCCTATACTTCTGTTCCACGACGGTTTCGTGTTAATGCTCCTCTGTGGCATGAGTTCTATTCTGGGTGCTTTAGCCTGAGGCTCACCGTCTTCTTCTTTCACTTCTTCGATTATTTCCTCTGCTATCACTCTTTTTGTAGAAGGGTTGTTAAATTTGATTGATCTGGAAATAAGAGAAAATCGTCAATTGGTTTATGTGTACACAGTATACGAGTAGTAAGTCGTGGTGGCCTAGTGGTTAAAACCCCAGCCTTTCAAATATGAGTGCGCGGGTTCGATTCCAGGTCAGGCAAGTACCAATGTAACTTTTCTAAGTTATATGTACTTTCTAAGTATATCTTGGACACCTATGACTGATTGAAAGGTGAAGGAAAATATCTCGAGGAAACCTGGACTTTAAGTCTGAAATCGCCAACCCGCATTGAGCAAGCGTGGTGATTATGCTCAATACTTTTCTGTATGAGAGGAGACCTGTGCCTAGCAGTGGGACGATAGTACTTAAGGGTTGATGATGATGTACACAGTATTAATTTAAGTACCAGAAACCTCTAAAACAATGGATAACACATAACTTTTACATGAAAGCATTTTGAAGTCTTGTCATTTAGGAGGGGATGCTACCTATGATATGTGAGGAAACTTATTACGTGTGCCTCCAAATTGTCAGCCAGGGATGCAGATCTAGACCTAGCCTTGAAGAAAGACTCTTCATGGCGCCCCTGCGGTGACTACAGAGCGTTGAACGCTCAGACTTTACCAGACAGGTACCCCAAAACGACTACCCGTAAAATCCTCCATATCATACTTTCGTATAGCGAAGACTTGTTACAAGATGGTTGACTTGTTAAGTACATGACACACGTTCTTTTAAATCAACTTGCTATTCTGCTTATCACTTACATTTATGTCATAAAACAGGAAGCGTTCCATAGTCTAGCTTTATAGCACCTTTGCGTAATATTGGTGGATGGCCTGTATTTTTTTCATTCATAAAACGAATTTGCTCTTACTCAGCAGTGCAAGTGCTATCAAAGGAGCTGAAACACAATGAATGGATTCTACGCGAAACCTTTTTGAACCTCTCTTAGGGTATCGATGGCTAAAACTTCAAATATGTTTTGGGCGATAAATCAGCCGCGCAAATTCCGCTGTATGATGTAGTCACAATAAGATCATCATAATGTCCAATGGGAAGTGGAGGAAGGTAGGAAATTGTCTGTAGGTGATGTCGCATATGCACCTTACAACTGAGTCGTTCATGAACCTCCAAATTGTGTAGATTGTTGCTGCTCCAGCCAAACGGAAGATAGCGGTAATCAGCGGAGCGTTCCATTTCGGCGTGTAAAATATGCACACAAAGCTGCGCTACTCCAAGCCAGGTATAGTTGAAATAAACTAAAAGACTGCCAGTCTCAAATGGCAATTACAAAATGTCCGCTACGCAATAGGTGCGTCAAGGCGGACAACGCATCCCAAAGAAATAGGGGACATCTATCGGTATTGTCTGGAAATTAATCTACTGGCCTTTGATTATTTTCCGGACAATTCCTTCGAAGTAAGTATTGCGTAGTTGGTACAAGTAAATGCGTAAATTCAACCATTTACGAAATATGTAATATAATCAGCACAGTCCTGTATTCTTCTAGGTTGTACTCTGGGTCCAACACTGATATGAAGTTTTGTTTTGAAACTGTTGTGTCACGTCCGTAAGATAAAAATAATTGTCAAACTTACAAATATAATAATATGTATGTTACAAGAATCCATAAAACAAAGTACGTTGTAGGAAAACTCAACGAAATTCAACCAAATACCTTTTTGATATTTATTGTGGTTTGCACAAGAATATGGCCAACAATATGGTTAAATTGAGTGTGTTACTATGTATTAGTTATTATTCTAAGAGAGGATATGATACTTTGTTTAAGCCATGGGGCACGGCTATTGCACAGTAAATTATGGTTATTGCATCAAATACATATATTTTGATATACCTATGCCTAGTATGAGTTTTCATTATGGTACTCGATCGTCGATATCGACCGCGTTTGACTCATCGATTGGCCCGCTTCAAGGTTGTAAGAACTCTCAACATTAACAACTCGATATCGACGATCGAGTCTTGTAATGAAAACTCATCAAATGGCATTCATGGATGAAGGCCCTTCTAAGGCAACCGTGTATCGGTGGTATAATTAAATTTAAGCGCGGTTGACTATGGGGGATTAAGAAAGAAGTGGTCGCCCATTGACGGCTGCTACAGAAGAAAACGTGCTAGCAGTGAAAAGTTTGATCCAAGACAATAGATAAATTACACCAAGAAATTCAGCATAAACTGCAGATCACATCAGGAAGCCTTCACGAGATTCTACACGTGCATGTTCGGATGCGGAGGACAGTTTCACGCTGGGTGCCGCACAATCTCACCGATGCTTAAAAGCAGGCACGGGTGCCATGGTGCCATGATATGATGGATAAATTTGAAGCAGGCTTGTCTTGGCGTGTTTACGACATCGTTAATCTTGGATTTATCAATACGATCCAGAAACGAAGCTCAAGTCGACTGTTTGGTGTTTCAAAACGAATCAACGCCTACCAAAGTGAAGTGATCTAGAAGCGGGCGTAAGATTTTGATCGCGAGCTTTTTCAGTTTGACCGGCTACTTGGTGTCAATTCCTTTACGAAACCAAAGAAGCATTAACGCTGAAAGGTATACTAACAAATGCTTGATAGAAATTTCTCAGTTCTCATATTTGTTGTGAACAACAAGCAACAAAACACAGGGCTCTGCGGGTTACTGCTTCACTACGACAATGCGCCTGACCACGCCGCAACCAAATCAAGGGACTTCCTGGACAGTACACCGGTCAAAATCCTGGGTCACCCTCCTTACAGCTCTGACCTAGCATCGTATGACTTCTTATTCCCAAAAATAAAAGATCAGTTCAACATTCAAACAATTTTCGTTGCCGGATGATGCGCTGTCAGCGTTCGAGCAGGCTGTAAACGAGGAGTCTGCGGCGAACTGGAAAAAGTGTTTCGGAAACTGGTTCAGACGTATGAAACTTTGTATAGAGGCTGGTGGAAAGTACTTTGAACAGATGTAATAAAAATATATGTTCCTATAGAACATTGTTTTTTTTAGTATCGCAGAAGTTTCTGAGTGTCCCACTTACAATACTGATGACTACCTGTAGGTAATCGGTAGTCAAAAGCCCGAAGTCTGACGACAATCTTACTGAAGTGTATCGTATTACGTAAGTAGTTATTGGATTGTGGAGGATAGAAAGGCAGTTGCTGTATGTAAAATACTGGAATTCCGTTGAATCCGGATAAATCCGGTAGTTTTTTTTTTTTATATATTATAAACTAGCGCTTGACCGCAATCCTGCCGGATGGTAAGCAGTGACGCAATCGTTGATGGTAAAGCGCACTAGTTTATTAAGAGCCTATTCACTCTGGCCTTGAAGACACTCAAATTGTAGTCCGACGGAAACACCGCCGTTGGCAAATTGTTCCAGTCCCTCGATGTACGCGGTATAAAGGAGGAGGCGAAACGCTTCGTCCGGATCGTAGTGGTGTTAACAACGTAAGGGTGGAAACCAGCCGTACGACGGGTCGTCCGCTGGTGGAACGGAGATGGGGGAATTAAATCATGCAATTCCCTCGCACACTCCCCGAAATGCATCCTATAGAACACCGAAAGGCTGGCTACTCTACGCCTGTGCTCTAGGCTTTGGAGACCAACTCGAGTTAGATCAGGGTCAAAAATCAGCCTCTTTGCACGTCTCTCCACTGAATCCAAAGTGGCTAGGTGACACTTGGCAGCACCAGCCCAAATGTGGCTGCAGTACTCCACACACGAACGGACCTGTGCTTTGTATAACATTAAAAGCTGCCCAGGTGTGAAGTACTGCCGGACCTTTGCGATAACGCCAAGTTTCCTGGCAGCCACCTTGGCTTTGGACTCAATGAACCGCCCAAAGTTAAGGTTCGAGGAAATTTCGACTCCCAAAAGCTGAAGGCGGTCGGAACACTCCAAGGACACATTTCGAAAAGTAGGAGCCAAGGTGAACGGGCTCCTCAGATGATGATATTTTATACAATAATAATGACAGGTAGTAAAATCACATTCCACTAATCCTTATTAATAGGTATTATAAACGTTGAAGTGAGTTTGTTTGTTCCGCCTAAACTATTGAACGAATTTAAATGAAATTTGGCAAAAAGATGATTTATAACCAGAAATAATACAGAGGATGACTTTTATCGGGATATGCCGTGGGAATATCGGGATATTCCTTATTATTGAATAATTTATATATTAAAACTTATGCTGCAACCACTGGGTGCAGCTAGTTATAAATTGTTTTGTCCATGTTTGACAATGAACTGGCCACACTATGGAGTGTATGTTGGTTGTATTTTTGAATGTAAACAAAGCTAAAGGAGTATATAAGGATAGTCACAAGAGATGTGTTTTTACCCCACATTGAATATAAGTGAGATTATGTATGCGTGTGTCTTGCTTAAGAAGTATTAAAATTTTAGTTGTTTGTGGAAAGCTTACTTGATAAACTCATCATCTTCTTTCTCTTCCCTGGCCTTCCTCTCGTCTGTTGTCTCTGGTTGGTACTGCTTGAGCATACCCTCAAAATCGACTGCATGCTGCCTTCTATTCAACTCCTTTAGCTCTTCTAGGTTCTCCAGAGATTCTATTTCTTGCTTGGACTGCTCTGTTCTGTATTCTGAAACATTACAGTGAATATTCAATTTTGGTATATTTAACTTACCGAGATTTTTCTATGCTAGGCTTATATATAACCTATACTAGCTGTTGCCCGCGACTCCGTACGTCCGCGTTTACCCCCGTTAATACATGAACATAATTTAAGTTACAATGTCCTCAGACGAAAAAATAAATACATGTAACGCCGCTTTTTGGTTCAGAATCGCGTATTTGACGAAAAAATAAATACGCGTGATATATTACTACACGCCCCCTCCCCCCTGGTGAAATTTCGTGATTTTTTTATGGACCACCCCTCCCCCCTTCGAGCTTCGCATGATTAATGGACGGCCCCTTACAACATTTATTTAATCAATTTACGATATTTTACTAAACATAAACCTATATCTATTTGGGAAATTATGAGCAAACAATGAATGATCGGATTGGATAGAGACACAATAAAACAAAATAGTACATTACGATATTAGTGCGTAATGATGGTTATAACATGCGAGGCGGAATTTCAGCCCGAGCCGAAGGCGAGGGTGTAATTGAGCCGAGCATGTTATAACCAATACGCACGTATATCGTACGACATTTTTTAACACACTTGCGAGGAAACAGAAAAAAAGATATTCAGAATACAAGTACAAAGAAAAGAAAATTTGAGAAAAATGGTGCGAGGTTTATTTTCTGCCGTAGCTGCGTGAAAATGTTGGCAAAGATGCTAGAGCTTGCAGTCAAGTTTTTAAATTACCGAATAAACTGCTTTTTTTTACAAATCCTCATTTAAATACAAACAAATACAAATTTGTTTATTTCAAATAGGACATCAGTTATTTTAAATAAACTCAATCTGTGAATGCACACTGTTGCTTTCCCGCCATTAGTATTATTATTTGCCATTTCAAATATGGAACAGCGCGCTGCTCACTGGCTAGAGCCACGCGGCGGCGATCAGTTCCATAATTATTTGAAATGACAAATAATGCTGTTATGGAATTTGTATGGACTATAACTTAACTATTTGCTTTGATAACACACGCGTTTGTTATGGCCCGCTTTACATATTTAAAACCGGTGGGATTACATCAGCTTTACGAGCAAGGGTGTTAAAAAAAAAACTAATCAACCACATAAACCTACTATCAAAAATAGCTATTTCATTTACATTTCATTCATTACACATTCATTTTAAAACTAAAGAAACATAAAATTAAATAAACTTGTAATTAATATTATATGTTTGATAGTAGCAGGAAAAGGCAAAAAAAGTCTAATAAATATAGGAAGCACAGTTGGCCAGTGGTTAAGCAATTGACTGCTGCTCTGTGTGTTGCAGGTTTGATTCCAGCAGGTAACAAATGTTGCAGGGTCTACAGGTAGCTGTTCTGGGTCTGGGTGTTTATATTTCTGAGTTTAAATATTTGTAAATACAGGAGAAATTCCCGTGTAACCTGTGTTTATTAAAAATAGAGTTATTTAAGCTTATATTTTTTCTTACATAATTTACTACTAGTAATCTATGGACCAGACTTCCAATAATACTCCCAAGAATAAAATGATGTTTCATTGCATTTTAATCACATCACTAGTAGTATCATTTTATTTATGAAATTTTATGAAAGAGCTGGTAAAAATATACTTTTTTTTATATCTTAATTGAATAATGAATTAAAGTTCCAGGAAATTAACGAATAATTCGATTTAAGCCTTAAGGTTTCATCTAATAGGTTTCCAGTATTAAAAATAAATTAAAGCGAGATGTGGAGGTTTGTCATTTTTTTAAACAACGGTAGAGTAAAAATAAACATAAGTGTTACATACCTAATAACTTCATGGGATTATTAGCTTCTTCTTCTTTTTGTTCTTCTTCCTCTCGCTTGGCTTGTTCTTCTGCAAGTTTCAGAGCCATAAAGTTTCTTGTGGCGCCCGCCTCTATCTCGTAATCTGTGTTTTTTGGGTCTGTCTTGAATGATATTTCTTGAAGACATCTTGTGCACTGAAACATATTTATGTACATTGGTTTTAGGCTTGATGCATTAATGCATAATTATAGATGAGTAATCCACAAATTGAATTGCTCATCTTTTTGCATATTTAAGTATTTCAGGTATTATAATCAGAGTATTTATGATTTTAATTAACCTCACTACTCATTTTTAGCACACCATTTCAGGAGACTTCTGCATTTTAAAGTCTATAATCAAGTGTGTAAGTATGTAATAAATTTTCAGGTGTTTTATTTGTTTATTATTATACTTTCAGAAGATGAATAACATTGACCGATCTTACGGAAATACTTACTTTTATATAAAACCTGTAAATTCTGATACCGAGATAATCCTCATTTTCAACATCCTCCTTTCTAGCGTTGAACTTTTTCCCCTTGTAAATGTACTCCCCGCAAGTGGCGCATCGCATATTGAAGGGGGCCATGAGTCGTACAGTGTACTGACGGTTTTTGGCCAGTTTCATACGGGGGATCTTCGAGGGATCGAAGTCCGGAGGATAGTATTTCTGGAAACATAGCAATCTAAGTAAGTCCCTGTGAAGTTGAGTCTAAATCTAACGATTGAAATGTTTGACGTATATTAATATCACTAAAATATAGACTCATGACGTTAATACTTACATTTAGTACTTTTCTTTCCGACATTTTTGGTCGATATAGGAAGAAAACTAGATTTATTTAGGATTTACAAACACGTAGCTTTCACGCAATTTTATTTTATTGCTTTGCTTTGACTGTCAGTGTCAGTTTGTTTATTAAAATAAATGTCAATATTGACAACATGAATGTCAATGTGACAGTGACATTTGATAAACTTATATGACTTGGCGTCTCCTCCCACAAAGGCCAAGAATTGAATTGAATTGACTTGGCGTCTCGGAGTTTTGATGGGAAAGTTAAGATGAGTGTTACGCGTATTTTTCACTGGACTTTTAAAATTATTTATACTGTCGTTTACTAAATAAAAGCGCGTGATTTATGTAGTAAAAAGTGCAATCAGTAAATAATTCATAAAGAACATTGAAATATCGCAGCATAGTGGCTATATCATGACTGCCTCAAACCTCCCTCGTAGAGGGTTTACGCGGTCGTCTTTTTCAACTGTCATTGGCGATATCCGCCATTAGGCTGAGGGCGCACTACGATTAAACCGTGGCGGTTTTTAATCGCGTGAATTTGTGCCCCTAGAAGACTAATGCAAGCGGCCGCACCTGCGTTTTTTTCCCGCGAGCATTTAGTAGCAAAAAAATCAATAGCGGGAAAAAACCGCCGCGGTTTAACCGTAGTTCGGCCTCAGCCTTATTGTGAAATAAAGGGGATGTTTCAGAAATGTATGGAGCCTGGGCCAGCACATTGCACACTTAATGCTAGGTATAGTTACGCTATAGTTAACTGTTTTTATTGTTAATTTCCTATATTTTGGCTTAGTTTTTATATAGATTCAATTTAACTCAATTTAATTTAAACTCGCCCAAGAAGTGCAACACAACTACTAATAAATATGGTGGTCAGCAATAAGCGAAATAAGATTTTGACAGTGAAATTTGATTGATGTGTCATTCATTTATCTAAGGCTATCGTATCTATATTATCTACCATATGACTGCGAAAAAAACAAAACATGAATTTCGAACATACGACCCATTAAATAAACACAATCAACTCAAATCAACACTCGACACGAACACAACTGGAAAATAGAACTGTCAAAGTCGCCAATCAAACGTCATAACCACTGTCATGGCTACCTTAATAAAGGGTTATCCCACTAAAAACGTTTCAAATAATTATATATTCCTGTATTTTTATTCAAATTAATTTAGTAGTATTTTTATGAAAATCTTTTATATTTTTCCTTTTTATCTATATAGCGTACATAGTGGTGGCCCAAAATGAAACATATCCTTTTCAAAACATTTCTATAATTTGTTACAAATATTATTGGCAAAATTGTATCTGTTTCACAGAGGCCATTGATCTAGAGTTGAGGTTGAATCTCACCTTGAAAAAAAAAGTAAGAAAGAAGACTTCAGCGTCGAGCTTCGAGCGTCTCAAACTCCATCTACATATTAATGTCGCGAAAATAAATGAGGGCGCTGTGGTCGTGCCATATAACAACCCTGTTAGTGGGACTGAAATAATTTTGATACTAGCACATTATTTTGTACCTACTAGAAGCAAAACTGGTTTTAATGAAAACGCAAATCTATGGTTTCTGGCGTTTAACTAAAATGAGTAAAACAAAAAAAAAGCATAGATATGTATTATTAAAATTATGTTTTAACGTGTTTTTACCAATGAAAAGTATTCCAAAACATAATAATTGCTTTCATCATCTGATTCCAAATATTCTTTGTTAAAAAGTATTGTCATTGTCAGCTGCGTCACAAACAACGTCTCTGCTATTGCTGTCATCAGCCTGCTATCTTAAGCGAATGAGTAACTCATATCATAATAACGGGTTTACTCTCACATTTTCTTGAAAGATTAAAAATAATAACAGGTACTTATTTTTTTTTCTTTGGGACAAAACCCGCCACACTGTTCCCAACCCACTGCAACTCCTGAAAGCCAGAATCAACAGTGGAGACCGCCAGAAAAACGCCTAGCAATGAAGCTCGACGAGTCCCGGAGAAACGATTCAACTGTCTTGGGTCCCGCAATGAAATTAATCAGAAAAGAATAGCGGAGGAGTAAGAAAAAATATATTTAAATAATAGGTATGTTATTTCTATCAGAAATGGATAGCACTAATTTTAATTCCCAACATGATATAATTCACTTTTAAAATCAGTGGTAAATTAAATCACCTAAAGTATCAAAACTGTGCTGTTCTATTCTATCAGAAGATGGATAGCACTAATTTTAATTCCAACATGTTATAATTCATTTTTAAAATCAGCGGTAAATTAAATCACTTAAAGTACCTATCAAAACTGTGCTATTTGCAACAATATAGTCTACTTATATTTGCAATGTAACCTATAAATAAATGCGCAATGTAAACAATCCTCATTTTAGTCTTAAAATCGTCTAGTTAGTAAATTTGAAACTTCTATTAGATAAAAACAAACGGTAACATGATTACCTACTTATGTAAAATTCTAACGATATCTATCAGGGTCACACACTATCAGTGGTACCTACTCTATCATTTTCAACAAACTTCATTGCGTTTTTGGGCAAACGAATTTTTCGATCATATGAAGCAATGCATTAGCAATATAAATGATTCAGTTTGAGATTTGTGTACATTTATCATCCAGCAACTTATTACTAGCGGCCGCCAACGACTTCGTTCGCGTGGAATTAGTCACGCTCAGCTCCTATTGGCAATATGTACGGCTGCGTTAGCTCCCGTTTTCGCAACATTTTTTGTTACTGCTCTGCTCCTATTGGTCATAGCGGGATGTTATATAGCCTAAAGCCTTCCTGGGTTAATAGGCTATCCAACGCAAAAAGAATTATTCAAATCGGACAAGTAGTTCCTGAGATTAGTGTGCACAAACAAACAAACAAATTCTTCAGGTTTATATATTAGTATTAGTATAGATGATATGATGTTATATAGCCTAAAGCCTTCCTGGATTAATGGGCTATCCAACGCAAAAAAGAATTTTTCAAACCGGCCCTGTAGTTCCCGAGATTAGCGCGAACAAACAAACATACAAACTCTTCAGCTTTATATACTAATATAGATAAGAGTAAAGCGCGGATCACGGGAACTGTGAATCGCTTAATGCAATGTAGGGCAGTATGAACATTAATAGAATATGTAATGCACTAATGAAAACGTCATAAGCTGGGAGTAACTCCACGCGGTGAAGACGGAAACAGTTTGATAACTAGCTAAAACTCCCATAAAAAATGTCCTCTGCACTATATGCCTTCGGGCTTATGTTGTTATATGTGCGTGTAGATGTAATATGTCAAGTACCTAGTTTTTAGTTCATCAATTTAACTTTTGTTAATATTATGCGCCACAAATACACTTTAACACCAAAATAGTACAAATAAATAATAAAAAGTAATAAAACTAAAACCCAACTACGACAAAAAACGACGCTGAAAAAGTATAAAACAAGATTTTCAGAATACTGAACTGAACAAAGTTGCTAATTGTAGTTGTAAGTAAATGGACACAGTAGACTCTACCAAGATGCCTTCGTTGTAAATTGACTTCGTTGTTAAGGTGCTACGGTAGGTAGGTAAATGTAACGTGTGACTACGCCTTTCCAAACATGAAAATTTATCTCTACATATTGAATATTGTATACTTCAGAATAGTATTGTATGGCATTATTGTCAATTTACAATGAAGGCATCTTGGTAGAGTCTACTGTGTCCATTTACTTGCAACTACATTTAGCAACTTTGTTCAGTTCAGTATTCTGAAAATCTTCGTTTTATACTTTTTCAGCGTCGTTTTTTGTCGTAGCTGGGTTTTAGTTTTATTACTTTTTATTATTTTACGTTAAACATTCTTTTGTTAGCTGTCCTTTTGTGTGACAGATGACGTCACAAAGCTGTTATTGTGACAAGGTTCCATCGCAATATCATCGTGCGGGACTTATACGTAGTATCCTCTTAGTAGTCTGTTGTCCCGTTTGCAAGTTCAAACGCCAAGGTTGCGGCAGACCACTTTTCTATGCTTACTACGTACGCACAAACTAGGAATATTTTTGCGTGGTACTTTCTGGCCGCGCCACAGTCGTATTTTGAATTGTAGTTGATGAGAATAAATGTACATAATATGTTCATTATTGTACGAAAAGAATTAAAAATTGTACTTGAGAGATTCGCGAGATATTGAACAAAATCGGTGGCGCGGCCAGGAAGCATGCATCCTAGCCGCGCCACCGTGTACACTGCAACAAATGGGATATTTATGTGCTAACTTAATGGTAAACAATTGTACGACTATTGTTTGTTCCATTGGTAATGAGGAATAGTGTAAAAGTCATTACCTAAATGCTAAATTTAGCAATACCGAAACTAAAATACTACTTCGACTATGGCAGAACTGTCGGACAGTTACGATCGTTGTTCTTTACATACATTATATTATATATTATAATTATTGTTAAATTAAAAATAATATGCTGTTAAAAAAAACATCGAGGTTAGCTTTTTCCATAAAACACTTGATTTACAAAATGTTTATCTCAAAGGGCTTTATTCAACAATTTGGGATACGTAATCAAATGAGAGTGTACTACTTATACGACTATAAGTTATGAGTACCACACCGGCACAATTAGGGGAACACAAAAAAAGACGGATTTTTTTTGCAACTTGTGAGAATTTGGACAGGTGGCCTCCTTTATTTAATTCATTGCCCTCATATGGCATACCATATTGAGACTTTTTGTCACTATTCTATCATTTGACAGAAATTAGACCCTCTTAAGTGATTGTTGACAATTACTGCGTTTAAGTGTTTTCGATAAGAAATTTGTATATGCAGTCCATGGTGGCCCTAGCTTATTTTGTTGTTGTTGTTCGGAGAATTGACATTGTATCGCATAGAAAATGAGTGATTTGACAGCAACAGAAGTCGCCAGAGCTGTGACAATGATCGAGGAAGGTCCACATACCGTTCAGTGAGTCGAAGGTTGGATGAGTCAGTATCTGTGATCCACCGTAATGTAAAACGGTACAGACACACAGGCTATTACGTGCGGAGGCCAAGACAACGCAGAATTGTACAACCAGCGCCGTAGACTACCGTTTTATAAGGGTGCAAACTTTGAGAAATCGTCGTTAAACTGCTGTTCAGACCCGAAATCTCTTGGAAGAAGTGCGTATGGTACGTGATAGTGAACGAAAAGTGAGAAGAAAGTTAAACGAAGCCGGTTTAAAGTCGTACGTGCTAGCTAAAGCGCCCAAGCTCGAGGTATGCCATCAAGTAGCAAGATTAGTCTTCGCTCATCAATACCAAGATTGGTCTGATGAATGTAGTCACGTCTTATTCTCTTACGCAAGCCGGTTTTGTGTAAATTTCATCGACGGCAAGGAAAGGATGTGGAGGTATCGAGGAGAACGCTATCATCAAGCAATTTTCACCGAAACAGTATCATACGACGGAAAATGTCGAAGTTTAGCCATATCAGCAGTTGGACTGGTAAAGCGGACCCCAGACTCCAAAGCTGAAAAGGCTTCGGATGCGACAGGGATTAACGCTGGGATGATGATGAGTATCATACGCTGGAGGGTCCGTTATGGTCACATAACTTTGACAGCACGCACCGCTATAGTCATCATTGATGGGGGTTCTTTGACAGCTCATAGGTACATAACAGATATCTTAGAACCCCATGTAATGCCTTTTGCCCCATTTAAAGGCCCAAATTTTGTATTAATGCAAGATAACGCACGACTCCATACTGCTCGCATGGTTACTGATTACCTTAACGTAATCGGAATAACCCAAATGAACTGGCCAGCACGATCACCAGACATGAATTCAATAGAGCATGTCTTGGACATGATTGGGCGTAGGGTACGAGAGAAGATTCCAGCTCCTAGGAATGTTGAAGAATTAAAATTGGCGCTGTTTGAGGAGTGGGACAATTTGAACCAAGAAATGATTAAAAATGCCATTAGAAGCATGGGCAGACGTATCCAAGCTCTAATAAGAGCACACGGAGGCAATACAAGATATTGATAGCTTTTTTTTAAAAAAAAAAAAACTCCGTTTTTAAAATTGTGCACAAAATTTAAAATGTCTCATTTTTTGTATTTTTCTGTCTTTTTATCAATTCAAAATAAAAATAACCCTTGTTTTGGATGTGTCATACTCATATCAAGTAAATACATTCAAATTAAGCGAAAAACATGCATTACAAACTATTATTTAAAAAATAATCTGCCTTTTTTTGTGTTCCCGTAATTGTGCCGGTGTGTGTAGAATTAAATTTGTTTTAACATCTTGGACATATCGTCGTCTCGTAACATTCTTAAGAAATTTTTTTCACTATACGTCGACAATGTCTTCTCTAATGTCCTACTCCAGAGTCATCACTTGATAGAGGAGGCAAGAATTCGATTACTGCATTCAGTGCAAAAATTTTGTCTTGTAAAATAATTTCCTCAGGAATGTCGTTTAAAGAAAGATCCATATCCAATTAAAAAATATGAAATAGGTAATTTCAAAGTTCAAATTTTGTTCTCTGTTTTCCTTTGTAATGATCGGTTTTACAATCATGCTCAGAATCTTCAATTATAGCATCATCTTCTTTTATAAAAAATGATAACACTTATTCGCATAGACGTTAACCAATTTAGTAGTCTATTATCCATAGAACAAAAACAATACTTACATATTATGTAGGTAGTAGCAAAAAATATTCAGTATGGATATAAAAGTGCCTACGAAGGCTTTGGTAATTTCTCTTTGCAAGAATACCTACTGTTATTGATATAGACATAACAGATTTTAAAAATTCGATATTCACATATAAATAATGACTTTTTGCAGTATTTTTTATCATCAATGGAACAAACAATAGTCGTACAATTGTTTACCATTAAGTTAGCACATAAATATCCCATTTGTTGCAGTGTACACGGTGGCGCGGCTAGGATGCATGCTTCCTGGCCGCGCCACCCATTTTGTTCAATATCTCGCGAATCTCTCAAGTACAATTTTTAATTCTTTTCGTACCATAATGAACATATTATGTACGTTTATTCTCATCAACTACAATTCAAAATACGACTGTGGCGCGGCCAGAAAGTACCACGCATATTTTTTTAATAGAGAGGTGGTCAAGGTCCAGCTGTGCATTGCGGTAGAAAATTGAAAAAACTACGCAGAACGTTTACAATAACTTGCAAAGTATATAAATTAAAGAGGTATTCATGTTATATTAAATAGCAATTTATTCGCAAATAACGAATCAATAAAACTTTTCACATCAACTGACATTCACAATTTTCACCATTCAGGCACTTAAAAATTTTCTTTAACGGCTCTTTCCCGCTTCCACTTGTGCGATGATTATTAGAAGAAAAGGAATTTTCTGAGGAAAAAAAAAAACGAATTTTTAAGCTTTCCGAGCACAAACATAATTTATGCTCTTCCCCGTGATTTTAATCCCGCGCATGCATGCGAACCAATTTTAGTAGATACTCATTATAAAGAAGTTGCTACTTGAAAACAAGGGAAATTGATGGAAAGTTAGTTCTAATACCCCGCCTACACGCTCCGTCTTACCTGTGAGCATGCCTGTGCAAACAAACCAATTTGCGCAGGTAAGCGAGTGTGTTTGGACCGCAAGACGGTAGCGCGCGCAATCCCGAATGTTCAGTCTTTTTGTACAGTCATGACTGACTGTCCTTGAGTGCTTTCCTTTCCAACTAGGAAAACAGCTTTTTATGAATTTGTCCATATTTGTTGTAGGGGCTTTTCTAAGGATAGAGAATTCAATAAAATGGCACCTTTCTCGTCGATTTCCATTAGCAGCAAGTTCATGTTCAAGCGCGGCGATCTTCTCTTCGTGCCGCGTCCGCTGCGCCTGTGCACGTCGCTGCTGCTCCTCCAGCGCAAGCACGATCTTCTCCAGTCGGTGTATTTGTTGCTGCTTGTTCTCTAGTGTGGCGAACAGCTCCTGGATCTCCTCCGCTTTTGCTGCTATTTGTTTGTTCACCTGTTGAATACATACTAGTTAACAGACTTGCTTTCTGTTTTTAGGTACCTGCCCGAACTTGTTTTGGAAGCTATGTTCCAAAAGATTAGATATAAAATATAAATGCTTAAAACAATGCGGGGTAGTGTGCCCACCCAAGTTCAAAGTTCCCCGAAATGTTTTTTATATTTTTGTAGCACTATAGCAGCAGCCGCACACATTCTACAATACAATTGACGACATTCCGCGAAAGGGTTCAAATAAATCACACCAGAATCGCGGAAGTCATGGCGTGCGTAATAAATCACACCCCGGAACTCCGGAAGCACATCTCGGGACCCACGTGCGTGGGAGCGTGTGAAACCATACCGAACCGCCTTGCACGTGAACTGAATTAGCGGGTACTCTTCACTGACCAATACGCCACGTCTTCCCTCGATCAACGAATCAGCATCGAGGGCGCCCGATTGGTCACCCCACTATTATTTAGATATAGCTATAGTATTTAAGTTGTGCATAGCTTGTAAGAGACATTACATTTCTACACAGTCTGTACTGGACACTTCTTCACATTTTACATTCGCATACACGTTGTGCATAGCTTGTAAGAGACATTACATTTCTACACAGTCTGTACTGGACACTTCTTCACATTTTACATTCACATACACATTCTGTACATTCTGTCTTATATGGAGTCGCGTCTAGGTACACTTGTAATTAGTTAACTTCTAGTAAACATTGTACCCTTTACTTACGTGCAATATACAACGTTTTATCTATCCGAGTTTTAATTACGTAACACGACCTACGCGCTACACTTTCATTTCCAACGACCAATCCAGGTACTGGTGTTCAAAAGTGTTAGAATAAAATAAAACCAATAAGTATTCACGATTTCGGTCAAGGTAAACGCTATGGGTAATTTGGAATTTTGGGAGATACGTAAGAACTGATTTACATGGTGCAATTTAATTGCCTATGGTTTTAATTAAATTGAAGCAACAAGAAAACTACCATTGTCTAAACACCATTTAGACGATGCAATTCATTTGTTGCATCGATTTTATTGTAGGTATGCCATAGGCAATTAAATTGCACCGTGTAAATCAGTCTTAAGTTATCAGCATCACTCAAAATATGCAGTAGGCAGCGGCTCCTATAATGGTTGGTTAGATAGTTTAGTGTCATAGTACTTACCAAATTAAAATGCATAATTTAAGGTACTACTACCAACTTACCCTTGGTAGATTACAAATAAACTTGATTTTCTTGAACATTTCTATACCTAAATATCTTCGAAAAAGTGGCTGTTACCTATTACAATAGAAAGGGGAATGCCAGGTTTAGGCCCAGACGTGCACAGGGATTTGGTTTTACAAAAAAAATATGTTGATATTTTTCAAGTATCTTCCACGTACTCATTAGTCTAAGCAATCCAGCAACATTTTTTCAAAAATATTAAGCATTAAACCGACTAAACTAATGGAACTTGAACTGACTTGAATAAAACTTGAGCTCAAAATGTTGCCTTTACAAAAAAAATGTTGGCAGGTATTAATCCGAATAAGCAGTTTTCATTTATTATTAATAACCGGTCATTTTCTTCTAAGCAAACATTTATTAATTCCCAAAAATCTCCTTTAATAATAATAATTATTATTCCAATTACTATTAATAAAGAAATATGTATATCAATAAATCGACCTTTTCGAAAAATTTATAAATACTTTTTATGGCAACTTGCTTTTGTCATGTCAAAGTCTTACTTGTCACTGTCAGCGTGTCAGCTGGCGACAAACATAATCTACCTTGTGTAAACGGCGGTTTGAATATATCCAAAATGCGAAGATATGCTTTGGAAATCGCTGAAGTTTGATGTCTTATACAATGATGGATTGGTCAGGTAAATATAATTTACTTACGTATTTATTAGAAATCTTATTTAACAATACTATTCTAGACGTATTTTAAGAGCTGACTTTAAAACTTTACTCATCTTTTTTTATGATTGTCTAACTAAAAACACAATAATTTGGTATAATATTTCTTTACACCAACTGTTTACTTTTGTTGCAGTTAATAAGAACAACACTTCTCTGTTATACATGTTGGCAAAGGATTGACAGAGCAGCATAACTTTCTGCTTAAGAATGTGAACCCAAAGCAACAAGACATAGTCCTTCTCTAGAATCTGAGGCATGCACTGTGACTTCTACCCAAGCAGAAGAAAGAAATGCAGATATACATACCAGTGATCAAATAATACTGCCAAATTACATACGGGCCCCAAGTACACAATGGCATTATTTTTTCCCTGATTGTAACGGTGTTGAAATAGACTTTTAGTCCTAGTATCACTACGCGTAAGTTTACTTTGAGATTATATATAATTACTATGTGCCTTCAGATTGTAGAATCTGCTCATATCACTTGACCGGTATTAATTGTTGTAATCAATATAGAACATTTAGCTCTGAACAAATGGAAGAACTACTCTCTTTACTGAAAGATAATATGATAATGCATTTAGATTTTGATAACATTCAGACTATGGCAAATCATATTGTTCAGTATTATTTAGGATTTTCCAAACAGCAATTTGAGAAAATTCCTACAGAAGTACCGAGATAGCATAGAGGAACATTTGCACTTGCAACCTATTTAATTATATTATACTATTTAAATATATTATTATTGTAGTGTGCACTAATGCTAGAAATAGAACCTTCAATGGCAATATATTTGGACATAACTGTTCACTGGCGAGGGTCAGAATCGCTAGCTATTATGTTAGTCGCAAAGTATACTACATGTACCTATGTTTTAGTCAGCACTGCTAACACAGGCCACGCAGCAATACAGCAGTTCTGCTGTAACTATATTGTCGGCCGCCGCTCTGTAGGATAACGTGCCCATGTTATAACAGTATGGTACTTAGGATGGGCATGGCATCAGAATAATATTTTTCCACCGGCACAATTTTTAGTGATATATTATGATGATGAACAAAATGAATAAAGATGTGAAACTACAATGAATTTTGTATTATTTGACTCCGAGTGTATTGATATAAACAGTATTGATGGAATATAAGAATCTTAAATAACTTTGAAATGCTAAGTTTTTTGTAAAGCATTTCTTTTACTAATTAATTATTACAATTGCCCCCTATTATTATCATTATATTAAATTTGTGTGCACAGTGGGCCTAAATTACTATGGCGACTTGGCATTCCCCTTTAAGTCGTCAATTCGGTATTCTAAGTAGTTGCTTTTATTGGGATAAGTAGGTACTTAAATATATAAAAAAACTGAAATATCAAAATCTCTTAAATGTGTACGATGGACTACTGCGATAAGTAAGTATATTTTTATGGTACTTAGGTAGGTACCCCGTACCTAATGGGAGACTTAAGATATTGGCCCAGATTCCCATGTTCATAAACTAAATTTAAGTTCAGCGAATCTTTCTTCAGATAGAAGGAAAAATATTTGTTTAGTCCTGTCAAAAAGACTACTCCACACATAGTTCAGACGTGATAAGAAATATGGCGACTAAAAATACGCTAGGTGCAGACCACAGAACAGATCTATTCCGTGGTGCAGACCAATAGGCTATTTGACGGTATGATCTTTTTTGTGATTATTTGGTTTAAATGCATAAAATGAGGGTTCTTTATGTCATTTACATGAGTTTTAATAAAAATAATAGCAATTAATATATCCAAAAATATGTTTGACTTTTTGTGTCTCGCGCCACATATTGTGTTGTGAAACGATCCGGAATGGTTAATGTCACGATGACGTCATACGCGCATCAGCACTTGTTGTTCTGTGTTCTCAGGTGTTTTATCGATGTATTTGTACAACCCGGTACAGCACACCACTTGTAAACCATTTTATTAGATAAACAACAACAAATAACAGAAATACAAACACCACTACGGAACTGAAAATCATTTATATCGTCTTGTGACATCACTTACAAGGCTTGACGCCATATTGCTGAATAAAGCGTTTCGGCGGCTTATTTGAATTTTGAATTTTTATTTGCATGTTTCTTACGAAATACGTATTTAAAATAAAAATAAAAAAACTTTTGGTGAACTTCTTCACCGCAAGACGCACGCTTCTGACGCAATAATCATTCAACATTCTTTTGTTCTTAATGTACATAATATAGGAAAAAAAAGAATCACAAAATGTTAAGGTTCGTTTAGCGGTAAAGCTACAAAAGTGTACATGTTACAACATAACACACCAACTAACATAAAACACCTACTGTAATCTATTTATAGTAGGTATGCATTGGTGCGGTTGGTAGACCACGGTAATCTCAACATTCGTCTCCAATAACGGCAATAACGGAAGTGGATTTATATAGACTTCAAGACTAAAAATTATTTATTATTTTGTGAATAACGTTTAGTAGTCCTTCGATCAAATCAACCTTCTTAGTAATCACTGTGATTGAAAATAATAAAAAAGCCTAATAGGTACCTATTATTTAATTAATTATCTTATTACAACTAAGTTACGCTATGAAATCCCTTATAGGTACATACTTAATAATTGTTTGACCGTTAAGGTCTAATTTTCAATTGACAGAAATTTAATTTCTAGACTAACTATGACAGATTATGTAAAAACTGTCAAGAGTTAAAAATTATTCCTCGCACAATATTTTCTAGCCTTGGAAAAACAGGCCTACATTTGTTACCACAAAGAATACCATTTTGTAACTTTCTCTCTAAACAAACCTTTGCGGTTGTGACTTAATTTCAGTTGATGTCATGGTTTCCCGGGAGGATCAGAGTATACAGTGTTTTAGAAATAGATGCTTAAACAGATTGATTTGTAACGTCTTCAAAACAAAATAATGCACCACGTTAAACTGACTGACACATCGCCTGTATCCCCTTTATATAAGATGGGTCAAGCAGAAATGTGCAGGACTACGTCCAAATTTCGTTAGTTATGTCGAAGTTCCATGAGGCGAACCTATTCCCTATTGATACTGAGAAAATCCAGATAAAAAAACACGCAAGTAAGTAACACTTCGACTCGGGAATCGATCCCAAGAACACATATACATGCTCAGGCAGTACAGCTTGCGATAAAATAAAAATAAAATAAACCGCGCTCACATCATCAACAATTTTCATGCGGTGCTCAAGGTCCTGCTGTAATGCCGCCAGCTCACGACATTGTTCTGTCTCTTTATTCTTCAGCATACTGATTAATTCCTCGCGAACCTGCGTTACGTAAAAACCAAATACCTGAACTAAAACAATTGCGATGTCTTATGGTCGAAGTCAAGTTAGGTTGAATAAATAACGTGTAACGGAAAGCCTAATATACAGAGTGGTACTGACAATACGACAATAAATTAAACATCGTGTACCTCAACGCATTTTCAGTCTACCCATAAAAAAATCATATAAATATGTCCATTACTTTAGTCACAGGAAATTATTTTTCATATCTTCTACATGATGTACATGTTGATAAGGATGCGCATACAGGTTAATGACCGCCGCACCAAACTTTAATAATAATGACGCGAAAAAGCAAGTCGATACAGGATCGCGCTGTCGCCGATCGGAGGTCAGTGAACCAATGTTTTTAAAGGTCTATTCAGAATGCAAATTTATGAAGATTTAGTCAGTTTGATTTTTTTTTTCTTTTTTGATGCTAGATTATTTCTATGGTTTAGGATTATTCCCATGAACCAGCATTGTTCGCGTTTTTATTTATTGTCGTATTGTCAGCACCACTCTGTATATTGTACATACCAAGGATACATACGGCTTCTTTAGATGGAAGGGTTTCAACTCGAAGAATTGATCCCAAATTGTCGGTTCGTAAAAATTTTTGATGGGTCAGAAATGGGGATCGAAAGACGGATTGATGTCTCCCGTTCTAAAATAAAATCCAACTCCGCTGAACTATGATCCAAAGAATCTATGCTTGAGAATCGTTCTAAAATCAAAACTCGACTCAAAACTAGTTTTAAGCAGAGATCAATGCTTGAGTTTCCTTCTGTAATACGGACTATAGTTTCTTAAATTCAAATCATAAACCTGTCAACGCACTACGGAACTAAGAACTTCACATAACTCGACATGATACTTGCAAATATCATGATAACTCTTCTATAATTTTGCGCGTTTAGTATTGTACCTAATAGCGCAAATATCATGATAACTCTCTTCTATAATTTTGCGCGTTTAGTATTGTAGCTAATAGCCTACCGCAGGCGCTCTTCTTCATCATATAGGATTGAAGAACCCTTTCAATATCGTTTGGTATCATCCACAAAAGCAGTGCCTTTGGTATGTACGAGTATATTTCCGTTACACCTTGTCTAGGCTACGCTATATCTAAAATATCGATTCTAGTGTGTTTTAGCAGAAAATCTCATGGAAATAATTTTATAAGTTCAAATGATATGGTTTGGGGCTTGATCATCAGCCTATAATGTTCCTACTGCAGGACGCAGGGCAATTTCTTCGATGGGAAGTGGGTTTTAATTCACCACGGGGGCCCAGTGCGGTTTGGCACATGGGACATGTATAGGGATTTTTTGCAAGACTTATTAGATATTATTTAGACATATGAAAAAGAAAACCAATGGTAACTTGGTGGATTCCCATACCGTTTCAAATAATTATGTGTGTGTAATGCTATAAATTTTTAAGATTTTCTGTTAACATTAATCAATTTTATCAATACCATAATTAATAATGACTAAAATGTGTGTCTATGATCTAGAGAAGAATTAGTAGCTATTCTAATTTACTTGAATCCAAATTTACTCTATCGCTAGGGTATGTTATAATTAAAACTATGATTACAAGAAGGTCCTGGTAACCTTTATGAGTCTTGCCTGGGCACGTGAATTCTTATCTTGTTGCTCTAGCTGCTGCTCCTTCTGTAACAACAGCTCGGACAACTCTTCATTTCGGTGCACCGAGTCAAGAAGGCCCATTTTCAAGTCCATTATCTGTTAAAGAGGTACTCGGTAATGAAATCTTTATTATATTTCATGGGGCTTGTGACTAAGAAATAATAGCTGCGCGGCTCTACCGATCAGATTAAGCATTGGTTTGTGGATAGAAGACCATCTTTTTTCCTCCGTGCCTCGTAAAGTACGGACGACAGCAAGTCAAGCTATCCCAAACTGTCAGATATTCCCAATCAACTTTGAGCCTTAACGCTTTAGAGATAAAGTTGAAAATCTAATAAGGAAATCTGACAGATTATTTATTTATACATCCATTTCAGGCATCACTGCCCATACAACAAAAACAATACAATATTAAAATAAATCCAGAAATACAAATAATAATGAACTACATATACAACTATAGGTAGGTATTACGCAAAATTTGAAATGTCAAAAATAAAGAAATAAAAGAGTAATATTTAGTAGTACGCCTGCCTCTGAGTCATTTGTTTGTCAGTACATTAATCATATAACAATGGTTAATATACTGACAATCAAACCTATTCGCAAACACGCTCAGGATAGTGTTGGAGGTGATCCGGAGCCTGCGCCCCAGAGACGCGCACCGCTTTCGCATTGTCGTGTAAAAACAGTCGACACGGCATCGGCAAACATTCCCGAGGCGCTGCAATGCCGGGGCAGCCCCAACAACACTCTGAACGCATCATTATACGGTACAAGGAGAGCGCTGTACTGCCTCTGGGTATATGACACCCACAGGCCCGCCGCATACAGGGACATACAAAATGCTCTAAAAAGAGTTATTTTGACGGCCCCCGAGCATTATAGTAGCTTCATGTGCTGTCGTCTGTACGTAAAGCCATACCTTCCGGCTGTCACTAATAGATCTTGTGAGTCGTTACGGGTAGTCAGAAACCAGACAGTCTGACAACCCATCTTACCTAACTTAATTTTCAATAACTGAATTGTGTTGTGGAGATCAGATTATAAATTATTAGTTGTGCTTATTGTGTACCTCTTTACATGTATAGTTTATTAGTTATTTTATATATTGCGAGAAAAATAATGTTAAAAATAGTGCAGGTAATAACCAAAAATAAAAAAAACTGTTTTCATTCATTATTATCCAGTATGTTAAATTATACCTACATGTAAGTATGATATTATACATATATTCATATCGTTTACTTATTTGATTTTCATAAAATTCTTGTTTAAAGGAAATTAGACTAATTAATGTGTTTTGTGTACAGTTCGATCGATCAGGTTAACCTACGCTTGTCGCATTACATACGGAGGCCTCTTCATGCCTCGGCAATCACGTTATGAACCGTTGGTCCCGGTTGTCATTTTCAGATCTTTGAGTGCAGTGGTTAAGTTATTGACTGCTGCGCTGCGTGTCGCGGGTTCGATTCCCGCACGAAACAAATATTTGTATGACAGCCAGACCCGGAAACAACTACTTTTATAGTTGTTCCGGATCTAACTGTTTGTGTATGTTAGTTTATATGTTTGTAAACCACCTACCACCACCGTGGTTAGCACCCACGATACAGGAGGAATTTCTAGTGGGGACAACGTCCTTTAAAAAAATGACAGTCGTTATGGATAGTCGGAAACCTGAAAGTCTAATAGTGTGCAGTTGTGGAAGTGAGACAATCATCATTTCAGCCGAAAGACGTCCACTGCTGGACATAGGCCTCCCTTAAGGTTCTCCACGACGACCGGTCCTGCGCCTCACGCATCACCTTGTCGGGGGCCTACCCACGCTACGTCTTCCGGTGCGTGGTCGCCACTCGAGAACCCGTCGGCCCCATCGGGCATCGGTCCTACAGGCAATGTTTCCAGCCCACTGCCACTTTAGTGAGACAATCGCTCCATGTAAAATACTAGTATTCAGCTAAATCCGGTTAGACCGGAAGCCGACCGTAAAGTAGTTGGGAAAAGGCTAGGCGGATTATGATGACATGTAGGTATTTTGACTGGAATGTTTTTAAAGGATAAATGCCCACCCATTCGTTGCTATACCCTATTTATTTAAAAGCTCAGTTTCTTAGTACCTACTACTACCTACAATAGTTAAGGTGACGGCTCTGTTGACATTATTAGCCTTTATTGTAAACGTAGCTACGCAAAAGTATTTGCACTTTAGTTACCTCCTGCTGTAAGTCTTCATAGCTAATACCGTTTGGAGCTTCCTGGCAGTTGCCCACGGCACGGTTATGCGCCTGTATAGTTTGAACATATTTTTCGTACTGAATTATTTTTTGTTCACTGAAATACAATTCGCAAAATACAATTGACTTTAGTCATTATCTTAATTACTTATATGTATTAAGATAATAATCGTGGATACATTGTTGCACCTACTTCAATTTGATGTTTTTCGATAACTCTCTTATTTGTATTTGCATCTTCCCTAATATTTCTTCCTTGCTCAGAAGCTCGGCTGCCAATTTCTGCTGCATGCCTACTTTATTGTCCGGTTCCTGAAACTCACCAATGTTTTTATGCACCAACAATTGCAAAACGACAAAAGTTTATAACCAACTGTAATTCACCTCACTAATGGAGAAAAAAAGTTATCTGGTACATAAGACTGAAAAAGAAAGTACACTAGAATAACTTTTATCTTTTAAAACAAGGACGACAAAGAAAGGGCTATATTTACAGTTATTTTAGTCAGCGTTTCCAAAAATCGCACTTTTTCCCGTTTGCAGGAAGTCACTTCTTCTTCAGTCACACGTAGAATGTCTTTTGTAGACTGTAATTCTGCCCACAGACTCATTTCTCGTTCTGTTGGTAAATCTGTAAAAACACCAATCCAATGGAAATTACTATACAAGGTCAACAAGGTCAAGGTTCACCGGGAGGTGAACCGACAGAACTAAATTTGTCGATATAGCGTACAGAATAAGCAAACTAAAGTGGCAATGGGCTGGCCATATAAGTCATAGAACCGATGAGCATTACTATAGACATCTTCTGAAGTGGATACAGCAAATTGGAAAACAAAGATAGGATGGACTCGGGCTAGGTGGAGAGGCGATTTTCGATTAGTTCCGAAAATGAGTTGTATGGTGTGCAATAGGAAAGGCCTAAGTCCAGCCTGTAGTATATGTATAATCATACAATTGTCTTTTTTTTTACAATCCATAAATATGTTAGCTGTCTCGCCCTTTATACCTGGGGCTTTTATTTAGGTAATAAGATTTACTTATTTATATTTTAATGATATTTTTTTTAGCTTTGCTGGTATTTTGGCGTGGCTAGCTGGCATATGGTAAATAATTTCATTGTTGTAGTGGTTTCTTGTGTTCATTACTATAAATAGTATTGTATAAAGTCATGTGTTTTTTAAATGAACAGACAGCTGTGCTGCTGCGGAATTTGTTCCGCCACTTCTTCTTCCTAGCGAAAGCACTAGGAAGTGGCAAAAGGCGGGCGTTTTGGGAGGACTGTCTTAGGTAATATTGAAAAGTGCCGACTCTCAGCCTAATTTGACTAAATGACTTTTGATTTTGAGTAGACTGCTGTAGGTTGATAATGAACTACTATTGCCATAACTCATCTCTACTTAGTAGTCAACTAGTAACAATATTTACTTACTAGGAATCGGTATACTAAGTTCCAGTTCGTTGATTTTAGCTTTTAGTTCTTCGATGCTATTTTGGCTTTCTAATAAGGCAGCTTCAGCTGCTTCCTTCATCTCTATTTCCTTATTTGTAATATTACGTTGTTCCTCCAAATTCTTCCTTAACTCTTTGAGCTGCTGATTTAGCTCCTGTACGGCTGTCTTGTGCTGGATGGTCAAATTTTCTATTTGTTGCTTTAGATCTAGAACTCTGTAAACAATATTATTGTAGTTATTGTAGATAAATAAACATTAATAATATTTTATTATTTTTTAATTGAACAGAGACAGTGAAAGTATACTTTAAAATTAAATAAGTAATCAAAGAATAAAAATAAGAAATAATAAAATAAACCGATTCCATTTTTCTATTACAAATCAAATTTAAGTAATCGGAATAGAAAATCAATTTGTAAAATAAAATTGTTTTAGATTAGTTAAGATTGTCTTTACAGCTCAGTCTTGATTGATATAAATATGAAAATGTTACTGGAGTAAAACAAGATTCCATTATTCTATTACAAAGTAAAATTAAATAAGCAATCGGAGTACCTACCTACATAAAATCTATTTGTAAAATAAATTATTGATGCAATTTAAATCAAGATTTAAATAAATTATTGATGCAATTTTAATGTCTTTACTTAAATTCAACTTACTCGTTTTGCAGTGAGTCGCGTTGATGGAGTAATTGATTGGTGGTTACTTCTCCGGTCTTTAAACTTTCTTTCAACTTCCTAGCTCGAGCTTCCAACTGCACTTCCCTTTGACGACTCTAAATATTAAATTGCCATCAATAACCGGAAAGCATTCAGGGTGCTCACTGTATTATGAGCGGGGTGTACTCTTACCTGATCTTCTAATGTCTTGACAGTGCCTGTGAGGCTTGCAATACTTGCTTCTGCTTCGCGTAGTTGTCGATCCATTTTTGAAATTCGACCGCGTGCTTGACGTAGCTGGGACTCGGTACTCGCCAGCTTATCTTTGGTAATAGCCTTTGCTGCTCGTTCTTCGTCTAACTCCCGGCGTATTTCCTTTGTGATACATTTTTTTTTTTAAATAATATAGTAAATATTGTTAACAAGTTACAGTCTTGATTCGTAAATAGGTACAACATTCTCCTCAAGTTCTATTTAACAAAAATTAACACTAACCTCCGATGACCTGTTCCGCTCAGATTCATCGTGAATTTCCTGTAATTCACTTATTACGACTGATCGTGTCTCTAGGTCCTGTCGAAGTCGCGCTATTTCTCTTACTAACGACTCTCCGACAGCTACTAACGTGCTTCGTTCTCGATAGGTTCGCCTAAACAGAATTATTTTTATGTAAAAATTACAATTTGGTAAGATCTGATAACTAATACTTGGCATTACACCTATAAGGGTTCGGAATAGGTGTAGAATATTGCCAGATTTTACAGAATAGAATAGAATAGAAGAGAATACTCTTTATTATGTACACCACATTGATTACAGAACATAAATAAAAAGATTTTACAAAGGGTGACACACAATCAGCAACCTTTGGATGATGTACCTACAGAGTTTTCAACATTTAAAATAACAGTGGCTAATCAGGAATCAAACCCAGCGGGGTAGGTGTAATTACGAAACACACTATTAGTAGCAATGGCGTCTGTTTTACAGTTTTAAAAGATTAATTGTTAAACAAGCAGACAAACTTTTCAAACGCTACAATATCATTCTAAATGGCCGAGGTTGAGGTAGTATGTTACGCAATCAGCAGGGTACCTGATTGCGTAACCCACTATCAGCAGCAATGGGTTTCATTTTGACAGTTTAACAGCATTCATTGCGTTCTTTACGTGGTTGAACAGACTCATTTTCGAACATGGGGAGCAAGGGAATTGCAATAAGCTTCAAAATGATTCTAACTGATAGTAATGGTGTGTTACGTAATTAGGGTTCTGGATGTAATGGCACGGTTTTATCTTTACTACTTGGATAATATTTAATCTTTATTACTTGGAGAACTGTGTGACAGTTTCAACTGCGTCAGTAGTCCGGGCTTTCAGTTCACGGAGGGACTCGCAGAGCACAAGTCCTTGTGCATTGTATTGAGCTATACGTTCCAATGCCTCGCCACTACCAGCATCCTAAATAAATTTTAAAAGGCAATGTTTTTAGTCTTGCATATACCATATGTAAAGAAAACCCTGTCCGATCCGTGAAGATATTGTTAGGTATCGATAACTGATTCTACTAATGCCACAAAGCCGAGCAAAACTTAAAAAAAAGAAATCCCCCTAAATAATAAATATTTCAAATAATAAAAAGTAAAAAAAAACTAAAACCCAACTACGACAAAAACCGACACTGAAAAAGGATAAAACAAGATTTTCAGAATACTAAACTGAACAAAGTTGCTAATGTAGTTGCAAGTAAATGGACACAGTAGACTCCACCAAGATGCCTTCTTTGTAAATTGAAAATAATGTGTCACTATGTTAATGTAGAGATAAATTTTCATGTTTGGAAAACTGCAGTCACACGTTGTCAAAGTGCTACGGTAGGTAGGTATATGTAACGTGTGACTACGCCTTTCCAAACATGAAAATTTATCTCTACATAGTGACACAATATTTTCAATTTACAAAGAAGGCATCTTGGTGGAGTCTACTGTGTCCATTTACTTGCAACTACATTAGCAACTTTGTTCAGTTTAGTATTCTGAAAATCTTGTTTTATCCTTTTTCAGCGTCGGTTTTTGTCGTAGTTGGGTTTTAGTTTTTTTTACTTTTTATTATTTGTACTATTTTGGTGTTAAAGTGTATTTGTGGCGCATAATATTAACAAAAGTTAAATTGATGAACTAAAAAAGATGTGAATTATATGCAAACAGCCCATGCATACAGGTAAAGTCACAAGCAAATGCTAGAAATATATACATATACTAAATGTACAAGTAAAGCCCTTTCAAATGATACCAAACACGGCATATTTATCTTAACTTTATTTTTTTAATGTTTTGTCCGCTAGAGGGCGCCACACGAGATTTTGTGGAACCACATATAGCCTATAACCAGCGGACCATTAAGACGCTTCTAATGATATGTCATTTGTCGAATTCTGATAAGTAGTGTAGAAGTTACGAGGGAACAGATGAACATACATACATACATAGCCTGTCAAAATCATAACCCTCCTTTTGCTTTGCCGTAGTCGGGTAAAAAGCCAGGTAACTTAATACATGTGCGGTTGGCAAAACGGTAGGCGTACATGCGCGGGTGAAGGGGGGGCGGGGGGGGGGGGGTAGGGCAAGGCTCGCGGTACGTGGTCGCATCACTCATAATAATACAATGTACTGTCTAAAATGGAGTAGGTCACTTACAAAACAGTACAAAATACCAAATTTTGCGGAAGGTGGAATTAATTAGCAGAAAAAAAAAGATTATTTCAAAATTCATTAGTATATTTTATTTGGTCATGTGTATACCTAACCTCTATTATCCTTTTGGGTCGGACGGGGTTTTCTTTACATATTGTATGTATACAACGTTAATTTTTGTTTATACGAAACCTGAATATACATGCACGAATATACATAGTTTGTTCAGAATAAGCAACTGAATCGATGCCAATCATTTATACACCATGTTATATTTTTTCACAAAAACATTTAGAAGTTGTTGCAGTGTGGTTACTGAGCGTGCTACGCAACTTACGCGGGCGGTTGCCCGCGCTCAGCTGACGCCAAAGGTCAATGCACCCGCGGCTCGCTCGCCTGAACGGAGCGTGGACCATATTTTTGTTGGGACAATCAACTAGGATAACAAGCTCATAACTTTGTGGTTTTTCATGATATCTTGTTGAAAATTTGTACATAGATTCTTTACTTAAAAATACCGGACACGTGTTTTGGGTTTCGCAGAAACAAAAATAATGTTGTATATTTTAAACTCACGTTCTTTTCGATGAGCTCCTTGACCCAATCTATGATTTCTTGCCGCGCAGTACACGCCTGCATACACAGATCGGCAAAACAAGTGGGCACGTTTTTAACTTTGGTGTCCAGTTCCTCAAGTTCATATTCATCTGTGCACGCAACAAAAAGATTTCTTATTTATAGTGATATTATAGTGCTTATATTTTTCATAGAATAATGCCATTCTATGAAAAATTTAATCGTAAACTAACCTTTTCAAGTTGCAAATCTATACAAAAAGACAATGAGAACATACAGGCTATATACTATAACAAATTCACTATCGGAGTTAAAGAAATTTAGCAGCACCGGGACAAAGAAATTATTTCAACATCCTTACTAATATTATACCTAAATGGGAAAGTGAGATTGTTTGTTTGTTCCGCTTTCACGCCGTAACTACTGATCTGATTGCTTTGAAATTTTGCAGACGTAAAGTTAGAAGTCCGGATTAAATAATAGGGTAGTTTTTATCCCGGTAAAATTTGATATTCCCGAGGGAAATCTAAAAAGCACGATATAACCGAACTCTACGCGGGCGTACCCCCGCGTGCGGAAAGCTAGTGTATTAATAATGAACACTTATCACTAAACTATCACGACTAGGCTCACTACTAGGTCAGGCAGGTACTAATGTCACTTTTCTAAGTTTTATGTACTTTCTAAGTATACCTTGGACATCAGTGACTTATTAAAAGGTGAAGGAAAACATCTTGAGGAAACCTGGACAGTTGAAAAGTCAAATCGCCAACCCACATTGAGCAAGCGTGGCGATTACGCTCAATGCTTCTCTGTATGAGAAGAGACCTATGTCCAGCAGTAGGACGATAAAAGGTTGATGATGATGAACAGTTATCAAATTGAATTTACCCATAGCAGGTATGTTGTTAATGATTTCGATGCTATCGGTGGTGGCGGACGCGGCAGCGTCACGACACAGCTGGGCCACCTCGTCAGCCGTCCAGTCCGCTACATTAAATACTACTAGTTCTTGTAGCTGGATCCCTTCTCCGCAGCCTGATAAGCCTTCTCGTGTCATATGGTCGCGCAGTCCACGTAAGTTGTCAAACAGCTCCAGAACTACTTGCTGAAATAGTTTTTATTGGTATTTACAGTAACCATTCTGGAAAATTCATAATGGTCCTTAACTCAAAAGACATTGGTCTCGATTCCTTTATTCGCAACCTAAAGTTTAATTTCGTTAAGAAAAGGACAGAAGATAAATATTAGTTTAGTCCTATGAAATTAGTCCGCGCCTAAAGTAAATCGACGTATTTTTAGTCGCCGTGTTTTTAATCGCATCTAAACTGTATATGTATGGAGTATCTTTTTATCTGACAGGACTAAACTAATATGTTATCTTCTATCCTTTTCTTAATGGAATAGAAAAAGAAGATGCACAACTTAAAATTAGTTTGTGAACAAGAGAATCGGCACTATTACCTATATCTCAAATATCTTTGTCTAATTCACTTTGTTTGACATATAGCATTTTTTTATTAATTATTTACCTAAGCCTTTTCGTCAGTTTCAGATTTCATGCTTACATGCTGTAGATATCATCTTTCACAGAGCCATCCAAATGAATATAAATTACGTTTAAACATTATGTGGATGGCAATGCATAATGAGGCGGAGAAAAGTTAGACAGATAGATTCTGATAGATAGGCTATTTAAATTTTACTATACCTACCGACCTCTACAATAATGCGTAAAGATATTATAACACAATCAAGGGGGCAAATGATTAAAGAGTTCCGATGAATTGAAATCGAACTTGCCATTTATGTCTTTGGGGTCACAAAGGCATTTTTATAGTTTCGTTTTAATTAGGCAGGTACAGTCACCAAACTAACGGCTACTCGAGTTTCAATGCTGTGGTTCAGAGGGGTCAGGCAGGTAGAAACATGTTTGTGTAAACTATGATATAGCTGCAAGGGAAGGAAACATTCCGTGATGGTGCCTAATAGTCTCTTATTGAAGAAAATCACGTGCTGTAATGACTCCAAATAGATTGGGAGGGATAGGAGAGGGAATCTAAGGGATGAAAGTTCGTATTTACTCCCTTTGGGTGGCTCTCAGCCTCTCAGCTAAGCAGCAAAGTGGCACTGGTCGATTTCCACCGACAAAGACCGAGGGCTGTTTCGTGGCTCAAATAGCAAGTTAAGCCGTATAGATTTTTGCAGTAGGTACTTAGTTAGTGCTTCAGAAACCCGAAAGTGCGACTATATCACCAAAAAGGTCACATTTCCACTTTGTTACACACTACGTGGAGGCTATGGAGGTCAAAGGGGCAGTGGCTGATTGTACAATCAGCTGTAGAAGTCCATTCCCACCTTAAAGACTACTGTCGCCTGCGCTAAACCGGCCACGCACACTAACGCATTATTTTTATTATCGCAGTCTTCATCTTTCTTTAAAGTAATGCAAAATTTCGTTACTTCATTTGAAGTTAAGTTAGCGGCCGCACTTAACAATGGTCTATCATAAGCGAGCGATTGTGGGTTCGATCCTTGATAACGGCAAATCTTTTTGTTGTTTCATATAATTTAAAATTATGATAACTGATTTGTATTTTAAAATAAAAATGTTTGCAAATAATATTTAAACGAATTTTATACCAAAATAGGTTTTTATTATATGTTTTAGTTTACTATAGATATAATATAATAAATAATATAATGCAATATATTATAAAGTTATAAATTATTCGGTATAGATATACTTATACTAATAAATGAAACAAACGTTGAAATGGCAGCATTGTAATATTTTATATAAAAGTAATCCTTGACAAACTTATGATATTATTATGGTAAAAAATATAAAAAACATTTTTGGTTTTTAGATATGAAAGTTATAGTATTACATGTTATCATTAAAGAGGTTATAGCTTAATTATTCATTTTCTTAAAGAAAAGAGGATTGAAGCTTAACCTGAATATTATTACAATCATAAAATAATCTATACTTAGAACACAAAACAGTGCTTATTACATTTACAATTTTTTTGCGTGTATAGCATGCCATCCTGCAGTGCCTTTTTTCGGAGTTTGAAGGCATGAGATTATAATCTTCAAGCGCTTTCTTAGTTCAAAAGTAAACGAACTTATTTCTTATCGAATTCCGAAATTATTGTTTTTATAATTTACCAAAAGTAATTTGTATTGAAATTGCAAAAGGCGACATCTGTTAGCCATTAAGCCAACCGAACATATTACTGTCACTTAGCTAAATTACTTTACGAGTTGGTTTAGAGTCCGTTATTACGATATATAATGACATATATTTAAAACACTTTGTAGGACACTTCTGCACTGTGATTGTTATAAATTGTTTTTTTTTTGTTTAGCTCGATAAGTCTCCACCAGTATCGCCAGTTTATTTTTAAACCACAAATGCAACCTCTCTTCTTCGCAAGATTCAAAGGTTTATTCAACGGTAAATATTGTTGTTTCGTTCCACTTGTCTCGACACATAAGCCACCTTCATCCTCCAACCTCTTGACTTTGGCTTACAGTAGTTCTCTAAAACAATAACAAATTTATTACAAACTTTCAACAAGAGATTGGTTTGCACCTTACCCAAATAATAATAAAAACAACTTACACAAAAGCCGGTTTCATATTATGATCTTTGAGATATATTGCTGCATATGCCTGCATATTGATTAAAAAAGTAAAACTAATAACACGAACTCGTAACTATATGTTCACCAACCAACAACAGCTAAGTAATATTATTTGAGTTATTGTAGTTAATAATAGTTATTGTAGTTAGTGGAATATTTTTTGTTCAGTTTGTTTCAAATCTACCGTCATCTTTTTATAATGACTCTAATATAGAAAAAATCTTAAAATAAAGTATCATCGTTAAGTTGCGGATCGGTATTTTTACATATTTTTGTTGTCAGCATTCATAACTCACCAATAAACATTTCAAAAATATTTTGTAAGTTATTAGATTTGAACTCGAACCACCTTGAACGCCAATCAAGACGAGAACCACTAGGCTATTTAAACACTTACTGTGAGCGTTGAAATTAGTAAGTAGTACCTAACAATCATAAGCGGGCAGCAAGTTGTCAAAGTGTATAAGTGTGTATCAAACTTTATTATAGAAGAAGGTCGTAACTACAACTAGTATTGCTTGGCCATAGTTTTGTGAGATTGTAACTCGACTTTTGGTCTTGACTGTACAATGGGTAACTCAGCTGCACCGGGTTGGACTGTAATCAAATCCCAGCTATGAATGATGTTCCGACCGATTTCGGCCACGGCGACCACGTCGACTCCTAGCCGATGATTTGGCGCTCATGCGCCCGATGATGGCTTATGTAGCCTATCTTGGCGGCGAAACTTCGTGCACACTGAGGGCACGTATGCACGCCGTCGACATAGTTGTATGTGATGGCAGCTGGTGGGCGGGCCTTTAATTGGTCGCGTTTGGCATCGAGGTCAGCTTTGCGCTGCTCCTTAAACTCGCGTACTTGTCCGTACACCATTCTGCGCCATTCTGACCGTTTTGCTGCCAAACGTTTCCATTCAGAGGGTTCTATTTGCATCTCTTCATGTGTCGTGTTAAGACATCCTTGAACCGGAGGAGTTGTCCGCCATGCTTTCGCTTGCCCTCCTCCATCTCAGAGAAGAGATGCGCTTCGCCACTCTTTCGTTCGCCATACGTGATACGTGTCCGCACCACCGAAGCTGTCGACGCATTAAATAAGCCTCAATGCCACCAACATTGGCTCGTCGCAGGACTTCGGTATTTCGCACTCTGTCAGACCATTTGATCTTCATAATGGATCGGAGACATTTAAGGTGAAAACGGTTTAGAGTACGTATGTAGTGGCGGTACACACACCATGTCTCAGCGGAATATAGAAGGTTTGGCAGCACAATTGCCATATATATGGATATTTTCGTAGCTAGCTTAAGGTCATGTGAGCAGAAGACCTTGGAACACAACTTGCCAAACGCTGCAGCTGCAGCTCCGACTCTGCTGTTGATCTCAGCATCAAGGTCACACTTAGAACTTATAGTGTTCCCCAGATAATGAAACTTGTCTACTTGCTTCTACACATCCTCACCAAGCTTTATATTCAGTGTCTCGTGATCGTGAAATATCTAGGGACATCACCTCCGTCTTGTTGACGGTGATTTTTAAGCCGTACTTACGGCAGGCTTGATGAAAAGCGGACATCAGCTGTTGTAGGCCGTCTGGAGATTCTGCTAAGAAGCACAAATCATCAGCATACATGAACTCAGTAATCAGTGCATGTGAGACTTTGGTGCGAGCCTTAAGTCTAGCCAGATTGAAAAGACCGCCGTCGGTGCGGAAGCGGATGCGAACTCCTTGTGGAACAATTTGTAAGACCTCTCCCACTACCACTGCAAAGTATAAGGCGAACAGAGTTGGTGCTAAGACGCATCCTTGCTTCACCCCACAGGTAACGGGGAAGAAGTCTGTCTGTGCACCGTATACAGCAACGCAGCATTGCATTCCGTCATGTAGGAGTCTAAGTCTTATAAACTTTTCAGTGCATCCCAGCTTACCTAACACTAACCATAAGGCTTCACGAGGCACACTGTCGAAAGCCTTCTCCAAGTCAACAAAGCAGAGGTACAGCTTACGACCCTGTTCTCTACTCTTTTCCTGTAGTTGACGCTCGGAAAATATCGCTTCACAGGTGCCTCGGTCCGTTCGGAAGCCGAACTGGGTTTCAGGCAGGATCTTTCCAGACAATACCTTTAGGCGGTTTAAGAGAACTCTAGCAGAATCCGAGCTATACTCAAAATATGTAGTTGAGAAAAAGCTAGGTAACTCAAAATTAAACTTGGTAAAATGTACCTGTTTCATGTCCAGTTCCTTCTTCAGGCGTTGAAATTGCTTCTGCTTCAAAAGGAAAGTTGATTTTATGTCTTCATCTTTAAACGAATGTGATGGACTGTACACGGAAACTGGTGACAAAGCCCTAGAACTTGGCGGGACGTTCAAGGACGGTGTTTTAGGTCGTGCACCGGCAGTAGTACGTTGCGGAGTGTTGGGGCGGCTACTGGAAGTGCCGAGGCGTTGCATAGGGTTCAACGGGGTCGTGGGCCGGCTTGGTATACGCGGCGTTCGTGGACGACTCGAATGTAAACTTTTAGGAGTCTGAGGACGACTGCTCGGCGATGGGGTGTTTGGACGACTTCTGGATTCTAAAGAAACATGGAACTAAATAAAGATTTCATAGGATTTAAAAGTACAGACGATAGCACATCATCAAGCTACTACAAACTGACAGATTTTCTTATTAGATTTCCAACTTTTATTTCTAAAGCATTAAGGCTCAAGGTTTTGGAAGGATTGAGAATATTAGACAGTTTCGGGAAGCTTGACCTGCTGTCGTCCGTACGTTTCAATACCTAATATGTGTTTAAAATCTTACCGGACTTGCGATTTATATTGAATTGTTGCATGTCACAGTCATTCATTCGGTTTTCATTAGGCTGGCCATCACTATTTTTCATTTCTGGAAAAATATAAGTGATTATGAAGTATTTATTTCAAGTTAAGGTAGGCTAGGTAGGTTCACTGCGCTAGTTTCCCACTCCCCCGCCAGTATGGCGATGCCGGAGTGTCGCTGTGGGTTTAGTGGGTATTCCCGGCTTCGGCTGAGCGAGTCCCACACACGCCCTTCGGGGTACGGTGCGTAAAGGCATTCCCACAGCGTAAAAAAAAAAAAAAAAAAAAAAAGGCTAGGTAGGTTCAACCGGTTTACCGGCGCAACCCAAAACCAGAAGTGGGGACCGCTTCGGCGGTCACACGTGCGGCGGGTCGGCCACCACTCCAGGTGGCTGACGTGACCCGAACTCCGGGTCACCGTCGGGCAAACCGGTCTCTTCACTGAGGGGAGCTGGGAGCCCCGTTTGCTTTCGGGCAAACGAGTGGGGTTAAGAGGAAGGACACCTCGCTAAAAAAACCCTTGGCTGCTGCGTCTTCTCGGACTAGAAGACGTACCCAGTCCGGCCCCTCCTTATGGGCAGACCTCTGTGGGCCCGCCCTTTTTGTGGGAATCGCCGGCGGGGGATTGGTTGTTCAGGCTGTGCCGATTTCCCATGACCCCGCCACTGAGGCGAAGTCGTTGTGCCGCTGTGGGTTTAGAGGGTATTTCCGGCTTCGGGTGGGCGAGTCCCACACACGCCCTTCGGGGTATGGTGCCTAAAAGCATTACCAAAGCATCAAAAAAAAAAAAAGGCTATAGTAGACCTTGTGCATGTGGGTGGCACTAGTACTCCGTACTCCCGAATTCGTAAAATGCATGCGGTGGTGCGCAAAACGACATCAATGAGTATGCAAAGGCGCAGATATGCCCTACGTAGGTTACCATTTTTGTCTACGATTGCAGATTACGATGCAAAGCTGATATTTTTGTACCTACAGTTAGGTGTTACGTATGTATTTTTTTCACTACTTATTTGCAATAATCCTAGGAAACCTTGAATCTACCAATCAGGAAGCAAACATTTATTAGTTTTGGTTCCATTTACCGCTTCCTTAAATCACCTTTTTTTACTTTCTCCGCATCTAATCGCAAATAAACATTTTCCTTTATTTGTATGTGATTGCACTTTTATTGTGACAAATAGTTTATTTCGAATAAGACAATGTTCAATTGAAATATTCTTTGAACTTTCATTTTTCTTGTCTAGCTTTGCTTTGGTATTTTTGTTTATTTACATACTCTTACATCTATTTACATAAAATACATTACAAACAAAATAGTAATTAGAAAAGAAACTGCTAATAAAGTGTCCATACACACAATGGAAATGGGTTCTCTGCTGCAAACTGCACCCAAATTACGTAACATACTATTGCATCAGTTGGAATAATTTCGAAGCTTACTGCTAATACATTGCTCCATGTTTCGAAAATGTGTCTGCTCAACAATGTAAATGACGCAATAAATGTTGTTGAACTGTCAAGATGAAACCCATTGCTTTTATTTATTTATCTTTTTATTAATTATAAAGTAGCGCTTGACCGCAATCCCGCCTGATGGTAAGCAGTGACGCAATCATTGATGGTAAAGCGCACTAGTTTATTAAGGGCCTATTCACTCTAGCCTTGACTCAAATAGTTGTCCGACGGAAACACCGCCGTTGGCAAATTGTTCCAGTCCCTTTATGTTCGCGGTATAAAGAAGGAGGCGAAACGCTTCGTCCGGATCGAAGTGGTGTTAACAACGTCAAGGATGGAAACTCGCCGTACGACGGGTCGTCAGATGGTGGAATGGAGATGGGGGAATTAAATCATGCAACTGATAATTTATTCGTTAATATTTTCACTAACACGCGCAGTCATTGATAGTATCCGGGGCAAAGCAAAGAGCGACACAAGCCTCCCGCCGTCTGAAAATTTGATTCTGATTTTTTTGCAAATATATCAAAACCAAGCAATAAGAAATAGGCTTCATAAAGTGGCCATGTATAACGATACTCAATGAGAAAGGCCCTTAAACCAATTATAAGCACTTGAATTGTCAAAATTATTGACCCAATAAGATGACGCTTGGACACACGAATGGACAAAATCTCTACTGACACTTTTGAATCAAATGTATATTTCTATACTAATACTAGCTGACCCGGCGAACTTCGTTCCGCCTTAAAGGCAATATCACATGACTACTTTTTAAATTAGGATAATTTTAAATAAATAAATATTATTATTCAATGATTCTTTGTTTGGGAGCACAATCCTGACGGTTCTCCGGAAATCTTTAATGTGCTACAATACTCGGAAACAACATCCATTGGCCCAATGCGAACGTCATTGCGCTATATTATATGCGTATAGAAACGCAGCCCGATTCAAATCAATATTTGATGAATTTCTTCTTGTGCTTCGTAAATTATTATCTAGCGCTTGATCTCTGAGGTTTGCTCGACGATTTCGCATTGCCAACTGAGCCGTTTCATGGGCTGCCTCCCTTTGCTCTGGTGAGTGAGAAGCACGAAGTCGAGCCATACTAAGGCTGCGCTCTTCAAGTGCAATTTCTTGCTCTTCTTCAGTTCTTTTTTTTTTTTATTTTGGATGGGAAATCTTCAAATGACCTCTCCCGCTCTGGGCGCAGCGGAAGGGCGGGTCAGACTTTTACCTAGACTAAAACCCACCCGTGTTCCTTCACTTGCCTGTGCAACGGCCAGTGCCATGGTTTCTTTTTTAACCAACCCGCAACCTTGTGGACCAGTCCTCGTGGACCCCGTCAAGGTGTGCTGACATCTCTTTGAGGCGCGTGTGAAACACATCGCGCCGTCAACTCGGGCCTGGTTCTTACCAGGAGGCGAGCTGCCTATCGCTCGCCGCCCGCAAGCCCGCGCCTACGGCGGTCGGGAGTCCGATGTTGCCACCCGACCAGGGCGCTTCCTGCGGCGGTTTGAGGCGTGAGAGTAGGATTTCCGCTCCCTCACGCGCTACGCCTCCTCCTTTGCCAGCATCACTGCTTCACAAAAGGAGGTGAAAGCTTGCCATCATGCACTCTTGCTCCGGACTATGGCCCGGACCAGGGTCGGACGCGAGAGATCGCCGCCGATCGCCGCCACGAGGACACGGCTGTGCTCTACCCAAGCCGGGCAGACCTCCACCGTATGCTCCACCGTGTCTTCAGGGCGATGCAAACAGTGGTCACCCTGGCGTTTCCTCCCGCCTTATACGGAACAGGAACCTCCCGAAACAGCCGTGTCCGGTGAGGACCTACGTCAGTCGGAAGGTGAGGACGCCGTGGCGCCTCTCTAGCTACTCCTCAAAGAGAGGACTTACCGCCGCTATTGTGGCGTGCTCTGTGCTGGATTGCGACAATCACACTTTCCATGTCGCCATGAGATCCCGCCGGAGCTCTGTCCGCTGTACTGCGATTTTATGGATTGGATATGGACACAATTTAATGGATGTTATTATACATATAAACGTTTCTTTTTAATTACTCTATCTATTAAAAGAAACCTCATCAAAATCTGTTTCGTAGTTTTAAAGATTTAATCATACAAAGGGACATAGGGAAAGAGAAAGTAACTTTATTTTATAGTATGTAGTGAAGTGGTAAATGGCACAGCAATACAATATTAGAAATTTTGAAGTTGAAGTTTGCTTTGGGGCTTTTATTAAAAAAATTAAACCGGCAGAGGGTATTTATATTCCTTGCTTTAAATTAATGCATCAACATTCAATCGGTAAGTTTTTTTTTTTAATATGCTGAGTAGTGCAGCAGTGTGTTTGTACCATTTTTAACAAATGAACCGCTAACTTATATTTTGACTGAGTTGTTTTGTTATTCCATGTCACGTCACACGGGAACGACGGGAACAACGGGAACGGGATAAAAAGTATCCTATGTGATATGTCCTTCACCCAGTTCTTATCTTAAGCGGTTCTGGAATTATAAATAGAGTAACTAACACGACTTTCATTTATATACATAGACTTCATTCAAATCGGACCAGCCCTTTAGGAGGAATTCAGTGACGTACACAGGTACAGCAGATTTAGAAATATACCCATGGAAAGCATTGTCATCTACATTTGTAACAAAGATATCATACCTCTCTCTACCCCTAGAGCTCTTGTTTCAGTCTCTTAAAAATAAATAAAAAATCTTAAATATTTATTTATTTCTATTTATTTTTTTCTCTTTTAGTTCATAAGTAGGACAATTTTAGTTAAATAAAAAAAATGAACATATTTTTTTATTTTTTCCCCTTTTAGTTCTTATGTACAATTTTCTTTTTAAGTAACTACAAAAATTAAAAATAAACTATAAACTTGTCTAAAACAAAAAAAAAAAACTTGTGATTGCCCGGGTTTGAACCGAGGAACACCAGCCATCGCGAGTAGAACCATACCTCTATCAACCACGCCACAGCCGCAATGTCAAACCGCGCGAAATTAGCGCCCATATTATGCGTGAAATATTGCGAAAGAGAAAACTCGAAAACATACGCTTCCGCAGACATAAGACTGAGCTAGATCGATTTCTCGTCCCCGAAAACCCCCACATATCAAATTTTAGCGAAATCGTTAGGGCCGTTTCCGAGATCACATGCTTTTCAAGCAATCAGCGCCATCTGCCGGGCTGATTTATGAATCTAAACGATCCAGGGCGCCACTCAAACGCATACAGAAAAAATCATTGAAATCGGTTAAGCCGTTTAGGAGGAGTTCAATGACATACACACGTACAGTAGAATTATATATATAAAGATATAAAACTGAAGAGTTTGTATGTTTGTTTGTTTGAACGCGCTAATCTCGGGAACTACAGGTCCGATTTAAAAAAATCTTTTTACGTTGGATAGCCCATTAATCCAGCAAGGCTTTAGGCTATATAACATCATGCTGCGACCAATAGGAGCGGAGCATAACTAAGTCCACGCGAACGAATTCGCTGGCGGTCGCTAGTTTTTTATATATTACTAGCAGCCGCCAGCGACTTCGTTCGCGTGGAGTTATTTATGCTCCGCTCCTATTTGGTCACAGCGTGATGTTATATATAGCCCAAAGCCTTCCTGGATTAATGGGCTATCCAACGCAAAAAGAATTTTTCAAATCGGACCAGTAGTTCCCGAGATTAGCGTGAACAAACAAACATACAAACGAAACTCTTCAGCTTTATATATTAATATAGATTTGATCACATAATTTATGTTGAACTGACCCATGTGAAAATTCACAGTCTAACTGGTGATATGGCTAAACTTCGACATTTTCCGTGAAGCAACTGCCATCTGACCTGCACAACCCGAAGGCGACATCGAAGCATTGCAGTTAGACCAATTGTTGGACTTTTGAGGGCTCCAACACCCCGTAACGACTGCCACTAGATGTTCGTATGGCAACCGGGACCAACGGCTTAACGTGCTTTCCGAGGCACGACCAGACCAGTGCAAATATTCATATTCATGCATACAAATATTTGCACTGCGCGGGGATTGAACCCACGCCTCCTTGAGCGGCGGACGTGCTACGCCACGGAGGTTGTCGCACTCTTGGCCACACAATGTGGGTTTAATTCAAGATTTAAGTAATTACCAAATAGGTAAATAAATAAAAGCAACAAAAAAAAAAACTGCAAAATTAAAAACAGCCCAAACTCAAGCATTTTTGTCCTTGATATAATGAAAAAGGCTTTCTGGCATAACTTAAGTTTAATAAACGATTAGAATTTATTGAGGCCTAGATCTGGAAACATTATGACTGGAAATTTATTGTAAAAACGTAGATATTGGCATCTGATGCAACGTCTGTTCAATTTTGATCGCCCTTTGTAGTATCCTTGTGACTAAAATTTTACCTTGAAAGCCTTTAAGTATCCAGTCATAAGGAATAGAAGGGGTATAATTCCTTGACGAATTATATGCTGTAGGAGGACGTGTTATTAACGTTGTTGAAGAGGCCCAGGAATACTCCTTGTAGATGATTAAAGAGGCCTTGAAGTGATAACAGGTATGTATACCAATTTACGTACCCAAGGGAGAATTTTCATTGATGTCTGGAAGACTAAGTACTACACCTTCGCAAGCACTAGGCTCGTCAGGTGATTGTTCTTCTAGTACTGCTGCTGGAGTGCTTTCGATGGTAAAATTATCCGTCTCCACTGGTGGTGAAACCTGGACATCAAACATACTCTTAATAACCTTCTTTTCCTACTATAACTAGCGTTTTATATACAAAAGCGAACAAATAGTACTTACACTAACAGTCTCCACTGGTTCGCTATCAAATGGTTCGCCATTAACCTATCAATGAAAGAAAAATAAATAAATAGGTAGACCTGTGAGCGCAGTGGACGACAAACCACAATTCTGTCAATCTTAATTACCTTGAAATCGGTCTTGGAATCAGACTTTTGGGCTCGTTGGATATTAGAACTCTTCCCCTGTAACTATTCACGTTATTTATTAGAAAGTCGAGGCTAAATACACAGGTAGTGGGTAAATAATACCTAACCTACAGTTGCAGTGTAATAACAGTAGAGCAAAACAAAGCCAATAATACCTTAGGACCACCGGACGGCGCCCGGGTCGGAGATTGCCTCGGATTGGGGATCGTTATGTTTCTATTGGTGGCATTCCGGGCGGCGCGCGCGGCTGATGCTGCTGTCTGCCTTGGAAGTAATCGTGGTGTGGTGCCAACTGTCAAAAGCAATGAGAACTAGGTGAAATAAGTAGGTAATCGTGCATGCTGTCAGGCAGCGGAACGAGAAGACTGAAGAAAACCTTGATCAGCATCAAATGTTAACAACGATAACAAGGCTGTCTACACATATCCGTACGTTTAAGCACAATGTAAGAAAATTAGTACTGACATTTTATTCAGTACCTGATATTTGAAGATTTGATTTTTAGCTGTTAGGTTAGCTGCAGATTTATCAATTGGTCGTCAGCGATTTATTGTCAATAACTAAAGAATATATGAGGACGTAACTTACAAGGTTTATCCTTTTGTGATTTCGCCGCAGTACTCATAATACTCTTACAGCTAAAAACTGGTGAAAAGAAAAATGGTGGTAGAAAATGTAAAAGAAAACCTCTGGAATTTTGGAGTGTCCTATTTTGTTAAACTATTTAGCATGGTCGATGGTGATGGATGGGGGTTCTAAATATGAAATTGACAGCTATAAATGTTTTATGGCATTTGATTGCAAAGAAAGAATCACTTTAATGTTAAACTTTTTGGTTTTTGATGTTTACAGAATATAAGTAAACTATTTGGACAGACATATTTGAGCAGATTTTAATAACAATAGCTGCACCTGGCTGGAATATTTGCCAAGTGGCTTTCTTCTTCCAAAACTACGATTGTGGTGATACACAGAAATGAAAGTCACAAGTCATTTACTTTTGGAACGCATTTTTTTATAAAATTTTCGTGATCTAATAATAATTTTGGTTGTATTACATTTTAAAAGCGTGTCACAGTGCGATTCTAATCTAAATTGTTGTAAGTTATGCTATAAATGATGTCACTAGTGGCCTCTGAAGGACGGCAAGGTAAAGTCACTATTTAAGCAATTTGATTATGTGGTTTCGTAGAATTCTAAAAAAGCATAACACAAAAAGGGGGAATAATCCGGCAGTGGGTGAAACAAGGCTGCCTATAGTTCTATAGATGCTCCTATTTGTTGCCCATTTCTATTTTGTAATTAGGTATCTGCTACATGTTGACAGGCCTACACTGTCCTCACATAGTTATCAAGTAATTTGGAAACTGTTTACAAAACTAATTACATATTTTTAAATGAATAACTGTGATTTTTCTTGCCGGCTATTCTTCATAGGAATCGACCAATTGAATGTATCCATACGCGTGAAAAAAAATCTAAATTAAAATAGGATCCCAGTCGGTCTTGGGAACCACTAGAATAAAAAATGGGGGCCACGGCCCGCGTCTACTATACAAAATTAAAATGAAGTATCTGTTTGTAAAGTCAATGTATATGAAACTATACAGTACTTTTATGACATGCACAATTGTCTGACTGTTTGATCCGGCTATTTTAAGAAATAGCTGGTTTTAGACAATCCTTTCACCTCCATTCCTACAACCACACGGTTGAGTCTGAAAAACAAATAGTTGTAAAATAATATATAAGAGCCAAACTAGACTAGAAATCACATAGCCTGTGTTTCAACTGTCATTTGCAACGTTATACCTAAGCTGATTGAATGTAACCATGGAAATGTATTATTTAAATACTTTTTCCTGGAAATTACTTTAAGACAAAAGGAGGATATTCAAATGATAAAAAAAAAGTATATATTATTATAGACTAGCGCCCCGCCCCGGCTTCGCACGGGTGTAATGCTGATACTAAATACAATACAGAAAAACTGACCACGTTATATAAAGCCCCGGCCGGTCGGTACCGCCGCAAACGCGACGCCCCGCAATTTTTAAATCTGTAATATCTTTAAAAATATTTACTTAAATCATGTGCTGTAAAGGACCATACAGATTTAATGATATAGAAAAAAAAAATATTTACGACATCAAAATTGTGACATCTATTCCACAGGGGCCATAAATTATTCTGTTATTTTGCAGATATGGTTGAACCGACTAAAGGGCAGACCAGGTGTCGCATTCCACAGAGATTGCCCAGCGCGCGGCTAAAAATACAACCGAATAGACCTAAACCTCCATCAGAAATATTGGTACGTAGATATTCCATTAAATTTTATATAAACAGACAGGAAAAAACAGAACAGAAAAGTTACAGAGGTGATTCTTATTTCATAAGAAATCTCTTGAAGCATACAATAGGCACATAAATGTATACGGCATGTGAAAAAAGTACACAAACATTACATATTAATACCACTTTATTTCCATTTTTTTTTTTTTTTTTGTAAATTTAAACTTTCGTTTGACCGCTATCCCGCCTGATGGTAAGCGGTGACGCAGTCGTTGATGGTAAAGCGCACTAGTTTATTAAGAGCCTATACACATTATTATTTAGGTACTTTTGCATTTTAACTAAAATTTTAAGCACTCCCTTGTTGTTAGATCCCATAATTTTATAGATTTTGATGCTCTGCAGAGACTTTTGTATCATGATACTTATCCAAGCTCTAATTTCGCGTCGGAAGAGTCAACTTTGCCGAAACCGGTCTAATGTGAGGACGCTAGACGCTCCTCACATTAGACCGGGTTACTATATACCTACTTACAAGAGAGGTACAGATATATACAGGGCACTTCCAGAAGTGTTGACCCTTACCTCTGGCTTGCTTTTATTGGCCGCCTGTAGTAAACAATGACGAGGATCAGAGCTCCCACCTCATTCCTGCCTTTATTGGCCTGATTGAGTAGAGATTCGCAAAAGCTTCATGCTCGGAGAAAGGAAGTATTTCAGTGAGATGTTGATGTTCAGGACCGTACTTTCGGAATTGTCCTGATAGCCGTAAAGTACCGCTCTACTCCTCATAAGCACGTTTTCGGAACCAATTATTGAGTGCGCAAGTCACCCTTTGCCAATTTATCCGTGTAATTTATACATATTGTTACGGGCTAAGGGTGCTAAATACGGTTAATGGTTACGAGATTTATTGACAACGATGGTACAGTCGATAGTAGGTAATGACAAGTAGTACGTAGCGGATGTCGCACCGAAGTCTATGGTTTTTTAGTTTAAAGGTCCTTAACGACATTCATAAATGTATAAAGTTTATTCACGCGGACCGCATTTAACCGTTTTTTATAATTATAAACTAGTGCAATGCAATCGTTGCTGGTAAAACGCACTAGTTTACTACGAACTTTTTCACTTTAGCCTTGAAGACACTTAAATTGTAGTCAGACGGAAACACCGCCGCTGGAAAATTGTTCCAGTCAATCGATATATGCAGTAGAAAAGATGAGGCGAAAGGTTTCGTCTGGATCGTAGAGGTGTCAACAACATAAGGGTGAATACTCGCCGTACGACAGGTCGTCCGATGACGGAACGGAGATGGGTTCCCCCAAGTTTAAGTCATGCAATTCCCTCGCACACTCTCCAAAATGCAATATATAGAACACCGACAGGCTGGCTACTCGTCGCCTTTTCTCCAGAATTTGGAGACAGTTACTCTAAATCAATCATGTCACCAGCGAGACCGCGTAAGCGTCAAGATGCGAGGGACCAATTCTTTAATCTTTAATCAACCTGCTACTATAATGGAGGCTAAGCATTTTCTTAAGTAACTCCGTATTTTTTTCTTTTTTTGTTGGCATGGCAAATCATCAAATGACTTCTCCAGCTCTGGGCAGAGCGGAAGGTCGTGTCAGTTTACTGACTAAAACCCACCCTTCTATCTTCGCTTGCCTGTGCGACGGCCAGGGCCACTGTTTCTAACTCCGTATACACTGAGGTACAAATAGTAGATTAGCGAAGATAGTATTAAATTTTTATGTAGGCTGATTTGATTTGTTACAGAAACCAAAATTTGATGCAGTGTCTGTTCAACAGCGATTTCCCATACGAAACCCGGGACGACCGCGTTCCAATGAGGTAATTTTTCTTGCCATAATTTTCTCCGCGCTGGACGCTTCAAGTAAATTCTCCTACTACAACTTTTAGCATCGGAGAATATGGGATGGGGCCAAGTTTTTTTTTACTTATTACATATAGGTACTTAGTAATGTATCGGAGCGAATGTTGTCTACAGTCGAGACCAAAATCTGCAAATCGCGTGAAAGATGACTTGGGCATCAGACGACCTGTACACGCCATGCCACGGTCGGCAAGACCTGATCGCGATCGCTACCCGATTTCAACTAAAGTAGGTCCTTAATACATATTGTAATTTAGTAATCCTACACGTTTGGACGATCGTTACTGCCATTGACGTCGAATAACAACTGTCGCATTGATCGAAAACGTTGGTGGTAGTACCTACCGGCTGCTATGCACCATGTTCTGGTAGTATGTACGATCGGCTTATGGCTGAGGTCTATTTGACCACACGCCGAGTCCGACTAACTACGTGCAGCTGTCTATTATATATATATATATATTTTTATATTTTATTGTCTCGTTTGCACGACGCCGCCGCCAGTGACTCCCAGATACGTTTTGGCAACTGGTGGCGTGCCGCGTACCGGTCATCCTGCGTGTCATGACGTTAGCGCTCGATGTCGGTTACTTTGAAGAGACCGTAGCCTAAACGTTCGATGTCATCCATCGAACCGTGCTACAATTACATTTTTTTTTTCAATTGGAATTCTCTTTGGTTTTTATTTTTCAGGTTTTTTATCTAGCATCTCGTACCTATATTAGATCGTAGAATCGTGTGCCACGTACGAGTCGCGGACGAGACATGGATCCAGAAGCAATTCATGCCACACCCCACGGTGCCCCCTGCATGACCTATCATGAAAAACTTGAGAAGTTATCTTTTTGCGTGTCTATAATAAATCTGCCTAGCTTTTTCAACTATGATACATATTTTGGGTAACAGTCCAGTCTAACAGGATACAGACCAGTATTTTTCGTGGTGCAACTGCTTATTGGACCTTCACAACATAAAGGCAACACGATACTGTTTGGTAAAATTGATTGTTAGATTTTCGGACTTATGAGAGATTACCAGAAAAGACAGCCGGGACCATTAACGTGCTTCCCGAGACAGAGTAAGGTCACGATACCTAGGTATCGTGACCTGGATTTAGTCAGTAAACTGACACGGCCTTCCGCTCCGCCCAGAGCGGGAGAAGTCATTTGATGATTTCCCATCGTAACAAAAAAAAAGGTCACGCTACCTAAAAATATTCACAGATCTAAATATATTAATTTGCGTTTTTATAGAGGCCTTCCACGATACCAAGGAAGATAATGGATTTCGGAGGACAAGGCAAACCTATGATGAGAGGAATGATGAATGTGCCAGTAAGTGGAAAACATTCGCAGGTAACAAATTTGAGCATTTGCATTTACTACAGATGGACTATTCTATAGCAATATTTTTTTATGCATGTCTAGGTTACGTCTCATAGAATTTTTATCGTTTACAGAGAGCTCAAATTAAAAACATGTATGATCTCCCAGATCAGGTAAGAATTAAGCGATAAGCAAAGTACTACATTTTTAGTGGGTTTTAGATACAACAATTAATGATTCTATATAAAAATGGTGAATATTAGTAGGTAAGTGAAACTTGGAAAGGCTATTTTATGTTAAGGGCTGACTTTTCCTAAGTACTTACGTCAGATAATTCAAAGGGGCCATCCATAAAGTACGTCACACGAATTTCATGATTTTTTGAGCCCCCCCTCCGTCCTTGTCACAGGTGTTCACATTTCTGAGACCCCCCCCCCCAATGTGACGTCACATGTTTTGCAATTTCACATCGAAAAATTATTAAATTAAAACAGCAGTTCCGAATTTAGTTTTATTTCCATTTAAATAAAGTACTTTTTTATGAAATCAACATTATATTAATTATTTGAAACAATAACAAAGCAATAAACTATTGAATATAAAGAAACGAAAGAAACCCAAAGGGCTCGATCGGCGAGTGTCACTACTAGCCCCGCACGATGATATTGCGATGGAACCTTGTCACAATAACAGCGTTGTGACGTCATCTGTCACACAAAAGGACAGCTAGCAAAAGAATGTTAAATGCAAAATTAATATTAGGGTTAAGGGTTTATTTGTATTTTATAATTTTATTACACTCTTTATAAAGAGTGTATGTATAAATTAATATTAGGGTTAAGGGTTTATTTGTATTTTATAATTTTATTACACTCTTTATAAAGAGTGTATGTATAATAAAATTAATATTAATTTTGCATTTAACATTCTTTCGTAGGTATACCTACTCACCCATATTCTGACAAATAAACTTTCATTATTAAGAATTTCAAGGAAATAATTTTTGTAGACGTAAGAAAAATATACTTATTCGTATATCTTTCTTACATGTATACTATTTTTTTCTAACTACATTTCTGTTAATTTGCGAGCGGGAATTGAACCAGAGTCCACTGTGTAGTAGTCATGTCAGCTTATAAATAAAACCAGGATAATATGTAAAAAAATGTATATAGTCTTCCGAATCATAACTGCTTTCTGTGTCTGTCGTTTCCGATTCACTATCGTCGCCGTATTTATGACAAATAACTCGTCAGTTATTCGATCTTTATTCCAGTATTTATTCCTCTTCAAGCCGTTTAACATGATTGACTTCCTTTCGCCAGTCATCTGGAGTTATTGACGCCAACGACTCCAACGTCAGAGCTTCAATGCGACTTTCCAACTGCTCCACATTCTTTTCTGACACCCTTATCTTTACCAGGTTCCAGATGTACTCAATGGGGTTGAGGTCGCAGTTGTAAGGTGGTAATCTAACGACTTCATGGCCATTGCCAGCTAATAAATTGTCAATTTTATAATTTTTCGGCGGTCTGTGCCGTTTAATTAATAAATACAGTTCAGGTTTTGTAGTGTCGTTGGGAAAGTCTCAACAATCAACTGTTTTTTATTGTTCATACTTGGTGGCCTATTCTCATCCCTACTGTGATAAGGGGCGTTGTCCATCACAATTTTAGAGTTGCGTGGTATGTTGGGTACTATTTTTTCTGTAAGCCACTTGGTGAAATTCTCAGCATTCATTTGATCATAGTAATCCCCCGTTTTGGTGTCTGCTTTAAACATTAAAAGGGCATTGTCAACAAAACCGCTTTAACTTCCCGCGTGAACTATAATCCATCGGCGGCCGGGACTGTCGTTCCGTCTCACTCCATCGGTTGTTGTTTGCCAACATTTTTCTACCGTGTAGTGTGCATGTATCCACGTTTCGTCGAGATAAATAACGGGTCTTTTGTTATTACCAAGCGAGTCATTTTCTTTCATACGTCGTAAATATTTAGCCCTCCACGCTTGAATTTGGGGTCTTTGAATTAGGGCGTCTTTTTTGGTAGCATCGTTTAAATTAGTAGCCTAAATCACATTTAATTATTTTTCTTAATGTAGTTTCACTACCAGTATAAGGTCTACTTTTGAAGCCGCCAAGATTTTGCGCATTGTGGGTATTTCTCTCCTCACCGTACACATTGAATCTATAATATTTCTTAAAGCTGTTATGGAAAACCCGTCGAAATATTTCTTCTTTTGTCTTTTTCCTTTAGTAGGAGTTCTCATTTTGCTGCCACTGGCTGTTGCTGACTCATGCTCTCGTCTCAATTTCGTCACAGTATTTTTGCAACGCCTGTGGCACATGCCACACACTCCGTGACTTTGATAGAATTTTGCAAAATATTTTTAATAACTGTAAGCAGTTGCTTCGGTATTAAAATGTCCGAAGCACTTCTTAAAGCACGGTTTATACTTTCAAGAACTAACTTACAATCCTCTTTCTCTTTAACAAAATAATTGTCCACTTTAATTATAATTTCACGAGTACGACTATTAATTAATTTCTTACTCATTTTAACGAGTAACAGTTAACAAAACTAAACAACAAAACTCAAGAACAACAATAAAACAGGATAACAAAAACAAAAAGCTAACAAAAATATTCGATGTGCGTAAGTGGGTAAGCGCGGACTGAATTTGCGAACGGTACCGACGGTGCGAGTTCGACTACGTCACCAAGATGGCCGCCAATCGCAATATCATCGTGCGGGGCTTATAAAGCGAGTATGATATCGTAAACAATTTAAACCGTATTGTCCCAAAGATTGAGTTGGAAATATTTTTTAGTTTATAATTAATATTTCAAATAACGCGATTATTACCTCTAGCTATATTCGATTTTGAAATGTGATGTCACGAAACATAGTATCCCACCCACCCCTTGTCACACCATGTCACACTTTGTCGACACCCCCCTCCCCCCTTTATGTGTGACGTACTTTATGGATGACCCCAAAGTATAATTTTGAATTTTTGACAGAGTATTAAAAATTATCTGCAGTTAAATAATCTGTCCTAATTCAAACCAATGCGATTTTTTTTAAAACAAATTGCGTTTCGTGTATGCGTACGAAATGTGAAAGATAGAAGATGACTGCAGAAAGGCTCTTGAATGGCGACCACGTACCGGCAAGCACAGCGACGGACGCCCACCGACTAGGTGGTCGGATGATCTGACCAAAATCGCAGGGAAGCTCTGGATGCAGGCCGCGTCCAACCGTTCTTTTTGGAAATACTTGGGGGAGGCCTATGTCGAGCAAAGGACTTCATGTGGCTGAGATGATGAACGGAAATGTAGTAGGTGCGCTAGTTTTTGTAGACGTGTACCAATACCTACCATTTCTGATGAAGGAAATAATGCAATATAATAGTAATTGATTATAACATGCACATATGTACATGTTATCAAAATATATAAGCACATTTCAAATCATATTTAGCAACTTCATACTTGTTACCCTTTTTCACAAACTGTGGATGAATACTTGTAGACCGGTTAAGAAGTGCACGCAGGCTGGGGTCGGATTATTGTTTAGGGAATGGTAGGTCAACCTAGTCTTTTAGCGTCTGCTTATCTGCTCTTGCACGAGGCTTGATTAACTATTGAAATTCTTTCGATCATACGAAGCAATGAAATAACAATATCCTTAAATATTATTTACATTGCCATTCATAGCGTGTCATACGCTGATTATTTTGATGCTAGCGAAAGCTGAATTTTGCCTTTTTGTTTTATATCTCCTTCCAGGAGGCAATTTCAAAACAAGAAAGATTTGAAGACTTAAACGATAGGGATGTTTCGCCAAGTAAGGGTATTTTTTATTTGTTTTTAAAACGTTTATGATTATGACACTAGTTTGCAAAACTCATTATTAAGTCCGTATGAATTCTCAGATTCATCGTTAAATTGTCAAAGCGAAAAAATGCTGAAGATTAAAATGGATTGGCAACAAAACGTGTCGCAGTTTGAAAAGATGAAAAATGATCTCAAGGATCGTCAGGTGTGATTTTTTCAAACATAAGTACTACCTCGCAGACGATACATTTGAAGGTATAATTGAAAAGTTAGTACATATGCAGGTAGTTTACCCAGAACCCAGACTGGAACGGCCCGGGGATGCCCTAAGTATTTCGGTGGATTTAAATTTTTTTTTTTCCGGTTCATATCAGTATCACTTTTCTTTATACCGGGGTCCAACTGCCTGCCTGACTGACTGACTGTCTCGCCGTGTGCTCGAAAATACGCGTAAACAAGTGTTTACACGTATTTTTAGAGTTATATGGCTGACTAAGTAGTCAGCCATATAACTCTCTCGGCTGAGACATCCTACTGATCCTACTCTATCAGCGCTCTACTCGGTAGGTGTAACCAGGGTATTAGGGAGAGGTTGAATCGAATTTAAAACACCGGTAATGAGGAACTCATGAGCATGAACACCCAAAACTCCCGGGAAATTCAAAGCGATTTTCACCAGAAGTATTAATTAATAACTAAGTGATCTGTGGGAAGAGTTCGTACGGTATTTTCAATCGTAAATTTTCAAAACAGTAAAGTATGAAGGAAGTTACTGACAAAAAAGCTCTTGAGAAATAATATATATGATTATGGTATAAAAAAATGGTTGGAGAATACCGAGTGTCCAGCGCTAGATTGAAATAGAACAGTCACAAATTGACCAGCGGTCGAAACAGGGCTACTGGATTTACCCGCCCGGCCTACAATTTTCCCACTGCTGGGACACAGACCTTGTCTTGGTGAGAGGGAGTGGGCCGTAATCTACCAAGTAGCCCCATTGCGGGTTGGCAGATATCACACGTCTTCGAAATTTTAGTTCTAGGTCATGTTAGCTTCCTCACGATGTATTACTTTGCCGTATTGTTCACCCGTTTACGGAACATCACGTAATTGTTTATGTGTAAGGTACCTCATATGAAGGATGTTAAGCACGAAAATTGATTGCTTGTAAAGAGTATTGTATAATATTACAGAAAGCAATTCTGGATTTTTATACGCTGTTGCGAAACAACCATTCGAAAATGACAGGGTTGGGTCAGAAAGCGCCACTGCCATCATCTGAAGACCTCCAGATCATGAACGTGTCCAAGTTAACGACGGAACAGCTATTGCAGCTCTGCGCTGTGCGACCGGATGATAACTTTCAAAGAGTCGGCAAGGCAAAAGGCACGTAATCTCCATAGGTCAAACTCAAAAACTCATGATTTCAGCTTGAAAATGCGACACACATCCTTGTATTTCAAAATGTATAATTTCAGATAATCAAATGCCTGTCAAAATCCCTCTTACCATTGATATGAATAAATTTTACGCAATGCCATCTAAATTAGTTGCTACTTGCGAGCAGACTCTGTTTAAGAGGAAGGAGATTATTGATTGGTTTGAAACTTTGAAAACCGAAGACAAGGTATGGAAAATTCCCTTAGAGCATCTACCTACTCACAAGTATTAGACTCATGCTTTAACCAAAGCTGCTACTACTACTGATGTAGTAGCAGCGTTTTTTTTTTTTTTATTTATTGATTAAAGAGACTTTTACGCATAGCGTATGTCAGTCCCATCGTAACCTAAACAATTACACTTTCACAACACGTGGGCCATGAATTTGAACAACACTTTTGCATCGTCACCATTTGGTTGAGATAGAATTGTATGGAACATACCTACATCAGTTCTGTTCAAATTCAATGATCTCACTAAATTATTCCTACTGGACTCATATATTGGACACATTCCATCAATAGATGTTGTAGGTCCTCGATAACTCCACATTCCTCACAATTGGGGGAAACAATTTTTTTCATCATAAAGGCAAATTTTTTGCATGGAATGTGTCCAGATCTGAGTCTAAGAGCAGTAACAATCAGTTTTCTACTAACATCACTGTTCATGAACCAGGGCATACGAAGAGGCTCACACTGTATGGTTTTATACCATAAACCCTTCTCTAATGACCGTTTATTAGAATATTCTTTCCAATAACCATAGCATATATCTTTAAATTTTGATAAAAACTCCGAATAATCTAACATAACGTTTTTTTCTTTTCCATTTCTAGCCGCTAGTTTCGCCAATGTGTCAGCCTCTTCATTGCCCCGTAACCCAATATGCGATGGAACCCACGGCAATCTCAGTTTGATGCCTTTTATAGTAATCTCATCGATTTTAGATAGAATAACATAAGCTATCGAAGCACCTCTGTAGCCAGAGGCGCATCGAGCTATATGTTGTAATGAGCTTTTACTGTCTGTGCAAATGACAACATTTTTAGAACTACAATAATTAAGTGTGTAAGTCAAAGCCTCTGAGATTGCAATGAGCTCCAAGGTCATTATGGATGTAGGTTCACTTATTTTAAAACAGTTATTCTGTGTGCTTATATCTAAATTAGGTATATAATATGCAGACCCATGACCTTCTCCACTCTTCGACCCATCTGTAAATATAAAAAACCAACCACTATACTTTGTATATAGTTCATTAATAACTTCATATTTTAAAATGTTACTATTGTAGGAGCGCTTAGATGTTTTAATAGATTCTAAATTTATTTTAATTATTTCTTTTACATTAATATTAGTTATCCATGTTCGTAAAGTATACATTAATAATGGATAGGAAGAAGCTACCTGCAACTCTTTTACCTCATTCATAACTGATGCTAATAGAGGTATGTTTTATTCTTCCAATAATAATTTTGTCGAAGAGCGTAGAGATCCTCTAACAGCTTAAAAGTTAAATTATTTTCTATAGCTTTTGATTTTAGACAAAATTTGTAAGCTAAATATTTCCTTCGTAAGTACAGCGGCACTACACAAACTTCACTTTCCATTACATGAATCGGTGAGGTTTTGATAAAACCTCCTATAATCCTCATAGCTTGGTTTTGAATCTTATTTAATTTATCTAGATGACATTTTGCGCTCGTATCATATAAATAGCAGCTATAGTCTATACGACTTCTGATTAATGCAATATATATATGTCTTAGGTGTTTAGGATGTAAGCCCCAAGAAGCACCTGCCAAAACCTTAAGTAAATTAAGGCTGCTTTGCACTTTTTCAACAGTCATGTTAATATGTTTACTCCAACGCAACGATCTGTCCAACCACACACCCAAATATTTATAATTGTCTACTACTTCTAAATTGTCCTTGTCTAATTTAAGGTCTATTTGTAATCTTCTATGACCTCTACTAAAAATACAAACCTTCGATTTTTGGGCTGATAACTGTAACCCCAATTCATCCATAATGAGGCAAAATGCATTTAACGCTGTTTGAAATTCTATTTGACTTTCTCTCATGTTTCTGGAAGGGAAATATAGGACAAAATCATCTGCGTATTGACACATCGTTACGTTTGTAATTTTATCAAAACATTTAGTTGTAATTATGTTGAATAAAATAGGTGAAATCGGGTCACCTTGTGCTAAACCACGATTCGTATATCTTATAAAATATTTATTTTGATCGGAATCATCTTTTATAATAAGGTGCCGTTCACTTAAAAACATCCACAGATACTGACATATTTTTTTACCAACATCTATTTCGTCTAAAGTATTAATCAATACATCTATTATAACATTATTATAGGCATTAGTTATATCCAAAAAACATGCAACAGTAATTTTTTTAAGCGAAAAACTTAAGTAAATTTGGCTAACTAATTTGACTAGGCAGTCCTGGCATGACTGTCCTCTCCTGAATCCCGAGGTGAACGGGGATAAAAGTTTATTTTTCTCTATATACCACTCCAGCCTTTTTGTTAACATTGTATGAAAGATTTTGCAAACACAAGAGATTAAGGAGATGGGTCGAATTTTGGTACCACCATTAGGTGCAGGTTTTGGTATTGGTGCCACTAATATGTCACGCCATTGTGATGGAATATCACCGGTATTTAAAATGTAATTATATAACTTTAATAAGTATAATTTACCTGCCGAAGGTAAGTGGTATATGAGTGAATATATAATCCCGTCAATACCGGGTGCTGTATCTTTACGTTTGAAGCTATTACACATTTCTTGTAAGGTGAAATTAGCCTCGAGTAATATATTATTTGAGTTTAACTTTTGAAGTCTTGATTGGACATAGTCTGGAGCGAGGTTCGAAAGAAGTTCAATCTTCTGATCATTGGAAACGCGGAATCTGGACGAACTCACTCCTTTCATCCAGCCCATCCGCTTCCACATATCAGAACTTGACGTTTTACCATCAATGCTACTACAGTAGCTATGCCAATCTTTTGTCCTCGCTTGACAGATAGAATCTTTTGCAGCTTTGGTTTTGCGTTCAAGTTCGGTTAAGTTACATGGGGTAGGATTATTTCTGAATTTTTTCAGAGCCAACCTTCGTTGCGCTACTAATTGTGATAATGTTATGCTCCAATAAGGTTTAGGTCGAAAGTTATTTTTTGTATGGTCACAGTTCCTAATCCAAGGTATGTGTTCATCGGCAGCTTTAGTCACCTGTTTGATAAAATTATCATAGAAGAATTGCACATTATGTATATCTACAGGTGGTGAGAAATAATTTTCTAAAGATTTTCTATACTCTGGCCACTTTGCTAACTTAAAATTTCGCTTTTTAGTTATACAAGCAGCGTTCACATTATTACTAAATTTATATGCAATTTTAACAAACAGATGATCACTTCCCAGATTTTCGTTCATCACACCCCAGCTAAGTGAAATGGATAAATCGGTCGAAACGAATGTCACATCAGGAGATGTCTTCTGAACAATATTATCTACTTAAGTAACTCTAGTGGCACTTCCATCATTAAGAGGAATAAATCCAGCATCTAAAGCCGTGTCATAAATCTGAATTCCTCTACCATCGGCTTTAGAGGACCAGGTTGCATGGTGACCGTTAAAATCCCCAGCTATTATGCATTTTTTGGGATATAGTGAAAATATTTGTTCCCAGTCAGCAACACTTGTGGAAACTGACGAAGGGCAATATAACAATACTATATATTTAATTTCATTACAGTTTAAAAGTTTGATTGAAATAACTTCAATACCTGAATTTCTAATAGAAATAAAACATTGTTCTACCTTTATCGACTTGCAAATAATAATCGCTACCCCCCCCGTAACCATCTGTCCTATCTTTTCTAAAAATATTATACCCACTTACGTTAAAATAAGATTCAGGTTCCAGCCACGTTTCGGATATTAAAGCTATGTGCGTTTTTTCTTGTGCCATTAGCAACTCAAACTCATTACGTTTGGGTCGTAAACTTCGTGCATTCCACTGTACAATACGTAGAGAGGACGTTCTTATTGTATTGTTAGCCATTATTAAAAATAGATAAAAATTTTGTACAAATATCGTCTTTCTTCAAAGCTTTCAGAATCAGTTGACCTAATATTTCCATGACAAATCTACCAAGTTGTTTTAATTTGGTGTCCCAGTCGGTGTTAGATGTACATATATCTTTAAATTTTTTGAAGGTACTGATAAAATCGAAGTTATTTAAGTTATTTTCCGAGTCTTTATCTTCAGGTGGAGCTGGAGGTTCATAGGTGGGTGATGTAGATTATCTTCACCTGGACTATACCTTTCCGATACTCTAGTCTCCATCGTCTTTCTTTTTGATACATGTTCATGATCTTGTTGTTGAATAATTTTCCTTGAGTTTCTTTCCTTAGTGGCATTATTAAGTATCATATCATCACTTCTACTGCTATTAACCATTCGCCCTGTTATAAGTATATCTCTATATGTTTCCTGAGTATTTTGTTTATGTTGTGTATTTATATCATTTCTATTCTTTTCAACTTCCCTGTTATTAATACTTATTTCTTGACCTCTGTTTTCTTTTAAATATAGATCTAATGCTTTTCTGTAGGTGTAGTTATGCTTGGTCATGATACATCTGATTTCTTTTTCTTTTAAAAAGATTGGGCACTTCTTGTACATGGCCATATGTGGTCCTTTACAATTCACACATACGTAGTTATTTCTTTCACAGTTTGAGTGATTACCACCACATTTAGCACACGTAGTTTTTTTAATTGGACATGATCTGGAAAGATGACCAAACTTCCAGCATCCTGAGCATTGGGAAACTGGAAAAGTATAAGGCTCTACTTTAAACCTGCAACTGTACCCAAAAACGTACGGCGGTAAAGTGGCGCTCTTGAAACAAATTCGTATTGTCTCTGAATCAATCCATTCCCCGCTATCAGACATTCTCTTTAGCCGTCTTATTGATATTATTTCACGGTCAGATGACAGATTTTCAAGAATTTCTGTTTCTCCTGTTTCTAAATCTATCTGTCTTAAAATCCCATAACATAGGCTAGTCTCGTCAGTCCGCTGAACTCTGTATCCTGCGGTAACAAAACTTTCACAATTTAATAATTTGAAAGCACTTTCTCTGGTTTCAAAATAGATTAGGGCCCTAAACGCACTTTTGTATACCATCTTCACTATTTTTTCTATTTTTAATGATCTCAAAAGCTTTGCCATACCGAATTGTTTTGGTAGCGGTTCTTTTCCTGTCACACAAATACACGTGTAGTTTTCTTCAGACGAGTTTCCGCTACTTTCTTCCATTAAGTTGTCACTTAAAGAATCTTTCCTGTTTGCTCGCTTAGGTCTTCTAATGACTGCCACAAATCCATCTTCTTCCACTATTTCTTCCTCTTCCTGTCGCCCTCTTTTTGCAAATCGTTGCTCACTCTCTTCATTAATCTCCATCTCTTCGGTCAAAATAGGGTTAACTTGTTGTTCTCTTTGAGATACTAACTCCTGCACTATGTCATCACTACCACTCGAAGCACAAATATCCTCGTTAATGTTAATATCAGCCATATAATAATAAAATACGATAATATAATATCATAATTATTGTGTGTGGGTATATGGAAAAATCACGCGATAAAATTGCGATGCAGCTAGGCGTGTGCGTCCAACTCAACCGCTCGCGCGCAACTCAGTAGCAGCGTTCGCCGCGCCCTCATTTCACAATTGCTTTGGACGAAGGTATTTTCATTAAAAATTCTAACATATATTTTTTTTTCAAAGGGTATTGCCATGAACAAACTTACGAAGAAGATCAATGAATTTAACTCGGAAAACGAAATGTTAAAATGCTCCTTAGAACAAGCTAAAGGAGAATTCATTAAGGAACTGAATGAAATAATAGAATATATGCGGTTCGTGTATTACAAATATTTACGTGATGATTATTACTATCTATATGCGTTCAGAAAGGAATTCAGAAAAAGGCGGCGTACCGCGAGGACTGGTTCGAGTCGCGAGAATAGAGTTCCTGGAAGGACTTTGGAGAGGTCTTTGCCCAGTTGTGTGTGTTACATATATACGTTAAATATAAAGGGACAAAGTAATAACATAATATGTTAAAGCTAAAATTATTATTATCAGGAATACTATAAACGAAACTGTAGATCTACAACTGCGTACAGAAGAACTGACGTACACATTATCGGAACTGAATGCGCAGAATAGCGATTTGAGAAAACAATTACATAATTCTGATCATCTACGATCGCACTCAAATAAAGTTAAAGTGGAGGTAATCGTATTGAATTATTTACTTTTGGTATAAAAGTTTCATAGTGCACATTACTAACAAAATATAACTTCCAGGAACTCGAGAAGGAGCTCAAGGAAGAAAGGTGTAAAAAAATATTTATAAAGGATCGTTTGTCTCGAGCAGAAGGTCAAATCAAGATAGGCGTTGAACGTGCTTCTCAATTAGAAGCAACTTTGGAACAGGCTCGTTCAAAATCTTGGGCGTTAGAGCGAACCGTCCAGCAGCTACGTGACCAGGTATTTGAATAAAGATTGACTTGCTTTGTATGTGTTTAGATTTATTTAAAATATCTCGTATGTTTTTCAGAACCAATCATTACAATATGAGTTTGACATAGAACTCAACAAATTGAGAGAATCAATTAGGAAAAATACTACGCATTTAGAAGAAATAGCAGTAGCTCGTGAAAAGTTACAAGCCGAGTAAGTTTAAATCATTATAAGTTCTTTGATTAAAGGTCATATAATTTATTTATATGTAATAATTACGAACTGTTTTATAAAACAGGAAGGAAGATCTAGAAAAACGCCTTGAGGATCTATCAAATTATTATAACGAGTCACTTCAATCTGCCAAACTTGATATGAAGGTAAACGTTGCAAAGCTTATTGAAACTGAGAAGAAATACGAGGAAGAAGTAGAAGAGAAGCGCAACATTGAAGTTAAAGTGGAGTCAATAACTTCACAACTATTGGAATCTGAACTTCGTTGTAAAGATTTAACTACGGAACTACAGGAAACAAAAGAAAAATTAAGTTAGTTCTTGCCTTGAGTTGACTTGAGTCATGTAAGTACCTACTTATCAAAGTGAAAAGTGAATCAATTCTAATACTTGATTTTCAGACTATGCAATGAACTTTGAAAAAGAGTTATTATCTACTAAGCGAGATTTGGACATTGCGGTTATTGAAATCGAGGATTATAAGAAAAAGGTAGCGGAACAAAATGTGACAATAAATGAATATGAGGTACGCACTTATTATATACTTTATTTTAAATAATTAACGACATGAATATTAAGTAACCCTAATATTATCCCATCTATTGCAGAATAACATTAAAGAATCGATCAATTTAGAAGAAAATTTAAAATCGAACCTAATTTCCAAGGATAAATATATAACAGACCTGGAAACGAAACTGACATCGCTGGAAAAACAGTTACAAGAAAGGTAAATCAAACTTTGACTGGTCTGTCTGACTGACTGAGTCGGATGGACCAGGAAAGCATGGCACAAAAAGAAGGCCTATACTCTACAGTGGGGGAATCACGGCTACGTATCTAATGAATGAATGAAGACACGATTAGCGCAGCGGCTGAGCGACTGCTACGCTGCGTGTCGCGGCTTCAATTCCTGCACGGAACAAATATTTGTATGGCCTAGAATTAGTTTTTGTTGGTCTGGCTGCTTGTTTATATCTTTTTAAACGCACCCGATACAGAAGAAATTCCTAAACTAAGGCAACGTTTTATATTAAAAATAAAAATCCGGCCAAGTGCGAGTCGGACTCGCACACCGAGGGTTCCGCAGTACAAACGTAGCGGTTTACAATTTATGACGTATTAAATCAAATTACTTATTTCAAGATTCTGAGTTGACGGGAAGTACCTTGTAGGTTTTGATTCCCTAGCGTGTGACGGAAATTCGTCTAAGGTGTCGATATAAACTGCTGTATCTTTTGATTGCGTTAACTTAGAAGTTTGATTTTTTCACTGCTTTCAATTTGATACCTTTATTCATTCGTGAGACTAAAAACTAAAAATTACCTAAAAATTTAGCTTTAGTACCTAATGAGTGCATTTGATTCAAAAATGCAGCAGAACTATCTCATTTTTAGGGTTCCGTACCTCAAAAGGAAAAAACGGAACCCTTATAGGATCACTTTGTTGTCCGTCTGTCTGTCTGTCTGTCTGTCTGTCTGTCTGTCTGTCTGTCAAGACCCTTTATCTCAAGAACGCGTGGACGTATCAAGCTGAAATTCACATGAAATACTCGGGTCTATTGTCCCTTTAAGCTGTGAAAATATCAAACTTCTAAGCCAAGCCAATCAAAAGATACAGCCGATTATGTCGATATTTTCAACAAATTTTCGACACTCGCAAAGGAATCAAAACCTACAGGATACTTCCCGTAAACTCAGAATCTTGAAAATTGTCATGAAGCATTGACATATAATGCAATTAAAGGAAAAATTGCGAAAATCACATTTTTTTAGTTATATAATATAATAAACATATTTTAATAAAATGGAACTTACTACCTTATTTCTCACGAACGAATAAAGTTATCTAATTGTAATTTATACCAAATACCTAGGTCTATTGTCCCTTTAAGCTGTGAAAATATCAAACTTCTAAGCCAAGCCAATATTTTCAACAAATTTTCGACACTCGCAAAGGAATCAAAACCTATAGGATACTTCCCGTAAACTCAGAATCTTGAAATTTGGCATGAAGGATTGTCATATAATGCAAATATAGGAAAAGTTGCAAAAATCACATTTTTTTAGTTATATAATATAATAAACATATTTTAATAAAATGGAACTTACTACCTTATTTCTCACGAACGAATAAAGTTATCTAATTGTAATTTATACCAAATACCTAGGTCTATTGTCCCTTTAAGATGTACAGCAGAACGTTCGGCCAGTCGAGATACGGAGCTGACTGATACGCCAGGTTTTAGTGACGATTTTGTGAGGCACAAAGATGCCAGTCAAAGAATTTGTGACAGAATATTTCGAAAGTTAGAAGCATTTATTTATGGCCGAACGACCTGATATCAGAACGTTCGGCCAACTTGAATCTCCATAACTGAGGACCTTAGAGAAACTGTTACTGAATAAAGTTTTAGTGACGAGACTGAATCGCATAATTATCTCTTTATTTTAATTTGTGACGGCCCCTATAAATAGAAAAATGAGAATTTTACATATAACCTCAAAAAAATGGAGTTATCGATTACCTACTCCACATTGAAGCAGCCCAAAGCAACCGTTAATCATTAAAGATTTAGTGACGAGACTGAATGGCATAGTTATCTCTTTATTTTAATTTGTGACGGCCCCTATAAATAGAAAAATGAGAATTTTACATATAGCCTCAAAAAAATGGAGTTATCGATTACTCCACATTGAAGCAGCCCAAAGCAACCGTTAATCAATAAAGATTTAGTGACGAGACTGAATGGCATAGTTATCTTTTTATTTTAATTTGTGACGGCCCCTATAAATAGAAAAAATAAGAATTTTACAAATAACCTCAAAAAAATGGGGTTATCGATTACTCCACATTGAAGCAGCCCAAAGCAACCGTCAATCAATAAAGATTTAGTGACGAGACTGAATGACATATTTATCTCTTTATTTTAATTTGTGACGGCCCCTATAAATAGAAAAACAAGAATTTTACATATAACCTCAAAAAATGGGGTTGAAATATGGCAGATGGCGACTGAAATAGGGTGACCATGTATTCCAACGCAACAAGTATTTATCAAGTACTTAATTACCTTAACAATGACGCAAAACACGTAATATTAAATTATATACCTACATAGGTACAAACAACGTTGAGCTGTTGCCTACATATCAGTGACCACTTGTGAACTGCCACCACCAGCTGTACGTTAGATCCGTACATGGAGTTTCATTTTAAATGTAAAATTAATTTAAGATACTTCACAAGCTTAGACTCTTGTAAATTCCTTTTCCCCAAGTCATCTTCCATCGTTCAAAAACAAATACTAATACAATTATGAAATAAATTTATTGTACATAATTTACTACATTGTATTTAAGCATTACTGTAGAATTTTTTTTTATGAAACATAAATAGGTAAATAGGTATAATGGTGAACATTATTAGTAGTACAAAAAATTATGTACATCAGAAAGTTCGGCCAGTCGAGATAGGGAGCTGACTGATACGCCAGGATTAGTGACGATTTTGTGACTCTTAAAGATGCCAGTCAAAGAATTTGTGACAGAATATTTCGACAGTTAGAAGCATTTATTTATGCCCGAACGACCTAATATCAGAACGTTCGGCCAACTTGAATTTCCATAACTGAGGACCTTAGAGAAACTGTTACTGAATAAAGATTTAGTGACGATTTTATGACAAACAACCAATGCTTTACTTTTTCTCGTAATGCCACCGATTAAAAGTAAAATGAATATTGGTTCCTAGAACATCAGGACGTTCGGCCAATGTAATCTCCATAACTGAGGACCTGAGCGAAACCATTAACCATTAAAGTTTTAGTGACGAGACTGAATCGCATAACTATCTCTTTATTTTAATTAGTGACGGCCCCTATAAATAGAAAACTGAGAATTTTACATATAACCTCAAAAAAATGGAGTTATCGATTACTCCACATTGAAGCAGCCCAAAGCAACCGTTAATCAATAAAGATTTAGTGACGAGCCTGAATGGCATAGTTATCTCTTTATTTTAATTTGTGACGGCCCCTATAAATAGAAAAATTAGAATTTTACATTTAACCTCAAAACATTGGTCTAATCAATCTCAATCTATAAAAAATGCACAATGGCGTATGGCGACCGAAATAGGGTGACCATGTATTCCAACGCAAAAAGTAAATTTATCGAGTATGTTACCGAAAACAGGACTATAGAATACCGATTTATGTACTGAATGAAGTAAAACACGTCGAAATAGTTGAAAATGTTCAAAATATTTCGCCATCATTTTCCTGGGCGGAGAGTTATTATAAAACCTTAAAACATTAATTTTTTCAGACGATAATTGAAAAACATAGAATTGATGCATTTTTACAAAGACACATTGATTATTTGCACGGTGAACTTAAACTTGCCAAATCAGATTTAGTTTCTATGTTTGATTTTCTTATTCTTGTTCTTTGTTCTTAACAAGAATAAGAAAATCAAACAAGTGACAAACCACGACAAATTCAATAGGTACTAAAACAAAAAAAAAAAACATAGACAGTTCTACGAAGATTCAATTTTTTCTGACAATCGAACGTTCATAGAAAATTGACAAGGGCAAGCAAGAGAAAAGCCGAAATTCAGTTACTTTATCTCCAAAGCATTAAGGCTCAAGGTTGATTAGAAATATTTGACAGTTTCAGGTAGTTTGACCTGCTGTCGTCCGTACCTAACTCTACCTACCGCATTTTCGAATGATTTATTACAAATAAAGCATTTTTTATTATGTGTACCTATTTATTTAAGTATGCTTATACGTACTCACTCAAATTTCCCATCCAATGTCAGTCGCCTTTCCACTTTCATTTGCTTTTAGCCAAAATAGATTCGAGTAATATTACAAAAAATTCACAAGTGGTCACTGATATGTAGGCAACAGCTCAACGTTGTTTGTACCTATGTATATAATTTAATATTACGTGTTTTGCGTCATTGTTAAGGTAATTAGTACAAGTACTTGATAAATACTTGTTGCGTTGGAATACATGGTCACCCTATTTCAGTCGCCATCTGCCATATTTCCACCCCATTTTTTGAGGTTATATGTAAAATTCTTTTTTTTCTATTTATAGGGGCCATCACAAATTAAAATAAAGAGATAATTATGCCATTCAGTCTCGTCACTAAATCTTTATTGATTGACGGTTGCTTTGGGCTGCTTCAATGTGGAGTAATCGATAACCCCATTTTTTTGAGGTTATATGTAAAATTCTCATTTTTCTATTAATAGGGGCCGTCACAAATTAAAATAAAGACATAATTATGCCATTCAGTCTTGTCACTAAATCTTTATTGATTAACGGTTGCTTTGGGCTGCTTCAATGTGGAGTAATCGATAACTCCATTTTTTTGAGGTTATATGTAAAATTCTCATTTTTCTATTTATAGGGGCCGTCACAAATTAAAATAAAGAGATAACTATGCCATTCAGTCTCATCACTAAATCTTTATTGATTAACGGTTGCTTTGGGCTGCTTCAATGTGGAGTAATCGATAACTCCATTTTTTTGAGGTTATATGTAAAATTCTCATTTTTCTATTTATAGGGGCCGTCACAAATTAAAATAAAGAGATAACTATGCCATTCAGTCTCGTCACTAAATCTTTAATGATTAACGGTTGCTTTGGGCTGCTTCAATGTGGAGTAGGTAATCGATAACTCCATTTTTTTGAGGTTATATGTAAAATTCTCATTTTTCTATTTATAGGGGCCGTCACAAATTAAAATAAAGAGATAATTATGCGATTCAGTCTCGTCACTAAAACTTTATTCAGTAACAGTTTCTCTAAGGTCCTCAGTTATGGAGATTCAAGTTGGCCGAACGTTCTGATATCAGGTCGTTCGGTCATAAATAAATGCTTCTAACTTTCGAAATATTCTGTCACAAATTCTTTGACTGGCATCTTTGTGCGTCACAAAATCGTCACTAAAACCTGGCGTATCAGTCAGCTCCGTATCTCGACTGGCCGAACGTTCTGATGTACATCCTTTAAGCTGTGAAAATATCAAACTTCTAAGCCAAGCCAATATTTTCAACAAATTTTCGACACTCGCAAAGGAATCAAAACCTATAGGATACTTCCCGTAAACTCAGAATCTTGAAATTTGGCATGAAGGATTGTCATATAATGCAAATATAGGAAAAGTTGCAAAAATCACATTTTTTAGTTATCTTTATATATATAATTCTGCTGTACGTGTGTATGTCATTGAACTCCTCCTAAACGGCTTGACCGATTTTAATGAATTTTTCTGTATGCGTTTGAGTGGCGACCTGGATCGTTTAGATTCACAAATAAACCCGGCAGATGGCGCTAATCGCTTGAAGAAGCATGTGATCTCGGAAACGGCCCTAACGATTTCGCTGAAAATTAATATGTGGTGGTTTTCGGGGACGAAAAATCGATCTAGCTCAGTCTTATGTCTGGGGAAGCGCATATTTTCGAGTTGTCTCTTTCGCAATATTTCACGCATAATATGGGCGCTAATTTCGCGCGGCTTGACATAGCGGCTGTAGCGTAGTCGATATTGGTATGGTCTACTCGCGATGGCTGGTGTTCCTAGGTTCAAACCCGGTCAATCACAAGTTTTTTTTTTTGTTTTTAGACAAGTTTATAGTTTTTTTTTAATTTTCTTAGTTACTTAAAAATATAATTGTACATAAGAACTAAAAGGCGAAAAAATAAAAAAGATATTTTTTTTTTATTTAACTAAATTTGTACTTATGAACTAAAAGAAAAAAAAAATAGAAATAAATAATTATTTAAGATTTTTTAATTTACTTAAAGAGACAGAAACAAGAGCTCTAGGGGTAGAGAGAGGTATGATATCTTTGTTACAAATGTAGATGACAATGCTTTCCATGGGTTTCTTCTTTCCATCCTAAATCTGCTGTATGTGTGTACCTCACTGAATTCCTCCTAGGCTGGTCCGATTTGAATGAAGTCTATGTATATAAATGAAAGTCGTGTTAGTTACTATATTTATAACTCTAGAACCGCTTAACCAGTATGGCTCAAAATTGGTAGGGAGGTAGATAAGAACTGGGAGAAGGACATATCACATAGGATACTTTTTTTCCTGTTCCCGAGGTTCCTGTCGTTCCCGTGTGACGTGACATAAGACATGGTTTAAAAAAACGCAACTGACATGGACTAACAAAACAACTCAGTCAAAATATAAGTTAGCGGTTCATTTGTTAAAAATGGTACAAACACACTCCTACACTACTCAGCATAATAAAAAAAAGTCTTACCGGTTGAATGTTGATGCATTTATTTAAAGCAAGGAATATAAATGCTCTCTGCCGGTTTAATTTTTTTAATAAAAGCCCCAAAGCAAACTTCAACTTCAAAATTTCTAATATTGTATTGCTGTGCCATTTACCAGTTCACTACATACTATAAAATAAAACAAAGTTACTTTCTCTTTCCCTATGTTCCTTTGTATGATTAAATCTTTAAAACTGCGAAACAGATTTTGATGAGGTTTCTTTTAATAGATAGAGTAATTAAAAAGAAACGTTTATATGTATAATAACATCCATTAAATTGTGGAGAAACACTATCCCTCGCCCACATGTGGGAGTGATGAGAGGAGGCATAACTCTGTTGCCGCGAAAAATCGCAGTACAGCGGACAGAGCTCCGGCGGGGTCTCATGGCGACATGGAAAGTGTGATTGTCGCAATCCAGCACTGAGCACGCCGCAATAGCGGCGGTAAGTCCTCTCTTTGAGGAGTAGCTAGAGAGGCGCCACGGCGTCCTCACCTTCCGACTGACGTAGGTCCTCACCGGACACGGCTGTTTCGGGAGGTTCCTGTTCCGTATAAGGCGGGAGGAAACGCCAGGGTGACCACTGTGTGCATCGCCCTGAGGACACGGTGGAGCATAAGGTGGAGGTCTGCCCGGCTTGGATAGAGCACAGCCGTGTTCTCGTGGCGGCGATCGGCGGCGATCTCTTGCGTCCGACCCTGGTCCGGGCCATAGTCCGGAGCAAGAGTGCATGGCAAGCTTTCACCTCCTTCTGTGAAGCAGTGATGCTGGCAAAGGAGGAGGCGGAGCGGGTGAGGGAGCGGAAATCCCACTACACTCACGGCTCAAACCACCGCAGGAAGCGCCCTGGTCGGGAGGCAACACCGGACTCCCAATCGCCGTAGGCGCGGTCTTGCGGGCGGCGAGGGATAGGCAGCTCGCCTCCTTATAAGAACCAGGCCCGGATTGACGGCCCATTGTGTTTCACACGTGCCTCAAAGAGATGTCAGCACACCTTGACGGTGTCCACGAGGACTGGTCCACAGGGTTACGGGTTGATTAAAAAAGAAACCATGGCACTGGCCGTTGCACAGGCAAGTGAACGAACACGAGTGGGTTTTAGTCAATAAAAGTCTGACACGCCCTTCCGCTCCACCCAGAGCGGGAGAGGTCACTTGATGATTTCCCATCCACAACAAAAAAAAAAAAAACTGAAGAAGAGCAAGAAATTGCACTTGAAGGCGCAGCCTTAGTATGGCTCGACTTCGTGCTTCTCACTCACCAGAGCAAAGGGAGGCAGCCCGTGAAATGGCTCGGTTGGCAATGGAAACACAAGAAGAAATTCATCAAATACTGATTTGAATCGGGCAGCTTTTCAATACGCATATAATATAGCGCAATGGCGTTCGCATTGGGCCAATGGATGTTGTTTGCGAGTATTGTAGCACATTAAAGATTTCCGGAGAACCGCCAGGATTGTGCTCCCAAATAAAGAATCATTGAATAATAATATTCATTTATTTAAAATTATCCTAATTTAAAAAGTAGTCATGTGATATTGCCTTTAAGGCGGAACGAAGTTCGCCGGGTCAGCTAGTATAATATAATAAACATATTTTAATAAAATGAAACTTACTTCCTTATTTCTCACGAACTAATAAAGGTATCAAATTGAAATTTATACCAAATACCTAGGTCTATTGTCCCTTTAAACAGTGAAAAAATCAAACTTCTAAGTTAAAGCGATCAAAAGATACAGCAGTTTATACCGACAACTTAGACGAATTTCCGTCACACGCTAGGGAATCAAAACCTACAAGGTACTTCCGTACTCAGAATCTTGAAATTCGGCACGAAGCAACGTTATATTATACTCATCATCATGATCACAGCGTTAATCCCAGTCGCATCCGAAGCCTTTTCAGCTTTGGAGTCTGGGGTCCGCTTTACCAGTCCAACTGCTGATATGGCTAAACTTCGACATTTTCCGTGAAGCGACTGCCGTCTGACCTCCACAACCCGAAGGCGACATCGAAGCATTGCAGTTAGACCAATTGTTGGATTTTGAGGGCTCCAACAACCCGTAACGACTGCCACTAGATGTTCGTATGGCAACCGGGACCAACGGCTTAACGTGCTTTCCGTGGCACGACCAGACCAGTGCAAATATTCATATTCATGCATACAAATACTTGCACTGTGCGGGGATCGAACCCGCGCCGCCTTGCGCAGCGGCCGCGTCCGCTACCGCTACGCCACGGAGGCTGTCAACGTTATATTATAGTACAAACAGACAAAGGAAAAATTGTGAAAATGATAAATTTGAAGTTACATAAAATATTAAAATATTATTTGTGCTTACATGACATAAAATATTTTTTTAATAATTATAAACTTACTACCTACCCTTTTTCACATGAACGCGTAGAGATATTAAAGTTGAAATTCATATCAAACACTTCTTAAATCTAATTGCCTCTAAACTGTGAAAAATTCTAAATCAATGCTTAGTATTATAAATGCGAAAGTAACTCTGTCTGTCTGTTACGCTTCCCCGCCTAAACCTCTCAACCGATTTTGATGAAGTTTGGCACAGACAATCTTTAGACCCTGAGAAAGAACATAGGCTACCTTTTATCCCGGAGAAATTTGATGTTCCCGAGGGGAATTTAAACAGCGCGATAAAACCGATCTCCACGCGGGCGAAGCCGCTGGCGGAAAGCTAGTACGTCATAAATTGTAAACCGCTACGTTTGTACGGCGGAACCCTCGGTGTGCGAGTCCGACTCGCATTTGGCCGGTTTTTTTTATTTTTATTCAGACATTACACTACGAGGTTCCAATTAATTCAAGTAAAAGGGCTTCAATTATCTGATAACTTTATTCGAGGAATAATTTTAAAATTTTGACATTTATTTCATGCAGAAACTGTCATCGTCAATTTGTTTCCTCGGATAAGTAAATTAATACTTAACCATTGTTTTGTAGTGAATCCAAAATGGAATTATATGAAGAACAGTTATCCCGCCTAAAAAATAACATTGCAGAGTTGCAGCAAGATTTTGGTGAATTTGAGAACCTGAATGAACTTCATGAAATGGTAAGCTAAATATATAAATCTATTCAAAATGAATACACCCGTTAGGTGAATCAGGTAATCAAAAAATCAATAATTAAAAAAATGATCACAATGTAGTTAACATTATGATTTTATTCATATTTAATTTAAATATATAGGTAAATCAACAACGAGCCAAGTTGTTAGAAGCAACTCGACAAAATGGAGAACTAGCTGAAGCATTGCAAAAGAAAGATGTGGAACTGGAACAACACTTGTACACTATTGCGGATCAAGAACAGCTGCTAGAACAGCGGAATGGTGTAATAAAGATGCTATCAGAAAAGGATGAAGAACATACTAATATAATAAAACTGTTACGAAATAATTTGGAAATGAGAACTCAAGCTGATGTGGAAGTAAGTTGGTTTCGAAACGCAGATGCTATTGCATCAATAGCCCCGATTCCCTCGCAATAGCCTCTATTTAATTTCGTTTGGGAATATACATACTAAACTAAATAGAGACTGTTCTGTTAATACAACATAGTCACGTCCATGGAAGTTTTTTTTTTTATAAATTATAAACCAATGCTTTACCGCAATCCCACCTGATGGTAAGCAGTGATGCAATCGTAGATGGTAAAGCACGCTATTTTATTAAGAGTCTATTAGCTCTAGAAGCTATAGCGCAACAAGGATATTTTGGCGTATGTGCCCAAAAATTGAAATAGCACTGCCAACTTTTTTCTAAAATATATTCGTTTGTAAGTTTTAATAAATTTCGTTACCTGGTAAATATTCCATCAATATATTTGATCATAATTTCTTTTTGAACATGTAATTATTTACCTGAAATTATGGAATCAAAAATCCATTAAGGCAAAACAGTGATTATTCAATGGAATACTCTGTAAACACCGTTTTCAGTGGTTAGATTTAAGACCTTATTCGGTAACAAAAAGATCTAATTCAAAATGTTTTATTGTTTTTCAACAGATTAATCAACAAATAACTGAAAAAAATGCAGAGATTGAAGCTCTTATCACAAACTTGGAAACTAGGAAACAACAAATAACTCAATTAGAGAAAATACTTTTAGCATTAGAAGAACAGATGCGCAAAGTTAGTATGCAAAAGAGAAAAGACCAAGAAAAGATTAACCTACTTGAACACAAGATTGCAGAATATGAAACGTACCACATGGAGCCTAGACGCAATGATGTGCCTTCAAATAATTTAGATAATATAATAAAAATATTAGAAGATGAACTGGGTACTTCTTTTGACACGTCTTTGAATAATAAGGAGCATGATTTTGGCACACCTAAAAAGAAATGTATAGCAGATCGTAGACGAGACAAGCTTGAATGTCACAAAGGTAACAAAAATCAGACTATATACCAAAAAGACCATGAAACACCTACAAAAATTGTCATGGGCAATTTTGTAAAGAAAACTTACATTCCAACAAATGTTGAGAAGTTAAATACTGACAATCTAGATCGTAAGAATGATATTACGAACAAGAACACACAGAAATGGATTCCTTCTCCTGAACTCACGATCAAAGATAATAACTATCCACCTTTTAGAGGTCTACTGCCAGCTGGTAGTCACTTAAAAGATAACTTATTGTCCAGAAATATACAATTACTGGCAAGTAATCAACTACGAAATGAAAAAAAATGCAAGATGTTTAAAATTGCCGGCCATAGGCTCTGAAGTGTATTGATATAGTTCCTGTATTGTTTGTGCTGTTTATAAATTATACTCTGAGAAAAAAAACCTTTAAAAGAGAAAAATGTCTTATTTGCAACTTAATTACACAATTCATTGACATTGTTACAATCAGAATACACGTTAATTTGAAGAGGTGGTAGCATTATCCGTCATTCATAAATTATTCATATCCAAGAATGCCCGCAATCTGAAAGAAGAAAAGACAAAATTAGCGTTGTTGTAAAACGTAAGATAGGGGTCTGTCTAAAAGGCCAGTCAATACAAAAATCAAGTTTGAAATACGCAACAAAAATGCACTTTACTAATTTTTAGGGAAGTGTTAACTGTGTTGTGCGCGAATTTTATTAAAAATTTGAAGAATAAAAATGTCATTTCATTTTAAAGTGGGTATACAATATTTGATACAAACTGAAAACAACTTTTTAATACAGTTGCTCAAAAAGTGGTGTATTACAGGGACGTATAGCGTTCGGAAAGTGGGCTATTACACATTCGTGCTTTTTCTTTACCTTTTCCGAACTAGTGCGTTCTCTTTCCCAACTGTCAAAATATTGTCTATTAAAAATAAAAAAAAACCAACCATGAAATTTTTACTTTAAAAAAATCATAGAAGTTTTTATGATTCATGCAAATAATTCTAAAAAGAAGCTACTAATTTGTTTCAATATCAGATTTAATGATTTAATGATTTAATTCAATGAGTTAGGTTAGGTTTTATTTAATTTCATCTCATTTCATTTCATATCAATAAAAAAATTCTACTGAAGACTTGGCAGTATGGGCATAGTTCCCTTTGCCTAATCGAATGGGTGAAGAAAAAAAAATCTCTGCTTATATTCTTTTACGATTTGCGCCATTTTTCAAAAATTTTCTTTGCGAGCTTAGTTGTTTGTTGCACAAAATTAGTAATTTCGACGATATTTTATTTGAATTAACACCACCGGAACTCAGTATAATTGCACAAAATGCTTCGGAGAACATTTTACCGGAAAAGTCAAAAAGTCGCTACATATCTATATACAACGAATTTATTGCGTGGAGAGAAGAGAAAAAGGCAAATAGTTTTTCAGAAAATGTTATGTTGGCATATTTCTCCGAACTGTCAGCAAAATTAAAACCTTCTACATTATGGTCGAGGTTTTCGATGATAAAAAGTATGCTGAAAATTAGAAACAACGTGGATATAAGTCAATACCCAAAACGAAATGCTTTCTTAAAACGACAATCAGACGGTTTTACAACTAAAAAGTCGAAAATATTAACATCGAATGAAGTGGAAAGGTTTTTAAACGAAGCTCCCGATGATCGTTATTTAGCCACAAAGGTAATTAATTAATAAGTACTTATATTTTTCTTTAGTATTCAGTTTACGAAATCGCAAAATACAGTCATTAAATTATTTAAAAAAATATTAATCAAATCCCTTTTTTTTTGTAGGTTGCGCTGATTTTTGGCATTGTTGGTGCTTGCCGCAGAGAGGAGTTATCCAATATTACTTTAAAAGATATTGAAGCCCATGAAAAAATGCTACTAATCAAGATTCCGAATACAAAAAATAAGATACCGAGAAGCTTTGTTGTTGAAGGAGATTTTCTTAGAATAGTGCAAAAATATATGAATCAGCGGTCCCAAAAAGGAAAATCCGACCGTTTTTTCCAAAATTATCAAAAAGGAAAGTGTACATCTCAAGCAATCGGGATAAACAAATTTGGTAATATGCCAAAAGAAATAGCTACGTTTCTTGGTCTGCCGGATGCAGAGTATTATACTGGGCACAGCTTCAGGAGGACCTCTGCTACATTATTGGCAGATTCAGGAGTCAATTTGACATCCTTAAAGCGACTAGGAGGTTGGAAGTCAGACAAAGTTGCAGAAGGCTATATTGCTGATTCATTACACAACAAACTAGAAACTGGGAAAAAAAATCACACAATCCATTAATTTAAAGTCCAGTCCGTCACCTTCACATGACAATAGTGAAGAGAAAGTTCGTCCATTTACCTTCGTTGATAATGATAAGTCATTAGATCCAATTCCATCAACTAGCAAACGCCATTGTATAACACCTTTGACAAATATACATGAACAATCATACGAAATTAATAATAGTTTGTCTCAAACAGTAAATATGCAACCTAAAACTTCCCCAGTTAGTATAAAAAACTGTACCAATTTAAATTATTAGTTAGTTGAGTTTATTGTGTTTTTATTATTTTAATAAATTGCTTAATTTTTTCGCAACTGTATTAAAAATTGTTGTTCAGTACACGTGCGGAACCGTCATTGCAACTTATTCCGACTGTCAACCCTCACCTTCGGCTGCGCCTCGGCTCGGGTCGCCATTTGTCGGAACTCGTTGTAATGACAGGCTTTCCGCACTTGTAATGAAATATGCTATTTTTAAATTTTCCTAATTCTAAAGCTTGTCTGTAAAGAAAATTTAACCCTATCCGATGTACCTACAAAGTTTTTCGAGCTCACATCGCCCGTTGTGCAGTTTTTGCATTCGTCAGCCTAAAGTGATAGTGATGAATCTGATAATTGTAAAAACTGCTTTGGGAAAATTTAGTTTTAGGGACAAGTTAGATTATATTGTTTTCATTCTAAATTTTGTTAACCAATATTATTATAACATTACCGGAGCACCCACGGTTTCATTAAAGTCGGCGCCTCTATCCGGACTTATTATAAGCTTCTTCTTAGGAAGACATCACGCATATAGGTATGTACAGGACGTGGGAATTTATAATACTACTTTCTATGTGATTATCACTATCGAATCGGTCGGCCGTAAAACTAAAAATATTAAAAATGAATACCAAAATAAAATAGCATTGGACGAAAACTAAACTTGAATTGTTGATGGGATTCAACACAGACGGGTTTGACGAGCTGTGCTCTTGTGTCCGCAAGATCTCTCTCTCGAGTATGGCGCGACGCCGCTCGAGCTGCGTGCGCACGCGCCCCTCGCGCTCCAGCTGTAGGCTTTGCGCCAGCACGGCACTCTCCAGCCGAAGCACACGCGCGCGCTCCGCCCGCAGCGCCGTCCATGTTTCGGCGGCGCCGGCGCACACCGACGACAACGATCTTGATACCTAATCCATTGGAAATTATTACGAGGACCTAAGTACACGTATTTATACAAGTTTTGTATTCAGCCAGTCATTTGACCTGTCAAAAATGATTTCCAGTCGTGTAGTGCTTGACTGCAATCCCGCCTGATGGTAAGCAGTGATGCAATCGTTGATGGTAAAGCGCGCTAGCTTATTAAGCCCATGGGCGTACCCAGGGTAGGGCAGGGGGAGGCAGCGCCCCCCCCCCCCCAAAGATATTATGGCCTACCAAACAAAAATCACTCTTGGTGAGGATGCGGGGTATGATGGAAAAAGCAAGTAGATTAATTCACCTCGGCTTGGCCACCCTCGTTGAGCGGTGGTGGTTCCGCACGTCCTTCGAGAAGGGCGGACAGTTCACGGCGCGCGCGGATCATTCGCGCGAACAGGTCGGCCGATCGCTCGTGTCGCTCCAACATGAGCGCGCGCGACGCTGCCGCCGTCACCAACGCCGTCCGCTCACGGGACAACGTCTCCACTTGCATGTGCAACTCCAGGAGCTATTAAAACCAAAATAAATATAATCCATACTAATATTGTAAATGCGAAAGTAACTCTGTCTGTCTGTCTGTTACGCTTTCCCGCTTAAACCTCTTAACCGATTTTGATGAAATTTGGCACAGACAATCTTTAGACCCTGAGAAAGAACATAGGCTACCTTTTATCCCGAAAAAAAATGATGTGAAATCTAAAATGCGCGATATAACCGAACTCCACGCGGGCGAAGCCGCGGGCAGAAAGCTATTATTATATATAAAAACTAGCCTCCGCCCGCGGCTTCGCCCGCGTGGAGTTCGGTTATATCGCGCTTTTTAGATTTCCCTCGGGAACATCAAATTTATCCGGGATAAAAGGTAGACTATGTTCTTTCTCAGGGTCTAAAGATTGTCTGTGCCAAATTTCATCAAAATCGGTTGAGAAGTTTAAGCGGGAAAGCGTAACAGACAGACAGACAGACAGACAGAGTTACTTTCGCATTTATAATATTAGTATGGATTAAACGCTGTTCTTTGAAAAGAGCATCACTTGAGAACGGTTCGAAAGATTTGGCTGTATTTAACCGACTTCTTGTTTAAAAATGTTCGTTAAAGTCAGTATTAGCTTTTTATAAAAACTAAAATTCGAAAACTTTCCCGATTTGGAAAATTGGAAATATCAAACTCTGCCGTTGGTATTTCTGAGCTAATCACAGACACACAGATACACACACATGCATGATCTATTTATGAGTGGCACTATTAAGCAAGAAAAGATTCAATAAGTCATGCTTACCTCTGTATGTAGATCTTGGTATGGGACTTCTTTTGAGTAACTTTCATAGTTCCGCAAACGTTTCACTTCAAGACGTAGCGAGGCTAGCTTGTTCTCGTATTGGACCATAGTTTGTTCCCTGCCAGAAAGGAATATTCATTCAATATTACAATGCCTTTCGTGAAAAGAAATGAGAACATGGAAAGTGCGACACGTGGAAAGAAATGAGTACATAAGAGGAAGTCTGAAAGTCGCACCGGTAGCTGAAAAGTTGTGTGGAAATCGGTTGTCATGGTACGGGCATGTGTTACGGAGAACTGAGGAGAATGTCGTGAGGAGAGTCTTAATTATGAATGTTGATGGCTATAAGAGTAGGGGAAGACCAAAGAAACGATGGATGGAATGTGTGAAGGATGATATGGCTAAGAAGGGGGTGACTGCCGAGATGGTTTCTGATAGGGATACATGGAAGAAAAAGACATGTTGCGCCGACCCCAAATAAATTGGGATAAGGGCAGGAGAATGATGATGATGATGATTACAATGCCTTTCGTGTAAGCATTTTCCTTTTTTTACCGCATCAAATGTTGATTTTAATTAGCAAATCTCTAAACAGTTTTCAAAAATTTGATAATAATTTTAGGAAATAAATATTAATTACATAGATTTTTCATTTTCTCGTTGTTCTTCGATAATACTTTGCAGTTTAACAATCTTTTGTTCTCTATCCAACAATTTTGTTGCAATTTTTTCTTGTACGTTGTCTGGTCCTTCTTGCTAAAGTACAAAGTAAATATTATGTCACTTAAACTTTATTTGAATGCCATTCAATTGTTTTATTGTTTTATTAACTTACAGCTATCCGAGACAACGAGTTCAAAAAGCTATCTTTATCAGCTCGACTCTGTCTAAGTTCTTCTTCTAGACGGGATAACGCTACTCGAGTCACTTGAAGTTCTTTCCATATCTCAGTCTCCCTATCAGAAGGCTCATTTTCTGCAAATTTTGATCTCGTTAAATAAGTTTCGTTAAGTAATTACAAAGTGCAGTTTGTTAATCTGATGGCTTACCTTTTGAAGGCACGTACTCAAGACACCGCTGACGTTCTAAATCTACAAGTTTTAGAGAACGTTCACGTAAAGACTGCAACTGTTCTTCTAACCCTTTAACTTTGGCATCCAACTCCATGACGCGACTCTCCGTCGCTGCTTTGATCTTCTCCTGCGCAGAAAGCTATTTAGAAATAGACATTATAAGGATTCTTTGGGTAGCTAAAGTGTGTAATGTAACATGACCCGAATGCTTAGCACCTGTTCCGCTACCTTCGCCTGAAGGGACTCGGCGCGCGAGCGCTGCTCGGCTGCCCTGGTCGCGGCCGCCTTCTCCGCCTGCTCAGCCTGCTCACGGAGCTCTTTCACTCTAAGTGGCATTTGTAATAATTTTTAAGAATACCAAAAACTAACAAATGTAATTCAATACACGAATTGATAAAAACCTAAGTTCCAAAGCATCTCGTTGACGCGACAGTGTTTCAATCGTAATTTCTCCAGTTTTTGATACTTCCATTAATTTCTTTGAGCGGGCATCAAAGCTCGTCTCTCGATGACGATACTGAAAGTTAATACAGCCATTCAAATGACATATTGTGATTTTACGAGAAATTTTAAGAAGTAATTTATAAATTTGTAAAGCCGCGTATTAATGGAAACAAAGATGACAAACAGTACTACAACATTGGTATCAGCTAATTCATCGTGATTATGGAACATGCCTTATTGCCAGCAACGTGATTCCTGTACCACAAAATCATGCTGCTGAAACAATGTTGTGCAACTTTGTTTCCTAATGAATATACGGCTGAAGGGTGCAAACAGGTAGCGGTCATTCGAGGACATTAGAGGGGCGTTTCCCGTACTTTTAAGCATGTTAAGAATGTTTCATGTATTTCAATCTCAATGTTCAAAAAATTTATAACTTTTCTACATTTTTAACCTGTTTTTGAAATACTTAACATAAAATGTTTGTAATTTGTGGCGTTGGCCGACGCCGATTTCCCGCGGTCTGTTTGCACCCCAACTGAAGTAAGGGAAATGTGGGATATTTTAAATCCCTCAGCTTGGGATCGTAATGTAGTGTTACAACTTCACTGTCGAATTGTTATGTTGTGCGAGTCTGTTTACGAGTTGCTCGAGGTCTTTGTGTTTTTTGCGGGCCGTGTCGAGCTCAGTGCGCGTGTCCTTAAGCTGCCGCTCCAGCGTAGCGATGCGCGCGCGCGCGACTCGCAGCATGCTCTCCGCAGCCGACACCACTTCCTTCAGCGCTTCCCTTGCGGCTCGTTCCTTCGCCAACTCGTCGGACAAAGCCTGCGAACAGGTTTCATACAACCATTATTGACCATATTTCAGGAATTACTCTACATTTTCCCAACAGGAAATTTACTATACCAAAGTAGTTAATTTAAACTAACAAGTTCTTCTACAAAACCAGTCATTTCTTTGGATTTAGAACATTTATTTAGGAATAGATAAATCAACAACCTGATAGTTAGGTAAACTCTCTGACGACTGTCCTCCGGCAGCGTCTTCAGAATCTTTTTTAGGAAGCTCGTCGAATTTATGTTGTAGTATCAAGATCTCCTTTTGTAGACGCTCAATCTTCTTCGTTAGAGTTTCTCGATCGACCCAGGGTATCCTAAATATCACAAAATTATTCCTATGAGTGAATTTGTTATGCAAAATTTATAGTTTGTACCTATTGATGTTTCAACTTCCCTAATGACTGGGTTTTTGTCTTATCCACAGACATAAAGTCGATGGTGCAATGGCAAAAACTCATGCGTATCAGTGAAATATAAATAAAATTAATTTTCGAAATTATTGTCTTGGAATAGTGTTTCGCATAATTGAAGGAAAACCATAGAGTCAAAACTGCCGTAAAGTGGCACTTCAGTAATTCAGAAGTTAGAGTTGAGCAGCCACTAAATCGTCCTGTAAATTATTCAGGTTTTTACTACAAATTTAGGAAGTGGAAATACTAAATCGATTAATTTATACTTCTAAATCGGTTGAATTTGCATTTAGCCATGAGACTTGGCAGTATCGACTGACAGCTTACAGTCTTTCTTTTTCTTCTTTCAAGTAAGTGAAGGAAGAATTTATTAATAGTAAGTATTGATCGCACAATTATTTCTTGTCCATGCTGGGACCGCTGATGATATCCAACGTAATGTAGCGTAGAACTTACTTTGCCAATTCTAGGGAGTAATTAATTTTTGCTTTTAAGTTCTCTGCAGTACCGGCTACCATTCTGTGTAATTTTTCCGTTTCGTTATCAAATTCTGCATTTTTCGTTTTCCATTCTAAATTCTAAAACAAAAGATAAACGTCACATAGCTCGGTGTAATGACATGCAGACAAAAAAGGACCTTTATGGTGGTCACCAAGCCGGCCCCCTAATCGGCGAACACATTTTTGTGAAATGATTGCGACTAGTTGGGATCAGTTGGTATCGTTCCGACCGCCCATTGGTCCGTTCGGTCCAAACGATCCCAACTAGTCGCAATCATTTAACAAAAATGTGTTTGCCGATTAGGAGTCTACATAGATAGTGATGTGACAGCAATTTATAGCAACGTTCTTAATCATCGTTTCCGAAGACGTCTGTAACTTTAATGAGGCTCGTCGTAGTCTGTTCCAAGTGCCTGATGACCACAAAGAAGAGTACTTCCTTTACTAACAGTAACGTAGGTAGATCGATCGCTGCGGTGCTTGCCCCTTAGCAGATTCAGCAGCTCTATTCGACGCGCCATTAACTCTGCGCTAACCGCTAGCATTTCCTCAGGTATCGGATTCAGTTGCGAGGTTATTTGCTGAAGCGCATGTGGACCTATAAAAAAAAATTACTACGTCAGCGAGGATTTTTGTAATTTCCATGCTGTTGATGTTGTTTTCAAATGTCTTACGTTTCAATTACTTTGTAGGTGCTTATTGCAGAAAAATCAGTAACTTTTCTTCCATATTCATTCGGACGAAATGTAGGCTTTAAAAAACTGATGGTTCTCACCTAAAAGGCCACTTATTTCCGATTGTAATGGCAATTCAAGGTCGTCGCGGATGAGCATGAGCAAGTCATGAGCTGGCCAGCTGGTGACCGACAACACGCGCACTTCACCCAGAGAGTCATCCACGTTCGTGATTCCGGCGCGAGCCTCCAATTCCTTCAACTGTGCAAAGTTCTCCAGTAACGAGTTCTAAACAACAATCAGCTATTTTTATAAGAATCTTTTATCCACACCTGCATGTCAGCCACGCAGCCCCGGATCTTAAATTTTTTTTAGGCGGGGCAAAAACTGAAAAATGCCGCCCCGCCTACCTACTTATGTTTATTTTCACCTTTATCATTCATATAATTTCAGCTATCAATATGTAGGATATATATTTCACAGGGTAGAGTTTAAAATAAAAATCAAATATATTATTAAATTAGTGAATTGAAATTACAATTTTACTCTTCGAGTTTTTTGTTCTTCAAATAAATCTATAGCCTTGTCATAATTTAACTCGTGTGCAATAAGATTTTCTATCGCCAAGATTGCGAGACCCGATAAGCGTTCCTGGCTCATAGAAGATCGCAAATAATATTTGATCAGTTTTAGTTTGCCAGAACTACGCTCGCAGCTTGTGGACGTAGTAGGAAGCGTAAATTCGCAGAGCAATAGAAATATTAGAAAAAGCATCCTGCAAATCATGCGCATAGATTTGTTGCAAGAGATAAAAACTGTTAGCCTTTTCTATATCACCAAATAAAACCGGAGCTTGCTCTTTAAAAACATGAAGTTCCTGGCAAAATTCAACGGCGCTTGAATCTCGCTCGTAAACTCGAGCCAAATTTGCTCCTAATTTTCCAGTTTTTCATTTGACATTTTCAAAATGTTAGTACCATTAAGAAAAGCAAAATTCAAATTCAGCATGGTGGCACAATCAAATCTCTTTTTAATTTCGGATATGATTCGATCAAATACCATCATTATTGCTTTAGAAAAAAGTTGAACAGGTTGGAGTGTTGGCAATTCGTCTTCACACATCTCGTCGTTTTTTTTTTACGTAACCGAATTCGTTTGTTTTGCAAAATAGGATCAACACCATATTTATTCAGCTACTTCGCCAGCTTCTTTTATCCAATATTCCATTGGATTTTTTCTCATTTTTTGCAAAGTTTTGAGCAGACCATCCATTAGTGCGACGGAGCGGGCAAGGATAATGTCTTCTTTCTGAATTTCTAAATACACTTGATTAATTTCGCGGAGAATATTCGCCCAAATAGTTAAATTAAGAATAAATTTAAAACCCTTTGTAGCAGTTGTCCATGAAATTGCTGTACTTGTGCTATTATTTATTCCGTGGTCAAAGTAAATAAATGATGAGTTGTCCATTGGTCAGTAAAGTGTGACTTTCGCCGCCCCCTGATTTTGCCGCCCGGGGCATAGGCCCCGGCTAGCCCCACCCTAGATCCGGGGCTGCAGCCACGTAACGATCAAAGATAATTCGGAATGGCTTCGGTCACAGCAGCAAATCTTAACATTCAGTGCCACCGACTCGCCCGGAGAGAAAATCACCGGGCGAGTCGGTGGCACTGAAAGTGTTAAGAGAGCCTAGCCATAAGCCTTAGCCTTAACAATAAATATACCAAAGAAGGAGACAAGTTTATGCGCGAATAAAGTAAACTTTTTCTTTAGCAACAGGCCTATAGGCAGCTATCATGAACATTACGAACTTACTTGCTGGTTAATTAGAGCTTTTCGCATTTTTATGAACTCTCGCTTCTTTGTTGCTAAAATCCGATTTACTTTGGCCACGACGCATTGGGGCATAACCAATTCCTTTTCTGTTAAAAAAAAAAAACATTCAGGTTATCTACTTTACTCATCGTGCCGAGGTGAACCTTCCGTTTCCGATTGGAGCGTGATATAAAATTTATGTTACGGTTTAAGTCGAAAGCCTTCTAGACGAATTGTAGTGATGGAGATCAATCTAAACGAAGACTAGCTTTCGGTGCAAGGGATATTATAAGTCTATTCGTAGACACGGAGGGCCAACGGCTTAATAAGAAAATCTTAATAAAAAACCCATTAACATTTTGGTCGAGCCGGGTATCGAACCCAGGACCACCATAATATACCACCATAATATTTTCAACTATACAATATCCTTTATAATCTAAATAAATACTAAAAAAAAGAAGATAGAAATCACAAACTAACAAAAATTATAAGAACTTGAAGCTTTTTCTGATTTTCAAAAAACTATTTGCTTCAATTTCACAAGGCCACCCGTCCAAGTGCGCTCATGCCTATTTAATTTGATTTTAAAAATGAATTGACTAAGTTTTTTTTTTTTACCTGGCTCACTGTCGGGCGAGATGGGGAAGGAATTAATCATCCCGTCTGGCGCCGAAACACATGATGGAGCGAAATTATCGCGAGATTTTTTTATTAACTGCGGAGTTAAGAAAATTATGCAATTAATTAAGGCTAAGCTTTGACAACAAACTGCCACACTGCTTTATGATTCTAAAATTTTAATATAAACTTTAGAACCGTTAAGTTTAAATTAAATTTAATGGCAATTAAGGGCTAAAGGCAAAAAACAAAGGCCAATGATAATACCATTGCCAATGGGCGTATTGTCATTAGCCGCCTGCCTACCAGGGTTAAATTCAAATTTTGTGCGCTGGCACGCGTAAGATAAGCCTGAGTGCGACCTTTGACTTAGATCATATCCCTGTCACTTTTAATCACTGATGGTAATTATGAATATACTTTACAAAACACGGAACACAGCAAACTCGCGTGATTTCTGACATAAACGTCCAGATAACGGCAATGGATTATTTCCGATTTCGGCGATGCGCAGATTTATTTTGTACGTTCTCTAAATGGGATTCGATATAAATGCCGAACTATTCATTATATTTTAGTAGATTGTCGCTATAGACTCACTTCAAGCCCAGCAAGGTAATTGCGTAACACATTACTAATCACTTGCAATGGGTTTCATTTTGACAGTTGAACAACATTCATTACGTTATTTATGTTGTTGAGGAGACACATTTTCGAATACATGGAGCAATTGATTAACAATATGATTCGAAATGATTCTAACTGATAACAATAGTGTGTTACGCAATAAGGGTGCAGTTCACCTATGTTTTCGTGGTGTGGTTTTTACAGAATATATCGGCTGTTGACGGTCACTTAAGGCACTTATTCGCCTTCTTCATCACTTCAGCATACCCATACGTATAACGTGATTTTTTTCAATTAATTGACAATTTAATAAACGTTAATGAAAAATACCTAGTAAGGTACATACTATTGACCAGGCCCGAGTCGACAGCGTGTCGTGTTTCACGCGAGCCTCAAAGAGATGTCAGCACATCGTGACGGGTTCCACGTAGACCGATGCCTCCTGGGTCAGAGTTGCGGGTTGGTTAAACAAGAAACCGTAGCCCTGGCCGTCGCACAGGCAAGCGAAGAAACACGGGTGGGTTTTAGTCAGTAAAAGTCTGACACGCCCGTCTGCTCCACCCAGAGCGGGAGAAGTCATTTGATGATTTCACATCCCAACAAAAAAAAAGGTACTATTGAGTAAACATGCACTTACAGCATTGCTTGGCGATAAACTTTGAGATCTTCTCTCTGTTCCCTTCTTCCCAGTTAGGCTCTGAGCCTGAAATTTAAATTACTATATCAATACCAACTTTACCGGCTTTGCTATTCATGGAGAATAATAAACTTTGAAACTATTAATCAAAGGGCTGATTTTTCAATAGACATATCTTTATATGCGGTATAAAATTGAAGTCAGATAGTTTTTATATGTCAAAAATTCAAAATTATCTATATCTATACTAATATATAAAGCTGAAGAGTTTGTTTGTTTGAACGCGCTAATCTCAGGAACTACTGGTCCGATTTGAAAAATTCTTATTGCGTTGGATAGCCCATTAATCCAGGAAGGTATTTCTTTTCTATACAACATCACGCTGCGACCAATAGGAGCGGAGCATAACTAGCTCCACGCGAACGAAGTCGCTGGCGGCCGCTAGTACTTCAAGAAAATTATCTGGCATTAGAAAAATCAGCTCTATAGGATTTTACGAATTCATTGTTAGCTGTATGTAGGTATTAATAGCCAATAAATAGGAAGGTGCTTCACCTTTATAGCTACTCTTACGTGCACTGTGAAATTGCGCATGGATGGCATGTATAGTCGCCAAAAGAGACAAGTAACAAGGGTTAAGGGTCGTATATACATAGCATTCAACTAAAATACCGACAAATGTTTTCGAATGAAATTTAGTTACATATATTAACTGTATATTATTTATTAATTTTATTTTATTCGAAGATATCCACTGGGTTCTTCTTCTTCAGCCTATAGAGGTTCACTGCTGGACAAAGGCCTCCTCCAAGGTTTTCCATTACATTGGGGGTTTGGCCATAATCCCCACGCTTGACAGGCAGGTTGGGGATCGCAGTAATTTGATATTCCACAGAAGAAGCGCTGCTGCCCGCTTCCCCGGTGAGAGTTCCCTTACTCGCCTCTTACGACACCCATGGGAAAATTTGGGTTAGTACTATTCTAAGCCCGGTACCTACCACACGGAGGTAACTATTTCCGACGACTCTGGTTACTTATCTCCTTTGGTGATTGTACATAATATTTTTATCCATAAAAAGACAGTTCTCAGAATGTACCTTTGTTCAAATAAACAAAATGAATGTATTTTACTTCAAATTCTGAGAACACAATCACGAATCTTAAAGAGTTCACTAACATATACCCTCACATACCGAAATGTCAACACAAAACAAAATGGACGTTGATTTAGGTTTCGTTGGAAGACAAAGGTTGTGTATGACAAGGTATAAGAATATTCGCTACATTAATGAATCATTTTAGTTTTATTATTAAATTATTATCTTCTGACCGCAACTTCGTTCGCGTGGAATTCATAAGAGGAACCTATAGTGAAGTAAGAGCCAAATTTTTATAAAACTCACCGACAGTAAGATTAGATTCCGAGACAGAGAGAGACTTATCAAAAAGTAATAAAAAACGTCTAAGAGGCTTCGTCTTGGATTAGCCTTCTTTCTGACTTTTTTTGTTTACTCGATTCCTTGTTGCTTAAGGCTAAATTAAGTCTTCCTTAAGAATAAGGCTCTAAAATGTAAAAACATTTTTCATACCCGACTGACATATTCCAGAGATTACAAACGCAGAAAAAATCGCGTAAGTACAAACAAAGAAACTCTGCAGCTTTACTTACCATTATTATAATTATTTGACCTACCCAAGTATCATTCTGGTAACAATTATTGTTTATTTTCATCGTATGTGAAAATCAGGTTAAAAAAAAATAAAACATTATTAAGAGTACAACCGATCTTTCATAAAATACAGCTCTACACTAATCTATACTAATATATAAAGCTGAACAGTTTGTTTGTTTGTTTGAACGCGCTAATCTCAGGAACTACTGGTCCGATTTGAAAAATTCTTTTTGCGTTGGATAGCCCATTAATCCAGGAAGGCTTTAGGGTATTTTTTTTTTCTATAGAACATCACGCTGCAACCAATAGGAGCGGAGCATTATGTTTTTTATATATTACTTGTGTTGTTTCTGCATATGATAAATTATTTTTTACATCTGAAATTTTTAACACAACGCATATTGTTTATGAATGAATAAATGCATGAATGAAAAAATATACATACACTGTATCGGTCCCGGGGCAAGACGGGACTGGCGGAATGTGCCCTTTTGCTGATAAGCTTCATCGGTCGCTTCTTCACACCGTGTTCGTTATCTATCGCAAATAAATACCGCTTATATTAATGCTATCAGCTTATTGCCTACTTAATTAGGCATTGACTTCAATGCTCTGGCTGTTTAATAAGCAGTCATTGACATATAAAAATACTACCTTTTCTAGCGGCTTTGGCCGCGTAGATGTCGAAATGATCCCGCCGGTAGTAGTTCTATCGTGATAAAAAAATACCTATTCTATGTAATAAATTTAGGTATGTGCCAAATTTTATCCCATTTCGTTTAGTAGTTTTTAGGTGTATGAATAAGAAACAGCCAAATATATAAACTTTTACATTTATAATGTAAGTAGCGTCTTTTATTGCCAAGTTATTTGATTGTTTACAGGAATATAAGATAGAAACATTTGGCTTAAAGTAATCAACAAAAGTCTTATTTGGTACCAAGTCTACTTATAATGCCAGACTGAATACAATTCATTTCTCAATAAGGTGGACGCTATAAACAAGGTATATCAGTTCCACTGTCGAGACACAGGACTCTCTTTGAAATTGGACCGTAATTCACAAGCTTCTTTCAGAGCAGTGGTGATGAAATAATTTACACAAAGCAACGCACGGGTTCGATTCGAACCCACGCATAACTCGCTATGTCGCTGCCGTTATCACTGGACCATTACTGCTCTCATCTCTAGGTAGACGATCATTGTAATTTGTAGGATAACCCCCTCCTCCTAACTCCATTTTTTCGTTTCCTTTACAAAATAAAGCATTTTCATGTATAAAGATTGTAGCGTCCATATTGCCTCATAATATGTTAGTAGACACATTAACCCTTCGTGACACATTAACCAGTCGTGGTGGCCTAGTGGTTAAAACACCAGCCTCTCAAGTATGAGTGCGCAGGTTCGATTCCAGGTCAGGCAAGTACCAATGTAACTTTTCTAAAGTTGTATGTACTTTCTAAGTATATCTTGGACACCAATGACTGAAGGTGAATGAAAACATCTTGAGGAAACCTGGACTTGAAACCTGAAGTCTGAAATCGCCAACCCGCATTGAGCAAGCGTGGTGATTACGCTCAATCCTTCTCTGTATGAGAGGAGACCTGTGCCCAGCAGTGGGACGATAAAAAAAAGGCTGATGATGAAGACACATTAATATTTTTTTAGGTATTTAATATGATAGGTAAAATTATTTCATATACCTACTCATATTAGACTAGTAAATGAGTCGCATCAAAATGGGAATGTTTACTTCTATGCATTGCCACGTTTTGTCCAGAGGAGATGCAGAAAAAGAGTCTTGTTTCCCTATGGTGAAGACCCAATCACGTAGACATGTCTTTTTAGGGTTCCGTAGCCAGATGGCAAAAAACGGAACCCTTATAGATTCGTTATGTCTGTCTGTCCGTCTGTATGTCACAGCCATTTTTTTCCGAAACTATAAGAGCTGTTGAAACTTGGTAGGTAGGTGTATTCTGTGAATCGCATTAAGATTTTGATACAAAAATAAAATAATAATAATAAGTATAGGGGAGCCCCCTTTACTTATTATTATTATTATTTTTAGATACCATATCCCATACCAAGAACTGAAACTCAAAAAAAATTTTTTCATCATACACATACGTGTGGGGTACATAACTATGGATAGGTCTTCAAAAATAATATCCAGGTTTCTATATTTTTTTTTTTTATAAACCGAATAGTTTGCATGACAGATGCTTCCAAAGTGGAAAATAGTTGGTCCCCCCCCTCTAACTTCTAAAATAAGAAAAAGAAAAAACTAAAAAAAAACATGTGATGTACATTACTATCAAAACTACCAACGAAAATTGTTTTGAACGAGATCTAATAAGTAATCTTTTTTAATACCTCGTAAATCGTAAACCGCTTATTAACGCGTAATCTTTCATACAAATAACTTAAATCCTTTAATTTCATAAATCAATGGTACGGAACCCTTTGTGCGTGAATCGGACAGGCACTTGGCCGGTTTTTTAATATTTCGACTAAGGGACCAGTATCTATTAGTGGTTACTTTAAAAATAATATGGCCAATATAATTTCACCGGAATATAGGGATAAAAAGTATCGTGAGTTAATCATAATTGCGCAACACACTATTACTATCAGTTGGAATCATTTCGAAGCATATTGCTACTTCATTGCTACATGTGTCCGAAAATGTATTCACTCAACACAAACAATACAACAAACAACAAAATGTTGTTGAATTGTCGAAATGAAGCCCATTGCTACTGATAGTGTGTTATGCAATTACCCTGCTGGTTATAAACCATCTATGTACAGACGACAGCAGGTCAAGCTACCCCAAACTGTCAGATATTCTCAATCAACCTTGAGCCTTAATAGTTTAGAGATAAAGTTGAAAATCTAATAAGGAAATCTTTGTAGTAGCATGATCTGCTGTCAAAAGGTGGCTGGTAGTGGCTGGCGGAGAACTGCTCAGGATCGAGCTTGTTGGCGTGCCATGAAGGAGGCCTATGTCCAGCAGTGGACGGGTAGGGGCTGATGATGATGATGATGTGCTGTCGCCTGTACCAGATCCATTCAGTAGTTATTGCGTGGAAGAGTAACAAACATTCATACATATGTACATTCTCACAAAATTTCTAGTAAGATCAAAACCTACTTTTTTGAGTAAGGTCGTCTGTTGTGCTCAGGGCTTCATTCAGAAGAGAAAGATTGTGCATCTGCTGCTTCTCTAACGGCAGACGGCCACTGGCTAGCGAGGCATGAGTATGGGGGGCAGGCATCGTCTTAGAATCTGCGGTAATGAAAAGTATAATATTAAATCTATACTAATATATAAAGCTGAAGAGTTTGTTTGTTTGTTTGTGCGCGCTGATCTCAGGAACTACTGGTCCGATTTGAAAAATTATTTTTGCGTTGGATAGCCTATTAATCCAGGAAGGCTTTAGGCTACATAACGTCCCGCTATGACCAATAGGAACAGAGCAGTAACAAAAAATGTTGCGAAAACGGGAGCTAACGCAGCCGTACATATTGCCAATAGGAGCTGAGCATGACTAATTCCACGCGAACGAAGTCGCTGGCGGCCGCTAGTCCATACTATTCCATACTAATATTATAAATGCGAAAGTAACTCTGTCTGTCTGTCTGTTACGCTTTCCCGTTTAAACCTCTCAACCGACTTTGATAAAATTTGGCACAGACAATCTTTGGACCCTGAGAAAGAACATAGGCTACCTTTTATCCCGGAAAAATATGATGTTCCCGAGGGAAAACTAAAAAGCGCGATATAACCGAACTCCACGCGGGCGAAGCCGCGGGCGGAAAGCTAGTTATAAATAAATGGTAAAAAGGTTACACATCAAGCTGTACATAACCAGCTTAAGCTAAGTTGTGATTGTACAAAGAACCGTAAAGTAGTTTAACCATACATTTTAGACGTTTGCAAGTCTTTCAACTTTAAGCAACGTTTATGAATAGAAGGGAAAATCTATTGGTACAATGTGAGGTCAGCTACAACAAGAAATATAACTAAAAAAGCTGTGCCCAGCGCTTTTCCCGCTTGAATTTCCCGAAACCCGTGTATTGATCCTGAGTGTCAGCTAAAAACATACGAAATTTCATCAAAATTAGTCCTGCTGTTTGAGCGAAGAAGTATCAAACATTTATACACACCCGCAGCCACAAATTTTCGCCTTCATAACATTACCGTGATGTATCGCCATGTGGACGCTCACAAAAACTTCATAATAGGGATACTTAACTATTCAGGGAGACGAGAATTTTTTCGTCTACTTACCCGTTTCCCAATTATCTGTAGACCGAGTTCTAGTATAACTGCAGTAGCATACTCAGGAATTTATAACAAATATATCTCATTCAGAATAGGTTCTCAAGTAAATATTTTTATACTAGCTGTGCCCCGCGGTTTCACCCGCGTAAGTTTCTAACCGAAAGAGCTCAGTTGATATAAAATAAGCGCCTGTTAAAATAATGGGAGCAATATGTACGTCCGCGTTTGCTCCCCTTTCCTCAACATTTTTTGTTCCTCTTCTGCTCCTATTGGTCATAGCGGGATGTTTTATAGCCTATGTCCTTTCTCAGGCTCTAGACTATCTGTGTACCAAATTTCATTACAATCGGTTCAGTAGTTTTGGCGTGAAAGCCGGACAGACAGACATACTTTCGCATTTATAATATTAGTATGGATAAATCATGATGATAAAAAAGATACCTAGTTTGTTTAATCGCTCGTTAGCTATCTTTGACCTCGGATTAGCAGATGTTACAAATATATCAATATTATCATTGGAAACCAAGGCAAAAGGTGCAGCCTGGGACTCGTATGATTAAACCCTTTTTAGGGTTCCGTAGTCAACTAGGAACCCTTATAATTTCGCTAAGACTGTCTATATGTCCTTCAGTGGACAATCTCAGTGACTGTTAGCACTACAGAGCTGAAATTTAGTATGAATATGTATATCAATCACGCCGATAAAGTGGTAAAATAAAAAGTGGAAAAAATGTTTTATTATGGTAATTCAAGGACTTTTTTGTAATTATAAACTAGTGGTTGACGCAATCACGCTTGATGGTAGCAGTGATGCAATCGTTGGTGGTAAAGACTCTAGCCTTGAAGACACTTAAGTTGTAGCCAGACGGAAAGACCGCCGCTGGCAAATTGTTCCAGTCCTTCGATGTAAGCGGTATAAAACAAAACGTAAGGGTGGATACTGGCCGTACGATGAGTTGTCTGATGATGGAACGGAGATGGAAGAGTTAAGTAACTCTCATAAAGTAACTTTTAAGAAACCCTGCAATTCTTTACCTACTGATTTACACTAAATACCGCGAAATGTGAGTCCTCAAAATCCACTTGCTTTTTATTATTTCTGCCAACACAAATTGCACAAAAATATTGAAAGGAGACCCGACTAGAAAAATTACAGAATCCCAACACACAACAGCACCTGCAGCACACTAGCCACTTACAATAAAGTCTACAAACTCGCTACTTACTAAAAATACTATTTCAACCGATTACAAAAAATGCATTACACCGATCATGATAAATCGGAACAATTAATATAAAGACCCTAACGTATATTCCTGATTAATTGTTCCGAGTATTCCAAATCTTCATATATAGAATACTAGCTTTCCGCCCGCGTTATATCGCGCTTTTTAGATTTCCCTCGGGAACATCAATTTTTTCCGGGATAAAAGGTAGCCTATGTCTTTTCTCAGGGTCTAAAGATTGTCTGTGCCAAATTACATCAAAATCGGTTGATAGGTTTAAGCAGGAAAGCGTAACAGACAGACAGACAGAGTTACTTTCGCATTTATAATATTAGTATGGATTTCGTCAGGGGCTTTATATTAATTGTTCTGAGTATCCCAGATCTGTATATATATTCTATAGCTTTCTCTCTGCTTATATAAGCTCAATGAAATAAGTGATGGCCACAGGCCTTTATACACTCACTCATATTCGCACTGCGAGCCCTAAGATATAAGTAGACTGTCTAGTTAGACATTAAACGCTCAGTGCTCTCTTTTCCTCTCTTCTTGTTTTTAAACGTTAAAAAACAGTGCATGACCGCGTTCCCGCCTGAGGTAATCATCTCTCCTACATGATAGATCATGTAGGAGATCCGGCTGTACCCGTCAGGGTCCATAATTCTGAGTAATATAATGATTACCCTACCAACTGTATACATTACGATACGTAATAAAGAATTGAAAATGTACAGCTGTAACTAATATTCTAAAACAACTCATGTCGTCTTAACCTACTGTTACGAATGGACCTTATGTCGATGGCATAAGGTTCAATATCGCGTGACATGCAGTGTGTCACTTTTGAGCCCTATTCCGCTAGATCTAGACATTTCCTAGGTACAATAATAAAACGCATTGCTAGACTTAGGACGGCCTATCGAATGGTACAGGTCTCAACAGTTTTGTCAACAAAGTGTCGACATCGAAATTTCTAGAAACCCGTTTCCGGGAATTACCGTAGGTACTCCCGAGTGACCTCGAACTTATGTGTTATTATTATTACGTCTAGAGGAATCTGGAATGTTCGATCAGCTGGGCTATATATAGGCGCCGCGACGCCGGCACACAGTCAGTCTACACTCGACTAGCGATACGAAAACAGCGACAGTTAAGAAGCAATCTTAAAGAAGACCTACTGCGACAATTATAACGAGAACTGTAAGTACTACGTGAAGAAACATCTGTAGCGTTATTGTGTGTTTACAACACGGACTTCGTGGACGTAAGAGAAGACTTCGGTGTGACATAAGCTACATTCTACTTGTCATTGCCTACAATCGACTGTACATTCGTTGCCAATAAACTTCGTAACCCTTAACCGGCGTTTGAGTACCCCTAGCCCGTAACAATTGGTGTCAGAAGTGGGATGCCGGTCACGCCAAGGGAAGACGAAGGAGTTCGCACGCGACGACAAGCAGCGATGGATTTGGCGCGTCAAGAGGAAGAATCGCTTGGTGTCCCTGCACCCGAAACAGAAGCGGCCGTCGTAACACCTATTAGCGCGCCTACTACCACTACTATTCCCGGAAGCAGTGGATGCGATTTATCGGCGTTGCTGGCTCAATTAACGATGCAAATAAAAGGTATGGCAGAATCCCAGGCAAAATCCCAGGCAGAAATCCAGGCACAAATCAAAAGTGTTGCAGAATCTCAAGCAAAATCCCAGGCAAAAATAGACAGATCCCACGCAGAAACCCAGGCTCAAATAAAACAATCCCAGGCAGAAACCCAGGCACAAATTAAAAATGTAGCAGAATCCCAGGCAAAATCCCAGCAACTAGTATTGGAACTAAACGGAAAGTGGGAAAAAAACTAAAGAAGAGGTCAACGAGCTCAAAATAAAAGCAACACAACAAGATGCACGTATGGACCAGCAAGATACGCGCATAGACAAACATGATGCGCGTTTCGAGACACTAGACAGCACCATCATGGAGTGTGAGAAAGAAATAAAATTCCTCCATGATAAGGTACAGAAAGGAGGCATCAAAGGGGTGATACCTAGTGCTTTGCCGACGTTCCAAGTACCTCATTTTGATGGAACAACGTCATGGGTGGCCTTCCGTCTACAGTTTGAAAAGGTCGCAAAAGGCAACAATTGGGACGACGATCAAGCTCTAACGGCCCTTATGCTTGCTTTGCGTGGTGATGCCATACGAATCCTCGAGAATATTTCCGGCGATTGCAATACCCTAGCCTGTCTGTTAGAAGCGTTGGAGACTAGATATGGAGAGAAACACCTGGAACACGTCTACAGGGCTCAACTCCGCGAACGCACACAGAAGAGCAGCGAGGGTTTGCAACAATGGGCCACGGAAATAGAACGTATGGTTCGGAAGGCGTATGCATCAACACCGGGATTGATTGGCGCTACTACTCTGCGATTCTTTACTGATGGGATTCGAGATGCAGAAGTCAGGGCTGCTGTACGTCTGGGTCACCATCAGACCCTGAAGGCAGCTTTGACGCATGCTCTGGAGGTGGAAGCTGTACGTCAAGATGGCCCACAACACGACCGTATTCGAGAAGTGACCGCACATATAAAAGCCCGACGAGGACCAACTTGCTATGAGTGCGGCGAAAAGGGGCACATTCGAATTGATTGTCCCAGGAAGGCTAAGGGAAGAAGAACTCCTTGGTCACGTGAGGAGGCCGCGGTGATGACGTGGCGCAAGCGCGATGCGAAGGTCGAGCCCGAGCGCCCGTGCGAGCGAGTCGAGTGGCGCGAGCGGAGCGATCGGAGCGGGCACCGCGTGCGACCCGCTGAACGAGAGCGGGAACGCGTCAAGGACCGGGAGCGAGACCGAGACCGGGAACGCGAACGTCCCGGCAAGCAAGAACACGAGCGCGAGCGGTCGCGCGGAAGGTCGTGGAGTGACGCAGACGCAAGGCGGGACAAGGAAGTCGAGGACGAGGCGCGTAAGAAGAAGCGCCTCGAGAAAAAGGCAAGACAAAAGGACCGCCGTCGCCAGGTTACTTCAGGAAGTAACGGCCGACATTGTGACAAACAGGAAGAGAACGTACGGATTATCCAGGTAAACGCTTTGGATGAAGACTGGGATAATCAATCATTGGAAGACGCACAAAAGGAAGACAGTGACCTGAAGGCAGTAATCGAATGGAGGAAACATGGACAGAGGCCCGCTTGGAGTGAAATATCAGCGCTTAGCCCAACAGCAAAAAGTTACTGGGCCCAATGGGACAGCCTGATAATTGATAATGGAGTTCTCAAGAGGAAATGGGAATCACCCAGTGGACAGGAGTTCACCTTACAGATAGTTGTTCCCGGTGATAAAGTTGCGTCAGTGCTACGACAGGTGCACGACGGAGTATCCGGAGGACATCTAGGAGTAAAGAAAACCCTGGAGAAGGTGAGGAAAAGATTCTATTGGGTACATTGCCGCGAAGACGTAGAGGACTGGTGTAGAAAATGTGTAGCCTGCTCCTCAGTAAAGGGACCGCAAACGAGGGCCAGAGGTCGGCTGAAAGTGTACAATGTTGGTGCACCATGGGAAAGAGTTGCTGTCGATATAGCTGGGCCATTCCCTGTTACTGAAGAAGGGAATAGGTATATCATCGTCATGCAAGACTATTTCAGCAAATGGCCAGAAGCTTTTGCAGTACCCAACCAAGAAGCTCATACAGTCGCCAAAAAGCTAGTTCACGAGGTGTTCTGTCGATTTGGCGTTCCCTTGGAACACTCAGACCAGGGTAGAAACTTCGAGTCTTCACTATTTCAAGAGGTTTGCCAACTACTCGGGATACATAAGACTCGTACAACACCGTATCACCCACAGTCAGATGGAATGGTCGAAAGATTCAATCAGACGTTGGAGAATCATTTGGCCAAAGTAGTGGAAGAACATCAAAGGGATTGGGACCAATACATTCCACTCTTTTTAATGTCATACCGCTCAGCAACACATGATAGCACAAATTGCACACCGGCGAAAGTCAACTTCGGCCGAGAAATTAGACTACCCATAGATGCACTAACCGGAACACCTCCCGATACTCCTATCCTAGCCGTCGACTATGTGGCCGACCTGCGGCGTAAATTGGATGGAATACATGAGCTAGTGAGAGAGAATGGTCTGAAAACCAGTGAGAAGATGAAGATCCGATACGACCGCAAAGCTAACGTGCCCGGATTTGAAGAGGGAGCTTTGGTATGGTTACATAATCCCATTAGAAGAAAAGGAAAGAGTCCAAAGTTCCAAGCCAAATGGGAGGGTCCGTACACGATAGTAACCAGAATAAACGATGTCACCTACCGGATTAAGAAAGGACCTAGAGGGAAGCTGAAGGTCGTACACGTAGACCGCCTAGCTCGCTATTATGGATCAAATCATGCTCGGGACGAGCATGACTAAGAAGGGGGCAATGTTACGAATGGACCTTATGTCGATGGCATAAGGTTCAATATCGCGTGACATGCAGTGTGTCACTTTTGAGCTATTCGCTAGCTAGACATTGCTAGGTACGATCGATGGTACAGGTCTCAACAGTTTTGTCAACAAAGTGTCGACATCGAAATTTCTAGAAACCCGTTTCCGGGAATTACCGTAGGTACTTCCGAGTGACCTCGAAGTTATGTGCTATTATTATTACGTCTAGAGGAATCTGGAATGTTCGATCAGCTGGGCTATATATAGGCGCCGCGACGCCGGCACACAGTCAGTCTACACTCGACTAGCGATACGAAAACAGCGACAGTTAAGAAGCAATCTTAAAGAAGACCTACTGCGACAATTATAACGAGAACTGTAAGTACTACGTGAAGAAACATCTGTAGCGTTATTGTGTGTTTACAACACGGACTTCGTGGACGTAAGAGAAGACTTCGGTGTGACATAAGCTACATTCTACTTGTCATTGCCTACAATCGACTGTACCTTCGTTGCCAATAAACTTCGTAACCCTTAACCGGCGTTTAAGTACCCCTAGCCCGTAACACTACTATTAACCTATGAACCTGCTTACTGTATGACCTGGAAAATAAATATTTTTCTTTTTTTTTTTTCAATTCAGAATGTATACTAGGTAACTAATAATCAATCAATCAAAAGTCATTTCTTCAAATTATTATAGGCACTTTTTGAACGTCAATATTACATAAGACAGTCCCCTTAAAACCCTCGCCCTTCGCCTCTTCCTAGTGCTTTCGCTGGGCAGAAGAAGTGGCGGAACAAACTCCCCAGCAGCACAGCTGTCTGTTCATTTAAAAAAAAAACACGAATTTATACAATACTGTGTACAGCAATGAACACAAGAAAACACAACAACAATGAAATTATTTACCATGTGCCAGCTAGCCACGCCAAAATACCAGCAAGGCAAAAACAAAAAATGAAATACTATCATTAAAATGGAAATGTAAATAATTAAGTAAAAACTTATTACCTACCTAAATAAAAACCTGATCCAATTTCAGAAATCAGAAATCTAACCAACCTATGGTTATGTATGAACGTGTTATTACAAAATATTAGTGATCCAACACACCATTAGCTAAAAGCTGCCGCGATTTCAACGATTTAGTCAATTTTTGATACTTTGTGAGTTTTTTGTAATAAAGAAATGTAAACTTGAAAATTTTGTCAGGATCTGTTTGACACATTTTCACATGCAGCACTTGCTGCCAAAGTGCCAAGACCCACCATAACCGCAGGCCACAAGCACGGCGAAAAGTTTTTATTCGCCGAAAAATCTTTGGAAAAGTTTCATTCACTTTGCTATCACTCTATTCCACTTGTTGCCAAAGAATAGCTATTTATTTACGATTTCAGTAAATTGAGTCTTAGTACTAAAGAGCAGCGTCGTTCCAATTCTGCCCTGCTATATAAGCTGGTGATTATCCGCTTATTGGATTTGTCTCCAGTCCGAATAGCAGAATCCATACTAATATTATAAATGCGAAAGTAAGTCTGTCTGTCTGTCTGTTACGCTTTCCCGCTTAAACCTCTCAACCGATTTTGATGAAATTTGGCACAGACAATCTTTACACCGTGAGAAAGGACATAGGCTACCTTTTATCCCGCAAAAATTTGATATTCCCGAGGGAAATCTAAAAAGCGCGATATAACCGAACTCCACGCGGGTGAAACCGCGGGCGGAAAGCTAGTAATTAATAAAATATGGGACTAGCTCGCAAAAAGAATAATAACGAAGTTAATCAATTTACTCATGTATTCGTTTTTATTAATTCTGAGGTAGTACGAGATTTGCCGAATCAGCACATAGCATAGCAAAAATAGTATGTAGGTACTAGCTGCTACATTATTTTTATTTCGAAGTGTATCGTTTAAAAGTACCTTTAAATACAAAATTAGTGACATTAGTCACCTAGTATTTTATTTTTAATTCACCCTCAAAGGTAAAACTTAAATGAAAGCTGTACATGTTACAGCTGTTTATATAGCTACAAAAAAAAAGCTAAAAAACGACCGAGATCTTCAAATTTCCTCATTAATTCTCCAATCTATCCTCTTGCTAACGATGTGTCAAATGCCATAAAAAATCTTTGAACAACTTTGTGAATTCACTAGAATTGTGAATCCATACACCTAAGGCTAATATTGAAAATTCTAATGTAAAATGTCCCGGTCGCTTTTGTTTTTGTACATTGCAAAATATGATCCAAACTGCACGTTTGCTGGCCTTGCCACGCTGATAGCAAATGCCTAAAAGAACCTTGGCTGAGTTATTTTGATTAGTGATGATAATGCAATCAAAATATCCTTGAGAAATATTTTAACTTCAATAACAATTTTAAGATAACCTTATCTAATCCCGCATTAACCAAACCCTATTTCTCAAAATATAAAAAAATAACTTTGCAACTCTCGAAAACACGTGTTGTAAGTAAGTACCATTACCATACCGTGGCCGGCGTGGCCATGCAGTATTTGTACAGGCGACAGCACAACAAGCTACTAAAATCTGTTAAATTTCTTTATTAGATGATCAACTAAGTATTACAGCTCAAGGTTGATTAGTAATATGTACCTATTAATGTCGGGTAGCTGATCTGCTATCGTGCGTAAGAAGAAACTTGAAAATTTCACGTGTAGTTAAATGTCATATAGTGGTAAATTTTATACAGTGTTAAATGTTATGTAGTGTCGCATGGTTGACACAGTGCACGCGCGTTGGCGTCATCTCTAGGAATATCTGCGCTAGTTGCGAGTTCAATTCTCAAACACATATTTTTTGTATACATACAATTCAGGATGTGGGTGCTGTATCTATATAGCATGGAGCAAATATTGCTTCATGCTATATAGCTACAAAATATTCGCCGATTTATAGTGCGAAGAATTAAAAAATGCAAGAAATCAAGGCTAAAGTTTGAAACGAAAGAAGATACCCTCTTTCTTACTTTTTAATAACGACATCCACATGTAACCAACGCGTAACCATCCAACAATTGGTCTAACTGCAATGCTTCGACGTCGCCTTCGGGTTGTGGAGGTCAGACGGCAGTCGCTTCACGGAAAATATCGAAGTTTAGCCAAACTCAGCAGTTGGGCTGGTAAAGCGGACCCCAGACTCCAAAGCTGAAAAGTCTTCGGATGCGACTGGGATTTATTTATTTATTTATTTTTTCGCACATGACTTGTACAAACTCGGACTTAATTCCTTAGGCATTCTCTACCAGTCAACCACAGGCGGTGAAGAGATAAGATGGTGGATGGTAGATGGTGGGATTAACGCTGTGATGATGATGATGATCCACAAGAAAACCGTATAATATAGTAACTATGTGCGCGAAAACTGAACGAATATCCAAATAACTGATTTCAATGATTCTTTTCGATTATGTGAATTGATATGCTTTCAGTTTGGTTCCGTATAAATTTTGTCAAAGTCGGTTCAGTAGTTTGGTTTTAAAACCAAAGTGCCGGTGAAGATGAGGTGTACAAAGCAATATGGTTTGCGTATGATGCACTCGACGCATTCCTAAATGAGGGTCTCACTTCAAGGGCTAAAATAAATACTACATCATATGTAAGAAACAATATATATAAGAAATAATAATAAGTTACGGGTAAAACTTTGAATATTTCCCATAACATCGTACCTTGCGTCGTTTGTTTTTCACAACTCATCGACTGCCTAGCCTTTTCCCAACTAAGTACATAATATGTTGGGGTCAGCGTCAAGGGGCCCTTGTCTGCTATTACAATAGTGTCATAATGGTCGATTAGTGATTTCTTAATGATAGATTTTGACAAGTTTCGTAATCTACTAACAAAATGGCGTCATTATGACTTTCCAATGGTCAATCACTGATACTCTACTCCATATTAATTAATATTCAAATTGAGTAGCAGTTTATAGATAATAATTTCTATTAAGACGCTGTGAATAGCCAACTTTTAGGTATTTGAGGGGGTGAAGCAGACGAAGTGGGACACGACTAGCCCCGCCCACTGCGGGGCGCGGAGCGCTCCGCGCGAGTACATCGATGCGTGAGGCGTCGTGCATCGAGAAATACGCACGTTCTATTAATAGAACGTGCGTATTTCTCGATGCAAAACGAAATCAATACCAACCATTCTCTATTCCATCTACATTTAGAAGCGTAATTTCACAACCCAACCGCGAAGCATGGTTGGCTCTGTTCGTCACAGTCCCGGTTCGCATTAGACATCCGCGGCGAGCACCAGGTTCGAATCCCACATCCGTTTACTTTACCTTTCGATTTTCGAAAATGTGTATTTTATACATATTTTCATTTTTTATTATTACTTTTGTTTTCTTTTTTATTTTTATAATGCGCTTTGTCCGTTCTGCTTAATTTTTTTGTGTTATGTCCTTTTTTCATGAAACTGTTAGAAATATATCATTTCCAGAAATTACTATTTATAAACAGCTGTTTAGAGTAACTGTTAAAAAAGATGCATTTTCGGATATTTAAAAAAATAAAAGATTTTTTCTTCAAAACTGCAACTCTTATCGAAGTCGGGTTTGTACGAGTGCTTAGAATGATGACACTACACAAAAAGATTGAAATAGATGGAAGCACTTGGAGGAGGCCTATACTGAAAGGGGCCATGAATAATGAAATCTAAATTTACTGTTTTGAACTATTATCAAATTAACTGTTATTTTTATTGTTTTTCTTTTGTTAAATTATATTATGAACTAAGAAATTCATGGTTAAATAAAGGCTTATTATTATTATTTATTATTAATTTCTAGAAATTTGTAGAAAGAAAATTATAACGAATTGATTTTAAATATTAGTTTGCATTATAATTGTTTTTTAAACAATTACTACAAAAAATACAGAAAATCGGCTAAATTAAAAAAAAAACAATTGCAAATAAGAAATCCAACAAAAAGCGTACAACGTAAAGCTGGGGTTTGAACCCGAACACATACAGGTGAAGAAAAATTTGCCGCGAAAAAGTAAAAAGAAAGAATAATTACAGAAAAAAATCAAATAAAATATCGGCAAAAATACAACAGTAAATTAAAAAGCATTTATTTCAATTAAAATCTACAAAAAGCATATAATGTAAACCTGGGGTTTGAACCCGGGCAAAAACGAAATATGATTATTCATCAACAAACATACACGTAAATATAATTATTTTCTGTGGGGGGGGTAAAGCAAAAACTGACATAGGTCCGTCAAGCAGCGCGCCTCAGCGGTCACTGTCGCTAAGCATAGAAGTGAAAGAGAAGGCAATGGACGCCGCGATGGAGCGACGTTTCGTTCACGTTATTTATCATTAAATACATTATTTATTTTAGAATATCTTAGTTAAATCGATAAACAAAAACAATGGTTTCATTTACTATTATATTTTACATCGCTCTTCTCAATTTTATCAAGATTTGATGATTAATAATACAGTTACAACTATTATAAATTCAATTTTAGGGGTTACTTTAGGATTTTTTTCTATCGAGAAAATTAATTCAAAACGTGTTTTGAAAACAATGGTTTCCTGCTACATATAATCAAGATTAAGATATAAATTTTTGGCTGCTCTGAAATGTATACATTTGCCTAAAAAACTGTTTTTTGAAGCCTATTTTTTCTGAGCACAGCGCCTTAACGGGTTTTATTTTATAGTAAGGGCAATACGGCAATGTCATTCTATTACCATTCCATTATGAGAGAACTGAACGATAATTGATCGATCATTATGAATTTAGCAGTATACGAACTTTTAGCATAATGATAATGGAATGACAACGAAATCGAGTTGGAATGACAAAATTATAAAATTAACAGACTAGGGCCGACCGGATGCAGCCAGATAACAGTACTTTTCATAATTAAAGTATAAAATAACATCTTTTTACAAAAAAAAAAAAACAGGTTTCTAAAATGAGTAACTTTGAAAAATAAGTAATTTTGGAAGTCGGTTTTTTTAACCGACTTCAAAAAGGAGGAGGTTACTCAATTCGACCGTATATATGCATTTTTGCACACGACGTAAGAGTACGGCGACTAGTGCACTTCTTAGTATTTTCATTAAGTATTTTAAAGCACTACGATGTAATCAAATCAAATCAAAGCATTTATTTCAAGTAAACCAGTTACAGGCACTTTTGAATTGTCAGAAGGTCGGTCAGTCAGTAAGGTGAAGCTAGTCGCCCATTCCAAAGAGTATAGAATAAAGGTCTGGAGTAGATCTGATGATGGAGCCGGGAGACAGTCGAAGGAACTCCTCAACAATTCACAGCAGCTACCTTGTGTTTGGGCTTGTTTAATTTGTATTGATAAGAACTTTACACCTAGATGAGTTGTGACTGTCATAAGAGCTCTGATGATGAAGACAAAGGCCAGTTCCAGAAACTTCTCAACGATTTAAAGTAGCTACTTTGTGTTTGGACTTAACTCATTTATATAGACGAGAACTTTGCACCCACTGGGTTAAAATAATGGTCTGCAGTAAATCTGATGATGAAGATCATAGGCAGTCGAGGGAATTCTTCAAAATTACGGGTAAACATTAAAGTAAACGAAAATTACGTCGTTTCCCAACTATATTTGCGTTAGCTTCCAGTCTGGGGGCCTAGTCTGCTATTTTATATAATTTTGTCATTCCAGCACGTTTCCATTGTCATTTTGCTATTAGCCCCTAATCTGCTCTATCATGAACATCGGTCATTGATTTCTTAACGGAATGGTCATTGTTGTATTGCCATTATTATAAAACTCGTTAGTAGAAATGAGTTTCTAAAAACTACTACCCAATTTAAACATTTCTTTAAGCAAGATTTTGTTAATATGTATTTTTTAATATTAATTACAAGTTTTATAAGCAGTCTAGAGTAGAAAATAGTTATTAAATAGCAATAAACATTATTGTGAAACTATAAAACTAAAAATTTTGTTATCTGTTAAAGTCAAATGTGACATTAATACAAACTGACTGACGTTTATTTGTTTTTTTTTTAACAGCTGGTGTTTTGATATGTATTTATTTTTGTTTATATTATTAAAATTATAATTACTACATAAAGAAAAACAAGACTAAACAATCTGCAAATTTAGGCCGAGATATGGCTCCTGGCCACTACAGCCGCGTCAATAAAAGGCGAAGTGTGATTTGTAAACTCCAAGCTGCATCATCACAGAGTACTATAATTTTGTGCATCATCCTTCAAGGCTGGATGCTATTGAAGTCAGAAACGCTGAGTCGTCTTTTGCATGCTCAGACCATCAACGACTTGACTAAGGTCATTAATCGACAGCGCTCCATCACAGCAAAAATGGTTCAAGTTCACCGAGACATCTGTGTCAAAAAAGGTAATTAAGTACTGTTTATTATTCGTAATTCATCTTAATGAAAGTTTAGTAGAATAAACTTAATTATTCAAAATGAAAACTTCCACTCATTGGGTGTTTTATTTATTTATTTATACAACACCCACAATAAGAATTAAGTAGCTTTGAAAACAATATCATAACAATTAAATATAAAACCCCCCGTAAGCTTGTGTTAGATGTAGGTTTAAATCAGTAGTAGTACATTGGCCAGAATTTAAAATCTTTATGGCAACTACATACTAAGCGCTAGGTTACAAATTTCACATTAAGTTATAGTTGAATTTTTTATTAAAGTTAGTTTTGTTTTACAGAAACCCTGCAGAATTATAATGTCATCAGATTCTGAGTCAGATTTCTGGAGAATGCAAGAGGTAAATTTGACAATTTATTAAAAGCTAGTTTAATTAAATATATTTTAGAAGAGATCTCCTAAAATATTGAACAACCTATAACCTACTAAGTATGTCCATATAATAATATAATAATAGTCCATAGAAGATATGTCTAGCAGTATGGGTTACAAAGGGATATAAAAGTAAATGAAACAGTGTTTATTAAAAAGAATAATAATTTATTTTAAATTTCTGTTTTGTGCAATACTGCGGTGGATCTGTAACAAAGAGTTAAATCATTTTAATAATAATTAGAGTATTTTCATACTTTCCTAGAATATTGAGGAGGGTTTACACTACATACCTGCTAATTTATTTTATACATTTTTCCACAGTATGTCAACAAAAGTGCAGTGCTGCAGTGATCCCGATCAACCTTCAAGAAGATCCCGATTCACCCTGCTATGGTCTTGATAATTAGGGACTTCTTATTGCTTTCCTCCTAAATTAAAAGACTGATTATTGGTGTGTTTTATTATTTAAATGAAAAATGTCTTTTTTTTGTATAATAAAACTTTTTGACTTAATGTAAAGTTGATATTTAGTTTATGAGAAAATAGATATATGTACCTATAGTTATAAATAAATGTTGAATTTTAATAGGTATAGTGGTCTCATTTATTTATGTTGTGACAGGATTGCAGATGAATGGAATAAGCTTATGGGTGTATGTTTGGTCTTCTGTGAAAGAAAGTATGCGAGAGAGTCCACTGTTGCATGTTAGTTCTAGTAGTAGTTTTTAAGTTAATTAATGTAATTAACGTTGTACCATTTTAGTTAACTATAAATAAATAAAGTAACTAATAAAAGTCCAACTATTATTTACCTTTACCAACATAGTTAAAAGAAATTACATACCTGCCGCAGTGTTCCTGCATAATCTTCATCAGGTGGCAATAATGCTTTTGGCATGTTTGCAATATTTGTGGTTTATTTTTTAGTTTCAAAGTCTTTCTTCTTTCATTGATTGCAGTAGGCACAGTAATTTGTGAAACTTTATGGAGGGCATCTTGAGCAATAAAATTTCTCATAGAACCTCGATGCATCAAATGCAAGTGCTATTAGAATCTGCAATAAAAATATAACATTAATCAATCTATGTCGTGTTTGTAGCTATAGATTACTATAGTAATAATAAATCAATTGTCAAATTACGTTTCCTCACTTTAATTTCTGTCCATACGCTATCGATTCGATGCAGTCTGGCCATAAGGAGAATGAGTTCTTCAATTAACCCTCTTAATGAGACATATTCAAGGTGAAAGGTTTTCACAAATTCCGCCTCGGGAATATCAATAAAGGGATTCGTATTCAAACTCGTCAGGCGATGAGTTCCACGTCTCCTGCTTATCTTCTTTCTCTAGCATCCACTGCGTTGGCTAGCTCAAGAATATTTGCTAGTAGTGAAAACATTCTCAAATATTCCACAAACACAATAGATATCACACTTTTTGTACAAAACCACCACCACCATCGAGCTGCCTCGCTTCGAAAAGCAATGTTTGTACAAAGACGTCATCCTAACAGTTCAATGATCAAAAGAACTGTCAAAATTTTAGCAGATTACCGCGTATGTCAGTCATTGATTTGTGATTTTTTACAAGATTACCGTTTTATGCCATTTCGTTCAGTGATTGACCACTTGGCTCGCCATTTTGTTAGCAGATTAAGGATTTTGTGAAAATCGGTCATTATGATATTAAAAGTCGAGCATTTTGACACTATTGCAATAGCAGACTAGGGCCCCTGATCGGATGCATCTGAATACATGGTACTTTTCACAACTAAAAAGTGTAAATTAAAAACTTTTTTATGAAAAAAAATACAACCGACTTCCAAAAACCACTACACAGTGAAAAATAACTACTTAATTTCGGAAGTCGGTGTCAATAACGAATATACAAAAACCGAAGACAGCGACTTCCGAAATTAGTTATTTTTCACTTTGTAGTGGTTTTTGGAAGTCGGTTGTTTTTTTATAAAAAAGTTTTTTTGTCACCGACAAGAAAACCGTATAGTCAAATCTTAGGTAGGTACGTATTCCAGAAGCTCACTCAAAACTCAAGCATTACTTTTAAACTCGTTTCAAGCCATTTGATTGGTTGAAACTAGTTTTAAGTAATGTTTATACAGAGATCAATGCTTGAGTTTCCTTCTGGAATACGGACCTTAAAGTATTAAGTATGTAATTGTGCGTGACAAATAAATGGACGAATAACTCGCAATATCACGCCAAACGATTTCAATGATTTTTGAAAAGACTATAGAACTGCTGACAATTAAAAAGTAAAAATAAATATATTTAAAAAAAATATTTTGTTTTGTAAAAATCTTCATCCATATCAAAAACATAAATAAACAAGCCTACACAGACAATACATATTTGCTAAACCATACAGAGTGTGAAATGTTTACTACATACGCATCGAATACTCAGAATATAGGTAATCTCTTTGCCTTTCGTCACTAGTACTTTTAAATAAATATCAAAGGATTAAACTGTTATCTTTGGCCCAGTTAGAATAGTACTTGTATACCTAGTATATAACAATATATTTAAGAATTGAACATGTTAAGCAGTTCTACACCTCCACTTTGATCTGATCAAGCTTTACAGCCGGTTTTGCTTGTATTTTTTGTTTTGTAAAACAGACGGAACAGAGTTTCGGTGTATAGTTTCTCAGAATCTATATCTCTCCTATACAGCTACTCTTCCAAATTTTGGTATACTAAGCCGTAAAAGTAAGTAGTATACTAAGCCCTAAAACTAAGTAGTAAGCCCTAAAAGTAGTAGTCGTGGTGGGCTAGTGGTTATAACATCAGCCTCTCCAGTATGAGTGCGCGGGTTCGATTCCAGGTCAGGCAAGTACCAATGTAACTTTTCTAAAGTTATATGTACTTTCTAAGTATATCTTGGAAACCAATGACTGACGGTCAAGGAAAACATCTTGAGGAAACCTGGACTTAAGTCTGAAATCGCCAACCTGCATTGAGCAAGCGTGGTGATTACGCTCAATCATTCTCTGTATGAGAGGAGACCTGTGCCCAGCAGTGGGACGATAAAGATGTTGATGATGATGAAGATGAAGCCCTAAAATAGTATGTAGCTAAAGAATATAATTGTCGGCCCAATAATGCAACAGTCGTCGTAGGCGAAGTAGTTATAAGCTTACACTTTCAGTTTTACCTTGTATACAATTTATTAGATTCCGATTCGTTGTAGTGCATTATCTTTATCAGGGTCTGCTGAATCTGCTTCTAGATCGTATTATTCATCCCAATATCAATATATGTAATTTCTGTGTATTTATTACGGAGATATAAATCTTTATATCTCCGTAATAAATACTGACTGACATACTAATATTATAAATGCTAAAGTATCTTTGTCTGTCCGGCTTTCACGCCAAAACTACTGAACCGATTGTAATGAAATTTGGTACACAGATAGTCTAGAGCCTGAGAAAGGACATATGCTATAAAATATCTCGCTATGATCAATAGGAACAGAGCAGGAACAAAACATGTTCCGAAAACGGGAGCAAACGCGGACGTACATATTGCTTCCATTATGTTAACAGGCGCTTATTTTATATCAACTGAGCTCTTTCGCTGGATGTGGGAGGCGCAGGACCGGTCGTCGTGGAGAACCTTGGGGGAGGTCCAGCAGTGGACGTCTTTCGGCTGAAATGATGATGATGATGAGCTCTTTCAATTCGAAACTTACGCGGGTGAAACCGCGGGGCACAGCTAGTACCATATAAATGCAGTTTACTATCTAAATAAAATATTTACATAATTTAAAAAGATAAAAATAATATTATGTACAAGTCTATAAAGTAGGAATGGAAATAATTAAAGGGCATCAAAAAAATTCATCGCATCGCTATCAACCGGAGACGTTCCCAAAAGGCAAAAATAGCACGCCCACCTACTTAGGTACTTACTCATCATCCTTACCTACTTTTTCAGTGCCCACGCCTAGTACTCATCTAAGCACATTACGGATATTTATATTTGTCTTTAAACTAGTTATATTTCCTGTATCGTGGGGGTTTCTCTGCCGACTTAAATAATCAACATCCATATATCTACAGAGTGGTGCTGACAATACGACAATAAATGAAAACACCAACCATGATGGTTCATAGGAATAATCCTGAGCCATAGGAAAAAACCTTGCATCAAAAGTAAAAAAATGAAAATTTCAAACAAACTAAATCGCATAAAATTACAAACGGAAAATAACATCCTTTAAAATATTGGTTCAATGACCTCCGATCAGCGGGCGACAGCGCGATTCTATATCGACTTGCTTTTTCGGGCCATTATTATTAAAGTTTAGTACCGCTGGATGCGGCGGTCATCAACCTGTAAGGGCTTCCTTATCAACATGTACATCATGTAGAAAATGTGAAAAATGAAAAATAATTTCCTGTGACTAATGGATATATTTATATAATTTTTTTATGGTTAGACTGAGAATGTGTTGAGGTACACGATGTTTAATTTATTGTCGTATTGTCAGCACCACTCTGTATATTTACTAATATATAAAGCTGAAGAGTTCGTTTGTTTGTTTGTTTGTTTGCTTGAACGCACTTATCTCAGGAACTACGGGTCCGATAGGTTTTCTTTTTTTTTTTTTTGCTTTGGGTAGCCCATTACCTAATCCTGGATGCCTTTAGGATATATAACATCACGCTGCGACCAATAGGAGCGGAGCAGAACTAACTCCGCGCGAACGAAGTCACTGGCGGCCGCTAGTTTTCAATATTATTACGTTTCGCTCCATCATAGTTTATAAATGCCTCGCTTCGATCAACTGCGATCGCTAAATGAACCTAATCAACCATTAAGACTACCACAGTACCTACATGAATGTGTTTCAGATTATAGCCAGTCGGATTAATAATATGTAGTGGATTTGGATTACTTATTGAACACGATAAGCGCCTTGTGTAACGCCACCAATTTACAAATATTTACCTTAGGTAATCTGATGAAGAAATTCTTTTAATGAGGATCTAATAGCTATGTATATGCTTATACCTACTATACAATATGTAAAGAAAACCCTGTTCGATCCGTGAAGGTATTGTTAGGTATCGATAACTGATTCTACTAACGCCTACAAAGACAGGCAAAACTTAAAAAAAATCCCCCTAAAAAAATAAATATTATTTCGCAAAAAGAGGTAACTTAATACATGTGTGGTAAACAACCCCTTCCGCGGGCGGCGGGGGGCAGGGCACGCGGCACCTGTGACGTGGTCGCATTGCTATTCGCTTATATACCCGTGTTGTCACTTTTTTAAAAATTACCAAATTTCGGGGAAATTGGAATTAATTCCCGGGAAAAAAGGATTATTTTCTATTATATTTGGTCAAGTGTTTACCTAACCTTTATTATCCTTAAGGGTCGGACAGGGTTTTCTTTACATATTGTATATTCTGTTATCTGTAGTATTAGTCCAGATTTACTGTGTTATTGGTTAGTACTGTAGTATAGTTATTATTATTCTAAAATATATCTAGACTTATAAAAGTGGAAAATAGGTTACCGTAATTATTTTCAGACATCTTTGTTCCATGTTTTATTATTAGAAACTAGCAGCCGCCAGCGACTTCGTTCGCGTGGAGTTAGTTATGCTCTGCTCTCTATTGGTCCCAGCTTGATATTATACAACGTGTAACAAAAAGGGTATATACATACCAAGGGCATGGCATCTTTAGATGATATCAAACGATATCGGAAGGGTTTCAACTCAAAATAAAATACTCAAAAAATAGGTACCAAATTTTCGGTTTCGTGTGTTTCTCAAAATCAAATCATAAAAAACGTGGCAGCACACTACATACGTTAATAACTAGTCGTTACCCGTCACGTTACTTGCCAAAATCCGACAAATGTCTTCAATATCTCTATGCGACTATTATGATAGTAGCCTATCCCAGGCGGTGTTTTTCCTCATAACTTCCTAACATAAAGAGATAGGATTAAAAAACCCTTCCAATATCGTTTGATAACATGTAAAGATGCCGTGCCTTTGTTATGTATATACCCTTTATGTTACACGTTGTATAGCCTAAAGCCTTCCTGAATTAATGGGCTATCCAACGCAAAAAGAATTTTTAAATCCAGTAGTTCCTAAGATTACAAACAAACTCTTCAGCTTTATATATTAGTACCTAAGTACCTATATATTATACACCTAAATACTTATGTGTTACTAGCTTTCCGCCCGCGGCTTCGCCCGCATGGAAATCGGTTATATTGCGCTTTTAGATTTCTCTCGGGAATATCAAAATAAAAGGTATCCTATGTCCTTTCTCGGGGTCTAAAGATTGTCTGTGCCAAATTTCATCAAAATCGGTTGAGAGGTTTAAGCGGGAAAGCGTAACAGATAGATAGACATAGTTACTTTCGCATTTATAATATTAGTATGGATTGTATCAAAAAAATCGATTTCTTAAAGATGAAGGACCGTTTCAAAAGACATAAAAGATAGAATAATTTTGTCAAGAAAAAGCAACCAAAAGCTCAGTCAATCACGTGCTAGTGCAGAATTTAGGTTAATGGTAAAGCTTTTAACAAACAAAAAGTAATAATAATTTCCTATAAAGTCACAATAAAATTGTAAAAAAACAACGAAAAGATAAGATTCAGAAAGAAAAAGAAACGTGCCAACACGCGTCAATAAAAATACCTCGAATAAAAGACAACATGAGATAGAATTAGACGTAGGAGAAGTCAAGAGACTCCACTCTTTTAATAGACTCTCTAACAATCAGTTTTTACTACCGTTTTTTTATATAAGTATTCAAAGAATTTGGTAGTGCCATGCTCTTTTGTTTCTTTATTTAGAGTCAATATAATTATTAAGTTAATCTTATCGAACACAAATAATTCATAATATTAACTTTGTATCGAAGGCATATACTATCTTGGGTCAGAGTTGCGGGTTGGTTAAACAAGAAACCGTGGCCCTGGCCATCGCACAGGCAAGTGCAGAAACACGGGTGGGTTTTAGTCAGTAAAACTGAACTAAGTCTGACGCGCCCTTCCGCTCCGCCCAGAGCGGGAGATGTCATTTGATGATTTCCCATACTCACAAAAAAAGGCATGTACTATCTAAGAAATACGGTTTGATACTTATTTTAAGCGACATAAAAAAGCCCAGCTTCGTGTGATATCTTTCTAGGGTAATTTCTGACCTGAGAAGAGTCGGTATTTTAAAATTAAAACAGTCTCCAAATACCACGATATATAAAACCCCGATGGTCTCGTAATTGCAAGCACGATGCTGTCTGCTGATTGATTTTTCAGTAGTCACAGCTCGTAGTTATGCAGTTACAAGCACGCTTGGTCCTGTGCCTGATATCTCTCGTCGTGTTGGAATGCCGTCCCATCGGACTATGAGAGTTAGGAGAGGTACTGCACTTAATCTCCGTGCACACTTGTAATTAATAATTCCCGTGCCAAAGTCTAGTCGCCGTTGAGATTAGCCGTCGCGTCATGGCCGAAATTCGGTCCAGTTAACAGATTTTTTTTATTTGTAAATACAAGCATTTCATTTATTTAAAAAAATGTAACGATAGTGTGAAAAATTCAGAACCCACAGGTTCCAAGCTACGTTCGATATTCCCTGATTCATCTCAATTTTTTTCTTGTTTACAAGAAAAAAATTGAGATGATTATTTTGAACATCTGCCAACTGCTGCAATAACGTACCGTCGATGGCCGACCATGACCTCCTATTCTTCCTAATGTTTATCAAAGCTCCGAGCACGCTCTCTTCTAATGAACACCCTTATTTTGCCGATACCTCATTAGTAGCTGATAATGATAGCCAATATTAGTAAACACAATGTTTACTGATAAAAATGTAAGCTCATATGTATGTTGTTGAGCTCAAATAATCTCACTATATCGGCAAGAGAAGTCATCCGATAGACCGTTATACAATACACAACTTCGTCGGTCCTACATCACGGTAATACGTTTAAATATAAGCAGAATAGTGGTACTTAACAGTTCGACAGTTCGCTTATCGGGTGCGAAAGGCTTGTCGATAAGGCGGTGTGCGCGCGCGCAGCTGTCAGTGCCGCGAGCGACGCCGGCGCACCCGCCCATAACCGCACCGTTGACGATCAAACACTGAAAATTGAGATTCGTAACGTGTTTGGAAACTAAAAGCAATATTATTCAACTGATATGTGCCTGAACTGCCGCTGCCGGCTCGTGTTTACTAAACTGAGGTGTTGTGACAAACATTGCTTTTACTTTAACTTGTGCGGTTAAATCAATCAGTGTTTTAGTTCATTTAGGTAAGTTTATCGTCGATATTTAATTATATTTTCTCAAAATTTTTTAAGGAACACATAAAAATATTTTTATAACCCTCGTGTAATAAAATATTGCTTTGTTAGTAAATAATATGTAGCTGATGATGTATAGAACGTTGGAATAAAAAAAAAATATTTGTTCTCGCTTGTCGGCGCAATTGTAGTTGTGCGTACACGCACCGGCGAAATAATTATTTGTTAACACTGTGACAGATTACAAAATTTTGAATATTACGTCCATCATCGATGCGAAATTCCGTGATGAGACAACACCAACAGTGACGACGGCTGGCTACCAAAGAATACGGCGGAACCGCACGCGCCGCTATTTTCACTGACCTTTCTAATTTCACTCATCTCGGCCATGCACTACTAGAACAACAAATATGCGTGATCATTTTTATGCGAGTACCTACATATTTAGCATAAATTAGAATATAGGTATAAACAAATGTTCCTTAATTTTTCATTATCTACTATAATGTATATTCACAATACACAATACCTACTGTCCCTTCCCATATTTGCAAAAAAAAAAGTAAAAGTGCTTTGACGTTCAAAAAATGCTGATTCTCGGCCTAATTTGAATAGAATTTTAATCAAAGCAAAATGTAGTGCCACGGTCAATTAAAATAATATACATGAAACAGATAAACCTGCTAGGTATCTTGCCTAGAGTCAGTTTAAATGTCCCTTCGAAAAAAAAAACTATCTTAATATAAAAAAGAGCCACTCTTGAAATTTTTACAGCCTTTTATCAGAACTCAAACTGATTAAGAAAATAGTCAACACAAACAAATTGAGTAGGTATCAATATTAAGTACCTAGGTAACACCAATTAATTTAATGATCTAATTATCAACAAAAATTACAATATCGTAAGTAATTAGATTTACTCAAGGAATGTAGGGAGGCTCAAGAGTGGAATAAACACGGACACTAAACATAAAAGTTCTTTTTTAGAACAAATACTGATAATTACACTTATTAATTAATAATTTTGTATAATCGTTTCAGCAAGTAACTTAAATGTTATAAATTCGCTTAAGGTAGGAACTAAAATCAAGGATAATGATAGAAAGAACATTGAACTTAAAATAGATATTTAGGTGAGCATTGAACATCACACATAAACATGTACCTAAATGATTAATAGAAATAGGCTAATGTGTGGGCAGCGCAGTTTTTCTCGCTCCAATCGGGACATATTTCTTGTTTCATTGCTTGTTCCATATACTTAAATTCAAATACCTCTGTAAATTATTACTAAGTATCTGAAGGCTGGCTACAAAAATCGTTTTTACAAAATAAAACCAACCTACTTCTGACATAAACACTTATTAAAAATAATTTTAATTTCGGAAGTCTGTGGCAAAATACGAAAATGCGGAACCAACCGTTCCGAAATGAAAGTTATTTTATGAAGTTTTTTTTTAAAGTGTTTTGTTTATTTAGGGTTTAAAAAAAAAAAAAAAAAAACAAATGACATTACGGTTCACTCACTTAACATCTATTATTATTTTATTTTCTCATTTTTTATTAGATAAACGTAGGAGTTGCGTTTATTAACCACCTGAACGAAATGAAATCTAATAAATTATCTCATTTAAATATTATAATAAAAATAAATAATAAAAAAATAATAGATTGCTGAATGTTTATATATTATACAAACATAGGATATTTACATATCAGATCTCGGATTTAAATATTAGCGAAAGTCTATGGTCGTCTCGGCACTTGACTTCATAAATAAGTGGACCGCAAAATTCTTCAAAAAAAAAAAACGTAAGTAGAAATCTATACCGTTAAGTTAAGGTTCGAGAGACATACTATTGCCTAATGCCATAGGGCAAAAACAACTTATACAATGTTCAAAAGAGATTGAAAATAAAAAAAAAAGATTATTAAAGCTTATTAATAACTAGCGGTCGCCAGCGACTTCGTTCGCGTGGAGTTAGTTATGTATGCTCCGCTCCTATTGGTCGCAGCGGGATGTTATATAGCCTAAAGCCTTCCTGGATTAATGGGCTATCCAACGCAAAAAGAATTTTTCAAATCGGACCAGTAGTTCCCGAGATTAGCGCGAACTAACAAACAAACTCTTCAGCTTTATACAGTAAAAAAAGTATAGAGTATAGATTTAAAATTTAACACTATTATAATCTTCTTCTCTAAAATAAAACTCAAATACGTCGAGCGATCTACAATCAATACATAGTATAAAACAAAGTCGCTTTCGCTGTATGTCCGTATGTATGCTTAGATCTTTAAAACTACGCAACGGATTTTGACGCGGTTTTTTAATAGATAGAGTGATTCTTAAGGAAGGTTTAGACTACCTTTTATCCCGGAAAAAATTGATATTCCCGAGGGAAATCCAAAAAGCGCGATATAACCGAACTCTACGCGGGCGAAGCCGCGGGCGGAAAGCTAGTGATCAATAAATGTGAGTGATATTCACCGGTCCGGTTCAATTGCCGGAGACGGTCCATTAGATGTCTAAGTGCTATCTTCCGCAAGTGAGCATTCAAGGCACAACAATGACAAAATAACTACACGTAAGAAGAGCAACTAAAAACTTGTTTTGTGCTCGAGGTCTCGATGAAAATAAATAAAAAAGACTAAAATAAAAGAAGAGAGAAGTATCGGTAACTGATGTCGACAATCCGATACCACAGATTACAGAATACCGATGTTGAGCAGCACATGAAATTCTTTACCAATGAACTTACCTACAAATTGATGTTTAGTGATTTAGTTTTTTCATCATTTGCTGTAACAAACGGACAGTCAAACGATAAGTTATATTGGACGGGTACAATAAAGAGTACTTACTTAATACGGGTACATAAAGAATAGTTACTTAGGTATATTTGTATTGACCGCAGTCAACCAAGGCATCATACAAATGATATGACGTTTTGAAGTGGGACAAAACCACAGTCGTGCACATGCTATGACAATAGTATCAGAATGGTCGCTCAGTGATCTCATAATGATCGATTTTGACAAGTTTCGTAATCTGATGACGCCATTTTGTTAGTAACAAAATTTTACAATAATGGGAATACGGCAATGTCATTCATTACCATTCCATTATACTGACCAATATTTGATCGATGATTATGAGTTTATCAGATTACGAACTTTTAGCACAATGACAATGGAATAGTGTTGGAATGGGAAATTTATAAAAATACCAGACTAGAGCCCCTGGACCGCGAGTTGTTTGCAAGAGATATCGATGTCCGAGGTGCAAGTAGGATCTCTCTTTTGTAGGATCACTGATCACCATAGGTCAACGTATATATTAATATGGGCATTCCTCCGGATGTACGGAATTGGTTGATTATTTAAAAAAAATATGTATAAATTACATTCAGTCGTAAAACCGTTTGATTTGGCCATACCCTTCATTAGAGGCTAAAAATAAAATATTGAAATGTATTAATGCTTCGATCGAAATTTGATTGTTTTTAGTTTTCAACGAGTAAATAATAAATTAGTTTAGCTTTGTTACCTTCCTTTAAATGAATTCAGTAGTAATAATGTCACTCCCAACATTAACAATATTTACTTTGATCCGGAATTACATTCCGGGAAATGGCTTATCCACGTTATTCTTGCTGTGAACATTTATAACACAAGTACCTAAAATCGCTCTACCTATCCCGACCTATGCTGATCACTTTTACACGTCATATTTTTCTAAACCAGATGAAGCCGGCATTTCCTAACTGACTGCTTCTGAGAAGAAAAGCCGAAACAAACTCAGGGATCGTCTGTTTTCAAGTCCAGACATTAAAAATGAAAATGTTTACAATAATTTAAGTGATTAAAATAAAACAATGATTAAAATGTCATAATTGACGCATAATTACGCATATTGCTTAATGACATTGCTTAGAAGAGCGAGCAGCTCAATCCCAAGCTTTATTGTCTTCTAAATAATCTGTGATTGTATAATACCCCTTTTTGCAAAGTTTGATCTTAATATAGCTTTTAAATCGTTTAATGGATAAGTTTCGGATGTCCATGGGAAACAAGACATACGGGTGGATTTTAGTCAGTAAGTCTGCCCTTCCGCTACGTTCAGAGCGGGTTACTAGCTGTGCCCCGCAGTTTCACCCGCGTAAATTTCGATCCCGTGTGATGCAGGATAAATGTATCCTAAGTGTTATTCCTGGTTATAAACTATCTGTGTGCCAAATTTCATCCAATTCTGTTTAATAGTTTTTACTTGAAAGAGTTACAAACATCCAACCATGCATTCACGCTATATTTCCGTACAAACTTTTGCTTTTATAACATTATAGTAGGAAGGATAGTATAGTAGAATAGCTTAGGTAAGATAGGTAGGTAGGTACTCTCTAATCGTCGGCGTCGGCCGAAACCACAACGGTTTCCGGGCTGAAGTATAGCGACAAACCTATACATTAAATTCCCAATTCAGAAATTAAATACGCCAGCTAATTAAATTGTACTTTTCAAACTGGTTGGAAGCATAAAATACATATATATTACAATATTTTCATTTGAAGATAACAATGGAAAGTTCTTTGGAACCTGCCAACGTTAAACTCAAATCCGAAGATCTGAACTACCAATAAAGCTTCTGAGTTTTTTGGCAGGAAAGTCAAGATGAGTGTCACGCTCGTTTTTCATTGGACTTATACAATGATTTATAGTGTTGTTTACTAAATAAAAGTGCGTAATTTATGTAGTAAAAAGTGCATTTAGTTAATAATTCATAAAGAACAGTGAAATACCGTAGCATAGTGGCGACATCATGACTATGTCCCAAACCTCCCTCGTAAGACGGGTCACGCGGCCGTCTTTTTCGACATGAATTATTCATTACGTGACATTGGCTAACTGCACAAACCGTCTGAAGCCAAAATATAAATAAAGAGAGATTAAGCTTCTTTAAAGGCGGTCACTTAACTTTAGATCATAGTTCATAAAAAACTAGCTTCGACACCCTTCTTCATATGGTAAAGACCGTTACCCGTGCAATAACAACTTTCATTAGACTCTAACTGGACTTGCTTCATTTTCTCTGAAAGTGATGGTTTAAAAACACCACTGTCACTCGCTGCAATCAATGTCCAACAAAAGCGTGGTTATCGTGACGCTTTAGTACATGTCTATATTAAAAAAAAAGGACTTGCTTGTCATGTTGGATGAAGGAATGACAACCCCTGCAATGTGTATGATTGATATACGTGTCAAAGTTTAAATGCCAAGAAACAAAAATTGATTATACATATTTTTTTTTTTTTATATAAATTATAAAATAGCTCTTGACCGCAATCCCGCCTGATGGTAAGCAGTGACGCATTCGTTGATGGTAAAGCGCACTAGTTTATTAAGAGCCTATTCACTCTAGCCTTGAAGACACTCAAATTGTAGTCCGACGGAAACACCGCCGCTGGCAAATTGTTCCAGTCCCTCGATGTACGCGGTATAAAGGAGGATACGAAACGCTTCGTCCGGATCGTAGTGGTGTTAACAACGTAAGGGTGGAAACTAGCCGTACGACGGGTCGTCCGATGGTGGAACGGAGATGGGGGAATTAAATCATGCAATTCCCGCGCACACTCCCTAAAATGCATCCTATAGAACACCGAAAGGCTGGCTACTCTACGCCTATGCTGTAGGCTTTGGAGACCATCTCGAGTTAAATCAGGGTCACCAACCAGCCTCTTCGTCGATAATCTGCAATTAGAAAATACTGATAACTATGTATTTAACTCTCAATCTAAAACAAGAATGCGGCGCTATTCAATTCTTAACTGGTTTATTTGATCAAAAAGTACCAACGCCCTAGATTTTTTGACCTACACTGGCTGTGCCATACCCATCAACTCTCAACTGGTTTTTTAGAATCACGTATGCTAATCATAATAACGATAAACCTCATGTTATTCACTTAGAATATCTATATAACATTATTGATGCCGGAAACTTGTAATTAATTTTCGATGTGTTAAAACCTGATTGTCTTACTTTAATGTATTTTGAATGCTGCATTCATCATTATGAGACAATGACGGTCATTGTTAATTAATATCAATTACTTATGTGACGATAATTTGTATCACATGACTCACGAAACTCTGCCGAAATTACATATAAATATAAACTTCTCTTGTCGACTCTCGACGAAAGATTATCGTCTCCTAGTATTTTTTTTCCATTTTGTGGAACTATAGTATTATTATTTATTATTTTTTTATTATTTGATTAATTTTTTCTATTATTTTCCTATCCTTCTCTGTATGAGAGGAGACCTGAGCCCAGCAGTGGGTCGATAAAAAGGTTGATGATGATGATGATGATAGTATAATTGATCCAAAGGTTGTCTGTAAAAGAACGCTCTTAGCGATAAGACCGTCCATTGTGTCACCCTTTGTAAAATATTTTTATTTATGTTCTGTAATCTATATGGTGTACATAATAAAGAGTATTCTATTCTATTCTAATTACCTAACAGTAGCAATGGGTTTCATTTTGACAGTTTAACAACATTCATTGCGTTATTATACAGTATGTTAACTAACAGAGGGCGTTCCCGTTAACCCGAAATATTGCATACATACAATATACATGCTAAAAAAATATTTCCATTCGAAAACAAAATGTTTTAAAATTTTTTCCAATATGAAAATATTCAATAAAAAATTTAAATTGACATGTAAAAGAAACACACTGTACACGCGAACATGAAAGATGGCAACGTCGCAATTTATTTATACATGACGACTACTATTTTGATTTAAAACAGGAGGTTTCAAATTTATTTCCAATTAGAATTTTTTTTTATTCGGATTTTTTTATGCTTATTTTTCTATGCTGATAATTTTATTTTAATCTATTAATGATATATATTAACGAGTTTAAGGGAACACCCTCTGTTATTTAACATACTGTATATATTGCCGAGGTGACTTTTTTTTCGAACGTATGGACCAATGAACTAGCAATATGCTTCAAAATTATACCAACTGAATAACTGATAGTAATAGTTTGTTACGTAATTAAGGTGCAGGTCTGGGAAACGACTAAATGAGGGACACTCAGCAACTTAGAACCTAATAATGATACTTATTATATTCCAATTTCCAGGGCAAAGACTCAGTAATATTATCATCAAGCTGGGGCCAATTTCTATTAAGCAACATAATGACGACTGAAACAAAGCACCAATATTTATTCAAAGGTTAATTTTGTGTAATATATTGTATTTTTTTATACCCGACAGTTTCCAAGACCCATAAGGATGGCGATGAAAGAGTGGCTGCAGTGGTTACCGCCACCACGGTCGTTGTTGGCGTTGCTACTAGCGGTGGCTGGCTTCAGCGGCCGGCTTTTCGCGTCTCACTTCACGCACTCACCGACCCTCCTCGTGGACACCTGCCACTCGCTCTGCCGACTTGTCGGTCTCATCACGACATTGGTTTCATACAAGGTTAGTGTTTTTGAATGTCTGTCTGTGAAATCAAGTCTCATTCGTATACCTATGTACGCGGACGCGGCTGTTGCGCAAGGAGGCGCGGGTTCGATCCCCGCAAAGTGCAAATATTTGTATGCATGAATATGAATATTTGCACTGGTCTGGTCGTGCCTCGGATAGCACGTTAAGCCGTTGGTCCCGGTTGCCATACGAACATCTAGTGGCAGTCGTTAAGTGTTGTTGGAGCCCACAAAAAGTCTAACAATTGGTTTAACTGCAATGCTTAGATATCGCCTTCGGGTTGTGGAGGTCAGACGGCAGTCGCTTCACGGAAAATATCGAAGTTTAGCCAAAATCAGCAGTTAGACTGGTAAAGCGGACCGTAGACTCCAAAGCTGGAAAGCTACGGATGCGACTAGGATTAACGCTGAGATGATGATGATGATGACTTATAGCGACGTGATTATTATGACGAGTCTTTATCAAAATATTTCAATATTATGGATAAGATGTGCTGTTTACCCAAAGGAAAGAAAACAGAATTATGAAACAGACTACTTATAATTTTATATTTCTCGAAACTAATATATCTCAATATCCGCCCGTCGCCCTATTCGTCTTTCAATTTGTGTTTATAGTTTGCTTTTATGTGGTATTTTATAGGCTTGCACGAAATGATTACTTGCGAAATCATGAGTGCGGATACCTATCATGTGAAATGTTCTATGCATAAGTAATCATCATCATCGACCTTTAGTCGTCCCACTGCTGGGCACAGGTCTCCTCTCATACAGAGAAGGATTGAGCGTAATCACCACGCTTGCTCAATGCAGGTTGGCGATTTCAGACTTAAAGTCCAGGTTTCCTCAAGATGTTTTCCTTCACCTTCAGTCATTGGTGTCCAAGATATACTTAAAAAATACATATAACTTTAGAAAAGTTACATTGGTACTTGCCTGACCTGGAATCGAACCTGCACTCTCATACTTGAGAGGCTGGTGTTTTAACCACTAGGCCACCACGACTTGCAAGTAATGATAAGTAATGATTCCAAATAATGTAAGTCCACCTTGAATGTCTACTACTGTCAATAGAAAACTACGGATGTTATGGCTCTGCCACCATCACATATGCTCTACTTGTTGTTTCGAATATATTCATAATTATATCGACTGCGGTTCGTCTGTCGTTAAGATTCTGTAGATTAAATTTCATATATTTAAATCTTTTTACATTATCCAGTATGAACGCGCAGATGAGGGCGCAGGCCGGGAGGGTCGCCTGCGCAACACGTTCGGCTGGGCGCGCATCGAGGTGGTGGGCCGTCTCTCCGTTCACGTGCTCTTCGCTTCCTTTGCACTCGCCCTGGTGGTGAACGCTCTGCAGCTGGGAGTACACTCCTCACATGGACAGCCACCGAGATATCCTAAAGTTATCGTTGGCAGCGCTGTGGTAGGACTGCTCCTGCACGCCATCAATTATATGCTGCTTGCTGGTGAGTATTTATATGGAACCTTCAAACTAGTCAACCGTTTTGAACTTGTGATGTGTGCGTGTAAGCAAATAAGACGGAGAGTCAGAACTGCACGGTTAGCGCAGTGGTTAAGCAATGCGTGTCGCGGTTTCGATTCCCGCACGGAACAAATATTTGTATGACCTACAAGTAGTTGTTCTTGTATTTATGTATACTGAGTTTATATGGTTGTAAACGCATAGTTCAGGAGAAATTCCTAGTGTAGGGCAACGTTTTAAAAAAAGATAGAAAGAAGAAAGAGCTTGATTGTATGTTGTCGGATATTGTCTGACGATGTCGGTTGGATCGATGGTTTCACGATCTAACAGGCATAAACTGCTCAATATCGTCTCACGGAACTTGTAACTTTTCCAAGGTAGCGTCCTCGGTCAAACTAATATTCTGCAGAACGTGTTAGTTGTGTGAAAATTCCCTTTTCCCGAAGGACCTCTAATTGTCGAGACAAGTCTGTAAGAAAGTTAATTACTAGAGTAGCAGTGGTTGTAGCGAGACCGCGCGGCTGCTTTGTTATGGTATTTACTTTACGTTTGATTAATTAATTTTGATGTTTACATTCTAAAGAACTTCGCTAATACATCGTAGACTCGTAGCTTACCTAGTGCAACACATCATAGTGTGTAATTTCGTAGTTACAATAGCGGCGGTGTAAACAAGGATTAATTACAATAACACAATAATGGCACAGGTGATGTAGGTATGTATATTTATTATTATAACAATTGTGATGAAATACTATTGTAGACCTCACCGAGTGCAAAACAAACAACCACTGTGTGTCGAACTAGTTAAACCTAAACTCCATTATATTTTATGTTTATACAATAACTGGCTGCTGCCTGTAGTTTCGCGAATGTAACTTTACATAATGCATCAAAACATTAATCGGTAATAGCGGTAATAATGGAAACGTGATTAAAACTACGAAAATTCATGCACAATATTTGTTCGAGGCCTTTCTTCGAGGGGTTCATTTTGCGAGGGATTCATATAAGATATCCTATTCCTGTCCTGTCCACGTTAGGCTCTGTCACTTCCGACAGAGACAGAAGATCAAACGTCCATTCGATGTTCAAGTGAAGGCAACCCTAAATCCCGTCCGAAAGAAATTCGATAATTCGGAGTAAGCCCGACTTCCTTTTTTGAAACATTGAGTAGAAAGCATCCGTAACTTTAACTGGACTAAGGATGTCATGCTTAGGGACTAGACGTCCATTCAGATTCAATTCAGTATATAATAATACAGTGTAAACTCCATGTAACAACGTCACTCGATTTAACTGGCTTTGATTGGTTTAGTTCGCTTTCCATACATACTACATAGATATATTTATAATTATGTCGCACGATTACGTTCCATGTTATCATGCGAATAATAAGGATAATTCAATGTAGATTAAAAATATAAAAAGGGCAATGAACTTTAAGTACTTACTGCATATCTAACTGTTTGTAGCAGAAATAGATAGGTGACAAGTGACATCTGTCGACCCGCACTGAGCCCACTCTCGAAGAAAGCTTGTGTCTCAACAGGCTGATTCTAACTCCTTTATGAGACTACCTAAAAGTTGATTTCAAAGAGATTTATGAAAAGTTATAAAATGTTTGAAGTAAACTGAAGATATATAGACTGATATATATTTATTATTTATTTATTTATTGTGTTTGTATTAAGTTATTTTTCCACAAACTTATATTTGTTTACATTGGCGAATGTCGTAAGTGAGAGTGAGTGCCTCTTTGGTCAAGTGATCGCAAGCGCTGTTGCTGAGCACACGGTTCGATTCCTTCGGAGAGGCAAAGTGTAAAAGTGCTTTAGAAATTCCAGATGGAAATCCCAACAACACTTGCTAGTTACAACAGTAGCAGCTCGGAGTTTTGATTTATACCCACTGACTGTAACAGGCTCGCCCTTTATTACAAAGGACTTACATATACCTACGTAATTAAAGTACTGTAGGAAAATACAAGCGATGTATATGTTACCAGCGGCCGCCAGCGACTTCGTTCGGGTAGAGTTAGTTATGCTCCGCTCCTATTGGTCGCAGCGTAATGTTATATAGCCTAAAGCCTTCCAGGATTAATGGGCTATCCAACGCAAAAATACTTTTTCTAATCGGACCCGTAGTTCCTGAGATTAGCGCGCTCAAACAAACAAACTCTTTAGCTTTATATATTAGTATAGATAGATGTGAAAGTAAGAGTCTATGAGACTATGTTTTCTTTGTTATCGTTCATTTTCCGATAAGACAGTTGAATGGTCAATGTACACTCAACAGTGTGAAAGGAAATTATATTCTCTAATCAAAATATAACATCGTAAATCAATGGACTCTCCAGAAAGTAGCTAGTCTATTCTCTACACACAATCAATATTAAACAAAAGTGAATGATAATAATGTAAGGTATGAACAATGTGATACCTATATAAACATTATATTGAGTTATTGATAGCAATAGAGATGATGATTGATATAACAAAATGTTTTAATGTATTGTCAAAAGGCTTAGCAAAGTGATTTAATAGAAAAGTCTAAAAAAACGATGGAAACATGAAGGAACTACCCGTTTTTAAATTTTTTGGGGAGAATTATTTCCGACCCTGTCGCATGGTAGGTACTAATAATTTATTGTGCTAGTGTCAAACGAAATACTTAGTCGTGACGTCACTTCTGATAGTGCCATCTTTGTCTAAATTCTTTAACAATTCACACATGTCTTGGCAATTCTATACTTAATACTTACCTATTGTTTACACTATTTGCAAATAAACTTTTTTTTTTTGAGAGTGAAATTAGTAATTGTCATCATACCGGTTACCCATTAGCGTAATTATTTCCGTTAATTTTAGCTTTTACACTTCCGTCTCCCGTAAGATGGCCTCCATTACGTACCTGTTACCTATAATTAATATAATTATCCCAAAATTGTACTGCGAGATCAAATTAATAAGAAAGATCGTTCGCCAAGTTCCAAATATCAATGTCATAACAAAGTAATCACGGAGGATCTAAATTGATTCAGTAAAAAGGTACTATTGTAAAACGTTTGGAGGATCAGGCGAATCTTGAACCTTATATGCCATCAGTCAGATGTGTAACTATATTACACCTACACTTCGCCTGTTATGTCCTATGTGATACGCAGCGAGTAATATACTTATCATCATCATCATCTCAGCGTTAATCCCATTCGCATCAGCAGTTTTTTCAGCTTTGGAGTCTGGAGTCCGCTTTACCAGTCTAACTGCTAATTTTGGCTAAACTTCGACATTTTCCGTGAAGCGACTGCCGTCTGACCTCCACAACCCGAAGGCGATTGCTAGACTTTTGAGGGCTCCAACAACCCGTAACGACTGCCACTAGATGTTCGTATGGCAACCGGGACCAATGGCTTAACGTGCTTTCCGAGGCACGACCAGACCAGTGTATATATCATATTCATGCATACAAATATTTGCACCGCAACGGCCGCGTTCGCTGCCACAGAGGCTGTCAGTGTGTAATACACTATTACTATCAATTTCAATAATTTTGAAGCATGTTGCTAAACCGTTTCTCCTTATGTTTGAAAAATGTGTTTGCAACAACGTAAATAAATAACGCAATGAAGGTTGTTGAACTGTCAAAGTGAAATCTATTGTGTGTTACGCATTTACCCTGCGGGTACAATTCCAGACTCTAGGCTGTCTAACCCCAAGACCCCAACCCAAGACCTATGAGCAATACCACTGACGTGGCGGTTAATAAGCTGCTTATAACTATACTCCCAATAACTATAACTATATTATTATATCCTATATTAACTATATTCCCAAAATAACTATATTCTCATGTCGGAGACGATCCAAAATAAGTGAAATAGAATGCTGAATTTAAATGTTGTGTAGGCGAATCTGGCATACACGACGACATAATTACATATCTATTTATACATTTGAAGTTTTAGCTGAACTCGTATTGTGCAGGCCTGTCCTACAATGAGAAATCCACCAGCACCCTAATTGCGTACCAGATTATTACTATCACTAGGAATCTATTGTTCGGAAAATGTGTCTGCTCAGCAACGTAAATAACGGGAAGACTGTTGTTGAACTGTTAAAATGAAACCCATCGCTATTGATAGTGTGTAACACAATTACCTTCATACTTACAGGTTCCCAGCACGGCTACTAAAATGTTACGACGACACTAAACATTTGCTTAAAAAATTAAAATTACTTCTTAGTCGCACACTCAAACACACGATTTCGCTTTCATTTCATTCATCTTAATCACAAACATATTGCACATACATCAACCCCATCATCCCTTGCATACTCACCGCATTCTCTCTGTTTACTATAATAATAAGTTATATATTTTTTTGTTTTTTTATAAACAAAATTTTGACTAATTTTGTAAATCTAAACCATGTTACTACTCCTGCCTTCTGTCGTGGAAATGAGTACCTTTAGAGCTGTGATCCACAAGTTAAATCTTAATTTAGGTTTCAGAGATCAAAACACATTCTATTATGATTTGTAGTGTAATATTTTTAGTATCGTTACTGCACACTTTATGCTCCATAAATTATTCATTTATTTGTGTATTTATACTTTATTGTACACCATAAACATATACTTATTGATTAAAAAATACATTCAACACTACAAAATATACAATGGAGGCCTTATCGCTAATGCAATCTCTTCCAGATAACTTTAGAATGGACAGAGATTATTCTTATATTAAAGCTTATACCAGGGGCCCTAGTCTGCTATAACAATAGTGTCAGAATGGTCGATCAGTGATCTCATAATGATCGATTTTGACAAGATTCGTAATCTACTGACAAAATATCGTCATTATGACTTTCCAGTAGTCAATCACTGACACTGCACTCCATATTAATAAATGTTCAAATTGAGTATTGGTTTTTCGAAAATCATTTCTATAAACGGGTTTTATAATAACGGTAATACGGCAATGTCATTCTGTCTCCATTCCATTACGAGATGACGGAGGTAATTGATGGATCATTATGAATTTAGCAGATTACGAACTTTAAAGCACAATGACAATGGAATCGTGTTGACATGTCGTTTGGGGGATGAAGAAAGAAGTGATCGCCCTTTGACGGCTGTTACAGAAGAAAACGTGCTAGCAGTGAAAAGTTTGATCCAATAGACAAATTATATACTAAGAAATTCAGCATAAACTGCAGATTGGCTCGGGAAGCCTTCACGAGATTCTATACGTGCATCTTCGGTTGCAGAGGATAGTTTCACGCTGGGTGCCGCAAAATCTCACCGATGCTCAGAAGCAGGCACGGGTGGAATGGTGCCATTTGGATTGCTTGGATTGGATTTATCAATACGATCCAGAAACAAAGCGCCAGTTGGCGGTTTGGGTGTTTCAAAACGAATCAACGCCTACCAAAGTGAAGCGATCTAGAAGCGGGGGTAAGATTTTGATCGCGAACTTTTTCAGTTTGACTGGCCACTTGGGGCCAATTCCTTTACGAAACCAAAGAAGCATTAACGCTGAATGGTATACTTGAAATGCTTGACAGATGTTTTCTCTGTTGTGAGCAACAAGCGACCAAACACAGGGCTCCGCGGGTTACTGCTTCACAACGATAATGCACTCGCCCACACCACAATCAAAACGAGGGACTTCCTGGACAGTACACTGCTCAAACCCCTAGGGTCACCCTCCTTACAGCCCTGACCTAGCACCATGTGACATCTTCTTATTCTCAAAAATAAAAAATCAGCTCAAAGGGATACAATTTTCGTCGCCGGATGATGCGTTGTCAGCGTTCGAGCACGCTGTAAACGAGGTGTCTGCGGCGGACTGGAAAAAGTGTTTCGAAAACTGGTTCAGACGCATAAAACTTTGTATAGAGGCTGGTGGAGAGTACTTTGAAAAGATGTAATAAAAATATATGTACCTATAGAACATTGTTTTTTATTATCGCATAACTTTCTGAGTGTCCCACGTAACTAACATAAAACGCCGTGGCGTGGTTCGTACCTTATTTTCTAATCTTACATGAACTTATGTGTTTTAGGACGTGAGCTTAGCTACAGCCGGCGTCTGAGCGTCACAGAAGGCGGAGGAGTGGTGCTAAAATCGGGTTCAGCAGAGCCGGTGCTCGCGCATGCACCAACTGACATTGCCAGTAAGTTATATTTTTTGATGTGTAGCTTATACTACCCTATTTTCAAGGTACCTACGGGTCAGATTAGCTATTCCTCCGTGTTAAATTCAGATATTCAGCCGCATCCGATTATATTGAAAGGGAACTCCAATATTTTGGAGATTGGCTAGGCAGATAACTACAGCCAGTCAAGCGAGGGGAAATGCCGTCCGCTGGAAGATAACTCAGAAGGTCAGCGTGCCATACCCGGTCGAAGGCCTTCGAGACATCAATCGCTTCCCCATTCTTCTCGAGGGCCTCGCCCCACAAGTGAGTGGTATACACTAGTAGGTCCCCAGTTGACAGATTGTGGCGAAACCCGTAAAATATCGGTCACTGAAGAGATCGTTACCTTCTAGGTATGCCAAGAGGCGCGAGTTCAACACACGCTATCGAAATCGGCCGATAGTTGGTAGGATCGGCACGACTGCCCTTTTTGGGCACGGGCTGCACGTTGGCAAGCTTCCAGGACTTGGGCACTATACCAGTCCTAAACGAGAGGCGATACAAGCGCGTCAATAAAAGGAGACAACTCGGGCGCAGATGCCTTAAGAACAATCGCTGGTATACCATCTGGACCACTAGTCTTATTCACGTCCAGACGACACAGTGCTCTCAGAACCTCCCTGTTCCTAATGCGAACCTCGGGCATTGAGGTTCCGCACTTGCCTTGCCTTAGCACTCGAGCAACGACACGGCCCCAATTGCGTCACCCTATGACAACTCTAGTATTTGATACAAAATAAAATAACAACTTGTAACTTATTTTCATATACGGAGCAAATTGAAAGTCAAAGAACAGTGATACTGGTTGAATAATGAATAATTAATTAAAATTCATAACTGTCGACGCAGGCAACTATGTACATAAACAGATCATATGTTTACATTTGTTTATCATGCCTCACATTGTAGGGTAGACTGTAAAGGCTCAAAACTCCAGTGGCATGCTAAGAATTACATCGCAGACATTTTTTTTCTAATTACTAATATACTCTATTTGCCCGTGACATCAAAGCGGGCTCTATGAAAATGCAGCTGGGACATATTTTTTAATGTCCAAGCTAACATATTTCGACTCTTCTTAAATTTTCCTACCCATCCGTACAATGGGTTTTAATTGTCGTATACACCTCTCTTCCAGTAACTCCCACCTTTGCACCATCAAACCCCTTATATTTTCTATGGGATCGAGGTCAGGTGATCGCGCTGACCATGGAACAGCAATTATTTCCAGCTGATGGTGAAACCACTCACGCATATGCTCGCCCGTTGTATATATCTCGTATGATATGGTTGAACTACAATCATCTATTGATGACTATCATACATGAGATTTCTTTTTATTTCTAGACATAGAAGGACATAAGTCAAAAACGTCAAGCTACTACTTTCTGAGTTTGCGTATGGACTTTTGCTCAGAAATATAAATTATGATTCTATCAATAAAAAAAATGTATTTTTTTTAAAGAAAATGTTTTGTTTTTAAGTAAAAATATGTAAACTTATGAAAAAATATGTATAAAGCTCGCACTTATAAACTCTTATGATAACCATATTTTTGGTATTGTCTTGCAAGAATTATAAAAAACAACAAGTAAACACTGCGTCGGCAAATTTTATGTAAATAGTCTACACGTGTAGTTTTATTAATGTTTGTTGTTGGTAGATCTACATATATGATTTAAAGATTGACTCAGTAGTAGTAACGACTTAACGTATTAGTGCATTGAATTTCCATAACTATAAATAATTACAATAAAAATAACTTTATTGACACACAAAACCTCAATAGCAAATGAGTACATTTCATATAGGCATTATTAAATTTGGAAAATAAAAGTTCTACAAATAGCTTATCGAAAAAGTCCAAGATACGAGAATGGCGCCGATTCTGTCGTTCACAAACTATACTCGGAATTTTAATTCGATTCCAGATTTGACAATTTCAGTGTTGCAACGTTATGACAAGTACTAAAACTAAATAGTGACGTTGGGAAATTATTCTATATGGAAATGGAATATTTCCGAATCGATTCTTCTCGTTTATAATTTTACTCTCGTAAACTAAGTATATCAGGAAATTAAATATTTCTGAACCGATAATTTAGTTTTGACGATTAATTAACGATCTGAAACTTTTCTTTTATAATTGTGTGTGAAATAAATAAAAAAATGTGGTCATGAAGGAACATGACAAATAAAACAGATAGATGTACTTATTATGGTAATAATTTATTTTATAAATTGTCGCCGTCATCGCTATCACTGTCACTTTCTGTAACATTTATTATAAATGTGTCTGAGATATTGTCAATTACCATATCTAGCCTACTCATTTTTTCCTTTTCTTTGACAACATGGGATATGCATTTAGACCAGTAGTTCCCAAACTTATTTTTCTCGTGGACCACTTTCAAAATTCAAATCGAAAGAGGACAATTAAAATATCTGTAAGTTACTAAGTTACCTATCTATACAAGCCGTTGTGATCAACCGACTAGTACACGTACACAAAATACTTAAGTACTATAACAAAAAAAAGGTAGGCTACTTACTTTTCTCCGGCACTAGCAAACACAGATATAAATTTTCTCAAACCTTTTTTTCGAAATTCCGCCTTTTTTCGAAATTCCGGAAACAAATGAATGAGTTTGCCTTTGGCATCAAGTATTTATAGTGGTGATCAAGTTCATGTCTGAACAAGCATTAAGCATTGTCGGGCGGATAGCGCTTTGCAAGCCTGTACACGAAATTGTACGTAATATCGAATACGCAAGTTTGGACAAGTAACAGTCGCTTGCCTTATTAAAATATTATCTGCTTAGATAGGTACTTAAAACAATGTAGGTAGGCCCTTATAAAAACTATGCTTACATTTTTGCTCTTTACTATCAAAAGCAGATAAATTTTCGTGGACCCCCATTAACATCTTATGGACCCCCATTTTTTGTTCACGCCTACGTAGACCCCCAGCAAGTCTCCACCACCAGCAGTCACCTGGACCACTTTGGGAATCACTGATTTAGAACATTCGGTAGCCATAATATTTTGAATGCCTTCCTGAAATAAATTTCTCACGTCTGTCAATTTGAAGGATATTATTTTGAGCTACATGCCCCTTTACCTTAGCCGATATCAATTCGATAGGGTTTAGCTCGCTTTTTGTGTTCATCACTACACTATTATATGTGGTATCATTATTTCACAAAATGACGGTAGCTAATGTCAAATCTGGAATCGAATTAAAATTCTGACTTTAAATTAATTTTAAGTTATGTGCATCTTTTTCTTTCTATTTCATTAAGAAAAGGACAGAAGATAAAATGTCAGTTTAAACCTGTCAAATAAGTGCGCTCCTGACGTAGACTGGCGTATTTTTAGTCGCTATGTTTATAATCGCGTCTAAACTGTTTGTGGAGTTTCTTTATTTGACAGGATTAAATTAAAATGTTATCTTCTATCCTTTTCTTAACGAAATAGAAAGAAAAAGATGCACTTAACTTAAAATTAGTTTCATTTGTGAATAACAGAATCGGCGCCATTGTTACAAAACTCACTATATATGAGCCAAATTCGATAAAGAATAGAGGTAAACAAACCGTTGCTAGGCAACAAGTAGTTTACGCCTAAAAAACAGATGTTAACAACCTTTTCTATATAGATGATTTTCATAAAAGTAATAATCCTACTTCCTACTAATCTAAACAGTTTATTTATGTTTAGATATTAATGATTTGCATAGAATGCTTAACCGATTTGAATGAAATATGACACACATGTAATAGGTTACACACTCCTAATAGGTTAAATTTTTTGATGCATCCTACATATTATAATTAGTCCATACTTGAAAGTATTACAATGCATGTATTATGCAGTTGAATTGAAAGTAATGGAAATATGCAAAATTGTATTGACAAATGCCTCAATTTTATTCATTTTTTGGATTCCACAAAATGAGTTTAATACCTGGATTTCATCCATATTTCTTTTTTTGTAGGGCTATCACGTAAAATTAATATCGACTTTTTAATGGTTTTTCGAAATACCAAGTTATTATGCATGTTATTTTAGTGATTCTATTGAAATATGCTGTAATAGGAATTGTTAATAAAAAGTTAGCATGCAAAAGTCTATAATCATGTAAATAATAGGAGATTTGTAAAATGTGTGTTGTGATAACCCTAAATTGGTTTGTTTACCTCTATTCTCTATGGAGCTAGGCGATGGTATAGTTTAAACTTAAACTCGAGCCCTTTTCCATTATCTACCTATCCAATTTTCTGACAACATACCTACTTATTTATTATACAACGTGGCAGGCACATCGACAGCGACTCACCGATTGTCAAAGAGATTTAAGATACAACTCTGCCCATTGAAACCACATGAATGCAGCAAATGATCTAGACACCGTTGTGCTTTTTCATGTGTTATAAAAAAATCTGCTCTGTCATAGAAAAGTGTGACGCAGTTGGCAAATGTATTGAACAACTATTATTTTTAAGGTGACTAGACGATGGTCCACTAAATGCAGACGACAGCACATCAAGCTACTACAATCTGTCAGGTTTCTTTATTAGATTTTCAACTTTATCTCTAAAGCATTAAGGCTCAAGGTTGATTGTGAATATTTGACAGTTTCGGGTAGCTTGACCTGCTGTCGTCCGTACATCAACATAGTCTAGCGCAGAACATATGCATATATTACGAGTATCCTTTCAGCATAATATCTTTCCACAAACTTTGAAGAACATCGACTTTAACATTATGTCAACCCTCAGGCAGCCTGTTCGTGATGGGTGCTGGCCTGACCACCGAGTGGGAGCCCGTAGCAGCCCGCATCGCTGACCCCGCACTATCCGCCTGTGCAGCCATAGTCCTCGTCATCTTCAACTACCCCTTTAGTAAGTAACACTTTAGTAAGTAATTTTCAGCAAAATTAAGCATCATTGTATTAATTCACAGAATTCACCTATTTTTGTTAGAATAACATATCTACCACAGGCAACAGGCTGCAATCACTCTTTCATTTCTCAAGCGTCTATAGTAATGGATAGGTACATGTAGGTTGGTAAGTATGTTGAGTCGGTGGGTCTTTACCCAAGCCGTTTTTTCGACTGTTAACTTAACTGAAATAATATTGGTGAGAATTTATCCAATTTTAGATTATAATATACTAGCTTTCGCCCGCGGCTCCGCCCGCGTGGACTAATATTTTTCGTATCCCACGGGAACTGCATATTTTTCCGGGATAAAAAGTAGCCTATGTGTTATTCCAGACTATTATCTACCCCTGTGCCAAATTTCAACCAAATCCATTCAGTAGTTTTTACGTGAAAGAGTAACAAACATCCATACATCCATACTTACAAACTTTCGCCTTTATAATATTAGTAGGATAGGGTAATTGTTGAGGTAAACAGCTAATTAAATCCAACAAATTACCCCAGAGGACACCAAGGCTCATAAAATTGTATTTTGTATTACCTACATGTAAAAATCCTCTTTACCCGTTGATATCAGTATTTTTCGTCACACGATAAGATATCGATAAGGGTAAATAAAATGTAACTAATGTGCACCTAATAAGGTAGAATACAAAGAACATTCAGTTCCCTGCATATAAATTAAGTAAACATCTAAACTTAAACACATAGAAGCAACAGCGCTGACAACCTCATAGGTTGAACTACAAAATAACAAATCTATACTCTATACTAATATATAAAGCAGAAGAGATTGTATGTTTGTTTGTTTGTTTGTTCGCGCTAATCTCGGGAACTACTAATCCGATTTAAAAAATTCTATTTACGTTAGATAACCCATTAATCCAGGAAGGCTTTAGGCTATATAACATCACGCTACGACCAATAGGAGCGGAGCATAACTAACTCCACGCGAACAAGTCGCTGGCGGCTGCTAGTAGATAATAATAAAATAATATTACTATTGCAGCACGCAATGGACTACTGAAGTCAAATAAAAAATAGAAATGAAAAAATGAAATGAATGAAATAAATGAATGAATGAATAATGAATGATGAATGAAATGAAATGAGTCGAATAATGCATATGTATATAAATATGTATAACTGTTTGAATGGTGTAACTGTACGAATCTACAAATAACTGCCCATAATCCAAGATCTACTATTAACAGTAGGTAATTGAAGTGGAAACAATCACGTTACGATTGCGACGCAACGCGAGTTACGCAAAAGTGCCGTAACACTGGGGACACTCGGGACCAACGACCGATGTTTCCATTATTACACTCGTTATTTCATAAGGGTGAGACCGTTCTCCAACAAGAGTTACGATCAGAAGGTTTCCTCAGACTTTTCAACACCTTCAATCAATTCGTACCGGAAAGTAACTTCTTTATAAGATCATCAACTTTGCTTGGCTAAACTTAACGTAGTAGAAATTAATTTCACAGATTAATTTAATCATAAATATCATAATGTAACCCTTCCTGGCAGTCGGGTAATAAATATGTATATAATAAGCGCTTGCTTATTATCCATCCATACTAATATTATAAATACGAAAGTAACTCTGACTGTCTGTTACGCTTTCCCGCATAAGACCTCTCAACCGATTTTGATGAAATTTGGCACATCTCAATCTTAAGACCCTGAGAAAGGACATAGGCTACCTTTTATAGAAAAATATTCCCGAGAGGAAATCTAAAAAGCGCGATATAACCGAATTTCACGCGGGCGAAGCCGCGGGCGGAAAGCTAGTACCTACATACATATTTATTATAGGTGAGAGTAGGATTCAATTACCCACTGGACAGGCTGAATAGGCTTGAGCCTAGGGCGGCTGATTTATGTGGCGACAAATTTGTGGACCGCTTTTTTTCGCCACACATCTCATAGAAATTAGAAAGATATTATCAGTATGACGGTTTACAGTATTTTTTTTTTTTCTTACAGATAGAACAAGCCTGCAACGAAATTGTTGTATTGTAAAGATAATCTTGGGCATGACAATTATTGTACCTACAGGCAAACGGGGCACCTTATACCTTGACAATTTTTAAATTCCTCACAGCAATTACTTATAACTAAGTATATACCTACTTACATAGATATTGGCGCCGATTCTCTTGTTCACAAACCAATTTTAAGTTAAGTGCATCTTTTGGTTTCTATTTTATTAAGAGAAAGATAGAAGATAACATTGTAGTTTAATCCTGTCAAATTAAGATACTCCATAGACAGTCTAGACGCTATTATAAACATGGCGACCAAAACTACGTCAATTTACGCTAGGAGCGAACTAATTTAACAAGTCATGATAGAAGCAACATAAATATGTAACGAAGAAATGTAACCCATATATTATGATTTTAAAAGAGTGTCCATGGAGTTTCTTGCACGTTCTTCTCCATAGAGATCTACGCTTTGGAACGTGCAATTTAGCTTCACTTTTCTTGAACTGACCGACATGGACTATTCAAAAGTACCAAGTGATGGTTAATTTGAAATAAACGATTTTGATTTGATTTGATTTGAGTCTAAACTAACAATCTGTCCTCTGTCTTTTTCGTAATGTAATGGAAAGAAAAGATGCACTGTATTTAAATTTAATCTACGAACAAGGTAATCCGGGCCATTATCACCTATAATTTCGGCCGTCGCCTAACAACATGATATTATTAATATCGTAATATATATTGCTTCTAGTAGCTGCTGATACATTATCAGATATGGACTTTACAACCGCTTACCTACTGCTCATAGACTGCCAGATATCTATCCGACTACAGATAAAGAAGCTATTTGCATAGAAAACGGTTCAACTTATTAAACAAATCTAACTTCATATATTGCTAAGCAGCTATATATTATGTACAGACGACAGCAGGTCAAGCTACTCCAAACTGTCAGATATTCCCAATAAACCTTGAGCCTTAATGCTTTAGAGATAAAGTTGAAAATCTAATAAGGAAATCTGACAGATTGTAGTAGCTTGATGTGCTGTCGTCTGTACCTACTTCAGATATTGCTAAGCGACTTTAGCTCATGTATACCTTGGGTAATGCCTGAAATACAAAAATATAATCTACCTACACTTGGTGGACTTCTTCTATCGCCTTAACGCTCCTTTTGACAACTTCCTGTTATTTCAATTCCCTTCCACAAAACAAAATACAAGAAATATGTCGTCCAGAAGAGACGAAACTGAAACTACCACAATTTGTTTAGGTTCAACTAAATGGGCCTTTCTAAAGTCCAACAGTGAACGTCTTTTGGGTGAATTGATCATGATGGTCTTTCGATCCCCATATTAATTGGTATTATATCATTTATATCAAATCTCTCCTTCTCTCTAAAGTGCGCTCAGCTGGACTGGTGCTGCTGCAGACCGTGCCCGAGGGCCTGGGCACATGCGCACTGCGAGCCGCCGCACTCAAGGTGCCCGGAGTGCTGGCCATACATGAGCTGCATGTGTGGCAGATGCACCGTGACAACGTTGTCGCCACTGCCCATATTGCGTACGGATCACATGAGGTGAATATTAATTGGTATTATAAACGCAATACTGTTATCATAAATATATTTAAAGTCAGTTAATTATTGTGTAAATATTGTCTAAGGATCTTCGTTTTTGCCCTGACATCATTAGAGTTCAGAAACGTTTGTTCACTCTATTATCAACTGTAACAACTTTTCACTTTATATTAGATGACTTGTGTTACTGATCTAAGGAGTAATTCTCGTAGTTTTGAGAACTTTCACAGTCTAATATCAGTCTTAATCCGATAAAAATACCTAATTTTATAATTTCCTTTATTTTTGACAGTGGTTATTGTTGCCGAGATGTGATTGTGGATACATTTTGAACGTTTATTACACCTGATTGCGGGAATTTACCTAGTGAAATTATAACTTCCAAGCAGAGAAATATTAACTAAATATGCACACGGTCACTTTATAATCCTAAACCTTAGACAAGTTTCTCTTGGTTCTAAAAATGAACTGCATAATCAAGCGTAACCACTATAACCAGTATGGTACATTTTTAAATTCCTATGTCGTATTACAGGATTATTTGAAGAGTTCCGCGCTAGTATGTGATATATTCAAACGTCACGGCATCGGCCTAGTCACCCTGCAGCCGGAGTTTACACTCACCTCTATGTTAGGTAAGTCTGCTGTAGAAAAGCTGGTCTTTCATTACAAGATAACTGTGCCAAAGGTTCAGGTCTTAGCTTAGAAACTAGATATATAGTTGTTTTTATGTAGGTATTCTTAAACTCAGATGATAATAAACTTGTTGCTTATAGGTACAGATGAAGAAAAAAAGGCGTTAATAGACTTTGCAAACCAGGGTTGTTCCTGTCCATGTGCCAAGGAGTGCACCGCTCCGCGATGTTGCGAGCCTCCTCGCCTTCCCACGGTCACTCGCATTTAGATAAGTTATCTACAATCGATAGCAGGTCAAACTACCCGAAACTGTCAAATATTCTCAATTAACCTTGAGCCTTTATGTTTAGCGATAAAGTTGAAAATCCAATAAAAAAATCTGACAGATTGTAGTAGCTTGATGTGCATACAATATAGTATATCGTGTGTTCTCGTACAAAATACTGTAGTCACAACTCTGATTTTAAAGGAATAATAACTGGTAGGACTTCGCCTCCAATTAGATCATATGCCAAAGTGAAGATGCCCCTTCACCGAAACAACTTTGACGTGACATTAATTATCCTATCGGATTTTATCCCTGCACATAATGATTGAACGGTTTACAAGAACTGATATCACTTACCTACCTACGTATTAATCTTGCCGTATTTTAATACTTTGTAAATATATGTATATGAAAATAAGTTTCAATTTGAATAAGTATAGGTATATTCATTCAGTTAAGTCGAGTGAAACAAACCAATTTAGAATTGGTTTCGGAGTTAAAAGAGGCGTATTAAATTCTCTATATTATCAACTACTTAGTTATAGAATTTAATTCAGCCTTCAGTTATACCATAAACAATTTGCAATCCGTAATGATCCTATTTCCTCAAATATATTGAAAAAGAAAAATATTTAATAACAGCATGAGGTGAAACAGGATATGTGGGTAGATGAGTATAATAATATTTTAAGAATAAAACCAAAGAAGTTTGTTCGTGTGTCGCGGTAAGCGGTGAAATTTCTAATCGTGGTAAATAACAGAGTCAACCTACATCAGTGAAAGTGTAATGAATAAAAACATAGTTCGCGAGTCACATTGTCAGTCGGCTGCGACACTAACACCGATATCGTCAAACACTCTAATGACGAGAGCTTATTGTCGAAGCATAAAAAGGTATTGTTATAGAGCTATTACGGTGACGAAAGTAACCTTTTTGTTCGCGGTGAAATTGTACATGCAACCGATTCTTATAATAACGAGAAAACTTGTCAGGCAGCATTCAGTGTATAGGTGTGACTAAAATTTAATAATATAGTATGCATAGGCACCCACTTCTTGTTTTTAGTGGTTTTTAAAAAGATTGGAAAATTGTCTTATCGTGTTTTTAACAATGAGTAAGGAATTAATCGTTTACAAGAGATATTTTCAAAGTTTTATTGTTTTTTGCCAATCTTTCTCCATAAAAAACCAATTGGAACCGCACGCTGGTTCAGACTTATGTACGGACGACAGCAAGTCAAGCTACCCCAAATTGCCAAATATTCGCAATCAACCTTGAGCCTTCATGCTTTAGACATAAAGTTGAAAATCTAATAAATAAATCTGACAGATTGTAGTAGCGTGAGGTGCTGTCGTCTGTACCTACGCCGTGAATTCTATGCGCACTGCATTTTAGTACCCACCTAACAATAAAAGTAATTTGTATAAGTAGATTAATTCAATAAATCAGTTTTCAACGAACACTTGCGGTGATCAACCCCATAGAATCGCCCCGGCGTTTACCAGATCCCATATACAACGTGTAACATAAAGGGTATATACATACCAAGGTCATGGCATCTTTAGATGATATCAAACGATATGGGAATGGTTTCAACTCAAAAGAAAATACTCAAGAAATTGATACTAAATTTTCGGTTTTGTGTGTTTCTTAAAATCAAATTATAACGAACGTGGCACTACACTACATACGTTAATTACTACTCGTTACACGTCACATTACTTGGCAAAAGCCGATAAATTTTTTCAATAATTCTGTGCGCTAGTATGGTAGTAGCCTATCACAGGCGGTGTTTTTCCTCATAACTTCCTAAAATAAAGAAATAGGATTAAAAAACCCTTCCAATATCGATTGATATTATGTAAAGATGCCATGCCCTTCTTATGTATATACCCTTTTTGTTACACGTTGTATACCTATATGTTGGTTCTTCGAGCTTAGCAGAAAGATCTCGTCGCGGAACTTTGAGCAAGCCCTCACATGGCTCAGTGGCAATCTCTGGCGAATGTAGTTCTAACTAAATATAATTATGCGGCTCCATAAACCTACCTTTTGGCGTTTCATAGGTGTGTATGTAGATTTGAAATATTTGGATTTTATAAATTGGCAACAAATTTTTATCGTAAAGTTCCAGGTAGCGTACAAAGCGACTGTGATGTTCCTTTACAGTATTAGATAAGTATATTAAGGAAAGCTAGTTAAGTCAATTATATTAATAATTTAGTTGATTGCATTGTTATTGTACAGTAATGATGTTGACAAATAATTCTAGTTTGTAAGTGTTTTGTGTACAAAGTTTTGTTGACTGTTGGTTTGAAGATAAATAAAGATTAATTACTTAACTTTCGTTGTTATTTACTTTAACTTATCTAAACATGTTACAAATTATCTAAGGCTGGCGGAGAACTGCTCAGGATCGAGCTTGTTGGCGTGCCATGAAAGAGGCCTATGTCCAGCAGTGGACGAGTAGGTAAAGACTGATGATGATGATGATTCATTTGTATCTATTCAATTTACGAGAAATGAAAACCTGTCACTCATCGCCCTAGTCTATTCGCAACTATATTGGGGTCCACTTCAAGTCTGTTTACATGAAACGACAGGTTTTGAACTGGTCGTCGGACTTTTAGACATCTGATAACCCGTAATGGTAATCGATTGAGATCGTCGCTTAACGTGGTTCCCGAGGTACAGAGACGTCTTATGTAGCTTTATCTGCTTAATCGACCTGTGCTGTTGTTATTATTTGACACCGTTTGGTACCGGGCATAGAATAGTACCAACCATTTCCTACCGTGGGTGACGTAAGAGGCAACTAAGGGAACTCTCACCAGGGAAGCGGGCAGCAGCGCTTTTCCTGTGGAATATCAAATTACTGCGACCCCTAATCCGCTTGCTAAGCGTGGGTATTACGGCACACCCCACCCCAATGGAATGAAAGACTTTGGGAGGCCGTTGTCCAGCAGTGGACCTTTAAAGGCTGAAGAAGAACACTCGTAATAATAAGCCGCTTTCTTCAATCAAAACAATGTAACAAAACAACATTTTCCAACAACAAGACCTTTATTATACTGAGTACATACCTATTTATAATATTATTGTTCTGACATTGGACTAACTAATATTAAAACATTTTATTTCTGTTTTAGAGGACATTAAACATGGGGTTTCTAAGTATTAAGTTAGACATTAAACATGACAGTTGAATTGTTTTCTACTGATGAACGGCTTAAACATATCTAATCGTCGTCGTAATTTAACTCGGTATTTTCAGCCGAATTGTTTGCCAGCAGTTTTCGGCAGTGGGCCGGCCGACACACTCGACTTTTCATGAGCCGACGACATCCTCTTCCAGGACGCTGTGGGAACAGAAAAATATTATTAGGGAAGCTCCTTCTTAATCGCAATGTCACAGAAGCATAACTCCTAAGTAAAGCATTGAATTGCAAGCTTTATGTCGTAGAGCATATGGTAGCATTTCTAGTGTATGATGATGTAGTCTTCGGCAATACGTGGCGCATTATATCGGCACGTCTACTGATATCATTTCATTTTGGATAAGTAACTGTATGTAACACGAAATAAAAGTTCACTTTGCAATGCTTCACTTAGCCCGCTTACACCACAAATAGTAATTTTTTAAAGAAAAAAAACATCGTTCTGTTTCTGCCAATCGTTTGAAGTAGACAGAGACAGTACGACGACTTTTTGACTACGTTCAACGGTGGAATAAACTATCGATATATACTAATGGACATGCCGTAGAGATGAGAATTGTGGCACTCCGAAAGAAAGAGAGGGAACGAAGTTTTGGTCTTTATCCGATTCGATCTTTATCTCTCTCAAAATCATCAATCATCTATGAGGAAAGAGATAGTGTTAGACCGAAAGGATAGGCCATCTCTCTCACTCTTTTCAAACCAAAAAAATTACTGCAGATTATAGGTACGCGTACGGCATGTCCATTAGTATAATTATGTCGATGGATTATACTTATACTATGTACTACTATACGACTATATAGGTATTTATAGTGTTTCATGAAGCAAACGGTAAATTGATTCGATGCTAGGTTAGGTTAGTGTGCGACAACCATTATAGTCTCCTGTAGGCCTAGTATGAGTTTTCATTATGAAACTTTATCGTCGATATCGAGCGCGTTTGGCGCTCTGATTGGTTGAGAGTTCTTACAACCTTGAAGCGGGCCAATCGTTGAGTCAAACGCGCTCGATATCGAAGATCGAGTCTTGTAATGAAAACTCATACTGGGCCTACTGTGCTCCTACTAGCTGCAAGTACCTACTTAATAGTGCAAGTCGACATGGAAGCAAACATGCGTCATTGGAAATTCAAACAGCGAAAGTTTACTTCCTAACTTCAGATTCTCAAATGAAAGTACGGCAAGCAACCAGAGATCTAGAAAACGTCATCCTACAACGATTTTGTAATGAGAAAATGTAATCGATCAGCCTGATTGCAATTACAAGCCTCGTCACATAAATAGGTATAGCATAGTATATGTTATATGGCGAACCTAATGAGAGGTGTAATCAAAACGAAACATTGCATGCTTATCGCAATTCTTAAATAGCGATAACTTGAAAATAAAATAATTTAACCGTCCATGAAACCCATTGGTTGTAAAAATATTGCGACGAGATTTCACTTAAAAATTCTCAACATATGGAAAAACGCGATGTATGCAAAATGGTTTTCTCAACAGAAAGTGACCTTTTTTTATTAAATTATAAACTAGCGCTTGACCGCAATCCCGCCTGATGGTAAGCAGTGACGCAATCGTTGATGATAAAGCGCACTAGTTTATTAAAAGCCTATTCACTCTAGCCTTGAAGACACTCAAATTGTAGTCCTACGGAAACACCGCCGCCGGCAAGTTGTTCCAGTCCCTTGATGTACGCGGTATAAAGGAGGAGGCGAAACGCTTCGTCCGGATCGTAGTAGTGTTAACTACGTAAGGGTGGAACTCGCCGTACGACGCGTCGTCCGCTGGTGGAACGGAGATGGGGGAATTAAATCATGCAATTCCCTCGCACACTCCCCAAAATGCATCCTATAGAACACCGAAAGGCTGGCTACTCTACGCCTGTGCTCCACAATAAAAACCTACAATATAAATCACGTATTCTCGCAAACGATCATTTTGGTGAGAACCCGAGGACAGGATGGGTCAGCGCAGATACTGACCTGCTTGGTTGGTAGAGTCAAATTGGCATTGCAGCAAGCCACCATCTAAACTTGCCAACTAACCAACCATAATATCTTCGTAAAGCTTTTTTTTTTTTCATTTCATTCTGGGTATGCTTTTTTTTTTCAGACAGATTGGGCTAGCCCCAAAGTAAGCTCGAGACTTGTGTTATGGGATACTAACTCAACGATACTATATTTATAATAGATACATATATCCATAGATAAACATCCAAGACCCAGGCCAATCAGGAAAAGATCGTTTTCCATCATGACCTGGCCGGGGATCGAACCCGGGTGCCTCCACGTCGCAGGCAGGCGTGTTGATCGCTGCGCCACGGAGGACGACATCCCCGAGTTCCCTCGTCATAATAATCACGTCGCTATAAGTCATCATCATCATCTTCTCTGCGTTAATCCCAGTCGCATCCGTAGCTTTTCAGCTTTGGAGTCTGGGGTCCGCTTTACCAGTCTAACTGCTGATTTTGGCTAAACTTCGATATTTTCCGTGAAGCGACTGCCGTCTGACCTCCACAACCCGAAGGCGATATCTAAGCATTGCAGTTAGACCAATTGTTAGACTTTTGAGGGCTCTAACAACCCGTAACAACTGCCACTAGATGTTCGTGTGGCAACCGGGACCAACGGCTTAACGTGCTTTCCGAGGCACGACCAGACCAGTGCAAATATTCATATTGTGGAGGCTGTTGTGGCGGACAACGACATAATAAACTACGAAAACACAAGAATATCAAGTGCGATCGCGCCAGTCGCGTGCTTCAAAGAATGAACCATGAACATCAATAAGAAAGGCTACACTTACCACAACCAGTCTATAATTAAGTTTGATAGCGAAGTCGCAATCCCCGATGCATTCGCTCCACCCCAACCAGGGCCCCGTCTCGCAGCTTACCGCCTCTACTGCTTATCAATAACATATATTTGCTAAACAACTACAAACATCAAGTAAGTATAGTCGTAGTACAGACCACAAAAGAGTTAATTATGCAGGAAGCTGAGAATGTAACACAAAGCAGCAGGCGCAAACGTACGGACAACAGCAGGTCCCGAAACTGTCAAATATTCCCAATCAACCTTAATGCTTTAAAGATAAAAGTGAAAATCTAATAAAGAAATCTGACAGATTGTTATAGTAGTTTGATGGGCTGTCGTACTTAGCACGAAACTGTTACAAAAATCATGTCATACATGATTTTTTTTTACATGACAAAAAAGAGCCTGGAAAAGCAATAAATAATGCTTATGCAGTGACTGAATTTAACTTAACTGTCAGTTTAAACATGAAAACTTTGCATTGTTTTTTTAGAAAATGAAAAAAAAATCGTTTCACACACAAAAATAGAGCGTCATCGCTGTCACACGTTTGTAATGTTGCAAGTCCGGGTACTTGTAATGGACTGCACACTAAACTTTTTTTGTCATCTGTACCTACATAAAACATAATATATTTCTTTACATTCATTCACAGCAACGTGCAGTATAAAGGCGAATACAGACTAGAGCATTTTACTTGTAACAAAACATTGAGCCGATCTAATGTGTCCCGTATCACAAACTGAAAAAAGAACACGACTCTCGAAGCTTTGTTACAACTTGATTTTCCAAAAAAGCGAGCGATGTTTTGCTACATTTTATTTGTACAAAAGATAGTAACGCAGGCAAAAACATGCGACAACGAGTGAATTGCGCGGAGATATAGAAAGCAATATTACCGGTAAATGCTAACTAGCCTCACTTCGCGCCTTACTTCGAAAAATGCTGTTGAGTGTTCGCTGAAGCGTTACAATAACGCTAGTTTTGTCATTCATAAGAACGTTACATTACAAGTAATCTATACTAATATATAAAATTCTTTTTGCGTTGAATAGCCCATTAATCCAGGAAGGCTTTAGGCTATATAACATCACGCTGCGACCAATAGGAGCGGAGCATATGGAAAAAATATCGAAACCCACACGGGTGAAACCGCGGCACGCAGCTAGTGTTGTATAAAATGCTCTAGTCTATAATCACCTTAACGTATTAAATATTATTAAAGACAAATTGAAATGGTTTATAGCAAATCGGACTTGTTATTAGAAAGCACGCAATTGCAATTGATAGGTTCTTGAAATAATTACGAAAATTTAGGTTTTAAATAAAAAGTAATTCTTCTTCTTTGTACATAGATATAATAAGTGCTACATAGAAATTTTATACCTTACCTGAATGACACTGAAAGGGGCTCGTTGTGTCACGGAAATTGTATTGACAAGACCAGCCGGTTAATTGCGTAACAGACTATCAGTAGCAATGGATTTCATTTTGACAGTTTAACGACATTCATTGAGTTATTTATGTGGCTGAGGAAACACTTTTTTCAAATATACGGAGCAATGGATTAGCAAAAGGCTTGAAAATGATTCGAATTGATAGTGATAATGTGTTAAGCAATTGGGGTGCTGATGGCGACGTTAGTTCCGATTTTGGCCACGGGGTAAAATAGCCGCCTTGTCTAAGACAGCCTTAGCTTTATGGCTAAGACTCAATGTGAAACGAAGGTTCATAGTCACACTCAGGACTTTCTAGTAGTGAGATTTATTTGTATCTTTTTTAAGTATTCCTCTTACCCCCTTAAATTATTATACAACGTTATTTTTTGTTTATGTGAATGAATATAGTTTGTTCAGAATAAATAACTGAATCAATTCCAATCATTTTTATACCATGTTATATTTTTTTCCAAATACATTTAGAAATTGTTGCAATGTGGTTACCGAGCGCGCCACGCAGCTTACGACTGCGCACTCCCACGCAACAGCTGATGCCAGAGGTCAACGCTCTGCGCGCCCGCCCGAGCAGAGCGCGGACCATATTTTTGTTGGGACAGCCAAGTAGAATAACAAGCTCATACCTTTGTGGTTTTTCATGATATCTATTTGAAATTTTGTACATAGATTCTTTACTTAAAAATACTGGACACGTGTTTCGGGTTTCGCAGAAACAAAAACTAATGTTGTAATTAGATTTCGTCGGCGCAAAGCACATTTATAAGTTAGATAAAACGAAGATTTTCTACCTACGCAGTGCAATGAGGACAGTAATACACCAAAGGTATAAATTAACAATTACTTGCCATATAACGGAGGGCCGTCGTTTTGAATCACTTCATTATCTTCATGAGGCGGTGTTGGCTTCAACTTTTTCATAGCAGTGGCCGTTGCTTCGTTAGCAACAGTGGTGACTGAGCACAAAATAAATAAATGAGTGAACGCCTTTAAAAAAATAGTCAGAACAAATCAAAAGTACGATCTCCGCAAATTGGGTGGGCAATTAACAACCCTATGCCTAAGTTACTTAACTTAACTTAATCAGCCTGTATTGTTTCCACTGTTGGGACACAGGCCTCCTCTCGGCGAGAGGGAGTGGGCCGTAATCTACCACGCTGGCCCAGTGCGGGTTGGTAGATGTCACATGTCTTTGAAGTTTTGGCTCTAGGACATGCCAATTTCTCATGATGTTTTCCTTCGCCGTTTTGAGAGCAGTGGTGATTTGCACAAAGTAAAGCACCTGGTGGGGTTCGAACCAACGACCTACCGCTTGTAAGTCGCTGCCGATAACACTAGATCACCGCTGCTCTCAATTCTATGCCTACTAATAGCAAAAGCTGCATATCGTAATAATATAAAATAAAGGCTAGGAGAAAACAAAAGCTCCCAGTGTCCGCCTTTAGCTTTTAAAGAGGTTCAAGGATCTTTAGTGTTTTGCTATGGAGCTCTCCTTTGCTGCGCTTCTGGTGTTTGATCATGATGCTGACAAACCAAAGTTGTTTCCAACGATGGTGTTCACCGCAGTGCGTGAAATCACACGGGCAATTCCCTTTCTTTGAATATTCCGTTTGTCAGTCTGTTACAAATACATTAATACATTTGCCAACATTTTTGGACAAGTTTGTAACATCAGTTTTCGCTGTGATGAGATGTAACTTGACTTTGAACGCAAATTCAAATTCATTTATTAATCTTGTGAACACAGGGTACAGTTATGCAGATGTTATGTACAAAGAATTTTTGTCCATGCTATGTCCCGCCAAAAGGCATACAAAATATCATAAGAAGCGAATGTAGATGTCACAGTTTCATGCAAAATAAATATGTCAACAAATTAAGCTGGCACATTAACTCAATAGGCAGCATCACACGATACAGCCTCAGAAACAATTAAATAAAATGTCAGCAAATTACAATTTTTTAAATATTAAACAAAAAATAAAATATAGTCAACAGAGTCAAGAGTCGCCAAATTTAGATAAGGAACGAGACAAAAAAAATTTTTCGCATCCAGATCTATATGATTATCTATAGTGGTGAGGGTTTTGAGCAACTTCGGGCACATACATACAGACAGACATACAAACATACGCACTTTATAGGGATGGATATCATACAAATTTTTATGTTAATTATCAAAGTTTGTCATTAAGATATTCATTGACAGAGTAATATGTCTTCTCAATAAGTACCTAGTTCAAAAAGCTGACGCTTAAAAATATTCACATTTTTAGCTGATACAATTTCATTTGGTAATTTATTGTATATCTTTGGAGCCATTGCATATATGCTTTTATGTAGAAATTTAGTATTTGTGAAAAGCAAATGTAACTTATTCGAGCGACGTTGGCTTTCGACAGGTCTATAGAGATCCTTATTATTTTTAATAAAAATACAGGCCTCATAGATGTAGAGGGAAGGTACAGTCAATATTTTTAAGTTTTTTAAATGTGGCTTGCATGAATCGGTCCGTTTTATTTTGCATATAGCTCGAATGCATTTTTTTGTGCAATCAGTACTTGCTCAATTTTAGTACCATTGCCCCAAAATATCAAACCATATCGCAGGATGGAGGCAACGTAACCGTGATAAGCTGCTAAGAGTGCGGTCATGTTTGACACTTTACCCAGCATCCGAAGAGCATAGGAGAACTTGCCAAGTTTCCCACACACATTGTCAATTTGCGTCCTCCAAGACATATCGTTGTCAATGTATAGGCCAAGAAATTTTGTTACATTCGATTGTAGTATTGGAGCTCCTTTGTAAGTGATTTTAATTTGTGATTGTCCTTTTTGTCCAATTTTGAAGCTCATAATTTTAGTTTTTGTCACGCTTTCATTGTTTTTATGGTGTTGCCTTCTGGAGACAAGAAAATCGTTTTTTTTTTTTATAAAGTTGTAAACTAGAGCTTGACCGCAATCTGCCCTCTAATCGGCGAACACATTTTTGTCAAATGGTTGCGACTAGTTGGGATTGTTTGGACCGAACGAACCAATGGGCGCTCCGAACGATCCCTGGGTGGCCTGATGGGTAGCAGTGATGCAATCGTTGATGGTAAAGCGCGCTAGTTTATTAAGAGCTTATTCACTATAATTTAAGTGTCTTCAAGGCTAGACTTTGAAGACACTTAAATTGTAATCGGACGGAAACACCACCGCTGGAAAATTGTTCCAGTTCCACAATGTAATCAGTATAAAAGACGAGGCGAAAGGCTTCGTCCGAATCGAAGTAATATCAACAAGAAGAGTATGACGAGTCGTCCGATGATGGAACGGAGATGGGTGAATTAAGTCATGCAATTCCCTCGCATACTTCAAAATGCATCCTATAGAACACCGATAGGCTGGTTTCTCTTTGCCTGTAGTTCAGGCTTTGGAGACCGTTTTGAACTAAATCTGAGTCGCCAATTAGCCTCTTCGCACGCCTCTCCACCAAATCCAAATTTGCTAGGTGGTATTTCGCAGCACCAGCCCAAATGTGGCTGCAGTTCTCCACACACGAACTGACCTGTGCTTTGTACAACATTAGAACGTTTACTATAACACCCTCGCGGAGCGTGACATCAGATGAGAAGTATGCTGTCTTCTCCAGAATCCCGTAGTACACCTAGTAAGGCAGCAAAATCAAGGGATAACATACCATTTTCCTCGAAGGTATTAACCCTGGTCACGCAAGCTCGCAGACAGTGGTCGCGGGTGCGGAAGTTATTCCCGTTGCCACCGCATCCACTGAAGCCGAAAGGTTCGCACGTGCTCTTGGCCCACTCGTAGAACCAACGCTCCTCGTACCCACGGCAGTGGCCCACTGACATCGGCTGCTTGCACACCTCTGTTGAAATAAAGTAACACCTCATTGGTACAACGCCACATAGATATTTTGGTGTGTGGACAAAATCGGAACTAATGCCGTAATTTTGTACTCTCAATACACAATGCAATTTGAGAAATTTTCCAGCAACCATGTTCACGTCATTCAGGATGCAAACGTCATTGTAACCCTCACAATAAACAAGCAAGCTAACACTTCTGTTTTTACACTTCATTAAAAATATCACAAAGTTATTCATTACGCTGCTTTACAGTCTCTGTTTTTAAAGTCAATAATTCGTATAAGGTTAATGTCAAACCTGCTCAACATTATTGTACGAGCCAATAATGCTCATACAGCAAAATACTATTGTATATAGAATGAACTTCAACACAATGTGAAACAGACGTAAATATACCTCCGTCACGCGGTCAGGTGTAAATAAACAAGTCCGGCTCAATACTGGTGGTTTTAGTGTTACTCATTAGCTGCAACAACTCTGGGGTATCGTCAACGGCGAAAAACCCCAACATCTTTTGGTCCTTCGAGCCGGATAAACCGGTAGCAAAAGTACAGTGTTAACCTAGTTTTAATGATCTATATCACTTGACCGGCATCCTAAATGCCTAACACACTATTACTCTCAATTTGATTTGAAGTATATTGCTAATCCATTGCTCATTATGTTCGAAAAATGTGTCTGCTTAACAATGTAAATAGCGCAAAGGATGTTGTTTCTGTTGAAATTAAACCCATTGCTACTGATAGTGTCTTACGCAATTACCCTGCTAATATTACTAATTTTAATACACAATAAAGAAGACAAAGCAGACATCGCGAACTACCGACCCATATGCTTCATATCACATTTAGACAAACTACCTATTAAAGTAATAGAGAACCATATGGCTCTGACATTTGACCTTCACCAACCAAGCACAAGACAGGGAGGTTTGGAAGAAAAAAGGGCAGCAGTGGGACATCAATAAGGCTACAGAAAAAATAGCTTAGAACCTCTTTAAAATTTGAATTCTTTAAATTTTAATTTCGTTTCGTAGATATTATGACCAAAAGGCGGTCCTATCGCTAAAATCATAAAAAAAAATCAAAACATACCAAGCGGAGTGGTATTATTGAGACAGCTGATGTCATCTCCGTCACAGAGCGCCTCTTGCTGCGTAAGAGTGAACTGGCAGCGGTCGATGTACTCTTGAACCTCTCTCTCGACTGCTGGGTCCTCGTCGGTCGAGTTATCTTGATGAAACGGCTATAAAGGACGCTTAATTAGGTACAATGTCACACAAAGCGCTGTTCTCGGAATACTTGTCGATAGAGAACTAGTAAGTGCATAAAGTACAGATAAACTAGACGTTTTGTGCTTCGGTAATCTTTGTGTTTTTGAATTACATAGTTGGAACGTCATGTCATAGAGTAACCTCCACAAAAGAAAACTTCTAATATTTTACTGCCGCGCTTTGTCGTCATGTTGGTAGATGTCATTTCGCGTCGAATTTGCGTTGTATGAAGTTGTCTCTCGGTCGGGTTACATTCTCCAGTCACGGATTGTCACCCAAAAGTTCTGAAAACATTTTTAAAATTGCATAGAGTTGTCAATTGCTCTCGGGGTTTTGGAGTCAACACAACTCCAAAACCCCGAGAGCTTTCAGATCGAACTACAAAACCGCTTCGAATGCCTCGGTGAATGCGTAGATGTGGACGACTACAACAACAGGTTTGTGGAAACTCTCCAAACGGAAGGGTCTAAGTTCTACAAAACCCTCCGTTCAAAAAGACAGAAGAAGATCTCCGGTCCCACCCGCCGGCTAATGGAAGAAAGACGGGAGGTGATCTTAAAATCCCCTGATGACGCTTCGCGCATCAGATGCCTTAACAAACAGATCTCAAAGTCTCTGACTCGCGATATACGCCAATTTAATACAAATTGTATTAAAGAGGCTATCGAGCGGAACAAAGGCTCCAAAGTGTTCGCACGAGAATTGTCTGTTGGACAGAGTCTACTTGCGAAGCTGAAGACTGGGGATGGTAGGATCGTCACTTCCAAGCCCGAGCTTTTGGGTGAGATGGAGAAATTCTACGGAGAGTTATACACATCAACACACGCACCTGTTGTAAACCTGGCTAATGATCCTAGAGCCAGACTAACCCGACACTACACCGACGATATCCCGGACGTCAGCCTGTACGAGATTGGTATGGCCCTGAAACAGCTCAAGAACGATAAGGCGGCTGGAGATGATGCAATTACGGCTGAGCTTCTGAAAGCGGGTGGCAAACCGGTTCTTAAAGCGCTTCAGAAGCTATTTAATTCCGTCATTCTTAAAGGCGAAACGCCTAAGGCGTGGCACAGGAGCGTGGTGGTTTTGTTTTTCAAAAAAGGTGACAATACCCTCCTGAAAAACTACAGACCGATATCCCTCCTGAGCCATGTCTACAAGCTGTTTTCTAGGGTCATCACGAATCGTCTCGCTCGCAGATTTGATGACTTCCAGCCTCCCGAACAAGCAGGCTTCCGAAAAGGCTTTAGCGCCATAGACCACATTCATACGCTGCGGCAAGTTATACAGAAGTCCGAGGAGTATAACAAACCACTATGCTTGGCGTTTGTGGACTATGAGAAGGCCTTCGATTCGATTGAGACTTGGGCGGTGCTACAGTCTCTCCAGCGGTGCCAAATTGACCATCGATACATTGAGGTGATAAAGTGTTTGTACAAAAACGCCACCATGTCAGTCCGTCTCCAGGATCAGGACTCGAAACCGATCCAACTGCAGCGTGGAGTGAGACAAGGAGATGTCATATCTCCTAAATTGTTCACTGCTGCGTTGGAAGATGTCTTCAAGCTCCTGGACTGGAAAGGACTTGGCATCAACATCAACGGCGAGTACATCACTAATCTCCGTTTCGCAGATGATATCGTGGTCATGGCTGAGACCCTGGAAGACTTGGGCAAAATGCTCAATGACCTCAGCAGAGCTTCCCAATAAGTGGGTCTAAAAATGAACATGGATAAGACGAAGATCATGTCGAACTCTCATGTCGCACCCACTCCAATTGTAGTTGGTTGCTCTGCACTCGAAGTTGTTGACGAGTATATATACCTGGGACAGAAAGTCCAACTAGGTAGGTCCAACTTCGAGAAAGAGGTGTCTCGGCGAATCCAGCTCGGTTGGGCAGCGTTCGGGAAGCTACGCTACATCTTCTCGTCGTCCAAGATACCACAGTGTCTCAAGACTAAAGTCTTTGACCAGTGTGTGTTGCCAGTGATGACTTACGGAACTGAAACGTGATCGCTCACAATGGGCCTCATACGAAGGCTCAGAGTCACAAAAAGGGCAATGGAAAGAGCTATGTCTGCGTGATCGAATCAGAAATGAGGAGATCCGCAGAAGAACCAAAGTCACCGACATAGCTCTGCGAGTCGCTAAACTTAAGTGGCAGTGGGCAGGGCACATTGCTCGTGGAACCGATGGCCGATGGGGCAGCAAGGTTCTAGAGTGGCGGCCACGTACTGGAAGACGCAGCATAGGGAGACCCCCAACAAGGTGGACCGATGACCTGGTGAAGGTCGCGGGAAGCCGATGGATGCGGGCAACACAAGACCGGTCATCGTGGAAAGCCTTGGGGGAGGCCTTTGTCCAGCAGTGGACATCTATAGGCTGAGGAAGAAGAATAAGAAGATAGAGTTGTTAATTTCTGTTTTTTTAAACATGATAATCCATACTTCCATACTAATATATTTCTTTTCAAAATCATCAATAGTCACATTGATTCACCCTCGCTATTAGAAAAAATATGTCTAAGAGTACCCCGATGTAATTCTCGCTTACGAACATTGTTTTCCGTGCCCTCTTATAGAACCATATACACTAGTAACAATTTTTTTAAGCGTAGTGTTAGCACTTATAATGAGGAATTTAATGACTTGGACATTTTTAACACTAGTTTATGTGTCTACAAATCTAAAATTAAGAACAAATATCAAATATTGTAAACTTTAGCAGTAAAATACCCATATCGGATACATTTTGAACCCTCTTTTGTGCATTGCCATGTTGTTGTAAAGGTCTTCTGTTGTTTCTTTTTCTTTTGTTACTATTAATATTTTTCTTTTCTTGCAACTACAGAATAGGCTACTTAAAATTGGTGCCTGCATCCTGTTATAATATTAATGTTATGGAACTCTAAGTCCATATGTATCTAATTGAATTGTAATCATTGATTTGTAAGAGACTGTTTGTTTCCTAAATAAAATAAAATAAAATAAATAAATAATATTATAAATGCGAAAGTAACTCTGTCGGTCTGTCTGTCTGTCTGTCTGTTAAGCTTTCTCGCTTAAACCTCTTAACCGATTTTGATGAAATTTGGCACATACCATCTTTAGACCCTGAGAAAGAACATAGGCTACCTTTTATCCCGGAAAAAATTGATATTCCCGAGGGAAATCTAAAAAGCGCGATATAACCGAACTCCACGCGGGCGAAGCCGCGGGCGGAAAGCTAGTACATAATATGCAAGTACTTTCTGGGTTCTTGTCATGGCGCGATCATTTCCGAAAATTGACGATGATTATCAAAGCACATACTTTATGTATGTTTTTCGAATGTAGACTAGAGGCATATATCTAGCACTCCAATGAGAGTGCCAAAATCCTCTTTAAAACCCTCTGTTACGCAATTGCGTAACAATAACAATCAGCGGGTTTTAAAAAAAAAACTTGGTTCTTTGGTTTAGAGGTTAATTGATTAAATACAGTTTTCTATGCAAATAGACGGCACAGTTTCAAAAGAATTTGAGATCTGAAGAAGGCACCTGTTCATAGGAACAGGTCTTCAGATCTCAAATTCTTTTATAATTGATGAAGGCTATAGGCTCTTAATAAACTAGTGCGCTTTACCATCAACGATTGCGTCACTGCTTACCATCAGGCAGGATTGCGGTCAAGCGCTGGTTTATAATAGGTAAAAAAAAAAAAATTCTGTCTCAATTTTTTTTATTCTTTTTGGTATAGACCTAGCTATCCATCATCATCATCATTACAGCCGAAAGATGTCTACTGCTGGGCACATCCCTCCCCAAGGATCTCCACCACGACCGGCGACTGCGACCCCCGCATCCAGCGGATTCCCCCCACCGACCTTCAGCAGATGGTCAGTCCACCTTGTCGGGGGCCTACCCACGCTGCGACTTCCGGTGCGTGGTCGCCACTCGAGAACCCGTCGGCCCCATCGGGCAAAGCCCGGCCCACTGCTACTTAAGTGTTGCAATTCTTCGGGCTATGTCGTCGATTCATCATTCATTTCTGGTTTGATCACGCAGTAAAACCCCAAGCATAGCCCTCTCCATTGCCCTTTGAGTGACCTTGAGTTTTCTTATAAGGTCCATTGCTAGCGACCAACTGTAGTTTCATATGTCATCACTAGCACTGTGTGCACTGGTTGAAGACTTTGTCTTGAGCGGTATTTCGGACGAGAAGATTCTACGTAGCGTCCCGATAACAGCCCAGCAGAGTTGGATACCTAACTGGATAGTTTGTCCCAGGTATACGTAACTGTCAACAACTTCGAGAATAGAGTCTCCAATCTTTAGAGTCGGTACAACATGGGCTTTAGACATGACTTTCGTCTTGTCCATTTTCATTTTAATATATACCCATACCTAGCGGCTAGCACTTACCAGCGCCTGTAGTTCCATGAACCGCTTGCTCCATATGTCGAACAGGCGGCGTGTCATGGCCTGCTGCACGGTGGAGTTGTGTGTGACGTACAGGCGCGTGCGCAGACGCCGGCCGCGCCCGCACTTGGCGGAGCAAGGCGACCAGCTACCCCATGACGTCACGTGGCAGTCGCCGCGCGGTATGTCCTGTATATAAAAAAGTTTATTCAAATCTTTCAGTCTAAATCAGCCATCTGCCAAAATAAATCCCGTCAAAATCGGTTCAACCGTTGCGGAGATTAGTCGGAACAGAAGCACAAAACAATTGAAACTTGCTTTTTATAGGTACCGTATATGTTGTCATATACAATATGTAAAGAAACCCCTGTCCGATCCGTGAAGGTATTGTTAGGTATCGATAACTGATTATAATAATGCCTACAAAGCCGGTCTAAACTTAAAAAAAATCCCCCTAAAAAAATAAATATTATTTCGAAAAAGCGAGGTAACTTAATGCATGTGCGGTAGACAACACGTTAGGCGTACATCCGCGGGTGACGGGGGGCAGGGCACGCGGCACGTGGTCGCATCGCTATTCGCTCCGTCACAAATGGTGTTGTCACTTTTTAAAAATTACCATATTTTGGGGAAGTTGGAATTAATTCGAGACAAAAAAAGATTATTTCAAAATTCATTAGTATTGTTACTATGATGATTATGTAAAATTTAATATTGTATTTGGCCATGTGTTTACCTAACCTTTATTATCCTTACGGGTCGGACAGGGTTTTCTTTACATATTGTATATTTAGTAAAAAACTGTATACATTACAAATGAATACTTCAACTGTATTTATATATACACACAATGCATTTGTATATTAAGTATATCCACACACCCGGTCACCTAAATCGAGCCACCTACACCAGCATATTATGGATTTAGTATCGTTCGTAATTTAAAAAAAAATTATGAATGATCAAAAAGTTTTCATGCAGTTTTGTAGTTGACATATTGGCAGTTGGTTCTAAATTTAAATTTATAATCTCGAAAACAAATGAAAAGCTGTAGTTCAAAAAGTTTTTATGCAGTTTTGTAGTTGGTATATTGGCAGTTGGTTCTAAATTTAAATTTATAATCTCGAAAAACAAATGAAAAGCTGTAGTTGTTATTTTTTTTAGGAAACCTGAACAAAACAGAAACTATAAATTAGACCTTCGATTTATTGATTTTCCGTATCTACGAATTGTTCCTCATTTGTTTTTAAAATCATGGATGCATCATCATGGACGCCTGGAGTAGCGGCTCAAGCTGTGATTCCTCTTCACTCCAGTTTAGGCCAGAGAAACGTGAGTACCTACTCACCTTCACCTATGCCGATCCGCTGTTAAAAGAGTATATGTACTACAGGTTCCAAGAGATTGGAGGATATGTCGGGACCTCAATGTCACGGAATAATTATGTCAAAGACATTTAAATAATAATAATAAATTGGCATACCACAAAGAACCAGTCGAATGCACTTATGTTTGATTTTGGAGGAGGTCTGAAACAAATATAAAGCAACATCTAAGCATTATTTAGAATTAATTCTCAAACGAAAGCATAATTTATTTTATCAATGCAGGACATAATAGCTAAACAGCTCAACTACTTCTAGCATGATCATCTTCTTAGCTGTGATAAAGAGTATATAAGGGTAAGATTTATAGACCGCATTTTGACTTTAGTCAAATAAGTACCTAAGCATATTAAACAAATATGGACATTATTAGATAGCATTAACAAAGTCATGTTGTATAAAAAGTTATATTCACTCTTTTCAATTCAATTCAATTCAATTCATTTATTAGTGTGATTTTTTGTAAATACATTTTACAATGTGATCTTAATATCTAATACATCAGTTCCTCAAAAAATCTACCATAAAGGCATACACTTTTTAACAGAATTTAAAATCATAAAAAGGATTCACAATATATTAAAATGATGAATAATTTGGTGAATGTGGAATATAATGCTATGTAATTTTTTTATAAATTAATGTGAAATATCTTACAATGTCAAAATACAATACAATGTCAAAATTAAATAGGTGGCAATGTCAAGTTAATTATGTTAAAGAAATAGTATAATGTCAAAATTAAATGAGTATTAATGTCAAGTAACTTACAATTTATCATTAAGGAATTCCTGAATTGTATAATAACTTTTCTCCAATAATAGACGTCTTAATTTGTTTTTAAATTGAATAATATTTAGGTCCTTAATCCCATTTGGTAATTTATTGAATATTTTTGGGGCCATACAAAGTATGCTATTGTGCATCAAGGCGGTCTTTGAAGGTCGACCACATAGTTCATGCCTGTATTTTTCTCTAATCATTTTATAGCGATGTTCAGATGCTTTTCTAAATAGATGCATGTTCTTTTTAACAAATCCAAATCAAGGACGGGTCTGAGCAGTTGTGTTGCGATGTGTGCCAGGTACGATGTGCCTAATGTTGTTGTGTCGGGTGTTTGGTCGTGGAGGGTCTCCAGATCATCCTCTGGCGCAGCATCGTTGGTCGTGTTGTTGGGTTAAATATTGCATCACCTCGCTCAACTGCCGTCTTCCTTCCTATTCACTCAATTTTTTTTGAGTGAATAGGCTTAATAAGCTAGTACGCTTTACCATCAACGATTGCATCACTGCTTACCATCAGGCGGGATTGCAGTCAAGCACTAGTTTATAAGTAATAAAAAAAAAAAAAAAAAAAATACAGCAGTTTCAAATATGTACAAACAAAGCAAAGTCATTATTTTTAATAAAACAAAATGAGGCTTACAGCTGTCGGTTATTTTTATACCAGTAATAGCCTTAGTGCATCTTTTTTTGTGATTTGAACACCATATCCTTATTGCAGGAGTTACCCCAAAACATGACTCCGTAGCGCATTAGAGAATCGACATATCCATGGTATGCAGTTACTGCCGCAGTTTGATTGACTACTTTCTTCAGTTCAAATAAAGCAAAAGCAAACTTACTAATTTTTTTGATTAATATTGAAGTATGTTGTTTCCAATTAAGTTGATTGTCAATAGTTAGGCCTAAAAAATTTATATTCTCAACTTCTTCAATTTTTTCATTATTAAAGCTTACGTTTAATTTCGAATTGGCAACTCTTTGACGGAAGTTCATAATTTTAGTTTTCTTTAAATTTATAATTAAGTTGTTATGTTCTAACCAGTTAACGGCTTGTTGCAATGCATTAGTTATCTTAGTTTCAAAGTCATTATTATTTTTGTCAAGTTTTACAATGATAGTACTGTCGTCGGCAAACAATGTCATAGGATAGGGTATATTTTGAGGAAAGTCATTTATATATATAAGAAATAGCAAAGGTCCTAGCACACTACCTTGAGGCACACCATGGTATATTTTCCGTTCTTTGGATATGTACTTTACAACTGTTTTATTTGAGTCACAAATTCGACTTATTTCGGTGTGTTGTGTTCTATTTTTTAGATAGGACTTTATGAGTGATAAGACATTGCCCCTTATCCCATATGCGTTTAGCTTGCTCAGCAGTATATCATGGTTGACCAAGTCAAATGCCTTTGTCATATCCATGTATATTGCTGAAATTGGGATTCTCTCATTCATGTTAGGAATTATATCATTAAGGAAGTCATATATTGCCATATTGATTGAATGGTCTTTCCTAAAACCTTTTTGTTCCTTTACGAGTACGTTATGTCTATCGAGGTATGCCTCTATAGATCTATATATCCATTTTTCAAATATCTTTGATATTACTGAAATAAGAGCTATTGGCCTGTAATTTTTAATGTCTCTTTCATCGTCTTTTTTAAATAATGGTTTTATGATAGTAGGTTTAAGTTTTTCAGGGTAGGTTCCAGATTCAATACTTAAATTGATTGATTTGGGTTTAGTGTATTTAACTCCGTCATTAATTATTTCTCTTATATACTCTGGTGGAGAGTTGCTTCTATTTTCATTTATTATTTTCCAAGTCATCATCGATTTATTATGTGCTGTTCTTGTTTTATAGTTATTTTTGGCTAATTGGGTCAATTTTATTATTTTCTTAAGTCGGTTTGAATAGTTTCGAAGTTTAGTCACGTTTATATCAGATGGATTTAATCTATGGTGCCATAACAACTGTCTTTTTATTTGGCTACACCGTCTAATACCAGGTGTTAGCCAGTTTGGTTTTTTTATTAGTTTTCTTTTTTTGAAAACAATTGGAAAACATAAATTATAAAACAATTGAAAAAGTTCGAAAAAATTGTTATATGCTACGTTAGGGTCTTTACTGAGATAGACATCAGAGAAAGAAATTGATTTCAAACAGTCTTTGAATTTCATTAAGTTTTCACTACTATAGTCACGCACTTTTATATTCCAACTTTTAATTAAATATGTCTTTTTCACCGGAAGCTTTAAAGTTTGTGCTGTATGATCCGACAAATGTAGATCAAGGACATTATGGGTACATCTTCGTGAAATATTATGTGCAAAATTGTCTATGCATGTATTGCTTTGCAATCTAGTTGGTTGACCAATTTCCAAAGATAGATTGTACTTCAATAGGAAACTAGTAAACTCGAGATACTTTATCCTGTTTTAAGATATTAATATTGAAATCGCCACATAGAATTACATTCTTGTTCGAGTTGTATTTTGATAAAATAATATTTAATTTTGAGTAGAACACTTCTAAATTGTTTAACTTAGGTACTCTGTATATACAAATAAGGATTAAGTTATGTTGTATAAGTTCAATTGCGCAAACTTCGATAACGCCTTCGATAGACATTTTGCCGATAATTGTAAGTTCTTTATATTGCAGACCAAATTTTACCAAAATACAGGCTCCTCCTCTTTTTATAGTTCTTGGACATTTTGCCGATAATTGTAAGTTCTTTATATTGCAGACCAAATTTTACCAAAATACAGGCTCCTCCTCTTTTTATAGTTCTTGTTTAGCTCTCTTTATCAACACGTCATCATCATCATCAACCTTTTTATCGTCCCACTGCTGGGCACAGGTCTCTTCTCATACAGAAAAGGATCAAGCGTAATCACCACGGTTGCTCAATGCGGATTGGCGATTTCAGACTTAAAGTCCAGGTTTCCTCAAGGTGTTTTCCTTCACCTTGTAACCAGTTATTGGTGTCCAAGATATACTTAGAAAGATAAGATTTGCAAGATATTGTTACGAATGGACCTTATGCCGATGGCATAAGGTCCAATATCGCGTGACATGCAGTGTGTCACTTTTAAGCCCTATTTCCCCAGATCTAGACATTTTCTAGGTACAATATAAAAACGCATTGCTAGACTTAGGATGGCCTATCGAATGGTACAGGTCTCAACAGTTTTGTCAACAAAGTGTCGACATCGAAATTTCTAGAAATCCGTTTCCGGGAATTACCGTAGGTACTTAGTGAATGACCTCGAAGTTATGCGGTATTATTATTACGTCTAGACGAATCTGGAATGTTCGATCAGCTGACTTATATAGGTATAGCGCCGCGACGCCGGCGCAGAGTCAGTCTGCATTCGCCTATCGATACGAAAACAGCGACAGTTAAGAAGCGATCTTTGAGAATACCTACTGCGACAACTGTAACGAGAACTTTGAGTACTACGTGAAGTAACATCTGATAGCGTCATTGTGTGTTTACGACACGGACTTCGTGGACGTAAGAGAAGACTTCGGTGCGACATCAGCTACGTTCTACTTGTCATTGCCTACGATCGACTGTACCTTCGTTGCCAATAAACTTCGTAACCCTTAACCGGCGTTTTAGTACCCCTAGCCCGTAACAATATATTTTATGAACACGTGTCTCAATTTAAATCATACCATTTATAAATTGTCAAGGAGATTGCCAATTATTCAAAAAGCTCAAGCTAGCTGCTTATTTATATCTCTATCTAGATTCTAGATCGATCTATATCTCTATGTTAGAATATCGGCCTTACTTCTGGCAGGGCCCCATCGCACATGGCATGGCTTGGCTCATGATGGTCCGCGCGCGGTACCCGATGTGGCACCGCTTGTAGGCGTGCGGCGCCACGTACTGCCGCACGCGCGCACGCACGCCGCAGCCCTCGCACGGTGACCACTCCGACCAGTTGGTGACGGCACACGGGCCCGTGGATTCCGCGGGGTCCGGCTCGTACTCTGATGGCGCTCTGAAGCAAATGGGAGTTCATATAATTTGCTTTTTTACAATGCATAAATACGTGAGCTGTCACGCCCTGGCTTTCATTTTGGTAATAAGTTTTTACATTTCCATTTTGATGGTGTTTTATTTTTTGTTTTTACTTTGCTGATATTTTGGCGTGGCTAGCTCGCATATGGTAAATATTTTCATTTAATTCATTTCACCTACATAGTATTGTATAAAGTCATGGTTTTTTTTTAAATCAATATTAAAATGAACAGACAGCTGTGGTGCTGGGGAGTTTGTTCCGCCACTTTTTCTTTACTGCGAAAGCACTAGGAAGTGGCGAAGGGCGGGCGTTTTGGGGAACTATCTTATGTAATATTGAGGTTCAAAAAGCGCCGATTCTCAGCCTAATTTGGATAAATGACTTTTGATTTTGATTTTGAAAAGAATGAGGTGTACTATGTAGTAACTTATTGACCCAGTACACTAGTCGTGTTTTGGTAGCGCTCTGGAGCTAAGCTATGGATGCATGTAATAGTTTGCTGGTTCTATGTTGTGAGTAACCACCACCACCACCACCACCACCACCACGTACCAGTATGGTAAGGTTTCGTTTTTAGGAGAGCGTCTGAATGACTTCGGATTGGACTACAACAGAATGGTGGAGACAACGGGTTCGTTTAATAATTTAAAATGTTGATATTGTAAACCGGACTACCTAACTTATTAAGGTTTCAGTCCGGTTTTTTTTTTGTAAGAAATACTTTTCAAGCAGTCCAATACAGTTTATGCCAGTTATATTAGTTTAATATTAGTTTTTTTTATCTCAAAGCTTCATAATAGCTATAGACATTTGGTCTATTAAAACCCATTTAACCGTCAGGATGTTTCGAGGAGAAACATCGATTAGGTATGGAAAAATAAAGCCTGTATGACGGCAAAAGCTAAATATACCTGCAATGCATTCGCGGTCCATGACAGCGACGATAGTCAGTAAGTGCCACACGGCAGGCCTCGGCATATGCTCTAGTGGGCCACATGTAGTGTCGCTGTCTGGTCGCGCGGCCGGGCCCGCAAGACACGCTGCAGGGGCCCCAGGGCCCCCAAGCGTGCACGGCACAGGCCCCGCCGGCCGGCATAGTGCCGTGCGTTTGCTCCGGTGCGCGGTCTTGCTCTCCTTCTGGCATAAGACCATTTACGCGATATGAAGAGGTAACCATCAAAAAATAATTCTATTTTAGAAACGTAGTGTAAATTCGGAAAATAATGTGAAACACAAAACGATATGTTTTTCTCATCCTTAATTGTATTTAAAAATATGTTTGAACATATTGTATTACAAGTAAGTTTTTTTTTATGACCGCCCAGAACGACTATGAGGGCAAAAAGGCGGTTCGGTTAGGTTATTTTTTATGACCACCAGAACGAATGTGAGGGCAGAAAGATGGTTAGGTTCAAGTTACTTTTTTTATGACCGCCAGAACGACTGTTAGGGCAGAAAGGTCGTAGGTTCAAGTTAGTTTTTTTTTTATGACCACCCAGAACGACTGACAGGTGGTTAGGTTCACGGCAGTGTTTTTATAAGCGGAGCAATTATCAAGAACTTCGCCGTGTATCTCTCGTACTTTTCGCTTCCGAGGAGGGGGAATTGTTCAAGGGGTTCTCCTGCCTGCTGCCCCTCCCCTCCTCCCCACCCCTCCTTACCGTGAAATGCCTGCGGCTCTATTCTATAGTAACCCCAAAAGAATACTTATTCCACATTACCGGTACCGTCACAGCTCTTCTCGTACAGGCGTAGCCTCGTTAGCCTCAGTCTGGCGAAGGGCCGCATTTCTCCACTAGTACTGTAGAACGGGGAGCGGGCGTCGCGCGGCCAGTCGGGTCGTAGAGCACGCACGGGCGACGCCGGCATCGTGGGGTTACGGTGGGACTGCCATCGGGGATATAGCTGTACTAGGATCTATTGGCGCGTGTTCTAAATTAGAACTAACGACACCATCTAGTTTTTTCAAAACTCTTTACCAATATCCGGGGTAACAATATCATTCGCGTGCGTGATTCAGAGATCCCCAACCATGCATTTATCTACACCGACCCATTTATTTACATGCAAAAAAGTAAATTCAAAGGTGAATCTACACACATCAAAAAAGTCTAAGCAACACATATAAATTTCCATTTTAAATTAATGTGTTTTCGCATCAAATCCTAAGTAATTTCTTATTTATACAATTTTTTATGTTTTTTGATAATGAACTAAAATTGTTTTCTTTTAATAATCTTAATTCACAATAATTACGAGTAAGTACATACAGGTGTACGTAGTACAAAGTAAGGTGCCTAATCAGCCAAACTTTAACCAAAATTAAACGGTTGTATAAAAATTGTACAAATCAATACAATAATAAGTGTAAGTGTATGTGTGGCCTCTATTATTGTGAACTTGCTGGCACCGATTGATTATTCATAGAACTGGGCCTATAGCCAATGTAACATCGCTTCGTAGCGAAGCGAAAACGAATACCAAACCAACCAATGGCGGGAATGATTGACGACGTGACGCGATAAATGACGTGGTCGATCGTTTTCGTTATTGGTCGGTTTGGTATTCGATTTCGCTTTGCTATGAAGCGATGTTACATTGGCTACAGGCCCAGATGAGACTCTTCATCATCATCTCAGCGTCTAGTCACGGTTGCAGCCGCGGCTTTAGCGTTAGGGCCTTTTACGCGATCTTTAGCATCCTGTGGTGTGAGATTGTTGAGAGACTGTGATGAGACTGTCCCAATGAAATGTTAGTAAGTCCATCAGTTGTTGGGCTATTGTCACCCCATCCAAGTCATTTAAAACACGTCTCTGGAGTATGTCCCATTCATGCTCGATGGGGTTGAGGTCTGCTGATTGTGCAGGCCAAGACAATACCAGGACGTTTTCCCTTGCCAAGTATCTATTCCCGTGTGTGCAAAGCTGTATGCGAACACGCATTGTAATGCATCAACGTAAAATCGGAGCCATGCCTACCATACCATTTACAAAAACGAGCTCAGTTCAACTGTTCTTCATAATACCTTTACTGTTGAGCCGTTATATGGATGCACTTCCTGAACGCACCTCAGTCTTTCAGTATTTCCAGGACGACGGTACACTCTTTACCCTTCTAGTATCAAGCTTGAACCCAAATCAAGACTCATCGTAAAATAAAATTTTACCCCATTGTTTCCGGGTCCATGTAATGTGTTCCCTACAATATTCATTTCGACGAGCGCGATTGCCGTGACGTATCTTCTTCTTCTCTTTGTCAGCCTATAGAGGTCCACTGCTGGACAAAGACCTCCCCTAAGGCTTTCCACGGCTTGTGCTGCCCGCATCCATCGGCTTCCCCCAACCTTAACCAGGTCATCGGTCCACCTTGTTGGGGGCCTCCCTACGCTGCGTCTTCCGGTACGTGGCCGCCACTACAGAACTTTACTGCCCCATCGGCCATCGGTTCTACGAGCAATGTGCCCTGCCCACTGCCACTTAATTTTAGCGACTCGAAGAGCTATGTCGGTGACTTTGGTTCTTCTGCGGATCTCCTCATTTCTGATTCGATCACGCAGAGAAACTCCGAGCATAGCTCTTTCCATTATCCTTTGTGTGACTCTCGAGCCTTTGTATGAGGCCACACTACCACTAGAATTTTATAACCTTAAACCTATCTCTCGGGCGGTTAACATTGGCTGGCGTCTTGGAGTCAGTTGTATGTATCGATCTTGCCGTATGGTTGAACACCTTCATCGACCTGGGTGCTGCTCAGCAGGATCTCCCTTATTACGACAAATAACGCTTCTGTCGACACCAAAATACCTGATATTGACTTCTTACCGCTTGCAATCTCTACTCTCTACAGCTCTTTGCGGTCAAATGACTTCGCTGCATGACGTAAAAAATGTCTCAAAATCTAAACCTACCTACTTAGTTTAAAACTATTTAAATCATAAAATTGAAACAGAATACTAAATTTTAATAAGCAAAGAAAACGCAATGAAATCCGAAGAAATGCATTTGCCTTCGCTTCAATTTGTGAATGAAAAAACAAATGATACTTGAATTTTCTTACAACCAGCCAGTATACCCTCTAGAATCTAGAGGGTATACTGGCTGGTTGTACTGGATCTAGAGTCTAGATCATAGAAGTTTACATAGTTATTACCTACTTGATAAGAAATAATATAATAATTGATTAATAATTTGAAATAGTACCCATATAATTATGTATGTACTGCTTAGACGTTTTTGATATGTGTATTATTCAAAATATCAACGGCTGCTCCAATAATATTTTGCGGGCGTATTGTTGATCTATAATTATTTTTGTGTTATTTTTGGCATTCTGTGGAAAAAACAGACCCCGAAGAGAAAGTAAATTTTCATTAATAATATATTCATACTTCTTTTATACGAATTTTCATTTGTTTTTTTAGTTAGTACTAGTTTTTACTAGGCTACAAATGTCAAAAACACCAATACTCAACAAAAAATAATACCCAGGGTAGTAGCGATTCATAACTCACCGTATAACTAACTCCATTGTCAGTTCCCGCATCATACGGATACAAGGGTATAGTAGCGGATCTACTCCAGGTACAGTTAGCATTGCACAGCTCCAGAGCTGAAACACCCACAATCCAATCAGGAGAGGGCGCTAGTTTCGCAGCCAATGATATCAAGTGATGCTTCGCGTCCACTCGGAATACCGCGAAGGTGTTCGGTATCCCAGCCCCTCCTACTTGCTGCCAAGATATACCACGCGCTTTTATTATAGTCCTGATGTGGTCGCTCTGTGGAATAAAAAGAGACTCGGGTGAAGAGACTTCATTCAAATTAAAAGGTTCATCACATATCACATCCTCCAGCTTCGTAAACTTAAGGCACAGGATCTAGGAGCGTTTCACTATAAAATTACAAATATTCAGATCCTATGAGATCCGCAGGCGGTCTACGCCCTTTGAAGCCAACTAGAGACAACACCAAAAATACCTATACAAATCTGGGTACTTTTTGCCCTTACCCAACATTACTTTCCGAATCAAAAGTATCTGATGGAAGTATAATCATCCCTGTTAGCTATACAACTTGGCAATTCTGCCAGCCTTTTGGGCACTGTTCCTATTGACAGTGATGCGGAAAATTTATTTGATGCTTTGATGATTCTTTTGCTTGTTTTGTCCATATTATTATATATTTTATCTTATATAATGTAATTAAATAACAATTGAAATAAATTCCTGTCCAAGTAAAATCCTAATGCAACACTCACCAAAATTAACACATTTTAACTTTGTTCAATAATTATTATTATTATAATATAACAATACATACAAAATACTTAAAATTAAACATTTAAAAATTCAATGACGAAAATTAAAGGTGATTTAAAATAAAAATTCTTGGTTTCCTATTGGTGGTGGTAGTTCTCTAAATAATCAAATCAAATCAAAGCTCTCAATTTGTAACTGGCAACACAAATTGACATCTATTGTAACATTTTCTGCACCCTTATTGCGTACCACACTATCAATCATAATCTGAATCGTTTTAAATCCATTAATTCATAATTTTCAAAGAATTTGTCTTGTGGCGGTACCTACAAACGCCACAAATCAACAACGCGTCATACTGACGTCACACGAATTCTACATCTCGCAATCAGAGTTTACCGAGCAACTAGCATATAACAACTTCCCAATTTCAACCGTTGGGCAAGTGCCCGCCAGACATAACACCCGTCTGGTCGGAGGATCCTCCCTTTTCTATGGAGGATGAGTGAACTTTACTCCCTGTTCCTCATGCCTCCACAGTCTACTCGAACGTTATAACCGCAATGAATGTTGATGAACTGTCAAAATGAAAGCTACTGCTACTAAATATGTTACACAAGTAATCCGCTGGTCCATTTGTTTACCTTTTTATCTGATACTTTTGGAACAGACCAAGACCATACATACATTATACTTACTTACCTCAGCCTTAAGTTCCTTCTCCAGTGCCACGGTGGTGCCGTCATCAGCCAGTCGTCTGACCCCTGGGCTAGCGACCCGCCCTTCCTGCCACACTCTGAACTGAGCGGTGTGTGACGCACCAATGACGTCACCGAAGTGTGCATGCGCGCTCTCTGGTGGAAACTCACGAGGATGTGTGTTGCGGGACCAGAGGCATTCGAATGTTACCTGTCGAAGGTTTTTTTCGTTGTTGTGGATGTCTTTTCCATTATATAAAAGGAAGCCGAATTTAAACAATGTTCATTATCTGAATACTCTAAATAAATGTTCCGTACGCAAAATACGGGCATTATCCTGAAGTGGCAGACCCGTATTACCCGTAAATCTTTTTTATAAACCACTAGCTTTCCGCCCGCGGCTTCGCCCGCGTGGAAATCGGTTATATCGCGCTTTTTAGATTTCCCTCGGGAATATGTTTTTTATTTAAATAAAAGGTAGCCTATGTCCTTTCTCAGGGTCTAAAGATTGTCTGTGCCAAATTTCATCAAAATCGGTTGAGAGGTTTAAGCGGGAAAGCGTAACAGACAGACAGACAGAGTTACTTTCGCATCCATCCATACTAATATTATAAATGCGAAAGTAACTCTGTCTGTCTGTCTGTCTGTTACGCTTTCCCGCTTAAGGCGCTGTGTTCAGTAAAAATAGGCTTCTTAAAACAATTTTTTAGCCAAATGTATACATTTCAGAGCAGCCAAATTCTAAAGCCAATTTATATGTTAATCTTGATTATATGTAGCAGGAAACCATTGTTTTCAAAACACGTTTTGAATTAATTTTCTCGATAGAAAAAAATCCTAAAGTAACCCCTAAAATTGAATTTATAACAGTTGTAACTGTATTATTAATCATCAAATCTTGATAAAATTGAGAAGAGCGATGTAAAATATAATAGTAAATGAAACCATTGTTTTTGTTTATCGATTTAACTAAGATATTCTAAAATAAATAATGTATTTAATGATAAATAACGTGAACGAAACGTCGCTCCATCGCGGCGTCCATTGCCTTCTCTTTCACTTCTATGCTTAGCGACAGTGACCGCTGAGGCGTGGTGCTTGTCGGACCTATGTCACTTTTTGCTTTACCCCGCACAGAAAATAATTATATTTACGTGTCTGTTTGTTGATGAATAATCATATTTCGTTTTTGCCCGGGTTCAAACCCCAGGTTTACATTATATGCTTTTTGTAGATTTTAATTGAAATAAATGCTTTTTAATTTACTGTTGTATTTTTGCCGATATTTTATTTGATTTTTTTCTGTAATTATTCTTTTTACTTTTTCGCGGCACATTTTTCTTCACCTGTATGTGTTCGGGTTCAAACCCCAGCCTTACGTTGTATGCTTTTTGTTGGATTTCTTATTTGCAATTGTTTTTTTTTAAATTATTATTAATTTATCCGATTTTCTGTATTTTTTGTAGTAATTGTTCCATCTTTTTAAATATATTCTTTTTGTAACAATTATAATGCAAACTAATATTTAAAATCAATTCGTTATAATTTTCTTTCTACAAATTTCTAGAAATTAATAATAAATAATAATAATAAGCCTTTATTTAACCATGAATTTCTTAGTTCATAATATAATTTAAAAAAAGAAAAACAATAAAAATAACAGTTAATTTGATAATAGTTCAAAACAGTAAATTTAGATTTCATTTTGTTGCATTATTCATGGCCCCTTTCAGTATAGGCCTCCTCCAAGTGCCTCCATCTATTTCACTCGTACAAACCCGATTTCGATAAGAGTTGCAGTTTTGAAGAAGAAATCTTTTATTTTTTTAAATATCCGAAAATGCATTTTTTTTAACAGTTACTCTAAACAGTCTGTTTATAAATAGTAATTTCTAGAAATGATATATTTCTAACAGTTTCATGAAAAAAGGACATAACACAAAAAAATTAAGCAGAACGGACAAAGCGCATTATAAAAATAAAAAAGAAAACAAAAAAAATAATAAAAAATGAAAATATGTATAAAGTACATATTTTCGAAAATCGCAAGGTAAAGTCGGATTCGATCCTGGTGCTCGTCTAATGTGAACCGGGACTGTGACGAACAGAGCCAACCGTACCTCGGGGTTGGGTTGTGAAATAACCCTTCTAAATGTAGATGGAATAGAAAAGAAAAACAATAAAAATAACAGTTGATTTGATAATAGTTCAAAACAGTAAATTTAGATTTCATTTTGTTGCATTATTCATGGCCCCTTTCAGTATAGGCCTCCTCCAAGTGCCTCCATCTATTTCAATCTTTTTGTGTTGTGTTATTCTAAGCACTCGTACAAACCCGACTTCGATAAGAGTTGCAGTTTTGAAGAAAAAATCTTTTATTTTTTTAAATATCCGAAAATGCATTTTTTTTTTAACAGTTACTCTAAACAGCTGTTTATAAATAGTAATTTCTAGAAATGCTATATTTCTAACAGTTTCATGAAAAAAGGACATAACACAAAAAATTTAAGCAGAACGGACAAAGCGCATTATAAAAATAAAAAAGAAAACAAAAGTAATAATAAAAAATGAAAATATGTATAAAATATACATTTTCGAAAATCGCAAGGTAAAGTGAACGGATGTGGGATTCGAACCTGCTGCTCGTCTAATGCGAACCGGGACTGTGACGAACAGAGCCAACCGTACCTGGCGGTTGGGTTGTGAAATTACGGTTCTAAATGTAGATGGAATAGAGAATGGTTGGTATAGATTTAATAGAACGTGCGTATTTCTCGATGCACGACGCCTCACCTCACGCATCGATGTACTCGCGCGGAGCGCCCCGCGCCCCGCAGTGGGCGGGGCTAGTCGTGTCCCACTTCGTCTGCTTCACCCCCTCAAATACCTAAAAGTTTGCTATTCACAGCGTCTTAAACCTCTCAACCGATTTTGATGAAATTTGGCACAGACAATCTTTAGACCCTGAGAAAGAACATAGGCTACCTTTTATCCCGGAAAAAATTGATATTCCCGAGGGAAATCTAAAAAGCGCGATATAACCGAACTCCACGCGTGCGAAGCCGCGGGCGAAAAGCTAGTTTATAATATTAGTATGGATTATAATGGTTTACTCGACTAGTGTTAGTTGTTTTTTTTTTTTTTTGTTTATTGGTTATTTCGGATCAACTTCCTACACAATACAACCATATACACACATGAACTATGGGTTGATGTTCTGAATCAGGGTATAGTCTGACAGTCCCCTTTGTACTCAGTATCCTACTCCCCAACGGGCCTCGAAGAGCACAGATAGCAATTTTGTACAAAATAAAAAATTTAAAACCCAACATTCAACCAGAGTGAATCAAACATTAATAATCTAAAAATTAGTAGGATAGCAATAAATATTTATTTTTTTACAATCTTCGAAGTAACCCCAAAAATAACAACAAACTTCGAGTCAAATATTTACACCAACAAAAAGATGCCAGTTTTAATCCCGTGTCCAGTCGCATCGCATCATAGAGTCGCATCCGCACTGATGATTGAGAACGTTGCAAAATGGCTCTTTGTTATTCAATATTGGACATTGTTAGTTTGTCTTGTAGCTTGTGTGGCCTCTACATATGTGCCCGTAGTTCCCCGCGATCTCGTATATCCCACCTTCACAATTATCTCCTTTATTCCATAAATAGACAATTATTATGGTTAATATCGTCGACATATTACTTATACTAATGGACATGCCGTACGCGTATAATCTGCAGTAATTTTTTGGTTTGAAAAGAGTGAGAAAGATGGCCGATGCTTTCGGTCTAGCACTATCTCTTTCCTCATAGATGATTGATGATTTTGAGAGAGATAAAGATAGACCGAAACTTCGTTTCCTCTCTTTCTTTCGGAGTGCCAAAATTCATCATTTCTAAGGTATGCCTATTAGTATATGTCGATGATTAATACCAATAGCATTTTGTTCGTGCTGACCCAAGTGAAAAACGAAATCACCTGGTGTTCAAAGCACAACAGACAAAGGATCAGTACATTACTGGGCCACATACCTCATACTTGGCCTCATCGCAGGCGCAGCAAGGCTCAAGGATAGGTGGAAGCTTGGCGGAGTAGTGCGGAGCTCTAGGCGCAGCGCAAAGCTCGCGAGCCAGCACCGACCAGCCACCGCCATTGCCACCCACGCCCGGGTACGGGCCAGCACGCGCACACACTCGCACGCAAACTTCAACGCCAACAGAGCCGATACCCGTAGCTGACGGTGCATTCCATATAACCTGGAGGCATCATCCCACAACAGGTCTTCAGTAAAGAATTCAAACATACATAAACTCACAATGCCATATACGGTTTTACGCTGGTTAGCTGTACAAGTGACCGTGAACGACACCACAAGGGTCATTGTGGCGAAGCGATGCCCGCAAGGAGGCGTTCTCTCGCCATTACTATGGAAACCGGGTCGTTGACAGCCTAATAAATACATTAATTGATAAAGGGTACTATACCGTGGGTTATGCCGAAGACATAACAATAAAGCTAAAGATACACTAGGGGACAAATGTCGTGCAACACATGTCGCCAGCGACATCAGGTGAGGTAGCGCGACGTTGCCGGACTTCGCTCGACATGTCTGGTAACATCGCACGACACGTGCCGCTAACTCATCATCATCATCATCTCAGCGTTAATCCCAGTCGCATCCGTAGCTTTTCAACTTTGGAGTCTGGGGTCCGCTTTAAAAGTCTAACTGCTGATTTTTGGCTAAACTTTGGCATTTTCCATGAAGCGGCTGCCGTCTGACCTCCACAACCCGAAGGCGATATCGAAGCAATACAGTTAGACCAATTGTTAGACTTTTGAGGGCTCGAACAACCCGTAACGACTGCCACAAGATGTTCGTATGGCATCCGGGACCAACGGCTTAACGTGCTTTCCGAGGCACGACCAGACAAGTGCAAATATTCATATTCATGCATACAAATATTTGCACAGTGCGGGGATCGAACCCGCGCCTCCTTGCACAACGGCCGCGTTCGCTACCATCACGGTGGCACGGAGGCTGTCACGTGCCGCTAACTACATCGAGTGAAGTAGCGCGACGTTACCGGCCTTTGCACGACATGTCTGGCAACATCGCTCGGTTATCCTGTGTAACAGCGTACTTTCAGTTGTGGGATTTACGTCACTGATCACTTTCCAACCCACCGTCTTCCACCACCACCCTCACCATCACCATCTTTTTTGTTTGACTTTTCATTATAATTATGCACGCCGCAGCCAACAACACTACCCGTCTTGATATCGACTGCCTTGTAAACAAAACATCGTGATGTCGCCAGATATGTCCGGCGAAGTTTCGCGAAGTCGCACGACTTCGCCTGACGTTGCTACGGACCAAAAGGCGCGCGATGTCGCCAGATATGTCAGGCGATGTTTCGCGAAGTCGCATGACTTCGTCAGACGTCGCTGCGGATATAAGTCGCGCGTTGTCGCCATATTTGTCAGGCGAAATCGGCCGGCTTCGCTTGACATGTCACCGATACATGTCGTGGCACATTTGTCTCCTGGTGTATCCGTGACATAATAATAAACAGTACACACGAAAACGATGCCACTTCGGTGCCAATTCAATGCCATTTCCATGCCTTTTCGCTGCCACTTCGCTGGCACTTCGGTGCCATTTCTGTGCCATTTTTAAGTTTAATTATTATTTTAAGTTTAATTTACAACGATAAAAAGTAGATAAAATTATTTTTAATGCTTTAATCGTGTTTCAATGATTTTTAGTCTAACCGCCTTCGAAAGCTAATTACAACAAAAATAGGCTGATTAAGTACAATATTTTTTTATGATTTTGCTATTTTATAAGCATGCGGAGTTTTTAGTCAGAAGCTATGGATACTTTTATTTTATTTTTGTATTTTTAAATTGAAGTTGAATGTTTGAGTAAATCCTACTAAAACTGAAATTTCAACTTTCAAGCCTCTTTAGAGCAACTTTAAGTAATGTCAGGAAGCTGAATTATTATTTTTTTTATTAAAACAACATTCAACCTCGCTGGTAGAAATCAGTAAAAATATACAAAAAATCCGTTCAGCGGTTCTGGAGATACTAGGTAATAAAGAATAATACATACAAGATACGCGCTAAAAACATAACCCTTCCTGGCAGTCGGGTAAAAAAGATTATAACTCGAAAACTAAGAAAAAACACATTTTTGTCAAATTATTGCAAATAGTTGGGATCGTTTGGACCGAACTGACCAATGGGCGGTCTAAACGATCCCAACTGATCCCAACTAGTCGCAATCAGTTGAGGAAAATGTGTCATCAGATCTATTTACACACGTAAAAAAATAACTTATCGTTCAAGATACCAGTACAAATAACGAAAATATCAAAACATAAGCAAAAGGGACCTGTATTACTTTATGAAACCCGTCCCAAACCGTCTTAAACCATCCTCAAATATTCATAACCTACTCACGTCACGAGTGGCCGGTTTCCCATTATTACTTATTCAACCGATAATACTTTGAAACATACTAATCCCAAAGAAAATATTTACATTTCTTTAACCTTACCTGAACTTCAGTTTTGGGATGTGCCGTAGCGTTATCAACGGCGGGTGAACAGACTTCTTGTATCTTCGCTTGTGCGTCATACGCCTGGAACGTTCCCAACGTCAGATTAGAAGCCTCCGTCTCATTCGGCTGGCTTCCGGCCTTATCAATCTTGGACTGGTCGGGTTTTATCTCCACCCATATCTTAAAACCTATGAAAGGTGTTGGTCCTTGTCCACTGTCTATACCTTGGAGCGACACTATAAGCAAACAATTATAATTCACAATCCGATCCTATTACAGCTCATGTAAATTGCTAGCTAATTACAGTAAAGTTAAAGAGCTAATACGCTGCTTGCGTCTGGATTGGAACGCGATAACGGCTGAAGACTAAAAACCTCGTGAACTCGATGCCTAAAAGAATTTCTGCCGTAATTAAGTAATGCAAATGGCGGACCCACAATATATTGATTTTAAACAATATGTAAAGAAAACCCCGTTCGACCCAAAAGGATAATAGAGGTTAGTATACACATGACCAAATAAAATAAGAAATTTCACTTAATCATCATAGTAACAATACTAATGAATTTTGAAATAATCTTTTTTTTCCGGGAATTAATTTCAACTTCCCCAAAATTTGGTATTTTTTTAAAAAGTGACAACACCATTTGTGAAGGAGCGAATAGCGATGCAATTGTATATTAATAAATAATAATATATATTTCGAAATAAAATTGTTTCATTTTATTTTGTCTTGACCCTGTTCAAAAAACTGAAACGTGTCATGGGTGCTCAATACTTTTGCCCAAGGCTGTAATTATCGGTTTCACTTGAGTTTAAATATCTGATCATGTTATACTTTATTACATAGGTACTAGCTGCGCCACGCGGTTTCACCCGCGTAGATTTCGATATGCCCCGCTCCTATTGCCTGCGTTAGCTCCCGTTTTCGCAACATTTTTTGTTACTGCTCTGCTCTTATTGGTTATAGCGGGATGTTATATAGCCTAAAGCCTTCCTGGATTAATAGGCTATCCAACGCAAAAAGAATTTTTCAAATCGGACCACTAATTCCTGAGATTAGCGCGCACAAACAAACAAAAAAACAAACTCTTCAGCTTTATATATTAGTATAGAGTATAGATTTTAATTAGTTCATTCCTTGTAATTATTACCTAAAGAGCATAGCTGCTGCTCTATTAGATAGGTACCTATCTATTTATATTTTTTTCAATAAGTACCTTTGTATTTGAATATGATAGGTACCGTCAGTCCCAACGTTGGTGCATACTCTGTCGCCTACATAAAAAAAAATAAAAGGAGCGTTTCATCTACGGTACGTACAAAACAAAAGCCTTTTCCTTCCAACATCAATCAATTCAGTGTACCTACAATAGATCAAGTGGTTACCTACGAATAAAGTCACAGTATATGGTGGTCACGACTGTTGGACATATACCTGTGTAAAGTTCTCCCGGGAGGAACAGGTCGGGTTCTCCAGACACACTGATGCGGTAGTGGTCGTCAGCGGGCGGAGCGTGCGCTGGTGCACGTTCACATTGAGGCGCGGGCGTAGCTGCAGCCACACACGCTAGCGTTGCTAAGAAACTACGCAAATTAACTTATCAGTCTAATAGGTCCAATAACATCCCGAATAAAAACAACAGGGGAAATGTCGACAGGTATCTAGTACGAGGGAACGCTTATACTTTTATCCCATTTGCATGTCAATACGCTTTAATAAATTTGTTGCAAAATTAGGAGGGGTTAGGGCTTGTAGTTTCTGACACGGATACTAATAAAGTCCCGCGTAGTAGGATCACCTACATATTTCATGGTACCTTTGGACCGTTTACCGTCTAATGAATCAAGATGCGACCGATACGTTTAAAACTATAAACAGTCCTATCCTAATGAACCAAGACTGTGTGTGAAGAAAAGAAGCAGTCCTCCAAAGGACGACAGATGTACCTCGGAGGAAATCTATAATATAATTAAAGATGAAAGTCAATAGGTTAAACTTATTTTAAACGAGATCTTTTTCTCTTTCCATAAAAAGTCCGTCTATGTTATGGACACTTCAAACCGTCCACTAGCAATAGTGATCTCCTTAAATTAACATTGAGTTTCGGCTCAATGACTTCATGTTAACTAATAAAAAAGGTGGTAACTAATAAGTATGTATAATTAATGTAAAACACATCAATTACAATAATTGACAAAGCAGATTCTTATTTGCATTCAAATTGCATATAGAATAAATAGTTACCAAGTATGATAATAACATTTAATTATTTTTACTCTTTGATTTGTTACAATATACATGAATTCACACTTATTTTTCATAGTATGGAATAGAAATAATTATTTTCTAATACTCTTTTCATACAAAGTTTACACAATACAAACATTTGATAGTAAAAGTACCAAAACTGTAAAATTCTAATCAAATATAAAAGAATAGAAAAATTTTCACGCAAGTGCATCCGTACTCCAGACAAAACTGCAACCAATCGATTTCCAAATTGAACATTCATACACGGAAAATGTATTTCAATATCTGGACCTTTGCAGCTTTGTCATAACTAAACAAAGAGAAGTAATAATCGCAAACCGAGTTCACTTTCAATGCCTAACTAGTCATGAAACAACGGGATATATGATGTAGTACCAAAGAAATATGTAATAAACTGAATTAATTAATGATACCTACACTAATTCCATTTTTCGCGATTATTTTCGTGGAGCGCAATCGTCCGACGCGCGACAAGCGCCCGCCCTATATTCCCGCCCACCGAGAGCCGACTGAGTTGGCGCCGGGACACCACTACATATGATACAACGGGAGATACGACCTTTCGCTCCTACCCTTTCCAATTCGCTATAGGTGAGCTAGCTTACCCAATAATTGCTTGTAATTGATTTCCAACGCGCGTGTCTGTCCGGCGCGAATGCGCTCGTGTATCCTCGGTTTCTGTGCAGAGCATCAATCAATGCTGCAGTGCTGTCATATACTACTTGTTATTTTATAAATATGTCGATACAGAGCAGGGCATGACAAGGAAACGGCAGATGCTTCTGGAATTTAACTTCAGTATTGAATACTGGTTTTGAAGTTTCTAAGGGTTGTTTCTCCAGACTATAGAACTGAATTAGAATTTTAGTTAGTTTTTGAACTGCCTTATAAGTATTTTAGAAAATAAAAAAATAGAATATAAAATATTCTTGTCGCATTGCTAGTACGTCGAATGTCTTATCAAAACGAGAATGTAGGTATATGAAATAATATAGTCAATTGTAAACACTAAAACGAGATAACTAATAAGTATTCTATTAAATATAAACAAGTAAATTTACTTTCAAAATAAATTTTATTTCATTTTAAAATAAATATTAATTATTAAAATAGTAATAACATTACATTAAAAAACATAATATTATAAAACACATTTATGATAAAATTCTACTATAATAGATACGTATCCTACATAATTACTGATTTATACTTAAAAGTACTGAGATATATCGAAAATATCTAATTCCAAAAGTTTTAAGTCAAATATAGCTAAGTACATACATAATACATATTTTAGAACATTTTTATCGATGTTAGGTATTCAATTTACGAATCCATTTACTATTATTTTTATATTAAAATATACGTTACACATGGTCTGATTAAATTAACTAGCGAAACTTCGCTGACGTGATTAATATCATTATCTGAATATGATGAAAGAAACAAAAAACTATTTCATGATATTTTTGGAATCAGCGACCGTTGGTAGTTTCTTGAAGTACCTACGTGTCGATCTGCCACGACCGCAGGTTGATCGAAAAGAAACCATGCTATTGGAGCACAAGCAAGTGAAGGAAAACGTGTGGGTTTAAGTCAGTAAAAATCTGAATATAAGTGGATAAAATCAGTTCAGTTTTTTTTTTCGTTTTTGATGACATCACATCCTTCACATATGTCGAGTTTCGCTAGCAAATCTTAATATACCCCGTACAATAAGCTACATTGCACTTAGATTCTAATAAAGAAATACTTTGGTATTTAAATTATATATAATGTAATACTTTCTACTTATTACTAATGGCACAACATATATAACATAACTTAGGCCACTACAGGTCCCTATGTTAGCTAGTCACAACATACTTTCAATAGGATTCTATTCAATTTTTGCTAAGAATTGTCTAGTTCTAAAATAAGCACATCTTTCACTTTACGATATGGCCCGTGTTATATAAAATATATGGGGATTTCTTCTTAATAACTTATTATACCGGAAAAGCACAATACCTTATACATAAACAAAACATCACATATCTCAAATAAGTATTGTGGAAATAGACAAACTCTCTTGAATCGAAAGGAGGCCCGCCTTTTATAACGTAACTAAAACAAGATTACATATATGGGAATTGTTACAAAGATTCATGCCAATAGGTTACCTTACGACATTAGCGATCGTCGAAATTAGTACGCTAATATAAGTAGAAACGCGCTATCTGATTGATTAAAGCTAGGCTGAAAAAGATTAAAATCCGTTCCCTAGTATCTAATGTGATATTAATTCATACCAATAAAAATAATTTTATATTCCCTAAAACTCGTTTTAAATCTAATCACTATAGAATGTAAATTGAAGATCAAAATACTAAGATTACCAACTTGAAGAAACTTCTTTATTGAACATGCACTATATTCCCGAATGTTTTATGTCTAATTTAATCGAAATCCTAACTGGAAGTAATTTTAACCCATTTTTTTTATTCTCACTTTGGCCATACAAGAAGAATATAGAATTTTGATGTCTTTTCCTATCCGTAAATACGTTTCGCAACAACGAACTAAAATTCACTGAGAAAAGTGAATTATCATCATCGTTACACGTTTGTAGTACGAGAGCAAAATTCGAAATCGAACTTTTAATACATAATCCGAGTCAACGGCAAAGTTCAGTCATAATAACGTCACTTTCTTTCTGATATTTCCCATACAGTGTGTATCAAAGACATGACAGGGTACCGCATGTTACAATCCTTCATATCATCGTACTGGCTTAGGACTGCGGTCTGTTCGGCGGGTGTTCCCTCAGCTCGAGGACGTGCTCTACGGCTTGCGGCCGGCCGTCCGGGCCGATTCGGGCCGGCTTCACCACGCCATCCGATACCATCTTGTCAAATAGATTCACCAGTTTCATTGCCTCGTACTCCTTCTGTAAATTATAGTTTTCTTTAGACCAACAATAATAGGACAAAAACAGACAAGACAATTGGGTTGTATCCTAAAAAAATAATTTAATGTCCCTCAGATAGATTTAAAAAAAATAATAAACACTTATTTTATTTTTTCTTTTTTCAAATACTTAGGAAGATATATTGATTTAAAATGTCGCGTGACGTCACGCCGTGGCACAAAATATACCACGGCGTGACGTAATTAGCACCCACTCCGTAACTTTAACGCTATATCTCAGTACTTTTTGATAATTTCGACAAAATAATAAAGTAGTAATAAAGTAAATAATTAAGTTTTTTATTATTATAGATAATAAAAAACCTAAGACCTGTATTTTTAGACGTAGTTAGACGGACTTATTATTTTTTTTGATTTTCATACCTTGGATACATCCCTATTGACTAACCACACTCCATTGCAATTGTTTTGTCATTTTGGTACAGAGTTGTGTACCTAATTGGATTACTACATACTTAGTACTTAGCATTGGCTACAAATGAGGACATACATAGTTACAATGCGGCTAAGCAAAGCATATTGAGTTGTTTTAATTTTAATACATGCATACATAATAATTATATGTATATACAATATGTAAAGAAAACCCTGTCCGACCCATAAGGATAATAAAGGTTGGGTAAACACTTGACCAAATATAATATAAAATTTTACATAATCATCATAGTAATAATACTAATGAATTTTGAAATAATCTTTTTTTCCCGGGAATTAAATACAATTTCCCCGAAATTTTGTAATTTTTAAAAAAGTGACAACACCGGTATTATTATGAGCGAATAGCGACGCGACCACGTCACAGGTGCCGCGTGCCCTGCCCCCTGACGCCCGCGGAAGGGGTTGCTTATCGCACATGTTTTACGTTACCTCTTTTTGCGAAATAATATTTATTTTTTAGGGGCATTTTTTTTTTAGTTTAGCCCGGCTTTGTAGGCATTTGTAGAATCAGTTATCGATACCTAACAATACCTTCACGGATCGGACAGGGTTTTTTTTACATATTGTATACAACGTGTAACATAAAGGGTATATACATAACAAAGGCATGGCATCTTTACATGATATCAAACGATATTGGATGGGTTTTTTAATCCTATCTCTTTATGTTAGCAAGTTATGAGGAAAAACACCGCCTGTGATAGGCTACTATCATACTAGTCGCAAAGAGATATTGAAGACATTTATCGGATTAGGCATGAAACGTGACGGGTAACAAGTAGTTATTATCGTATGTAGTGTTACACGTTGTATACATAGAAAATGTATATAATTTATATACATTAATTTATGTTACTCATGCGAAACGCCGTGCGTGGTGGTGTTTTCGGCAAAACAAGATTTAAAATACTGTCATGAAAAAAAAACATGTATAAAATACTAAATACAAATTTGAACTTTTTTACATCGATTCGCTAAGAAGAATTGATGGGCGACATTGTACCAACATGTCTATACAAAAATATTCTTAAAATATATACCTTCTTAATAGAAATAGAAATAAGTCAGTTCACCTGTTCATCAGTCATTCCCTCGAAAGGGTTGATGCGGGGTGGTCGCGTGCAGCCCACGACGGGGTCGATGTTCGGCTGGGCTTCCAAGTACTCCTCCGTATCTGAATCATCACTGCTGGACGAGTAGTCACCAGTTCGACCGCCGCTTAGCAATCCCTTCTGAGCGAGGTGACCCGCGGCGTTGCCAAAACCGGTGTATTTCACCATGCGCCCCACTAGAAATAATATTCGTAAATTACTGATTTTCGTCGTGGTGGCCTAGTGCTTAAGACACCAGCCTCTCAAGTATAAGTATGCGGGTTCGATTCCAGGTCAGGCAAGTACCAATGTAACTTTTCTAAGGTTAAATGTACTTTCTAAGTATATCTTGGACACCAATGACTGAGGATGAAGGAAAACATCTTGAGGAAACTTGGACTTTATAAGTCTGAAATCGCCAACCCGCATTGAGCAAGCGTGGTGATTACGCTCAATACTTCTCTGTATGAGAGGAGTCCTGTGCTCAGCAGTGGGACGATAAAAGGTGAAAGTAAAGTGAAGGTAAAGGATGATGACTGATTTTCTGTCCAGCGCGCGATAAAAATACGAAGTATTTCGCAGTAAGCTACAATTTAATTTCATTTACGCATATGTTCTTAGGGAGTGAATGCATTAAATAATAATCTCACCCTTTTCCTTGCACAGAATAAACAGAAACTCTGCAACCAAGTCCCTGACGGATGTGACAGGTGTGGTCAAGAGCCTGCACAACTGGTTCCTCAGTGTATTGCCCTTTTCCGGAGGACGAGATACATCACGCAGTGGTGGCAGTACCACTTGCCGGAGGTACTTCCTCTGAGAACGACAGCCGCGGGAACTCTTGTTCAACACTGTCAAGATTGGAGACAGATTCTCGTACTGATTCTTAGTGCCCTGAAATAGATGAGCAGAGAAGTGGTTAATAAGATCTAGTAGTATTTTTGGTTATACTGATTTTGTCTGTTAAGTAATAGAGTAATAGATAGCAAGATTTTCATGACATTTGAAATGGGAAACTCAGCTACACAACTAGAAAGGTACAGCAGGTATTTTGGCTATTTTCAATTACCTAAGTCATTCAAAGTTTCAAGAGAAATATTTAAAACTTACTGTAGTTATGGTCAGCCTGTATTGCAACAAAAGTATAAGAGCCTGTAAAGCATCCATGTTTCTTCCATCGTATTCATACTGGGCTTTTTCACCTATGGTCAGCTCTGGGGTCAGGAAGGGGTAGAACATGGGTGGAACACTAGAAAGACAAGAAGAAACAAATAAGTACAAAAGACAGCGGCAAAACTTTACTGATGAAATACGGGTGTACAATATTGGTTCTGTAACATGCTGTGCGTAAAGCTATACAACGTGTTTTTTTTTTTATGCGAAACCTGAATATAGTTTGTTCAGAATAAGCAACTGAATCGATTCCAATCATTTTTACAAAATGTTATATTTTTTCCCAATTACATTTAGAAATTGTTGCAGTGTGGTTACCGAGTGGTTTACGATAGATCACTGCGCACGCCCGCGCAACAGCTGACGTCAGAGGTCAACGAACCGCTCGCCCGCCCAAGCGGAGCGTAGACCATATTTTTGTTAGAACCACCAAGTAGGATAACAGGCTAATATCTTTATAGTTTTTGATGATATCTTTTTGAAATTTTGTACAGACGACAGCAGGTCAAGCTACCCCAAACTGTAAAATATTCTCATTCAACCTTGAGCCTTAATACTTTAGAGATAAATTTGAACATCTAATAAGGAATTCTGACAGATTGTAGTAGCTCGATGTGCTGTCGTCTGTACATAGATTCTTTACTTAAAAATACTGGACAAGAGTTTCGGGTTTCGCATTACAAAAAATAATGTTGTATAAACAGTATCTTCCTCGAATAATCAACCCTAAAATTGTCAATTACATTTTATTGAGTGTCCCACAATAATGAGACACTAAATTATCATACCTAGGAACATTGATATAATATTAAACTAAGGACTAGGAGGACTAGATATGTCACTAGCGCACTGAAAATGAAACGTACAAAAGGAGGTAAGTCCAGCAAGTCGCTTTAGTTTTCGTCGATTTTATTTAAGCGCAACCGACAAACACTAGCCATCTTTTTCTTCTCTATGCTTCAGATAGCGCCCCATCTCGCCAACGTGTGAAATGTACGCAGAATAAAAAAATGCATGTGTGTGCTGCTGCTCCGATCGGCACATTTATTTTGGTTAATTTGTTAGAGCATATCATATCTGTTTAATATTATATCAATGCCTAGCAATAAACAAAGTCTTCATACAAACGCGCCTATTCGTACCTACATATGTATCACGCGTAAATCGTAATAGGTACAGACGACAGCAGATCAAGCTACCCGAAACTGTCAAATATTCCCAATCAACTTTGAGCCTTAATCATCATCATTATCATTTCAGCCGAAAGACGTCCACTGCTGGACATAGGCCTCCCCCAAGGTTCTCCACGACGACCGGTCCTGCGCCTTCCGCATCCAGCGGTTTCCCGTGACCTTCACCAGGTCGTCGGTCCACCTTGTCGGGGACCTACCCACGCTACATCTTCCGGTGCGTGTCTGCCACTCGAGAACCCGTCGGCCCCATCGGGCATCAGTCCTACGAGCAATGTGTCCAGCCCACTGCCACTTTAGTGTTGCAATTCTTCGGGCTATGTCGGTTACTCTCGTTCTTCTGCGTATCTCCTTATTCCTGATTCGATCGCGCAGTGAAACCCCAAGCATAGCCCTCTCCATTGCCCTTTGAGTGACTTCAAGCCTTCTTATAAGGCCCATTGTTAGCGACCACGTCTCAATTCCATAAAGTATCACTGGCAACACACACTGGTCGAATACTTTTGTCTTGAGACACTGCGGTATTTCGAACGAGAAGATTTTACGTAGCTCCCCGAAAGCAGCCCAGCCGAGGTGGATTCGACGATTAACCTCTTTCTCGAAGTTGGACCTTCCTAACTGGATAGTTTGTCCCAGGTACACGTAACTGTCAACAACTTCGAGAACAGAGTCTCCAATCTTTATAGGAGTCGGTACAACATGGGCATTAGACATGATTTTCGTCTTGTCCGTGTTCATTTTAAGACCGACTCGCTCTGAGGCTCTACTGAGGTCTTCGAGCATTGTACTCAGGTCCTCCGCGGTCTCAGCCATGACTACGATATCATCAGCAAACCGAAGGTGTGACATGTACTCGCCTTAATGCTTTACAGATAAAGTTGAAAATCGAATAAAGAAATCTGACAGATTGAGTAGCTTGATGTGTTGTCTTCTCTACTATGACATACGATTACTGCTATTTATCACCCTGCGTAAGTATGCCTACTAAAAACGAATAGAGTATGAATTTTAATTAATAATAATCCTTTCCTTTCTTTTTCCCACGATACGATAATTACGAAACTTGGCAGTGCATGAAAGAAAAGAATGGATATTGATGTCGCTGATGGGGAAATTAATAAGGATGGTGGCTGCAATAAATTTCGAATTTTCGTCATGAGTGCCGTTTACATGATTTTTGAGAGTACTACATTCGACAGTATAAAGGTAAAAATGAAAATCTAACAACATGACTGCCGCGAAAAGATAAAATTAAATCGTTTTAGAAGTTTTACTGCCGCTATCTCGGATTTTCATTTTAAACTTCATTCCTGCACCAGGTAGTGGAAGGGCGTACAAGTGTCATGTACTTGTTTTCTTAAGGTCAGTGCACAAATACAGGTTAATCTAAACTCGATTAAATGCCAGTAAAGTGAAGACACCACAAGACTAGTTAGTTACTCACACTTCAATTAATTGCAAGGAACTGTTAAGTGGCAATTAAAAGGAAATAAGTTTTCTGTTAGTTTGGTTAATATCAACATGTTTTTTATTGTCCTCTTCAGAGAAGGATTGAGCATAATCACACTTGCTCAATGCAGGTTGGCGATTTCAGACATTTCAGTTGGTTATTACCCTGTAGTATTACACGACTGCAAATAAAGGCTGATTCAAACCTTATGGCCGATCAGAACATGTAGAGAGTTGCCGCTCAGTATAAAGTTTAGCTGTGAGCAGGGTAACAGGGCCAATTCTGTATAGAAAATAGTGAACTACAGAGCCACCATAATGTTTGAATCGGACTTTAATAAACCAGAGATCAACCGATATATTAATACATACCTTGTTAATAAATTAGCAATATTACTGCGCAGCTCCATTAGTTTGACTTCACTGGAGGTGTGAGCATACAACAGGGCAGTCATAACTGGCATAAGTTTCAAATACATAGCCTCTTCCTCCTCATCAGCCGGCTCTTCTGAACCTGACTGGAGGATTAAGTTGAACTGGGTCTTGAGGATCTCACATATGATCGCCTGTTGGTTGTCCTGAATAATTGTGTAAAAAAATGTATTAAAACTTACTTGTCCTATAATAGGTTATATGGACTATTTTCTGCAACTCCTTGGAAATGGGTGTATTTCCATATGGATGCTATCTTTGGTCATTCAATTCACCCGAGCTCCTAAAGAAACTCAAGTAACGCTTTGATGTTGCTGACCATCCCACTTAGGGTAGAATACTTTGCCTCGTATGTGGCGACCACCGGGCAATTTATTAACACAGTATGCATATTTTAATTAATGCTATTTTTTTTTTTTTTTATAAGTTATAAACAAGCGCTTGACCGCAATCCCGCCTGATGGTAAGCAGTGATGCGATCATTGATGGTAAAGCGCGCTAGTTTATTAAGAACCTATTCACTCTAGCCTTGAAGACACTCAAATTGTAATGTGACGGAAACACCGTCGCTGGCAACCATAGCATAGCCTTGTAAGGCTGGGTTGAGAGGATTATATAATTATGTCATATTTCTTACCTGCAGAAAACAATGGTGGGCCCCTTCAACCAAGCCACTGCTGCTTGATGCCTGGTCCTCTGCTTTGGTGGAAGCTTCTGTCAGTATTTCACCCAAACAATTGATCAAATACTCCATGCCATGAAGTTCATCCTTTATTTTGGTTTTGATATCATGCCTCAGAGCAGTCAAAATGAACAGCAGCTTCAAATCAAATAACATTATTTCCTCTTTGAAAGGCATATCTTTGTAAATCCTTAGCCTGGCTACTAATCCCTGTGCAATGGATGTGTGTGCACACAGGGCCCTAGCCACTTCACTGTTGAATGTTAAATTACAAAGACATTTGAGTGCCTCAACTGCCACATCCTTTTCTATTAGATCCAGTGGCATCATAGACTCTTCATCAAGAGCTTCAAAGTTATACAACCCAGCTCTTTCTATTAGAGTTGTTATCCATCTTTCACAGATCAGATTTTCAAGGTCTGATTTATCTCGGCTAAAAATTAAACAATATAGTTGTATTTTGTATAATGCATGTTTCTTATAAAAAGAAAATATTTTTAAGACAAGTATCACATAAAACATCACTAACCTTAACACCCTCACTGATGCTAAACAGAGCGAGTGAATTGACGCCGAAGACTTATCCTGTAGACGTTGAAATAAAGCTGTCCATAACAATGCTCTCAGATTCTTTTCGGCCAAACCAGGAAAATTAAACGAGTTTTCGTTCTGGAAATGTATAGCAAATAATATTATGATGATAATCATTAGTGTTCTATATGTTGTCACTTAATTGAATTAAACAAGGCCTACATTTTTAAGAAAACGTTGTAGTATTTTGCTGACTTCTTCTACGTTATCGTTACTACTGAGGGTATCAATTTCGCATTCTTCCATTGTAACAGGGTCTTCTACTTTCGCCAAACCCTTAGAGCTGCTCTCTTCGCTCAATCTACCAGATCATTGATGCTATGGCAAAGAAACAGTCAACGAGAACTTGTAATATTATTATATCCAAGTACAAAAACCAACAAACGATAACGAAGCGTAATTATTATGATAACAATATGCGTAAGCAAATGTATTGTAAAATGTTATGTGAAAATGAGTTAAAATTCTATCTTAACACTTTGGTTATCACTGACAGCCTGAACAAGCCTGACAAGTGACAGATCACAGGATTGACATGTATATTGTTTTTTTGTTTTTTTTTTGTTTTATTTGTTCCATTTGAAACAGGCTAAAGTCAGAGACCATACTGCCATGTCTTCAGTAATTAATTTTCAACTTTTGTAACTTATCCTAAACTTATCCTATATCTTAACCTAACTTAATCTAACCTAAACCTATCTTGTTTCGTTTCGCGCGTGTAAAAAGACTAGGAGAAAGATTTGGTACAAAGCCATGATGCGGCCACTATGCTACAAAATTTCACTGTTCTTTATGAATTATTCACTGAATGCACTTTTTACTACATAAATCACGCGTTTTTATTTAGTAAACGACACTATAAATAATTTAAAAGTCCAATGAAAAAGGAGCGTGGCACTCATCTTGTCTTCCCGCCAAAAACTCTCCATGTATATTGTATTCATTATTCATCTTCTGTCCACAGATTGCTTATTACGTAGACAGAAAACGGAAAGACGACTGCAAAACGCTTCGAGCAACACAGGCTGTTGCTCGAAGGCAAAACGTGTCACAGAAGGAGACAAAATAAAATATGTTCGGACGACAACAGGTTAAGCCTAAGCTACCCGAAACTGACAGATATTCCCAATCAACCTTAAGCCTTAATGCTTTAGTTGAAAATCTATATCGTTAAAAATAATATGCTTGATGTGATGTCGTACACAGACGAAATCACAACAAGCTACTACAATCTGTCAATTTTCTTTAATATGTTATCAATTTTATATGGTACAAAGATAGAGTTGACCTTGAGAAATAACATAGGATAGTTTTGATTCCGGACTTTTGAAGAGTTCTCTTGGAAATGCGATTTTTTTTTGATATGGCATCTCGTAGGTGGCCATTTTTTTTTTTTTTTTTTTTTGATATGGCATCTCATAGTTGACCTAGAGAGGTCGTCACTATTTAACCGGGCTATCCTGTGGCTGCCTTAAATGAATTTAAAGCCTCCAGCCAGGGCTATTAAAAGCTAAGCGACTACGCTAAGGGCACCCCATAGTGGGGTACGAACCTCGGCTTAGGGTGTCACTAGAAAAACAGCAAGGGACGGCTGGATCGATTTCTTATATTTGATTCGGTTTGATGACCGCGGCGTTTCCTAGTACTAGCTCTGAGAAGAAACGTCCGAAACAAACTCAGAGGTCATAGTTGGGAGTTTATATTTACTGGCTCAGCTGCGGCGCGGGCTGGCCGTCATCGGACAAGGGACGGGGGAGGGGGCTACTACGTTGAACGCGTCGCGATGGACCTCGGCGGCGAGGTCGGTAGGTCGGTCTTTTCTTGTGTATTGTGCTAGTGGCCCTATTGGCCTCTTGGAGGAGGGTTATGGGGTCATCGGGGTCTGTGAGGGCATGCCGTGGACGGCGAAGGCGGGAGATGGTGGAGGGAGTGTAATTAGCAGCCGCTGCTATAAGAGGATTGCGGTGCTTGGCAGCAGTGTCAAAGAAACGCTTGGAGAGGCGTTTCATGAACTGCTGGATGGTGGGGATTTTGCGATCAAGATGGAGGATCTCATTACGGACGAACCAAGGGGCGTTTGTGGCTTTACGGAGGAATCGGTTTTGGACTACTTGCATCCTATGGATATGACGCGGCTTGGCATGTGCGAAGACTGGACAAGCGTATGTCATAATCGGGCGTATGCATGCTGTGTACAAGCGCATTTTGCACCTGAGCGACAGTTTGCTACGCGGGTTGAGGAGGGGGTGGAGTCGACCCAGAGCGAAGGCGGCGCGTGAGCGGACCGCCTTAATGTGCTCTGAGAAGTTGAGGTGTTGGTCGAGAATCACACCTAGGTATTTGGCTTGCTTCTCCCAAGGGATCGGCTTGCCGTCCATGGTGATGGGCCGTGGAAGGGTGACTTTGCGTCGCGGTTTCATGTAGAGTACCGCTTGGCTTTTTTGGGGGTTGACTTCGATCCTCCACTTCTTAAACCAGTCAGCAAGGTAGTTGACCGCTCTTTGAAGATGGAGGCGAATCCGGTCTGGATTGAGTCCGGAGCAGTAGATGGCTGTGTCGTCTGCGAACAGAGCGAGTTGTGCCATACTGCTTTTCGGGATATCGCTGGTGAAAAGCGTGAAAATGAGGGGGGCTAATACAGAGCCCTGGGGGACACCTGCATGGATGGGACGGGGGGAGGAGAGTGCTCCCTCGATTTTATAACGAAAGGTGCGGTTTGACAGGAAGTCCCGTAAGATGAGGACGAGATGATCAGGCACACCGAGTTGGTACAGCTTATAGATTAAGCCGTTGTGCCAGACTTTATCAAACGCCTTCGCTACGTCAAAGTAAACTACGCCTGTATACATACCACGCAGGAATCCTGCGTGTATATGTTCAGTGATACGTAGGATCTGTTGGGGACAGGAGTGTTGGGTACGGAACCCGAATTGCTCATTTGGAATGAGGCCCTTGTTCTCGGCGTAGGCTCTGAGTCGCTTGTATATAAGCCTCTCATAGATCTTACCGAGAACTTTAAGTAAGCTGATGGGACGGTAACTAGTGGGGTCGGCTTTAGGCTTACCGGGCTTGGGAATGCCTATCACAGTGGCTTCTTTCCACGTTTGTGGGAAAATGTTGTTCCCCAATGCACCATTGAAGATGGTGGTTAAGAGGATGATGAGGTGGGCTGGGAAAAGGCGGACCACTCGGTTGGTGATGCCGTCAGACCCTGGCGCTTTCTTGGGTTTAAGCCCTTTGACAATGTCCTGCACTTCCTCTGGAGTGATGGGAGGCAGGGGGTCCTCAGGGTCGTCAACGGGCGGGAGGGAGGTTCTACGTTCGGTAGGTGGCCATTATAGGCCGTAACTACTTAACCGGAATTTCCTTAATTAAAAATTAAAGCCTCCAGCCAGGGGCACTTAAAACTAACTTAAAATTAGGCAACTACGCACTGAAGGCACCCCCTGTGGGGTACGAACCTCGGCTTAGGGCGTCGCTAGAGAGGACAACAGGGGACGGCTAGATCGAAAATTATACTTAATGGTTTGATGATCGCGGCGTTTTCTAGTATTAACTCTGAGAAGAAACGCCGAAACAAACTCAGAGGTTATTGTTGGGACATTATGATATTACTGACTCAGCTGCGGCGCTAGCTGGCCTTCATCGGACAAGGGACGGGGGAGGGGATTACTACGTGGAGCGCGTCGCGGTGCTCCTCGGCGGCGAGGTCGGTCTGTGTTTGCGATATAACCGCACTCCACGTGGGCGAAACCGCGGGCGGAAAGCTAGTTATCAATCAACGCAAGAATACGCTGTGCCACTGCAGGCACGGGCGGGCGAATGGTGCATTTACCATATTTTTGTGGGGACAACCAGGTAACACAACAAGCTCATAACTTTGTGATTTTTCATATCATGATAGCGTTTTGAAATTTTATACATAAATTCTTTACTTAACAACAAAAAATAACGTGGTATATGTGTTATCTTAATACATCAACAATTAATAGAATCAGAAGTTTTTCAGTCAGGAAGCTTGTAATGCACCCAAAAGTTTCCTGACGCATGCGTGCCGGTGCGCCTCATTTGCAAAAACTTTAACTACACCAACGCCAAGCTCCATAAAGAATAGAGGTAAACAAACCAATTTAGGGTACAACATTTGTACAACTCACGTTTTACAAATCTCCTATTATTTACATGATTATCGACTTTTACTTGCTAACTACTTATTAACAATTCCTATTGCAGCATATTTCAATAGAATCACTAAAATAACATACATTAATTTAAATTTTACGTGATAATTCTACAAATAAAGAAAGATGGATGAAATCCAGTTATTAAATACATTTTGTGGAATTCAACCAATAAATAAAGTTGGGGCATTTATCAATACAGTTTTGTGTATTTTAATTACTTTCAATTTTTTTTTTCAGACCAGTGCAAATATTCATATTCATGCATACAAATACTTGCACTGACTGGAGCTGCTGGCTGACTGAAGGAAAGTAAGCGATCGGCCGAAATCCACCACATCCCCTACTTGGACTCCATACCTGCACGCCTCGCCTCTATCGCTGACACGACAGCCGCGGTCGACTCGTTCACGGATCACGTACAGTCAGTCCTGAACGACTGTTCAAGGGAGGTCACAGTGACAGAAGTCTGTCGCTGGAAACTCCCTGATGACTTGCATGAACTACTGACCGAGAAGAACGCGGCTGTCGGTGCCTACAGCAACTTCCCCTGCGTAGCTAACAAAGCCCACATGCGCTATTTACAAAGAACTGTAAAAAGTGTTAGAGTTTATGCTCTTGGAACTCTTTTTTTTTGAAAACTTTTTTATTTATCTATGTATGATATATGGTTGCCTAGTTACGTGTGTGTTATATTAATATAATTGTGCTGTAATTATTTGACAATATACTTTTACTCTCATGAAATCGTTTTGATTAAAAAGCACGACCCACAGTGGCACGACCTCAACAAAAAGCCGTATATCGGAGTGGCCTGAAGCCAGCTGGGATAAGATTCTGGATGAGTTAGAGGCCACCCATCAAGTCTTCTGGAACCTTCAGAGGAAATTAAAATCCAATGAAGTTGTCGAATGATACCATCGCCTTCGAAGACGATGACAAGGCTGAATGCCTTGCCTCTTGCCTAGAAGCCCAGTGCACCCCCAGCCTCCTACCAGTAGACCAAGCTCATCTCCTTGAGGTTGACGCAGAAGTCGAACGTAGAACCTCCCTCCCGCCCGTTGACGACCCTGAGAATCCCCTCCTCCCATCACTCCAGATGAAGTGCAGGACATCATCAAAGGTCTTCAAACCAGGAAAGCACCCGGCTCTGACGGCATCATCAGCAGAGTCGTCCGCCTCTTCCTAGCCCATCTAATCATCCTCTTGACCACCATCCTCAATGGTGCAATTGGGAGTAATATTTTCCCACAAACGAGGAAAGAAGCCACAGTCATAGGCATTCCCAAGCCCAGTAAGTCTAAAGCCGAACCCTCTAGCTACCGTCCCATCAGATTACTCAAAGTTCTCGGTAAGATTTATGAAAGGCTTATATATAAGCGTCTTAAAGCCTACGCCGAGAACAAGGGCCTTATCCCAAACGAGCAATTCGGGTTCCGTACCCAACACTCCTGTCTGCAACAGATCCTACGTATTACTGAACATATACACGCAGGGTTCCTGCGTGGTATGTATACAGGCGTAGTGTTCTTCAACATGGCGAAGGCGTCAAAGACAAAGTCTGGCACAACGGCTTAATCTATAAGCTGTACCAACTCGGTGTGCCTGACCGTCTCGTCCTCATCTTACGGGACTTTTTGTCAAAGCGCACCTTTCATTATAAAAATCGAAGGAGCGCTCTCCTCCCCCCGCCCCATCCGTGCAGGTGTTCCCCTGGGCTCTGTACTAGCCCCCCTCATTTTCACGCTGTATACAAGCGATATCCCGAAAAGCGGTAAGGCCCAAATCGCTCTGTTCGCAAACGACACAGCCATCTACTGCACGGGACTCAGCCCTGACCGAATCCGCCTCCAACTCCAAACCGCTGTCATCAAACTGACTGACTGGTTTAAGAAATGGAGGATAGAATTCAACCCTCAAAAAAGTCAAGCGGTACTCTACACGAGACCGCGACTCAATGTCACCGCTCCATGACCACCATGTCTGGCAAGCCGATTTCTTGGGAGAAGCAAGCCAAATACCTAGGTGTGATTCTCGACCGCAACCTCAACTTCTCAGAGCACATTAACACACAAATTGCGCTTGTACCAGTTTGCATACGCCCGATTATGACTTACGCTTGTCCAGTCTTCGCACGTGCCAAGCCGCGTCATATCCATAGGATGCAAGTAGTCCAAAACCGTTTCCTCCGTAAAGCCACAAATGCCCCTTGGTTCGTCCGTAATGAGATCCTCCACCTTGATCTTAAAATCCCCACCATCCAGCAGTTCATGAAGCGTCTTTCCAAACGCTTCTTTGACACTGCCGCCAAGCACCGCAATCTCCTGATAGCAGCGGCTGCTAACTATACCCCCTTCACCGTCTCCAAGCTTCGCCGTCCACGGCATGCCCCCTCAGATCCCGATGACCCCAAAACCCTTCTCCAAGAGGCCAATAGGGCCACCAGCACCCTATACAAGAAATCGAAATACCGACCTCGCCGCCGAGGTCCATCGCGACGCGTTCAACGTAGTAGTCCCCTCCCCCGTCCCTTGTCCGACAAAGGCCAGCCCGCGCCGCAGCTGAGCCAGTAAATATAAATTCCCAACTATGACCTCTGAGTTTGTTTCGGACGTTTCTTCTCAGAGATTAAAATAAAAATTTGATCCAGCCGTCCCTTGCTGTCCTCTCCAGCGACATCCTAAGCCGAGGTTCGTACCCCACAGGGGGTGCGCTTAGCGTGTAGTCGCTTAGTTTTTAGTTGCCCTGGCTAGAGCCTTTAAATTCATTTAAGGCAGCCACAGGATAGTCTAGTTAAGTAGTCACGACCTCTCAAGGTCAACTACGAGATGCCATATCACAAAAAAAAAAGCCCGCAGTCAGTCTGCATTCGACTAGCGATACGAAAAACTTTGAGAATACCTACTGTTACAACTATAACGAGAACTTTGAGTACTACGTGAAGTAATATCTGATAGTGTTATGGTGTGTTTTCGACACGGACTTCGTGGACATAAGAGAAGACTTGGGTGCGACATCAGCTACATCCTATGTGTCATTGCCTACTATCGACTATACTTTCGTTGCCAATAAACTTCGCAACCCTTAACCGGCGTTTTAGTACCCCTAGCCCGTAACAATATATTAAAAAGTTCTAGAGACCCACCAATATGTAATTTGACCTATGTTCACAAAAAACACATTCTGATTATATTTCTGAGAGAAGCAAGGAAATTCTATCTAAACTGGATTGTGAACTTGTATAAGTCTTTTATTTAAAAGAAGACTATCGCAACAGCAATAAGGTCAATCGGAAATAAAACTTTATTTGAAGAGAACACGGTCTGAGGGAGATAGCGTCAGAGTAGCCCTCTGTCTCTTTCTAAATGTTACCCGTATTTATTTTCTTTAATTTTGTTTGAAACCAACAATTTAGATTAGAAAAAAGATGGTGAAAAAGGGTGCCATTAATGTCTGCAATAGTGAGTCATACCTTGAATACGGAATACCATTCTTTAAGTAAGGTTTTTGCGGTAATCATATACAAGTTATTTTGTTTGTATGTAGGATGACCATAAATTTCGGAATAATAAATAAATCTGCACTTAGTCATTGTGTGAATAATAAGTCAGTGACTTTTATTGGGTATTTACAATGATATTAAATTCTGCTTTCTTGTTTATATATCTAATTTTATTTATCTAAAGGTACAGTTTCAGACAGATTGACCTGCTGTCGTCCGTCCGTTTATTAATCCATTTTTTAAATTTAATAATGAAATTAAAAAGTTCGCATCCATGCCTAACTGTTCATTAAAACTCAGGTAGGTCTCTAATATAAGTGAAAAAAAATATTCCTTATAAATTCCATTTTAATAATCATCCTACACAACAAGGACAGAGGGCTGTTGAGGTTGAATTTGATTATTGTCTCTGGCAGCTAACTTTCATAAGCAAAAATATTTTAAGTTTGGAAGATTACGGAGACAGGAGAAAAAGATTCATTGTTTTATGTGATCATTGTTTGTTTCGGTAGCATCAAGAGTAGCAAGACTGCAGTCAATCGATAATGTTTGATATATAATATTGTAATGTTTTTTTTATAGAGTGTTTGAAAGTTGGGCTTAAAATATTAAAAATTATGAAGTGCTTATAATGGTGTATTAATTGATTTTGGAGTTATTTAAAATGTAAAGGATCCCAGAAGGTACTGTCTGCACTCAAATTACTATTTATTCATAACTACAACAGGTTATGGGCCCAGAATGGGTGCAGCAGTAAGCTTGTAATGTAAAATGTGACTATTTGAAGAAGATATTGATTATGAGTTTGAGAGGGGAAGTTTAGAAAGAGAAAATGAAAATGAAAATTTTGATATCAAAGAAACAAGAGAGGACCGATTTTTCTAGAACAAAAATAATGGTGAAGAAAATGAGGTCATTGAAAATTATGTGAAGAACTAAATGAAGACATTTTATGGAAATGCCTATGGAATACAATTTTGGTGAAAATAAAATATGTGTATTAAAGGAAAAGAAATTTATTTGGCAATATTATGTTGATGATGCAATTCTATAATAAATATTGAAAATAGTAGTATAGTAATAGAAAAAGGAAAAGAAATAAGATATCTGAAGGACTGGAAAAAGAATTTGGAATTAGAAGATTTAAATAATTATTGGAATTGATATAGAGGTTATAGAGAAAATTATTTGAAAATTTATGAGAAGTTTTACACTGAACAACGAATGAAGAATTTTGGATACGGCAACTTGAAAGAAAAAGCATTTCCGAATATTTGAATTGTTGCACATCAAGAGGGGAAGAATATTAGTGTTGATGTGCATAATTATAGGAAATTGATGTGATGTGGAGGAGGAGTTTTCTACTTTTGAAGAAGAACAACAAAATGGAAGAATATTAGTGGTGATGTGCAGTAGACAATTGATGTGATGTGCTTAGTTATAGGCAATTAATAGGGTCTTTATTATATTTGATAAATAAAATTAGACCAGATGTATTAGGGGTTTGTTGGTAGGTTTTACAAATAATAGAGATGAGTTGGGATCCTGCAAAATTGAAAGTTGTGTATTTAAGGGTTGTGACATTTAGTAACAGTGCCAATGATGTGCCTGTATTTGGTAACGGTGTAACAAAAGTGTAAAGGTTAGTAATATTTATGAAATTGAAGGTTATGTAAAGGCTGCATTTTAGACAGGGAGTTTATTTTAGATATGATGTGTTTTTGTAGTAGAGTTGAGGTTAGAGGGTGTGCTTTTGTAGTAGGATTTTTGAAGTTTTAGGTAGGGTGTGTCTTTATAATAGAGTGGAAGTTTTAGATAGGGTGTGTTTTCTAATAGAGCTGAAGGTTAGATAGGGTGTGTTTTCTAATAGAGCTGAAGTTTAGATAGGGTGAGTTTTGTAATAGTTGAAGTTATAGATAGGGTGTGTTTTGTAATAGTTGAAGTTATAGATAGGGTGTTTTGTGATAGAATTGAAGTTATGGATAGGGAGTTTATAGACAGGGAGACTGTCAAAGTTATAGATAAGGAAGTTTGTTGAAGCTATAGATAGTGAGAAGCTATAGATAGAGTTGAAGGTTTAATGAGTTGTTTTGTATTGGGGGGGTTACAGGTTATGTATTGAAGTTTTTTAAGAGTTGTCTTTATATTGAGGGGATTATAGGTTATGTATTGAAGTTGTTTAAAGAGAGTGTATTGATATTAATGTTTAAAAGTTATGTCTTGCGATGATTTTAAAATTTTACTTTGAGATAATAATAAAATTCAGAGGGGATGTTGAGGTTGAATTTGATTATTGTCTCTGGCAGCTAACTTTTATAAGCAAAAATATTTTAAGTTTGGAAGATTACGGAGACAGGAGAAAAAGATTCATTGTTTTATGTGATCATTGTTTGTTTCGGTAGCATCAATAGTAGCAAGACTGCAGTCAATCGATAATGTTTGATATATAATATTGTAATGTTTTTTTTTTATAGAGTGTTTGAAAGTTGGGCTTAAAATATTAAAAATCATCCCAAGACATAACTTTCAAACATTCACTTCAATACATAACATGTAACCCCCTCAATACAAAACAACTCATATAAAACTTCAATACAACTTCAACTCACTATCTATAGCTTCTCATTGTCTATAGCTTCGACAAACTTCCTATCGATAACTTTAACAAACTTCGACAGTCTCCCTGTCTATAAACTTCAACTACTCCCTATCTTTAACTTCAACAAACTTCAACAGTCTCCCTGTCTATAAACTTCAAACTCCCTATCTTTAACTTCAAACTCCCTATCTATAACTTCAAACTCCCTATCTATAACTTCAAACTCCCTATCTATAACTTCGACATTTCGACAACTCCGACAGTCTTCCTGCCTATAAACTCCCTATCGATAACTTCAATTCTATCACAAAACACACCCTATCTATAACTTCAACTATTACAAAACACACCCTATCTAAACTTCAGCTCTATTAGAAAACACACCCTATCTAAACTTCAGCTCTATTAGAAAACATACCCCATCTAAAACTTCCACTCTATTATAAAGACACACCCTACCTAAAACTTCAAAAACCCTATTACAAAAGCACACCCTCTAACCTCAACTTTACTACAACAACACATCATATCTAAAACAAACTCCCTGTCTAAAATGCAGCCTTTACATAACCTTCAATTTCATAAATATCACTAACCTTTACACTTTTGTTACACCATTACTAAATACAGATCAATAACTATTACTTTTATTAAATGTCACAACCCTTGAATACACAACTTTCAATTTTGCAGGATCCCAACTCATCTCTATTATTTGTAAAACCTACCAACAAACCCCTAATACATCTGGTCTAATTTTATTTATCAAATATAATAAAGACCCTATTAATTGCCTATAACTAAGCACATCACATCAATTGTCTACTGCACATCACCACTAATATTCTTCCATTTTGTTGTTCTTCTTCAAAAGTAGAAAACTCCTCCTCCACATCACATCAATTTCCTATAATTATGCACATCAACACTAATATTCTTCCCCTCTTGATGTGCAACAATTCAAATATTCGGAAATGCTTTTTCTTTCAAGTTGCCGTATCCAAAATTCTTCATTCGTTGTGCAGTGTAAAACTTCTCATAAATTTTCAAATAATTTTCTCTATAACCTCTATATCAATTCCAATAATTATTTAAATCTTCTAATTCCAAATTCTTTTTCCAGTCCTTCAGATATCTTATTTCTTTTTTCTAGGAAAGGATCCCAGAAGGTACTGTCTGCACTCAAATTACTATTTATTCATAACTACAACAAGGGCTACTGTGAATCTATCTCCCTCGGACGGCGTTTTGATCGATAGTTCACATTCCAGTTTAGATAGAAGTTCCTTGGAGAAAAGCCACAACGGCTTCATTAGTGCGTTAGCTTTATCTTTATTAGAAACAAATTAAATTAGGTTGCGTAACTCCGTCAACGTGAAAATGAATTATGGTACCTAAGCAGTCTTGTTGCTACTAAAAAGTACATACTAATTCCATGACATCTTATGACCCGTGCCTGCATATAGGGCGATGAAGAAAAAAGTGATTCTATGACAAGCTGTCACTCATGTCAGATTTGACATCTTCTAGTGATAGAATAAAACTGCGAGCTTGGTTTTATTCTATTCCCTTGATGGGATTCAGAGGTTTTTATTTATAAAAAGCAACATATATTTGACCTGAAAATGCCAACTGCTGCTCTCTCAGGTCATTTCGTCACTAAAATAAAGCGTAAGTTTTGACGAATTTAACAGTATTATTATTTTGGGCTGCATAGACTCTTACATAATTTGTATATGAGCTCGTAGGTAGACGTTTAGTATTAGTTACATTTCAAAATATGACATGTCATATCAGCTCTTTGCAATTATGATAAAGAGTGACATTGGTTTGTACAATTCCAGCCACGACAAGTTCGCTGAGCATTGTTTACATCAAGTCTGCCTCATACAGTTCCGATGGCAGTAACAGGCCTAACGTGGCCGCTTATAAGCGGGGCACTGGAGGCCGAGCCAGCTTTAATGGCATTGTAGCAACAGTGTTTGGATGCACAGGCTTCGTGGGGCGTTATGTCTGCAATAAACTGGGCAAGTCTGGGGCTCAGGTGAGCTATTACCTTGTGTTTATCATCAAAGATTCTGTGTTAGAAATTCAAACCCATAAAAAATTCAATAAATGCTTAATAAGAAATTAAATTGTATATTCATAGTACCAAGGAATAGCTGTACAGTTATAATTGTATGGTTTCAGATGATCTTGCCCTATAGGTGTGATTTTTATGAAGCCCAGAGATTGAAAGTAGCTGGAGACTTGGGACAGGTATTGTTCACGCCATTTGACATCCGTGATGAAGAGTCTATTGCCAAGTCTGTGCAGTACTCCAATGTTGTCATTAACTTATTGGGACGTGACTATGAAACTAAGAACTTTAAGTACAAGGACATACATGTGGATGGCCCTAGACGCATTGCAAGGTATGAAATAACTAAATGAAATTTAAAATTACTCAGTCAATTGTACTTTAATCTATTGTAGTTTTTTTGTTTCTTGTTATATAAAAATAAATTCTTAGGTGAGTATTACAGAATGTCACTCAAAACTCGAGCTGTACTTAAGTCTCGTTTCAAGCCATTTGATTAGTTGAAACTAGTTTTAAGTAATGCTTAAGCAGAGATCAATGCTTGAGTTTCCTTCTGGAATACGGACCTTAGAATCATCACAACTACTGGTCACAACTTGCAAACTGAAAAATATCATCAAATAACAGTTTAGTACTGTTATTTGATTATATTTTATTTAGTACAGTAAACTTCCTACAATAATATGCAATTATGTTGGATAGCATATTTAATATTGTGGTACAGGCAAAAATCAACATAGATATTTTTTTTTAATAATTTACAATTAAATTTTTTTGTAATAATATTTAATCCATGTTTCTGTGGAAGAAAATTTTTATTATATGTATTTGTGTCCTTTTTTCAAACTGATTGTAATCAAATCAGCTTAGGGTCTCTCAGTGCCCTTTCAGTAAGGCCTCCACTAACCTGCCCCTTATCTTTCCTTTCCTTGTCTTTCCAGCTATTCTCACTAAGTCATCATGACTTCATATTTCCAATATTCCTTTTGGAAGAAAATTTTTAAGTCTGCAGTAATGTTTTGGTGCGATGTGGAGGCCCCGGGTTTGAGACCAGCCAGGTCAACAATCTTTTCCTGATTGGCCTGGGTCTTGGATGTTTATGTATATATATATATATATATCTATTATAAATATAGTATCATTGAGTTAGTTTCCCATAACACAAGTCCTAGCTCAATCTGCGTGATTTGTCCATATATATTTATTTTATTATTTATTTAATTTTTAACACAATGTTTCCTAAATTATCTTGTTACCGATAGGGTAATCGCACACCACACTATCAGTAGCAATGGGTTTTGTTTTGACAATTCAACAATATTCATTGTATTACTTACTAGCTTTCCGCCCGCGGCTTCGCCCGCGTGGAGTTCGGTTTTATCGCGCTTTTTAGATTTCTCAGTGTTTCTCTACTATATTATGCATTTATTATACATACAAACCTTCCTTAAGAATCACTCTATCTATTAAAAAAAACCGCGTCAAAATCCGTTGCGTAGTTTTAAAGATCTAAGCATACATACGGACATACAGCGAAAGCGACTTTGTTTTATACTATGTATTGATGAGAGATGGTTTAGCAATATGCTTTGAAATGATTCCAATTGATAGTAATAGTGAGTTACGCGACAGCCTCCGTGGCGTAGCGGCAACGAACGCGACCGTTGCGCAAGGAAGCACGAGTTCAATCCCCGCGCAGTGCAAATATTTGTATGTATGAGTATGGATATTTGCACTGGTCTAATCGTGCCTCGGAAAGCACGTTAAGCCATTGGGCCCGGTTGCCATACGAACATCTAATGGCAGTCGTTACGGGTTGTTGGAGCCCTCAAAAGGCCAACAATTGGTCTAACTGCAATACTTCGATATCGCGTTCTGGTCGTAGAGGTCAGTCTGCAGTCACTTCACGGAAAATATCGAAGTTTAGCCAAAATCAGCAGTTAAAGCAGACCCCAGACTCCAAAGCTAAAAAAGCTTCGTATGCGACTGCGATTAACGCTGAGATGATGAGTAATAGTGAGTTACGCAATTAAGGTGCTGGTCCACTTCAATAGTCTTCATAAAAACTCATCTTAATTGTTTTCCACAAGCTTTTTACCTTGTTGTGGTTTATTATATTTCAGGATTGCACGAGAAATGGGTGTAGATAGATTCATCCATGTGTCTTACCTGAACCAATCGCCAAATCCTAAACCCCTGGTTCTGAAGAAACCATCTAACTACAAGATCAGCAAATACTGGGGAGAGTGTGCTGTTAGAGAGGAGTTCCCCACAGCCACCATCTTACGTGCCTCAGACATCTATGGTTCTGAAGATCGGTTTTTGAGGTATTAAGCTTTGATTATTATTATATCTCTAATCGTGGTAAGCAAACTCTAGCCATGAATTATTAGGCCAATAATTCGAGACATAGGGATTAGCAAATTTAACCAAGAAAATTTTAAATGCAGGTTTCTTCAGTACATGATTCTGAAACCCTCAAGGTTGTGTGTTGATGTGCCACCTTGTACAAAAACAAAAATCATGTATTTACGATATAACTCTTTTAAGCACTACTATGCATGAGGTCCTGGTTTCGATTCCCAGGTTGTGCAATATTACATAACTACATGATAGCGGTTGTGTAGGTATTCAAGGTAGCGTACATAAACACGACAACGTTCGCCGCCCAACTGACATTCCCGCTTCGCAGTTGCTCTGATCGTGCTGATTTGGCCTAAGTCTAACCCTTCATATTATAATAATAATATCTTTATTCAAGTAACAAAGACTCGTATTGTTAGTAAACCTTAAGAACTATGTTAAACAATTTACTTCATATTTTATTTCATCCCGTGAGAGATGGCATTGCAGTGATTCATATATAAACAATTCAGCCTGCTAGCAATCATTTTTAGGATCTTGTTGGAGTTGTCCCGAGCTCTGCGCACCAGGGATGCACATCTCATTCGCATCGTTGCGTAAAAACAGTTAATATGTGCGTCCGCGATCATTCCCGATGCGCTACAAAAACGGGGCAGCCCCATCAAGACCCTGAAGCCATTGTTATATTGGACACGTAGGGTGCTGTAGGACCGTTGGGTATATCTAGCCCACAGGCTGCACGTGTAAAAAGTTGTTCAGTATGCTCGAAACAGACTACTCTTAACTTTAAACGAGCAGCGTGCAAACCTGCGAGCCTGCATATTCGCCCTTACACGACAACGCCCTCCGTTCCCGCTCAATATCGAGTCCGTCATTGAGATCAGGGGTCAATATATGACCAAGATATTTAAACTTAAATACTCTTTTAAGCGAAGCACCATTGAGTAAAACAGGTGGCACGTACTTCGGGCCAACCCCAGCCTCAAAACCATTGTCTCCGATTTGTTGGAGTTATATACTAAACTATGTGTTCTAGCGTACTCCTCACATTTAGCAACCAATTTCCTGAGACCACAGATTCACGCGCTCAGCAGCACCATGTCGTCTGCATAGCTAATATTGTTTACACGTATAACATCTATACAGCTGACAGCCTCTGTGGCGTAGCGTTAGCGAACGCGGCCGTTGCGCAGGGAGGCGCGGGTTCGATCCCCGCAGAGTGCAAATATTTGTATGCATGAATATGAATGTTTGCACTGGTCTGGTCGTGTCTCGGACAAGGGCGGATCCAGCTTTAGCGCCAGGGGGAGGTCACATAGTCGAGGTCAAGTCATAAGAAGTTTTAATTAAACTTTGATAATAATAGATACAATAAAAAGGAAGATATTTTATGTTATTTAAATACCTAATTAAATAACGAAATCCATATTTTTTTAACTTCTTCTTCTGACACTTGTTATCACTTCATCTGCTTCAATGGGACGTGGAGAAATGCCAGTCCGGTTAGACGTTCTTCAACCATTGAAGCTCTTTGCCATGCTTTGATTTTTCGTAACGTAGACGACGTACGACTGGGTGCTAAGAGGTGAACTCAGACCGGGGGTAGACCTGACCGTGTTATGCGGAGACACGCAGGGCACCGCCTCCGTCACCTCACCGGGGGAGCTCGCACAGGGAAGCAACGTTTCTGGCGACGGCTGCGGTATCACAGGCGGTGGGCCGCATACGTCGCCTAGGCCTGAAGGTGGCCCTTAACAAGTCGGATGCCATGGTGTTTCATAGTCTCCGGCGGGCGCCGCCACCCGGCACACACATCGTGGTCGGGGGGTTCGGATCGCTTTCGAGTCCACCATGAAGTACCTGGAATTGCTGCTCGACAGCCGGTGGGCGCCCCCCACTTACGGCGCCCAAGTTGTTGAGGGCAGCTGGGGCGCTTTTAACGTTGCTTTCCAATCTCGGGGCCCGCCCGCAAGCGGCTCTACATGGGAATCGTGCGATCGATGGCCCTGTATGGACCCCGCGGTGTGGGCCTCTGACCTGACGGCCGGCAGCATCACTGTACTGCGACAACCGCAGACAGCGATGGCCAGAGGTCCTGGCGGACTAGCTCGAGAGAAGGCACGGCTACTTGACGTTTCGGTTGACAAAGGTACTTTCGGGGGCATGGTTGCTTCGGTAAGTACCTGTCCCACGCACTGGAAGACGCAGATGCAGCTTCCAGTACGTGGCCGCCACTCCAGAACCTTACTGCCCCATCGGCCATCGGTTCTACTAGCAATGTGTCCTGCCCACTGCCACTTAAGTTTAGCGACTCGAAGAGTTATGTCGGTGACTTTAGTTCTTCTGCGGATCTCCTCATTTTTGATTCGATCACGCAGAGAAACTCCGAGCCTAGCTCTTTCAATTGCCCCTTGTGTGAATCTGAGCCTTCGTATGAGGCCCATTGTGAGCGACCACGTTTCAGTTCCGTAAGTCATCACTGGCAACACACTGGTCAAAGACTAGTCTTGAGACACTGTGGTATCTTGGACGACGAGAAGATGTAGTGTAGCGTCCCGAACGCTGCCCAGCCGAGCTGGATTCGACGAGATACCTCTTTCTCGAAGTTGGACGTACGTGGGACGTGGAGTATATATACCTGGGACAAACTGTCCAAATAGGTAGCTATTTGGACAGTTTGTCCCAGGTATATATACTCGTCAACAACTTCGAGTGCAGAGCAACCAACTAGAATTGGAGTGGGTGCGACATGAGAGTTCGACATGATCTTCGTCTTATCCATGTTCATCCTTAGACCCATTTGTTCTCCGCCATGACCACGATATCATCTGCAAAACGGAGATTACTGATGATATTCGCCGTTGATGTTAATGCCAAGTCCTTTCCAGTCCAGGAGCTTGAAGACATCTTCCAACGCAGCAGTGAACAATTTTGGAGATATGACATCTCCTTGTCTCACTCCACGCTGGATTTGGATCGATTTCGAGTCCTGATCCTGGAGACGGACTGACATGGTGGCGTTTTTGTACAAACACTTTATCACCTCAATGTATCGATGGTCAATTTGGCACCGCTGGAGAGACTGTAGCATCGCCCAAGGCTCGATCGAATCGAAGGCCTTCTCATAGTCCACAAATGCCAAGCATAGTGGTTTGTTATACTCCTCGGACTTCTGTATAACTGGCCGCAGCGTATGTATGTGGTCTATGGTGCTAAAGCCTTTTCGGAAGCCTGCTTATTCGGGAGGCAGGAAGTCGTCGAACCTGCGAGCGAGACGATTCGTGATGAGCTTAGAAAACAGCTTATAGACATGGCTCAGTAGAGATATCGGTCTGTAGTTTTTCAGGAGGGTATTGTTACCTTTTTGAAAAACAACACCACCACGCTCCTGTGCCACGCCTTAGGCGTTTCGCCTTTAAGAATGACGGAATTAAATAGCTTTTGAAGCGCTTTAAGAACTGGTTTGCCACCCGCTTTCAGAAGCTCAGCCGTAATTCCATCATCTCCAGCGGCCTTATCGTTCTGGAGCTGTTTCAGAGCCATACCAATCTCGTACAGGCTGACGTCCGGGATATCGTCGGTGTAGTGTCGGGTTAGTCTAGCTCTAGGATTATTAGCCAGGCTTACAACAGGTGTGTTAATGTGTATAACTCTCCGTAGAATTTCTCAATCTCACCCAAAAGCTCGGGCTTGGGAGTGACGATCCTACCGATCCTAGCTTCGCAAGTAGGCTCTGTCCAACAGATAAATCTCGTGCGAACACTTTAGAGCCTTTGCTCCGCTCGATAGCCTATTTAATACAATTTGTATTAAATTGGCGTATATCGCGAGCCAGAGACTTTGAGATCTATCTGTTGAGGCATCTGATTCGCCACGCGTCATCAGCGATTTTAAGACCACCTCCCGTCTTTCTTCCATTAGCCGACGGGTGGGACCGGAGATCTTCTTCTGTCCTTTTGAACGGAGGGTTTTGTAAAACTTGGACCCTTCCGTTTGGAGAGTTTCCACAAGCCTGTTGTTATAGTCCACATCTACGCATTCACCTGGGCATTCGAAGCGATTTTGCAGTTCAAACTTTCGAAGTTTTGGAGTTTGGTTGTCGCTGAACGGAGCATAGACTTCATAAGTCGGGAGCGTTCGAACCTAACGTTGAGGTTCAAGATGCCTCTAACAATACGGTGATCACTCCCTGTTTTAACTGCATGGATCACGGAGACATCGTTGAACACTTGCCTTCTCGTTGACATTATGAAGTCTATCTCGTTTTTGGTCTGACCATCGGGGCTAATCCAGGTCCACTTGCGGTGCAATGGTTTCTTAAAAAAACAATTCATCACAAAGAGTCCTTCCTTTTCCATGCATCTGACCTCGGGGATTCAGATTTACAACTCCAAATTGCCCCACTTTCGTCTCGTCCGCCTCTCGCATGCCCAGTTTTGCGTTAAAGTCCCCATGACAACAGTGTAGTGGGTTTTGGAGGAATGTATGGCTCTACTGACGCCCTCATACATAGCCTCCACCTCATCGTTGGAGTGTTTAGACGTCGGAACGTAGACCTGTATAAGCTTTAACGGATATCATTTGGTTATTCTGAGTACAAGGTACGCTACCCGAGTCGAAAAGCTCCCGACTTTAACAACGTTGTTCACGAGGGACTTGTGGACAATAAACTCGACGCCACACTGGGACAGCTGATCGCCTTCCCGGAAATAGAGCAGGTTGCCGGACTTCAGGATTATCGAGTCCTCTCCCTCTCTTCGGACTTCAGATAACCCCACAATGTCCCAGCGCAACTGGCTCAATAAGAATTGAGCCGGTTGCGCTAATAGCACACTAAGGACTGATGAGAAGATTGTCAAACTGGAGGAAGACCTCCAGTGGCCAAAGGTCGTCGTTGGTGATGGTAGCCGGATCTCTTCCGAAGATTTTTCGCATCCCTTGCTCCGCCGTAACCGAGTCCGCTACCGTAGACTGGAATAGCGGAGCTGCCGGGGACTCTATAAAGGCCTGGGCTGTGTCGTGTCATCATTGGGGGGGTTTGCCATAGTCCCCACGCTTGGCAGGCGGGTTGGGGATCGCAGTGATTTGATATTCCACAGGAGAAGCGCTACTGCCCACTTTCCTGGTAAGAGTTCCCTTAGTCGCCTCTTACGACACCCACGGGAGTAACCCACAGTACTATTCTAAGCCCGGCCACACGGGTTAATTAATTAATGATGGAAAGTATATTAAGAACATTTCAACGAAAATATTTGAATTTAACTTGAATTTTTGCACTTGTGCGCGCATTGTTTAATAATATAAATAATGCGCGCGCTAGTGTCATACGAAATGAGACATTTGTATGTTGGCAGCCGTGGCGGCGGTAGCGCGGTAAAATTAAAATTTTGGATGTGTTTGTTCCCGAATAATGCGTTTGCCGTCAAACAAAGTGTGTATTATATAAAATGATTAAATATTGAAAGTAGGTACATAAATAAAATCCTCCTGTGCTGGATCCTCCCGGACCCAGCCCAGGGGGGGGGTCATGACCCCCATGACCCCCCTGGATCCGCCCTTGGTCTCGGAAAGCGCGTTAATCCGTTGGTCCCGGTTGCCATACGAACATCTAGTGGCAGTCGTTATGGGTTGTTGGAGCCCCCAAAAGTCTAACAATTGGTCTAACTACAATGCTTAGATATCGCCTTCGGGTTGTGGAGGTCAGACGGCAGTCGCTTCACGGAAAATATCAAAGTTTAGCCAAAAACAGTAGTTAGACTGGTAAAGCGGACCCCAGACTCCAAATTTGATAAAAAAAAAGCTTCGGTTGCGACTGGGATTAACTCTGAGATGATGATGAGTGAGATGGGCCTATAGTTGCTACCGTCCGCGAGGACGCCAGTTTTATTTTTAACAATGGGCACTACGACTGTTCGCATCATCTCACTAAGCAAGCAACTATGGCTCATACAAAAGCTATAAAGCATTGTAAGGACTCTAACCAAGTGCGGACCGGCGTAACGCAGATGCTCAATACTGAGCCCGTTAGTCCAGTCACTTTAGGGTTTCACCTCGGAATTTGAGATAATAAGCTGGAAACTCGTATACAGCTTCATTTTGCCGTTCTAAAAGTTGTCTGAAAAGTCTCGTGTCTGCGTCGTAAGTTATTCGAGGTTAAAGGACACGAAAATCGTTTTTTTGCAATTATCTCCGTTTCTATTGCTCCAATGATGTTAGCACCTATTATGAAATTGTAGAGCATAAAATTTGCGACAAATTTCGCTTTAAACATTTTTTTATAAAGTCAACAGTTTTTGAAATAGAGAGCGGAGAGCACCCAGCGCTCAGGCATATTTGTATACTGTAATACAAGGTCAACCGTGACTAATAAATAATACAAATTATTTGTTGTTGATACTATGGTAATGATTTAGTAACTTTATTCAAGGTATTCACCGAGATTCACGGTTGACCTTGTATTACAAAATTAGGCCTGAGCGCTAGGTGCTCTCCGTTCTCTATCTCAAAAACTGACTGGTTGACTTTGTAAAAAAATATTTCGAACAAAATTTGTCGCAAATTTTATGCTCTACAATTTGATAATAGGTGCTAACATTATGGGAGCAATAGAAACGGACATAATAGGCTATTTGACAGTATTCAATTATTTGTGATTTTTTGCTTTAATTGCATAAAATGAGGGTTCTTTATATCATTTACAAGAGTTTTAATAAAAAATAATAACAATTATTATATCCAAAACACAAAAATATGTTTGGCTTTTTGTTTCTCGCGCCACACATTATGAAACGATCCGGATTGGCTAATGTCGCGATGACGTCATACGCGCATCATCGTTTGTCATCGGCAAACTTATAAACTGTTTTTCGGGGGTTTTATCGATTTATTTGTACAACCCAGTACAGCACACCACTTGTAAACCATTTTATTAGATAACAGCAAATAATAATTAAAAACAAACACCACTGAGATCCGAAAACCGCTTGTGACGTCACTTACCAGGCGCAACGCCATATTGCTGATTATATCGTTTTCGCGGCTTATTTGAATTTTGAATTTTTATTTGCATATTTCTTACGAAATACGTATTTAAAATTAAAAAAAATACTTTGGGTGAACTTCTTAACCGCAACCAAGTAATTCAAGATAAAAATTATAAATCTGTCAAATACCCTATTGCAAAAAAACTAATTTCGTGACCTTTGACCTCGAATAACTTACGACACAGACACGAGATAATATGAGACTTTCAGACAACTTTTAGAACGGCAAAATGAAGCTGTATACGAGTTTCCAGCTTATTATCTCAAATTCCGAGATTGACCCCTTTTTTGTCTAAAGTGACTAGGCTACGTCATGGCCAGGGGATTTACCTCTTGACATACATTTTATAGTTTGATTAACCTCCTTTGAGTTAAATTTTATTCTTATCTCCGATCCCGACTCAGAATTACACACCGTGCGTGACGGCCCCAAAGAAGATTTTACAAAAAAGTGCTGCCTGAAAGATTAGCAATCTCTTTAGGGTCATTTACTCCGTCAACGCTCACAGGAATTCCCAGTTTGTTTTGTAATTTATTGATATGTTTCCAAAAACAACTAACCACTACTAATTTGGTCTTCATGATCTTGACACCACTTTAAACGTGACTTAAATATTTTTCTAGTCTCACACATCTCATTATAAACCAGCCCAGAGACCGGTTTTCCAACACACACCCACAGGTCAAATTTTTGCTTAGCGTCCCTGTGAGCGTCGGCCACATGAATGTTCCAGTCTGTCACAACCCTCTTCAAGCGCACCCTTCTGCTTCCTCGACCAACCGCGGCCGCTTCACTTAAAGCATTTATGATGTCTGAATAAAGCTTATCAATAACTATTTTATGCTTATCATTGTTGCACATCATATCACAACATTTAATAAGGTCGTTTGGAAAGTCGATCAGTCTCAATCTTTTATGACATTCCTTCTGATACAAATGAATTTGATCCTGACTTCTCTCCCCCCACACTACCACATTATTTGACCAAGAAAGCTTGATACTCCTCGATACAATCACACGTAAATTGCATTCTATAACCAATGGAAAGTGATCAGACCATAATAGATCATACAGCACACCTACTTTTACAATAGAGCTTTTAGCTGCCTCCGTTACTAAACAGTGATCGAGCCACCGTCTTGACCCATGCGCTTCACTTAGAAAAGTGTAAGTGTCGGACTGTATTCCTAACAGTTTAGTATCAATACAAGTCCACACAGCTCATTACAAAACTCGGAAAGTTCGTCAAAAAATTGCTCTGATGGATGCGCATTAAAATCTCCCAACACATACACACAATCTATGTTATAGTTATATGTATATCTATAATCGCACTCACCGAGCTCAAAGTGTCCGTAAAATCCGTTAAGTTCAATACAGTGTCTTTAGGCATGTAAACACTAAACACTAAAATGGATTTATCTCGTATGACCATTTTAATAGCACAAACACGAGGATTACCGCACTGAACAATGGTCACGTCACGAAATAGATGACGTCTCCACAAAATAGCAACGCCGCCGTGTGGCCTGCCGCGCAGTATACCAGCAGAGGTGTCCGCTACAGACACTCCCGTGGAACTGAAATCATCACTGATTGTATTAAGGAATGAGATGTCTTCCGGCAGCAACCATATTTCTTGTAAAGCAATGAGACCCTATTCCTTGCACAATTCACGTATACTGTGTACAGAGCGCTTGACATTTTTGCAATTAAAACTGATGAATTTATAAGTATCATTACCCATTATAAATATTACTTAATGCCGAGATCTACCTCTTCTGATGTACTATTACGTTTTATGTATCACGCAAGCGTGGTGATTACGCTCAATCCGTTCCTTCAAAATCAAAATTGTTTATTTCAAATTAACCATCACTTGGTACTTTTGAATAGTCAATGTCGGTCAGTACAAGAAAAGTGAAGCTAAATTGCACGTTCCAAAGCTAGATCTCTATGGAGAAGAACGTGCAAGAAACTCCATGGACACTCTTTTAAAATAATAATATATGGGTTACATTTCTTCGTTACATATTTATGTTGCTTCTATCATGTGAGCACAATGCTAAGAGATGACCAGTCTCCACTGACGGCCCCCGTTCACGAGCATGACGCGCGCATCAGTCCCACTTAGCTCAACCATATGACCCAACAACACGCACCACCATCAGCAAGACATTTGAGTGAGCATGACAAACTCTCAACTGCCAATCTCGCAATGTCAAACAAGTTATATATACAATATGTAAAGAAAACCCTGTCCGACCCATAAGGATAATAAAGGTTAGGTAAACACTTGACCAAATATAATATAAAATTTTACATAATCATCATAATAACAATACTATTGAATTTTGAAATTATCTTATTTTCCCGGGAATTAATTCAAATTTCCCCGAAATTTGGTAATTTTTAAAAAAGTGACAACACCGGTACGAGCGAATCGCGACGCGACCACGTGCCTCGTGCCCTGCCCCCCGCCCCCCGCGGTAGGGTTGCTTACCGCACATGTATTAAGTTAGCTCTTTTTGCGAAATAATATTTGTTTAAGTTTAGCCCGGCTTTGTACTCATTAGTAGAATCAGTTATGGATACCTAACAATACCTTCACGGATCGGACACGGTTTTTTTTTACATATTGTATATAAAAAAGAACAAACCATAGTCCATGGTGCCTCACATTCACAAACTTGAGTGAAAAGTGCTTTTACATTATACAATACTATATTACTTGCAAAATCATGGTAGCAAAATATTGTGCACAACGTAGAAATAAACAAATAAAATAAAAAAGGAATATTTGGAAAACAACAAAAAGGGGGAATGGTATCTCTTCCAAACCTACAAAATTGTCTGTGGCTGTGGAGCAGGACTGGCATTTATCCAAGCATTTTTATCAAGGATATAATCTTCCAATTTATAATATGCTTGCTTACACAGCGTGCGTTTAATGCATGTTTTAAATTTGGACTCATTGAGTTGTTGAATCTCTAGCGGTACTTTATTATAAAATTTTACACAGTACCAAAAGATCTCCATTTCCGTTTAATGTTTACTTTTTCAAGCTCCACATTTTCTCCAGTTTTCTTATAAATATAATTTATTATATCCGAATCTAAAGCCTCCTTATCTTGCTTGCTAGCTTGTTATAAATGCGGGTATTTGTCTGTCGGCTGCTTTAAATTTCTCCTCAGATTTAACTATACCACAACCTAGGTTTCTTTTAAATCTACTTCTAGGGTTTCGTACTTTTCTTTGCACCAATGTGAAACCGTCATTATCTTTGCTTGCCACAACACTCGCATCAAATTTCCTCTGTACAATTGTACTCTGTGTCTCGTTATTGTCAGACAGCTGATCACATGGCCCAAACGAACCGCTAATGCGAGCCCCTCCACCGTTCGCAACTGAAGGGGATAATGACGTATCCGCCACGCCTCCTGCACTTGTTATGCGCTTCGTTATGGCGTCGTCACCTCGTTCGGCCGTTGGTAATTCCATTTCATAACTACACTCTAGCGCTTTTTTGTGAATTTTTAGTTGACCATGACTTTTTTCTCCCGAAGATAATCGTTTTTCCCCTGAATGTAATCCTTCCTCAGAGTTATATTTGTCTACCTGACTAGTACGGTTCACATACGTCGAAATAAGCATCTCTCCTTGCGTTGACATTTGTTACTATGCGGTGTAGTGGTGGTAATGACTGTTTCTTGTCACTTAGAATTTTGTCTTGTCCTTTAGAATTTTTAGCTCATCCTGAATAACATAAGAAGATTTCATATTCTTTACTTTCTCCTGTACTAGTACTAAGGTCCGTATTCCAGAAGGAAACTCATGCATTGATCTCTGTTTAAGCATTACTTAAAACTAGTTTCAACCAATCAAAAGGCTTCAAACGAGACTTAAGTAGAGCTTGAGTTTTGAGTGACGTTCTGTAATACGGACCTAAGTCCTTGAGTAGCTGTGAGACATCCAAATGATCGAAAGTGATGGGTGGCAGTTTATTTAGGTCACGAGCCACAAACACAGGCAGTATCAGGATCAGCCACCTTGAAAATGCCAATGATGTCGTTTAACACTCTGTTCTCATTGCCTTTCCCTTTGCGTACAATACTACGCACCTCGGATGAAAGTGATTCTAACAGCAACGTTTTTGCTTTAAGAATTTGTTCACTTGTAAATGCCGACGCACATATTTTCACCAGACTCGCCTCATCAGCAAGCGGCACTTTATTTTGTATGTACGCTAACAGTTCGTCAATAACAATGTTACAAGATCTACACTTTTAGGTCTCACTCATCATGTTGTTAATAATATACTATAATAATATAGAATTATATTTTTTATAATGTAATGATGTAATTTATACTAATTTTTTCCTTAAATACAGGTCCTTTGCTTCAGCCGCACGTATTCATACACAATACATGCCACTGTGGAAGAATGGACAGGAAACCATCAAGGCACCTGTATTTGTGTCCGACGTCGCTCAGGGAATTATTAATGCTATCCGCGATTGTGATACTAAATGCCAGGTTTTCCAGGCTACCGGGTAAGTTTATTATTACTGTTATAGAGAGTGGTGCTGACAGTACGACAATAAATGAAAACATGAACAATGCTGGTTCATAGGAATAATCCTAAACCATAGAAAAAGCCTAGCATCAAAAATATAAAAAAATTTCAAACAAACTAAATCGCATAAAATTGCAATCGGAATAGAACATCCCTTAAAAATATTGGTTCACTGACCTCCGATCGACGACAACGCAATCCTGTATTGACTTGCTTTTTTCGCGCCATTATTATTAAAGTTTGGTACCGCAGGATGCGGCGGTCATTAACCTATAAGCGCTTCCTTATCAACATGTATGTACATCATGTAGAAAATGTGAAAAATAACTTACTGTGACTAAACTAATGGACATATTTATATGATATTTTATGGGTAGACTGAGAATGTGTTGAGGTACACGATGTTTAATTTATTGTCGTATTGTCAGCACCACTCTAAATAAAGGACAAATTTTTCAATCATCTAATAACTTTATTAGGTAAATAATTTTGTAATTTTGACAACGATTTCAAACAAAAACTATCAAAACGTCAATTTTTTTCCTAGAATTAAAGTTATCTGGCGATGGAAAAATCAGCCCTTATAGTAGTAGTATCTTGTTCATTAAGGGGCTTTTGAACTATTTTGACGTATTTTAACTTTTAAACATCAAAACAATTTTTTTTTTTTCTTCTAATATTTGTATGTCGGTTATTTTTTTTTAACGACGTTTTACACTTTTTATTAGTGAAAAGTACTCTGTCCATGTTAAATGCTGGTGCTAAGCTGCATCCAATCAGACTGAAAGCTGACCTCAACATAGTCGGGTTAGCTAGGCCGACGATGACTTGTGAAAAGCAATTCTTACGAGAATTTTGGTTAATTACTGAAACGATTTAAAAATCGTTGTAAAATTGTTTCAGTAGTTAGCCTTTCAAAGCTTTCACAGAAAAAAAAAACAATTTTGCGAATAGCCTTATACACATTGATAAAATATTAAACTAAGGTAGATATGTCACTAGCGCACTAAAAATGAAGCGTACAAAAGGAGGTAAGTCCTGTATCTCGCTTTAGTCACTCTCGATACACTCGTAAAAACAAACGACAAACACTAACAGCGCAAACGACAAACACTAGCCATCTTTTTCTTCTCTATGCCTTAGATTGCGCCCCATCTCACTCACACTGTACCAATGTATGCCGAATAAAAATATGCATGTGTGCTGCTGCTGTGTTCGGCACATTTTTTTTGGTCAGTTTGTTCAATGCTTATACAATGTTATTTTTTCTATATATGGAACACATGTTTCGTATAAAGAAAAAATAACGTTCTATACGATATAGGATGGCTTCTTTTGAAAATAAGGCCGGTTTTTGAAGTGAAAACTTCTTTAGCGACATTAAGAACTTTTGTGGAAGTTTCTGTCTGTTATGGTGGAAGGGCATTGAATTCGCGTGAGCATGACCAACCCAACACCGTGATCGTTACAGCGACATATACTTACATATGTTTAGTGTATACGTCACCACTACTTATAACTTTTTTGTTCTTTTTTTTTGTCAATATAATTATGTTTTCAGTTTTCTGTTGGTCAGTCTTAAATCTTGCTTTACTTTTTTAACTTTATACTAACAGATATGATTATTTTACTTTTTAGACCCAGAAAGTACAAATTAGCTGACATGGTAGACTGGTTCTACGCACTGATGCGTAAAGACGAAAAATGGGGTTACAAACGCTATGACATGAAATACGATCCTATTTTCGGTTTGAAGATTATGTTGAACAACTTGATTTCACCAGGATACCCGTTGGGTGGCTTGCACTGGGAAGCGATTGAAAAGGTAAAAATAATTATATTTTCTATTGTTATATTATTATTATTTCTATTACTTAGTCAGATAAGGGTAAGCACATAGGGCTTGCGAGAGGCGAGCTGCCACTGCGCGCCTCCCGCAAGTTCTGCGTTAGAACCAGGGCCGAGTCGTCAGCACGTTGTGTTCCACGCGCGCCTCAAAGATATGACAGTATGCAGTGACGAGGATCACAAGGACCGATGCCTACCAGGGCCGCGTTTTGTACGAAAACGCTGCCGTGGCTCCTGGCAAACAGGCAAGTGAAGGAACTCGGGTAGGTATTACTCAGAAATGTCTGGCACGACCCGAAAGGTCAGGTAGCACGGTAGACCTCGAGCGATAGCGAGTGGTTTTTCCGACTGTACATTGCTAACATTTCGTTTAGGGCTTTGCCAAATCATGCCGACCCGAACATGCGTACCTAAACACCTTACATCCGCCACACGGAACTTGGATGGTAGCGTGTGGTCTGCAGTCGCCAAGATTCGTCACAGGTGCCGCACAGACGACGACTGCAATTCTCTGTTGGCTACAGTGTCGCTCGTCTGTAAGATCGATATTCTAGATAGGTTCTTATTTCATCAATGAATTGGGCACAGCTGCTCTGCGGGCGGGTGTGGCAAACTGCGACAATGGGGTAATTCAACTTTTATTATTTTTAAGAGAGCAGAGGTACCGCCACCGACTTCTGACCTTTTGGCTTGTGTTCGAACCCTGTCAGGCACTTTAGTTTTTGTATTTAATCTCATAACTTCTGTTCTAAAGAAAAATCTTAAAATTCAGCTAATTTATCTATTTGGATTCACAAGGTGCTGTAAATTTCACTGTACTTTGATAGGTAAAATGCTTTTTTTATTAATTTATTAATTGCCTGGCTATATTTACAGGAAGCCACATCAGACGTTATCGATGATAGCCTCCCAACGTTGGAAGACCTTGGTGTACATCTTACGAACATGGAAGATCAGGTACCTTGGGAACTGAAGCCTTTCCGGGCCCACCAGTACTACATTGCTAAGCTAGGAGAATTCCCCACACCACCAAATCCTAAAATTCAACAATAAATCGGAGGCACTATAAAACGAGAATCATGTAAAATTCAGTAATACCTATTATTATTACCAACTGAGGAGTAGTAGGATCTTTGTAGACTATTTTGAATAAATTATTTTCTGTTTCCTTTGGTGTTTCATTGTGTTGCGGTTGACGAATTCCATAATAAACTTTCTAATAAGTGACAATGTGCAGTTTTATGAACATGGACACACATTACAATTTCAGGCGCCCGTTTTGCTTTGAACTTTATACGCAGAATCCGCTCTTAGGCTGAATACAGAAAAAAATCTGGAAACTTTAAAAAAAAGTTTATAAAATATGGAAAGTTAGAGGGGGAGGGGGACGCATTTTTTACCTCATGGGGATTTTATCCAAAATTATTAATAATATACAGAGTGGTGCTGACAATACGACAATAAATGAAAACACAGACCTTGCTGGTTCATAGGGATAATCCTTAACCATGGAAAAAAACCTAGCATCAAAAATAAAAAAATGAAAATTTCAAACAAACTAAATCGCATAAAATTGCAGACGGAATAGAACATCCTTTAAAATATTGGTTCAATGACTTCCATCAGCGGGCGACAGCGCGTTTCTGTATCGACTTGCTTTTTCGCGCCATTATTATTAAAGTTTAGTACTGCTGGATGCGGCGGTCATCAACCTGTAAGCGCCTCCTTATCAACATGTAGGTACATCATGTAGAAAAAGTGAAAAATGAAAAATAATTTCCTGTGACTAAACTAATGGACATATTTATTTAAAAAAATTATGCGTGGACTGAGAATGTTTTGAGTTAATGTTTAATTTATTGTCGTATTGTCAGCACCACTCTGTACCTGTGCCCCGCGGTTTCACCCGCGTAAGTTTCAAACCGAAAGAGCTCAGTTGATATAATATAAGCGCCTGTTAAATAAATGGAAGCAATATATACGTCTGCGTTCACTCCCGTTTTCGCAACATTTTTTGTTACTGCTCTGCTTCTATTGGGCATAGCGGGAAGTTATATAGCCTATGTCCTTTCTCAGGCTCTAGGCTATCTGTATACCAAAATTCATTACAATCGGTTCAGTAGTTTTGGAGTGAAAGCCGGACAGACAGACAGAGATACTTTCGCATTTATAATATTAGCATGGCAAAGGTTGCTTTTATTTTACCACTTTTTCGGTGTGATTAATTTATATATTTTTAGCTCAGCAGTCTAGTAGTGTGACCACTAGAATGCAAGGGACAGACTTAACGAAACTAGGGTTCCTAGTTTACTACGGAACCCTAAAAGTTAACATTCTAGCCGTGAGACCTTTTTTCATTTGAGTATTTAACAACAGCTATAATATTGTTTTACTATTCTAAAGAAATGGGATATTTTGTTATTGATTAAATGATTAGGGTCGAGCTGTTGTTACATTAGTTCCAGACTAGTAATAAAGAAAGTTAATAATTAAACTATACCCTTAAGTGTGTATGTGTTGCATGTGTAGTATGCGAGTATTGCGCGTAAGTGGAGGGGTGGAAGGTATTCAAGTAGGTACCTAATAAGATTGATGTTATGGCAATCAGGAACCGCTAGGAGTAATTGTGTTCTGTGATCAGGAATGTAAGTATTATGTTACCACAAGTTGTTCTGTTGCTTCGTAGGAGAAGGATCTAAGCAATTCTGACAGTTTTTTTCTGACTGAGACTCTTGTTAATGGATAAATTTGAATAATTCTATTTATGTTATTGTAGAGTTTAGGGCTAAGGTAATTGTAGTGGCGTTTTACTAATGCCAGTCTGGAGAAAAGTGTCTTACAAATTAAATCGGAACGTCGCTTCTTGGAGTGGTATTGTGGATCATATTTCGTGAGATCATGTTTCTGAACCGTTTGTAGTATAAATAATTGTCTAAAATTGAGGACATTACAAAGCGAATAAAGCTCCAACGTTGGGAATCTAATAGGTTTCTTGGCCAATACCTTTAGTACCGCTCTTTGTGCTCTCTCCAAACGCAAAATCGTAGTCTTGTGGGTACCTCCCCATACTGTAACGCAATAACCAAGGACTGACTGGACGAGTGCCTGGTAGATTAGTATAGGTAAGGCATGGGAAATTCACGACCGCCCTTAGCTTTTTGAACACATACGTAAGTCTTCTTACACGGACTACCACTGAGTTAACTTGTTTTTTCCACGTTAGGCAATTGTCTACTATGATTCCAAGATACTTGATGTTGTAGGAGCGTTCTATTTGGTTGGCACAGTTACAGGATATGGTAGCCACAGTATGGGAGCAAATATGGGTTTTAATTTGAAAAGATGTTGGTGGTTGCGTAAGAATTTCTGGTGTGAAGAGAATGAACTTAAGACTTTTCGATGTTGAGTGTGAGTAGGTTTGAGGTTAACCACTTCATGACCAAACCTAGTGCGATCTCCGCACTCACACGAGTGTCAAGCCAGTCCCTACCATGCGCCACAAGAGCTATGTCATCCGCATAAGCAATTATTTTTGTGTTTGGGAGTGTTAGCTGGCACAGCTCATTGACATAGATAAGGAAAAAGAGTAGGTCCTAAAACACTACCCTGAGGCACACCAAATGCAATGTCTTCCAATGAATTAATAAAACCATCGACTTTGACAACCTGTTTTCTCCCCGTCAAATAACTGCGAAAGATTTCGAGAGCGTTTCCTCGTATGCCAACTTGAATTGGAATCATTTCCCATCCACCAGCGAGTCTCTAGTACCTATCTACCTTCTTGTCAAGGAGTACAATTTAAATGCTCATTAAAATAATGTTTAAACCCCTTAGTACCTACCTACTTACCAAGTAATATAATGTTAGCTTTAAATAATCTCAATCATCAATCAGCTTTAAATACTCTATACTGAGATGTATAAAAATCAACATTTGAAGTTTCAAAATAAATATACAATCGTCACAATATTTGCACGTGTTGTTCATTCATATTTTTTTGCCTATCAAAATGGATGAATGCTCACCAAATCTTGTTTCCCTGAGATAGTAACATATTGAAGGGTATGTGGGTCTTTTAAATTTATGTATCTAATAACTACATGTAAACTTCTTCGAGGATTGCGGAAGTATTCTGCGTTCTCGCGCGATCCCCGGCGTAGGTGCGAAATGGAACACCGGAGTGCTTTCTGGAAGTCTGACCCGCCCGCTACCTCAGGTAGACGGACATCCATTAAGATTTTCCACTCCGGGAAAAAGGGCACTACGTCCAAGTTACTCAACAACTCTATTTGAGTGTATAAAAGCCTATTTTCTACTTCTTATCCGCCGAAATAAACTTCAAAGGCATTTAAAATCTCTATGGCATAGGAAAATATAATTTCTACAATACTTTATCTAACTCAATTTCAAAAACTAATGAACGAAGAGAATAAATGGAGTGGCGTGCTCAAAGAGGTAAAAGAGAATATGGTAAGAGAAATTAGCATGGATGAAGTAAGAATAGCAGTTCAAGGTATGAAAAATGGAAAAGCTATGGGCCCAGATGATATACCGGTAGAAGTATGGAAGTGTTTAAAAGGAGATGGATGTATGTGGCTGACTTTATTCTTCTATAAGTTGTTGCATGAAGGAGGGATCCCACAAGAATGGTGCAATAGTTCACTAGTGCCCATCTTTAAGAATAAAGGTGATGTACAGGACTGTAACAACTATCGAGGGATAAAGCTCATGTCACATAGTATGAAGGTATGGGAGAAAGTGATTGTGAAAAGATTGCGAGAGGAGAGTGAGATTACTCCAAACCAGTTTGGGTTTATGCCAGGTCGAGGAACAATGGACGCCACTTTTGCACTCCGCCAAATGTGCGAGAAGTACAGACGTGCACACAAGAACTTGCACATGGTGTTCATTGATCTGGAGAAAGCGTATGATAGGGTACCTCGTGATGTTCTGTGGTGGGCCCTGAAAGAGAAAGTTTTGCCTGGGAAGTATGTAGAGTTAATTCGTGCTATGTACAGTCAATCTCGTACCTACGTCCGGTCGGCTGCTGGCAATACCGACGAGTTCAGTGTGGCGGTAGGCTTGCACCAGGGATCGGCTTTAAGTCCGTACCTCTTCCTGTTGATTATGGACGCTCTTACGTCGGACATCCAGGAGGAGGCACCCTGGTGCATGCTGTTCGCCGATGACATTGTTCTCGTCGGTGAAGATGGACCTGAGATCCAGAGCAGATTGGAGAAATGGCAACAGAAGCTGGAGAATGTTGGCTTGAAAATCAGCAGAACCAAAACCGAATATATGTTCTGCGATTTCGGCGGTCTCTCCACTTCTGGAGCAATAGCGCTTGATGGCGCACTTCTCCCAATCTGCTCCGACTTTCGGTATCTCGGTTCACTCGTGCAAAGCGATGGTGAAATAGATCGGACGGTTAAGCACAGAATTAACACTGGGTGGATGAAATGGCGGCAGGTCACGGGAACAATCTGCGACTCCCGCATTCCCCTTAAACTTAAGGGGAAAATATATAAAACCATGATCCGACCTGCTGTCTTGTATGGATCAGAATGTTGGGCTACGAAAGGGATGAATGAAAGGCAACTGCATGCAGCCGAGATGAGAATGCTAAGAGGGATGCGTGGTGTTACACGAATGGATAGAATAAGAAATGAGTACATAAGAGGAAGTCTGAAAGTGGCACCGGTAGCTGAAAAGTTGTGTGGAAAGCGGTTGTCATGGTACGGGCATGTGTTACGGAGAAATGAGGAGAATGTCGTGAGGAGAGTTTTAATTATGAATGTTGATGGCTATAAGAGTAGGGGAAGACCAAAGAAACGATGGATGGAATGTGTGAAGGATGATATGGCTAAGGGGGTGACTGCCGAGATGGGTTCTGATAGGGATGTATGGAAGAAAACGACATGTTGCGCCGACCCCAAATAAATTGGGATAAGGGCAGGAGAATGATGACTTTATCTAACTCAATTTGGTGTGCAATCATCAATTTTGGCAGCTATTTCAAATTGTTTGGAGTAAAATAGGTACTTACTTATTTACCATAGATATTGAGAAACGAAGTCTTGTCTCCCATAGAAAATTACACTACATCTTAAGAGACAAAAGATTTGGCCATCTGAGCCTTCTCCTTTCCACCCACAATAACTTTATAGCATACAAAATAAGCGCATAGTCGTCAAGTTGCAGTCACCAGCCAGTATTACTACCAAACATGCTAATATGTTTTAAGCTTTTAACATCAAGGGGAAAATAGCACAACTTCCACAATAACTAACAAAGAAAGTGCATAATAAGTATATATGGTTTGAACAGTAATATAAAGGTTTTAAAATAAAATCAAACAGAATTAGATTAGATTTTTTTTTATTAAACTTAATTTAAGGTGTAGGCCTGCCTCGTCCAAATCCTCCTCTCTGAAATCAAACAAAGATATAAAAATTAGAAAGGAATCAATGTGCCACCACTATTCTGAATTAACACTACTCTTGTTTTAGATAGTTGTTATAAATTTATGGTACTTATGCTGTAATTAATATTTAGGAAGAAAAATGCAAACTTGATCACCAATTTCAACATATATCAATCTTAGGTGTGTATTCCACAAGAAAACCCAAGCAAGCATTGATCTCTGCTTAAACATTACTTAAAACTAGTTTCAACCAATCAAACGGCTTGAAACGAGACTTAAGTAGAGCTTGAGTTTTGAGTGATGTTCTGTAATACGGACCTTAGAAGCATGTCATGTGACATAAGTGAATCTGACCATTTGATGATTCATATGAACATTTAATCAACAAGCATTTGTTCCTAATTTAATATTAACGAATGAAAAACAGTTTTCCTAAATACACATCACAACCTTTGAAGCAGTAGGTTGTATGTGTGACTCGATCTTAGAAGCAGTAGTCTTCTACATATACATACATACCATTCAGATGATATGACATGCTTAATGTATAGAAAATGTGTGATATTGATAGGTATTGCCTATCTGAAATAGTAGTGCCCGAAACTCTTTGTTCTTTACATTTCCACATGTGAACTTGAGAAAGAAGCCACTTGGTTTCGAGCAATGTTAACTTTGAACATTACTATTACACTAGATATAACTTACGAATTCAACATCAGCTGAACCAGGGCCAACATCAGCCTTCTTGTCGTGAGCAGCCGGTGTGGTAGGTGCACGACGGTACGCGGAACGGTCCTCAGCAGAGCGGGCGGGTGCGTCAGGGCGGCCCACGGCGCCACGGCGAACTGTCTCGGCGCGCACGGAGCGTTTGAGGGTCGCTGGCACGATTTCAGGGGGCAGGTGCAAGAAGATCCTCAGGTACTCAATACCCTCATTGGTAAGGTACCTATGACAAAGGAAGAAATCATAGTTAATTAAAAAATATTAGAAATGTAAATGTTTGGTCTGGTCATTCATTATCAAACTGTAACGGGCTTCCCATTAGTTTGATAACGGATGTCTGATTTGATTGTAGTAATTAGTTAATGTGGGCTATTACTACAATGAAAAATTGGGTATAATTTGTCATTTGTAAACAATCACAAACACTTTCTTAATCTTAATATTTCTTTATAACAACCTACCAGTAGAAATGCCTCCAGGCAAACTGTTCCTTCACGTATCCTCTGGATTTCAAAGACTGCATAGCCTTTATTACTTGGAGGTTAGGAATCTTCTCAAGATCAGGGTGTTTAGGAGCATGATAGTCTTTCTTAGCTACCATGACTCCCTCTTTGAAGAGGTATTCATAAATCGACACGCGATTCTGTTTAGGCATCAACATCTTGAAGCACTACCTAAAAACAAGACACAAAATAAGCACTTAGGTTATCTCAAAATTGTTCCGTCACTTTCAGCCACATGAACAAAATCATTATACCAAGCAATGTGTAAATTAATTTAAATCTTAAATTTGGCAATAAAACCTTACAAATTCTTTCGATTACTTTAATAAAAGCAGATTTCTATGTCTGACAGTACCTTCCGCCTATTTTGACAAAAGAAAAGGAATCTGCAAGTTTGACAGTTGACATTCATTTGAAGGTCCATTCCAGCCTATGCAAAGCTAAAATTTTTAACATGTAATTTAGTCGATTTATTCAAATCGATTATTTTACTCTGCTTTTCACACTGGCTTTGATTTGCAAATTCTCGTAGTCGTATCTTTTTTGGCTCATCGAACTACATGCTCTATGTAGTTTTCTATGTCATCTGACGTGTGTTCAGCAGACAATAAGACGTGATTCTGATTGTATTGCTATACTCTTTGCATAGCTCGCACTAGCTACGCAAACCTAAAGTTCCAACAACACTCGCTATCATGATAGTTGAGTCAGGGCTCAGGATATATGTACTTATATATTTTACTAAAAAAGCGTGTGGCACTCGGGGACTGCCGCGATAAAGCTATTGCATAGCATTTGATTTCAACTGCTATTTCACATATTTTTTTTTAATTGATAACAGCATGAATATTAATTTAGTAATGATCATCAAAAATAATAACATTATCCATCATCGTGTCTAAAAGGTATAAAATCAGTTATGAGCAGTTAGTAGCAAACAGCATCCTGAAGTCTGCCGAACTGAAATGAAACGACTTTAGACTTTTTTTAGCTATGCACTAACTTAAAAATACAAACCTATCCTAAATGTGGTTTGCATGTTTGTTACTCAGTTACGCAAAAACGGCAGGCTATCGGATTTTTGGTGTTTCATACATATATATATACAGTTTACATCCGAATCATTGGACTAATGAATCCAATGACTCGGATGTAAACCAATGGGTAAAGGTCTAGAAATTACAAATCTGAGTATATGAATTAACTAGCGAGATACGCGTTATCTTTTGAGGCGCATAGGACGCATTGCAAGCAATAGCAAAAAGCTCACGAAGCCGGACCACGTGAGGTATTGTAGCCGAGATGGCCCACAGACGGCTTTATGCACTCACGATGCTTTTGGCCTATTAGCAGGCAGGCACGGAGGGGAAGCAGTCTCGACTTTCAAAACGATCACTTTACAACCGATATCGGTCGAAACGTATTATACCTAGCTATATTTGGTAGACTCGACTCTCAAAGTTATCGATTGTTCTACCGAACTTTGTCACAATCTTGACGATTTTCGAAAAACATATAATTATTACTACGATGAATACGCTCTTCGCTAGCTTACCGACATCGGTATCTCGGATGTAACAACTTGTGTTTGTCATAAGAATAGTTACGTTACGGCAAACAATTATTTTCGGTACTATTTAACGATCTATAGTTTTCTACAGCGTCGTTAGCAATGTCGAGACTGCTGCCCCTGGTTTGCACATACCGACAATACAGGGGTGACAGAAGAATCTTATCATTCTCCTGTCCTTATTTTTTATTTAGGGTGGTTTGATTTTCCATACTACTCGATTAGTCGCCATCTCATCTCAATGAAAGAAGCATAATAATTTTCATTTCAGCCAGTACATTCTTAATATAGTTTTTTTTATACGATTGGTTTATCTCTCATCTGATAATCTGTGTTCATGTTCTTGACTCTTGAGAAAATATGTCAAAAATATAATCCGTTGAAGTTACAACTAGGTAGCAAAAGCGATAATGAATAAAAATTTCTCACGTATTGTGTTAAAAAATGCCAAAAACATAAATATCCGTTTTATGGCTACTAAAAAAGAAGATGTTTGTACCCATACGGGCCAAAAATGGGACCCTGATGACTATAGGATGGCGCGTTTCATGAACGCTCCTAAAGTAGTAAACCCAAACTGGCCTGTCAAATTGGCTGCGGCAATGAAACCAATACCAATTACAGGCAGAAAAGTATGGTGTGACGGAGGTAGTGGTGCGGAAGGTCATCCCAGAGTTTATATTAATTTGGACGCTCCAGGTCCACAATACTGCATGTACTGCAATAAGAGTTTTATCAATGATGCCTATGTCAAAAAAACTGTCGATCCGTGCAAGAAAGATGACTGACCTTAGTTCAATTGTGAATTTACTTTACTTGCACTCTTTCCGTTCATAAATTCGTTTTTGTATAAAATATTTTAGTTTTTTCATTGTTGGCAAATGCCAAATTCAATGTCAAGTCATACTGTCATTTAGGTGTCAAACTGTCAATTGTCAAAATGCATGTTGTCACTTTTTTCACATTGGCTGTATGATAAATAGCGTCTCTATGAAATAAATACAAAATTACAAAGAAATTATCATTATTATTTTAATACGTCGTAATTTAATGTCGTAATGGACTTTCAAAACCGCCCCGGTGGTAAGACTGGCGGTGGTGGAGTGGCGTCATGGTCGGAAAGCAATCGAGACCGGCGCGAGAGACTTCGTCAGCTCGCGCTGGAAACCATTGATTTGAATAAAGATCCTTATTTTATGAAAAATCATTTAGGTATGTATACTATTTTAAATAATGTTTTACAACTGTTGTAGGTCAACAGCTGGTCAAGCTACCTCAAACTGTCAGATATTCCCAATCAAAGTTGAGCCTTGATGCTTTTTATATAAAAGTTAAACCCTAATAAGGAAATCCGACAGATTGTAGTAGCTTGATGTGCTGTCGTCTGTACATACCTTACCTTAGCTTATCTTGAACTGGTAATGCGTGACTATGATTGTCTTTGTTAATTCTACTTTGGCAATTTTATGTTAAGGTCTACAGCTGAATACCACTACTTTACATGTAGAGACTGCCTATTACACACACAACACCCACACCACACACACTACAACCTGGGTACACTATACCCTGCTTAAACAGGTTGTCAGAGAAATATTTAAAGCTTTTAAAACATTACATTATTACAGGATCATATGAATGCAAGCTATGTTTAACCCTACACAACAATGAGGGCAGTTATCTAGCTCATACTCAAGGCAAAAAGCACCAGGCCAACTTAGCTCGTAGAGCAGCTAAGGAAGCAAAGGAAGCACCACAACAATTAGCTCCTGAGAAGCCAAGGATTGAACCCAAGAAGTTTGTAAAGATTGGACGTCCAGGTTACAGAGTAACAAAGCAAAAAGACCCTGAAAATGGCCAGCAAAGTTTGTTGTTCCAAGTTGATTACCCAGGTAAAAGTTAATAAGTTTCTAGCTTGTGTGGCCCACAAATAAATCTAGCAGTTTTGATAACCATCCACACAAAAAAAATATAGTGATTAAATATAAAAGTTATACTTAAGGTTATGCTAAACAGCTATACTTTCACAGTAACAATTAGTTGTACTATTGACAACTATTGCTCAGCCATCACAAAAACATTTTATTATTACAACTTATGCCAAGCAATCTACAGCTTTATATTAAAATATATCAATGGGAATGTCTATCAAAGTACATCCATAATCAAAACTATGTCACCAGACTTCGGCTTTTTTTCTTTTATTGGGATGGGAAATCATTAAATGACTTCTCTCCCTCTGGGCGGAGTGGGAGTGGAAGGGTGTCAGACTTTTACTGACTAAAACCCACCCATGTTTCTTCACTTGCCTGTGTGACAGCCAGGGCCATGGTTTCTTGTTTAACCAACCAGCAACCCTGACCCAGGAGGCATCGGTTTTCGTGGACCCCGTCACAATGTGCTGACATCTCTTTGAGGCGCGTGTGAAACACGTAGCGCCGTCGACTCGGGCCTGGTCCTTACCGGGCGGCGAGCTACCGCTGCTCACCGCCCGCAGGTCCGCGCCTACGGTTGCTGGGAGTTCGGTGTCGTCTCCCGACCAGGGCGTCTCTTGCGGCCGCTAGTGGCGTAAGGGAGCTGGGATTCCCGCTGCCTCACGCGCTGCGCCTCCTCCTGTGCCAGCATCACTGCTTCGCAGAAGGAGATGACGACCTGCACGCTCTCTCGCTCCGGACCATGGCCTGGACCAGGGACGGACGCGAGAGATCACCGCCGATCGTCGCTACGAGGACACGGCGGAGCTCTACCCAAGCCGGGCAGACCTCCACCGTGTGCTCAGGGCGATCCACACAATGGTGACACCCTGGCGTTTCCTCCCGCCTTATACGTAGCAGGAACCTCCCGAAACAACCGTGTCCGGTGAGGACCTGCGTCAGGCGGAAGGTGAGGGTGCCGTGGCGCCTCTCTAGCCACTCCTCAAAGAGGGGACTTAGCGCCGCTATTGTGGCGTGCCCAGCACTGGGTTGCGACTATTGCACTCTCCATGTCATGTCATGACATCCCGCCGAAGCTTTTTCGCCGTACCGCGATTACCAAACTTAGCTTTGGTATTTAATTTGTGTGCAAATCAGGGAGTCCTCCTGGATTAAATGAAATTCATTAAGGTTATACCTCTGCACTCGGAAGTTGTTGACGAGTATATATATACCTGGAACAAACAGTCCCAACTAGGTAGGTTCAACTTTGAGAAAGAGAGGATTCGTCGAATTCAGCTTGGCTGGGCAGCGTTCGGGAGCTACGCTACATCATCTCGTCGTCCAAGATACCACAGTGTCTCAAGACTAAAGTCTTTGACCAGTGTGTGTTGCCAGTGATGACTTACGGAACTGAAACGTGGTCGCTCACAATGGGCCTCATACGAAGGCTCGAGAGTCACACAAAGGGCAATGGAAAGAGCTATGCTCAGAGTTTCTCTGCGTGATCGAATCGGAAATGAGGAGATCTGCAGAAGAACCAAAGTCACCGACATAGCTCTTCGAGTCGGTAAACTTAAGTGGCAGTGGGCAGGGCACATTGCTCGTAGAATCGATGGCCGATGGGGCAGTAAGGTTCTGGAGTGGCGGCCACGTACTGGATGATGCAGCCTAGGGAGGCCCCCAACAAGGTGGACCGATGACCTGGTGAAGGTCGCGGGAAGCCGATGGATGCGGGCAGCACAAGACCGGTCATCGTGGAAAGCCTTGGGGGAGGTCTTTGCCCAGCAGTGGACAATGTGGACATCTATAGACTGAAGAAGAAGGATATACCCCCTTTTTCAATCTTTAATTACATTAAACAGATTTAAGTGTCATTTATATTTTAATAAGTATCATTGATAAACAACATCAAATCTCCAGATGGAGTAGTAAAAGCTATTCGGCAATTGAGGGTGCTTTTTACAAAATTAACACATTTTCTAGATCTATCTATGAAAATTATTTAATTTTCATTACTGACTGAATGATGAAATAAATAATTCATACATATATAAACCTAATTCAGGTTTTCTCTTTTTACCATAACAAGCTTTGCAATATTTTAAGGCATAACTCAACATATTTCTCTAGAAAATATTATTCTTTTGGTAGACACAAAATACGGCACACATGCAACTCGCGCGAGTTATACGTCTTTGTTTCTGAATGCCTTGCCCCTCTTTCTACGTCGTTGCCATAAGGATAAATTCAACATAAATAATTTAATTTTGAAACAATTTTATGATTTTAAAAAGGGAGGGTCCCTTTCCCATCTTGGAGTTTCTGTCCCATTCTTCTCATAGAGACATACGCTTTGGATTTCTGCGACTAGCTTCATCTTACTGACCGATGCTTTTGATTGATAAACAACATCAAATCTCCAGAGGGAGTAAGTAAAAGCTATTCAGCAATTGAGGGTGCTTTTTACAAAATTAACACATTTTCTAGATCTATCTATGAAAATTATTTAATTTTCATTACTGACTGAATGATGAAATAAATAATTCATACATATATAAACCTAATTCAGGTTTTCTCTTTTTACCATAACAAGCTTTGCAATATTTTAAGGCATAACTCAACATATTTCTCTAGAAAATATTATTCTTTTGGTAGACACAAAATACGGCACACATGCAACTCGCGCGAGTTATAGTCTTTGTTTCTGAATGCCTTGCCCCTCTTTCTACGTCGTTGTCATAAGGATAAATTCAACATAAATAATTTAATTTTGAAACAATTTTATGATTTTAAAAAGGGAGGGTCCCTTTCCCATCTTGGAGTTTCTGTCCCATTCTTCTCATAGAGACATACGCTTTGGATTTCTGCGACTAGCTTCATCTTACTAACTGACCGATGCTTTTGATTGATAAACAACATCAAATCTCCAGAGGGAGTAAGTAAAAGCTATTCAGCAATTGAGGGTGCTTTTTACAAAATTAACACATTTTCTAGATCTATCTATGAAAATTATTTAATTTTCATTACTGACTGAATGATGAAATAAATAATTCATACATATATAAACCTAATTCAGGTTTTCTCTTTTTACCATAACAAGATTTGCAATATTTTAAGGCATAACTCAACACATTTCTCTAGAAAATATTATTCTTTTGGTTGACACAAAATACGGCACACATGCAACTCGCGCGAGTTATACGTCTTTGTTTCTGAATGCCTTGCCCCTCTTTCTACGTCGTTGTCATAAGGATAAATTCAACATAAATAATGTAATTTAAACAATTTTATGATTTTAAAAAGGGAGGGTCCCTTTCCCATCTTGGAGTTTCTGTCCCATTCTTCTCATAGAGACATACGCTTTGGATTTCTGCGACTAGCTTCATCTTACTGACTGACCGATGCTTTGATAATTCAGAACTACCTGTAATTAGTTTACTTGAAATAATTACTTTGATTTTGATTGATCTGCAAAAATATGGCACATAATTAACAGTCAAAAACAGCCCCCTAATCGGCGAACACATTTTTGTCAAATGATTGCGACTAGTTGGGATCGTTTGAATTTCCCTTTCATTCTATTGCTTTATAAATAAATAAATATATACGGACAAATCACACAGATTGAGCTAGCCCCAAAGTACGTTCGAGACTTGTGTTATGGGATACTAACTCAACGATACTATATTTTATAATAGATACATATATAGATAAACATCCAAGACCCAGGCCAATCAGGAAAAGATAGTTTTTCATCATGACTTGACCGGGGATCGAACCCGGGGCCTCCACGTCGCAGGCAGGCGTGTTGACCGCTGCGCCACGGTGGACGTCAAAATGGTCCAAAATTTATGAATTGCAAATAAATGTTATTTTTAGAATACACAGCAGAACCTTTTTTGTTGACCATGTATGGTCCCACAGTAGCCCATTATTTACAGGAAACATTTACATTTGACCAAATTCAGTTTCAGTAACATAGTTTCTTTTCTAGAAATTGCTGAAGGTGTGCAGCCGAGACACCGCTTCATGTCAGCATATGAACAAAAGATAGAGCCCCCAGACAGAAGATGGCAATATTTGCTATTTGCTGCTGAGCCCTACGAAACAATTGCATTCAAAGTGCCAAGCAGAGAAGTGGAGAAACATGACTCGAAATTCTGGACTCACTGGAATAAAGATACGAAACAGTTCTTCTTGCAGTTTGCATTCAAAATGGAGCCTTTACGCATGCCTCCACCTCCTCCTAAGATGTGGGAGAACCATGGTATGCGCCTTCCTCCTCCACCTGGAGCCCCATTAATGGGAGTGCCCCCACCCCCTCCTTTATTACCTGTACCACCACCTCCACCTACTATGTAAAATTGTGTGATTTCTTTGACATAGCCAATAAAATTTGCAGTTTCATATGTTGTGTTATTTGATTTTCTGGTTATTATATTTACTTCTTTATTGACCCTAAGGGCGAGGCCCCATTAGTGCGTTGCGTCGCGTCTTTGCAACGGAACGCCACATTGTATGCCACACCTGTGTTGAGTTGGCCCTTTTTTCTTTTTTTGACGCTGTGGTAATGCTTTTACGCACCGTACCCCGAAGGGTGTGTGTGGGACTCGCCCAGCCGAAGCCGGGAATAACCACTAAACCCACAGCGGCACAACCACATCGCCTGAGTAGCGGGGTCATGGGAAATCGGCACAGCCTGAACAACCAATCCCCCCGCCGGCGATTCCCGCCAAAAAGCGGGCCCACAATGGTCCCCCCATAAGGAGGGGCCGGACTGGGTACGTCTTCTAGTGCGAGAAGACGCAGCAGCCAAGGGTTTTTTAGCGAGGTGTCCTTCCTCTTAGCCCCATTCGTTTGCCCGGAGGCAAACGGGGCCCCCAGCTCCTCTCAATGAGGAGACCGGGTTGCCCGACGGTGACCCGGAGTTCGGGTCACGTCAGCCACCTGGAGTGGTGGCCGACCCGCCGCACATGTGACCGCCGAAGCGGTCCCCACTTCTGGTTTTGGTCCGCGCCGGTAAACCGGTAACCCCCCATATCTGGGGGCCGTTCCCCTAACCGCCACCTGGGGACGCGTCCGATGGCAGGCCAGAAACTGCACACGGAGTGTTGAGTTGACCCAGCGCCAACGCAACGCAAGAGATATGCACGCCGTCGCAACTGCGTCTCAGTTCAGCTTTTCCAATGGGTCTTTCTTGGATTGGTCCAAGTAATTGACTATATCCTTGGGGATATGAGAAAAAATTTAGCAATATCCTGCCTACTCATTGTATGGCGGAATGGAAGTGTTTTATCAAGTAGAATGGATAACGAAAACGAAACCAAATCGTCTTATTGAAATAGCGTTATTTTTTGTTTATGCGAAACCAGCCACATTTGGACTGGTGCTGCATAATGCCACCTGGCTACTTTGGATTCAGTGGAGAGGCGTGCGAAGATGATTGAATGATTGGCGACCCAGATTTAACTCAAAACGGTCTCCAAAGCTTGGAGGCACACCCTGTCGGTGTTTTATATTAGGATGCCTTTTGGAGAATGTGCGAGGGAATTCCATTATACAATTCCCTCATCTCCGTTACATCATCGGACGACCTGTCGTACGGCGGGTTTCCACCCTTACGTTGTTGACACCACTACGACGACGAACAAAGCGATTCACCTCCTCATTTATACCGGGTACATCGAGGGACTGTAAAAATTTGCCAGCGGCGGTATTTCCGTCGGACTACAATTTAAGTGTATTCAAGGCTAGAGTGAATAGGCTCATAATAAACTAGCGTTACCTACCATCAAAGATTGCATCACAGCTTACCATCAGGCGGGATTAGGTTATAATTTATAAAAAAAAAACGTCTATATCGTCTAGTCATTTCTCGGTGGTAGGCCATAACATCGGCGGCAGAAGTTACCACCCACCAGACAGTCTTGCCGCCAAGCGATTCCTCGTGTTCCGACATGATGTCTGGTGAAGCCGTTCGGAGGACGGGTCTGAGCAGTTGTGTTGTGATGTGTGGCGGGTACGTTGCGCCAAATGTTGTTGTGTCGGGAGTTTGGCCGTGGAGAGTCTCCAGATCAATCTCCCTCTAGCGCAGCATCGTTTGGTCGTGTTGGTCTTGGGTTTAACATTGCATCACCTCGCTCAACTGCCTTCACCCTTCCTATTCCTAAATTTTTTAAGTGAATAGGCATAATAAACTAGTGCGCTTTGCCATCAACGATTGCATCACTGCTTACCACCAGGCGGGATTGCAGCCAAGCACTAGTTTAAGTATAATTATTAAAAAATAAATCAAAAGTCATTGATTAAACAGGTTTTAGTCAGCAAAAGTCTGACACGCCCTTCCGCTCCACCTAGAGCGGGAGTGATCATTTTTTTAAGTCGGTGAAAAAAGGCTCGTTTGTCCTTATTTCTGTCGTTACATTATGTATCTCGCTGTTTTTAGTGCACAATTTAATATTTTGCCTAACATACCTATTAGAATCAAATATATTTTGTATTTCAGCGGATTTGCCCCCTAGTAGAATACCGTAGGACATAACACTGGAAATACTTTCCTAGCGGCGTAGGCGGACGAACTGCGCTTTCCTGCTAGGGTTGTTATATAAAGTTTGGCATCTACTGTTATTCTCAGTAAAACTGCAGAGCCCACAGTTTCAAGCACCTCTTTATCTTAAACCATGTTAGGCCCCAGATTTCTAGTAGGTAATTGGCAAGGCGAACTTTACACATTTCGTTTTCTTCGTATTTAGGTGTAGGTAGGTTATTGGACGTAATCCGCAACTATATTGAGAGTGCACTGTTTACTTCGTCAAAGGCTTCTGACAGGGTCCCAGCTTCCCGGGACGGGGTCGTCTCCTTCTGCGAAGCAGTAATGCAAGCAAAGGAAACCGCCGAGACGGAGAGAGAGGCGTAGAGTTCCATTCCCGGAAACGGCGCGGGGTTCGCCGTCTCAGGGCCGAGGCCGACATACTGCCTCCATGATAATGGCCGACGGGCGAAGGCCCCGGGGAGTCTAACGTCACATGGCCGAGTTGACGTTGTGTGTGACGCATTCGCACACGCCACTGAGTCAGATGACGAGAGCAGCCACTGAGGGCTGCTCGCGCGAGAAGAGACCCGTCGAACTCGCGACGACGGGTCAAGGCCTGCCGGGGGTAACGTAGATTTGGGAGGATCCGGTACCCCGGGAAGGCAGATGACGAACGTTTAGGTGGTTTTTTAGCCGGTAAGAGTACGGCACATCCCTCCACTTCCCTGAGCGGAGGATAGTCCATGAGGATTTTTCCACCTACGGAAAAGAGTGTGCTGCGCATGAGATGGACACGATCCATCAATGAAAATGTCAAGCGCTCATCATGGGTCTACAAAAGGAGGAAACAACCTGACTGCAACATAAAAGTATACACCTGCATATCTTTGCTGGTGGCCTGGGGGCTATACCTACACGTCCGATTTCCTGGTCACACTGCAAAGATTTTGGTACTTAATACATGGCGCACTGTATTGAATGAAGTCAAGTGAAATATACTTTTTTAAGTAAAATAATATACATATGGTTCATAACCAGCATGGAAATTTATAAAATCATATATTTAATTAGCACCAAAAAGTTGGTAATCATTTTCATGTCATTTTACATCACTGATTAATGGCGTACGTAGAATGGAACGTGATATAACGGTCATCGGCTGATCAGCAGAGGGTGCATTGTTTGTAAATAATAATAATATTTTACGCGCGCAACGCGCATTCAACCCCTATTCGGCGGTCGTTATTTTATTCCATTTGGAGAGTGAACTCGGTGAACGTTGACGGTTATATACTCATATAACATCGTACAGTTATTCATGAAAGAAAGATTAATAAAAGCATCGTTATTTTCCAAATTAATATATTGTACCTAGATCATGTTTTCAAAAGCAAAGCGATTTGAACCACTCGGTAAGTTATTTTATTACATAAATTCCTAACTACTACGTTTATAGTTTAATATGTTATTCACGAATATAATTATAAAACGATACCTTGTAGGCTGCGATTTCACAACAACTAGGGATTCCCTATAACCATAGCAATCAGCTCAGTTCATGTAAATAAATCTAAATATTTTTTTCTGACCTAGTTTTCATAATCCCAACTAATGTTAAAAGTTTGCTAGGTTTGATGCGCTTCACGCTAAGACGGCTGATAGATAGATCATGGTGTGAGTTAGCTTTTAACCTAAATCGGAGACGAATATTAGATAGGTAGTCAGCTGCACAGCTATAGTAACTATCTAAGAAAATGAGAATGCCTTTAATCCTTATTAATAATAACGAATTACGAAACTTAAACAGCTGTTCTCTAATTTTTAATAGGTGGTTTCAAAACATGATTTGGTAAAATAGCATTATAATTATTGTTTCAACTATCTGCGGCCCGTTGTTTCACCAGGTAAGACTGGATCCTGTGGTAATAACGGGATAAAAGTATCCTATATGTTATTCCTCGTTATAAACTCTCTGTGTGCCAAATTTCATCCAAATCCATTCAGAAGTTTTTGTGAGAAATAGTAACAAACATCCATCAGTACTCACAAACTTTCACATTTATAATATTAGTAGGATAAGCGGCAGATACGGCCTTACACTGCTACACATAAACCTTATACTTAATAAAAATTTATTTGCAGCTCCAGGCTCTACAAAAAAAAATCAAAGTAAACCAAACAAGCCGGAAAATGACAAACAAAAGCAGACTGTTAAAACTTTGACTACAGGGGTTAAGCCTAAGCAATTTGTCATCCCAGCATCTTCGAAAACCAACACTGATGTACAGTCTCAATGTAGCTCTATACGCAGTGTCAAATCATTAGCCACAGTAAGTGTATTTGTTAAATGTTTCTTATACCTAAGACAAACCATTTTTTTTTTAAATAATGTGTAGTATATATTTGGTACACTATATAAATATTGACCAATACGTAAGCGAATAACTGACCTAACTAAATACATAAAATAAATAGAGAAGAACAGACATGCCAGGTAGCATTCAACATTCTAATATAACAGCTGTTGCTATGATAAATTGAGCTGTGCGTCTGTGATCACTCTCAGCAATAAGACTGTCCATTCTGTCACCATTTGTAAAAAATTTCATATCTGTCTTTCATCGTTTATTTGGTGTACATACAAAAAGTATTGTATTCTGTTAAAGCAGCCTTTTGGGTGCACTTGATTTGTGAAGTATTCTAACTCATGTTTAATTTCTCAGGTGTGAAAAAAAATATTATTCTAATATATTTTTGTACCCACACTGTGTCTTCCGGTGCATGGAGACAGTCGAGAACCCGTCGGCCATTGGCCATCAATCCTACGGGCAATTTGCCTGGCAATTCTGCAATTTGGTTGCAATTCTTTGGGCTATGTCGGTTACTCTCGTTGTTCTGCGTATCTCGACCCAGACGCAGCCCCGACAAGGTGGACCGACGACCTGGCGAAGGTCGCGGAAAACCGCTGGATGCGGGAGACGCAGGACCGGTAGTCGTGGAGATCCTTGGGGGAGACCTATGTCCAGCAGCGGACGTGTTTCAGCTGAAATGATGATGATGATATTTTAATAATTATTTGTTATCTTTTTACAGCCAAGGCCAAAAAAATCTACATCTACCATCAAAGCTCCTCCCAGTCTGCAGAAGAGAAACGATTCAAATTTTCCTAAAATAAAAAATGAAACTTTGAATGAATTTGTTAAGTCTCAGGAAGTGGAAATAAGGTAATAATTGCTTCAGATTTGTTAGAATTACACCATACAGTAGAATCCTAATTATCTGTCAGTACTGATTACATGTAAGGTGAATTGGATCCCATACAGTGGATACAACTGAAGCGCATCAGGCACTTGGCCGCAATGAAAAGATGTGATTCATTACATCCTTTGATTAATTATAATCTTTTGTTATAGCTAGTTTTATACAATATGTAAAGAAAACCCTGTCCGACCCATAAGGATAATAAAGGTTAGGTAAACACTTGACCAAATATAATATAAAATTTTACATAATCATCACAGTAACAATAATAATGAATTTTGAAATAATCTTTTTTTCCCGGGGATTAATTCCAATTTCCCCGAAATTTGATAATTTTTAAAAAACTGACAACACCATTTGTGACGGAGCGAATAGCGATGCGACCACGTGCCGCATGCCCCGCCCACCTTCACCCGCGCATACATGCGCGGGTGAAGGGGGGCGGGGCTATCGGGTTGCCTACCTCACATGCATTAAGTTACCTCGCTTTTTCGAAATAATATTTATTTTTTTTGGGGGATTTTTTTTTAAGTTTAGCCCGGCTTTGTAGGCATTATTAGAATCAGTTATCGATACCTAACAATACCTTCACGGATCGGACAGGGTTTTCTTTACATATTGTATGTCTGATTATCTAAATGACAACTGTAAAACTCATTAAATAATGATTTGTTAAAATTTAAATATTGTTTAATTTGCTTTGAAATCAATTGTCTGTATTTTCAATTAATACTTCTGATTAATTTGATCACATAATCGGAATTGTAATATACTATTATTATAAATGTCAATGTTTTCATATGTTAACAGCAAAATTTATTATAAAGCCACTAACTGTAATCTTGATTTCAGAAATAAAGATCATACCATTGCTGAATATACAAAACAGATTGAAGAATTCAAACATAAAATTGCACAGCTAGAAGAACAAGTAAAAGAAGTTACACAAAATAACAAGCTGACTGAAAAATTTTCCCAGATTGTTTTAGAAGATGTGGAGCAGAGACACAATATTATAAGTGAAACTGAAGACAAGTATTCAATTCATGATCTTAAAAATAAAATTTATAAACTAGAAAAACAATGTGAAAAACTAGAACAAGAAGTCACTGACAAGCAGTTAGAATTGAGGTCTGTTGAAGAAGTTATTACGATTCGAGATAGCTTATGTCAAGACTTGCAACAAAAATTAACGAATGCAGAAACAGCTTTAGATGAAACCCGTCAAAGACTTGAAATGGTAAAAGGTCATCATGCCCTCGCTTTAGAAGCAAATGAAAGCATTCGCCGTGAATATAAAGCAGAGTTGGAAACCTTAAAAACGAAATTAGAAGAAGAAAAGCAAACAATCATAAATAAATCCAAATTAGATCAAGAAAATATTAGGTCAAATTATAAAACACATATAGAATCAATCAAAAGTCAAATCATAAAAGAAAAGTTAGAGGCTGTTCAGGAGCTCCAGCAAGAGTTAATTAATAAGGATGCTGAGATGAAAGCTAAAATAGAGCAGATTGATGAAGCAACGTGTGAAAAATTAAAACTATGTGAGATACAATTTGAAGAGCGCACTAGAAACATTCATGATGCATACACTCAACAGCAAAAAAAAATGCAGTATCTAGAAGATGATATCAAGGACCTGAAATATAAAATCACTTTGACTGAAGAAGAAAAAATAATTCTTCAAAAAGAAATTAATAATTTGAGAAATGAAAATGATTCTTTGAACAAAGAAAAACTGACTCTGATAAAAGAAAGAGATGAAATTAAAGAGGAATCGAAAAGGAAGCTCATAGATTATGAAAATGAAATAAATAAACTTACGGTTGAAGTGGATAAGGCTGTAAAGGATAAGAATAAGTTTGAAACATCTTTGTCTGTAACAAGAGATATTGTTGAAGTATTGTCAATGCGCTTGAGGGAATCTGATAATGAACTGGAACATTTGGAAGACAAACTAAAAACACTATCCAACACAAAGGAAATTCTAGAAAATGAGCTTGAAAATTATAAATCAACTCTAAACAGTACTGCCATGGAATGTAATGAATACAAGGAAGCTTTGGTAAACATCCTGAAATCAAAAGCAGCATTAGCTAAGGAGCACAATCGCATTATGGAGCATAATGTTTCATTAATAGAAAGCTTACAAAATGTTGAGAAAGAAGCATATCGCGAATTAGGCTCAATTAAGAACGAGCTAATAGAAGATGTGGAGCTCTTAAAGAAAGAGTCTACTTCCCAAATGCAATCACTTCGTGAAGAGGTTTGTTGCTTATTCAGTTCATGAAATTGCTTTACAGTGATTTAAAGAAATATTAATAATCATAATTAATTTTTCTACAGGTTGAAAAGAAGCGAAAGTTGTGTGAACTAGCCACCGAGCACGCTGGGCATGCGACCGCTGCAGCCGAGCAGTCGCGGGTGCTTTTAGCGCAGGCTGCCGCTGCGATCGACCGCCTTGAGGCTGAAAATCAATGCCTTCAACAACAGGTCAGCATTCAATAAGAATAATAAAAAAAAAATAGATATTGAACAAAATAAAGCTAATACACTTATTATTTACAGATCCAAGATCAACAGTCTCTAGTAGTTGAGTTATCTTTGCTTCGCCAAGAAAACGAGGAGTTGACAATGACAGTGGCAAAGCAGTCTTCAATCATTGACAAGATGAAGAAGGATTCGGAACAATTACAATATAAACCTAAATCACCTTCAGTCATACGGAAATCCACTAAAATCGGCAAAGAAAATTTGCAGACCATTATTTCGCCCTTGAGAGAGCGTAACCATTGAAGCATGTCTACATTTCGTAGTATGAGATTAGAGCAGGATTATTGTTATATTTAAATGTCAGTTGTGTTTTTTGAATGTTATATTTGAAAATTGTTCGTTATAAAACCATGTTGTATTTTTCACTACAAAAAACTATATTTTATACTTGATAATTTAATTGTTTGATAACCTATTTATTTGTAACGTTAGAAAGTCTTCGTCTGGGTTTGTTTATTCCAAATATATTATAATTATTTCGGCCAATAATGTAATTGGCGATGCCTTACAATTAGTGTAACTATTTATTGTAATGTGTACAATATTAAATTATTATTCCAAAGATTTTGTATTTGATCATTGTAGCAAACTTCAAGAAGAAAACGTCCTAAAACCCAACTACAACAGTTATACAACTTAAAAGATAAAAAAGACCTTACAGATGAACAAATAAAACTGCGATTTTCGACCGAATGCGATCGAACTCGTACACAAAGGGTTCCATACCATTATTTATAAAACAATGAACCTGATTTCTGTTGCCGGTATAGGAACAAATATCTACCTGCAACAAAAATACATAATCTGTGAAGATTTCAACTTTCTAGGTATCACGGTTCATGAGATATCGCTTGGTGACAGACAGACTGACAGTGGGGAGGTAATATACTTAAATCCCATTTTTACCCTTTAGTGACGGAACACAAAATGTTTTTATGATTACAATTTATCTTAATTTGACTGAGAAGTGTCTTTTGGGAGTATTCACGGCTATTTGAAAGACTACATAAATGCGGTCCAGCCTGTTCGGAGTACGTACGTTAGGACGACACACACGAACACGAGACGTACGTACACAGGATGTCCGTTTCACAGGTTCATTTAAACGTATACGGTAGGTATTCCAGAATCCTGACAGCCTCCGTGGCGTAACAGTAGCGAACGCAGCCACCGCGCAAGGAGGCGCAAGTTCGATCTCGCGCATGTTTAAGCATGAATATGAATATTTGGACTGGCCAAACTGAAATGATAACGGTATTCCAGATCCAGTAAAAAATGCCGATCCGACAATATAAGCAGCACTCTGTTTAAACGTATACCTATAGGTAGTTATTAGCAACCTAGTTGTATGTTACCGGATCAAATCCAGGTGGGGCTTGATACGGAAGTACGCGAGGTGCGGTACCTATGCTGCACACGACCGCAATTCGTCAGTTTGAAATGCGTCAACGTTGATCCTCGTAGAAAGTAGACGATACACTGAAAGAACGAAAGTCCAGTCTCTACTGGACTGCGTCTGATCTGTTGAAATCGGTCCTATAAATGCTGTGACTGTTAGGTACCTACATCCAGTAACGAAGGATCTGTTATAAATACTGAATAAGTAGGCTCTTAAAAAACTAGTGCGCTTTACCATCAACGATTTCATCACTGCTTACCATCAGGCGGGATCGTGGTCAAGCACTAGTTTATAGGACATTCTACGTAGAATGTACGATTAGAAAACATCATAATTATACTCTTTGGATAACATTGTTGTTGTACGGTCAAAGTGAAAGACATTAAATTACGGTCAACACCCCATATTGCGTCTCCGCCTGCAAGTCTATCCAACCCTATTATATTGATCTACCTACTCTTTGGTCTAAAGCAGCTGAAGTGGAAAGGACGAGTGTGTACCTATGCTACTTGCGTTGCCTGGCGTTCTGCAAAAGAGCGGTTTATTGCGCGGAAGTCAAAGTACTGGCACTGCAGACATGCTAGCATCTCTTACGACGACGAACTATCTTTTTTTATATTAGATATCGAACATAATATTATGTATCGCAAAAAGACTGTGGACGCTGTAACTAAAAAAAAAAATCGATAATTTTTTTCCAAACTCGAAGTGTGTGGCCGGGCCCGCGGGACAGTATGTTAAAAAAAACTAGACTCTACTGCAGCTGTATTTAGGGATGTCTGTATTTGCTCAGTGTTAGGGATTTATTGCCGATAGCGCGTGAGGCACCGGTCGGGGCTGAACGAATTGTGTATAAGGGGCAAGCCTGCATAAACCGAGAATCGCCCACTATCAACAGCTCAGCAGTAACGTTTGCGATTAACGAGGGAGCTAAAATAAATACATGTAATAATAATGACTAAACTGTATGTTGTAGACTATTTCCAACTACAAATTAAAAAAACAAAACATCAGTCTTACACCAATTTATTTCGATCAATTTACAAAATTACACAAATTTGTACGTATACTACAAATAGCGCTAGTGCAATAATAACTTAATTACAAAAAGCATTTTGGCAACAAAACAGTACATCGATATGAAGATCCCTTGTGTACTACATTATATTAATAACACATAAATAACTTAAATAATACAGCAAATTGTTCAATATTTCTTTGGATTGTTCAGACTTTGTATAATCACAATAAATTTGAGATACAATAATTACCGAACTAAATAAGTACTAATATAATCCTAAATTTCATTGCAATTATGAAAGTCACCCCTTCTCTAAATGCAAGCGCAGTGGCAAATGTTTGAGGGGTTTGACATCACAAGAGGCATTGTTGTCAATTTAATACCTTTTTTTCCCCTCGCTGCAAAACGCATCTCTGGCATTTACACAATAGTAAATACTGGCCGTTAAAAAGCTACACAGAATAATACAAAATACTCATTAATCACATACATTTGGCAAGGAAAGGTGGGATTACTACTGTATGTACGGCTTAAAGACACTGGCTAAGAATGTTTATAAAAGCATACAAGTTTTATTTCACACACAAAATCTATGACTATTCTCACGTCAGTTGATAAACACATTAAATCTTATCAGATACTTACTGTTAGGACATTGATCTTGAGATTTCCTATTTTTATAAATATGGAGATCAAGATTTTTCTGGAAATTCTACAAATAAATCCAAGTACAAAATAATTATTTCATAACACCTTAAATATAGCAATTAAAACCTAGTATTTTATTAATCGAAATTTCATCAGTCTTTTGAATGTCACACAAAATTTTGCATTTATCTCTTCTAAAAAACCTCAGGATCAATGAGTCCTATTAATTCATATAAAATATATTCATCGTTCATATAAAAGTAGAAAAAAAAGATATTTCTAAAAATAAAGGTAACTGAATCACTGATAAAATGAGTAGAAAAGAGACTGTGATCAGATGAGATCAATTATAATTCATCAGTCTCACTTAAATTTTATTCTTAATTAATAGTAAATTGTTACATAGTCTATGTTGTAAACTGGTCACTGTTATATTTGTCAATCTACAAGAGAAGTTTAATTAGTAAACCCCAAGGGTAGTAGAGTAACATTGTTCAAGAAATTTTGTACTTTAGGATTTTAATAAATAATGTTAAAGACAGACAATATTCAAATCAAATCCGGTTCAGTAGTCTGGTGAAGCCGTACGGAGGACGGGTCTGAGCAGTTGTGTTGCGGTGTGTGGCGGGTACGATGCGCCAAATGTTGTTGTGTCTGGAGTTTGGTCGCGGAGAGTCTCCAGATCAATTTCCCTCTAGCGCAGCATCGTTTGGTCGTGTTGGTCTTGGGTTTAACATTGCATCACCTCGCTCAACTGCCGTCATCCTTCCTATTCCTAAGTTTTTTAAGTGAATAGGCTTAATAAACTAGTGCGCTTTACCATCAACGATTGCATCACTGCTTACCAACAGGCGGGATTGCAGTCCAGCACTAGCCTATAATTATTAAAGAAAAAAAAAAATCCTATCCAGACAATGTTGCATGAGCTATCGAAAACATGTAATTTACAATTTTTATTATCTATGAAACACGTACACAATAGACAGCGAGAATTATTATAAATATGTAATATTATCGAGTAGTTCTATAACATTGGGGCAAGTATTATCATATCATATTATTCATTAACAAAAATGTTGCGGGTCATAAAATGATTGACATTTATTTTAGTCAATGTGTGCATACCTCGGTACAATATCTTCCCTAATGAGTAAGTCACAAAGAGGCAAGCCACTAAGAGGAAGCAAATCCTGACCCACTTGAATTAAACCACTTTCTGGTCCAGGCAAATGACCATGCCACACATAATAATAGAAAAGCTGCTGCATAGCGGCCATGTACCGACGCTGTTCTGGCATTTCCGATTCGAATGTTCCAAGAATGGCTTCAACATCAGCATTTATGCTTGCTATGCCCGAGCCGCCAGCACCGCCGCCGGCGCCTGACCCTTGCACTACATACATCGGAACAGCTAGACGCAATCGAGCGAGACTTACCAAAGGACACGTCGTACGAATGGATGAAATCAATTCCACTAAACCTTCGTAAGTTTTGTTAACATATGTGAACACTGAAGAAGTCAAATTCTTTTCCCCAATTATACTATTATTGACAACTTTTTCTACTATATCAGCTGTCCAGTCAAGGTGTTTCTTCTGTAAGAGATCTGAATGACTAGAATGTTGAGTTGTACCAAATACCATAGGTTTAAAAACTTTGTCCTTGCCAGACTTTTTAGCCTCTTTTTGAGCATCCCAACTTTCATAAGCATGGACTCTAAGTAACTCTCCGTCCAACACTAGCAAAGAATGCTTGGCTTCATCACTTCTGGGTAGATTCCCCAAATAATTTTCCAACCAAAAATCTGGAGTTAAAATTTCTGTGGTAGAAATTTTTCGTAAACAGCTGGCATCATTACATTTAGTCAGTTCCTTGAATCTGGCGTTCAGCTTTTGGGATTGTTCTAATGGTTCACCGGGAAATATGACGGAAGGTGATGAAAGCCACACACGGGAGTATAATTTCCGAGCCGGAGTAACGGTAGTTAAAGCAGCAGTCAATGTGGCTCCGGCTCGATGGCCCAACAAAGTTACAGACTGCGGGTCTCCTCCAAAATTCTTAATATTCAAGTGTACCCATTTCAGTGCCATTAGTAAATCACTTAGTCCATAGTTGCCTGATATAGCTGGGTATCTGCTCTTTGATAAAATATCTAAGGCTAAAAATCCAAAAGGACCTAATCTAAAGTTAGGACGCACGAAAACGACTTCCTTAGTGCGGGAATACAGTGCAGAAGGTTGAGCAGGACTTATTCCTCCAGCTAAAGTGTTTGCTCCAATCAGAATAACAACAGGTAATGGCGAGTCATATCTCACATGAGGAGTAACCACATCGAGAGTTAAACAATCTTCTTCACCAGTAATCGTAGCATTTTCTAAGAATTGCAGGCAGAGAGGACCCCTTGTTCGTGCATCATAAGTTCCATTCCAACATGTTGATAGGTTGTTGATCGGTTGGGCATATGTGAATCTATTTTTCTCCACTGGGGGTATAGCATACGGAATGCTGAAGAACTTGTAGACTCCTTCATCCAGAATACTGAAAGAAAACATGCTGACTAAAGAAAAGTATTCCTAAACATATTTATAAATATCACAGAATATATTATAGAATGAAAAGAAAAATATATTTATTCAGCAAAGACTAAAAGACACACCTAAAATAAACATACTGATGATACATACCCTTCAACAGGCCCGCAACTGGAGAAAGTAGTAATGTAGCGTCCACGACGCAGCGGGCGTTCGGTTGGCGGTCCAGCATTAGCTCCGATTATGATACCAATAATAACTGCTATCAGGACTAGTATTACAATCCCAACGACCACAATATCATCTGAAATCAACAGAATATCCTAGTTCGCGTCAAATTTTCTGGCAGTTCTGAAGTGCGCTAGTCGCTCGGCGGGCCATAAATTATTGATATTGGCTTGTAACCTACATAATAAGGATGTAATAATTACACAATCAGCCTATAAAATGTTCCCTGGGACTCAATCCTCCTCTCGGTGAGAGGAAGTGGGCCATAATCTACCACGCGGGCCATAATTGGTCCTTTTTTAAAAAGCGATGCTTCCGCTTTGCACGTGCCCTGCCCCACATGTATTAATTTACCGCCTTTTGCCAAATGTTATAATTATTTTTTAGGGGATTTTTTTAAGTTCTGGCTGGCTTTGTAGGCATTAATAGAATCGGTTATCGATACCTAACAATACCTTCACGGATCGGGCAGGGCTTTTTTTTACATATTATATAAAGTAACAATGATAAGGCTTAGGTAATAAACTGAAAAGAACTTACCAATAATGAACTTTTTCTGACGAATCCTTTCTTTCAGTGGAAGTTTAGTAGCCACTTTACCTTCTTCTACTTCCTATAAAATACAAATAATATGTCATAATGATTTTAGGTAGTGTTTAATTACTTGACAATCTTATAATAATAATAATGAATAATGTGGATAAACATATGGATACAGATGATCCTCGTATTCAAGAGGTTACACAAGGCCATTGGCAGACTGGAATTTCGAAAGGCACTCGGCAAGGTTGCTCATGAGTTGCTGCTGAACAGCAGAGTCTTAGGGTTACGTTGGCAGCCTTCTAATGTTTAGTTATAGATACGACCTAATGCTTCTAACGTCGAGATTTGTAACTCTTGTCAGCCTGGCGTCAGAGCTACTCAGCGCTGTGACTAACAACTAAATAATATTGAAATCAAATTACTTTAAGTATGTATATGTATATAATAACAATCCAATCTGGTGGTGATACGAAATCAAAGACAACTGCTTCCTAAAATAAAGGTATTATTAAGTTTGTAAAGAATCAAAATACAATATTATGTAGAACTGTAAAACTCTTATAGAATCACTTCCTGCTGTCTGTTTGTCTGTCAAGAGTCTTTTAGTACAAATGAAGGTATATAATGTTGAAATTAATATCAGTAAGTTAAAGAATTGACCTTCACATGCAAATGTGGAAAGGATTAACTATTAAAAATGTATATTTTATTATTTCTCTATCACATTTAACTTAATTTAATTAAATAAATGAGGACATACAATAATAGCTAAGTATTATTATGCTCAGAGTCTATGGGACATAGGTTGGTCTTGCATTAGCCTAGATCATTCACCAGCAACTTGCTGCAAACAATAAATATTTGTGGATTCTGACCAACCACCACTGTCAATAATAATGACTTCACTTGAATATAATATCAGTATCACTGACTGTTGGGTTATGTATTTTTTTAAATTTCATCAACAAAAAGATAATTAAAATGGATATTAATTTCAAACATGCAATGCAACTTAGACAATGCATGTTTAACAAAATTAATTTAAATGGTGCAGTGAAATATATTGTGAATAAGATATAGATGTTTAATAGAATAAGTTGAAGCCTGATCCCTTGTGTCCGGCTTTGGTTCAAGCCAGGGAAATTGTGAACATTCGCAATCTGTAAACACAAATGCAGAGCATCCAAATTCCACAACGAGCAATTCAGACATTGATGTCCAAAAACAAGAAAATTAGACAGAGCCAGGGAATAGTGTGTGCCGTTCACCCGTGACAATGACTTATGTGAGTAATAAAATTGGATTAGGACAGGCAAATGAAGGCAGATCGCCTCGTCGGCCACTTGTGCGGAGACGGGCCGAACCTGGACGACAACCAGTTCGGTTTTCGTCGGGGGCGCTCCACCATAGACGCAATCATGCGCGTGAGAGCCCTGGCGGAGGATACGGTATCCCGGGGTGGGGTGGTGTTGGCGGTGTCTTTAGACATTTCCAACGCCTTCAACACCCTACCCTGGAGCTGTATTAGGGAGGCCCTGAAATACCATCGGGTGCCTCCCTACCTCCGCCGCATAGTAGGGGCTTATCTGGAGGATAGATGCGTCATCTATCGGGGACGTGACGGTGCCGGTCGGCACCAAATGTCGTGCGGTGTTCCACAGGGATCGGTCTTGGGACCGCTCCTGTGGAATATCGGCTACGACTGGGTGCTGAGAGGCGAGCTCCCGTCGGGCGCCGACTTGACGTGTTATGCGGACGACACGCTTGTCACTGCCCGGGGGAGCTCGCACAGGGAAGCGACGTTGATAGCCACGGCTGCGGTGTCACAGGTGGTGACCCGCATCCGGCGCCTGGGCCTGGAGGTGGCCCTTGACAAGTCGGAGGCCATGGTTTTCCATGGCCCCCGGCGTGCGCCGGCGCCGGGATCACATATCGTGGTCAGTGGTGCCCGGATAGCTGTCGAGTCCACCATGAAGTATCTGGGATTGGTGCTCGACAGCCGATGGGAATTCGGACCCCACTTCCGGCGGCTGGCGCCCAAGCTGATGGGTGCAGCAGGCGCGCTGTCAACGTTGCTTCCCAACATGGGGGGCCCGAGCGCCGCCTGTAGGCGGTTATACGTGGGAATCGTGCGGTCCATGGCCCTGTATGGGGCCCCTGTGTGGGCAATGGACCTGACGGCCGGAACACTCGCCATTCTGCGCAAGCCGCAGAGGGCGATGGCCGTCCTGGCCGGATCCCCGCCCTGGGACCTAGAGGCGAAAGTACTCGCGTCATTATACCGATGGCGTGAGGAAGAGCGGACACGGGGCTCCAGTCCGGCGCAGCGGCAGATCGAGCTGCGCCGAGAGGAGCTCCGTCAGGTCCTGGTGGCGGACTGGCGGCAGAGGCTTATGCGCCCTACCGCCGGCCTCGCTACCGTCGAGGCGATCCGGCCAGTACTCGACGACTGGCTCGGGAGAAGGCACGGCTCCCTGTCGTTCAGGGTGACGCAGGTGCTGTCGGGGCACGGCTGCTTCGGCAAGTACCTGTGTCGCCTAGGCAGGGAGCCGGACGCTCGGTGCCACCACTGCGTCCAATGCGGGGAGGATACGGCGCAGCACACGCTCTCCGAGTGTGTAGCTTGGGAGGAGCAGCGCCGTGTCCTCACAAATGAAGTAGGAGGCGACCTGACGCTGCCGGCAGTAGTGCGGAAGATGGCCGGCAGCGCAGAGTCGTGGGACGCGGTGGTGTCCTTCCGCGAGGACGTGATGTCGCAGAAGGAAGCTGCGGAACGGGAGAGGGAGATCTCAACTCCCTTCCCGGGCCGCAGAAGACGCACCGGGCGCCGAAGAAGGGCGGATAACGCCCTCTTCCGCCCCCCATGAATGGGTCCAGGGGCGAGGGACATGGGGAAGTCCCCGCCCCCTATTCGATGGACCCCACGGCGGTGGCGCGCGCGAGTGTCAGCGGTAGCTTAACACCCCACTACCCCGTGCCGGAGACGAGGCCCGGACAGATCGGGCCAGGACGAGAGTGTGGGGCTGCGGAAGAATTTAGACTCCCGCGGCCCCACGCGCACTCGTGATAGAAGAGAGAGAGAAAAAAAAAAAAAGGCAAATGAAGGAACCCATTACCCAGGTGTCTTTAGTCAGTGAAATCTGAAACACCCACTCGCTCTGCCCCAAGCAGAAGAAGTCATTTCAAAATTTCACATGGAAAAAAATAAAGGTGTTTTAAAAACTTACAACAGGCTCCAGTTTTACAGTTTCCATGCCATCATTGGGTGTGTCCAACTTGTCATCCAAAGTTTCCATAGATGCAAGAGTAGCATCAGCATTATTAGGTGCACTTCCACGTTTTTGGAAAACCCTTGGATATCTTATATTAAATAAACCCTTCTTGCGATCTTTTTCCTCTGAAATAAGTAATTTATATAATTGTTATCTTGCCTTAACAGATATTTATAACTCTATAGTGTATTTTCATGTGCTGTGTGCCACAATACCAGGATTGATTACAGTGATTTATAATTACCCCAGGAACCCTCATAAATTCTGTGAGTAAAATATTTTAACTTACTGGCTATGTACATGTGTTTAGTTTCATGGTTAGTTTATTTTAAAATATACTCACCATTTTCGTTTTCAGGGTGTTGCAGGAATTTTGTAAACTTTTGAAGGAATTGGAAGCGATTTTCCTTGACTTTGGAGTTCTCATCAGTCTTTTCATTATCAGTATCCTTTTCAATAGCTGCCTCTTCATCCTACATCAAATAACTACTGTTATTATGTATGTATAACATAGGAATAAGGAAAAATATCCAAACAAAACTGGATTCATTCTTCAGAATCCACAATTTATCAAGTACTGTAAAATTATTGTACTACATTACTATACCTTTGACTTGTCCTTATCCTTATCTGAGTTCTTCGTGAAAAACCCAGGCATTTTGATGGCCCCTATAGGTATAAACTTGGGCTTCACTTCGCGGCCCTGTTCCGTCAGGTCCCCAGAGAGAGCTGTCTTCACTGGACCGTCATCAGTCTTCAATTCCGCAGATTGGATATTTTCCACCTCAGCCTTTAACATCATTTCTTTCTCTTCAGCCTCAATCTGCTTCTTGTCCAAGGTTTTATTATCGTCCTCATATTCCGCCTTGTTTATGTCCATTGTGCTCATACCTGCGCGGCGTCAAAATTGTATCACTTTAGTCACAAAGCCCTGTTCCGCTAAGGTAGGCACCAGTATATAGCTCGCTCCACGTGAGTAAGTGCTAACAAGACATAGAGCGAGATACTTGTTTTATAATACCACTCACGGGACCAGGGACAGGGACAAGGGAAGCGTTTCACATAAATAACATAAACTACGTTTTTGTAAGATAAAATACTTACTTGATTATTATGTATCATAGGAAATGTTCAGTTAGGACACAACTACAGTAATAAAATATAGTTATCTAGTCACACAGTCTACAAAAAGTCGCCCTTACTGTGGCAAAATGCCGCTAGAATTGCTAGACGACTTTTTTATTAACAAGCAAGCAAGCTCAACTAGCGCTGCGTTCAGTTTTCGATTTTTTAGGTAGTTTAAACGGCAGCTGTGTTTCGATGCGTTCAGCTTGGTTGGTATTTTTTTTTTTTTTTTTTTTAATTTATTTCTGACCTGGATTCAAAGTCCTTTAGCCGTATACATTATAATATAAACCCTAATACAAAAGCAACAAAAAATGGAATCTTACAAACTATACAGACAATAATACGAGGGATAACAATGAATATTAAAATTAAAGTTAATTTCTAAAATAAATGACTAAACTTTTACAAATAAACAAACAAATTAAGCTAAATTTTTTCTATTGTTGTTGTAATGAATTTAAAGAGATGAACAAAAAACTGCGGTCTATTTAATAAATCTTTGACCTGGCGGGGTAAATTAATATGTATTGCTGGACGAGTACTGTCACTATCACTCTCACTATTGTCAGTGTCAGTTATTTCTTGGAAGAGTAGCTGTCGCTGGTTGTTGAATTTTGGGCAACAGAAAACAAGATGTTGCAAATCGGAAGATTCCTCAGGACAATGCTTACAGTGACTGTTCTGATAGATATTGATTCGATGGAGATGTGTAGGAACAAGGCAATGACCAAGCCGCATTCTTGATATAATCGTTATGAATTTCCGGCTTCTTTTTGCGTCAAGTTTATCATACCACGGTCTTATTGGTAAGTTTTTCTGCACCTCAGCATACCACTTTCCTTTGGTCTCAACTGTAGTGTCCCAGTGCTCTTTCCAAAGCTTTCGCAAATTGGTTTTGAAGTAAACATAGTAATCGGAGAATGGTACTCGCTGTGATTGACTGTCATTTCGATTAGAATCTGTATGTGTTATAGTATCAGCAATCTCATTACCATCTATACCACTGTGGGAGGGAACCCATATAAATTCTATATTAATGCCCCTGTTGTGTAAATTTTCTATGAGAGTACATATTTTAAATAAAATGTAGTTAGTTTTGTAGGACCGAAGTCCATAAAACAATGAACTTAAAACGCTTTTAGCATCAGTGGCTAAAACAATATTTACATTACTTACACTACTAGTTATATACATTAGACATTTAAGGATAGCATAGCTTTCTGCAGAAAAAATACTAAAATTGCTATTTAACTGAATGCTTTCACTGTAATTGGCTTGTGGATCATAAAAGGCTGCTCTTACATTTTGTTCTTTTTTAGATCCGTCTGTATATATAAAATAACAATCAGATCTTTTATGTTTGAATTCTAAGAAATCTGTTTTATTTTTTATTAAATCTAAATTAAACTTATTTCTATCATAGTTTATGAGACTGTTATATGAGCATTCATAAATTGGCCATTTCTTACATTTATGTACATCTTGCGTTTTACTTTTAACATGACTATAAATAGTTATAATTTCAGTTCCAGAAAGAAGTGACTGAGGAGATATAGTAGGCATGGGCATGAAGTGCATAGCCTCTCTCATGTTGTGAAGTTTAGTGTTGAGAGGATTATCTGAAGCTACTAACTTTAAAAAGAATCTTTCTGCTAGTTGAAGCCTTCTAAGGAACAAAGGAGGTATGCAAGTTTCCACTTCTAATGAGTTTATAGGAGTAGAGCGCATTGCTCCACAAATTAGCCTTAACCCTATGTTTTGTATTACATCCAGTTTGTGGAGGTAGGAATTATTAGCATTTAAGTAAGCCAAGCTACTGTAGTCAAAGTGGCTTCTGACTATGCTCTTATACAACATACTCATAGTTTTGGGGTCTGATCCCCAGTAAGTACCTGCTAAATGGCGTAAGATATTTATACTTTTCATAGCCTTCTTACTAATATAGTCTATATGTTTATCAAATTTTAAATGTGAATCTATTACTACACCCAAAAATTTATGGTGGTCAACAATGGGAATTTCTGTGTTATTATAATAAATTTTCATTACTGTATTTTCTTTACTGAATATTAAAAGTGAACTCTTTTCTGGACTCACTTCTAATTTAAGTTTGTTATGATAATATCTATACAATTGGTTTAAAGCATTATTTATGTTATTTTTAGCTATATCTATATTTTGATTTATACTATATAATAGTAAATCATCTGCAAATTGTAAGATGTTGACCATTTCAGTATTGACATATTTCAAAATCTCTGAAGTATATAGATTGTACAGCAAGGGCGACAAAGTAGCACCTTGCATAGTTCCTTTATTAGCAAATCTAGGGCCATGCAGTTTATTATTGTACTTTACAAAAATAGTTCGATTACTTAAAAATTCAAATAACCATTTCAAAGTACTTCCTGGAATGCCAATGTCACATAAAACTTCAATAAGCTGTTCTATATTTACATTATCGAAAGCACCTTTAACATCTAAGAAAACACAAACCATGTTAGAATTACTGAGTTTGACTTGTTTAATGTCATGAATCAGAGACACAAAGCTTTCAGAGCAACTTTTACCTTTTCTAAAACCATGCTGAATTTCAGGAATTAAATTATTACTTTCTGAAAAGTATTCCAAACGTAGCTTAAGCATATTTTCAAATAACTTACCCAAACATGAAGATAGCGATATAGGCCTGTATGAAGAAGCAGTGTTTATAGGTTTATTTAGCTTTAATATTGGAATGACACATTGAGTTTTCCAGGATTTTGGTATAATATGACTTTGCCAAAGTTTGTTATATATACAAAGTAGTATTTTTTGAGCATTTGGATGTAACCTTTTAATAAGTAAATAGGGTAAATTATCTAAGCCTGGTGTAGTATCCTTTCTACTTTGTAATGAAGCAGTCATTTCGTTAAAAGAAAAAGGTTTATTAAGAAAAGAATTAGCTGCATTTTCTTGAGCACTATGAAACAATGATAACAACCTGTCTACATTGAAGCTGTGATTGTCTGATAGATTATCTAGAAAAGTTGGAATCCATGTATCATCAAAGTTCTTATTGTGACTACTATTTCCAATTCTCTTAAATTTTTTGACATAATCCCAAATCCTTGAAACTGGAGTCATTCTATTAAAGCTGCTACACAAATTTTTCCATGACTCTGAGCTCTCAATTTTAATAATTCTTTTCTTTTGAGCATCTAGTTTTTTATATTCTATAAAATTAGCTATAGTTGGACATGACTTATATTGCTTTAAAGCTTGTTTAGATGCATTCACGGCTACCTCACACTTTGCATTCCACCATGGGGCAGGTTTTCTACGAACAACATTACTATTTTTTCTCTTACTCTTAGGAATAGTTATATCTCTTAAATCATTTAAAGTATTTACAAAACGATTATACAATTCTAGGCAATCTTCAGAATCAATGGTTAAATTGGAAAACAAATTTTCAGATAGAGCATAAAATTCAGACCAGTTAGCTTTACTATAAATAAATCTTTCTTCCACAGGACCTACTTCATACATGCATGGTTGAATATTTACATAGAGGGAAACTGGATAGTGGTAGCTGCCTAAAGGATCATCTTGAACCTGCCAATTACACAAATGAGCAATTGAAGGACTAACAAGAGTGACATCTATTGCAGAAGCCTGCCTGTTGGGATATGGACATGTTGTTGGAGTACCATCATTTAATATGCAAAAATCTAAGTCATCTATTAAGTTATATATATTATTTCCTCTATTATTATTGCTATTGCAACCAAAACTGATATGATGTGCATTAAAGTCACCCATAATTATGCAAGGTTTGGGAATATTGTTAAAAATATGCCTAAGTTTATTAGTATTAAATCTGCCACTTTTAGGTGGACAATATACACAAAGTATACTGATATTCCCCGACTTTGTCTCAAAATTTATGGCTATGTTTTGGATATTTTCATGAAAGTTAGTGTTCAATACAGAATATTTCAACCCATGTTTAATTAAAATACCTACACCATTGCATCTATTTGCAGAGTTCTTGTAAATAAAATTGTAATTTGGAATATAAGGGATAATAGATTTATTACTAAGCCAAGTTTCATTAAGTAAACAAATGTCTATTTTCTTATCTTCAAGTAATTTATGCAATAATGTTTTCTTGCTCTGTAAACTTTGTATATTAAACTGAACTATATGTAAATAATCCTCCATTAAACTAAGTTTGATATAAATATTTCTTTTATTTTCTTAGCTGTTAAAGGTTCTTTATTTTTGTTATTACCTAGGGCCAATAATGATTTTACAATAGCATTTAGGATGATGTCATTGTTGACAATTGTATCTACATCTAAAGACTTCTTTACATTATTTACATTCAGAGGTGGATAGGCTTTCAAATCATTAGATGGTGGAGAACTCACCACAGTGGCATAGTTTTGCTGAGTATATTTCTTCATATTTTCATCTATTTTCTGTTTTTTTATTGGACAATCTCTGGATATTGCTAAATGAAATCCACCACAATTAATACAAGTTATTTCTTCCACATCACATTCTTTATAAGAGTGATTTCCACCACATGAGGAGCACATCTGCTGAGGACTTCTGCAAACCTTGGCCGAGTGGTTAAACTTAAGACATTTAAAACATTGTAAGACTGGAGGTATATATTGATGTACAGGATAACGAAATAATTGAATGTAAGCATGTTGTGGCAATGTTGTAGTGGCAAAGGTTACGGCAACTGTGGTCAACGGGGTTAGTATGTTATCTATCTTTTTCATGAATCTTTTGATAGATATAACTTCGACATCGCACGTGATATTTTTATAAATTTCTTCGTTGGACATGTCTTTAGGTACATATTTTATAATACCTATTTTCTCAGTTAAGTGTGACGGTATGAATGCCTTCATTTTATTTTTTAATAAAAATTCATCCATTTTAAGAAAATAATTAGCTGGTATGGCTTTCCTAAAAGAGACTCCAATTTTGTGCGCATTGACACGGTGGACACCAGTAATGCCCTTAACATTTTCTGTAAATAGTTTCGTAAGTGATATCGGATTTCTGTTGCCTAGTTTTTCTTGTTCGGTTGATTGAACAAATACTGTGAAATCACCAGTACTGCTTTCTAGGAATTGTCTTTTATAATTGGGTTTGGTAAATATTTTGTACTTATCTTGCTGGTTGCTTGGGCTGGAGAAAACATTGTCGTATTTCCGTTTCTTTTTTCCGTCTCCAGGGTCCTCCCCATCACTAGGGGGGCCCATTTTGGTTTATTTTTAGTTTTCAGACGTTTATGATAGGAAAGGCAAGGAAAATTAACTTTTATTTAAATAGAAAATTTAAAGCTGCCGCTCAGGTCGACTTCCCGCCAAAAAGTCCCTTGGTTGGTATTGTGAACAGTGTGACCATCTACGAAATAGCGAACCTACCACAAAATGGGCGAAATTCTGCCACACGTGACCCCAAAAAATGCCAAAAATATGCCACCATGAAAACGAAAAAAAAAAAACAAGTTTTAATGAAATTTATTCATCATATAAAAAAAACGCTTTCTTCCACGTAGCAGTCTAACACCTACTATTAAATCAGCACTAAACACGAAGCAACGTTGATAGCGTGCCTGCTGCACCCATCAGCTTGAGCACCAGCCGCCGGAAGTGGGGTCCGAATTCCCATCGGCTGTCGAGCACCAATCCCAGATACTTCATGGTGGACTCGACAGCTATCCGGGCCCCACTGACCAAGAAGAAATATCTACGCCAATTGTAGGCGTGGATCTCTTAAACCACTATAACATTGTTGTGGATTGTATAAACCAGCAGATCATAGATGGAAAAACATCACTGTCAGTCGTCATACCAAAACATAAGATCCCGGGAAATATTGTCTCCATCAAATTGTCACAGGTGAGACGGAGTAGGTATCACATAGGTACTGCGCGAGTTCTCGGAGGGTATGCGGCCTATTGGAGTGGTACGTACGATTAAACACAATACTGTTCACTACCTATATAAACATCACACCAGGCTCGCCTGCTGCGTTCAAACCGCGACGTTTGGATCCAGTTCGACTAAAAGCGGTCAAGAAGGAGTTGGATGAAATGCTGGCAAATGGCACCGCTATGCGTTCTGAAAGCTTTATTAATATATAAACTGTCTTCGCCTTTACACATGCTCAAGAAGAAAGATGATGCGTGACGGCTGGAGGCCCTGTGCAGTCTACAGGACACTCGATGCAAGAAGATCACCATAACAAAACACCGTTGTTCTTATCAACACGTAAAAATGTGTTCTCGGAAAATCAGAGCTGAGCTTTCGGGACCTCGGGTATCAAATGTCTGTATCAGGCATTAGATCCTTGGGAGAAAAAGGTACAAGCCATCTTAGACAAACTTGTCCCGAAAATTGCGAAAGAATTACGAAGGCATCCAAAGGTACACGACGGTAAAAGTTAAGCATTATTAGCGTAGGTAACTTTTACCTTCGTTTCGTGCCAGAAGCAGTAAAACGACAGGCGCCTCTTAATTCACTTTATGAAGGCTCAAATATTAAGAGTTCACATCCAATCCAAATGTTCAGAATTTAATTCAGGCGTTTGAAGATAGTAAATAATCCTTGTCGGACTACATGTTGCTAGCACCTCCAGACCAGTGAGATGCTTCAAATGTGGCAATAGGCACAGTTTTATGATAAAAAAGGAAGGCAATTGCGAACCTTTACCGTTTTTCTCTAAAAAAACTATCGCCAATAAATATCGTCAACAAAAATATCGCCCATTCGATAGAGAGCTGATACGAAGCTGAAGCTGTATACGAAGTATTAACACCACTATATGGTCGAGGCCCGTGACTTCTCAGTCATAACCGATCGTGGCTCTCACACGTGCATTCAAAACCAGTAAGAGAAGCTAGCTTAGGGAATTTAGACATTTGGAAATCTTGATGCAGTTCACAACCGACATACACTACATTTCTGGGAAGCAGAACGTCGTCGCAGATGCCTTGTCAAAAATTAAGAAAGTCAGTCGTGGCATTGATCATCGACTCTTGGCACAATCACAAGAAATAGATAGAACTACAAAGTGAATAAGTATAACATCCATATAACATCAATCAAAATATTTTGTGACGTATCAATACTGCCACCACGTCCATACGTCGCGCCAGAATTACGACGTCAAGCATTCAATACACTTCATAAGTTGAGTCATCCTGGAAGAACACCTACAGCGCGACTGGTTGCGCAGAGGTATGTGTGGCCAGGGATACGCAATAACTGTAGAGAGTGGTCTCGAGAATGCCTCAAATGCCAAGACAGTAAGATTACTCGTTACACCTCATTTCCGGTGTTTCCGTCACACTACAATTTGAGTGTCTTCAAGGCTAGAGTGAATAGGCTCTTAATAAACTAGCGCGCTTTACCATCAACGATCGCATCACTGCTTACCATCAGGCGGGATTGCGGTCAAGTGCTAGTTTATAACTTATAAAAAAAAACCCAAAACCCGTTATTCCAACTTCCTTCAAACAGGTTTACCCACAACCACCTCGACATTGCCAGGTCGTTACCAATTTCTTCTAATTTCAGGTAGGTACTGCATCACCGTCATACAGGCCATTACCAATTTCTTCTGATTTCAGGTAGGTAGGTACTGCCTCAGCGTCATATATAGATACACTTGATGACCTGAGATATGTCTCAGGCAATCCAGGTTATCGCTGCAGAGACGTGTGCAGCTACGCTCGTCTCCGGTTGGATTGCCAGATTTGGTTGTCCACTAAAAATCATAACCGACCCTGGGTGACAGTTCGAGTCTCACCTCTTCAGAGCCATCACTTCCATGGTTGGTGGTTGGTGCTTTATTACAAACGCCTATCATCCTGCCACAAATGGTATAGTCGAGCTGCTACACCGCGACAGTTGAAGGGAGCCATCATGTTCCACTAGACGATACACTGGGCAGAAATTTTACCACTAGTATGTACTTCTGGGCATGAGAAGCGCGAAGCAAGCGGACATTCATCACCACCAGACCTAGTCTACAAAGAACCACTGCGATTACTACAATACAGCTGCCGTCACAGATCTAGCAACGCGTCTACAAAATCACATGAATAACCTCACTCCAAAACCAGCATCATGGCATCGTAAAGGTCCCTTCTTCATACCGCGAGGGAATTGCATGATTTAATTCCCCCGTCTCCGTTCCACCATCGGACGATTATTATTATACTCTTTGATCGGACGACCCGTCGTACGGCGAGTTTCCACCCTTACGTTGTTAACACCACTACGATCAGGACGAAGCGTTTCGCCTCTTCCTTTATACCGCGTACATCGAGGGACTGGAACAATTTGCCCGCGGCGGTGTTTCCGTCGGACTACAATTTGAGTGTCTTCAAGGCTAGAGTGAATAGGCTCTTAATAAACTAGTGCGCTTTACCATCAACGATAGCCTCACTGCTTACCATCAGGCGGGATTGCGGTCAAGCGCTAGTTTATAATTTATAAAAAAAAGTATGCTAGTTGCACGGTAAACTCTGCTTGCGAGATGTAGAATTCATGAGACGTCAGTATGACTCGTTGTTCGCATGTGACGTTATTAGATACTACCGCTACAGTATACTAGCATACCAGGAGTGTTGCTGCCTCAAGAGGTAGGTACCGTTCGGTATCCACCTGCGGTATGAATAGCCATTTCCCACTTCTTAATGTTGATTTTACTCTTGCAGCGTCAGACACCTGACAGTACGTTCTATCAAACAGGCGCCCGTAGAGGCGGAGACCTTCATAAGTTCATACCAAGTGGAACTGAGTTTGTTTGTTTCTTCCGCTTTCACGCCGTAACTACTGAACTGATTGCTTTGAAATTTAAAAAGTCCCGATTAAATAATAGGGCACTTTCTATCCCGGAAAAAGTTGACATTCCCGAGGGAAAATCTAAAAAGCGCGATATAACCGAATTTCACGCGGGCGGAGCCGCGGGCTGGTGAAGGTCGCGGGAAGCCGATGGATGCGGACAGCACAAGACCGGTCGGCGTGGAAAGCCATGGGGGAGGCCTTTGTCCAGCAGTGGACATCAATAGGCTGAAGAAGAAGAAGCCGCGGGAGGATAGCTACTTAAAATTGAAAAGAGGTGAACATTCTGACTGTAGCTTCACAATATACAATATGTTAAGAAAACCCTGTCCGACCCGTGAAGGTATTGTTAGGTATCGATAACTGATTCTACTAATGCCTACAAAACCTGGCTAAACTTAAGAAAAAATTCCCCCTAAAAAATAAATAACTTAAATAAAATAAATAGGTAATTTCATGGCAACACAGGCACAGTTCATAACCTCAGTTGACCTCATGCATGTAGGTATAGGTAATTTATCCACGTTTATCGAGTCTCGAAAGAAATAATGATACTTAGGCAGCTCGTGAAAAGAACTTTTTTTTAAGTAGGAAGGTCGTCTGACTCTCCAAATGTATCATTTCATTCGATGAGCATAATGGCTGTGGCGGAGATGTTGTTCCATATTTCGTTCACTAAGAACGATACAGGCCCAGCTGGCACCGTCGCACGAGATTAGCACGGACATGCACACAAATAAAAATCAAGTGGTGTCAAATCCGCGCTGGCCACAGTTGGTCCACCCTTACCAATCCACTGCTCGCCGAACTGATAATGGAGGTTCTCACGTACAGGACAAAGATATGGTGACGCACCGTCATACTGGAACCACATTGACCACAATCACCTGATCACAAACAGCAGTTGCTACCTTCCATCAGCATGTTACATTACTCTACATTAGGAAACGACATGATCACACAATACACGAATAGTCTTCACGAGAGCAATGTTTACGTGCAACTGATAATTTAAAGTAAAAATGATTTTTATTTTATAAAATTGTACCTACGCTGGCCTCGCAGCATCCCCTTTGAGTAAATAGGGATGTGTAAGTAATCAAAATATTGATTTTCGATGGAAACAATTTACTCGTCTATTTTTGTTATCGATTTAGTATTGTAGTTTCTCATTCTCATTCTAGATTCAACATCGCATGGAATTGTTTAGAACTTTTACAAAACTTAAATTAGTTAGGTACACTGCTGTAAATGAAAATCATGCCAAAGTTTTAATTTCAGTTTCTGTCTCAAAATCGATGATATTGACCGTTAAAATATTTGTAAAATTTTACTAAAATTGTGTTTCATAAGTCCTTCTCGTTTCTGTTTACTAATACTTGTGTTATAATAATGTTATTAGTAATTAATCGATAAACAAACAAAAGTACATTTACCATTGGGTAATCTGTGTTTTTAACAAATCATTCAACCAGATACATGTTTCGATTAATAGCGATAAAAAAACGTTATTGCGCAAAAATTAGTACATCACTAGTTATTTCTTTTACGTCGCCGACAAAGCTCACGCGTGACGCCGCCAAAGAAATAAACAATAAAAGGAAAGCCGACAATTATACCGCCTAAAATGGTGTTGTAATTTTTTTTAAAAACACCAAATTTTGGAGAAGTTAGCGTAAATTCGCGGGGAAAAAAGATAGTTTCAAAATTGATTAGTATTGTTACTATGATAATTAAGCAAAATTTCATATTATATTTGGTCATGTGATTGCCTAACCTTTATTATCCTTATGGGTCGGACAGGGTTTTCTTTACATATTGTATATTTGAAAATCTTATGTATGTTCATAAAAATATCTCCAATTTTAAGAAAATAAGCGATATTCATAATATAAATACCAGGAACAAACAATCTTGCTGTACATCACACTCGTCTCCACAGAGTAGGCAACTCGTTCATGGGTCAATGTATACACTTTTACAACAAGCTTCCCATGGACATTCGAAACTTACCCATTAAACGATTTAAGAACCATAAAGGCCAAACTTTGCAAAAAGGGGTATTATAAAATGACAGATTATTTAGAAGAAAAAAAACCTTGGGACTGAGCTGCTCGCTCTGTTAAGCATTGTTATTAAGAAATATGCGTAATTATAAGGTAAATTATTGTAAACATTTCCATTTTTAATGTCTGGACTTGAAAAAAGACGATGATCCCTGAGTTTGTTTCGGCTATTTCTTCTCAGAGGTAGTCAGTTAGGAAATGCCGGCTTCATCTAGTTAAAAAAATAAAATAAAAAAATAACATGACGTGTAAAAGTGATCAGTGATCCTACTTGCCTAATAAACGATTTCATTTCATTTCAAAATTATAAAATACCCGAGATATTGATTGAAAGGAATACTTAATAAAACACATTTTTCTTAACACAACAACAAAATTTTTATAATTATTTTAATAATAATGTCTAATGTTTTTCTAAGGCTTTAACTAAAAGATCATTAATTTGGGTGATCAAGTTTCTGGGGTCAAGTATAAGTCCTGCTGTCACCATGGCATTGCTGAACAGCTGCTCTGACACCATTTTGGCCAACTCCTTATCAGTTGATAGAAGTTTGTGAAGTTTCTTGATTATTGGGTGCCTGGAAATAATATAAAAAGTGTTTAATGAAAGATCTTTACAAATCATAAAATGCTATGTGACTCGGCATTTGTATTCGTTCTTTTTCAATTACATGTTTTAATTTGACGCAGAATTTTTATAAGTAGGTACACTGTTCAAAAATTTTCGTCGATTTATTCATAAACAAAACCGGCCAAGTGCGAGTCGGACTCGCGCACAAAGGGTTCGCAAAAAACGGCAAAAAAAATCACATTTGTTGTATGGGAGCCCCCCTTAAATATTTTTTCAATTTTTATTTTTAGTATTTGTTGTTATAGCGGCACCAGAAATACATAATCTCTGAAAATTTCAACTGTCTAAACTATGATTTTTAATTCGAGTCAGAAAAATCCTAGTCCCAAATAAATAGTGATGTGGTAGTGTGTGGTAAATCGAGATTTTACAATTAAAAGTTAGTCGAGATTGCATTTTTTTTATTCAAATTCAAATTGCGTATATAAATAAGAAGTCGTGGCGGCCTAGTGGTTAAAACACCAGCCTCTCAAGTATGAGTGCGCGGGTTCGATTCCAGGTCAGGCAAGTACCAATGTAACTTTTCTATACTTGGGCCAAATTCGATAAAGAATAGAGGTAAACAAACCGTTGCTAGGCAACCAGTAGTTTACGCCTAAAAGACAGATGTTAACAACCTTTTCTACATAGATGATTTTCATAAAAGTAATAATCCTACTTCCTACTAATGTAAACAGTTCATTTATGTTTAGATATTTAAGATTTGCATTGAACACTTAACCAATTTGAATGAAGTATGACATACATGTAAGCTACTTTCCTAATAGGTTAAATTTTTTGATACATATATATTATACTTAGTCCATACTTGAAGGTATTACATTACAATGCATGTATTATGCAGTTGATATGAAAGTAATTAAACTACGTAAAATTGTAATGACAAATGCCTCAACTTTATTCTTTGGTTGAATTCCACAAAATGTGTTTAATACCTGGATTTCATCCATCTTTCTTTTTTTGTAGGGCTATCATGTAAAATTAATGTCGACTTTTTAATGGTTTTTCGAAATATCAAGTTATTATGCATGTTATTTTAGTTATTCTATTGAAATATGCTGCAATAGGAATTGTTAATAAATAGCTAGCATGTAAAAGTCGATAATCATGTAAATAACAGGAGATTTGTAAAACGTGAGTTGTGATAACCCTAAATTGGTTTGTTTACCTCTATTCTTTACGGAGCTATAAGGCGATGGTATAAAGTTATATGTACTTTCTAAGTATATCTTGGACACCAATGACTGAAGGTCAAGCGTGGTGATTACGCTTAATCCTTCTCTGTATGAGGAGACCTGTGCCCAGCAGTGGGACGATAAAAAAGAAGGTCAATGATGATGATGATATAAATAAAAATATAGGTGGACCAAAACTCCGTTTATATTTGAAATAATGATAAAAAAAAATAATTACAGTAGGTAGATTAAAACTGTTTAGTTTTCGATAGAAAACAAAAGGTGAATTTATTTTCTAAAAATCATATCATCCATATGCAATCAATTTCAATCTCGTCAATTCATTATTCTGACATTACTGCAATCTAGAGCGGAAATTTTAGATAAAAGCTTTACATGTTTTGTTGTGTTGTTTTGGATTTCTGTGCGAATACGATCGTTTAATTTGTCAGCTGGGTTGGTGTCGTAAACTTTAGCCTTAAGATATCCCCAAAGAAAAAACCCATTGGGGATAGATCCGAGCTACGAGGCGGCTAGTTAATGTGCCCTCTTTTCGATATCAGTTTCGGGCCAAAAAATCTTAAGCTGCCCTTGACGATTCATTAATGTATACTTATATACAGTCAACTCTCGTTAATCTAAACTTATTTTTGAATCGAATAAAAATAGCATGGACTATCATGAAGAAATGATTTCGGAGTGTAGGTATTGAAGAATGGTTTAAAACCATTTTGCCAAATTTAAAGCCAAATGCGGTGCTGGTATTACCATATGGATAACGCACCGTACCATTCTAGGAAAGTCGAGCGTATCCCCACTTCAAACTGGCGGAAGGCTGATATTATTCAAACTATTTTGCCAAATTTAAAGCCAAATGCGGTGCTGGTATTACCATATGGATAACGCACCGTACCATTCTAGGAAAGTCGAGCGTATCCCCACTTCAAACTGGCGGAAGGCTGATATTATTCAATGGTTGGATGACAAACAAATTTATTATCAAACTGCAATGATAAAGGCTTACTTAATGGAACTAGGTAGTAAAGTTACAAAAAACTAATTACAAATGCTATGCTCTGGAAGAATTAGCCGCTGAATACGGTGTCATAATCTTGCGTCTGCCTCCCTATCACTGTGAACTCAACCCAATAGTTAGTTTGGGCTCAAGCAAAGGAAGTTGAAGGAAGTGACACCAGAAAATTGGGGAAAGTGCATCAATCATGTGATAAAAGTTGAAGACGAAATGTGTCAACTCGACCACATCATGGATGAATGTGTGGATTCATTAATTACTAGCTTTCCGCCCGCGGCTTTCCCCGCGTGGAGTTCGGATATATCGCGCTTTTTAGATTTCCCTCGGGAACCTTATTTTTTTCCGGGATAAAATGTAGCCTATGTTTTTTCTCAGGGTCCAAAGATTGTCTGTGCCAAATTTCATCAAAATCGGTTGAGAGGTTTAAGCGGGAAAGCGTAACAGACAGACAGACAGACCGACAGACAGAGTTACTTTCGCATTTATAATATTAGTATGGTTCCAATTCGAGTCGTAATCAAGAAAAAAGCAAAGAATAAAAACGTAAAAATGATTTGTATTGTTTTACTTAATTCCTCTGAATCTCTTTAAACATTTCTTCCCCAGCTTTTGAAATAACATTATTAAAATAAAATAAAAAACCGCTTTGATATCTAATAAAATAATGCATGACTAAATGTCTAAGTCTATTAATTGCCGAACATCACTATTATAGCGGGTCACCCTTTTTCGTATCAGTGACAGTTGCCCTTGTCATTTTTCTGATCGAATTAAAAATTCCCGTATAGCTATTACGGATTTTCGGCCGTAATTTTAGATTGCGTGATTTTAATACTTCATTTTTTATTTGAAAGATTATACGTTCAGAACTCTATAAAAAATGCTTGCATATGCGGATAAATTACAAACTATTTTGTAATTTAATTATATTTAATTAATTCATCATCATCAACCTTTTTATGGTCCCACTGCTGGACACAGGTCTCGTCTCATACAGAATTTAATTAATTAATAATTAGAAATTATTTTGTGCAATATGTCAGAAACAATTCAAGTTGAAACTAATTTTCCTAGGGAGTCTTTATAAAAATCTACTTTTGAGATTTTTTTAATTTTTGAACTTTAGTTCAAAAGTTAGAGGGGCAACTATAAGGTTTCCTAGTTTACTAGGGAACCCTAAAAAAGGTCTAAAATATTTATTGTTGGCTTTAAATGTTTTAGACAAAAAAAGCACTCACTTGACATTTATTTCTAAATGTGGCCTCAGTAGCGCGAATCTGTTTTCTTCGCTTAGATTTTGTGCTTGAGTGCGTATGAAGTGCCGAGCTGCCGCCATTTCTTGTACGGTGATAACGCACGGATGAGTTTCCAATTTGGTTGTTGTTTTAACGTCGAATACTTTGCCAGTAAGTAGCGTCTTCAAGTAATTCACAACTTCGTCTACTTGAGATTTAACAAGTGCGTCGCTTCCTGTTAAAAAGGCAGATGAAATTAATAATATGTACTTAATAAATACTCAATCAACCTGTCTTTTCCCCACTATATGTGTGGTGGGCTAACCGCATTAATATTAATAATTTACATGGAGTGATTGCCAATTTTAAACAATGTAATCAAGTGTAAAAGTATAAGTACCAATAATATCTTCAGGGTCCTCCTTATTTGCCGTCTGCATATCATTCTCTATAGATACAAGCTTTCTGTTGTTGAATTCTTTCAGTTCCAGTAACACCAGCTCGTCGTACATTTCGTAGCAGAATAACACTTCCATGTCGCGTTTCTTGAGCGACTCGTAGTAAGGTGAAGATGCGGCCAATTCACGGCTGTAATTAACAAAATAATATTTGAGAACCACAGAACTGGTTAAAGAAGAGGTGCTTAGGGAAACCGTGTGGATAACAGTCGACGTCTTTGAGCTGAATTGATGTTCCCGTAAATTTTAAGGCCGCACTAAAGTGTTACCTAGAACCTCTTACCTCTGTCAACGCTCACTCAATATTCTCCATTGGTTTTATTAGCAAGACAAGCCCACGTCGCACGGACATATGTACATATGTATATTGAGGCGGGGTATCGCACACTGGACTTTTGACTCAGTCCGTAAAGCCAATCATTGAGAATTATCATCCTTTATAACCTTTGGATGGACCTTTGGAGTGTGTGAAAAATCCAGTACGTGAAAATCTCGCTCGTGTTCATGGTCAGAATGAACATCAAGTGTTGTGATTGAAAATTTAACGACGTTTAACAAACCTAGGGGCGGCTAAGTAGTACACTGTTGTCTGATCTTCTTTTTGGCGAGAGACATAATCACTAAGCGAAGTCCTTTGTCCGCCTGGAAGCTTAGAAGACTCAAATCGCAGCAATTTCGCAATTTCCTCCTAAAATATTATAAGATACAATATTATCAAAGAAATAATCTATACTAATATATAAAGCTGAAAAGTTTGTTTGTTTGTTTGAACGCGCTAATCTTAGGAATAGCAATATAAAAAAAAAACTGGTCCAATTTGAAAAATTCTTTTTGAGTTGGATAGCCCATTAGTCCAGAAAGGCTTTAGGCTGTGTAACATCACGCTGCGACCAGTAGGAGCGGAGCATATAATAAAACGCGAACGAAGTCGCTGGCGGCCGCTAGTCATAAATATTATGCTTCGGCAAACATTGCTTCAATTTTAAACACTCACCTTTTCTATGGCACTCTGACTAGTAACAACTCCTTCTTTCAAAAAGATAGAATACTCTTTGTAGAATGACTCATAGTCAGCTTCATTTTTCTTAGACATTTCAATCAGGAATTTGAGGAATCGGTTGGTCAGCACAGTCTTAAGTTTTCTGGAAAAGGTAATCATTGTTTCCGAGGCTCCGTCATGAGTAGAAATCGGAAATTTCGGCGTTTATATACCTAAAGTTACGCAAAATGCAGACGAAAGAATAATGTGTATATACCGTTTAAATAAAAATTAGTTTTGTTATGACCTAAAGCCCCTACACGCTCCGTCTTACCTGCAAGCATGCCTGTGCAAAACAGTTTGCGCAGATAAGCGCGTGTGTGTGGACTGCAACAAGGTGGCGCGCGCAGTCCCGTATGTTCCGTCTTTTTGTACCGTCATGACTGCACAGGCCTGGACTGTGCAGGCAGGACGGAGCGTGTAGACGGGACATAAGGAGCAGAAACGTGGCCTCTCACAGTACGGCTGGTTCACAAATTCAAAGTCACGAGAATTATGGAAAGAGCTATGCTTGGAGCCTCTCTTAGGGATCGAATCCACAATGAGGTGATCCGGCAGAGAACTAAAGATGTCGATACAGCTCACAGAATAAGCAAACTGAAGTGGCAATGGGTCGGCCATATTAGCCGTAGAACCGATGAACGTTGGGATAGACGTGTTCTTGAATGGAGACCGCGAATCGGGAGGCGTAAGGTGGGACGCCCTCAGGCTAAGTCGAGCGACGATCTTCGTAGGATGACTGGTAGTAACGGAGTTGCCAAAAATCGAGTTGAATGGCGTGAAATAGAAGGGGCCTATCTCCAGCAGTGAATTCCTTCAAAAATGATGAAACAACTTGTTAAACGCCATCTGGTGGTATTTTTAGAAACATTTACATATAAACAAAACCTATAGTGGCATACATATTAACAACATGTACCGAAAGGCATATCCATATTTTTCTTTCGTCAAATCATGTACCTACCTAGTCATGAGACATATGGGACAGCTAGCATTTACAGATTCACTTCAATGAATTAAAAATGTGACCACATATCATACAAATAAGTATTTGATACAAATGTATATTATGTCTATGTAACTTACACAATAAGAGCACTGTTTTGCAACAGCTCTCTGCTAAGATTCAATGGAATGTCTTCGGAATCCACAACACCTGGAATTTTGATAAAATTGTAAAAAAGAAATACATTAATGAAGAAGTCAGTTACTTATTGTATAATTGAGTAAGAGAAATCATTTACAAACCTTTAACAAATCTCAACCATTTAGGTAAAATATTTTCAGCTTTGCTTTTGATCAGGATCTTTCGAGAATACAATGCCACTCCCACATCGGAATCGCGGGAGAGTTCAAAAAGGCCTGGTTTGCCCTCAGGTACATATAATATAGCCCTAATACTAAGAGGAGCATCCGTCTTGTAATGCAACGTATATCTGGGCTTATCATACGCCTGGCTGATGAATTTGTAGAAGTCAATGTGTTGCTCCTTGGTTACTTCTTTTGGATCCATCAACCAAAGAGGCTGTAAATATGCACAAATAGTTATAAAAAATACATAATTCTAAACTAATCAGGACAATGCAAGGAAATTCTATCTAAACTGGAATGTGAACTTGCATAAGTCTCTTAATTAAAAGAAGACTCTATCGCAAGAGCAATAAGGTCGATCGGAAATAAAACTTTATTTGAAGAGAACACGGTCCGAGGGAGAAAGCGTCCCAGTAGCCCTCTGACTCTTTCTAAGTGTTACCCGTATATATTTTTTGTAATTTTGTTTGAAACCAATAATTTAGATTAGAAAAAAGATGGTGAAAAAGGGTGCCATTAATGTCTGCAGTGAGTCATACTCTGGATTCGGAACATCATTCTTTAAGTAAGGTTTTTGCGGTAATCATATACAAGTTATTTTGTTTGTATGCAGGGTGACCATAAATTTCGGAGTAATTAATAAATGTGCACTTAGTCATTGTGTGCATAATAAGTGACTTTTATTGGGTATTTACAATGACATTAAATTCTGCTTTCTTGTAGATATTTTATTATCTAAAGGTACAGTTTCGGATAGATTGACCTGCTGTCGTTCTTACATCATCCATTTATTCATCCATTTTTAAAATTCAATAATGGAATAAAAAGTTCGCATCCATGCCTAAATGTTCATTAAAACTCAAGTAATATAAGTGAAAAAATTTTTTTATGTACTACATTCCTTATAAACTCCATTATAATAGTCACCCTACACAACAACAACAAAGGGCTACTGTGAAGCTATCTCCCTCAGACCGCATTTTGATCGATAGTTCACATTCCAGTTTAGATAGAAATTCCTTGGGAGTTGGGACAATGAGTTTAATAAATAACAATATGAACCTTAATCTGGTTTATTTGCTCCTCGTTCAGGAAAACAGGACTGCTCACAAAGTTGCTGTACTTTTTGATAATATCTGAAATGTGTACATAATAATTTTTTTAGGTAACATTAAGTAAGCTTATCAAGCATTTAGTGTAGGTATCTATCTATAGGAATAAGAAGTATCTTAAAAAAACACTATACTGAAGTAAGACCACATACTTTTAACGGTATCATCATCAGCATATTCTCTGCAGTCTGTTTTTAAGTGAACAATAATTTTTGTGCCAATAGATACTCCATCTGCTTCTTGTATTTCGTATGTACCAGAGCTGAAATTTAATAATAATAAAAATTACACATAATACCCTATAACTCGCGCAGTTAAAGAAAAGATCTGGAAATGGCGGCGGCTACTTATGGTACGGTTTACAAAACAAGTTTGGTTCTATGGGTCGTTATAACTTGCGCACTTAAAGAAACGATCTGTAAATGGCGTCCGCTCGCATGCGTTCTCGCTCACTCTTTATCGCTGTCTATACTCACACAGTGAAGTAAGCACTGCAAAAAAATAACAATCAGTCAGGATTCGCTTTCCAAGCTACTTTGACGGAGTCCGAGTTATCGTTACTTTCGTTCCGCTAAAGTCTCTGTTATTTTGTTGATATTATTGTTTTTGTTGAGTTTAATTGCTATTTGTTTGCGTTACGTTTGATTGTTATTTATTTTTGTTAAGTTTTTAATACTAACGTTGACATTTTATTATCTTATCATTTGGTTTGTGATTGAACAATGGCTTCACGAAAACGTGGAAAGATTCTACACAGTGATGCGCGTGAAATTGTTTACAACGTGATAAAATACTTTGAAGAAGAGAAGAACTTGGAGCGCTACCATCCGCTCAAGTACAGCGCTGCACGCGCAGCGATGGCGACTAATTTATCGATGTCTACTATATCGAAAATTAAGAGAGAAGGTAATTACCAATAAACTATCAGTTTATGCTTAGCTCTGTTCTGTCTATAATAAGTTTTTTCAGTTAAATTTACCATATATATCACCCAGATGTGGCATTTTTTGTTTTTGCTTCGCTGTTATTAGTAACAAAGCTAAGTTAACTTCTATAAAGTGTTAAGTTCTTGGAAGTTAACTTCCATACTAAAACATACTAATAAACTGATACTAAAAGTATCCAAGAAACTCGGATAGCATGCTTATTTAATTGTCATCAAAACTTAAATAAACTTAGGATAACGCAAACAAAAATCGACCTTTCATCATATTGATAGCCTGGGCGACTCAGTACCCAAGGTGCATTATCATAGTAATTTATTCTTCTAACCTAATAATCTCTGATCTCTATAGTACCCACGTGCAGAGAAAGGTATATTTTAATGACTTTACGCTATAAAAGAGCGTCCAGCATATTTTAGCATGTTTCAGTTCATAAAAACCCTAATTAAAATAAAGCCATCATATTACTATTTTATTATAATATTTTACTATTATTTCAGGTAAACTTGCAAAACAAACCAACACTAAAATCCGTACGCCGAGTAAGGGTAGAAAAGGCAAAAACAATACGCGTGTCCCCATGGACAACTTCAGTATATGTGCCATTAGAAATATTGTAGCCTCAATATATGACGCTCGAAAGGAGGTACCTACGCTGAACAAGATTATGGCATCAGCAAAAGCTGATTTAAACTATACAGGCTCCAAAACGACTTTAAGAAAGATTTTAAAAGAAAAGCTCGGATTTCGATTTAAAAAATGTTGCCAGAACCAAATGGTGCTCATAGAGCGCGATAATATAAAAGCCTGGCGAGTGAAATATTTACGCCGCCTCCGACAAAATGATGCCATGGGTGCGGAAAAAAAGAAAGTTGTATACATGGATGAGTCGTGGATCCATGCTTATTATACTGTCAGCAAGTGCTGGCAGTCATCCACCAACGAAGGCATTCGAAAAAATGATAGTCCTGGACAAAGGTGGGTGATGGTTCATGTCGGCTCAGAGGATGGGTTTGTGGAGGGTGCAGGATTATTATTCAAAGCAAAATAAAAAAAAGGCGACTACCATGACGAGATGGATGGTAATAACTTTACAAAGTATTTGAACGAAAAACTTATACCAAATCTGCCTCAAAACTCCATTCTCGTCATGGATAATGCATCTTACCACAGCATGCAGTTGGATAAAGCGCCAACGACTGCAACCCGCAAAGCGGATATAAAGAAATGGATGCACGAGCACGGTGTGTCATTCGAAGAAGACTGGACGAAAGCAGAGCTGCTCGTGCATCTAAAACAGCATCGCCCCGAAAAAAAGTATGTGGTAGACGAACTTCTACGTGAGCATGGCCATGAAGACCCCCTGCTTACAACTGCCACCTGAACCCCATAGAACATGTTTGGAATTTAATAAAACAACGGGTCGCAGATAAAAATGTTGAGCAACACGAAAATAAAATTGAGGACTTGACAAAAGAGGCCATAGCTTTAATTACACAAGACGAATGGAAGAAACAAATAAATCACATAAAGAAAGTCGAAGAAGCATACTGGAATCGCGATGTAGGCAGGGAGAGTGAACTAGAGGACTTCATTATCAGTGTGGGCATGAATAGCGACACCGAAGATGAAAGTGACGAATGTGACGACCAAGACTGTGAAAGTGACCAGTCCATGGATGATTATAACGAATTGATGGAGGGGATTGAACCAATAATGGGTTCAGATGATCCAGATATTGCTGGGCCAAGCGGTTTATAAAACCTTTTTCTCAGATATTTTATCAGGTATTTTTATAATTAATAAAGACAAATTTTAAAATCCAGTATTTTATGTTTCCTTGCTGCTTACTTAGTAATATTATTTTTACTATTATTAGCTAAAAGAATAATTTAATATTAGTAATATAATTATATAATATTTGACAAACTATAATACAATTATATAGCTATAAGAATATTAGCTAAAAAAAATAATTAACTGTATAACAACACACTCAAGAAAGTGATTTAATTTAGTTTCGTTTCGTGAGTAACTGTATAATTGGTGGAGGTATAATTATGTAAACAATCGCAGTAGTCGAATGAAAATAACTAGCTACAAAAATAACTCTTTTTATTCGACCAAGTAACTGGTTATGTTACGTTCTTTGAAAAAGGCGTAACGACCCATAAAACCAAACTTGTTTTGTAAACCGTACCATAAGTAGCCGCCGCCATTTTCAGATCTTTTCTTTAACTGCGCGAGTTATACGCCTTTTTTCAAGAAACATAACATAACCTGTTATGTGGACTGATTAGTTTTAAGTTTAATTTTATTTATTTTGACTGTGTTTGTTTTGATTTAAATGCATGCCTATTTTTTTTCCAATTTTGATTTAAATTAAGTTTTAATTCATAATTCTTTGACATTTTATTAAATTTTATAAATTGAATTTTATTGTATTGTGGGTCATAAGTAGTTACATTTTATTTTAATTTTATTGTTAAATTTAAATATTGTAATTCTGTTTTATGCTATTTCTATGGACCATGGTCTGAAAATAAAATTTATTATTATTATATTATTATAACCAGTTACTTGGTCGAATAAAAAGAGTTATTTTTGTAGCTAGTTATTTTCATTCGACTACTGTGATTGTTTACTTAATTTACGAAACGAAACTAAATTAAATCACTTTTTTGAGTGTGTTGCTATAAAGTTAATTATTTTTTTAGCTAATATTCTATTATATAATTGTATTATAGTTTGTCAAATATTATATAATTATATTACTAATATTAAATTATTCTTTTAGCTAATAATAGTAAAAATAATATTACTAAGTAAGGAGCAAGGGTACATAAAATACTGGATTTTAAAATTTGTCTTTATTAATTATAAAAATTCCTGATAAAATATCTGAGAAAAAGTTTTTATAAACCGCTTGGCCCAGCAATATCTGGATCATCTGAACCTATTTTTGGTTCAATCCCCTCCGACTCATCCATGTATACAACTTTCTTTTTTTCCACACCCATGGCATCATTTTGTCGGAGGCGGCGTAAATATTTCACTCGCCAGGCTTTTATATTATCGCGCTCTATGAGCACCATTCGGTTCTGGCGACATTTTTTAAATCGAAATCCTTTCTTTTTTTGTTTATCGAAAACTTTTCTTTTAAAATATTTCTTAACGTCGTTTTGGAGCCTGTATAGTTTAAATCAGCTTTTGCTGATGCCATAAATTTGTTCAGCGTAGGTACCTCCTTTCGAACGTCATATAATGAGGCCACAATATTTCTAATGGCACATATACTGAAGTTGTCCATGGGGACACGCGTATTGTTTTTGCCGTTTTTACCCTTACTGTCGCGTACGGATTTTAGTGTTGGTTTGTTTTGCAAGTTTACCTGAAATAATAGTAAAATATTGTAATAAAATAGTAATATGATGGCTTTATTTTAAATAGGGTTTTATGAAGTGATATATGCGAAAACATGCTGGACGCTCTTTTATAGCGTAAAGTCATTAAAATATACCTTTCTCTGCACGTGGGTACTATAGAGTCCAGAGATTATTAGGTTAGGTTAGGTAGGTAGGTTAGGTAGCTAACTTCCAAGAACTTAACACTTTAGCAAAAACAAAAAATGTCACATCTGGGTGATATAGATGATAAATTTAACTGAAAAAACATATTATAGACAAAACAGAGCTAAGCATAAACTGATAGTTTATTGGTAATTACCTACTCTCTTAATTTTCGATATAGTAGACATCGATAAATTAGTCGCCATCGCTACGCGTGCAGCGCTGTACTTGAGCGGATGGTAGCGCTCCAAGTTCTTCTCTTCTTCAAAGTATTTTATCACGTTGTAAACAATTTCACGGGCATCACTGTGTAGAATCTTTCCACGTTTTCGTGAAGCCATTGTTCAATCACAAACCAAATGATAAGATAATAAAATGTCAACGTTAGTATTAAAAACTTAACAAAAATAAATAATAATCAAACGTAACGCAAACAAATAACAATCAAACTCAACAAAAACAATAATATCAACAAAATAACAGAGACTTCAGCGGAACGAAAGTAACGATAACTCGGAGTGCGTCAACCGTCAAAGTAGCTTGGAAAGCGAATCCTAACTAGAGTTGTTCAAAACGGCTATAAAAAAATAGCACGCTATAGACTATAAACTATTAATTTATAGCGCGCTATTAAATGCGCTATGTTATAGCGCGCTATAAATAAGAAAGCACGTGGACGTCCAGCAGGCGCGATAATTCTTGCAACACGCTACATTTCATAGCGTGTTACTTTACATAGCGTTCTTCGATACATAGACCGCATGCTATAACGGAACGCTAAAAAAAGCAACATAGAAAGATATCAATGAACTTTCTTTCATACTTTTCAGGCTTAGGACTGTCTATAATTGGTAAAGGTTATTCTAACATTAATTTTAATAAATCGTAAATCAAATATAGGCGTATTTAAAAGTTCATTGATTGTATATATATAAAAAAACAACTATTTACATTATACACAGATATATACAGTAGTTCTTCTTTAATTTATATTTTATTTACATTTAAAAACATTAGTTGAACTACTTTTGTAGTAGACAACCGTGTTCCTCGATTACTGATAATATATCCTGATTTCGAAAAAATAAATTTAAAGGACAACTGTCAGTGACAATAATTACAAATAGCAGTCTTGCTGCCGTCTGCAGATTTTTCAAAAAAGTTCCAGATTGGCAAACCACCACCTTTGCGATTAGACATTTTTACATAGAGTACACACTAAATAATATCCAGTAGTTCGTTTTGCAACAGAATTATATATTAATATTTACACACACTAATAATACCTTTGCAGACACTAAATAATCGTCACTAGTTCGTTTTTCAACAGAACTTTATACTAATATTTACACTAACAATTAAGATCGCGCGCGATGAAAATAGCGTGCTCCGACAACAAACATACATTTATAGTCCACAGCGCTCACGCGATTACTGACTGCCCGTATAGCGCATAGCGCCATTCTATAGCACGCTATTTTTTCATAGCGCATAGCGCAGATAGCGGGCAGCGCCCGCGGAGAGAAGGCGCGCGCTGTGCGAGTCGTTAGATCAATTTCATTCATAGCGTAAATAGCGTTATAGCGTCATAGCGTCTTAACGTCCACCTACATAGCGTGCGCTATGCGCTATGAAAAAATAGCGTGCTATAGAATGGCGCTATGCGCTATATTAACCACCTCTAATCCTAACCGATTGTTATTTTTTTGCAGCGCTTACTTCACTGTGTTAGTATAGACAGCGATAGAGAGTGAGTGAGAACGCATGCGAGCGGACGCCATTTACAGATCTTTTCTTTAACTGCGCAAGTTATACTAATAATATTATAAACGTAAACATTTGTGAGGATTGTTGGATGTTTGTTCATCATATGTGCAAAAACGACTGAACAGATTTTGACGAACTTTACATTAATATCGCTTTTTATATAAGAATAACACATTATGATACTTTATCTTAATAATCTCTCTCTGTTTTTCTGACATTTAACAGAAGAGCATTTGCAGCATGCATTGTTTTTCTTATTTCATCAATACAAATGGCCATTGAAAGGCATTGTTTGCTGGTAGAAACTTACAGAGAGTGTAAAAATGTGTGACGCGTGGTTTCGAAATTTATTAGAAGTGGGGATTTTGATGTTCGGGTAGACCAAAAATATTTCTGGATGTGGAAATGCAGAAGTTATTGGATGAAGACCCAACCCAAACTCAAAAACAATTGGCAGAACGGCAAATGTGGTACAAGAAACGATTAGTGACCGCTTCATTAAAAATTCCGGTAAAAACTTTCTGGTACACCTATGTACAACACTAACTAGGGTAAAGGCAAAATATTTCATATTATGCATTATGATCAGAGCTACTTACCCATCCGAAGTCCATTTGTAGCCTTGTGATCCTTCCTTGCTGCTTCTAGTGAACACCTCTATCTTATCAGCAACCATGAATGCTGAGTAGAATCCAACACCAAACTGTCCTATAATTGAACTAGCCTCCTCCGCACCCTTATTTTTTATCTGTTCAATGAAAGACTTAGATCCGGAATGGGCTATTGTCCCTAAGTTGTCAGTTAGCTCGTCCTTTGTCATGCCAATTCCAGTATCCTTTAAAAGTATTAAAATATTGTATTACAAAAATTACACTCTATGTGTTTCATGCCATTTTTAAAAACATTAACTTAAAGAAAACTATAATAGAATAGGTTTTATACTCTTCTAAAATAAAAGAAGACTGTAATGCATATTGCATTGCACCAGTTATAGATAAATAAAAAAATCATGTTGTTTTTAATTAATACCTAAACAAAGTATTTCATTTTATTTTCAAAAACCTACCTGGAAAGTGAGTGTTCTATTCTGCTTATCAGTACTAAGTCTTATTTCCAATGGCCTGTCCATCTCAGTCAGTTTTAAAGTATCCGAGTCCGCACTTACCGATAGGTAACGGAACTTTTCTAATGCATCACTAGCATTAGAGATTAACTCCCGGATAAAAACCTGTAAGTAAGATACTAGCGCTAGTTTGTCTACATCTGAAAGGAAGATGTATATGATACCTAATAAGCATGATAATAGTATTTTTAGTTGCAAAAAATAAATAGAAAATTATGGTAAAAGAAAATAGGTACCTTTTATCATAATTTTCTATTAATTTTCTTTGTTTTATTGCAACATAATTGATTTGCGTGACTTTATTGTTTCACACTGCAACTAGACAATATTGAAGATAGAACTTTGTTCCTGGGACCAATCGATATGAGAACCAGTAAGCATTTTATAAGCTAAATGACTATTTAGCCTATGTTTATTCAATAAACCATTATGCCATTCAATTATTATAAATTCAAAATATTTAAATAGAATGATATACTAACTTCTTTGTCAGAGTACAGAGACCTTGCTACAATATCTAATAGCATTCGGGTTTCTGCCTGAAATTCTCTTTTCTCTGTTGGACCTTTCACAGTTTCCCTCCCTGAAGATTTTGGCACTTCTGACTGAACTTCTTCTGCGGTAGCACTGTAGCATCTCCTTGTATGGTAATTTGATAGAAATAATCCTGTAAAATTACAAAACATCTTCGAGTCTAAAAATGTGTAAAAACTCAATAAAATACTTTATTTTTGCTAACAGTATTTGTTTTGTTTGTTTGCAAGAGTTTTTGAACCTTTGGTTCTAAAATAATCCAATATCGAACGTAATTATATGTCATATGTTAATGTGATAAAAATTCTATAATTTTACAAATACTACAAAACAGTCTCTTACCATTTGGATGTTTTGTGATTAAGTTAGAGGCGGAAAGATATCTAGCATTAATTACCGGCTGCATGAATAACCTCTTCGCACATAATGTGGAGTAGCGAATATTCAATCTCAAAGCTGACATTGTTGTGCAATTTGTTTAGGAATATAAACTAAAATAAATGGACTGTTTGAGAAAAACCGCTATGATACAACACTGTTTTAAAATCTCTAGAGGTTATTTATTTCAGACTAGATTTATTTCTTGCAATAGGTGCAATTGTTTTACAATGATTAAGTCAGTCACAAAATGTTTACGATTACGACCGTCACCCACCGTGACATCCATGACATTTCACATTAGGCTTGAAACAAATATCGATATTATTGCAAGTACTATTAAAAATATCACTGATACTTTAAATCTCGATAATCATTAATTTTTTTAGTGACATTAAATTCAAAATTTTTTAATATTTCCCGTCTGATTTCAATACTCGATTAGAAATCGGCTCTATGAACTCTGCAGCAGCAGTATTGCTAACGACACTGTCGCGAACTACAAATCTTTGTATGTACCAAAAATAATCGCATTCGTAACGATTCTTGTCAGTAGGCTAGCGAAGAGTGAATTCATAGTTCGGTACTTTCAAATGCAAATTATGATGAGGTGTTGTGGATTTCAAAGACATTCCGTTGTATCTTAGCAGAGAACTGTTGCAAAACAGTGCTCTAACTGTGTAAGTTACACAACATACTATACATTTATGTCAAATATTCGTATGATATGTTATGTTGTCTTACAATATACAATATTATTTTTTGTTTATGCGAAACCCGATATACGTGTTCAGTATTTTAAGTAAAGAATCTATGTACTTCGAGCAACACAGTGTTGCTCGAAGTCTATGTACAAAACTTTCAAAAAGATATATTAAAAAACCACAAAGTTATGAGCTTGCTACTCAGTTATCCCAACAAAAATTTGGTCAAAGCTCCGTTCGGGCGGGCCAACGCGGCCCGGTGACCTCTGGCGTCAGCTGTGGCGCGCGCAATTAATATCTATGGTCTATCGTAACCGCTTGGTAACCACCTGCAAGAATTTCTAAATGTATTTAGGAAAAAATATAACATGGTGTAAAAATTATTGGAATCGATTCAGTTGCTTATTCTGAACAAACTATATTCAGGTTTAGGATAAACAAAAAAAAAGTTATATATTCATCAATTCGTATTTCAACTTTCGATGCACTTATACTCTGTCAGTGTGCACTATTTTCGATATACATGGATATAGATGTTTTTAAACTATATTTATATCGATAGATTTGAAAAATATCGACACTTTTTTTTTTCATCTATGCGTCCCTTTGATACATGACATAATTATGTGACATATAAGGCAACTTTAAATAATGGTTGTCACATAGACATATACTAATGGACATGCCATTCGCGTATAATCTGCAGTAAGTTGGTTTGAAAAGAGTGAGGGAGATGGCTTTATGCTTTCGGTCTAGCAATATCTCTTTCCTCGTAGATGATTTTGAGAGAGATAAAGATGGACAAAAATTCGTTTCCTCTCTTTCTTTCGGAGTGCCACAAATCTCATCTCTAAGACATGTCCATTAGTATATGTCGGTGACCAAATCAAGTAAGTCAAGTGGCGCCCTCTAGACACAGATTTTGGAAAATTTTCGTCAATATACGTTATTTTTTGTTTATGCGAAACCCGAATATAGTTTGTTCAGTATAAGCAACTGAATCGATTCCAATAATTTTTACACCATGTTTTATTTTTCCCAAATACATTTCGAAATTGTTGCAGATGTTGAAGTTCTCGGGAGTCAATAAATATAAAAAGGTATAAAAGATGAAAAACTTTTCTAAACACTCATGAATTTTCTTTATTAACCCCTTTCTTAGTATAAAATCACTATAAAACTGCCGGTTATATCATAATTCTATCTGACATAACCCGCATATTTATCAAAATACATGTTCTCACTACCAAAACATAATAATAATATATTTATTCAAAAATTTACACAATATTGTAACATAAAAGTTAATATAATATTCTTATACAAATACGATACATATATCATTGCTCAAAAAAATAAACTCTAAATACTAACTAGGTATTATGTGTGATTAAAAATATACATAAGGTCATACAGAACTTATTATTAAACAGAGAATCATGTAAAAATAGCAACATGCCCGAGCTAGATCTATTAAACCTGTGTTTCAGGCCATCACTTTACATCACAATATATCAATAAGTCTGTAAGATTTAATTATGTAACATTATGGGCTAGGAATTTAATAAACAAAAGCTTTAGTAATTTTTATGCTATTGTTACGAATGGACCTTATGTCGATGGCATAAAGTTCAATATCGCGTGACATGTAGTGCGTAACTTTTAAGCCCTATATTTCCAGATCTAGACATTTTAAAAGTGCAATATAAAAACGCATTACTAGACTTAGGATGGCCTATCGAATGGTACAGGTCTCAACAATTTTGACAACAAAGTGTCGACATCGAAATTTCCAGAAACCTGTTTCCGGGAATTACCATAGGTACTTACTAAATGACCTCGAAGTTATGCGGTATTATTATTACGTCTAGACTAATCTGGAATGTTCGATCAGCTGACCTATATATAGCGCCGTGACGCCGGCGCAGAGTCAGTCTGAATTCGACTAGCGATACGAGAACAAGCGACGGTTAAGAAACGATCTTAAAGAAGACCTACTGCGACAATTATAACGAGAACTTCGAGTACTACGTGAAGTAATATCTGTAGTGTTATTGTGTGTTTACAACACGGACTTCGTGGGCATAAGGGAAGACTTCGGTGCAACGTCAGCGACATTCTACTTGTCATTGCCTACAATTGACTGTACCTTCGTTGCCAATAAACTTCGTAACCCTTAACCGGCATTTTAGTACCACTAGCCCGTAACACTATCTTATCTTATACTACTTAATTGTATATCTTTCCTAACTTTTATCTGCAACAATCTACTTTCACACTATAACTTCCAATCGCTTTTCTGTGTGTGTATAATTGAGATTCACTAGGTACTCCGATATTATTTGACTACATTTTTTATAATTTATACTGTATATATATCTAACATTTTGTTGAGCTTGTTATACAAAAAGTACCTAAAAATACGTAAAACCTATAGGCATAAATGTGTCTCGTCTGTGGTTTTGTGCAAACCATGTCTTTTCTCCTCCTGGTTGAAGGTACTGGGTCAAAATAAATAGTTGTATGCAAGATAAATAGTTGACGTACGGTCAGAACTACGGAAATCAGTTTGGTCTCTGCAGCACCACCCCATGAAGTAATACAGTAGGTATTAACAGATAGGCACAAAGCTAAATAAACTTGTTTTGTTAACTGATAGTCAGCTATGTGTCGTAAGTTTTTAAAAATGTATATTAATTTATGCACTCTCATATACAGTAACTCGATATATTTACGGAAATTGAGATTTGTGTCAATCTTAACACCCAGATATTTTATATGGTCAGCTTTAGTTAAAGTGGGACAAGTGCAAGCAATGTCAGCATGAATACCATTGTGTGTATATATGTTTATGTTAGTAAGCAGAATGTTAATGCTTCTCATTGAGAATAAATGAAGTGCATTGAAAAATTTTCTACAGTCCCAATTAACAAAAGTCCATGATTCTAATTTCAAAAGAATCCTTATTATTGTCATAGACAATAATAAAAACTACTTTTAGAATTCTATTCTTCAACAGCAGAGTAGTTACCGAGCAGTTACAATAGGTCATAGTACTTGCGCCGCGCGCCACAGGTGATGCCAGAGGTTAATGAACCGCGTTCGCCCGTGCGGAGCTGTAACCATATTATTGGGACAACCAAGTAGAATAGCAAGCTCATAACTTTGTGGTTCTTCATTATATAGTTTTGAAATTTTGTACATAGATTATTTACTTATAAATACTAGACACGTGTTTCAAGTTTCGTATAAACAAAAAAATAATGTTGTAGGTAGGTCACTAGGTCTAGGTTGCTCATTTATATGTATATGACAAATAAATTTACCTTTTGATGTAGATGGTTCTGACATCTTATGAGGTCTTAATGATCTTTTTTCTGTGTTGAATTTTGAGCAAGCCAGTCCTGTAACAAACAATAAAATAACATGGACTAAAAATATAGTAAAATTTGAGTGTTGAAAGTAAACTAGAAACACTCTTGAATTTTGTGACTACATACAGAAATTATGGCTCATAGAAATCTCTATTCAGATGCTTTAGACATTCTCATTGTACTTTGTCATTTTATGAATTGTTTCTTTACTTTAAAGTTAGAACTAAAATAATATAATAATAATAATAATAATCATTTATTCTCAGACACAGGTCCATAAATTACATAAAAATGAGATAAATTGAAATTAATAACAATAAAAAAAAAATTAATAATCATCAAATGGCAAAAATATAACAAAATAATGAATAATCACAAAATCAGAAGTAAAAATAAAAATCAGAAAACAAAAATAATCACAAATCAAAATTTAAATAACAATAGATAATAATTAAAAACTAAAACCACATTAATAAAATTACATTAAATGATAATCGCAGGGGCTAGCATGCAACTGCAGCCACCTCCTTAAAAAAGGCGAGTCCCACCGCTCGGACAACACCCTCAGGAGCCCATTCGAACTGCCACAGGTACGGCGCAGAAGCGACGCACTCCGTCTTCTTATAATACCGTGGAAATCCTCGGTTCTAGCATCGGCAAACATCGATGACGCGCTACAAAACCGTGGCAGCCCCAACAGAATCCTAAACGCGCTGTTGTACTGAACACGCAGAGCGTTGTACGCCCGCTGAGTGAAGTTGGTCCACAGGCTACACGTGTAGAAGGTCTGGCAGTATGCCTTAAATAGGGTTACCTTCACCTGTGTAGAACAACGCGCAAACCTGCGAGCCAACATGTTGCAGCGGACCGACAACGCCCTACGCTCCCTCTCAATATCCGCAATATCAGATAAATCCTCGGTGACCCAGTGACCCAGATACTTGAACTGATCCACCTTGGTCAACAGTGACCCACAAAGAGTGACCGGAGGCACAGTTGAGTAGCTTTTAGCCCCCGCTTTAAAGACCATGTAAACACTCTTCCTCGGATTATATCTAAGTCCATGGGCCTCCGCGTAGGATTCACACACGCTCAAAAGTTTACGCAGTGCAGAGAGCGAGGGACTCAGCAGCACCATGTCATCCGCGTAACTAATGTTGTTCATACAAACCCCATCAATTGAACAACCGACTTTAGTGCTGCCAAGTTCCCCAATCAACTGGTTCATATACAGGCTGAAGAGACGCGGCGAGGTTAATCCCCCCTGCCTCACCCCGCACTCCAACCCGTATACATCCGAATAAGATCCGGCCCATCTGACACTATTCCGCTGATGACTGTACCAATACTCAAACAATGCTATGACATCATGTGACAATGTCGTCTCGTGACGCAACTTGTGCCATAGCTTATCATAGCACACCATATCAAACGCCTTTGAGAGGTCTAAAAAACAAGCATACACAGGTGTATTCCTAGATGTATAGTACTGAACAGTCTGCTTAAGGCAGAGGATGGCACTCTCAGTCGACAGACCCGGCCTAAAGCCAAATTGAGCGTCATTCAGATTTAGGTGCTCACACAACTGTTGATCAAGCAAACTGTCCAATACCTTACCTACGACTGTTGCTAACGAGATGGGTCTATAATTAGCAATATCGGCAGAATCACCAGTCTTATTCTTAATAACAGGAACAATTACAGCATACATTAAATCGTCAGGCAGGTAACTATGACTCATACACAGGTTGAAGAACAAAGCAAGAACTCTTGGCAGATGTACACCAGCGTACCTCAGATGCTCGATGCCGAGCCCATCATGTCCCGGAGACTTACCTCGAACCATCTTATTAATAACTGCAGCCACATTCTTGGCAGAGAATCTAATGGCAACGTCCCCAGGACATGCCCCAGCATCCAGCACCCGCGACGCCGATCCGAGCGGTGTCTCGACCTTGAAATGTCGCTGGAAGGCACAGGCAATGTCCCGAGGCTCAATTGCATCACCAATACTCACAGGAAGGCTCGACTCTGGGTTCAAGTATTTTGTACATTTCCAGAAATCCCTAAAGTTCTTGTTTGCATGATGCTCAGCTATGTTATTCATTCTCATCTGATCTACATTATTTTGACAATATTTCAATCTCGATTTAAATATTTTCCTAGATTCGCACATATCTCTGAAGACAGGTCCCGTACCAGGTTTACCATGATGTACCCAGGCCTGAAAACAAAGTCGAGCCCTCCCATATGCACCCGCGACAAACCTGTTCCAACCTATTACCTGTTTATGTTTTCTACGGTAAGGTGCACACTTATTACTGCTGCACTCTGCCGCCTCCGTCAAAATATTTATAATTCTTTCATAAAATTTACTAATTATTAGCTTGTGAGCCTCATCATCACACCTTCCATTGGCACAATGTGTAACCTCAGAAGGGAAATCCAAAAGTTTTAACTCTGAATTACAATAATTCTGGTAAGTTTCAATTTGATTATCATTTCTAGTGCCCCAACTTATTTTATTAAAAGGCAAGATAACTCTCTTGGTTTTAGGTAAAATCAGATTCAAGTTACATTCAACCACCAATGGAAAGTGATCAGACCAGTAGATATCATACAGAATAGACACATTAACTATCGAGCGTCTCGCTGAGCCAGTCACCACACAGTGATCGAGCCAGCGACAACAACCGTGTGCATCACTAATAAACGTATACGAGTCAGATGGTAAAAGTTCAATATCTACGCACGACCACATCTGTTCTGCACAAAAAGTTAATAGCTCACAAGAAAACTGCTCACCTGGGTGCGCGTTGAAGTCCCCAAGTATATACACGGTCTCCACATTACAACTCTCGATTATAGCATTTAATTCACTCAAACACTCAGTAAACTCAGATAAATTCTCAAATGAATCGGTCGGCATATACACAGTTATGACTAGCATCGACTGGTCGTTAATCACTATTTTAATCGCAGCGAGTCGTACACTCTTACACGCTATAATCGACACTGACGGAAAGACTGATTTCCTCCACAGCAGAGCAACTCCACCGTACGGTCTACCCCTAACAATCCCGGCTGACGTATCCACAGCAGAATTACCGGTGTAGGAGAACTCGTCATCAATTGAACCCAGGAACGGCAAATCATGCGGAAGAAGCCACGTCTCCTGAAGCGCAACAATGTCAGCCGATCCACACAATTTCCTTACACAATCCACTGAACGAGTAACGCTCTTACAGTTAAAGCTAACAAATTTTGACACGCTATTCTCAACACTCATTAGTAGTAGATGTCATAGTAGCCAACTGCCGATAGGTACGCTGCGCCTTGTTTTGATTAAATTCAACAAAATGGCGATAAAGTACCCCATCAGGCCAAAAACCATCATTTAAAAATATTTCCATTTTGCTTCTAGGAACGTAAACAATGTATGCATTGTAATCCTTTGCCACTTACATTTTCATTTTTTCTACATGCACGTCTAGGTTAGTCATATTGTTTACATAAGCCTTAATGTCACACACAGACGCTTCCAATGAAACATTATAAACATAAATTGGAGTCTTATTGACAGCCGCTTTAAAATTAGTATTAGCGTTCACAGTAGCCGTCCCGGCTTTGCCTAAAAAACGATTTCTCAACCGCCTCCTTTGAACAAGTTCCCATTCTCCAGTCGGTTCTTGAGTTTTTGCCACCCTACTCTGAACAACCTCGGCAAAGCTTTTATTATTAATTTGCTGTTCGTCCGGCCGGACCATGTGTAGCACATCAGCAGTCGCGACCGGTGTAGCGGAACGCTCATGACTCACCGCTACTTGAGATGTGCATACCCTCGCCCTTTCACATTTGTGCGGTAATGACACCAATCCGTCCGTTAAAATACTCGTAGTTTTTATGCCACTACCCTCATTGGATAAAAGTAACGGCTGTTTTTCTGTAGATGACGACTCAGCAGATAATCGCTTTACTGTTTTGTTGTTACTGCAAATTGGAGAAAAACCCATCGGCCCGCTATCACGCTCAACGCTAGATAACAAGCCGGCACCTCTCATGACGTTAACATTACGAGTGAAGTTGTTAACAAGCGACGCCTTTTTGAGTGATTCCACCTCGGCAGCCAACTCTTTCAATTCATTCACCGTTGCATACTCCTTGACAAAACGATCTATATCACTTCGCATTTTTAATATGTCTTTCAAGACCCTGGTCACATCTACATGGTCAAATAATACCGGAGGTAGTTTGTGTAAATCTCTCGCAACAAAAATTGGAATCTCCTCAGGATCCAAGTTTTTCAGTATCCCGACAATATCGTCAATATTTCTCAATGTTTTGCCCTCCCGTCTTCTTATCTTCTTGCGCTTTGCAGTTGACACCGATTCAAATAGCAAATTCTTCGCCTCTAAAATATCTCCTTCCGAAAATGCACTAACACAAATACTCGCAATACTTTGCTCATCCATTACTTGTATTTTATTACAAATAAATGATAGCACCTCGTTGATCACGACGTTACAATTAGAACACTTAACAACAGTTGAAGCCATTGCTTGTTTCAATAACTTTCCAGACACTCGCGACAGAACACGACATATCACCGTCACGTGCGACGGTAGACTGACTGAAAAATGACTTTATTTTTTTTTTAACATCACCTCTAGAAATTCTTAGGTCCGCATTCCAGAAGGAAACTCAAGCAATGATCTCTGCTTAAACATTACTTAAAACTAGGTTCAACCAATCAAATGGCTTGAAACGAGACTTAAGTAGAGCTTGAGTTTTTAAAGACATTCTGTAATACGAACCTTAGACTTAAGGTACTCTTTAATGTAAACAGTAACCTTAATTTGGGTATTTTATTGTAACTAACCTGGCATGTTTTTCGTTGGTACAGCTCCTTTAGCAACTCGGTTATTGCGGCACCAATATTTTGGTTCGAAATGAACATGACAGATGCGGCGGTACTTGAAAATACGATTATTTTCAAGTTGCAGAATGTCACCACCAATAGAAAAGACCCATGTATTGAATAGCTGCCTATCCTTATCTGGATTAGGGAATTTGTGTAAATTTCCACCGGTGTCTGAAAAAAGCGAGGCGCATATTAGTATTCAGTAGAGACATGACAAAACGACGACTATCTGTTTTATGGACGTGGATAATACTTACCTAAGCTATTTGCACATCCGGGAACACAACACTTTCTATTAGACATGATAAATATATTATGCCTCACAAAACGGGTCAACGAGTCCTATCTTATGCACAACTCACACAAGATTCACGAGATTTTGATCACCTCAAGCACAAAATCGGCACGGCCGAAGGAGCAGAGGCTCAACTTATCGGACTTAAGTGGATAAAGCAGTTCTGGGGATAAAAATCTAGAAAAACAAAACAAGAGACCGAAAACTGAAAAGCATTAAAGCGCAAAACCGGCAGCCACGTTTGTTTGATTTTGTATTTTGGTTTTATTGACATTCATAAACAGAGCAATTAATCACTACGTTTTCATTCATTATTTTATGTACTAACACTACTAACGTATTGACATTTGTTGCATAGTGTTGCATGTAGAGAATTATTAAATGTTGCAAATAGAAAAGGTATTTACCAAACTTAAATTGAGATGGCGTTATACTTTATAGGTAATAATGATGATGCGTGATTGCGTAGTAGTTTGCTAAGGTAAAACCCCGAAACAAAAGTTCTGTTTTTGACCCGCCCTTTTAATCTTGATTTTCAGCTAAAACCATCAATACAAACAAATAACTGTAAAAAAAAATAAAGTAACTATAGGCAGTGGCGTAGCTAGGGGGGGTGTTGCGTTGTGTGCCGTGTACAATTCGCCAATTGTTGTTGTGTTGGGAGTTTGGTCGTGGAGGGTAGCGAGATCCGAAGCACAGTGTACCGCTGGGCGACTGCAGGAATTTGGGGGCCCAATTACGAAGGGCGATTCGAATATTTGACCACCTGAGTGAGGCTGCTGAAAATGTACTGCACCGGCACCCTGACGCACAGTTCGTCGCTCTGGGGGACTTCAATGCCTGCCACCAAGACTGGCTTTTTCCATACACAGAGGATCGACTATGCTGGTTTAGAAGCGCGAAACTTTGCGCTATCAATGGGCCTTTACCAGCTGGTAGGACAAGCGACTAGGGTACCTGATGTAGTTGGTCATACCGCCAAGTTTTTGGACCTTCTGCTGACCACTAATCCGGAGAGATGTGTTGTAACAGTTCCCTCACCGTTAGGAACTTCAAACCACTGTCTGGTGAAATCTGTATCACCCTTCGCCCCATTAGATTGCGACGTGGTGAACGGCGAATGTGGCGATACAACTCGGCAGATTGGGATGAGATGCGCCACTTCTTTGCGTCTTATCCCTGCTAGTTGGTCCGCTTCTCTTTTGACAATCCGTCGAGCTGTACGGACGCTATATCCGATGTGGTGCGTCAAGCTATGAAGTATTTTATTAGGCCCCTTCAGTGATGTTCCCGTCGGTGGCTCGGCTCGCCTATGGTTCAACGCCAATGGTATTCAAGCGGAACAACGTAAGCACACGGCATTTCTCACCTGGGTTAAAGGTCGGGACCACAGAGCTCCTGGCCATAGGGCCTTTGATCGTGCTGCCAAGTCCTACAAAGAGTCGCTTAAGAAGGCTCGCTTCGACCGCATTACTCATATTGGCAATAAGCTCTCTGCGCAGCCATCCGGTAGCAAATCTTTCTGGTCCCTTGCCCAATCGGTCGAAGCGAACTTCTGTTGGCCTACACTGCCTCCGCTGGTTAAACCTGATGGAGCACTGGCTCATACGTCGAGAGAGAAAGCAGTTCTCTGCATTTTTGCCACAATTCGCGTCTTGAAACTAGCAGTGCTACTCCACCTAATTTTCCTCATTGCGGAACTTCAATACCGGAGGTTTGCATTAGGAACAAGGAGGTTTTGAGAGTACTATGTCGTCTGGACGTTAATAAGGCTAGTGGCCCAGTTGGTATGCCAGCGATTGTAGGCATGTGCTGCGCCCGAGTTGTCTCCTGTATTGACGCGCTTGTATCGCCTCTTATTTAGAACAGGTATAGTGCTCAAGTCTTGGAAGCTTTCCAACGTGCAGCTTGTGCCCAAAAAGGGTAGTCGTGCCGATCCTGCCAGTCGTAACGATCTCCCCAGTGACCGACAGTACGGATTTCGCCGCAATCTGTCAACTGGGGACCTACTTAACTAATGTATGCCACTCACTTGTGGGGCGAGGCCCTCGAGAGAAATGGTGAAGCCATTGCTGTCTCCCTTGGTGTCTCGAAGGCTATCGACCAGGTATGGCACGCTGGCCTTTTGAGTAAGCTTCCAGCGTACAGCATTTGCCCTTGCCTGACTGGCTGGGTTGTTCCGAGACTTCCTGACTGAACGGTCCAAACCAACAACTTCCGCCCCAGGTGCCACCCAAGCTAGCTACGCCACTGACTATAGGTAATAAATACTCCTTTCAAACCAAAAAAATACTGTAGTAATTTTTGGTTTGAAAAGAGTGAGAGAGATGGCCTATGCTTTCGGTCTAGCACTATCTCTTTCCTCATAGATGATTGATGATTTTGAGAAAGATAAAGATAGACGAAACTTCGTTTCTTTTCTTTCTTTCGGAGTGCCGGTATGTGGCACTCCGAAAGAAAGAAAAGAAACGAAGTTTCGTCTATCTTTATCTTTCATCTGTTCAATGTACTCTGTGGTGCCCAAGGAAATTCTATCTAAACTGGAATGTGAACTTGTATAAGTCTCATAACTAAATGAAGACTATCGCAAGAGTAATAAGGTCGACTGGAAATAAAACTTTATTTGAAGAGAACACGGTCCGGGGGAGAAAACGTCCCAGTAGCCCTCTGTCTCTTTCCAAGTGTTACCCGTATTTATTTTTTGTAATTTTGTTTGAAACCAACAATTTCGATTAGAAAAAATATGGTGAAAAAGGTCATTAATGTCTGTATTAGTGAGTCATACTCTTGATGCGGAATGTCATTCTTTAAGTAAAGTTTTTGCGGTAATAATATACAAGTTATTTTGTTTGTATGTAGGGTGACCATAAATTTCGGAGTAATTAATAAATATGCACTACGTCATTGTATGCTTAATAAGTAAGTGACTTTTATTGGATATTTACAATTACATTAAATTCTGCTTTCTTGTAGATATTTTGTTTATCTAAAGGTACAGTTTCGGATAGATTGACCTGCTGTCGTCCGTACATCATCAATTTATTCATCCATTTTAAAAATTCAATAATGAAATTAAAAAGTTCGCACCCATGCCTAAATGTTCATTAAAACTTAAGTAATATAAGTAAAAAATATATATTGAACGTACATTCCTTATAAATTCCATTATAATAGTCACCCTACACAACAAGGACAGAGGGCTACTGTGAAGCTATCTCCCTCGGACCGCGTTTTTTTGATCGATAGTTCACGTTCCACTTTAGATAGAAATTCCTTGGTGGTGAGTGTGGTGACACTGGTGACACAATTCTCATCTTTATGGCATGTCCATTAGTATATGTCGATGGTCAGAATTTAACCCAAAAAGTTTAACCTGGCTTAATAAAATAATGTAATCATTCCGCGATGGTTGTGTTCGTAATTTCTGTCTAAACGACTTTTTGGTAAAACTAACATTATAGTTTTTTTATAATTCTTAATTGTAATGCTTTGTTTGGTAACCTTTTCTTGAACTGAAACGCGCTAAGCAAAGCAAGCGTCAGTCAGTGACATGACAGGGAGAGACTTTAGGTAGATTATTTAGTTGATGTTTGGCCGTTCGTGTTAGATTGCCTGAGCCAAAGATTTTCTAGAATTGTTTTGAAAAAGTAATTAACTAGTACATAATTAATTTAAACCATATGTTTGCAGTTTTGTGCGACTATATTATAGACAGTGTCCAATAAAATTGTAACTATTTATACGCAAGTGTTTTCGATGTGTTGACTGCATAACTTCTTCCAAAACATTTTTATCATTTGACGTGTTTCTTTATTTATATAATTTTAGACTGACGTGTAATTATCAATGTTCTAATGATTACTACAAGCAGAGGTATTAAAAAGATTTATTAATATTCGGTGAAGTTATAAAGACTTAACAGTTTGACAACATGAATAGTATGTTGAGGATGTTCAGGACGGATTGTGTGTTTCTGCTATTGCAGTCGCACTTGCGGTGCAGTACTTGAATACTGAGGGAGGCTCGTTAAGGACTTGCGAGGAGTATGATGAAATTGAGGTGAACAGGGAGAAGGCACCGTGGAGCACCTGGTTGGAGGCGGCGGGGCGGGCGGCCTGCTGCCCGGCGCCGCGCCAGCGCAGCACCCGCCCAACATGCTGCAGCCTATGGAGGAGATGATCCTGCCACCCAAACGACAAGCTGTTGTTGACCGCCTGAGGTAAGTGTACTGTGTTTATATTGTTAAATTTTACTGCAAAGTCAGTACTTCTTAGTTTCTCAGTTGTAAAATTAATTGTAGTGTGTATATATTATACACCACATGTATACATAAATATCTTAATACTCATTTGGTAATTGCTCTGAAAACACCATAATTATGGTTATTAGGGACTGAATACAAATTAATGTCCAAGAGTACTTCTCCTATCAAAATTAAGTAAGTAACTAGAGTTTAGTGAGGGAACAGCTATGTATTTCGTCTTTACTGAGTTGCTTAATTCAATATATTGTACTATAAGTTTCTAAAATATGCTCCTCACTTATGTGTTATTCGCTATATAGGAGTGAAAAGCAGTTTGTCATGCTTACATTTAACATAAATTTCATATTTAGTTTTTTTTTAAATTAAAAGTGGTACTTAAGTACCTTTACATTCACTCTCACTTCAACCTTTTTTTTTTATAGTCCCACTGCTGGGCACAGGGCTCCTCTCATACAGAGAAGGATTGAGCGTAATCACCACGCTTGCTCAATGCGGGTTGGCGATTTCAGACTTAAAGTCCAGGTTTCCTCAAGATGTTTTCCTTCACCTTCACCTCACCTACATTCACTCATATTTAGAAAATGTCTAGTATTATTTCCAATTTGTATCTTATATGACTCACCGTTATATTACAATTATTGCCAATAGGTTGTATTGACTCATATAATTATCAGTAGCCATTATTATGTAAATGAGTGGTTGATTGTTACAAGGTACACTTTAACACTAATTTAATAATCTGGTATATCATCAAATTCTGCCTTTATACCAATTTATTTGAGGTTGATTCAACATGTCTTTTTGTTCCATACTTCTTAATTAGTCTTCTTTTCAGAAGTCACCCTCCTGTCTAACCATTTCATTCCCACAGTCATTTTAATATAGGTATATTCTAATTTCTAATACTAATTCAATAGCATGACTCTAGGTCCTAGAGTCATATTATTAAAAAATATTATAAGAGCTATGTCAGCAGTCTAGACACTGGATTATGATTTGTCTATCTTGTTCAGTATAACTCAAATGAGAAGAATGAGCAGTGTAGTATTATGTACATATATTGTATATCTGGCTTTATGTACCTTTTTACTAGATATTATGTTCCGGCCTTTATGTTAGAACAGATTTTGAAAAACTCTCTTGTCATTCGCTGTCACTGAATAACTAGAAGATTAAAACTACGGAAATATTAAATATGTTTTAATGCAACATTTCTGGCGACGACGGACGGAGCAATGACCGATCGCGTTGATCGTTTTCATTTTGAAACCTTCGATAACAAAACCGAAGAATGGGACTATTACATCCAACGTTTCGAAATAGAACTTCAACTTCACGGACTCGACAAAAATAACGAAGACAAATGTAAGCAACTGCTCCTTTCTCGAATTGGTCCTACAGCATTTAAGGTGCTCGTAGATTATTACCGACCAGCCGCTGTTACTTCCAAGTCGTATGACGATTTGAAAAAAGTACTCAACGAATACTATGGTAAGAAAACATACGTACTCTCAGAAAGAGTCGCTTTTGCAACGAGACACAGAACACCTGAAGAAACAATTACACAATTTATTCTGGAATTAAGATCACTAGCTGGTTACTGCGAATTCGGCAACACTCTGGATGAGCGCATACGAGACCAGCTGGTTATAGGCATCAACCACAGCACGTGGCAGCAAGAACTCATCAAAGAACACCCGACGAACAGCGCTAAACTCTGTGACGTGATAGCAACAGCAAACAAACTAGAACAAGCGGAACTACAGAGCCATCGAATAACCAACAACACTCAAACGATTACCGAGCAACAGAACATTAACAAAATAAGACCAAGAACACAACGACACATTCAACGACACCTGCCAAAGGTGAAAACATGTATGTATTGTGGGAGAGATTTTCACACAAACATAAACGATTGCCCGGCAAAAGGGAAGAAGTGCCACTCTTGCGGCAAGGAAAACCACTTTTCAAGTGTCTGTATAACCAGTGGTCGACTCAAGTTACCACAACATACCCACACGACAAGACAAATTACGCGACAAACAAACAGCGACACGGAGGACTCTGATGAACATAGCGTACACACTTGTGCAGTAAAGAAAGGCAAGCAGGTATCAAAGATTATGGTACCAACCCAGCTCAACACAAAAAGTATTGAAATGCTTTATGACTCAGGTGCAGCCCACTCCGTTATTGGAAAGAAAATTTGGAAATATATTGGACGACCCACTCTTAAGAAATGCACTAACCTTATTGCTTACACGGACATAATAATCGAAACATTGGGAACATGCCAAATAACTGTAAAAGCCTTTAACAAGGAAAAGGTTTTGACAGTATACGTCACCCAACAGAACGACATCCCTCTATTTGGTCTAGATTGGATTGTAAGCTTTGACCTACCAATACCTCCGGGAGCTAGACTGTGTAATGTAAAAACACCAACAGCGGTCACAAATCAGTTTGACACAAGCAATAACAACACTATCAACAACATTCTACAAGAATTTAAGTCACTTTTCGATGGCAAGCTGGGAACAATAATAGGGCATAGCGCTAAAATCCACATACCTAACGACGTTCGGCCGAAAACATTTCGACCTCGCCCTGTACCACTCGCCTTAAGGGAACAAGTAAACAACGAACTTCAGCGACTAGTTCAAGAAGACGTTTTAGAGCCAGTTGATACAATATCAACGCCTATCGAATGGGCTTCCCCAATTGTTATAGCGATTAAATCAAATGGTAGTATTCGAATATGCGCTGACTTCAAAGTCACAATCAACCAACATGTGCAAACCGACGACTACCCACTTCCAAGATTTGAAGAGATTACATCGAAATTGTCTGGAGGGCAACTTTTTACAAAGATCGATCTCAAAGATGCTTACCTACAGCTGTCAATTCATCCGGAATCGAGAAAATACCTAACAATATCAACACATAAGGGCTATTTTCGCTACAAACGCCTACCTTTCGGAATATCCTTTGCACCAGCTGTTTTTCAAAGAACAATGCACCAAATCCTCAGCGGCATCGATGGCGTCGTATGTTACCTCGACGACATTCTCATAACAGCCAATAACACAGAAGAACATTTAACACGAGTCAAAACAGTTTTGCAGAGATTACAAGACGCCGGAGTAAAGAGCCAAGTGAACAAGTGTGCTTGGCTTCAGAAGAGTGTGACCTTCCTCGGACATAAAATTGACGCTAACGGTTTGCACCCGACCGAAGAAAGAATCAACGCAATTAAGAACATGCCTCTTCCTTCGAACACAACCGAACTCCGTGCCTTTTTGGGTTCGATAACCTACTATGGCCGTTTTATTCATAGCCTTCATATGCGATGCGCGCCGTTATATAGACATCTAAAAAAGAATCAAAGATGGAACTGGACCGAAGAAGATACAAGAATAACAAATGAATTAAAAAACATTTTAACATCATCCGACACGCTAGTACACTACGACGACAACAAACCTATATTTGTTAGCAGCGACGCCTCAGAGAAAGGAATTGGGGCTGTTTTGTTCCACAAAATCAACGAAACAATGAGACCTGTAGCCTATGCGTCAAGAACACTCTCCGACATCGAACAACGATACTCAACAATCGACAGGGAGGCATTGGGAATAGTTTATGCGGTCACTAAATTCCATCAATACCTCTATGGTAGAAAATTTATTTTGCTAACGGATCACAAACCTTTGGAAAGAATTTTTAGTCAAGATCGAGAAACACCTAAAATCGCTAGTAACAGGCTTCTGAGATGGGCTATGATTCTAAACAGTTACGAATACACCATACATTACCAAACAGCCCGGGAAAACACCCCGGCCGACGCTCTATCAAGATTACCCTTAACAAGCTTGGAAACAACACTGGAGGAACGAACCGGTTTACCACAATTTGCCCACTTACTACACCTGAGACTCGAGAACATTCCAGTCACCAAACGTGAGCTACAGAAACAAACAATTAAAGACAAGACACTGAACGAAGTCAAAACTTATGTCACGACACATTGGCCTGAGAAGAAAAACCTTCCTAACGAACTTCATCATTTTTACGAAAAAAGAGACCAGATGTCATACGAAGACGGGATTTTACTGTGGAACGGAAGGCTCGTCATTCCCGAGACACTTCGACGATCGATTTTAGAGATGCTGCACGATGGACACAACGGTATTACAGCGATGCAGTCACTAGCACGCCTTCACGTGTATTGGCCAAACATTGACAAAGATATTTTAACGTTCTCAAAAGAGTGTCATCTATGCCAGCAGTCCAGAAGCAACGTAAATGAAGCACCGGTGTACCCGTGGGGAATACCAGTCGAGCCTTGGCACAGGTTACACGTCGATTTTGCAGGGCCATTTCTGGGTCACATGTGGCTTATTGTCATAGATGCGTACACGAAGTGGCTAGAAGTTGTGCCAATGAACATAACAACGACCAGAGCTACAGTACAGAGATTAAGTAATATATTTGCAACATTCGGAATGCCTAGATATATAGTTAGTGACAACGGGCCCCAATTCACATCTGAAGATTTCGCACATTTTTGCCAAGGGGCTGGCATTACACATATAAAAACAACACCATATCATCCAAAAACCAACGGGTTGGCAGAGCGCGCAGTGCGGACTTTTAAAGAACACATGTTGGCCAGTGACAGAAGAGATGATATACACGAAAGGCTAAACAGTTTTCTTCGGGGATATCGAAATACCCCTCGACGATCAACAGAAAGGTCACCGTACGAAATGATGTTCGGAAGGCCGATACGCACCACGTTTGATCTTTGGAAACCTAACGTAAGGGAAAACTTGGAAAAAACACGCCTGAAACAGATACTAAGGCCAACTAACAAAGTAGTCACACCCCCAACATACAAGCTCGGAGATAAAGTATGGGTAAACAAACCTATTGGAAAAGGATCCGACCCCGGAACAATAATTAAATGTAACGGACCGTACTCTTACGAAGTAGAACTCACTAACGGGGAAATTAGACGTAAACATTCAGACCACCTTCGCTTAAGATTCGAACAAGTGACTAAGGCAGCAATTGAAACAAGACAACCATCATTCAGACATGAAGTTGAAACTAAACGACCAGAACCTGAGTTATCCCCGAGAAGAACGACCAAGACTAGGAGTTTTACCTATTACAGACGAAATCTTGACACACGTGAACAGAGCGGCGACCATGGCGGACAGCCGGTTCCAGTGGCGTCCACTAGCAGGGGTCATCCTGATGGTCCCACGTCACCGCAGGCACCTGTCGTTTCCACCAGCAGGGATCACCAAGACAACGCCAATATTCCAACATCACAGTCTGTCCAACCGGATGCACCATCGCCGCGCCGGTCAGGACGAAAGACAAAACCACCTGCACGATTCGGGTTTTTGGGGTTTTAGACCAACTTAATTAAGGGGGGAGTAATGTAGTATTATGTACATATATTGTATATCTGGCTTTATGTACCTTTTTACTAGATATTATGTTCCGGCCTTTATGTTAGAACAGATTTTGAAAAACTCTCTTGTCATTCGCTGTCACTGAATAACTAGAAGATTAAAACTACGGAAATATTAAATATGTTTTAATGCAACAAGCAGAATGTTGCACACAACATTCTGTTCTAAGTGAAATGGAATCACTGCTATTGGAAAAGTATGGATGAAAATGTCATGTTGGGCATCCCCCAATTAAATTGGTATCAGGGCATAAGAATTATGCCCACACACACATCACAACCTTGACACAATTAATCTGTTCTAATGAGTTCAAAGATTTGATTCAACCAGTACATCAACTATTTTTCCCCTTTCTCAACTATTTTGGGGGTTGGCTAGCAGTCTAATGGACAGGATGCAGTTGAATAGCAGTAATCACATATGAGATTGGATCATTAAATTAAAATACATCCATACTAATATTATAAATGCGAAAGTAACTCTGTTACACTTTTCCGCTTAAACCTCTCAACCCATTTTGATAAAATTTGGCACAGAACCGAATTCCACGCGGGCGAAGCCGCGGGCGAAGCCGCGGGCGGAAAGTTAGTTTATAATATAACCGAAAAATGTAAAAAAACTTCTAGTCTATTAGGAAATAAAAAAATTGGCGCCAGGAATTAGTACCATTTTACCATTCTTAATTGTTAATACAATGTAAATAAAATTCCCACTGTAAAAACCAACAGTTGAAAACTGTCCCAGATTCGCAACAGTACCTTAGACAAAGGTAGTCTTAATTAGATCACCTAGTTTTTGTAATATGTATCTATGAGCTTCACAAACAAACCATCCAAATATGTGTAATGTAATTTGAACTGCAACACATAATAAAACCAATTAATCTGTACCCAGCATTACATAGACAGATACCCCCTTATTCATAAATGCCGCTTAAAGTTAACTAGTGATTATCGATTCTTTAACCATAGGGTAATTCCATGAAAAACGCTACTGCAACATAAATTTTTAAATTACTGTTTTTAAATTAAAATGTATCTTAGGATAATCTTAAAACCCCATATTTTAATAATATATCAATATTTTTTCGATAAGTATTTAATTTTTCGATTTTTTTACATATTTAAGTTAATGTACATTTTTGACCTTTAAACGTCACTAAACTTTAATCATAGTTTATGAATAAACCCCTTAAACACTGCTTCACTAATCACTAGTTAACTATAAGCAGCGTTTATGAATAAGGGGGATAGTCCCTAATTTTATTAGGTATGCAATGTTTTTAAATGTCTAGTAATTTTGATAAAGATGCAATATATAACATGCCTATAAAATATAATATTTACTAACTGACCCATGTCCACTTCAGTGAGCTATAAATATTTTTATTTGTGTTGAAATCCAACTTCCTTGAAATGCATCTTCTAGTCAATACTAGACACTCCACACTGCTTTTTATTGAAAAAAAAAAAATCAATACTGGTTCAGTAGTAGATGCAGATTACCCTCTATAGCCTCGTAAACCTACAAACTTTATCTTATTGTACTACTAGCTTTCCGCCCGCGGCTTCGCCCGCGGCTTCGCCCGCGTAAATTTCGGTTATATCGCGCTTTTTAGATTTCCCTCGGGAACATAAAATTTTACCGGGATATAAGGTAGCCTATGTCCTTTCTCAGGGTCTAAAGATTGTGTGCTTTCCGCACGCGTCTTCGCCCGCGTGGTGTTCGGTTATATCGCGCTTTATAGATTTCCCTCGGGAATATCCAATTTTTTCGGGATAACAGGTAGCCTATGTTTTTTCTCAGGGTCTAAAGATTGTCTGTGCCAAATTTCATCAAAATCGGTTGAGAGGTTTAGGCGGGAAAGCGTAACAGACAGACAGACAGACAGACCGACAGACAGACAGAGTTACTTTCGCATTTATAATATTAGTATGGATTAGTATGGATTATACTATATTAGTATATTTGTGTGTGTGAGTTTGTTACTTCTTCACGCTCAAACCACTTTGGACGAAACGGATTTCGACGAAATTTGGCACACAGATAGTTTATAATCGTGATTAATTAATAGGATATTATTATCTCTATATTAACACTCTATATTAGTATTTTTCGTAAATATGGTGGTTCATCGCCTTTCAACATTTGGTATTGACTGACCACTGGCAATAAGACAAAGGTGAAATGAAATGATACATTTAAAATTTCTACTTGGAAATGGAATATTAACCTTGCCCTTTTCAGGGATAGTTTTCTAGACGGCTTACGCTGGTTAACAATTTAGAATTGAAATACCTTTATATTAAAAAAAAAAAAAAAAAAAAATTGCGAATGTTTGCATACGCAACTGCCAAGCTTCCGCATAGATTTGGACATCTCCATCCGCATCTACACTTAATGTGCCATAATAGACCATTCTACTCGGGAGACTATTAGCACTATGTTGGGGGAATTTGGACAGAAGTTGATTTCTGTTCACCGCAAAACAAATGTTAAAAGCTCGGAGCACAGGCATAGAGTAGTCAGCCTTGCAAGGTTGCATTTTGGTGAGTGTGCGAGGGAATCGCATGATTTTAATTCTCATATCTCCGTTACACCATCGACCGACCCGTACGGTGAGTTTCCACCCTTACGTTGTTAACGCCACTACGATCTGGACGAAGCTTTTCGTCTCCTCTTTTATACCGCGTACATAGAGCCACTGGAACAATTTGCCCGCGGCGGTGTTTCTGTCGGACTACAATTCAAGGCTATAGAGTGAATAGGCTCTTAATAAAAGAGCACTCTTTACCATCAACGATTGCATCACTGCGAACCATCAGGCGGGATTGCGGTCATTTATAAAAAAATCCCATTATCAAAATCGATCTTCGACCAAAAATGTGTCGCAATCAATATTTACCATTAAACATAGTTTAGGTTGCTATGAGTATTTATTTTTTTGTTTTTAATAAATACAAAATATTCCGAAAACAAAGTGGGTTCCATGAAACTTTGGTATAGAATGTTTTCCGCTAAAAGAAAAAATCCTTACCACGTATCATATCATCTTTTTAATTTTGGTATCCAACTATTCCTGACGTACTAATATGCATTGCATCTTTTTTTATCTCTCCCTTGTATGGGGAGCAACTGCTACGGGCGCCACCCCTAATTAATTATTTGGCACAAAATACGTTTTTTTAAATTTAAGTAACACGGAATCTTAAAAAGACATTACTGTTACATACAATTTCGTCATTGGTTTGAATAAAATCACTTCGGCGGTCGTCCCATATTGCATTTAGAAGGTGATCATGTAAGAAACCCATCGTCCCATCAGGCATCATGCGATATCACCTATGCTTGGAATCAGATAATATTATCTAGATGGCAACATGCTAATGAATGACAGTACGGCTGTGGAGAGATACCTGCCGGGTGCTCGGACTAGTAAGGAATCAATGCGGTCCGAAAGAGAGGCTATGAATGTAGAGCGTACGAATGTTGCACTACAGGCAGTCTCCGAATGAGACGAAGCCAATCTTGTAGCATTCAACGCTGCCAAAAAAAGCGTGTCTATTCACCGCCAAAAGAAGCCCGTTCACCTTGGCTCCTACTTTTCTGAATGTATCCTTGGAGCGCACCGACCGCCTTCAGCTTTTGGGAGCTCTGATTTCCTCGAACCTAAACTTTGGGCGGTTCATTGAGTCCAAAACCAAGGTGGCGTGGTAGACTTGGCGTTAAAGGTCCGGCGGTACTTCATATCGGGACAGCTTCTAATGTTAAACAAAACACAGGTCCGTTCGTGTGTGAAGTACTACCTACTGCAGCCACATTTGGGCTGGTGCTGCAAAATGCTACCTGGCAACTTTTGATTCGATGGAGAGGCGTGTTAAGAGGCTAATTGGCATCTCGGATTTAGTTCAAAACGATCTCCAAAGCCTGGAGCATAGGCGATGAGTAGCCAGCCTATCGGTGTTCTAATAGTATGTATTTTGGACAGTGTGCGAGGGAATTGCATGATTTAATTCCCCCATCTCCGTTCCATTATCGGACGACCCGTCGTACGGCGAGTATCCATCCTTATGTTGTTGATACCACTACGATCCAGATGAAGCGTTTCACCTAGTCTTTTATACAGCGTACATCGAGGGACTGGAACAATTTGCCAGCGGGAGTGTTTCCGTCTGGCCACAATTCAAGTGTCTTCAAGGTGAATAGGCTCTTAATAAACTAGCACACTTTACTATCAACGATATCAACGTTTTAATTATGAATGTTGATGGCTATAAGACTAGGGGAAGACCAAAGAAACGATGGATGGAATGTGTGAAGGATGATATGGCTGAGAAGGGGGTGACTGCCGAGATGGCTTCTGATAGGGATATATGGAAGAAAAAGACATGATGCGCCGACCCCAAATAAATTGGCATAAGGGCAGGAGAATGATGACTTTACTATCAACGATTGCATTACTGCTTACCTTTAGGCGGGATTGCGGTCAAGTACTAATTTATAATTATAAAAAAAAAGAATGGATTATATATCTTTGCTCCTTTTGGAATTATGTAGGTATCGAGAAAATAGCAAATAAAGTTAAGTATCCATGCAACGGCTAAAATTAAATAACACTAGGCACTTTATCGCAATCCTAAAAACCAATTTTATTGTCAAACGTTGCTTCTAGCGCTACTGATAAACTTCCTGTTGAATTGTTGATAGCGCTCACAGTTTTGTTTCATTTTCCTTTAGCAAGGACAATAACACGAGTCACGACATTGTAGATATTTAAACTTTATCAATTACCTATATCTTAAAAGTATTCATAGTGAAATGTGTGTTGATTCTCACGTAGTAAATCAGTCTTTAAGAGATATGGGTAGAAAGGCAATGAAAGTCGTCTTACCTTCGTAAGCTATGGCTAGTACTGCTGATATACAAAGTGTAGGTAGCAGAATTAATGCACATTATGAAAGTAGTTTGTTCAGAATCGAATTCTGATAAATTTACCAACGCAAAGTTAAAAATAAGACAAAATAGAAGTTTTATTCTTATTACGCATGGAGGCGTTTAGTGTCCCGCAATGTGTTAATACATAGCTACCTAATTTTTATCCGAAATATAATTAAATCACTTAAATTAGAGTCACACTTCCGTTGGACAGTCAAAACGGACGAAGTACCTACTACGCTAGACCCTTCTACGTGTGCGACTGAACGTGCACAGATTTATAATGTGACCACAATATTTTCTCACAATCGGCTTATCTAATTTTATAAATAAACACTGTTTTGTATATGTAGATTACTTATAACATTATTTACTAATTGGGGTGTTTGGTAGTAAGCATTAATGTCGGGACGGTAGTATAGATATTTTTGAATTTTATGTGCATTTAGTTTGTATTTCGAACGATAACAACTACCGGAAACGTACCATATTACCACAGTATAAAAATCATACAGTAGGTCGACGCCTTTGATCTCATGTAAAATGCCGACATCGTCTAGACAGTTAAGTAACGCATCGGCCAGGGTTGTCACAAATATACAATATTTATGAAATGATTTATTTATTGCAGATCAACATCGATAGCTGTATTATATTTAATTAATTTGCTATTTTTACTAAGGGAACAACTCGAGACAGATTTAAGTTATTTAGATAGCATTTTCGTAACCAGCACCCCAATCCACCTCGGAATTAACACCGATATTATATTAAAATACATTTAAATTGACGTCCACTCTCACACCCTCACACATCTTGTATTTCAAAAAGGATAACTTTTTAGTAACAAGTACCACAATTATATTTACTTAAAATTGACACCCATATTAAATTATAAAAAAAAAATGAGGTCCGCCATCTTGGACGTTAAAAAGGATGGCTTTTTCATAATAAGCACCCCAATTATACTCAAAATTGACACTCATATCAAATTATAAAACAAACAAATAAAAAAACAAATACGCGTCAGCCCTTAATGATAGATACCGAGCTACGAACATCGTTTTGTTCGCAGCTCGGGTGCCGCTTACCCGAGTCTCGCCCCTCACACCCCGCATGATTGCTCTGTCTAGACGTCTTCGTCGGCCGACTGTATGATTTTTAGACTGATATTACGTACAGATGAAAGATGATGTAGTACATGAAACTACTACAATCTGTCAAATTTCTTTAATATATTTTCAACTTTATCATCCAAAAAAGAAAGCCAGTCAGCTTCATATCCACGGGTGAACCTCCTTATTCAGTAGGTATCACCGACTGGGTTGTAGGGAGGCGGAGTATTGATCGAAGAGGTCATCCCGGTTGTTATAAAATACCCACAATTTTACCAAATAAAATATTCAAAAAGTAACAAACCACTTGCAGAGAATGATCTAGTGGAACATAGTTAACATACATTTACGTATTTCTTTTACTAAACTTTAAATCCCTAGAGATTTATTCATAAACGATGATTAAAGTTGAGTGACGTGCAAACGCCTAAAATTTATGGTTAAACAATCGCTAATCACTAGTTAACTTTAAGCAACGTTTATGAATAAGGGGTTTGTGTTTTAGCGATTCTAATTTCAAGTTTAGTAAAGAGAAGTACGTAAATGCATGTTAACTATGTTCCACTAGATCATTCTCTGCAAGTACGCAGAAACAATAAAAAGGTTCGTCGTAAATTGCTCCCTAATGAGTACTTGCATAATCCCAAAATACTTTCGTAGACGTTGCGTGGTTTAAGTCGAATCTGACTTTCCAAGCGCGAACGATTGACGCTGTTGATAAAGTAAGCAAATAACGTCAAAACAGTCACACTTTGAACATATGCTACAAAACTGGACTGAGGAATTCCAGAGTAGAGTACCGCCTTACTAGTCTTGTATAAGTTTATATGTCTGAAGAGGTTAGTGCATCGCAGTTTGCACTCAGTGAAATTATGTCGGGGTCTCGGTGTGTATCTAACGGTACTGAATAGCCAGTTGGCGGTGCATAAGCGCTGCGCTGTGTTTTATTTACATTGCAGCCAACTTGTAACTTGATACATCGATGCATACTTAGTTACAATTTTAGAGATCCTTTAATCATTTTGTTCGTGTTTTAGAAACTAGAACGACTGCATGTTGTTCTCGTGCCAGTTCAACTTCCATTTGCACAATACTTTTGTGTTAATATCGTACAATTTTAATATGGGATCACCTACAGTAGCTATCTATGCTTCCTACATGTACGAAGCAGACTTAGGTCCGTATTCCAGAAAGAAACTTAAGCATTGATCTCTGCTTAAGCATTACTTAAAACTAGTTTCAACCAATCAAATGGCTTGAAACGAGACTTAAGTGGAGTTTGAGTTTTGAGTGACGTTCTGTAATACGCACCTATGAATAATGATAACTAGAACTAACTCATGTCTATAGTTCTATACATATATTTTATAATTCCGATTTAGACGTAACACTCATTTATGTGAAATGTTTATCCAAACGTTACTGTCAGGCATCGTCATATACATTAATACATGTATTGGATTAAGTAAGTGCTGAATAGGAAAAAATGGAGACACCTAATCAAGTTTCCATCAATGTGTTGAATACTTGACATATTTTGATCTATCACGTTGGATTGGATTCTTAGTTTATCAACTAATCATAATGATGGCGGCGCCGGCGGCGCTACGTATAGTGATTAGTTAAATGTATATGATTTCTTGTCTTGAAATCAAGGACTTTTCAAAATTAATTAATCAGTCTCATTAGTACTTGTACCCTTTATGCATAGAGTTATAAAGTGCAAATAGTAAGTAGTCCTAATTAGTTATATCACTAATTAATTACCGAATTGATGACGTGCATTTCGAGAATAAAACAAGTATTAATTATATTAGTGCAGTGGCTCGTAGGCTACTACCATATTTTATACTTTCACACTTACTCAGTCGTGAAAAAGAGAGTTCGTATAACGATGTAGAATTATTTGTGACAACAGAGTTTGCTTTTGTCGTGATAACTTGTAACGCAACATTACGTATTCTCCTTGCAGACACGCGCAGTCTTCGTTAACTCACCTTAAATTCTGTTCTAGCCTTCTAGCAGAGACGGCATTAAAATATTTTGCGTATGGGGGAAATTCGAGTCGAGTCTTAAGTTATGAGGGCACATGCATTACGTTGGTTGTTCGGCCCGGATCGATATTGGCACCGTAGCGGAGGGACAATCCCTCGTGCTAATGGGATCATTTGTAGGGATACACCCTGATCGGCGAGACGTCCTAAACTCGCCATAAGAATACCCTATTTTATTATACAACAAGGACTTTGTGAACCACACTTAGCGAATGCAAGTTTATTTTTTCGTTTATTTGTCCCTAACACACAGGTTTACAGGGTGACCATAATAATTTTAAAATATAATCTTTCTAATATTATTAAATTAAATAATTTTGTAATAATTATAACTCAATGTCAATTTATTTAAACTAATTGCACTTTAGTTTAAAGACAAGCACATTACCCACAAAGCACTGAACACGTTAAATTGTGTACCTATTTGTTTCTATTACGGCACAGCCATCAACGTAATATTGGTTGTCATCATCATTCACTTTTATTATTTACTTAATAAGAGAATAAAAATAGATTAGGATTGGTTTAAAAACACTGTAGTGTACAGTTATTTATCTCTATCTATTTTAACACAGCACCGTTGCAATCACACTAAGTCCCCAATACAATATAATAGAGAGGGTTGCCTGTAAGAATGGGGCCCTTGAATATAGCTGTATATATGTTGTATAGTCTTAAAATGGACTTTACAGCCACTTGAATTGTTCCAAGGCTAAAATATACTTTTGTCGAGTAACTGAAGGGCGTTTTTTTTAAACTTTGAAATGGTCAGGTGTGAGTAAAATTTATGACACGATAATACCAAAGTTATCGATCAAATTTTGATGACATTGAGGTATCCTCTTATTGTTTTGAGCTAGCATAAGACATTCAATGACCCCATTTAAGTTCTTGTTTGGATCACCTTGCGTACGATTTTATAGTGACAATGTGTGTAGTCCGTGTTCGCATTCATTGAAATGCATTCAGGACACCATAGTCGTAGTAGGTAAGTATGCAAAATTCTTGATCGGTTTCGTATTTGCTATGCATTGTATGAACCTCGAGGTAAATATACCAGAGGAGTAATTCTACTAATTTTAAGAACATTCACAGTCTGAACTCAGTTTCAATCTGTCAAAAAAATACTTCTAATTTCCCTATATTTTGTTAAGTTCTTGACATTTGTCGCCGAGATGAGACTGCGACTAGATTTTGAACGATTTAAATTACGAGAATTGACCTTCTGGTACCAACTAAGTAAAACATAGCATTTACGTAGTTATGTATTGCAAAGTTTGGTAAATACAAGTAAATTGATAATCAATCAAATAATAAAGTCATATGTGTAAAGTTAAGTATGTTCTAACAACGCAAATCAATGTGCTAATTAACCGCAAAATGTCATATGCAAATATGTACTTGATTAATTTGTTCTTTAGTTTTGTATCTGTAGAAAGATGATCCCGTAGTAGTTGGGGATTGTCGGGTACAATGTCAGTGACATAGCGTGACACACAATCGGGACTTATCGAAGGCGTTGTTTGCGTAGCGCACAGCCGCGGCGACCGGCTGGTCAATGAACTAAACAAAAACACCTACAAGTTTACACAGTGTACTGCCACACTGCGGCGTGTGCGACATTGCGCTAGGGATGCCAGATGCTCGGGATTCAGCAGGATTATGTGCGCATACATACACAAGACACTTAAGTCAAATTGAAAGCGCAGAAGTCTTGAAATATGTTATGGTAACAGTCGTTGGAGTTACTCAGAAGGAATGACTCATGGTATGGTTGAATCAGTTAGGGCCCTTTAGGTAGGGCTCTTTATAATGCACTGGTTTTGGTAACCCTGCAGTGCGCACGGCACCACGTCTCAACACCTAAGTATAACTCAAAGTTTGTCAGGTGCCGATAATAGCAGTGGATTACAATCGCTACAATAAATCTGCTTCCCACTCGATAAGGGCAGATGTTTACCCAGCTAATCATCACACTCAAGTGTGCAAAAATGTTACACTAATTTGACTTTAGTGTAAAATGGTATTCATTCGTGAAAGTAGTGTAGCTATTCAGTTGTTTTCACTTGCGAGACGGTTGACTTTCAAGTTCTGAGTAACTGCATATTACGTACACTCATCGTATTGAGTTGATTAGTTATTAACTTATTCCTACTAACTCCTAGTCTTCCTGGTGTAATAATATTTGTTAAATACAAAATAGTATTTATATGAACAAAATAAGTTTGTATTAAGTATATGGCTACAATTTTACATATTAAACACTCATCAATATCACATTTAAATATTTTTATAGATTCCAAAAAATGGGTTAATTTTAAATAAATTAGGTTGAGCTGGTTATAAAGGTTATTTTTTTCTTTTAAGGATTTTTCAGTCGGGAGCATTTATTGTTTGCTCGCAAATATTATTCGTATCTTCATTACATAATTTACTTCAAATCTCCACATGTAAAATGATAGCATACACGTGCCGAAATATTTATTTTTCTGTATTAAAGGAGCGATCATCACTATTCTGATAAGTAAGTAGTAAAGCCGCGATCAGACGATACGATCCATCGTGCCCTAAGCCCCTAAGTCCCGATGGATTGGATGGTATGATCGCTGTTAGGCTGTTAGTGTCCCTAAATCGGGCGATCGAGAGTGCCCGACCGCCCTAACACCCTAAGTCCCGATGAATCGTGTCGTGTGATCGCAGTTAGAGACTTCAGTGGCCGCGCGGCGTTCGTCATGAAAAGACGTCATTGAAGTGAAAATTGCTACGCAACGTAAGAGAGAAATAATACTCAACGTATTGGATGTTTATAAAGACTTAACTTATTTGTGGAATAAAACCCACCCGGAGTATAAAAACAAAACACTTCGTAATGATGAAGAGTAAATAGTCCTTCATCCAACATCTTCTTTTCTTCTTTTTTTTTTTTACTACACCTGCTGTTGCTGCGAGAGCGATTCCAAGTTTCTGATACTTCGAAAGCGTAGGCGCCATCTTCACCGCTCGACGTTCGGCTGCCAAGTGAGTTAGGGTGGCGAAATCGTGTAGTGTAATCAGGACACCCAATCTATCGAGCCCTGCTCATCGACCCGATTAATCGTGCCGTCTGATCGCGGCTTAAATACCCAATACTACGGCTTACATACATATTCATGAAATTGTTCACACCGTTAGCGTCTAAATCATTGCTTATTTTTATCTGTGACGTATTTATTACTCGACAAAATTATTATTCTATTTCGTACATAACTACTATACACATCTATGAGTTAAGTACATAGGTAGATTGACTGGCGTCCTTTTATGTAACGTAGTGACTTTTGTACCGACCTTTTAATACTATCTGGTTACAATACAAAGACAATAATCAAGGATAAAGAGGGAAGTACGTAGAACATTTTGCACTAGCGAACGAACAAATTCAGTTATATCAGATAACTAGCTTTCCGCCCGCGGCTTCGCCCGCGTGGAGTTCGGTTATATCGCGCTTTTTAAATTTCCCTCGGGAACATCAAATTTTTCCGGGATAAAAGCCTATGTCCTTTCTCAGGGTCTAAAGATTCTCTGTGCCAAATTTCATCAAAATCGGTTGAGAGGTTTAAGCTGGAAAGCGTAACAGACAGACAGACAGACAGAGTTACTTTCGCATTTATAATATTAGTATGGATTTATCGATTATACTAGTGAATACAAGAATTGTCATGTTTAACGTTCTCAAGAGGTTAGTGGAATTGTTTATTCTATGAAACAGTCTTTAATTGTTTACGAGACTTTAGAACACAATATAAATATTTCAATCATTTTCTGAGCTATCAATTCTTTTCTGTTGCCATGTTGCGAAGCGTACTAGTTAAAACATAGAATGCATAACTTTAGGGAAAGTGAACGTAGAGTTGAGGTACCTACGAGTGGTTACATCTACCAATGACTACCGTGGGCCGTGATGAAGTGCGATGTTCAACTTTATTCGGCATCATATTACGTCCGATTGATACTGTTATGTACTCGAAGATTTGTATCGTAGGTGCAATATAACAGGCTGATATCGGCACTGTGACGTACTCTACTCACACTGTTTATGTAATAAATGCTTGCACATAGTCTTACATAACCGGCTGTATACGTATCTACTTAACATTCTGATTTTGATGTCGTTGAAAACTATTGTGTACCTAGTGGGTATGTTTATTGTTCGTGATTCGAAAGAACTCTATTTTTACGGTACTCCTGTTCTAAATTAAAGTATATAATAATAAAATAACGTCGGGATTAGATTCCACGAAATACATTACATAAAAAAATAGAAATGTCAATCCTTAAAAATTAATAAAGAAATTTGCAGATGATCTACTTAGTAAAATTCTTTGATTATTTTAATAAAATAAATAAAGTTGTATATTGATAAAAAGAATGTATTTATAAATATTTTTTCTAATTAATATTTACGTAATATATAAGCTAACAGACATAAAATCATAAAAGAAATCATTGTGTTTAAAAAATCGTTTATTCGTTTAGGGTTTAAATATCGAACAGAATACGCCCGTATCGCTCGCACCGTCCGTGTCAGGTCAGGAATAGTGTCCAAAATTACATTTCCACATTGTAATGTTAAAAAGTGTCCCGCCTTTTTTATGGTCCCCATATTACCTACAACATAACTCACAATCTTTTTAAAATGAGAACTAGGTGTTGCCCGCGACTTCGACTGTAATCCAGGATTAAAACATATCCTACTCAGATCATGGTCTACCTGTATGCAAAATTTCTTACAAGTCCATTCACGTTTTAGCTTGAAAGACTGACAAACATACATAAAAAATTAAATCTTTTTATAACATCAGCTATTTCAATTTGAACTGTCTATGTAACTAAGTCTGACCTATGTACATCTAACTGTTTTGGACAGCCTAAACTACTGGGTCTAGAAGCATGAAATTTTAAACAAGAGTGCCTTCTATAACGAAAGACTACATATAACAGAAGAATGTAATAAAGCATTTTCTTTTTATGTTATCCTGCATGCATTTTCTTTTATTCTTGTATGCACACACATGTTTAAGCAAATAAATTTATCTTTATCTTTAGCAATAGATATTGTAATAGGCTGTTTAACTAAAAAAAACTAATTAGTCCGATAGTCAGATTTCCAAAAAATACACGTATATTTTGTTTTATCAAATCAATAAAAATTTACAATTATAAAAGGCATCAAAGATCAAGAGTGGTGGCTGGTGACATAAAAAGTGTAGCGTGCAGTGACGTCACACGAGTTTTCAACGCGCTGTGTCGTCTTCATTTTTTGTTTATATGAAAAGGAAAAAATACGTGATTTTTTGGAAATCTGACTGACGGACTAATTAGTTTTTTTTTAGTCAAATATCCTATTGTAGAGTTTTTGCCGATGGGAAAACTCAATTGTTATAAAATTAAACCAGCATGATTTTCTATTTTTATAAATTTGTCAACACTATTCCATTGTCGTTCCAACGTCAATAGGGATGTATCCAAAGGATGAAAATCAAAAAAAAAAAATTGTTCGTCTTATTGATAATCAAAATATTAAGACCCGTATTTTTTATTTTGTCGAAATTACCAAAAACTACTGAGATATAGCATATTAAAGTTACGGAGTGGGGGATAATTACGCCGTGTTACAAAAATATACCACGGCGTGACGCCATGCGACATTACAAATCACAAAAAAATACGTGCCCAATATTTTTTTTAAATCTATCTGATGGACATTAAATTATTTTTTAGGATACAATCCGTAATCGTAATCTGCTAAATTCATAACTATCGATCAATTCGGTGAGTAATGATTTTCTAAAAACTACTATTCAATTTGAACATTTATTAATATGTAATAGAGTGTCAATGATTGACCACTGCAAAGACATTTAGTTTGTAGATTACGAAACTTGTCGAAATCGATCATTATGAAGAATGAGATCACTGATTGACCATTCTGACACTTGTAATAACAGACTAGGGCCCCTGATTTCAATATCGGTATTTATATCGCATAGAAACTTTCCAATAACAATTAAAAAAAAACCGGCCAAATGCGAGTCGGACTCGCACACCGAGGGTTCCGCCGTACAAACGTAGCGGTTTACAATTTATGACGTACTAGCTTTCCGCCAACGGCTTCGCCCGCGTGGAGTTCGGTTATATCGCGCTGTTTAAATTCCCCTCGCGAACATCAAATTTTTCCGGGATAAAAGGTAGCCTATGTTCTTTCTCAGGGTCTAAAGATTGTCTGTGCCAAACTTCATCAAAATCGGTTGAGAGGTTTAGGCGGGAAAGCGTAACAGACAGACAGAGTTATTTTCGCATTTATAATACTAGCATTGATTTAGAATTTTTCACAGTTTAGAGGCAATTAGATTTAAGAAGTGTTTGATATGAATTTCAGCTTTAATATCTCTACGCATTCATGTGAAAAAGGGTAGGTAGTAAGTTTATAATTATTAAAAAAATATTTTATGTCATGTAAGCAAAATAATATTTTAATATTATAATTATGTAACTTCAAATTTATCATTTTCACAATTTTTCCTTTATCTGTCTGTACTATAATATAATGTTGCTTCGTGCCGAATTTCAAGATTCTGAGTTCACGGGAAGTACCTTGTAGGCAAAGAGATTTAAGATATATAGAGAGGGCATGTGTCAAAATGGCATAGAAAAACTGTGATCCCATGGTTCAGTTCCGCCATCTAGTACAATATAGCAAAATTAGATCGACAATTGGAGACATCAAATAGTAAAAATGAAATAAGTTAATATAAAATATATTCAGCTATTGCCCGGTAGGTGGCCAGTGTGGTCTATGTTGCCAGATCCGATTTAATACCCTAGTATAGTTCAAATCGGGTAAATAAACATTGAAAAGTAAATAAATTAAGTGAAACTTGTCTTGTACAAACAAAAACTGTTTTAGAATTTTATTCGCTACTATTCATTTACCGTGACACCGTCACTGGTATTGGCATTTTAGATAATAATAATAATAATAATAATCTTTATTTATATAGAAGACAGATTGTAGTACATTTTACATTTTTTACATAGTGGGTAGTTTTACATTTCTGACAATCAAGTGGGTGACGTACTGTTCTCCTTGCTAGGCTATGAAATAGCCTGTATTAAGAAGTAACAGTGCCTATCCCTTAGAGTTGGATGATAACAATTTCATTTTAAAAAACTTATCTTACGTAAAATGCTTAACAAATATTATCATTTTTGTATGACAGATATTGTTTGTGTGTGAGTATGTGTGTGAGTGTGCGTGTGTCGTGTATGGTGAATGCATAAGTGTATGAATGAGTAAGTGTGTGTAAGCAAGCTGATGTGAAAATAAACGTGAAGCGAGTTTTTGGTGTGGTGCATATTATATCTTTTCGGCGTTTGGTAATTTCAATATAGGGGGTTATTCGGTGTTGCAGTAAAATTGTTTGTAAAATAAAATGTTGCCGGACGTTGAGGACATTGCAATTTGTGTATAATTGATTAGTAGGATAGATTAGTGGACGGAAGGTAGCCACTTTTAGAATGGCCCGGTGCGCTACTTCCAATGGTTTAAGGATAGTTTTTGCAGCACCACCCCAACATGGAATACAATAAGTAATAATAGATAGGCATAAGGCAAAATATACATTACGTATGATAGTAGGGTTAGCAATGCTTCTAAGCGTTTTAAATATATATATAAGTTTACGAACTCTGCTAGTGAGGAGATTAATATGAGATTTAAATTTAAGGTACTTATCTATGATTATGCCTAGGTATTTGATTTCGTCCGTAGAAGATGTCGTGTAACGACAAGAAAAGACTTTAGAGGGAGACAGTATTTATTAAGTATACAGAAAAGACAAGATGGAAGTATAAAAATGAATAATGTAGATGAATGATTGATGGGTGATGGTGAAGGGCGGCCCCTGGTGGACCGGCGGCAGTTACGGAGGAGCGGCCCTGGCGGACCGGCGACAGCAACAGACGAGCGGCCCTGGCGGACCGGCGACAGCAACAGACGAGCGGCCCTGGTGGACCGGCGACAGCAACGGACGAGCGGCCCTGGTGGACCGGCGACAGCAACGGACGAGCGGCCCTGGTGGACCGGCGACAGCAACGGACGAGCGGCCCTGGTGGACCGGCGACAGCAACGGACGAGCGGCCCTGGTGGACCGGCGGCAGCTACGGAGAGCGGCCCTGGTGGACCGGCGGCAGCTACAGACACGAAGAACGGCGGCCGGCTGGTAGACCGGCGGCAGCTACAGAGGAGCGGCCCTGGTGGACCGGCGGCAGCAACGGAAGAACGGCCCTGGTGGACCGGCGGCAGGTACAGAGGAGCGGCCCTGGTGGACCGGCGGCAGCTACGGAAGAGGGACTGCCCCGGCGTCACAAGGCCGGCAGCAGTCGAGGGCTCCGGCGGCAAAGGGCCAGGCAGCTCCAGGCGCACCAGTTATATAGAGACTGGCACAGCAGGAAACACCCTAGAAGGGCTCTCGAGGCAACGTTTACTGGAGACCTACTTTTAAGAGGCTTGTTTGGAAGCCAGAGCTCGACTGACCACTGCTCTGCGATGATTCCTAAAGAAACCTCGCAGAACGGTTGGAGGTCGAAATTTAAAATATTCGAAAATAGGGACGAGGAACGGTAAATAATTTTACCATAAAAGAGTTCGAATAACAATTATAAAATAAAAATAGCAGACCAACAAGAATTTTGATGAGAAGGTTGTCATAGATACAACATCAACAATGTTGTCAATAAAATGTCAAAATAATGAAAATGTTCTGTAACAATGTAAATATAAATGGTATTAAATTAAAAAGTGCAGTGTTTGATAGGAAAAAGTGATACAGTCCTGCATAGGTACGGCTTCCTACGCTAAGGGGTCAATAAGTCGCCGAAACTTAGGCGTAAAGTTGAGGACTGAGTCTGTAAACAGAAAAATGAGTCCTGGTGTAGTGGAATATGATCAAAACAGAGCCTCATAATAATGGAAAGCATATTATGGACCGTGGAAATGAATGATACATATATAAGTATGAATATGAGTATAAATAATAAGTGTAAGTATATCTGAATATGTACATAACATTACAAAGAGTCCGTAGATGTTTTATGCTTACGAATTATTTTAACGCTCAGTTTATTGCGATTTTTGAGTGTAATAGACCTTTTAGGCCATAAAGCGCATTTTGTTTTGCAATTTTCGTTTGCATTTCGTTTTTATCAAAATTATTCTTTTTACACGTTTGTTTGCAAATATTTTTAAATGGCAATGCAAAAAACTGTGGTAGGGTTTGTATCATTTCGATATAAAGTTATCGATAATATTCAAAGAAGTTACTACGACGATGTTTTTTCGCATTATGATAGCTTGAAACAAAAAATTAGGAAGCAGAATAATTATGGGTAATTTCAAGTTTACAAGTTTCTTATTTATATAATTCTTTTAATATAATAGGCGTTAAAGTTTAAAATTGCCGATTAGTACTGAAAATGTAAATAATTGCTTATTTTTTAATTTTTAAATAATTCATTTATAATCAATATATAGGAAGGTCGTTTATGCCTTTGTGATAGAACTCTGAGGATCTAGACTGCACAAACTGTGTGAAAGCAGAACTGCCTCCTGGGAAGAAAACTTCTTGTCACGTAGATAATTGTCCAAATCACGACAAAAATGGTAGTCTGCTGGAGCAAGACCTTTACAAGATTCGTACGCCATTATCTTTAAAAACGGCAAAAAAATCACGGTTATTGTATGGGAGCCCGCCTTCAGGATTTATTTTATTTTAATTGTTTATTTGTAATTTGAATATATAACCAAATATTCTGTGAACATTTTAAGCGTCTATCTGTTTCCGTTATTAATATGGAGCAAAAAACGGCAAAAATTCACGTTTGTTGTATGGGAGCCCCCTTAAATATTTTATTATTTTTATTCTTAGTACTTGTTGTTATAGCGGCAACAGAAATACTAACACAATCTCTGGAAATTACAACTGTCTCGCTATTACGGTTTATGAGATACAGCCTGGTGACAGACGGACAGACGAACAGAGAAGTCTCATGAATAGGGTTCGTTTTACCTTTTAGGTACGGAATCCTCAAAATCACAAAGTAGCTCGCAATCATTGTACTACATATACGTACCTACATATTTTATGAATATATTTCATTATAAATAAGTTATGTAATCTATGTACTTATCCATTTAACCGTAAATTTTATTCCAATTTTTACGGTTAAGTAAAAAAGTAATGAAATTAGTAACTTACTATTTCATTTCTAATACAAGGTACCGATTCTTTTTTTTTAAATTTGATCGACAAGTCTTTCCAAAGTAGATAACTTCTCTTCTAAAATGCATTGAGCATAATTTCGCCGAATGAGACGGAAGCCAATTTTCTTCTCTGCGGTCTATCTGGACAAATCGTATCCACTTTTTCCCTACGACATTATTTTATTCGGAAACCAAAAATAATAAAAAAACCTATATAAATGAATAGTAATTGTTCATTCAATTTTGTTTATTAATATGATATGATTATGTTTAAATAGAGTTAATAATAAATAAACTTGAAATATAGTAATATTTTAAGTTTATTTAGCTATATTTTAAATGTCAATAAAATACAACAAAATGTATTCATCTTAATAAGTATTATCGATAACTAAATCGATAAACAACATTACTACATCTCTACAAGAAAATAGTAAAACTACTCAACAATAGAGGGCGCTTTTACAATAATGGAAAATTTTCTAGAACTAAGATTTTTTTAAATTTGAATTGCAGACGAAATATAAATAATTCATAGAAAAACATTCCGAAGTTAGGTCCAGTCGTTTTACTATAACGAGATGTACAGTAACACAAAGCGCAACATGGCATATTTCCTTAGAAAATGTTTATTCTTGGTGGACACAAATTACGTCCTGACGCGCAGACTAGACTGAGCGACTTTCAACCAAGTCGATAAAAGTATTGGCTTAGGATTTTGTTCGTGATGTCCTGTCTATCCATACTAATATTATAAATGCGAAAGTAACTCTGTCTGTCTGTCTGTCGGTCTGTCTGTCTGTCTGTCTGTCTGTCTGTCTGTCTGTCTGTCTGTCTGTTACGCTTTCCCGCTTAAACCTCTGAACCGATTTTGATGAAATTTGGCACAGACAAACTTTGGACCCTGAGAAAGAACATAGGCTACCTTTTATCCCGGAAAAATATTATGTTCCCGAGGGAAATCTAAAAAGCGCGATATAACCGAACTCCACGCGGGCGAAGCCGCGGGCGGAAAGCTAGTTGTAAATATAATTTTAATGTCTTTGCTTGTAGGTTTTGATTCCCTAGCGTGTGACGGAAATTCGTCTAAGGTGTCGGTATAAACTGCTGTATCTTTTGATCGCTTTAACTTAGAAGTTTGATTTTTTCACTGCTTAAAGGGACAATAGACCTAGTATTTGGTATAAATTTCAATTTGATACCTTTATTAGTTCGTGAGAAATAAGGTAGTAAGTTTCATTTTATTAAAATATGTTTATTATATTATATAACTAAAAAAATGTGATTTTCGCAATTTTTCCTATATTTGCATTATATGATAATCCTTCATGCCAAATTTCAAGATTCTGAGTTTACGGGAAGTATCCTGTAGGTTTTGATTCCTTTGCGAGTGTCGAAAATTTGTTGAAAATATCGACATATCGGCTGTATCTTTTGATTGGCTTGGCTTAGAAGTTTGATATTTTCACAGCTTAAATGGACAATAGACCTAGGTATTTGGTATAAATTTCAATTTGATAACTTTATTCGTTCGTGAGAAATAAGGTAGTAAGTTCCATTTTATTAAAATATGTTTATTATATTATATAACTGAAAAAATGTGATTTTCGCAATTTTTCCTATATTTGCATTATATGACAATGCTTCATGCCAATTTTCAAGATTCTGAGTTTACGGGAAGTATCCTGTAGGTTTTGATTCCTTTGCGAGTGTCGAAAATTTGTTGAAAATATCGACATAATCGGCTGTATCTTTTGATTGGCTTGGTTTAGAAGTTTGATATTTTCACAGCTTAAAGGGACAATAGACCCGAGTATTTCATGTGAATTTCAGCTTGATACGTCCACGCGTTCTTGAGATAAAGGGTGGTGACAGACAGACAGACAGACAGACAGACAGACAGACAGACAGACGGACAACAAAGTGATCCTATAAGGGTTCCGTTTTTTCCTTTCGAGGTACGGAACCCTAAAAAAGTGAACAATTTTTTTTTTTCAAATTCTAAAAACGTTCTTTTTAATGTATACGTATAGGTACTACTTTATAGGCCAGTTTAGAGAGTAGCCAGCCTTTCTGTCTTCTATAGGATGCATTCTGGTGAGTGTGCAACGGAATTGCATGATTTAATTCCCCCATCTCCGTTCCACTATCGGACGACCCGTCGTACGGCGAGTTTCCACCCTTACGTTGTTGACACCACTGCGACCCGGGCGAAGCGTTTCGCTTCCTCTTTTATACCGCGTACATCGAGGGACTTGAACAATTTGCCAGTGACGGTGTTTCCGTCACATTACAATTTGAGTGTCTTCAAGGCTAGAGTGATAGCGTGCTTTACCATCAATGATCGCATCACTGCTTACCATCAGGAGGGATTGCGGTCAAGCGCTAGTTTATAACTTATAAAAAAAAAAGTTATCCTAGACACAATACTCGCGTTAGGTCGCAATAAAATTACACTGTACTGCTTTTTGGGGATGTTTGTTAGGATAATATCATTAGTATGAACCTAAATTTAGAGCTTCAAGAGGCCAGTATTGTAATTACGTAACACATTATCAATAGTGATGGATTTCATTTTGGCAGTTCAACAACATTCATTGCGTTATTGCATACATTGTCGGGTAGACAGTGAGCAGATACATTTTTCGAACATATGGAGCAATGGACTAGTATATGCTTCAAAATGATTCCAACTGATAGTAATGGTGTGTTACACAATTAGGCGGCAATCGCTCAGCCCCCTAATCGGCGAACACATTTTTGTCAAATGATTGCGACTAGTTGGGATCGTTTGTACCGAACGGACCAATGGCGCATGGCGGTCCGAACGATCCCAACTGATGCCAACTAGTCGCACAAATTGGACAAAAATGTGTTCGCCGTTTAGGGGGCTGGTTGAGCTACTAAGCTTGCAACTCTAACAACTAATATTTTTAAATGCTTTTTATTAGCTTCACTTGTATCTGTGCTTGCTTGCTTGTTTGTTTGTCCGTCCGTCTCTTAACTCTTTGGACTACGAGTGAGCGGCTCATTACTGTAAAATGTCCCACCGTTTTCAATACGTTCGTTCCATCGTTTTTTTTTTTTTTAAGAATATCGAACTAAAAAGTTGAAAATAAATATAGTTTAAAAAACTAAAAAAAACATGCTTTTTAAGAATATCGAACTAAATAGTTAAAAATAATAAAAAAAAAATCTGAGGCGCTTAATATACAAAAATTATGGCACAAAGCGCCTCACGCTTTTTTTAAAATCATTTTTAACTTTTTAGTTTGATATTCTTTAAAAGCATGTCTTTTTTAGTTTTTTAAACTATATTTATAACCCTTTATCCTTTGAAGTACATAGTCGACCTCGTAATTGCTTTACGCTCGTAGATCCAATGTAAGGTTGAATGTCACTAGTACGTCATAACAAAGTATATTTTTCTCTTTGTGTACTCTTACATATTTCCAAACTAGTGAAGTTTTATTTTACTGGGAATTGTTGATAAAAGTGGTAATAAAAATATCAGGTTGGCTATACTCTTAGCAAACTATTTGACGTGAACGTGGACGTGATAATATGAAAACGTGTTCTAAGAAAGAGCTATAGAAAAACTCCCGTTCTTTTTTTTTTAATACATATACAGTAGAATAGAACATTCAGGAAAATCATTAATACTGAAAAAGAATATGGGTTGTTACACTCATTACGTAGCGTTCATAAATACTGTTCTAGAACAAGGAAAAAAGGTTCTTTTTACACGTAAATTGTACAGACGTAAACACCGCTCGTTTTCCGACTTTATCACTAAAACTAAAGTCTAGAATTTTAAAGTTTTAAGATTAATTAGGAATATTTGACAATTTCGGAAAGCTTGCTGTTGTCTGTACTTTGCACCTTAATTTTTTTTTAATCGAAAGTTTTAAGGTTTTAAGGCGGCTCCAGAGGAAAAACACACCGCAGGCCGTTTTTATGTAGTTTTTCGGAGCTATCTACTCTTTATCCAAAAGAGATATCAACTTATTAAAAATACATTAATTTTCTCCATAATCTTGGCTCCAAAATTGTAGATTTCTTTTTTTTTTACTAAGTATAATGTTTAAATAATTCCTTCACAACGAAACCACTGACAAGAGAAATAATTATCATAAACGTGCATCTCCTCGGAAAGTAAGCATTATTTAGATTGCGTTCTTACACGAATGGATAGGTAATTTCATGACGAACATTATTGTAGAAATATTTTTTTAAAACGACCAAAATCAAAAGTTTATTCAACAATCTGAGCGTATTCGCCATCATTTCTGTTGCCCGGGCTATTGAGATTCAGTATGCCACAAGCTCTCGAAGGGGGAACCCGTGTCGTTCGTCATCGCGCGCTCCGCTAGCATAAGCGGGCGGCGCGTGAGCGAGAAAGCATCTGCTTGCTCGCTCACGCACCGCATGTCGCATAGAGTATAATACTATCTTAGAGTGTCTCTAAGATAGTATTGATGTTTATTTTGGTGTTCGTTTTTTTAACCGATATCAAAAATGAGGAGGTTGCTCAATTATATGTTTTTTATGTTCAATTTTTAACCGACTTCAAAAAGGAGGAGGTTACTCAATTCGACCGTATATGTTTTTTTATGTTTGTTCGCGCATAACTTCGTCATTTATAAACCGATTTTGATAATTCTTTTTCTGTTGGAAAGAAGACGTTCCCAAGGTGGTCCCATGATAAGGATATCAGGGTTTGATGGTGGAAGTCCAGAGAAAACAAGCGGAACTTTCAAAAATTGGGGGGCGACTAGTGCATTTCTTAGCATTTTCATTAAGTATTTTAAAGCACTACAATTTAATAAAGGTCTGCAGTAGATCTGATGATAGAGCCGGGAGACAGTCGAAGGAACTCCTCAACAATTGACAGCAGCTACCTTGTGGTTGGGCTCGATTAATTTGTATTGATAAGAACTTTACACCTAGATGGGTTGCGACTCTCATAAGAGCTCTAATGATGAAGACAAAGGCCAGTTCTGGGAACTCCTCAACGGTTTCCAGTAGCTACTTTGTGGTTGGACTTAATTCATTTATATTAATAAGACCTTTACTCCGATTAGGTTAAAATAATAGTCTACAGTAAATTTAATGATGAAGACCATAGGCAGTTGAGGGAATAGGTACTTACGGGTAAAAATTAAAGTAAACAAAAGTACGTCGTTTCCCAACTATATTTGCGTCAGCTTCCAGTCTGACCGGATGCAACTGAATACATAGTACTTTTAACAACTAAAAGAATTAAACAACTAAAAACTAAAAAAAGACACCAATTTTATGATATTTTGACATGGGTGTCGTGAAAGGGATTTTTGTGGGTGCTAATCACGAAAATGACGTCATTTTGGAAATCCAAGATGGCCGACACCAATTTTATGATATTTTGACATGGGTGTCGTGAAAGGGGTTTTTGTGGGTGCTAATCACGAAAATGACGTCATTTTGGAAATCCAAGATGGCCGACACCAATTTTATGATATTTTGACATGGGTGTCGTGATGGGGGTTTTCGGAGGTGCAGATCACGAAAATGACGTCATTTTTGAAATCCAAGATGGCCGACAGCAGTTTTATGATATTTTGATATGGGTGTCGTGAAAAGGGTTTTGCGGGTGCTAATCACGAAAATGACGTCATTTTTGAAATCCAAGGTGGCCGAAATTCAATTTCATGATATTTTGACTTGGGTATCGTGACGGGTTTTCAGGGCGCTGATCACGAAAATGACGTCAATTATAAGCTGTGGCATAGCTTCTATTTCTTTATCAAAGTCAAAAATAAAACATAAAATATAGTTTAGTCGCTAAATCGCCACCGTTTTTCGCACTCCTTCAATGACGTCACTGGTAAAAAATAAATAAACTACAAAAAAGAAAATACATACTTATACAAATGTATACGTTAATTGGCAAAATAAAAAAATATACTATGTCATAAATAACTAATAAAAAAATTCCTACTAACTACATACTGCGGAACTCGGTGTGCACACCTTTGCGATTTACCCCGCAGCCACGCGCAGGATTGCGTTTTTTATCTGCATTTTCATGCAGATCTGCAGCCCTGCGCGTGAGCGCAGATTCAATGTATAGTACCATGCGTTTCTCCATACATAATTTGGTACTAGCGAACATCTATCTTATATATGTAAAATTCTCGTGTTACAGTTTTCGTTCCTATACTCCGCCGAAACGGCTTGACCGATTCTCGTGAAATTTTGTGCGCGTATTAAGTAGGTCTGAGAATCGGCCAACATCTGTTTTTCATCCCCCTAAATGTTAGGGGTAGTCGACCCCTATTTGTTTTTTTATTTTTACATAAAATTTTTAGTTTCTATTTCTTTACAACATACAAAAATACATACAATCCTAAATTTTCACCCTTCTACGATCAATCCTTCAAAACTGATCAATCGTCATTTAATTAGTTTTATTCCCGAGGGAAATCTAAAAAAAGCGATATAACCCAATTCCACGCGGGCGGAAAGCTAGTACTAATATATAAAGATGAAGAGTTTGTTTGTTTGAACGCGCTAATCTCAGGAACTACGGGTCCGATTTGAAAAATTCTTTTTGCGTTGGATAGCTCATTAATCCAGAAAGGCTTAAGGCTATAAAACATCACGCTGCGACTAATAGGAGCAGAGCATTATTAACTCCACGCGAACGAAGTCGCTGGCGGCCGCTAGTATAAAATAGCTTTACCGCGGCAGCCCCGAGTGTCACATGTTTTTGTTTTATTAGAAAGACGATATCTTCAAGGTAGTCTCATGTTTAGGAAATTAGGGTCTGATGATGGAAGACTAGGTAAATCTAGGAGAAATTTAAAAAATCAAAGGGGCGTCTAGGGATTTTCTAAGTTTTTTCATTAAGTGTTTTAACAAACTACAATTTAGTAAAGTTCGGAGTTGATGATGGAGCCGGGAGACAGCCGAGGGAACTCCTTAACGATTCACATCAGCTGCCTCGTGTTTGTACTTAATAAATTTGTATTGATAAGAACTTTACACCTAAATAATAATAATAAATTTTATTTTCAGACCATGGTCCATAGAAATAGCATAAAACAGAATTACAATATTTAAATTTAACAATAAAATTAAAATAAAATATAACTACTTAAGACCCACAATACAATAAAACTCAATTTTTTTTTTCATTAAAGCTCTGATGTTGAAGACAAAGGCCAGTTAAGGGAACTCCTTAAAGGTTTACAATAGTTACCTTATGTTTGGACTTAATTCGCTTTTTAAGGTGGGAGGCCACAACATCAGCCGCCGGCATAAGTTACCACCCACCAGACAAAGTCATGTCGCCAAGCGATTCGTCGTGTTCCGGCATGATGTCTGGTGAAGCCGTACGGAGGACGGGTCTGAGCAGTTGTGTTGCGATGTGTGCCGGGTACGATTTGCCAAATGTTGTTGTGTCGGGAGTTTGGTCCTGGAGGGTAGCGGGATCCGAAGCACGGTGCTCCGCTGGCCGACCGCAGGTAGTTGGGGGCCCAAGTAGTGTGCCAGCCACACACGAAAGGCTGCCCCGCCAACTGCGAAAAATCCCAGGGTGGCCCCATCGTGCCGGTTGGCGACCGGACGAGAGGACCCGATGGCGATCCCTGGGGGGGTTCGGGCGTCCCCGCAGTCTCCAGATCAACCTCCCTTTGGCGCGGCATCGTAGGTAGTGTTGTTGGGTTTAACATTGCTTCACCTCGCTCAACTGCCGTCTTCCTTCCTATTCACTCAATTTAAAATCAAAGATGAAAAGTACAAATAAGAAAAGGAGGTGTGCACAGCGGGCGCACGTCCTCTCGTTTAAAGTGCACCTCTCAAACATTCGAGGTCTGCACTCCAATATCGATGCAGTCCACCACCACCTTGAGACTGAAAAGCCTCACCTACTTTTCTTGACGGAGACCCAGATCAGATGTCCGTCTGATGCGGCATACCTCAACTACCCGGGATACTCTTTGGAGCATCATTTCCTGCAGCGTGCTGGGGTCTGTGTGTATGTCCGCAATGACATCTGTTGCCGGCGTCTCCGTCACCTCGAAGACCCTCATCTATCGACCTTATGGCTGTTGGTTGACACTGGTGTAGACAAAATTGTCTACACCTGTGTCTACCGATCGCACAGCGGTGATCAGGAGACAACTCGGTTATTCGACCACCTCAGTGAGGCTGCTGACAATGCGCTGCATCGGCACCCTGACGCTCAGTTCGTCGCTCTGGGGGACTTCAACGCCTGCCACCAGGACTGGCTCTTCCCATACCAGAGGACCGACCACGCTGGGAGAGAAGCGCGAAACTTCGCGCTTTCTATGGGCCTTTCCCAGCTGGTAGAGCAAGCGACTAGGGTGCCTGATGTAGTTGGCCACACAGCCAACTGTTTGGACCTTCTGCTGACCACTGATCCGGACAGATGTGTTGTAACAGTTTCCTCACCGTTGGGAACTTCAGACCACTGTCTGGTGAAGTCTGTGTCATCCTTCTCCCCTCCAGATCACGACTCTCGTGGTGAACGGAGATTGTGGCGATACAAGTCAGCGGATTGGGATGAGATGCGCCACTTCTTTGCGTCTTATCCTTGGCAGCAGGTCTGCTTCTCTTCTGACAATCCGTCGAGCTGTGCGGACGCTATAACCGATGTGGTGCGTCAAGCTATGGAGTATTTTATCCCCTTCAGCGACGTGCCCGTCGGTGGCTCAGCTCGCCCATGGTTCAATGCCGATTGTGTCCAAGCTGAACAGCATAAGCACGCGGCATTTCTCACCTGGGTTGACGCTCGTGACCGCAGAGCTCCGGATCTAAGCTCAAAGAAGAGAGCCTTTAACCGTGCTGCCAAGTCCTACAAAAAGGCGCTTAAGAGGGCTCGCTTCGACCGTATTACCCATATTGGCAACAAGCTATCTGCGCAGCCATCCGGTAGCAGATCTTTTTGGTCCCTTGCCAAATCGGTCGAGGCGAACTTCTGTCGAACCACACTGCCTCCGCTGGTGAGGCCTGATGGAACACTGGCCCATACGGCGAGAGAGAAAGCAGGTCTCTTTGCATCTCTCTTTGCCCATAGTTCGCGTCTTGATACTGGCAGTGCTACTCCACCTAATTTACCTCATTGCGGAGCTTCAATGCCGGAGGTTCGCATTAGGAACAAGGAGGTCCTGAGAGCACTGTGTCGTCTGGACGAATAAGGCTAGTGGTCCAGATGGTATACCAGCGATTGTTCTTAAGGCATGTGCACCCGAGTTGTCTCCTGTATTGACGCGCCTGTATCGCCTCTCATTTGGGACTGGTATAGTGCCCAAGTCCTGGAAGTTTGCCAACGTGCAGCCCGTGCCCAAAAAGGGTAGTCGTGCCGATCCTACCAACTATCGGCCGATTTCGGTAACCTCCATACTCTGCAAGATTATGGAGCGTGTATTGAATTCGCGCCTCTTGGCTTACCTGGAAGGTAACGATCTCCTCAGTGACCGACAGTACGGTTTTCGGCGCAATCGGTCAACTGGGGACCTACTAGTGTATGCCACTCACTTGTGGGGCGAGGCCCTCGAGAAAAATGGGGAAGCGATTGCCGTCTCCCTTGATGTCTCGAAGGCCTTCGACCGGGTATGGCACGCTGGCCTTTTGAGTAAGCTTCCAGCGTACGGCGTTTCCGCTGGCCTGACTGGCTGGGTTAAAGACTTCCTGACTGAACGGTCCCTCCGAGTTGTTGTCGACGGATGCTCATCGGAGCCCATGTCGACCAATGCCGGTGTTCCTCAGGGGTCTGTTCTCTCTGCAACTCTGTTCCTGCTGCATATTAATGATCTGCTGATGCCCGGTATCTATGGGTATGCAGATGACAGCACAGTTGTGGAGAGATATCTGCCGGAAGCTCGGGCTAGTAAGGAAGCAATCTGGTCCGAAAGAGAGGCTATGGTAGAGCGTACGAGTGCTGCACTACAGGCAGTCTCCGAATGGGGCAAAGCCAATCTTGTAGCATTCAATGCCGCCAAAACACAGGCGTGTCTTTTCACCGCCAAAAGGAGCCCGTTCACCTTGGCTCCTACTTTTCGGAATGTATCCTTGGAGTGCACCAACCGCCTTTAGCTTTTGGGAGTAGAGATTTCCTCGAACCTTAACTTTGGGCGGTTCATTGAGTCCAAGGCCAGGGTGGCTGCTAGAAAACTTGGCGTTATCGCAAAGGTCCGGCGGTACTTCACACCGGGGCAGCTTCTAATGTTGTACAAAGCACAGGTCCGCTCGTGTGTGGAGTACTGCAGCCACATTTGGGCTGGTGCTGCGAAATGTCACCTGGATACTTTGGATTCAGTGGAGAGGCGTGCGAAGAGGCTGATTGGCGACCCAGACTTAACTCGAAACGGTCTCCAAAGTAGAGAAGTAGAGTAGCCAGCCTTTCGGTCTTCTATAGGTTGCATTCTGGTGAGTGTGCAAGGGAATTGCATGATTTAATTCCCCCATCACCGTTCCACCATCGGACGACCCGTCGTACGGCGAGTTTCCACCCTTACGTTGTTGATACCACTGCGACCCGGATGAAGCGTTTCGCTTCCTCTTTTATACCGCGTACATCGAGGGACTGGAACAATTTGCCAGCGACGGTGTTTCCGTCACATTACAATTTGAGTGTCTTCAAGGCTAGAGTGAATAGGTTCTTAATAAACTAGCGCGCTTTACCATCAATGATCGCATCACTGCTTACCATCAGGCGGGATTGCGGTCAAGCGCTTGTTTATGACTTATAAAAAAAAAAATCATTTATATTGATGAAAACTTTACACCCATTTAAGTAGGTTAAAATGAATGTCTGCAATAGATCTGATGATAGAGCCGAGGGAAATTCGAGGGAACTCCTCAACGATTCACAGCAGCTACCTTGTGTAATCTCTTGATTAATTTGTATTGATAAGAACTTTACACCTAGATGGATTGTTATGATCATTATGAGTCTGATAATGAAGACGAAGGACAGTCTGTTGCGGGAACTCCTCAAAGGTTTACAATAGCTGCTTTGTGGTTGGACTTAATTCATTTATATTCATGAGAAATTTGCACCCATATGGGTAAAAATTAAAGTCTGAAGTACAGTCAAGACCAAAAGTCGAGTTGCAATCTCACAAAACTATGGCCAAGCAATACTAGTTGTAGTTACGACCTTCTTCTATAATAAAGTTTGATACACACTCATACACTTACTGCCCGCTTATGATTGTTAGGTACTACTTACTAATTTCAACGTCTACAGTAAGTGTTTCAATGGCCTAACGGTTTTCGCCTTGATAGGCGTTCAAGGTGGTTCGAGTTCAAATCTAATAACTTACAAAAATATTTTTTAAATGTTTATTGGTGAGTTATGAATGCTGACAACAAAAATATCTAAAAATACCGATCTGCAACTTAAAGATGATACTTTCTTTTAAGATTTTTTCTATATTAGACTCATTATAAAAAGATGACGGTAGACTTAAAACAATCTGAATCACTACTTCACAAAAAATATTCCGCTACCTACAATAACTATTATTAGCTACAATAACTCAAATAATATTACTTAGCTGTTGTTTGTTGGTGAACATATAGTTACCAGTTTGTGTTATTAGTTTTACTTTTCAATCAATATGCAGGCATATGCAGCAATATATCTCAAATATCATATGAAACCGGCTTTTGTGTAAGTTGTTTTTATTATTATTTATGTAAGGTGCAAACCAATCGCTTGCAGCAAGTGTGTAATAAAATTGTTATTGTTTTAGAGAAATACTGTAAGCCGTTGGAGGTCTAGGTCAAGAGGTTGGAGGACGAAGGTAGCTGTCGAGACAAGTGAAACGAAACGACAATATTTACCGTTGAATAAACTTTTAAATCGTGCGAAGAAGATAGGTTGCATTTCATTCTCCTGCCCTTATCCCAATTTATTTGGGGTCGGCGCAACATGTCTTTTTCTTCCATGCATCCCTATCAGAAGCCATCTCCGCAGTCACTCCCTTCTTAGTCATATCATCCTTCACACATTCCATCCATCGTTTCTTTGGTCTTCCCCTACTCTTATAGCCATCAACATTCATAATCAAGACTCTCCTCACGACATTCTCCTCAGTTCTCCGTAACACATGCCCGTACCATGACAACCGATTTCCACACAACTTTTCAGCTACCGGTGCCACTTTCAGACTTCCTCTTATGTACTCATTTCTTATTCTATCCATTCGTGTAACACCACACATCCCTCTTAGCATTCTCATCTCGGCTGCATGCAATTGCCTTTCATTCATCCCTTTCGTAGCCCAACATTCTGATCCATACAAGACAGCAGGTCGGATCATGGTTTTATATATTTTCCCCTTAAGTTTAAGGGGAATGCGGGAGTCGCAGATTGTTCCCGTGACCTGCCGCCATTTCATCCACCCAGTGTTAATTCTGTGCTTAACCGTCCGATCTATTTCGCCATCGCTTTGTACGAGTGAACCGAGATACCGAAAGTCGGAGCAAATTGGTAGGAGTGCGCCATCAAGCGCTATGGCTCCAGAAGTGGAGAGACCGCCGAAATCGCAGAACATATATTCGGTTTTGGTTCTGCTGATTTTCAAGCCATCATTCTCCAGCCTCTGTTGCCATTTCTCCAATCTGCTCTGGATCTCAGGTCCATCTTCACCGACGAGAACAATGTCATCGACGAACAGCATGCACCAGGGTGCCTCCTCCTGGATGTCCGACGTAAGAGCGTCCATAATCAACAGGAAGAGGTACGGACTTAAAGCCGATCCCTGGTGCAAGCCTACCGCCACACTGAACTCGTCGGTATTGCCAGCAGCCGACCGGACGTAGGTACGAGATCAACTGTACATAGCACGAATTAACTCTACATACTTCCCAGGCAAACCTTTCTCTTTCAGGGCCCACCACAGCACATCACGAGGTACCCTATCATACGTTTTCTCCAGATCAATGAACACCATGTGCAAGTTCTTGTGTGCACGTCTGTACTTCTCGCACACTTGGCGGAGTGCAAAAGTGGCGTCCATTGTTCCTCGACCTGGCATAAACCCAAACTGGTTTGGGGTAATCTCACTCTCCTCTCGCAATCTTTTCTCAATCACTTTCTCCCATACCTTCATACTATGTGACATGAGCTTTATCCCTCGATAGTTGTTACAGTCCTGTACATCACCTTTATTCTTAAAGATGGGCACTAGTGAACTATTGCACCATTCTTGTGGGATCTCTCCTTCATGCAACAACTTATTGAAGAATAAAGTCAGCCACATACATCCATCTCCTTTTAAACACTTCCATACTTCTACTGGTATATCATCTGGGCCCATAGCTTTTCCATTTTTCATACCTTGAACTGCTATTCTTACTTCATCCATGCTAATTTCTCTTACTAAACCCATATTCTCTTGTACCTCTTTGAGCACGCCACTCCATTTATTCTCTTCGTTCATTAGCTTTTCAAAATAAACCTTCCAACGCTCTTTTATTTCGTCATCCCTGGACAGAACCTTACCAGCATCGTCTTTCATACATTTGATATTACTTATATCTCTCGTTCTCCTTTCTCTTGCTTTTGTAATCCGGTAGAGCTCCTTCTGGCCTCTAGGGCTGTCCAGTGAGTCATACAACTTCTCCTGCGCCTTAGCCCTCGAAACTGCTACCGCCTTTTTTGCCTTCCTCTTCCATTCATTATAAATCTTCTTCTTGTCTTCTTTTAAACTATCATTCCCTTTTTCTACACCTTGCCATTCTTTAAAAGCTATTTTCTTTTCTTTGAGTATCTTTTGCACATCTTCATTCCACCACTATGTATCCTTTTCTATCACACCTTTCCCTTTGGATTCTCCAAACACATCTTTAGCTACTCTTCTTATATAGTCCGCCATCTCTTTCCAACATTCATTCACAGATTTTCCTTCCATATCCCCCATTTCAATCATCTTATCTACCACTTGGCTCTTAAACACACTAGCATATTCCTCTTTTTCTATCATACGCCATCTAGTTTTGGGCGAGGGCCGTTCCTTGTTCTTTCTGGATGATGCATTTGTGGTTTAAAAATAAATTGGCGAGGCTGGTGGAGTCTTATCGAGCTAAACAAAAAAAAACTATTTATAACAAAAACAGTGCAGAAGTGTCCTACAGAGTGTTTTAAATATATACCAATAAATATCTTAATAACGGACTCTAAACCATCTCTAAAGTAATTTAGCTAAGTGACAGTAATATGTTCGGTTGGCTTAATGGCTAACAGATGTCGCCTTTTGCAATTTCAATACAAATTACTTTTGGTAAATTATAAAAACAATAATTTCGGAATTCGATAAGAAATAAGTTCGTTTACTTTTGAACTAAGAAAGCGCTTGAAGATTATAATCTCATGCCATCAAACTCCGAAAAAAGTCACCACAGGATGGCAGCATTAGTACCATGATAAACACGCAAAAAAATATAAATGTAATAAGCACTATTATGTGTTCTAAGTATAGATTATTTTATGATTGCAATAATATTCAGGTTAAGCTTCAATCCTCTTTTCTTTAAGAAAATGAATAATTAAGCTATAACCTCTTTAATCATAATATACGTATAATATTATAATTTTCATATCTAACAACCAAAAATGTTTTTTGTATTTTTTACCATAACAATATCATAAGTTTGTCAAGGATTACTTTTATATAAAATATTACAATGCTGCCGTTTCAACGTTTGTTTCATTTGTTAGTATAAGTATATCTATACCGAATAATATATAACTTTATAATATATTGCATTATAATATGCTTATTGTTTTATTTTTATATATTTTTTATTATATTACCCCTATAGTAAACTAAAACATATAATAAAACCCTTTTTTGGGATAAATATTCAATAAATTTTCCTATTTGTTTAAATATTATTTGCAAACATTTTTACTTTAAAATACAAATCAATTATCATAATTTTAAATTATATGAAACAACAAAAAGAATTGCCTATAATAAGGATCGAACCCACAATCGCTCGCTTTTGATAGCACCATTGTTAAGTGCGGCCGCTAACTCAACTTCAAATGAAGTAACGAAATTTTGCATTACTTTAAAGAAAGACGAAGACTGCGATAAAAAAAATAATGCGGTAGTGTGCGTGGCCGGTTTAGCGCAGGCGACAGTAGTCTTTAAGGTGGGAATGGACTTCTACAGCTGATAGTAAATCAGATGATGAAAACCATAGGCAGTCGAGGGAATTCCTCAACAATTTACAACACTACTTTAACATGGTACAAACACTACCTACTCGTCATGCTTATGCAAAAATCAATTAAAATCAAAAGACTGAATTTAAGTTGTGTTATTTCATTGCGTTATTTCTAGAAATGCTCATACTTTCATTGTGGTCTTAAAGGAATTAAAGCAAACGAAATAGGTCGTTTGCTTGCAGGCCTTTTCCAAATATGCTGTCGTCAACGTCCAGTCTGATCGGATATTGTATTAGTCGGATGTTTTTTATTTTTCTGCGAAAGGAAGCTTTGTGTAAATAATATTATAGTATATGTATTTGTTATTTATTTTGATATACGATAGTTTTATTTTTTACAATTTACGTATTTGTTTTATTAAACGAGAATAATAATATAATTTCACAGTCTTGCCTGGTCCCAAAAAAAACATGTTTTTTTTTTTTGAAGGTGTCAGTTCTGCAGAAATTTATTTGACCCTGATTACGTTTTCCCTTAAAATAATAAATAATGATAAATTAAACTTTATTATATTATTTTTCTATCTCTTTGTCCATCTGACTTAGCTAACTTTCAATCTACAAAACTAACTTCCAACCCTGAAGTTACAGTCATAACATATTTATTTATAAAGGTCTAATCATAATCAATACACATTAAATAAGCCCAAACACGTGATAGTTGCTTCCGATGTGGATTCCCTTGATATTCTGTCATCTCCATCATCAGGTCAGGCCCAAATCTTCACGGTTTTATAGTATCATCCGATATAAATACGAGTATCAAGTTGTCACCCGAAGCGTGCCTACAATTTTCGATAATTGGCCTAAATGTCTCAGAATTTCCATTATCGACACTGACGTGGTAACAATGGGATTACATAGGCAGCATATCCCTTCATATAAAAAAGAATGGTCAAAATAGGTTCATTAACCATAAAGTTATCAGTGAACACAATAAATCGAACTGAGAACCACCTTTTTCTGAAGTCGGTTAAAAAATAAACACTGCAGAATTTTTATTATGAAGTATCGTCAACATTTGTTTGAGTAAATAATAAGCAAAAGTATTTGGGCGCACCAATAAACATAAATAAAAGTGCTATGTCTGTTACTTCTGTGGTCTATGTTTCTAACTTGTATTTGTAAGTACTACGTCCGCCAGACGGCGCTAGTAAAATTTTACGAAGTATTGTAGAGGTGGGGCGCGGTGAAGAGGGAGCAAATGCTCGAGGTCATTTGGTGAGGGTACGACCTTAAGTATAGGGGTCATAGGTTTAAAAAAATCTATCTGCTCTCACTAACGTAAATATCGCAATGAACGTAACGTAACTAAAATTTTAAACTGAAAGACACTGCCATCGATTACCATTTTGTGTCCTATGCAATTACTAGCTAATAAAAAAGAGCTGTTGTGGTGTGTATTACATTAGTCGATTGTACAGCTCTAACCACGTAGATAATCCAATTGTTGTCATCACAATCTAGAATTAGAATTATAAATACAATTTAAATAAATAATTAACAGAGCCCTTCAGTTTCACCCGCACAATAGGCATGAGGAGAGGGTTAAAAAAAATAGTGATTCTAATTAGTCCGTCTTTTAGATTTAAGCATAAAATAATGGACACGTATTTTTTGTTTTAACAAAATAATAAGAATTGAATGAGATATATGACGCATTAAAGTTCAGGAGCGGGAGCTTATGACGTCACGTTTGAGTAAAATTTGTACCCAGAAACCAGAAATGCCGTCACACAAAACTTTGACGTGCCGTATCTTCGTTGTTGTTTGTTTCTGGGAGAAAAGAAAAAATACGTATCGAATATTTTTGGTTAATCTAAAAGACGGACTAATTACTTTTTTTTTGTCACCATGTCTATTATCTATCGTTCAATCCCGTCAGAAATCGGAATAAAAAGTATTAGTTTATGTATTAGTATAAAAAGTATTGTATAAGTATACCTATTGTTTGATGATACTGGTTATAAATCATCTGTGTGAGAAATATCATCTAAAAATGTTCAGTACTTTTTCCGTGAAAGGGTAAGAAACATACATCCATAAATACAAATTCCGTATTTATAGTATTGGAAGGATTAAACGGACCGGCACCCTAATTGCGTAACACATCATTACTATCAATTGGAATCATTTTGAAACCAATTCCTAATCCATTGCAAAAATGTAACGCAATGAATGTTGTTGAAATGTCAAAATGAAACTCATTGCTACTGATAGTGTGTTACGCAATTACTCTGCCAATAGTAGAATGTTCATTCTATATTTTATTTTAATAACTAGCTTTCCTATTACTATTATTTACGTTGCTATTTACGTTGATAACTATTACGTCGCATAACTAGATTTCCCTCGGGAACATCAAATTTTTCCGGGATAAAAGGTAGCCTATGTCCTTTCTTAGGGTCTAAAGATTGTCTATGCCCAATTTCAACAAAATCAGTTGAGAGGTTTAAGCGGGAAAGCGAAACAGACAGACAAGCAGAGTTACTTTTGCATCTATAATATTAGTATAGATGAAACTATTAGTCGCCTTAATTACCCCAGATTGGTTAAAGCTAGGAAATCATTATCATTTTTTATACGATTTGGGCATTTGGCCATGCGCAAGCACGCCGTATCCTCGGTGCACAGGGTACGGGATAGTCCCAATATCTTACTAATGATGATTGCGGGGAAGCTGGACTGTCCCTTTGTACCGCATTGTTCCAGCAAACATGTTGATGTAGCAGTGTCGGAGGGAAGATATTGATTTTATTTTATTGTGTAATTATGCTGATTATTTATTTATTTTAATGTGATTTATTTGTATCGATTTTATTTCATTTCATTTATTTTAAATTTGTTTTGATTCTACATATACGTGTGTAATGGGTGTTACCTGAAATATCTTTTTGAATTTGAATTTACTCGTACATGTAGTTAAATAGCTACGCATTTGTAAATTATTTCGCTTAATATGCAAGTTTGTTATTTGCAATGCTTATCTGAGGGAATGTGAATTTGTATTGCATGCTATAACTAAGCCTTTAAAAATTGTTTTCCAAATGGAGAACGACAGTGACATAGAATAAAGAGGGGAAGTAGGTTATCTCCGACCCAATCCGCGATTTAATTGCCTACTGTCTTAGGGTTGACGACTGTCCGCGCTTCGTCGGTTACGGTTGTCGCCCAAACCGCTAACAAATATTTATAGACTAAGAGCTTATGTTTAAATTATTTGCTTAGTATTTAGTTTACATATACTAGTCGGTTTTTTTTTTTGTAATTTTTATTTTTAGTTTTGTACACATAAAGAACCATATTTATTTTTATTTTTAATTAATACAAATATAAATAATACAAACATAACATCTATTGAATCACACATTTAATACAAAATTACAAATTAGCTACAGAAAAATACCTACTTTCTTCGGTTTCGACTATTACGAAACGCGTTGTTATTAAACTTTAATGTGTAATATATCCGTATCCTTGTAAATAACTTATAGAAATATAATTTGAAAAATATAAGTCTTTTATTTGTTCATAAATAGACATACCAACTTTGCAGTTTATGTGATCATTTTTTAAAAGCTAATGTGCCGAAAAGCCGTGACGCGCGAACCTCGTTCCGTGCTAGCCGCGACTAGCGCAGTCATAGGCACTCTAATATTGTGTTTAGGTGTGCGTGCGGCGACGCATAGATACTATGGCGCACACATACAAGCCGCGCGCGGTCCGTTTGTATGAAGATAACGTACTTCCCTCTCTTTATTCTATGACAGTGACCTTGAGGATTTCATCGCCAGAGAATAATACTGATGAATAAATGAAAAGCATGTAATGATTTTTTTATATAGCCGACAGACTGTCCGCATTAACATTTGCTCAAGGTGACCGCGCTCGGGAGTTGCGGCTGACTGAGCATCGTTTCAAATATTGTTTGTTAGGTACACCGTACTTGTACACCTACTGTGTACCTCCACTTGTTTTGTACGACCACGGCATTGGTACCTTTGCATTTAATTATTGATGCTTCAGCCTAATCATACCTATGAACTTGTTTACGCAAATACAGTCTTACAATGTATGTACCTATACGTTTTGAGATTCACGCTCAAAATATTCGTGGAGCTTCACCACCAACTCACGAGCCTGGGTGTTCAAAATACGTCCTCTTTTCGACCTTTTAATCACTTGCTTAATTCGGCGTCCGGTATCAATATTGCCAAGGTAAACGTATACAGAAGAATCAGTCCAGAAAAGTAATAGCCAAATCACAAATTAATATAAAACACACAAACGGAAAAGTACGTGCACGGTCAGCCACCAAGACGGAGAGAGACTGCGTAGATTATACTTGACAGTATTGCCAAATAAAAAAAAATATGTTTTAGGTCAAGACTTGAACACGATTTCCTTTACAAACACTTATTAAAATTATAATTAGGTAGGTACTATAATGTTTAAGTTTACACCTACCGTGTACCTCCACTTGTTTTGTACGACCACGGCATTGGTACCTTTGCATTTAATTATTGATGCTTCAGGCTAATCATACCTATGAACTTGCTTACGCAAATACAGTCTTACAATACCTATATGGATACGTGTGGGCTCAAACGTATTTCATTCGTGACTCATTTGAGTCGGCTCTTTAGTTGAAATTGTTTTGGAATGAAGGGTGTTCAAGTATTGATCTATAAGAATTCTATCTGTATTCCATGAATTGTGATACACCCGTACAATGCAATCTTGCGCTTAACTGGGTATACTTCCTGTGTGTTGTATAAGGTGACTCAGGAATCATCTCGTCAACAATTATCAGCAGTACCTCTATGAGCTGGTTGGGTATCTTCTATCTTATTATTTTAAACGATTGAACTACCATTACCCAGCAAGAGATAATAGAATTCGTAGATAACAGATGGCCGGGAGAGAATATTATTTAAGGCCCACGGAAGATAGATAAAAACATAAATGATTTTTGGATGTCATAATTGTATAATTGGGTTGTATCCTAAAAATAATTTAATGTCCATCAAATAGATTTATAAAAATATTGAACACCTATTTTTTATTTCTTCTTTCATTCAAATACTTAGGAAGATAAATATTGATTTGAAATGTCGCGTGACGTCAAGCCGTGGTACAAAATATACCACGGCGTGATGTAATTAACCCCCACTCTGTAAGTAACTTTAATACGCTATATCTCAATAGTTTTTAGTAATTTCGACAAAATAAATAATACGGGTCTTAATTGTTTTTTCATCCCACCATCTCGGAAAGAGTATTTTTAATCTTTAATATCTGACTGGAAAAGCCGTTTTTATTCTCTAGAGGATAAAGTAAATTGAATTTAGAACATCGTGTGCACTAAGTTTGTAAATAAAAAAAAACATTAAACCTATTTACTGTTACCTCTATGGTGCCGAATATATCATACAACTTTTTTTTAATTTGTTAAAAACTCAGACTCGGAACCTTCTTGGTGTTCTTTTTTCAATTTTCTTTGTACGCGGTTCTTTACGCGGCATTTTTTCACGTCATTGTTAAACCTTATATTAAAAAAAAGAAACTTGAAAACAAGTGAAAAACTAAAATGAGTGATTCTAGCGACGAGGAAGTTTGTTTGACGACAACAGAATTGACTGAAACTGTTAATAATGCGCAAATGAGCTTTCTACCTCAACAATCACGCGAGAAGTATTTAAAACAGTACGATATGTTCAACACGTGGCGACTAGCAAAAGGAGCCAAAACTTTCTCAGAAAACGTTTTGCTGGCATATTTTATAGAATTATCCGAGAACAAGAAAGCAAGCACTCTATGAAGTACGTATTCGATGCTAAAAGCAACAATAAAGATGAAAAAAGACATACATATCGATACCTATCCTAAATTAGTAGCATTTTTAAAAAGAGCCTCATCTGGTCATCATCCAAAAAAATCGAAGGTTTTCACAGTATCTGATATTGAAAAGTTTCTTAACGAAGCACCCGATTCCGTATATTTGGCGGCAAAAGTAAGTCAGTTGCACATTCAGTATCTACTTAAGTACATATATTAATCTCAATTAAATAGTATACTTAGTAAATGTTGATAGGCATAATTTATGCGTTCATATAAATTTTATTCATTTATCTACTACAATACTCTTTACATTGCAGGTTGTTCTTATTATTGGAATAAACTGAGCATGTCGAACTAATGAACTAACACAACTTAATGTCAAAAACATTGAGAAACATTCAGATGACTTACTATTAATTAATTTACCTAATACAAAGACAAAAAGAGACCGCAACTTTGTCATTCGCAAGGAATACGTAACGATTGTTGAGAAATATCAAGCCTTACGGCCGCCTAACACTCCAATCAATCGTTTTTTTCTACAGTATCGCAATGGAAAGTGTGTTAGACAGCCTATGGGTACTAATAAAATTGGCAGTATCCCACGAGAAATAGCAACATTTCTTGAACTTCCAGAACCGCTGTTGTACACGGGTCATTGTTTCCGACGAACTTCAGCCACACTTTCGGCTGATTCCGGAGCTGATCTCCTGTCCCTTAAGCGCCACGGAGGCTGGAAGACCAATGCAGTTGTAGAGGGATACATAGAGGATTCCATCCAAAATAAGTCTAAAATATGTGAAGGCATCGTAGGAGCCATTACACTGAAAGAGCCTCAATCGGAAACTTGGACTGGCCCTTCTACATCAAAAATAAGCCGTTATGAAACACCTAACCATCTCCCTCTCTCTCCAACATTCACGCCAAGGGAATCCGATGAATCGGTACAACTATTAAGTATGACAGACAGTTTACCGAAAAACAGTACACAAGTGACTAACACCAATATTACAGTACCAAACAAAAATATTACACTCAATTTAAATAACTGTTGCAACGTTACTTTAAAATTTTCTTAATTATATTTAGTATTATTTTATTATAATTTAAAGATTATTCTGTAATACTTACCTGTCATAATGTAGTAATTAATACCTAAACTGAAATAAAAGTGTACCTATCTTGTGATTGTAAACATTTTTTTATTGCATTTAGTAATTTCCTCGCTGAGGTGGAATGAAAAGTTACGTGTTGCACTCGAGTGCAAAGATTTTTCACCTCGTGTCCTTTTGATTCCCTCGCTAACGCTCAGGATTCTAATTTTGAATCCTTGCTTGCTCGGTCATCAAAATTGAACACGCGGTTAAAAAGCAACTTTGCACTCTTGTATAACAAATAACTATTTTATCATCTATAAGACGAACTAATGATTTTTTTCATTTTCATGCCTTGAATACATCCCTATTAAAAGTTTGCCAAATAATTCACTTATGAAAATAATTATCCGATAAACTTTTTTCTAATAATGAATTATTTGACAAACAATTATATTTTTCTTATCAATTTATTTTCTTATAAAGTATAACTTTTTTGAAACTTAGGTGATTGACTTATTTAAAACGTCTGCAAATACCTACATTGAGCAATTTCTTAAAAATGAAACATAATTAAAAACCTAAACCGAACTACATATCTAGATTGCGTTAATTATTATAAAAAAAAATATTTTCCTACGCAAGAGCTGAATGAGCGGAGCGAGCGGTGCCATTGCAATCAGAGACCACTAAGTAGGTTATATAGAAAATACTTTAGTAGGCTAAATAACTTCAGTACTTGCCTGTAAATTATTATAATACCTATATGGAAATAGCAACCACGTAGAATTATGTTTTCGAAATTCGGTAATAAATAATATGCAAACTCTTTAACTTAATATCTACTAGCTGCGCCCCGCGGTTTCATTTGCGTAAGTTCCTATCCCGTGGGAATGTCGGAATAAAAGCATAGTATGTGTTATTATTATAATCTCTGTATGAGAGGAGTGACCTGTGCCCAGCAGTGGGACGTTAAAATGGTTGTTGTTGTTGATGATGATGTGTTATTTTTTGTTATGAACTATCTGTATATCAAATTATATCCAAATTCGTTCAGCAGTTTACGCGCGAAAGCGGAACAAACAAACTCACACATTACTAATATTAGTAAGGAATAGTATTAAGTAGGATTAGTAGAATGTTATCTGTGCCTATTTTAAAGTGGTATTTGTTATAAATCTGATTTTCCTAAAATAATCTAAATATTTATTGAAAAATGTAATGTAAAGAAAAGCATTTGCTAAATTAATATTTGTAAAGCGAGTCTTTATAAAGTAAGTCATTTGTGGAATAACTTACATATTTGTGAAACGTTAAAAAATAAAAATAAATAAATACGGACAAATCACACAGATTGAGCTAGCCCCAAAGTAAGTTCGAGACTTGTGTTATGGGACACTAACTCAACGATACTATATTTATAATAGATACATATATAGATAAACATCCAAGACCCAGGCCAATAAGGAAAAGATCGTTTTCCATCATGACCTGGCCGGGGATCGAACCCAGGGCCTCCAAGTCGCAGGCAAGAGGAGAATTTTGGTTGCTGAAACATTAGTATACCAAGGACATTACAAATACAACTAAAATATTCCATAATCTACTAGCACATCTCTCATACTAGCAGTCTGATTAATTTCGTTCTTCTGGCGGTCTCCACTGTTGATTCTGGCTTTCAGGAGTTGCAGTGGGTGGGAAATGTGTGGTGGGTTTTGTCCCAACAAAAAAAAAAAATCTACTAGCACAACATAGTCCTAATTTTTCAGATGATAATAATCTACCGTGATCTTAAAAATGTCCCCATTACTAACATTTAGGTAAGACCCTAAACACAGAAAAACTGTGTTCTGCCTTCGAAATAGAAAATAACCTACACTTATTCAATTTGTTACAGACGAAGAATAGAAACTTACCGACGACGCCAATCGGAATGTGTGCCGAGATTCGACCAATCGTTCACGGGATCATGTGAGCAGCAAAACCTGGAGACCACCGCCCTTCAGAAGCGTTTCCTCGAAGGGAAAGCTAAACGGCAGGCGAAGAAGAGCGACCGCAAGCCAGATCTGCCAGCTATCAGTGGCAACCTGCACAGCAGCGTCGTTCATGTGGTAAGATAATATCCGTTTTTTTTTTTTTGGTACGGTTTTGTGATGAAACCCATCTTACTCCACTTAACTTCACTTTAGAGTAAAAAGATTTACAATTCACAAGTATACTACGTATATGTATAGTCTATTGAGAACATTAGTGTCGTAAGTCCTGCGAGGTCTCTTCCGCTTGCCCGTCTTAGCACCATTTGACATCATTACATGTTATTAAGGATCTTAGAATGTGTTTGCGAACTGAACAAGTGCGTGACTAATTCACAAATGAAATAAAGAGCAGCAGTATAAAAATCGCCGTAGATTATCAAGAAATAAGAGTACAGTTGAATTTTAATTGTAATATGAATATTACACAGACTCACTATCGTAATATGTGTTAATCCATACTAATATTATAAATGCGAAAGTAACTCTGTCTGTCTGTTACGCTTTCCCGCTTAAACCTCTCAAAGTCTCAACCGATTTTGGTGAAATTTGGCACAGACAATCTTTAGACCCTGAAAAAGAACATTGGCTACTTTTTATTCGGGAAAATTTGATATTCCCGAGGCAAATCTAAAAAGCGCGATATAACCGAATTCCACGCGGGCGAAGCCGCGGGCGGAAAGCTAGTATTAAATAATGTGGCCAAAACAAGAATAACCGCTTTGGAAACCGGTTCCGTTCACATGTTAAATTTATGTTCACTTAGGCTTCCCGTTATTCGCCATAAAATATTTGGGCACAATACAGTACCGTAGTACAAAAAATGCATTTGAAACACTATCAATTAGAACTTATTAGTATTACTACTGCCTATGCTACCGATAAATACTTATTCGTAAAGTAGCTTCCTTTTCTGTGTATCTATTGGGCCCTATAAATTGATTCATTTTACTTACAAGATCTTTAACTTACTTCTATAACTCATCCTACATAGCGTTGTGTTATGTAAAATTATTTCTTCAGAATTGTTATAACTATTCACGTGTTTTTTAAGCGTGGATTGTATTTTCTATTAAAAACACAAGTTCAGTTATTACGATGATTGCCTTTTGAATTCAGACTCCCTTTTTTTGAAACAATATTAATGTTGCCGATACTTTTCCATGACTGTCTTTTACTTTCTGTTTCCAGAAATGAAATCCAATGTAAGACGTTATTAAATTACTGAAATTCTTGTGACTTGTCGAACTCGCCTACACAATATGTAAAGAAAACCCCCTAAGGATAATTATAAAGGCAAGGATAATAATAAATGTATAAGTAAACACATGACCAAATAAAATATGAAGTTTTACATAATCATCACAGTAACAATACTAATGAATTTTGACATAATCTTTTTTTTCCGCGAATTAATTCCAACTTCCCCAAAAAATTGGTAATTTTTTAATAAGTGACAAAACCATTTTTGACGGTATTATTATGAGCGATTAACGATGCGACCGCGTGCCGCGTGCCCTGCCCCCTTTCGCCCGCGCATGTATTGCCTACCGCACATGTATTAATTTATCTCCTTTCGCTAAATAATATTAATTTTTTTAGGGGGATGTATTTTAAGTTTAGCCCGGCTTTGTAGGCATTAGTAGGTCTATTGTATTGTATGTAGATCTAATGTAGGTATATTTTCAGATCGGACAGGGTTTTCTTTACATATTGTATTTTGGTGACGATTCAATATTCATTATCCATTTCTATAGCGATTTTGATTTCCTTTTTTAGTTTAATTTACATAAGCTTTTTCTTTACATTATCACGACCAATCCTATGTGGTTTTAATCTAGGTTCAAATTGTTTTATGTTGAGTTCGATAGTTATAGCTCTAGTCTAAAACGACACAATTAATGGAGTATCAGTAGGCCGAGATGGGAAGTTAATTAGTGGCAGCACGTGCTGTATAAGCGCCGCATCGCACACCGGATGTTGCCCGACGTCAATTGACTTGACCCTCTGGCACCGCATCCCGTGCCTCCGAGCGCTTCACTTTAGTCAGCACGCGACATACAACTAACTATTATAACATAACAGCTAACGATCACACAAATTAGTACAATTATGTACTCAATCAAACTAGTTTTCGAAACTGTATTGCAGTGGAAAACGACCTTCGTGAAAAAACTAGAGAAATGTGTCTTTAACTATTGTGCTGCTTGTTCCTATCCAATCTTGAGTTTGTCTATGAAGGTTCGTTTTCTTTTCTCTCTGTGTCTTGAGCTACTAGTTACACTATACAGCATCCTGATAACTATCTAGCCAGATAGTTTACCTGCGCTAGATCATGTACGTACGGTAGGGCGGTCTGCGGTTGTGCAAACTGCGCGAGTTTCACAACAAACGCCTCGCATTGTCTCGCGCCGCTCACCGCGACGACCTCCGAGCGCCTGCGCCTGCGCTGTTTTCTGACACATTTTATTAAGTAACTACGTATTACGTAGTTAGCATAGTTTGATGTTGTAGTAACTATTGAAGAAATGGCCTAGCGGTCCGAGGTGCTAAAGGCCTAAAGTTTAATAACATTTTAGTTCAGTTCGGGTCAAATGTTGTATGCTAATTTTCAACAGCATTTATAAAAAAGGAATGCTGCTGAATGAATTAATATTTTTAAAGACTTTCTAGAATGATTGAATGACGAATGAGTAGAATTGGTTGTGTTTCTGACACAACAAATTCTGCATTATCTAAGAGAAGACATGAGACGTGTATCATCGCCAACGAATCAGAAACATCAATCTACAATTAAGTTCCGGAATCCGGAGCGTTACTAATGCCATTAAGTTGTCATTTTGTCAATAACAAATAAATCTTGCTAATAACTCGTCACTTTTTAGCATAAAACTATTTCGAATGTTAAAAAACAACTTCTCGAAACTAGGTCATAAATTGCCATTATATAATTTGGAGGACAGACCGGTGAGCTAGCAGACCAAGGCAATATCTGCTGACTTCGACAAACTACATCCAATGACTAAGTTCTAAAGTGTGTAGGAATATATTTTAGCTTTCTAATATAATTTATAGTTCATAGGGTGGCAACTGTGAATCAACCAGCGTGCAGCGCCTAGACTAGACTACAGCTAGTCGGCGCCACTGCGCTGTGCCCCCACCGTTCGGTATATGCACTTTAAAATATTCAGAAAGATAAATTTGCGGTAAACATGACGTACAAAAAGAAATACAAAAACGCTACATTTTCTTTTTATTTTTTTAATCAGTTTGTATACATGGCTTTAACGTTATCGAGCTCATGCAGTTACAACACTTGGTGGCATGATCTTCGTTTGTACTAATTACTGAAGAAATTCTAGGCAACTAATGGTCAAGTGTTATCTGTTAATTAGGCAAGACATAAGTAAATAGCGTTTGTAATGTGAAGGAACTGAACCAGTTCTTTGCATTTTATGCGTGTATGTAATAATAGTCAGTTGCGCCTACAATATAATTAAATAGTCTCTATCGGAACACGGTTTGCCTATCCTAGGTCCGTATTACAGAACGTCACTCAAAACTCAAGCTTTACTTAAGTCTCGTTTGAAGCCTTTTGATTGGTTGAAACTAGTTTTAAGTAATGCTTGAATCTTGAGTAACGTTCTGTAATACGGACCTTAAATCGATCATTTTGATGCTCAAGATTGAGGAATCGAGATGAAAGTTTATCTATCTATCATACACTACTTTTTTAATGAAAATAAATCTATTTATTATTCGGAAGACATGGAGAAACCCATACAGGAAAAGGATGTAGGCACCTATGCCTGCTTGAGATCCACTAGATTAATGCGAGCACATTTAATTTGCTATCGCATTGTGAACGCGTCACAGTCATGTAGGTACCTACTTGATTAAAGCATTTACTTACCAATGTCTGGCATACAATTTGCTGCTACGTAGGTACACTCGGATTTAATTTGTACTAGGTATTCCGCGGTTTTATATTTATTAACTATGTGTTTCATAACTTTATAAGGTTAACAGGACATACAACACTTACATGGTCTATTTCTCGTTTATTTTCTAGGCCTATTCCACTATAAATTGCACTGGCAATTTATTCAATCTAGTTCGTCTATGAGAAAAAACAAGGCAGATAATGTAATCAATGTTGATGAACTGTCAAAATGAAAGGCATTGTTTTGCTACTTATAGTGATTAGTGTCTTACGTAGTTATCCTGCTGGCTTGGTAATAACATCAATGAGAATCATAAAGATAACCTGCGATAAAGAAAGAATTGAAAAATATAAAGTACGCATGCACCCTGTGCAATTTTTTTTTTTTTAATAGTTGTAAACTAGTGCTTGACTGCAATCCCGCCTGATGGTAAGCAGTGATGCAATCGTTGATGGTAAAGCACACTAGCTTATTAAGCCTATTCACTCAAAAAAACTGAGTGAATAGGAAGGAAGACGGCAGTTGAGCGAGGTGATGCAATGTTTAACCCAACAACACGACCAACGATGCTGCGCCAAAGGATGATCTGGAGAGCCTTCACGACCAAACTCCCGACACAACAACATTAGGCACATCGTACCCGGCACACATCGCAACACAACTGCTCAGACCCGTTCTCCGTACGGCTTCACCAGACATCATGCCGGAACACGACGAATCGCTTGGCGGCAAGACTTTGTCTGGTGGGTGGTAACTTATGCCGGCGGCTGATGTTGTTGCCTACCACCGAGACAAATAAAAAATAAGAATAATATAAAGTAAAAAAAAAACTAAAACCCAACTACGACAAAAAACGACGCTGAAAAAGTATAAAACAAGATTTTCAGAATACTGAACTGAACAAAGTTACTAATGTAGTTGCAAGTAAATGGACACAGTAGACTCTACCAAGTTACCTTCGTTGTAAATTGACAATAATGTCATACAATACTATTCTGATGTATGCAATATACATTATGTAGAGATAAATTTTCATGTTTGGAAAGGCGTAGTCACACGTTACATATTACCTACCGTAGCACCTTGACAACGTAGAGTCTTGGTAGAGTCTACTGTGTCCATTTACTTGCTACTACATAGCAACTTTGTTCATTTCAGTATTCTGAAAATCTTGTTTTATACCATTTTCAGCGTCGTTTTTTGTCGTAGTTGGGTTTAGGGTTTTTTTACTTTATATTATTTGTACTATTTTGGTGTTAAAGTGTATTTGTGGCGCATAATATTCACAAAAGTTAAATTGGTGAACTAAAAAAAGTTAAAAAACTAAAACCCAACTACGACAAAAAACGACGCTGAAAAAGTATAAAACAAGATTTTCAGAATACTGAACTGAACAAAGTTGCTAATATAGTTGCAAGTAAGGGGTCATCCATAAAGTACGTCACACATAAAGGGGGAGGGGGGTGTCGACAAAGTGTGACATGGTGTGACAAGGGGTGGGTGGGGTACTAAGTTTCGTGACATCACATTTCAAAATCGAATATATCTAGAGGTGGTAATCGCGTAATTTGAAATATTAATTATAAACTAAAAAATATTTTCAACTCTATCTTTGGGACAATACGGTTTAAATTGTTTTGTTGACGAGTTCATACCCCCTCTTAGAGACACGCGCCGATCGCCTACGAGCCCTTTGACTTAAGTCCATGGACTGAAGACGATTGAGTTTGTTTCTTTTTCTTTATATTCAATAGTTTATTGCTTTGTTATTGTTTCAAATATTTGATATAATGTTGATTTCATAAAAAAAAGTACTTAATTTAAATGGAAATAAAACTAAATTCGGAGCTGCTGCTTTAATTTAATAATTTTTCGATGTGAAATTGCAAAACATGTGACGTCACACTAGGGAGGGGGGGTCACAGAAATGTGAACACCTGTGACAAGGACGGGGGGTGGGCTCAAAAAATCATGAAATTCGTGTGACGTACTTTATGGATGGCTGTGGACACAGATTACCAAGATGTTTTTGACAATAATTTATGATATTCTGAAGTATGCAATATTCACTATTTAGAGATAAATTTTCATGTTTGGAAAACCGCAGTCACACGTTATGAAAGTGCTACGGTAGGTATATGTAACGTGTGACTACGCCCTTCCAAACATGAAAATTTATCTCTAAATAGTGAATATTGCATACTTCAGAATAGTATCGTAAGACATTATTGTCAATTTACAACGAAGGCATCTTGGTAGAGTCTACTGTGTCCATTTACTTGCAACTATATTAGCAACTTTGTTCAGTTCAGTATTCTGAAAATCTTGTTTTATACTTTTTCAGCGTCGTTTTTTGTCGTAGTTGGGTTTTAGTTTTTTAACTTTTTATTATTTGTACTATTTTGGTGTTAAAGTGTATTTGTGGCGCGTAATATTAATAAAAGTTAAATTGACGAACTAAAAACTAGGTAGTTAACATACGACATCTCTTTTGACTTATGTATCGGCGTATAGTAATATGTAGAGATGTCCTATTTTACTATTTCGTAGCGCTTGGAGCGTAGCGCGTATAGCAACGGTTTCCCCGTATGAAGCTCCCGGTTTTTCGTAGTAGCGACGCACATTTGCGTCGATGGCACCGAATGGGTCATGAATTAGTGGATGAGGCCGTTAGTATAAATAGATTGGATGTTTTTCTAACGGTGGTAGGCCATAACATCGGTGCCAGCAGAAGTTACCACCCACCAGACAAAGTCTTGCCGCCTAGCGATTCGTCGTGTTCCAGCATGATGTCTGGTGAAGCCGTACAGAGGACGCGTCTGAGCACTTTGTGTTGCGTTGTGTGGCGAGTACGATGCGCCAAATGTTGTTGTGTCGGGAGTTTGGTCGTGGAGAGTCTCCAGATCAATCTCCCTCTGGCGCAGCATGGTTGGTCGTGTTGGTCTTGGATTTAACATTGCATCACCTGGCTCAACTGCCGTCATCCTTGCTATTCCTAAGTTTTTTAAGTGAATAGGCTTAATAAACTAGTGCGCAGGCATCAAGGATTGCGTCACTGCTTACCATCAGGCGGGATTGCAGTCAAGCGCTAGTTTATAATTATTAAAAAAAAAAAAACTTATATTAAGAGGACCTGCGAAGATTTCTTAATCTATCTAATTCTGCTAACGATCGACTGTCATGTGGATTTTTAAGTAATTTATTATGATCCAAGGCACTTATAAATAATCCCTCTATGGTTTTAACTCTACTGAGAGCGACATAGGCCTGTCCTTTAGCAAACAATGACTTTCCTAGATCTGTAACTTTTTTATCTAGAGTACAACCTTCTAATTTATGTACAGTACAACCCCAAGAAAGAATCAGCGGGAGCATTTTACGCTGAATTTGCCTAGAACCCCTCAAGCCGTCAAATTCAGTGAGGCAAGGCTCGATTTTGATAAGTCCGTTAGTATCTGCTTTTATGGATGCGTCGTCAAATTGTATGAGAACAGCGCTTGGCTGTTCTCCTGTTCCAACTGATCGCGCCGAAGAGCAGGCCATTCGAAGGCCTGCACCACTCCCATCGCTCCGTTTACCAAACCCTGGTTTACATTCAAATTTCTACGAAGCATTACTAGGGATTATGTCCAAACATAAAGTACTCGTGAAGCTCTTTTAGATGATACCAAATACGGTATATTTATTTTAATTTTGTATTAACATAGAACTTTTTGTCCGCTAGAGGGCGTAATACTAAATTTGGTGACAAGCTCTAAAGCTCATAACCAACAGAATATCAAGGCCCTTCTAATGGTTCTGCAGTGGTCTTATTCTGATAAGTAGTAAAGAAGCTATCTATGAACGAAAAGATGTGAATTATATGCAATCAGCCGATGAATACAGGTAAAGTCACAAGCAAATGCTAGTAATATATATATATTCAAAATGTACAAGTTAAGCCCTTTCAAATGATACCAAACACGGCATATTTATCTTAACTTTTTTTTTTTACTCTGTATATTTTGTCCGCCAGAGGGCGCCACGTTAGATTTTGTGAAACTCCATATAGCCTATAACCAGCAGACAATTTAGACGCTTCTAATGATATGTCATTTATCGAATTCGAATAAGTAGTTTAGAAGTTACGAGGGAACAGATGAACATACATACATACATACATACATACATACATACATACATACATACATACATACATACATACATACATACATACATACATACATACATAGCCTGTCAAAATCATAACCCTCCTTTTGCTTTGCCGTAGTCGGGTAAAAACTAGGAACTTGACATATTACATCTACACGCACATATCACAACATAAGCCTTAAGGCATATAGTGCAGAGGACATTTTTATGGGAGTTTTAGCCAGTTATCAAACTGTTTCCGCCTTCACCGCGTGGAGTTACTCCCAGCTTATGTCGTTTTCATTAGTGCATTACATATTCTATTAATGCTCACACTGCTCTACATTGCATAAAGCGATTCACAGTACCCGTGATCCGCGCTTTACTCTTATCGCTCATGTTTAACATTATTAAAGCTTTCTTGTAATTATGTACAAGCATAAAGTACTCGTGAAGTTCTTTCACGTGATACCAAACACGGTATATTTATTACCCGACTACGGCAAAGCAAAAGGAGGGTTATGATTTTCACAGGCTATGTATGTATGTATGTATGTATGTATGTTCATCTGTTCCCTCGTAACTTCTAAACTGCTTATCAGAATTCGACAAATGACATATCATTAGAAGCGTCTTAATTGTCCGCTGGTTATAGGCTATATGGGGTTTCACAAAATCTAATGTGGCGCCCTCTATCGGACAAAACATACAGAGTAAGAAAATAAAGTTAAGATAAATATGCCGTGTTTGGTATCATTTTAAAGCGTTTTACTTGTACATTTTGAATATATATATATATATATATATATATATATATATATATATATATATATATATATATGCTAGCATTTGCGTGTGACTTTAGCTGTATTCATGGGCTGGTTGCATATAATTCACATCTTTTCGTTCATAGCTTCTTTACTACTTATCAGAATAAGACCACTGCAGTAGGTAGTATAACCAGCGGACAATTAAGACGCTTCTAATGATATGTCATTTGTCGAATTCTGATAAGAAGTTTAGCTAAGTTACGAGGGAACAGATGAACATACATACATACATAGCCTGTCAAAATCATAACCCTCCTTTTGCTTTGCCGTAGTCGGGTAAAAATAGTTCAAATCCTCATAGTAACTCTAGTTTCGCTGAGTAAAACGGCATCGACGCAGTCTTAACGTGTAGGCAAAAGTGATTGTAATGATTTTTATCACAATTTGATCGATATTTTTTATAGCACTTTTATCTCACGTGCTTCAATTATTAATCATGTGCCTCAATAGGTAAAAGTATTAAGTACTTACCGATATAAGGTTAGCTTTGAATTAAAATCATATTTTTATTTTTGTTTCAGCAACAAAAGTTTGGGTGTGGTGACTACGAACCACCTGCTAAGATTCAATGTGGGGGAGGCGGTGGTGGCGGCGGTGTCGGAGGCGAGGCCCTCACGAAGTTCTCTGTGGAAATAGTTCAACAATTGGAGTTCACCACCTCCGCGGCGGACTCACAACCTCAGCAAATTTCTACGAACGTCACGGTGAAAGCCCTAGCAAACGCCGTAAAGACGTCTAGTTCGCCCCCCTTACCGCAAGCTCCGCCGAGGGTGCCCACCCCGCTAGATTGCGAGCGAGAATGCAAAGCAGAGTGCAAGTCGGAAGTAGCCGATGATGATTTCGTAGGATTAGATGAATGTGCAGCGGCACTAGAACGTGATGCGGCGTCGGCGTTCCCTGGCTTGGCCGATCTGATCGGCGAGGACGACGGCGATGACGCGTTCGAAGACCTTATCACCGAGATATCGGAGTATCCGGAGTTTATGAAAGACTTCGATATTGATGGCGGTAAACTGAACGGTGGGGGAATGGGGTTGGAGCCTCCGGAGGGCGAGCCGGCACCGCGGCCATACGGTGGCGGTGAGATGTCGCCGGCCGCGCAGACGCTGAAGCACATGGCGGAGCAGCACCAACAGGCGGCAGGCGGCGACTGGGCGCGTTACCGGGGCTACGGAGGCTACCGGCCGCGGCCTGCTCCGCCCATGGAGCACCTGCACATGTCGCAGCAGCAACAGCTGCATCTTACTCAGCCGCATCATAATCTACAGGTCAGTACTTTTGTATTTCACAATTCCATGGAAACCCCTTTCCGGGCACACGAAGTGCACGACTATGTATTTAATCTGTACTAAAATAATAATAATAATCATGAAAATATCTGTTTTGGTTTCCACAAATATATGAAACATTGAATAATGACTTTAATCTTCATGTAATTAGGTATGTAACGGCTCCCGATTAACTAAATTCATAATATGGCGCCAAAGTCCCAAAGAACGAATGTCGGTATCTCCTCGCTCACAAATTAAATGACGTTGCTGCGTACAAAAATGCGCCAAAGTCGTTCATTAAAAGAAAATGTATAATATTCTCGTTTCCTCGTTACGTCATAAAATGCCTGTGAATTGCGTTTAGTTAATTATTGGAAGTCTTTTTTGTTGAGCAATTCGTGACGTGAAAAGACATAAAAAAACATGGAGTCTGGTGTAGTATCGACCGGGGAGGGCGTGCGCGCGCTGGTCGCCACCGCTCGCGTACACTTACCTACCGCGGTCCACGGATAGTTGGAGGCGAATGTGACGTCTGTGCGACTATATTTCTAATTGTACATATAACAAGTACTACTAGATAGAGATGGAAATACGTATTGATATCAATACGAACTTATATTCTTTACTTCGTTCATTAATATGCTATGCTGGCTGGTTACAATAAAAACGTTTTCTTTCTTAAATCAGTCAAACGCAAATTATTGACTTAACAACCACTTGGTTTTTTTCGCGCTATTCTTATAGGACAATTTTGAAATTGTCTGAAAGGGTATAATTTTTATACGCACTTAGAGACTCGTACACACTTTATAGTTAATGACATGACATGTAAGTATGTAAGTTTTATTAAACACGTGCGTGTTGCGAATACGCAGATGTATCGAAAGCCACATGTTTTACTTAACAACCGTCCATTGTAAACAATTATCGGTCATCGGTGTACAGTAGTATTAGTTGTGGTGTCTTGCAATAACATAATGTTACCCACTTAGGTGCGTATTCCAGAAGGAAACTCAAGCATTGATCTCTGCTTAAACATTACTTAAAACTACTTAGTTTCAACCAATCAAATGACTTGAAACGAGACTTAAGTACCTACCTAGAGCTTGAGTTTTGAGTGACGTTCTGTAATACGGACCTTAGATAAAAATACAAATTAGATTTAATTGATGGCTATATTAGCTTATTTACGAGCTTATTCTTGCTCCTGTTTACATACATGTAGTATACAGCTGTACTATTTATTTCCTGAAAGTATGGTTACCCTTTTCAACACCCTTCATACATCACGAACTTGTGAAGTTTCTAACGCTTGGAATCCATTCAATAAAATAATGCAAACGATGATGACGTATTTTCAACCTCGTAATTATTGTCCGGATGACAGCAGATCAAGCTATCCGAAACTGTCAGATATTCTCAACCAACGCTGAGCCTTAATACTTTAGACATAAAGTTGAAAATCTAATAAAGAAATTTGACAGATTGTAGTAGCTTAGTGTGCTGTCGTCTGTACCAATATCCAGTAAATTCGAAACTTTTCTAAGATCTTCGTTCAATAGACTTTTTTCCAAGAGCGAGGCTCAGTAGCCACGCAAATCATCGTCTAAGGTTGAAACTATCAAGCATCTACCCGCCACGTAGATAAATAAACCTTATCGTTTTATGAAGTGCAAGTGACATTCAACCTTAGGGTGGTAAAGACATCAAGAGATCAACTAAACCTATATATGTACATATAGGTCGTATATTTATTTCTAGACTGTACTCCCTGAATCCGCATCAAAGATTTTAATTACCCAACGATCTGTAGATTTGAGATGTAAAAATTATGTTATTTCTTTCCACGTAGAAGGTTCGTCTCAGTATAACCTTTCGGGGATCAATGGCGTGACGGTTAATTTAATAGCTGTGTATAGTGTATAGGTACGGCTGCCACACAGTGCCTCAGCGAGGATGGCGAGGTAATTAAACATTTCACGGATCTGCGACTTGAATCATGACCTCATCATGATTTTATCTAGTACATACGAGTATACATTTTAATCCAAGCTCATCAGCTCATCATTGATTGAAAATCGCATCGTGTAAAGTTAACTGAAGTGAAATGAAAAAGAATGCGTGGATGTGACGCATATTTCCCTTAACTATTTTTTTTTTTTTTTTGTTTTTGTATCTTTTGCGTCATGTTTACCGCAAATAACCGGGGTTTCTTTCTTTCTTCTTTCTTTCTAGATGTTATTAGTGTCTATCCCTAGCATCAGGTGGAATGACAGCTAACAGACGCACGCTCCCTTCACCAAAGTTTTCACAATGAGATATTTCCAGAATAGATCGGCTGTATATTATGCCTGCGCACATAATAATCTATTCTAATATGTAAAGCTGAAGAGTTTGTTTGAACGCGCTAGTTTCAAGAACTACTGGTCCAATTTTTTGAAAAATTCTTTTTGCGTTGGATAGCCCATTAATCCAAGAAGGCTTTAGGTTATATAACATCACGCTGCGACCAATAGGAGCGGAGCATAACTAACTCACGCGAACGAAGTCGCTGGCGGCCGCTAGTATCTAATATTTCTTTATAATGTTTCCTTATAATTAATTATACCAATGTTTTTGTTGTTTTTCTATTTTATCGGAATAAATTCCCACTCCCCAAAAATATGCAAAAAGTGACCTTTATAATCACATGTGTTTCTGTATTTTACTCAAATCGCTTTATGACATAACACTCCCACTCAAAACAAGGTCAGAGTATTCATGAGTCGGCTGACGCAGAATCTGGTTTCATGTGTTAGTTATAAAACAATATGTATCACATTTAAATCTCGGTTGTTTCGAAAGTCGTGTCGTCGACACGGCCGATGACACTACAGAATGGATGGAATAAAAAGAGTAGGGCCCGATGGCCCGATAGCTTCCTGTACCGAGTCCGGGAGTGAGCCACGTGTGCCACTACCCGCCCGACACCTCGCCTCTCCCGTAATTATAAGCTTTTCTCTCTCCAGGACAATATTGTGTTTAAAACTAGAAGTGGATACGTACAAAAAGCTCTTCAGTCAATGAAACAATGCTATCTGTGAGATGTTTTAATGGCTGGAGCCATTGCTGTTGTACTGATTCTGTTACCAAAGATTTTTTCTTTGACTTTGTATTTACATACAGACTTATGTTCGGATCCGGCTCACGGGCCGAAGCATAAGCTACCGCTTGCCGAGGTCATTCTGAGGATAGGTGACATAATCCATTTCATACCAATACCCCTCCATGCCTCGGAAAGTAAAATAAGCTTTTAAGCAGCATAAGCAGCCTAGGCTGTTATTTGTAGATCATTGACAGTTATTACTACCCGAGACTAGCCTGAAAGTCGCACAATCAGTCAAACCTATATATTTTGGGAATTGTGTTACTCAGAACTGGATTGTGGTGGTTAGATAGGCAGCTGATTTATGTAAAATACCTGTATTCAGATGCATCCGGTCAGACTGGAACCCTTACAAATTATTATTGCCAAAAGTCTACGCAGAATAGATCTAAAAGTTTATATAATAGAGAGAGAGAATTAATTTAAAAGTAATAATTTTAAATTGTCTTATCTGCGATCGACATGAAATCTGGATTAACACCTACAACATAACAAAGTTATCAACGAACACTCAAATAAAATATAATTTAATTGGTAAATCCTTTGCACGAATTGATCTTATGCAACACGACATTTTTAGAAAGTTTCTTAGAGGCCATTATCTACCATTATATACAATTATCTCCTAAGAGTGTCTTACTTACTCGAAAAGATAAAGACTATACCTATGCATTGTTGCCGCGCTACGCTACAGGGATTAAACTTGATACAGGAAGTCAGAAGGTCTACTCCCTAAGCACAAATCGATAGTTTAGGCCGCCGTTACTGGTGTTTCTTATTCCGTATACATCTACTGTCAAACGTGTAGTCATCTACACGTTTGACAGTAGACAAATTAGTTCATTAATCGGGAGTAGGGTTAACTTGGAAGTGCTTGAACTACATACTTTCGGACGGGTCTTTGTTGACGGGATTGGAGAGTACGCGCCGTGGGACGGTCTAAGGACCAGGGCCCTATTCAATATGACACTTCACGATTCCTTACTAAGAATCCACGTCAATTCTTTGGTTAACCTCAATTTCCACCATTTCGCGACCCATAAAGTATGCGCATCGCCACAACACCATTATGATCATTCAAGTCGCATTCCATTTCAGCGTCTGCTTTAGAAGGACGAATAGAACCGATGATAGATTAATTGATATTGAATGAAAAAGGAAGGTATCATAGTAACTGAAAGCTGTTTCTTTTGGTACGTGGGTGTAAGTTAGGAAAGCGCGTGGGCTGATCTATTTCCGCAGCTAGCGCGCACCAGTGACGAACCCAGGGGCTCATGACGTCATACCTGACGCGCCCTAAGCAACGACATCCTTCGGCCTTTAAAGCAATATCGACGATCAATATTAAAAGTTTAGCCGGCCCTTATTTTGTAAATGTTAAAAGGGTAGGTAATCAGAAAAGAATTCGAATACTTCCTGTATTTCAGTAAGGATTAGAATATGGGTAATTAATTGAGCAAAATATTACACTAGAGATCACACTTCCTCATTGTATTCCATGTAAATTAGTTTTATAAATCGATAGCTACTAAGTTAATCGGTGGGTGTGGGTTGCTATTGTTGTTACTAGGCGAAGTCGATTCCTCAGCAAAATTCCCTATATGTTTGATATACATATAATACGTAATTGGACTTTGTTCAGAAATAAATATCGCGAGTGCTTAGGAGCAATGGGCAATCAATTTGGACACATCATAAAGAAAAGCTAAACAATCAATGGAAAATTCTCCGCGACGATACTGACATTTTTCCTATTTCCTCATCATGGGTCTGTGATGTCATGTTAGCCTTTAAATGTGATTCCGAGAACATCAGAGGACACGACGAAGGTTCAACGCAAATGAGATATAAGAATCTACATACGCAGGTACTAGATGTGCACACAGATATTTTTAAAGTAAAATGTTCACATTTGTTGGGACTTTACATTAGGAAAATGGTACAGGAACATTTGGCTTGTGACTCGTTTTTTTATTCTGTAAGAATATGATAAGACACATCCACAATATGGTGTACATAGATGTAACTGTAAACACAAACTTTAAAATAATTCTTAAAACAATAATTTTGTTTTGTGCACTACTTAATCTCCAAAATATTTTTAGACATTTTTAGTCATTCTGAAAATGAACTAGTGAAATTTACCCAGGTACCTAACAACAGTAGCTTTACAAATAAGTACCTACGTAAATATATAGATACCAGAAAAGGTCGAAAACTTTCCTTTTCTAGCAAATACTAAATATTCATCATGTAGAGTTGTCAAAAAAAAAACATAACTAATTCTTTAAACGTGCCTTAAAGATGGCTCGTGTTACAGTGTTTCTACCTGCGTTCTTGATAACAATTCCAGGTATGGGTCATACGAAAAAATGATGTACGGATGGATAAGAGCGGTGCCGTTAGGTAGCCTGGCTTGACAATGGTGCAAACAACATACGGGTTAGCGGACTTAGAACGATATGTATGATATTGTTGAAGAATAACAAAAATCGCGGGTGCAGGCGGACGGACCGCTTCAAACAGGTTTGCCGTGCGTCGAAGCTCGAGAGCTTGACGGCGACGATGACGTGTGCTCACCTCTACCAGAATGGCAGCTATCATCCATTCGTCGCAGCTTGCCACTCTAATATTTTGTCATTTAAATCCACTAATCGATCTATAAATCTAATCACGGCGCCTCCATTTTAAAATAATTTTACTAATATTGAATGAAGAATTAGATACTCCACCAGTCAGCAATAATATTCGGGCAGAAACACATAAGACATTGTATAAAATTGCTGTGTTTACTTACTGCTGATTTTAAACAACACCTTCGAACTTGCAAATTGGCAGGTGTTATGGTATTATTTACCACAAAAGCTAAATTCGTAAAGATATGTACTATTCATTATTTTTATGTAATGCACTTATTAAAAAAATTGCTTTATCATAGATGTAGGACACAGCAATAAAAATACTGTATGCGTAGTCGCTAAAGCCAGGAGTCTGTGGACCGCTTAATTATATCTTGAAGTCTTGAACACCGACGGGAATAGTCCGTTCAGCTAGTACGATGGAGTGACATTCGAATCCCTTCGCACTTCGTTAGGTGCGTGATTTCATTTTAATACGATATACGATCATAATTGTAGTTTTACGACCACTGGGAGCCATTCTTGACTCATGGAAGTTCGATTTCACTCGCGGAGCTTGCCAAAATTCGTAATTTTCCGAGAATATTCAAGTTCATCAAAGTTTCACATTAGGGCTTCCATTATAAATCGCAACGATTGTACAATATTCGAAGTTATTTAATGTTTTTGGCAATCACTAGTAATATTCCATTGCTGAACTCTATGAGATATGAGACATTTTGATTTAGAGTTGCTCTATCCACCTGATCTATTATCTCCAGAAGGACTTCTCTTTGTAACTTTGGCCCAGAGCCCGTCAGGCATGCAGCCAACACAATTCGGGTTTAATTAAATGACATTTTGCAGCGGTATCTATAACGTCACATGCGAACAACGCATCTAACTGATGTCATGTAAATCCTGCATCCCGAAAGCAGAATCTACCGCGCATCTAGCATACATAGATCTTCCCGATATCAATCCTCGGACAAGTACTCGCCAGACACTACACCCGTCTGGTCGGAGGCCCGGACATGCAGAATGGGTAAACTTTACACCCTGTTCCTATAATTATAAAAGCTACGAATTTTGATGAAATTGCGTACACGGGTATAAAATCCTAAACTTGGGTTAGAACTAAGACACGCTATTTCTTCCCAATCAGTACGTGTTCGTTCGTAAAACAGATTTTCCAGTTCCTAACAACTGAAGTGCGCGCTAGTGCCTTATATTTTTCACCTAGAAAGTTATAGCTTTTTCGCATTGACATATCCTCCTAACCAAAGCAGGATAAAATCTGTATGTATGGGGGAAATACGTGAGACTTCGTAGTGCAAACTTTCACTTGATATAGAAAAGAATCTCTTTATTATTTAGGTACATCATACAGATTACAGAACGTCAATAAAGATTTTACAAAGGGTGAAGGGTGGGTGAGGGTGTAAATTCTTCACAATGTTAGCGGGGTCACTTGTTGACTTATTTCATTATTAATTCTTGACTATATTACCATACTGAACCATAACGAGAATAATGCACATTGCATGCTACGATTTTACGCTTGAGTGGCGAGGGCGGGTGCAAAGGGCAGGTGTGAAGATCCCTTCACCAGGGTTTTCAGGTACTTATTTCATAAAATTTAAACCTCATTACACAAATAGTCTACATAATTGTACAAGCAAGTGTGGAAGCCTTGCGAGAACCATGACTGGGCCAATATTATTAGAACTTTGATGCTTTGCTGTTGTCAGACTTGATGTTAGGGTTGCCAGATAGGAAGTTATCAAATCAGGGACAGTCGTCGACAGGGACACTCGGAAAGAACGTCTAAAAAAAAAGCTCGCTTATTCGTCAAAGTAGGAGGTAGGTCGTACAAGAGGTTGCCATGCCAGAAGCATAAAAAGAATCGAGCAATTCGGTAGAACAGAGCCCATGATGTCCAGAAATATGAAAAAATGAAAAATCGGTACGTTCATGAAAGAGTCAGACGGAGAGGAGGCAGCCATGTCCTTTCATTCGTTGCTAGTTTATTTTGTTACAAAATTATAAGTAAAATCCGGGAAAATTGCCGCTAATTCCTGGACACGGGACAAGAGGCAAGATTCCGGGACATTCCCGGATTTCCCGGCGGTCTGGCAAGCCTACTTGATGTGCCGAGCGCTCTTAAGGAAAGAACGTCTTTGGTAAGGCGATGACGTAAAGCGGTCCCATAGCGAATCCATATTTCATATAAATGCCTATAATTACATAATTTAAGATCATAATTTCATGTTTACTGAAAGAACGCGTCTTTCAGTAAACATAATCCCCATTATTCATAAACGTTATTTAAAGTTAACTGATTAGAGACTGTTTAACCATAGGGACATTTTGACGTTTGCGCGTCACTTAACTTTAATCATCGTTTATGAATAAACCCCTTAAAAACTATGGTGTTTATTCACAAACGATGATTAAAGTTAAGTGACGTCAAAAATGTATGGTTAAGTCACTAGTTAAGTAACGTTTATGAATAGAGGGGAATATCTCGAGATATTCTGTTAAGGTGTTTGAGTGTCGTTACGTCGTCGTTTTAATAGCAGTTTTCTGGTTCCATGCGCGTTACAAAGTTGATGCCCGTATCAGCATGAAATTTTCAGATAAATAGATTACCATGTATATTTGCTGATATCTAAGTAAACAGGCCAAATTCCATACCTACGACTAATCAAGATTATATCTACGTATATAAGTACCTACCCTGTAATTTTAAAAACTTGAAACCGATGAAAAACAAAATTTGATTTTTCTGCCTTTTTAGGGTTCCGTAGCCAAATGGCAAAAAACGGAACCCTTATAGATTCGTCATACACTGTCTGTCCGTCCGTATGTCACAGCCATTTTTTTCTTCCGAAAACTATAAGAGCTATACTGTTGAAACTTGGTAGGTAGATGTATTCTGTGAACCGCTTTAAGATTTTGATGCAAAAATAAAAAAATAATAATAAATATTGGGGGCTTCCCATACTTAGAACTGAAACTCAAAAATTTTTTTCATCAGACTCATACGTGTGGGGTATCTATGGATAGGTCTTCAAAAATGATATCGAGGTTTCTAAAATATTTTTTTTCTAAACCGAATACTTTGCGTGACAGATGCTTCCAAAGTGGAAAAAAGTTGGACCCCCTCCACCCCTCTAACTTTTAAACTAAGAAAATGAAAAATCTAAAAAAAAAACGTATGATGTACTTACATTACTATAAAACTACCAACGAAAATTGAACGAGATCTAGTAAGTAGTTTTTTTTAATACCTCGTAATACGTAAACCGCTTATTACCGCGTAATCTTTCATACAAATAACTTAAATCCTTTAATTTCATAAATCAATGGTACGGAACCCTTTGTGCGTTAGTAAGACACGCACTTGGCCGGTTTTTTTATTCTAAAGTTAAACATTAGCTCTTACGAAATCTGACTCGGGATTGTATGCCGAAAGGAATGGAAAAAATATGATAAAAATATTGGTTGCTAATTATTAAAACTCACGTGTTATCTCAAACAACAATGACTTTATTATCGGTATACGACTCTGGCTGATATAATAACTGCTGCTGTAAAATCTGTTAAGTGTATCATACTCGTGTTCGTTTAAATTACATAAATGATTAACGAACTTTAATAAAATAAAAAAAAAAAAACATATTTTCGTGCGGCTTTATCTTCATCAATATTACGATGCGATGTGATGTAGCAAGGCGGAGTACTTTTAGGAAAATTATTTTCCGCAATTTTCTTTCACCATCGGTGAATCAGTTTCACACACGCTCTGAAATGAGTTTTCTTTGTGTGCCTGCGTTAATATGCGTTTTTTTGGTCCCAGGTGTCAGCAGCACAGCATATGCAAGTGACCGGAGCGGGAAATGGCGGGCATGTGTCCGTGGCTGCCCAGCAGGGCATGTACGCCAGCTTCCACAACCAGGGCACACCATCGCCACAACACCATCAAGGTAAATATCAAGAAAAAATAAAGGGCTGAGAGGTGACCTCTGCGGATCGATCAATCTGTGGAGGTCATGCCCGTACGGGGCTCACTCCGCTTATCTACATTACTGTTAAACAAGTTCATATAAAGCAGGATTAGTTTTAAACAAAAGATAGGGATTATAAATGCAAGCATAATGGGAATAAATTAATATTTTAATGATTATGAAAGTACATTTTTCGCTCGTTTTATAACAAGAATTATATTTCTTTAGGATCATCACCGTATCTAATGTAATAGTTAAGCTAAATAAGTTTAAATGAATTTAATTAAAACATTATTTTAATGAACAAATTCATGAGTTGGTATCAATAGCGCATGCGTATTATCGCTTTCTAAATACACGACGGAGTCATGCTAATGACACGCTAAAAATGATGATTCAATTCCGGTCCATTGAAATATAGACAAGATTCATTGAGTGCCCAATAGTTTATATTGTGTTATTTTTTTATGTTTAATCTGTATGGCCTTACAAACTTTTCGGTTACTGTATTTCAGTTTAACTTATCTACAATGTAAACTGGATAGGTAGGAACCAATGGTTAGTAATCCCATTGGTTCAACCCTTCGAACAGGGGGATGCAGTTTACAGTAATTATACGCCCTTGAAACAATCATTATCGGTAGTCTTGTAGAATTGGGAGGACCCGGTACCCTGGAAAGGCAGATGACGAACGCTTAGGTGGTTTATTAGCCGATAAGAGTCCGGCACACCCCTCTGCGTCCCCGAGCGGAAGATAGTCCATGAGGATTTTTCCATCTTAGAAATAAAAAAAAGGATAGTATACCTCCGATAGGACAGTTAGATTTTCGTGTTATCGAGTAAACCTTTTAACTAATAAAAGGGTCGGTGTGCACATTAAATACTGCTTTATTACTTACAAAAATCGATGACTATCTACTAAAATGTCCCAGGTACAAAGTATTAAAAACCAAAGAAACCTGGCGAGCTAAGTTTATTTTTCGTAACAACACACATGCGCGTAGGACACATTACACATAAGTTACAAGCACATAGTTCATGGTATGTAGCCACAATCAAACTATTAACATCTTTATGGTATTGCGTTAAGTGATAGCGTGTGTGTATATGCAAGGTGGTGTATGTTGTGTTACTGCAAAATTAGACCGGCCAGAAGGCCCACTTGACATAGGTACATAAAACACACCACTTTCCATGGTAGTAGGAAGAAACTATAGAACAGCATCTAATCAAATTTTGCATACTTAAATACGCTTTACTCAGTACAGCGATGGCAGATTTCTCGAGATTAGTTTATGTTGCTAAAAACATTCTTTACTACTATGTATATGCAATGTTGCCAGCAACGTGTTTTCAGCCACACAAAATTAATAAATAAAAATTAAAAAAATAAAGCCAATCACTAAATAATAGGGTATTTGCCTAAAAAAAACTAATTAGTCCGTCAGTCAGGTTTCCAAAAAAATTCTAGACACGTATTTTTTCTTTTTTCATATAAACAAACAATTAAGACGACACAGCGCGTTGAAAACTCGTGTGACGTCACTGCACGCTACACTTTTTAGCGGCCAGTGACGTCACCAGTCACCACTCCTAATCTTTGATGCCTTTTATATTTGTCAATTTTGATTGATTTAATAAAACAAAATATACGTGTCTAGTATTTTTTTGGAAATCGTGACTAACGGAATATTTAGTTTTTTATAGGCAAATACCCTATTATATAAAATGAAAACAATTACAGATTTCGATATTCGGATAGGGTTGCCCTTGTCCTCTTACAATATCTAATCAGAATCTAATCAACAGACATGTAGAAATTTTAATATTCAGTTGCTTTTGGCGCCCGTTTGTAGAGCGTGGAGCTTCTGCATGTACAGTTTTACGTAATCCGTGCGGTGAGTAGTCGAGGGGCGGAGGGCCGAGGTTGACGCTCTGCGAGAATGCGCCAAGTCGCGCACCTCGGATGAGGATGACATTAGATTGACGTGTTTACAACCTATGCACTATGTTGCACTTGCATGATGCATCACACTCTACATTTATTTACATACTTCAGGTATGTAGAGGAGTTTGTGCTCGATTCGAACTACAGTATTGTTTTGATTATTGTAGTTACAAGAATATGCTAGGGGGCTAAATAATAAAATATCAAGCCTGCAGTATTCCCGAAAGGGCAAGGCAGATTACTCATTTTCATTTTGACAGCAAAGGGATTTCGGCTGGGTTTATTAAACAACATTTTCTTTCAAATTTTTTTATAAAAAAAAAAACCTAAGTATGTACTCATGAAGAATTGATGTTAGATGTTATAATTTAGACCTGCGGTTATTCAGGAAAAGTTTCTACCAATCTTTGTATTATTATTACTGGATTTTGTTGTCATGTATGTACCTGCGTTCTTCACATTTTTTTCTCGTCGTTGTTTGCGACGGTTACGTACGAGAAAAGAAATCTCTGTTTCATACCTACCTATCAACAGATCTCATGTAGAGATTGACGTTTTGTGTACCCTTTGCTTAGATACCTACTCAATGTTTAAAACAGTGAGTGGAATATTCGATTATTCTTGCATGAGTATCATAGTACATTTAAATTGTTAATATTGGATTTTGCTTCGTAATATAAGGGATATGTTCCTAAAATATTATGTTTTTTTCCTAGACCTCAAACTTTGTTTTCAATGTACGATGGTTTTCTCCCGAATTCGGGAATACTCCGCTTTTATTCGTTTTCAGAAAATACGTGCAGCACCTCTTACGTGAAATGTTTCATAAATATTGTGAAAGATATTGATTTTAATAAAATCGAAGTTTTAACATATAAAAACTCTTGTTATAAC